>CAWUPM010000830.1:0-1463749 GCA_963924295.1 Dioctria rufipes
CGGCGTTTTTAAAATTTGCGACAGTAAAAAATTATTTTTTGAAAAATTTACTATAGAAAAGGCGATCCTCGGCGTATTTAAAATTTGCGACAGTAAAAAATTATTTTTTGAAAAATTTTCTATAGAAAAGGCAATCCACGGCGTTTTTAAAATTTGCGACAGTAAAAAATTATTTTATGAAAAATTTACTATAGAAAATGCAATCCTCGGCGTATTTAAAATTTGCGACAGTAAAAAATTATTTTTTGAAAAATGTACTATAGAAAAGGCAATCCACGGCGTTTTTAAAATTTGCGACAGTAAAAAATAATTTTTTGAAAAATTTACTATAGAAAAGGCAATCCTCGGCGTATTTAAAATTTGCGACAGTAAAAAATTATTTTTTGAAAAATTTACTATAGAAAAGGCAATCCTCGGCATATTTAATTGCGACAGTAAAAATTTATTTTTTGAAAAATTTACTATAGAAAATGCAATCCTCGGCGTATTTAAAATTTGCGACAGTAAAAAATTATTTTATGAAAAATTTACTATAGAAAAGGCAATTCTCGGCGTATTTAAAATTTGAGACAGTAAAAAATTATTTTATGAAAAATTTACTATAGAAAATGCAATCCTCGGCGTATTTAAAATTTGCGACAGTAAAAAATTATTTTTTGAAAAATTTACTATAGAAAAGGCAATCCTCGGCGTATTTAAAATTTGCGACAGTAAAAAATTATTTTTTGAAAAATTTACTATAGAAAAGGCAATCCTCGGCGTATTTAAAATTTGCGACAGTAAAAAATTATTTTTTGAAAAATTTACTATAGAAAAGGCAATCCTCGGCGTATTTAAAATTTGCGACAGTAAAAAATTATTTTTTGAAAAATTTACTATAGAAAAGGCAATCCTCGGCGTATTTAAAATTTGCGACAGTAAAAAATTATTTTTTGAAAAATTTACTATAGAAAAGGCAATCCTCGGCGTATTTAAAATTTCCGACAGTAAAGAATTATTTTTTGAAAAATTTACTATAGAAAAGGCAATCCTCGGCGTATTTAAAATTTGCGACAGTAAAAAATTATTTTTTGAAAAATTTACTATAGAAAAGGCAATCCTCGGCGTATTTAAAATTTGCGACAGTAAAGAATTATTTTTTGAAACATTTACTATAGAAAAGGCAATCCTCGGCGTATTTAAAATTTGCGACAGTAAAAAATTACTTTTTGAAAAATTTACTATAGAAAAGGCAATCCTCGGCGTATTTAAAATTTGCGACAGTAAAAAATTATTTTTTGAAAAATTTACTATAGAAAAGGCAATCCTCGGCGTATTTAAAATTTGCGACAGTAAAGAATTATTTTTTGAAAAATTTACTATAGAAAAGGCAATCCTCGGCGTATTTAAAATTTGCGACAGTAAAAAATTATTTTTTGAAAAATTTAATATAGAAAAGGCAATCCTCGGCGTATTTAAAATTTGCGACAGTAAAAAATTATTTTTTGAAAAATTTACTATAGAAAAGGCAATCCTCGGCGTATTTAAAATTTGCGACAGTAAAAAATTATTTTTTGAAAAATTTACTATAGAAAAGGCAATCCTCGGCGTATTTAAAATTTGCGACAGTAAAGAATTATTTTTTGAAAAATTTACTATAGAAAAGGCAATCCTCGGCGTATTTAAAATTTGCGACAGTAAAAAATTATTTTTTGAAAAATTTACTATAGAAAAGGCAATCCTCGGCGTATTTAAAATTTGCGACAGTAAAGAATTATTTTTTGAAACATTTACTATAGAAAAGGCAATCCTCGGCGTATTTAAAATTTGTGACAGTAAAAAATTTACTATAGAAAAGGCAATCCTCGGCGTATTTAAAATTTGCGACAGTAAAAAATTATTTTTTGAAAAATTTACTATAGAAAAGGCAATCCTCGGCGTATTTAAAATTTGCGACAGTAAAGAATTATTTTTTGAAAAATTTACTATAGAAAAGGCAATCCTCGGCGTATTTAAAATTTGCGACAGTAAAAAATTATTTTTTGAAAAATTTACTATAGAAAAGGCAATCCTCGGCGTATTTAAAATTTGCGACAGTAAAAAATTATTTTTTGAAAAATTTACTATAGAAAAGGCAATCCTCGGCGTATTTAAAATTTGCGACAGTAAAAAATTATTTTTTGAAAAATTTACTATAGAAAAGGCAATCGTCGGCGTATTTAAAATTTGCGATATTAAAAAATTATTTTATGAAAAATTTACTATAGAAAATGCAATCCTCGGCGTATTTAAAATTTGCGACAGTAAAAAATTATTTTTTGAAAAAATTACTATAGAAAAGGCAATCGTCGGCGTATTTAAAATTTGCGATATTAAAAAATTATTTTATGAAAAATTTACTATAGAAAAGGCAATCCTCGGCGTATTTAAAATTTGCGACAGTAAAAAATTATTTTTTGAAAAATTTACTGTAGAAAAGGCAATCCTCGGCGTATTTAAAATTTGCGACAGTAAAAAATTATTTTTTGAAAAATTTACTATAGAAAAGGCAATCCTCGGCGTATTTAAAATTTGCGACAGTAAAAAATTATTTTTTGAAAAATTTACTATAGAAAAGGCAATCCTCGGCGTATTTAAAATTTGCGACAGTAAAAAATTATTTTATGAAAAATTTACTATAGAAAAGGCAATCCTCGGCGTATTTAAAATTTGCGATAGTAAAAAATTATTTTATGAAAAATTTACTATAGAAAAGGCAATCCTCGGCGTATTTAAAATTTGCGACAGTAAAAAATTATTTTTTGAAAAATTTACTGTAGAAAAGGCAATCCTCGTCGTATTTAAAATTTGCGACAGTAAAAAATTATTTTTTGAAAAATTTACTATAGAAAAGGCAATCCTCGGCGTATTTAAAATTTGCGACAGTAAAAATTTATTTTTTGAAAAATTTACTATAGAAAAGGCAATCCTCGGCGTATTTAAAATTTGCGACAGTAAAAAATTATTTTATGAAAAATTTACTATAGAAAATGCAATCCTCGGCGTATTTAAAATTTGCGACAGTAAAAAATTATTTTATGAAAAATTTACTATAGAAAAGGCAATCCTCGGCGTATTTAAAATTTGCGACAGTAAAAAATTATTTTATGAAAAATTTACTATAGAAAATGCAATCCTCGGCGTATTTAAAATTTGCGACAGTAAAAAATTATTTTTTGAAAAATTTACTATAGAAAAGGCAATCCTCGGCGTATTTAAAATTTGCGACAGTAAAAAATTATTTTTTGAAAAATTTACTATAGAAAAGGCAATCCTCGGCGTATTTAAAATTTGCGACAGTAAAGAATTATTTTTTGAAAAATTTACTATAGAAAAGGCAATCCTCGGCGTATTTAAAATTTGCGACAGTAAAAAATTATTTTTTGAAAAATTTACTATAGAAAAGGCAATCCTCGGCGTATTTAAAATTTGCGACAGTAAAAAATTATTTTTTGAAAAATTTACTATAGAAAAGGCAATCCTCGGCGTATTTAAAATTTGCGACAGTAAAAAATTATTTTTTGAAAAATTTACTATAGAAAAGGCAATCCTCGGCGTATTTAAAATTTGCGACAGTAAAAAATTATTTTTTGAAAAATTTACTATAGAAAAGGCAATCCTCGGCGTATTTAAAATTTGCGACAGTAAAAAATTATTTTTTGAAAAATTTACTATAGAAAAGGCAATCCTCGGCGAATTTAAAATTTGCGACAGTAAAAAATTGTTTTTTGAAAAATTTACTATAGAAAAGGCAATCCTCGGCGTATTTAAAATTTGCGACAGTAAAAAATTATTTTTTGAAAAATTTACTATAGAAAAGGCAATCCTCGGCGTATTTAAAATTTGCGACAGTAAAAAATTATTTTTTGAAAAATTTACTATAGAAAAGGCAATCCTCGGCGTATTTAAAATTTGCGACAGTAAAAAATTATTTTTTGAAAAAATTACTATAGAAAAGGCAATCGTCGGCGTATTTAAAATTTGCGATATTAAAAAATTATTTTATGAAAAATTTACTATAGAAAAGGCAATCCTCGGCGTATTTAAAATTTGCGACAGTAAAAAATTATTTTTTGAAAAATTTACTGTAGAAAAGGCAATCCTCGGCGTATTTAAAATTTGCGACAGTAAAAAATTATTTTTTGAAAAATTTACTATAGAAAAGGCAATCCTCGGCGTATTTAAAATTTGCGACAGTAAAAAATTATTTTTTGAAAAATTTACTATAGAAAAGGCAATCCTCGGCGTATTTAAAATTTGCGACAGTAAAAAATTATTTTATGAAAAATTTACTATAGAAAAGGCAATCCTCGGCGTATTTAAAATTTGCGACAGTAAAAACTTATTTTATGAAAAATTTACTATAGAAAAGGCAATCCTCGGCATATTTAAAATTTGCGACAGTAAAAAATAATTTTTTGAAAAATTTACTGTAGAAAAGGCAATCCTCGGCGTATTTAAAATTTGCGACAGTAAAAAATTATTTCTTGAAAAATTTACTATAGAAAAGGCAATCCTCGGCGTATTTAAAATTTGCGACAGTAAAAAATTATTTTTTGAAAAATTTACTATAGAAAAGGCGATCGTCGGCGTATTTAAAATTTGCGACAGTAAAAAATTATTTCTTGAAAAATTTACTATAGCAAAGGCAATCCACGGCGTTTTTAAAATTTGCGACAGTAAAAAATTATTTTTTGAAAAATTTACTATAGAAAAGGCGATCCTCGGCGTATTTAAAATTTGCGACAGTAAAAAATTATTTTTTGAAAAATTTACTATAGAAAAGGCAATCCACGGCGTTTTTAAAATTTGCGACAGTAAAAAATAATTTTTTGAAAAATTTACTATAGAAAACGCAATCCTCGGCGTATTTAAAATTTGCGACAGTAAAAAATTATTTTTTGAAAAATTTACTATAGAAAAGGCAATCCTCGGCGTATTTAAAATTTGCGACAGTAAAAAATTATTTTTTGAAAAATTTACTATAGAAAAGGCAATCCTCGGCGTATTTAAAATTTGCGACAGTAAAAAATTATTTTTTGAAAAATTTACTATAGAAAAGGCAATCCTCGGCGTATTTAAAATTTGCGACAGTAAAAAATTATTTTTTGAAAAATTTACTATAGAAAAGGCAATCCTCGGCGTATTTAAAATTTGCGACAGTAAAAAATTATTTTTTGAAAAATTTACTATAGAAAAGGCAATCCTCGGCGTATTTAAAATTTGCGACAGTAAAAAATTATTTTTTGAAATATTTACTATAGAAAAGGCAATCCTCGGCGTATTTAAAATGTGCGACAGTAAAAAATAATTTTTTGAAAAATTTACTATAGAAAAGGCAATCCTCGGCGTATTTAAAATTTGCGACAGTAAAAAATTATTTTTTGAAAAATTTACTATAGAAAAGGCAATCGTCGGCGTATTTAAAATTTGCGATAGTAAAAAATTATTTCATGAAAAATTTACTATAGAAAAGGCAATCCTCGGCGTATTTAAAATTTGCGACAGTAAAAAATTATTTTATGAAAAATTTACTATAGAAAATGCAATCCTCGGCGTATTTAAAATTTGCGACAGTAAAAAATTATTTTTTGAAAAATTTACTATAGAAAAGGCGATCCTCGGCGTATTTAAAATTTGCGACAGTAAAAAAATATTTTTTGAAAAATTTACTATAGAAAAGGCAATCCACGGCGTTTTTAAATTTTGCGACAGTAAAAAATTATTTTTTGAAAAATTTACTATAGAAAAGGCAATCCTCGGCGTATTTAAAATTTGCGACAGTAAAAAATTATTTTTTGAAAAATTTACTGTAGAAAAGGCAATCCTCGGCGTATTTAAAATTTGCGACAGTAAAAAATTATTTTTTGAAAAATTTACTATAGAAAAGGCAATCCTCGGCGTATTTAAAATTTGCGACAGTAAAAAATTATTTTTTGAAAAATTTACTATAGAAAAGGCAATCCTCGGCGTATTTAAAATTTGCGACAGTAAAAAATAATTTTATGAAAAATTTACTATAGAAAAGGCAATCCTCGGCGTATTTAAAATTTGCGACAGTAAAAACTTATTTTATGAAAAATTTACTATAGAAAAGGCAATCCTCGGCGTATTTAAAATTTGCGACAGTAAAAAATTATTTTTTGAAAAATTTACTGTAGAAAATCGGCGTATTTAAAATTTGCGACAGTAAAAAATTATTTCTTGAAAAATTTACTATAGAAAAGGTAAACCTCGGCGTATTTAAAATTTGCGACAGTAAAAAATTATTTTTTGAAAATTTTACTATAGAAAAGGCGATCCTCGGCGTATTTAAAATTTGCGACAGTAAAAAATTATTTCTTGATAAATTTACTATAGAAAAGGCAATCCACGGCGTTTTTAAAATTTGCGACAGTAAAAAATAATTTTTTGAAAAATTTACTATAGAAAAGGCGATCCTCGGCGTATTTAAAATTTGCGACAGTAAAAAATTATTTTTTGAAAAATTTACTATAGAAAAGGCAATCCACGGCGTTTTTAAAATTTGCGACAGTAAAAAATAATTTTTTGAAAAATTTACTATAGAAAAGGCAATCCTCGGCGTATTTAAAATTTGCGACAGAAAAAAATTATTTTTTTAAAAATTTACTATAGAAAAGGCAGTCCTCGGCGTATTTAAAATTTGCGACAGTAAAAAATTATTTTTTGAAAAATTTACTATAGAAAAGGCAATCCTCGGCGTATTTAAAATTTGCGACAGTAAAAAATAATTTTTTGAAAAATTTACTATAGAAAAGGCAATCCTCGGCGTATTTAAAATTTGCGACAGTAAAAAATTATTTTTTGAAAAATTTACTATAGAAAAGGCAATCCTCGGCGTATTTAAAATTTGCGACAGTAAAAAATTATTTTTTGAAAAATTTACTATAGAAAAGGCAATCCTCGGCGTATTTAAAATTTGCGACAGTAAAAAATTATTTTTTGAAAAATTTACTATAGAAAAGGCAATCCTCGGCGTATTTAAAATTTGCGACAGTAAAAAATTGTTTTTTGAAAATTTACTATAGAAAAGGCAATCCTCGGCGTATTTAAAATTTGCAACAGTAAAAAATTATTTTTTGAAAAATTTACTATAGAAAAGGCAATCCTCGGCGTATTTAAAATTTGCGACAGTAAAAAATTATTTTTTGAAAAATTTACTATAGAAAAGGCAATCCTCGGCGTATTTAAAATTTGCGACAGTAAAAAATTATTTTTTGAAAAATTTACTATAGAAAAGGCAATCCTCGGCGTATTTAAAATTTGCGACAGTAAAAAATTATTTTTTGAAAAAATTACTATAGAAAAGGCAATCGTCGGCGTATTTAAAATTTGCGATAGTAAAAAATTATTTTATGAAAATTTACTATAGAAAAGGCAATCCTCGGCGTATTTAAAATTTGCGACAGTAAAAAATTATTTTTTGAAAAATTTACTGTAGAAAAGGCAATCCTCGGCGTATTTAAAATTTGCGACAGTAAAAAATAATTTTTTGAAAAATTTACTATAGAAAAGGCAATCCTCGGCGTATTTAAAATTTGCGACAGTAAAAATTTATTTTTTGAAAAATTTACTATAGAAAAGGAAATCCTCGGCGTATTTAAAATTTGCGTCAGTAAAAAATTATTTTATGAAAAATTCACTATAGAAAAGGCAATCCTCGGCGTATTTAAAATTTGCGACAGTAAAAAATTATTTTATGAAAAATTTACTATAGAAAATGCAATCCTCGGCGTATTTAAAATTTGCGACAGTAAAAAATTATTTTTTGAAAAATTTACTATAGAAAAGGCAATCCTCGGCGTATTTAAAATTTGCGACAGTAAAAAATTATTTTTTGAAAAATTTACTATAGAAAAGGCAATCCTCGGCGTATTTAAAATTTGCGACAGTAAAAAATTATTTTTTGAAAAATTTACTATAGAAAAGGCAATCCTCGGCGTATTTAAAATTTGCGACAGTAAAAAATTATTTTTTGAAAAATTTACTATAGAAAAGGCAATCCTCGGCGTATTTAAAATTTGCGACAGTAAAAAATTATTGTTTGAAAAATTTACTATAGAAAAGGCAATCCTCGCGTATTTAAAATTTGCGACAGTAAAAAATTATTTTTTGAAAAATTTACTATAGAAAAGGCAATCCTCGGCGTATTTAAAATTTGCGACAGTAAAAAATTATTTTTTGAAAAATCTACTATAGAAAAGGCAATCCTCGGCGTATTTAAAATTTGCGACAGTAAAAATTTATTTTCTGAAAAATTTACTATAGAAAAGGCAATCCTCGGCGTATTTAAAATTTGCGACAGTAAAAAATAATCTTTTGAAAAATTTACTATAGAAAAGGCAATCCTCGGCGTATTTAAAATTTGCGACAATGAAAAATTATTTTTTGACAAATTTACTATAGAAAAGGCAATCCTCGGCGTATTTAAAATTTGCGACAGTAAAAAATTATTTTTTGAAAAATTTACTATAGAAAAGGCAATCCTCGGCGTATTTAAAATTTGCGACAGTAAAAAATTATTTTTTGAAAAATTTACTATAGAAAAGGCAATCCTCGGCGTATTTAAAATTTGCGACAGTAAAAAATAATTTTTTGAAAAATTTACTATAGAAAAGGCAATCCTCGGCGTATTTAAAATTTGCGACAGTAAAAAATAATTTTTTGAAAAATTTACTATAGAAAAGGCAATCCTCGGCGTATTTAAAATTTGCGACACTAAAAATTTATTTTTTGCAAAATTTACTATAGAAAAGGCAATCCTCGGTGTATTTAAAATTTGCGACAGTAAAAAATTATTTTTTGAAAAATTTACTATAGAAAAGGCAATCCTCGGCGTATTTAAAATTTGCGACAGTAAAAAATTATTTTTTGAAAAATTTACTATAGAAAAGGCAATCCTCGGCGTATTTAAAATTTGCGACAGTAAAAAATTATTTTTTGAAAATTTTACTATAGAAAAGGCAATCCTCGGCGTATTTAAAATTTGCGACAGTAAAAAATTATTTTTTGAAAAATTTACTATAGAAAAGGCAATCCTCGGCGTATTTAAAATTTGCGACAGTAAACAATTATTTTTTGAAAAATTTACTATAGAAATGCAATCCTCGGCGTATTTAAAATTTGCGACAGTAAAAAATTATTTTTTGAAAAATTTACTATAGAAAAGGCAATCCTCGGCGTATTTAAAATTTGCGACAGTAAAAAATTATTTTTTGAAAAATTTACTATAGAAAAGGCAATCCTCGGCGTATTTAAAATTTGCGACAGTAAAAAATTATTTTTTGAAAAATTTACTACAGAAAAGGCAATCCTCGGCGTATTTAAAATTTGCGACAGTAAAAATTTATTTTCTGAAAAATTTACTATAGAAAAGGCAATCCTCGGCGTATGTAAAATTTGCGACAGTAAAAAATTATTTTTTGAAATATTTACTATAGAAAAGGCAATCCTCGGCGTATTTAAAATTTGCGACAGTAAAAAATTATTTTTTGAAAAATTTACTATAGAAAAGGCAATCCTCGGCGTATTTAAAATTTGCGACAGTAAAAAATTATTTTTTGAAAAATTTACTATAGAAAAGGCAATCCTCGGCGTATTTAAAATTTGCGACAGTAAAAAATTATTTTTTGAAAAATTTACTATAGAAAAGGCAATCCTCGGCGTATTTAAAATTTGCGACAGTAAAAAATTATTTTTTGAAAAATTTACTATAGAAAAGGCAATCCTCGGCGTATTTAAAATTTGCGACAGTAAAAAATAATTTTTTGAAAAATTTACTATAGAAAAGGCAATCCTCGGCGTACTTAAAATTTGCGACAGTAAAAAATTATTTTTTGAAAAATTTACTATAGAAAAGGCAATCCTCGGCGTATTTAAAATTTGCGACAGTAAAAAATTATTTTTTGAAAAATTTACTATAGAAAAGGCAATCCTCGGCGTATTTAAAATTTGCGACAATAAAAAATTATTTTTTGAAAAATTTACTATAGAAAAGGCAATCCTCGGCGTATTTAAAATTTGCGACAGTAAAAAATTATTTTTTGAAAAATGTACTATAGAAAAGGCAATGCTCGGCGTATTTAAAATTTGCGACAGTAAAAATTTATTTTTTGAAAAATTTACTATAGAAAAGGCAATCCTCGGCGTATTTAAAATTTGCGACAATAAAAAATTATTTTTTGAAAAATTTACTATAGAAAAGGCAATTCTCGGCGTATTTAAAATTTGCGACAGTAAAAAATTATTTTTTGAAAAATTTACTATAGAAAAGGCAATCCTCGGCGTATTTAAAATTTGCGACAGTAAAAAATTATTTTTTGAAAAATTTACTATAGAAAAGGCAATCCTCGGCGTATTTAAAATTTGCGGCAGTAAAAAATTATTTTTTGAAAAATTTACTATAGAAAACGCAATCCTCGGCGTATTTAAAATTTGCGACAGTAAAAAATTATTTTATGAAAAATTTACTATAGAAAAGGCAATCCTCGGCGTATTTAAAATTTGCGACAGTAAAAAACTATTTTATGAAAAATTTACTATAGAACAGGCAATCCTCGGCGTATTTAAAATTTGCGACAGTAAAAAACTATTTTATGAAAAATTTACTATAGAAAAGGCAATCCTCGGCGTATTTAAAATTTGCGACAGTAAAAAATTATTTTTGAAAAATTTACTATAGAAAAGGCAATCCTCGGCGTATTTAAAATTTGCGACAGTAAAAAATTATTTTTTGAAAAATTTACTATAGAAAAGGCAATCCTCGGCGTATTTAAAATTTGCGACAGTAAAAAATTATTTTTTGAAAAATTTACTATAGAAAAGGCAATCCTCGGCGTATTTAAAATTTGCTACAGTAAAAAATTATATTTTTAAAAATTTACTATAGAAAAGGCAATACTCGGCGTATTTAAAATTTGCGACAGTAAAAAATTTATTTTTGAAAAATTTACTATAGAAAAGGCAATCCTCGGCGTGTTTAAAATTTGCGAGAGTAAAAATTTATTTTTTGAAAAATTTACTATAGAAAAGGCAATCCTCGGCGTATTTAAAATTTGCGACAGTAAAAAATTATTTTTTGAAAAATTTACTATAGAAAAGGCAATCCTCGGCGTATTTAAAATGTGCGACAGTAAAAAATTATTTTTTGAAATATTTACTATAGAAAAGGCAATCCTCGGCGTATTTAAAATTTGCGACAGTAAAAATTTATTTTTTGAAAAATTTACTATAGAAAAGGCAATCCTCGGCGTATTTAAAATTTGCGACAGTAAAAAATAATTTTTTGAAAAATTTACTATAGAAAAGGCAATCCTCGGCGTATTTAAAATTTGCGACAGTAAAAAATTATTTTTTGAAAAATTTACTATAGAAAAGGCAATCCTCGGCGTATTTAAAATTTGCGACAGTAAAAATTTATTTTTTGAAAAATTTACTATAGAAAAGGCAATCCTCGGCGTATGTAAAATTCGCGACAGTAAAAAATTATTTTTTGAAAAATTTACTATAGAAAAGGCAATCTTCGGCGTATTTAAAATTTGCGACAGTAAAAAATTATTTTTTGAAAATTTTACTATAGAAAAGGCAATCCTCGGCGTATTTAAAATTTGCGACAGTAAAAAATTATTTTTTGAAAAATTTACTATAGAAAAGGCAATCCTCGGCGTATTTAAAATTTGCGACAGTAAAAAATTATTTTTTGAAAAATTTACTATAGAAAAGGCAATCCTCGGCGTATTTAAAATTTGCGACAGTAAAAAATTATTTTTTGAAAAATTTACTATAGAAAAGGCAATCCTCGGCGTATTTAAAATTTGCGACAGTAAAAAATTTATTTTTGAAAAATTTACTATAGAAAAGGCAATCCTCGGCGTATTTAAAATTTGCGACAGTAAAAAATTATTTTTTGAAAAATTTACTATAGAAAAGGCAATCCTCGGCGTATTTAAAATTTGCGACAGTAAAAAATTATTTTTTGAAAAATTTACTATAGAAAAGGCAATCCTCGGCGTATTTAAAATTTGCGACAGTAAAAAATTATTTTTTGAAAAATTTACTGTAGAAAAGGCAATCCTCGGCGTATTTAAAATTTGCGACAGTAAAAATTTATTTTTTGAAAAATTTACTATAGAAAAGGCAATCCTCGGCGTATTTAAAATTTGCGACAGTAAAAAATTATTTTTTGAAAAATTTACTATACAAAAGGCAATCCTCGGCGTATTTAAAATTTGCGACAGTAAAAAATTATTTTTTGAAAAATTTACTATAGAAAAGGCAATCCTCGGCGTATTTAAAATTTGCGACAGTAAAAAATTATTTTTTGAAAAATTTACTATAGAAAAGGCAATCCTCGGCGTATTTAAAATTTGCGACAGTAAAAAATTATTTTTTGAAAAATGTACTATAGAAAAGGCAATCCTCGGCATATTTAAATTTTGCGACAGTAAAAATTTATTTTTTGAAAAATTTACTATAGAAAAGGCAATCCTCGGCGTATTTAAAATTTGCGACAATAAAAAATTATTTTATGAAAAATTTACTATAGAAAAGGCAATTCTCGGCGTATTTAAAATTTGCGACAGTAAAAAATTATTTTTTGAAAAATTTACTATAGAAAAGGCAATCCTCGGCGTATTTAAAATTTGAGACAGTAAAAAATTATTTTTTGAAAAATTTACTATAGAAAAGGCAATCCTCGGCGTATTTAAAATTTGCGGCAGTAAAAAATTATTTTTTGAAAAATTTACTATAGAAAAGGCAATCCTCGGCGCATTTAAAATTTGCGACAGTAAAAAATTATTTTATGAAAAATTTACTATAGAAAAGGCAATCCTCGGCGTATTTAAAATTTGCGACAGTAAAAAATTATTTTTTGAAAAATTTACTATAGAAAAGGCAATCCTCGGCGTATTTAAAATTTGCGACAGTAAAAAATTATTTTTTGAAAAATTTACTATAGAAAAGGCAATCCTCGGCGTATTTAAAATTTGCTACAGTAAAAAATTATATTTTTAAAAATTTACTATAGAAAAGGCAATCCTCGGCGTATTTAAAATTTGCGACAGTAAAAAATTATTTTTTGAAAAATTTACTATAGAAAAGGCAATCCTCGGCGTATTTAAAATTTACGACAGTAAAAATTTATTTTTTGAAAAATTTACTATAGAAAAGGCAATCCTCGGCGTATTTATAATTTGCAACAGTAAAAAATTATTTTATGAAAAATTTACTATAGAAAAGGCAATCCTCGGCGTATTTAAAATTTGCGACAGTAAAAAATTATTTTATGAAAAATTTACTATAGAAAAGGCAATCCTCGGCGTATTTAAAATTTGCGACAGTAAAAAACTATTTTATGAAAAATTTACTATAGAACAGGCAATCCTCGGCGTATTTAAAATTTGCGACAGTAAAAAACTATTTTATGAAAAATTTACTATAGAAAAGGCAATCCTCGGCGTATTTAAAATTTGCGACAGTAAAAAATTATTTTTTGAAAAATTTACTATAGAAAAGGCAATCCTCGGCGTATTTAAAATTTGCGACAGTAAAAAATTATTTTTTGAAAAATTTACTATAGAAAAGGCAATCCTCGGCGTATTTAAAATTTGCGACAGTAAAAAATTATTTTTTGAAAAATTTACTATAGAAACGGCAATCCTCGGCGTATTTAAAATTTGCGACAGTAAAAAATTATTTTTTGAAAAATTTACTATAGAAGAGACAATCCTCGGCGTATTTAAAATTTGCGACAGTAAAAAATAATTTTTTGAAAAATTTACTATAGAAAAGGCAATCCTCGGCGTATTTAAAATTTGCGACAGCAAAAAATTATTTTTTGAAAAATTTACTATAGAAAAGGCAATACTCGGCGTATTTAAAATTTGCGACAATAAAAAATTATTTTATGAAAAATTTACTATAGAAAAGGCAATTCTCGGCGTATTTAAAATTTGCGACAGTAAAAAATTATTTTTTGAAAAATTTACTATAGAAAAGGCAATCCTCGGCGTATTTAAAATTTGCGACAGTAAAAAATAATTTTTTGAAAAATTTACTATAGAAAAGGCACTCCTCGGCGTATTTAAAATTTGCGGCAGTAAAAAATTATTTTTTGAAAAATTTACTATAGAAAAGGCAATCCTCGGCGTATTTAAAATTTGCGACAGTAAAAAATTATTTTATGAAAAATTTACTATAGAACAGGCAATCCTCGGCGTATTTAAAATTTGCGACAGTAAAAAACTATTTTATGAAAAATTTACTATAGAAAAGGCAATCCTCGGCGTATTTAAAATTTGCGACAGTAAAAAATTATTTTTTCAAAAATTTACTATAGAAAAGGCAATCCTCGGCATATTTAAAATTTGCGACAGTAAAAAATTATTTTTTGAAAAATTTACTATAGAAAAGGCAATCCTCGGCGTATTTAAAATTTGCGACAGTAAAAAATTATTTTATGAAAAATTTACTATAGAAAAGGCAATCCTCGGCGTATTTAAAATTTGCTACAGTAAAAAATTATATTTTTAAAAATTTACTATAGAAAAGGCAATCCTCGGCGTATTTAAAATTTGCGACAGTAAAAAATTTATTTTTGAAAAATTTACTATAGAAAAGGCAATCCTCGGCGTATTTAAAATTTGCGACAGTAAAAATTTATTTTTTGAAAAATTTACTATAGAAAAGGCAATCCTCGGCGTATTTAAAATTTGCGACAGTAAAAAATTATTTTTTGAAAAATTTACTATAGAAAAGGCAATCCTCGGCGTATTTAAAATTTGCGACAGTAAAAAATTATTTTTTGAAAAATTTACTATAGAAGAGGCAATCCTCGGCGTATTTAAAATTTGCGACAGTAAAAAATTATTTTTTGAAATATTTACTATAGAAAAGGCAATCCTCGGCGTATTTAAAATTTGCGACAGTAAAAATTTATTTTTTGAAAAATTTACTATAGAAAAGGCAATCCTCGGCGTATTTAAAATTTGCGACAGTAAAAAATAATTTTTTGAAAAATTTACTATAGAAAAGGCAATCCTCGGCGTATTTAAAATTTGCGACAGTAAAAAATTATTTTTTGAAAAATTTACTATAGAAGAGGCAATCCTCGGCGTATTAAAAATTTGCTACAGTAAAAAATTATTTTTTGAAATATTTACTATAGAAAAGGCAATCCTCGGCGTATTTAAAATTTGCGACAGTAAAAATTTATTTTTTGAAAAATTTACTATAGAAAAGGCAATCCTCGGCGTATTTAAAATTTGCGACAGTAAAAAATAATTTTTTGAAAAATTTACTATAGAAAAGGCAATCCTCGGCGTATTTAAAATTTGCGACAGTAAAATATTATTTTTTGAAAAACTTACTATAGAAAAGGCAATCCTTGGCGTATTTAAAATTTGCGACAGCAAAAATTTATTTTTTGAAAAATTTACTATAGAAAAGGCAATCCTCGGAGTATGTAAAATTTGCGACAGTAAAAAAATTATTTTTTGAAAAATTTACTATAGAAAAGGCAATCCTCGGCGTATTTAAAATTTGCGACAGTAAAAAATTATTTTTTGAAAAATTTACTATAGAACAGGCAATCCTCGGCGTATTTAAAATTTGCGACAGTAAAAAATTATTTTTTGAAAAATTTACTATAGAAAAGGCAATCCTCGGCGTATTTAAAATTTGCGACAGTAAAAAATTATTTTTTGAAAAATTTACTATAGAAAAGGCAATCCTCGGCGTATTTAAAATTTGCGACAGTAAAAAATTATTTTTTGAAAAATTTACTATAGAAAAGGCAATCCTCGGCGTATTTAAAATTTGCGACAGTAAAAAATTATTTTTTGAAAAATTTACTATAGAAAAGGCAATCCTCGGCGTATTTAAAATTTGCGACAGTAAAAAATTATTTTTTGAAAAATGTACTATAGAACAGGCAATCCTCGGCGTATTTAAAATTTGCGACAGTAAAAATTTATTTTTTGAAAAATTTACTATAGAAAAGGCAATCCTCGGCGTATTTAAAATTTGCGACAATAAAAAATTATTTTATGAAAAATTTACTATAGAAAAGGCAATTCTCGGCGTATTTAAAATTTGCGACAGTAAAAAATTATTTTTTGAAAAATTTACTATAGAAAAGGCAATCCTCGGCGTATTTAAAATTTGCGACAGTAAAAAATAATTTTTTGAAAAATTTACTATAGAAAAGGCAATCCTCGGCGTATTTAAAATTTGCGGCAGTAAAAAATTATTTTTTGAAAAATTTACTATAGAAAAGGCAATCCTCGGCGTATTTAAAATTTGCGACAGTAAAAAATTATTTTATGAAAAATTTACTATAGAAAAGGCAATCCTCGGCGTATTTAAAATTTGCGACAGTAAAAAACTATTTTATGAAAAATTTACTATAGAACAGGCAATCCTCGGCGTATTTAAAATTTGCGACAGTAAAAAACTATTTTATGAAAAATTTACTATAGAAAAGGCAATCCTCGGCGTATTTAAAATTTGCGACAGTAAAAAATTATTTTTTGAAAAATTTACTATAGAAAAGGCAATCCTCGGCGTATTTAAAATTTGCGACAGTAAAAAATTATTTTTTGAAAAATTTACTATAGAAAAGGCAATCCTCGGCGTATTTAAAATTTGCGACAGTAAAAACTTATTTTTTGAAAAATTTACTATAGAAAAGGCAATCCTCGGCGTATTTAAAATTTGCGACAGTAAAAAATTATTTTTTGAAAAATTTACTATAGAAGAGGCAATCCTCGGCGTATTTAAAATTTGCGACAGTAAAAAATAATTTTTTGAAAAATTTACTATAGAAAAGGCAATCCTCGGCGTATTTAAAATTTGCGACAGTAAAAAATTATTTTTTGAAAAATTTACTATAGAAAAGGCAATCCTCGGCGTATTTAAAATTTGCGACAGTAAAAATTTATTTTTTGAAAAATTTACTATAGAAAAGGCAATCCTCGGCGTATGTAAAATTTGCGACAGTAAAAAATTATTTTTTGAAAAATTTACTATAGAAAAGGCAATCCTCGGCGTATTTAAAATTTGCGACAGTAAAAAATTATTTTTTGAAAAATTTACTATAGAAAAGGCAATCCTCGGCGTATTTAAAATTTGCGACAGTAAAAAATTATTTTTTGAAAAATTTACTATAGAAAAGGCAATCCTCGGCGTATTTAAAATTTGCGACAGTAAAAAATTATTTTTTGAAAAATTTACTATAGAAAAGGCAATCCTCGGCGTATTTAAAATTTGCGACAGTAAAAAATAATTTTTTGAAAAATTTACTATAGAAAAGGCAATCCTCGGCGTATTTAAAATTTGCGACAGTAAAAAATTATTTTTTGAAAAATTTACTATAGAAAAGGCAATCCTCGGCGTATTTAAAATTTGCGACAGTAAAAAATTATTTTTTGAAAAATTTACTATAGAAAAGGCAATCCTCGGCGTATTTAAAATTTGCGACAGTAAAAAATTATTTTTTGAAAAATTTACTATAGAAAAGGCAATCCTCGGCGTATTTAAAATTTGCGACAGTAAAAAATTATTTTTTGAAAAATGTACTATAGAAAAGGCAATCCTCGGCGTATTTAAAATTTGCGACAGTAAAAATTTATTTTTTGAAAAATTTACTATAGAAAAGGCAATCCTCGGCGTATTTAAAATTTGCTACAGTAAAAAATTATTTTTTGAAAAATTTACTATAGAAAAGGCAATCCTCGGCGTATTTAAAATTTGCGACAGTAAAAAATTATTTTTTGAAAAATTTACTATAGAAAAGGCAATCCTCGGCGTATTTAAAATTTGCGACATTAAAAAATTATTTTTTGAAAAATTTACTATAGAAGAGGCAATCCTCGGCGTATTTAAAATTTGCTACAGTAAAAAATTATTTTTTGAAATATTTACTATAGAAAAGGCAATCCTCGGCGTATTTAAAATTTGCGACAGTAAAAATTTATTTTTTGAAAAATTTACTATAGAAAAGGCAATCCTCGGCGTATTTAAAATTTGCGACAGTAAAAAATAATTTTTTGAAAATTTACTATAGAAAAGGCAATCCTCGGCGTATTTAAAATTTGCGACAGTAAAAAATTATTTTTTGAAAAACTTACTATAGAAAAGGCAATCCTTGGCGTATTTAAAATTTGCGACAGCAAAAATTTATTTTTTGAAAAATTTACTATAGAAAAGGCAATCCTCGGAGTATGTAAAATTTGCGACAGTAAAAAATTATTTTTTGAAAAATTTACTATAGAAAAGGCAATCCTCGGCGTATTTAAAATTTGCGACAGTAAAAAATTATTTTTTGAAAAATTTACTATAGAAAAGGCAATCCTCGGCGTATTTAAAATTTGCGACAGTAAAAAATTATTTTTTGAAAAATTTACTATAGAAAAGGCAATCCTCGGCGTATTTAAAATTTGCGACAGTAAAAAATTATTTTTTGAAAAATTTACTATAGAAAAGGCAATCCTCGGCGTATTTAAAATTTGCGACAGTAAAAAATAATTTTTTGAAAAATTTACTATAGAAAAGGCAATCCTCGGCGTATTTAAAATTTGCGGCAGTAAAAAATTATTTTTTGAAAAATTTACTATAGAAAAGGCAATCCTCGGCGTATTTAAAATTTGCGACAGTAAAAAATTATTTTATGAAAAATTTACTATAGAAAAGGCAATCCTCGGCGTATTTAAAATTTGCGACAGTAAAAAACTATTTTATGAAAAATTTACTATAGAACAGGCAATCCTCGGCGTATTTAAAATTTGCGACAGTAAAAAACTATTTTATGAAAAATTTACTATAGAAAAGGCAATCCTCGGCGTATTTAAAATTTGCGACAGTAAAAAATTATTTTTTGAAAAATTTACTATAGAAAAGGCAATCCTCGGCGTATTTAAAATTTGCGACAGTAAAAAATTATTTTTTGAAAAATTTACTATAGAAAAGGCAATCCTCGGCGTATTTAAAATTTGCGACAGTAAAAAATTATTTTTTGAAAAATTTACTATAGAAAAGGCAATCCTCGGCGTATTTAAAATTTGCGACAGTAAAAAATTATTTTTTGAAAAATTTACTATAGAAGAGGCAATCCTCGGCGTATTTAAAATTTGCGACAGTAAAAAATAATTTTTTGAAAAATTTACTATAGAAAAGGCAATCCTCGGCGTATTTAAAATTTGCGACAGTAAAAAATTATTTTTTGAAAAATTTACTATAGAAAAGGCAATCCTCGGCGTATTTAAAATTTGCGACAGTAAAAATTTATTTTTTGAAAAATTTACTATAGAAAAGGCAATCCTCGGCGTATGTAAAATTTGCGACAGTAAAAAATTATTTTTTGAAAAATTTACTATAGAAAAGGCAATCCTCGGCGTATTTAAAATTTGCGACAGTAAAAAATTATTTTTTGAAAAATTTACTATAGAAAAGGCAATCCTCGGCGTATTTAAAATTTGCGACAGTAAAAAATTATTTTTTGAAAAATTTACTATAGAAAAGGCAATCCTCGGCGTATTTAAAATTTGCGACAGTAAAAAATTATTTTTTGAAAAATTTACTATAGAAAAGGCAATCCTCGGCGTATTTAAAATTTGCGACAGTAAAAAATAATTTTTTGAAAAATTTACTATAGAAAAGGCAATCCTCGGCGTATTTAAAATTTGCGACAGTAAAAAATTATTTTTTGAAAAATTTACTATAGAAAAGGCAATCCTCGGCGTATTTAAAATTTGCGACAGTAAAAAATTATTTTTTGAAAAATTTACTATAGAAAAGGCAATCCTCGGCGTATTTAAAATTTGCGACAGTAAAAAATTATTTTTTGAAAAATTTACTATAGAAAAGGCAATCCTCGGCGTATTTAAAATTTGCGACAGTAAAAAATTATTTTTTGAAAAATGTACTATAGAAAAGGCAATCCTCGGCGTATTTAAAATTTGCGACAGTAAAAATTTATTTTTTGAAAAATTTACTATAGAAAAGGCAATCCTCGGCGTATTTAAAATTTGCGACAAAAAAAAATTATTTTATGAAAAATTTACTATAGAAAAGGCAATTCTCGGCGTATTTAAAATTTGCGACAGTAAAAAATTATTTTTTGAAAAATTTACTATAGAAAAGGCAATCCTCGGCGTATTTAAAATTTGCGACAGTAAAAAATTATTTTTTGAAAAATTTACTATAGAAAAGGCAATCCTCGGCGTATTTAAAATTTGCGGCAGTAAAAAATTATTTTTTGAAAAATTTACTATAGAAAAGGCAATCCTCGGCGTATTTAAAATTTGCGACAGTAAAAAATTATTTTATGAAAAATTTACTATAGAAAAGGCAATCATCGGCGTATTTAAAATTTGCGACAGTAAAAAACTATTTTATGAAAAATTTACTATAGAACAGGCAATCCTCGGCGTATTTAAAATTTGCGACAGTAAAAAACTATTTTATGAAAAATTTACTATAGAAAAAGCAATCCTCGGCGTATTTAAAATTTGCGACAGTAAAAAATTATTTTTTGAAAAATTTACTATAGAAAAGGCAATCCTCGGCGTATTTAAAATTTGCCACAGTAAAAAATTATTTTTTGAAAAATTTACTATAGAAAAGGCAATCCTCGGCGTATTTAAAATTTGCGACAGTAAAAAATTATTTTTTGAAAAATTTACTATAGAAAAGGCAATCCTCGGCGTATTTAAAATTTGCTACAGTAAAAAATTATATTTTTAAAAATTTACTATAGAAAAGGCAATCCTCGGCGTATTTAAAATTTGCGACAGTAAAAAATTTATTTTTGAAAAATTTACTATAGAAAAGGCAATCCTCGGCGTATTTAAAATTTGCGACAGTAAAAATTTATTTTTTGAAAAATTTACTATAGAAAAGGCAATCCTCGGCGTATTTAAAATTTGCGACAGTAAAAAATTATTTTTTGAAAAATTTACTATAGAAAAGGCAATCCTCGGCGTATTTAAAATTTGCGACAGTAAAAAATTATTTTTTGAAAAATTTACTATAGAAAAGGCAATCCTCGGCGTATTTAAAATTTGCGACAGTAAAAAATTATTTTTTGAAAAATTTACTATAGAAAAGGCAATCCTCGGCGTATTTAAAATTTGCGACAGTAAAAAATTATTTTTTGAAAAATTTACTGTAGAAAAGGCAATCCTCGGCGTATTTAAAATTTGCGATAGTAAAAATTTATTTTTTGAAAAATTTACTATAGAAAAGGCAATCCTCGGCGTATTTAAAATTTGCGACAGTAAAAAATTATTTTTTGAAAAATTTACTATACAAAAGGCAATCCTCGGCGTATTTAAAATTTGCGACAGTAAAAAATTATTTTATGAAAAATTTACTATAGAAAAGGCAATCCTCGGCGTATTTAAAATTTGCGACAGTAAAAAATTATTTTTTGAAAAATTTACTATAGAAAAGGCAATCCTCGGCGTATTTAAAATTTGCGACAGTAAAAAATTATTTTTTGAAGAATTTACTATAGAAAAGGCAATCCTCGGCGTATTTAAAATTTGCGACAGTAAAAAATTATTTTTTGAAAAATTTACTATAGAAAAGGCAATCCTCGGCGTATTTAAAATTTGCGACAGTAAAAAATTATTTTTTGAAAAATTTACTATAGAAAAGGCAATCCTCGGCGTATTTAAAATTTGCGACAGTAAAAATTTATTTTTTGAAAAATTTACTATAGAAAAGGCAATCCTCGGCGTATTTAAAATTTGCGACAGTAAAAATTATTTTTTGAAAAATTTACTATAGAAAAGGCAATCCTCGGCGTATTTAAAATTTGCGACAGTAAAAATTTATTTTTTGAAAAATTTACTATAGAAAAGGCAATCCTCGGCGTATTTAAAATTTGCGACAGTAAAAATTTATTTTTTGAAAAATTTACTATAGAAAAGGCAATCCTCGGCGTATTTAAAATTTGCGAGAGTAAAAAATTATTTTTTGAAAAATTTACTATAGAAAAGGCAATCCTCGGCGTATTTAAAATTTGCGACAGTAAAAGATTATTTTATGAAAAATTTACTATAGAAAAGGCAATCCTCGGCGTATTTAAAATTTGCGACAGTAAAAAATTATTTTTTGAAAAATTTACTATAGAAAAGGCAATCCTCGGCGTATTTAAAATTTGCGACAGTAAAAAATTATTTTCTGAAAAATTTACTATAGAAAAGGCAATCCTCGGCGTATTTAAAATTTGCGACAGTAAAAAATTATTTTTTGAAAAATTTACTATAGAAAAGGCAATCCTCGGCGTATTTAAAATTTGCGACAGTAAAAAATTATTTTTTGAAAAATTTACTATAGAAAAGGCAATCCTCGGCGTATTTAAAATTTGCGACAGTAAAATATTATTTTTTGAAAAATTTACTATAGAAAAGGCAATCCTCGGCGTATTTAAAATTTGCGCCAGTAAAAATTTATTTTCTGAAAAATTTACTATAGAAAAGGCAATCCTCGGCGTATTTAAAATTTGCGACAGTAAAAAATAATTTTTTGAAAAATTTACTATAGAAAAGGCAATCCTCGGCGTATTTAAAATTTGCGACAGTAAAAATTAATTTTTTGAAAAATTTACTATAGAAAAGGCAATCCTCGGCGTATTTAAAATTTGCGACAGTAAAAAATTATTTTTTGAAAAATTTACTATAGAAAAGGCAATCCTCGGCGTATTTAAAATTTGCGACAGTAAAAAATTATTTTTTGAAAAATTTACTATAGAAAAGGCAATCCTCGGCGTATTTAAAATTTGCGACAGTAAAAAATTATTTTATGAAAAATTTACTATAGAAAAGGCAATTCTCGGCGTATTTAAAATTTGCGACAGTAAAAAATTATTTTTTGAAAAATTTACTATAGAAAAGGCAATCCTCGGCGTATTTAAAATTTGCGACAGTAAGAAATTATTTTTTGAAAAATTTACTATAGAAAAGGCAATCCTCGGCGTATTTAAAATTTGCGACAGTAAAAAATTATTTTTTGAAAAATTTACTATAGAAAAGGCAATCCTCGGCGTATTTAAAATTTGCGACAGTAAAAAATTATTTTTAGAAAAATGTACTATAGAAAAGGCAATCCTCGGCGTATTTAAAATTTGCGACAGTAAAAAATTATTTTATGAAAAATTTACTATAGAAAAGGCAATCCTCGGCGTATTTAAAATTTGCGACAGTAAAAAACTATTTTATGAAAAATTTACTATAGAAAAGGCAATCCTCGGCGTATTTAAAATTTGCGACAGTAAAAAATTATTTTTTGAAAAATTTACTATAGAAAAGGCAATCCTCGGCGTATTTAAAATTTGCGACAGTAAAAAATTATTTTTTGAAAAATTTACTATAGAAAAGCAATCCTCGGCGTATTTAAAATTTGCGACAGTAAAAAATTATTTGTTGAAAAATTTACTATAGAAAAGGCAATCCTCGGCGTATTTAAAACTTGCTACAGTAAAAAATTATTTTTTGAAAAATTTACTATAGAAAAGGCAATCCTCGGCGTATTTAAAATATCCGACAGTAAAAAATTATTTATTGAAAAATTTACTATAGAAAAGGCAATCCTCGGCGTATTTAAAATTTGCGACAGTAAAAATTTATTTTTTGAAAAATTTACTATAGAAAAGGCAATCCTCGGCGTATTTAAAATTTGCGACAGTAAAAAATTTTTTTTTGAAAAATTTACTATAGAAAAGGCAATCCTCGGCGTATTTAAAATTTGCGACAGTAAGAAATTATTTTTTGAAAAATTTACTATAGAAAAGGCAATCCTCGGCGTATTTAAAATTTGCGACAGTAAAAAATAATTTTTTGAAAAATTTACTATAGAAAAGGCAATCCTCGGCGTATTTAAAATTTGCGACAGTAAAAAATTATTTTTTGAAAAATTTACTATAGAAAAGGCAATCCTCGGCGTATTTAAAATTTGCGACAGTAAAAAATTATTTTTTGAAAAATTTACTATAGAAAAGGCAACCTCGGCGTATTTAAAATTTGCGACAGTAAAAAATTATTTTTAGAAAAATGTACTATAGAAAAGGCAATCCTCGGCGTATTTAAAATTTGCGACAGTAAAAAATTATTTTATGAAAAATTTACTATAGAAAAGGCAATCCTCGGCGTATTTAAAATTTGCGACAGTAAAAAATTATTTTTAGAAAAATGTACTATAGAAAAGGCAATCCTCGGCGTATTAAAAATTTGCGACAGTAAAAATTTATTTTTTGAAAAATTTACTATAGAAAAGGCAATCCTCGGCGTATTTAAAATTTGCCACAGTAAAAAATTATTTTATGAAAAATTTACTATAGAAAAGGCAATTCTCGGCGTATTTAAAATTTGCGACAGTAAAAAATTATTTTTTGAAAAATTTACTATAGAAAAGGCAATCCCCGGCGTATTTAAAATTTGCGACAGTAAGAAATTATTTTTTGAAAAATTTACTATAGAAAAGGCAATCCTCGGCGTATTTAAAATTTGCGACAGTAAAAAATAATTTTTTGAAAAATTTACTATAGAAAAGGCAATCCTCGGCGTATTTAAAATTTGCGACAGTAAAAAATTATTTTTTGAAAAATTTACTATAGAAAAGGCAATCCTCGGCGTATTTAAAATTTGCGACAGTAAAAAATTATTTTATGAAAAATTTACTATAGAAAAGGCAATCCTCGGCGTATTTAAAATTTGCGACAGTAAAAAACTATTTTATGAAAAATTTACTATAGAAAAGGCAATCCTCGGCGTATTTAAAATTTGCGACAGTAAAAAATTATTTTTTGAAAAATTTACTATAGAAAAGGCAATCCTCGGCGTATTTAAAATTTGCGACAGTAAAAAATTATTTTTTGAAAAATTTACTATAGAAAAGGCAATCCTCGGCGTATTTAAAATTTGCGACAGTAAAAAATTATTTTTTGAAAAATTTACTATAGAAAAGCAATCCTCGGCGTATTTAAAATTTGCGACAGTAAAAAATTATTTTTTGAAAAATTTACTATAGAAAAGGCAATCCTCGGCGTATTTAAAACTTGCTACAGTAAAAAATTATTTTTTGAAAAATTTACTATAGAAAAGGCAATCCTCGGCGTATTTAAAATTTCCGACAGTAAAAAATTATTTATTGAAAAATTTACTATAGAAAAGGCAATCCTCGGCGTATTTAAAATTTGCGACAGTAAAAAATTATTTTTTGAAAAATTTACTATAGAAAAGGCAATCCTCGGCGTATTTAAAATTTGCGACAGTAAAAAATTATTTTTAGAAAAATGTACTATAGAAAAGGCAATCCTCGGCGTATTTAAAATTTGCGACAGTAAAAAATTATTTTATGAAAAATTTACTATAGAAAAGGCAATCCTCGGCGTATTTAAAATTTGCGACAGTAAAAAACTATTTTATGAAAAATTTACTATAGAAAAGGCAATCCTCGGCGTATTTAAAATTTGCGACAGTAAAAAATTATTTTTTGAAAAATTTACTATAGAAAAGGCAATCCTCGGCGTATTTAAAATTTGCGACAGTAAAAAATTATTTTTTGAAAAATTTACTATAGAAAAGCAATCCTCGGCGTATTTAAAATTTGCGACAGTAAAAAATTATTTTTTGAAAAATTTACTATAGAAAAGGCAATCCTCGGCGTATTTAAAACTTGCTACAGTAAAAAATTATTTTTTGAAAAATTTACTATAGAAAAGGCAATCCTCGGCGTATTTAAAATATCCGACAGTAAAAAATTATTTATTGAAAAATTTACTATAGAAAAGGCAATCCTCGGCGTATTTAAAATTTGCGACAGTAAAAATTTATTTTTTGAAAAATTTACTATAGAAAAGGCAATCCTCGGCGTATTTAAAATTTGCGACAGTAAAAAATTTTTTTTTGAAAAATTTACTATAGAAAAGGCAATCCTCGGCGTATTTAAAATTTGCGACAGTAAGAAATTATTTTTTGAAAAATTTACTATAGAAAAGGCAATCCTCGGCGTATTTAAAATTTGCGACAGTAAAAAATAATTTTTTGAAAAATTTACTATAGAAAAGGCAATCCTCGGCGTATTTAAAATTTGCGACAGTAAAAAATTATTTTTTGAAAAATTTACTATAGAAAAGGCAATCCTCGGCGTATTTAAAATTTGCGACAGTAAAAAATTATTTTTTGAAAAATTTACTATAGAAAAGGCAACCTCGGCGTATTTAAAATTTGCGACAGTAAAAAATTATTTTTAGAAAAATGTACTATAGAAAAGGCAATCCTCGGCGTATTTAAAATTTGCGACAGTAAAAAATTATTTTATGAAAAATTTACTATAGAAAAGGCAATCCTCGGCGTATTTAAAATTTGCGACAGTAAAAAATTATTTTTAGAAAAATGTACTATAGAAAAGGCAATCCTCGGCGTATTAAAAATTTGCGACAGTAAAAATTTATTTTTTGAAAAATTTACTATAGAAAAGGCAATCCTCGGCGTATTTAAAATTTGCCACAGTAAAAAATTATTTTATGAAAAATTTACTATAGAAAAGGCAATTCTCGGCGTATTTAAAATTTGCGACAGTAAAAAATTATTTTTTGAAAAATTTACTATAGAAAAGGCAATCCCCGGCGTATTTAAAATTTGCGACAGTAAGAAATTATTTTTTGAAAAATTTACTATAGAAAAGGCAATCCTCGGCGTATTTAAAATTTGCGACAGTAAAAAATAATTTTTTGAAAAATTTACTATAGAAAAGGCAATCCTCGGCGTATTTAAAATTTGCGACAGTAAAAAATTATTTTTTGAAAAATTTACTATAGAAAAGGCAATCCTCGGCGTATTTAAAATTTGCGACAGTAAAAAATTATTTTATGAAAAATTTACTATAGAAAAGGCAATCCTCGGCGTATTTAAAATTTGCGACAGTAAAAAACTATTTTATGAAAAATTTACTATAGAAAAGGCAATCCTCGGCGTATTTAAAATTTGCGACAGTAAAAAATTATTTTTTGAAAAATTTACTATAGAAAAGGCAATCCTCGGCGTATTTAAAATTTGCGACAGTAAAAAATTATTTTTTGAAAAATTTACTATAGAAAAGGCAATCCTCGGCGTATTTAAAATTTGCGACAGTAAAAAATTATTTTTTGAAAAATTTACTATAGAAAAGCAATCCTCGGCGTATTTAAAATTTGCGACAGTAAAAAATTATTTTTTGAAAAATTTACTATAGAAAAGGCAATCCTCGGCGTATTTAAAACTTGCTACAGTAAAAAATTATTTTTTGAAAAATTTACTATAGAAAAGGCAATCCTCGGCGTATTTAAAATTTCCGACAGTAAAAAATTATTTATTGAAAAATTTACTATAGAAAAGGCAATCCTCGGCGTATTTAAAATTTGCGACAGTAAAAATTTATTTTTTGAAAAATTTACTATAGAAAAGGCAATCCTCGGCTTATTTAAAATTTGCGACAGTAAAAAATTTTTTTTTGAAAAATTTACTATAGAAAAGGCAATCCTCGGCGTATTTAAAATTTGCGACAGTAAAAAATTATTTTTTGAAAAATTTACTATAGAAGAGGCAATCCTCGGCGTATTTAAAATTTGCGACAGTAAAAAATTATTTTTTGAAAAATTTACTATAGAAAAGGCAATCCTCGGCGTATTTAAAATTTGCGACAGTAAAAATTTATTTTTTGAAAAATTTACTATAGAAAAGGCAATCCTCGGCGTATTTAAAATTTGCGACAGTAAAAAATAATTTTTTGAAAAATTTACTATACAAAAGGCAATCCTCGGCGTATTTAAAATTTGCGACAGTAAAAAATTATTTTTTGAAAAATTTACTATAGAAAAGGCAATCCTCGGCGTATTTAAAATTTGCGACAGTAAAAAATTATTTTTTGAAAAATTTACTATAGAAAAGGCAATCCTCGGCGTATGTAAAATTTGCGACAGCAAAAAATTATTTTTTGAAAAATTTACTATAGAAAAGGCAATCCTCGGCGTATTTAGAATTTGCGACAGTAAAAAATTATTTTGTGAAAAATTTACTATAGAAAAGGCAATCCTCGGCGTATTTAAAATTTGCGACAGTAAAAAATAATTTTTTGAAAAATTTACTATAGAAAAGCCAATCCTCGGCGTATTTAAAATTTGCGACAGTAAAAATTTATTTTTTGAAAAATTTACTATAGAAAAGGCAATCTTCGGCGTGTTTAAAATTTACGGCAGTAAAATATTATTTTATGAAAAATTTACTATAGAAAAGGCAATCCTCGGCGTATTTAAAATTTGCGACAGTAAAAATTTATTTTTTGAAAAATTTACTATAGAAAAGGCAATCCTCGGCGTATTTAAAATTTGCGACAGTAAAAATTTATTTTTTGAAAAATTTACTATAGAAAAGGCAATCCTCGGCGTATTTAAAATTTGCGACAGTAAAAAATTATTTTTTGAAAAATTTACTATAGAAAAGGCAATCCTCGGCGTATTTAAAATTTGCGACAGTAAAAAATTATTTTTTGAAAAATTTACTATAGAAAAGGCAATCCACGGCGTATTTAAAATTTGCGACAGTAAAAATTTATTTTTTGAAAAATTTACTATAGAAAAGGCAATCCTCGGCGTATTTAAAATTTGCGACAGTAAAAAATTATTTTTAGAAAAATTTACTATAGAAAAGGCAATCCTCGGCGTATTTAAAATTTGCGACAGTAAAAAATTATTTTTTGAAAAATTTACTATAGAAAAGGCAATCCTCGGCGTATTTAAAATTTGCGACAGTAAAAAATTATTTTTTGAAAAATTTACTATAGAAAAGGCAATCCTCGGCGTATTTAAAATTTGCGACAGTAAAAAATTATTTTTTGAAAAATTTACTATAGAAAAGGCAATCCTCGGCGTATTTAAAATTTGCGACAGTAAAAATTTATTATTTGAAAAATTTACTATAGAAAAGGCAATCCTGGGCGTATTTAAAATTTGCGACAGTAAAAAATTATTTTATGAACAATTTACTATAGAAAAGGCAATCCTCGGCGTATTTAAAATTTGCGACAGTAAAAAATTATTTTTTGAAAAATTTACTATAGAAAAGGCAATCCTCGGCGTTTTAAAATTTGCGACAGTAAAAATTTATTTTTTGAAAAATTTTCTATAGAAAAGGCAATCCTCGGCGTATTTAAAATTTGAAACAGTAAAAATTAATTTTTTGAAAAATTTACTATAGAAAAGGCAAACCTCGGCGTATTTAAAATTTGCGACAGTAAAAAATTATTTTTTGACAAATTCATTATAGAAAAGGCAATCCTCGGCGTATTTAAAATTTGCGACAGTAAAAAATTATTTTATGAAAAATTTACTATAGAAAAGGCAATCCTCGGCGTATTTAAAATTTGCGACAGTAAAAAATTATTTTTTGAAAAATTTACTATAGAAAAGGCAATCCTCGGCGTATTTAAAATTTGCGACAGTAAAAAATTATTTTTTGAAAAATTTACTATAGAAAAGGCAATCCTCGGCGTATTTAAAATTTGCGACAGTAAAAAATTATTTTTTGAAAAATTTACTATAGAAAAGGCAATCCTCGGCGTATTTAAAATTTGCGACAGTAAAAAATTATTTTTTGAAAAATTTACTATAGAAAAGGCAATCCTCGGCGTATTTAAAATTTGCGACAGTAAAAAATTATTTTTTGAAAAATTTACTATAGAAAAGGCAATCCTCGCCGTATTCAAAATTTGCGACAGTAAAAAATTATTTTTTGAAAAATTTACTATAGAAAAGGCAATCCTCGGCGTATTTAAAATTTGCGACAGTAAAAAATTATTTTTTGAAAAATTTACTATAGAAAAGGCAATCCTCGGCGTATTTAAAATTTGCGACAGTAAAAAATTATTTTTTGAAAAATTTACTATAGAAAAGGCAATCCTCGGTGTATTTAAAATTTGCGACAGTAAAAAATTATTTTTTGAAAAATTTACTATAGTAAAGGCAATCCTCGGCGTATTTAAAATTTGCGACACTAAAAATTTATTTTTTGAAAAATTTACTATAGAAAAGGCAATCCTCGGCGTATTTAAAATTTGCGACAGTAAAAAATTATTTTATGAAAAATTTACTATAGAAAAGGCAATCCTCGGCGTATTTAAAATTTGCGACTGTAAAAAATTATTTTTTGAAAAATTTACTATAGAAAAGGCAATCCTCGGCGTATTTAAAATTTGCGACAGTAAAAAATAATTTTTTGAAAAATTTACTATAGAAAAGGCAATCCTCGGCGTATTTAAAATTTGCGACAGTAAAAATTTATTTTTTGCAAAATTTACTATAGAAAAGGCAATCCTCGGTGTATTTAAAATTTGCGACAGTAAAAAATTATTTTTTGAAAAATTTACTATAGAAAAGGCAATCCTCGGCGTATTTAAAATTTGCGACAGTAAAAAATTATTTTTTGAAAAATTTACTATAGAAAAGGCAATCCTCGGCGTATTTAAAATTTGCGACAGTAAAAAATTATTTTTTGAAAAATTTACTATAGAAAAGGCAATCCTCGGCGTATTTAAAATTTGCGACAGTAAAAAATTATTTTTTGAAAAATTTACTATAGAAAAGGCAATCCTCGGCGTATTTAAAATTTGCGACAGTAAAAAATTGTTTTTTGAAAAATTTACTATAGAAAAGGCAATCGTCGGCGTATTTAAAATTTGCGACAGTAAAAAATTATTTTTTGAAAAATTTACTATAGAAAAGGCAATCCTCGGCGTATTTAAAATTTGCGACAGTAAAAAATTATTTTTTGAAAAATTTACTATAGAAAAGGCAATCCTCGGCGTATTTAAAATTTGCGACAGTAAAAAATTATTTTTTGAAAAATTTACTATAGAAAAGGCAATCCTCGGCGTATTTAAAATTTGCGACAGTAAAAAATTGTTTTTTGAAAAATTTACTATAGAAAAGGCAATCCTCGGCGTATTTAAAATTTGCGACAGTAAAAAATTATTTTTTGAAAAATTTACTATAGAAAAGGCAATCCTCGGCGTATTTAAAATTTGCGACAGTAAAAAATTATTTTTTGAAAAATTTACTATAGAAAAGGCAATCCTCGGCGTATTTAAAATTTGCGACAGTAAAAAATTATTTTTTGAAAAATTTACTATAGAAAAGGCAATCCTCGGCGTATTTAAAATTTGCGACAGTAAAAAATTATTTTTTGAAAAATTTACTATAGAAAAGGTAATCCTCGGCGTATTTAAAATTTGCGACAGTAAAAAATTATTTTTTGAAAAATTTACTATAGAAAAGGCAATCCTCGGCGTATTTAAAATTTGCGACAGTAAAAAATTATTTTTTGAAAAATTTACTTAGAAAAGGCAATCCTCGGCGTATTTAAAATTTGCGACAGTAAAAAATTGTTTTTTGAAAAATTTACTATAGAAAAGGCAATCCTCGGCGTATTTAAAATTTGCGACAGTAAAAAATTATTTTTTGAAAAATTTACTATAGAAAAGGCAATCCTCGGCGTATTTAAAATTTGCGACAGTAAAAAATTATTTTTTGAAAAATTTACTATAGAAAAGGCAATCCTCGGCGTATTTAAAATTTGCGACAGTAAAAAATTATTTTTTGAAAAATTTACTATAGAAAAGGCAATCCTCGGCGTATTTAAAATTTGCGATAGTAAAAAATTATTTTTTGAAAAATTTACTATAGAAAAGGCAATCCTCGGCGTATTTAAAATTTGCGACAGTAAAAAATTGTTTTTTGAAAAATTTACTATAGAAAAGGCAATCCTCGGCGTATTTAAAATTTGCGACAGCAAAAAATTATTTTTTGAAAAATTTACTATAGAAAAGGCAATCCTCGGCGTATTTAAAATTTGCGACAGTAAAAAATTATTTTTTGAAAAATTTACTATAGAAAAGGCAATCCTCGGCGTATTTAAAATTTGCGACAGTAAAAAAATTGTTTTTTGAAAAATTTACTATAGAAAAGGCAATCCTCGGTGTATTTAAAATTTGCGACAGTAAAAAATTATTTTTTGAAAAATTTACTATAGAAAAGGCAATCCTCGGCGTATTTAAAATTTGCGACAGTAAAAAATTGTTTTTTGAAAAATTTACTATAGAAAAGGCAATCCTCGGCGTATTTAAAATTTGCGACAGTAAAAAATTATTTTTTGAAAAATTTACTATAGAAAAGGCAATCCTCGGCGTATTTAAAATTTGCGACAGTAAAAAATTATTTTTTGAAAAATTTACTATAGAAAAGGCAATCCTCGGCGTATTTAAAATTTGCGACAGTAAAAAATTATTTTTTGAAAAATTTACTATAGAAAAGGCAATCCTCGGCGTATTTAAAATTTGCGACAGTAAAAAATTATTTTTTGAAAAATTTACTATAGAAAAGGTAATCCTCGGCGTATTTAAAATTTGCGACAGTAAAAAATTATTTTTTGAAAAATTTACTATGGAAAAGGCAATCCTCGGCGTATTTAAAATTTGCGACAGTAAAAAATTGTTTTTTGAAAAATTTACTATAGAAAAGGCAATCCTCGGCGTACTTAAAATTTGCGACAGTAAAAAATTATTTTTTGAAAAATTTACTATAGAAAAGGCAATCCTCGGCGTATTTAAAATTTGCGACAGTAAAAAATTATTTTTTGAAAAATTTACTTAGAAAAGGCAATCCTCGGCGTATTTAAAATTTGCGACAGTAAAAAATTGTTTTTTGAAAAATTTACTATAGAAAAGGCAATCCTCGGCGTATTTAAAATTTGCGACAGTAAAAAATTATTTTTTGAAAAATTTACTATAGAAAAGGCAATCCTCGGCGTATTTAAAATTTGCGACAGTAAAAAATTATTTTTTGAAAAATTTACTATAGAAAAGGCAATCCTCGGCGTATTTAAAATTTGCGACAGTAAAAATTTATTTTTTGAAAAATTTACTATAGCAAAGGCAATCCTCGGCGTATTTAAAATTTGCGACAGTAAAAAATTATTTTTTGAAAAATTTACTATAGAAAAGGCAATCCTCGGCGTATTTAAAATTTGCGACAGTAAAAAATTATTTTTTGAAAAATTTACTATAGAAAAGGCAATCCTCGGCGTATTTAAAATTTGCGACAGTAAAAAATTAGTTTTTGAAAAATTTACTATAGAAAAGGCAGTCCTCGGCGAATTTAAAATTTGCGACAGTAAAAAATTATTTTTTGAAAAATTTACTATAGAAAAGGCAATCCTCGGCGTATTTAAAATTTGCGACAGTAAAAAATTATTTTTTGAAAAATTTACTATAGAAAAGGCAATCCTCGGCGTATTGAAAATTTGCGACAGTAAAAATTTATTTTTTGAAAAATTTACTATAGAAAAGGCAATCCTCGGCGTATTTAAAATTTGCGACAGTAAAAAATTATTTTTTGAAAAATTTACTATAAAAAGGCAATCCTCGGCGTATTTAAAATTTGCGACAGTAAAAAATTATTTTTTGAAAAATTTACTATAGAAAAGGCAATCCTCGGCGTATTTAAAATTTGCGACAGTAAAAATTTATTTTTTGAAAAATTTACTATAGCAAAGGCAATCCTAGGCGTATTTAAAATTTGCGACAGTAAAAAATTATTTTTTGAAAAATTTACTATAGAAAAGGCAATCCTCGGCGTATTAAATTTTTCAAAAAATAATTTTTACTGTCGCAAATTTTAAATACGCCGAGGATTGCCTTTTCTATAGTAAACTTTTCAAAAAATAATTTTTTACTGTCGCAAATTTTAAATACGCCGAGAATTGCCTTTTCTATAGTAAATTTTTCAAAAAATAATTTTTTACTGTCGCAAATTTTAAATACGCCGAGGATTGCCTTTTCTATAGTAAATTTTTCAAAAAATAATTTTTTACTGTCGCAAATTTTAAATACGCCGAGGATTGCCTTTTCTATAGTAAATTTTTCAAAAAATAATATTTTACTGTCGCAAATTTTAAATACGCCGAGGATTGCCTTTTCTATAGTAAATTTTTCAAAAAATAATTTTTTACTGTCGCAAATTTTAAATACGCCGAGGATTGCATTTTCTATAGTAAATTTTTCAAAAAATAAATTTTTACTGTCGCAAATTTTAAATACGCCGAGGATTGCCTTTTCTATAGTAAATTTTTCAAAAAATAATTTTTTACTGTCGCAAATTTTAAATACGCCGAGGATTGCCTTTTCTATAGTAAATTTTTCAAAAAATTATTTTTTACTGTCGCAAATTTTAAAAACGCCGTGGATTGCCTTTTCTATAGTAAATTTTTCAAAAAATAATTTTTTACTGTCGCAAATTTTAAATACGCCGAGGATCGCCTTTTCTATAGTAAATTTTTCAAAAAATAATTTTTTACTGTCGCAAATTTTAAATACGCCGAGGATTGCCTTTTCTATAGTAAATTTTTCAAGAAATAATTTTTTACTGTCGCAAATTTTAAATACGCCGAGGATTGCCTTTTCTACAGTAAATTTTTCAAAAAATAATTTTTTACTGTCGCAAATTTTAAATACGCCGAGGATTGCCTTTTCTATAGTAAATTTTTCATAAAATAAGTTTTTACTGTCGCAAATTTGAAATACGCCGAGGATTGCCTTTTCTATAGTAAATTTTTCATAAAATAATTTTTTACTGTCGCAAATTTTAAACACGCCGAGGATTGCCTTTTCTATAGTAAATTTTTCATAAAATAATTTTTTACTATCGCAAATGTTAAATACGCCGACGATTGCCTTTTCTATAGTAATTTTTTCAAAAAATAATTTTTTACTGTCGCAAATTTTAAATACGCCGAGGATTGCCTTTTCTATAGTAAATTTTTCAAAAAATAATTTTTTACTGTCGCAAATTTTAAATACGCCGAGGATTGCCTTTTCTATAGTAAATTTTTCATAAAATAATTTTTTACTATCGCAAATTTTAAATACGCCGACGATTGCCTTTTCTATAGTAATTTTTTCAAAAAATAATTTTTTACTGTCGCAAATCTTAAATACGCCGAGGATTGCCTTTTCTATAGTAAATTTTTCAAAAAATAATTTTTTACTGTCGCAAATTTTAAATACGCCGAGGATTGCCTTTTCTATAGTAAATTTTTCAAAAAATAATTTTTTACTGTCGCAAATTTTAAATACGCCGAGGATTGCCTTTTCTATAGTAAATTTTTCAAAAAACAATTTTTTACTGTCGCATATTTTAAATACGCCGAGGATTGCCTTTTCTATAGTAAATTTTTCAAAAAATAATTTTTTACTGTCGCAAATTTTAAATACGCCGAGGATTGCCTTTTCTATAGTAAATTTTTCAAAAAATAATTTTTTACTGTCGCAAATTTTAAATACGCCGAGGATTGCCTTTTCTATAGTAAATTTTTCAAAAAATAATTTTTTACTGTCGCAAATTTTAAATACGCCGAGGATTGCCTTTTCTATAGTAAATTTTTCAAAAAATAATTTTTTACTGTCGCAAATTTTAAATACGCCGAGGATTGCCTTTTCTATAGTAAATTTTTCAAAAAATAATTTTTTACTGTCGCAAATTTTAAATACGCCGAGGATTGCCTTTTTTATAGTAAATTTTTCAAAAAATACTTTTTTACTGTCGCAAATTTTAAATACGCCGAGGATTGCCTTTTCTATAGTAAATTTTTCAAAAAATAATTTTTTACTGTCGCAAATTTTAAATACGCCGAGGATTGCCTTTTCTATAGTAAATTTTTCAAAAAATTATTTTTTACTGTCGCAAATTTTAAATACGCCGAGGATTGCATTTGTGGCGACGCGACTGACCTGTTCCTATTATTTCCATATTCTAGTCAACCCATCATGTAAACTAGGTAAATCATTTCGGCTAGTAATACCTTGCCGAACACAGACAGCCGTAGCTAGGTAGGCTTTGTTTTTGTTTATAACGTTGTTTTAAAAAAATATGTTTTGTTCTTACAGTCTTCTGACAGCACTTCTCAGATCTATACGAAAAAAAAAGAAAATATATTTAAAAATAAATATAATACATATCCAGGACCATTGGAATAAATCATCCGAGACTGTATTTCATTTTTCTATGTTTCCATATGGCTCTTAACTTTTCAGAAGATTATCACCAGTAGGGCAGGACCCGTATTCAGAGGATAACTCACAAGAGTTAATAATCAAGAATCGCAGCTGAAACAGTACGCTGGAAGCACAAGAAACCTCATCCTCCGGCTATCACTGCTCTGTCGTAGTAACAGTATTGGTTTACCTACAACTGCTTGAAGATTGGTTTCTCTCAGTGAATCGTATACCGATATCGAAGTTACCGCTTCTTGCCGTTCTAGTCAGGAGAGGGGTTACATAGGTCGTGCCCCAGTATTAACGGTGCCATACCGGACGTGTCCTGTGGTCTTGAGGACTGCAAGGGTACCCTGTTATACTGCTTGCTTCTTTTAAAACATCATATTTCGCTAATCACCGCTGAGATTTAAGTCTAATAACTGTTATCTTTCAGTAGTTTTTCAAGTCGCTAGTCTTTATAGCCGAGTTGGAAGTCAACTCACCGTGGACGGAAAAACAAGATTTTCCGCCGCATCAGATCATATTGTCATAGGGACAATAGGATCGCACCACAGTCTTCACACGAGTAGTCGCCGCCGCTATAGGATAACTTCCTTTGACTGCAATAGTTACAGTTCTACGCATTCATTGACGACAGGCAATTAACATTCATCGCCGTCGCTAACTATCCTAGGGACGCTCAGCCCGAGACTAATTTAATTACTCGCACAGGACAATTATACTACTGCCTTGAAGTGTAGTAGCGTCAACTATCTAGCACACACTCAAGATTGAAGATTCCTCAATCGACTTACCCAATTGATAACGACAATCAACTTTAGTGCGAACAAGATTAGGCAATCAGTAACCCAAACTGATTATATTCTAAATTGGTGACCCCGACAAGAGTCGCAACTTCATCAACACTGGAAGAAGATATTATAAAAAGGTTAGATAGTGTAGGAGTTCACTAGTTTAATTTAATCTACCTTTCATCAACCATTACACATATTTATTTATCAATATTATTATTTTTTTTTTTCTTGTTGTTATATATATCACATTTAAGTGTATGAGTTTTACATCAAGCTGTAAGCACCACAATTAATGTCTAGTTTAAGACGCTGTGTTAACTGACTGCGTTCAGCAACGTCTTACTAGCAATTCTCAGTCGTTTAGTAAAATTTTTCTTTTCTCTCTCGCACTAGCCTAATTCGACTTTATTCATTAACAGTCTCTTACGTTCCGTGGTTTAATCCGCATCGGTCAAAATTTCCTCACCTTTTGTTGTGCATTAACATCTTGTTAATTGCAATAGTTCTTTTTTTTTAATTTTTGTGTGCAACTCAGTCTACGTTAGGAAATGACGGAACCGACCAGTCAGACAAACGTCAACATGGACTCTACTAACAGTAGTGATCCGAACAAATCCAATGCTACCTTGCCAGCCAATTCAATTAATTCGGCGATGTTGGGTGCTGTGTCTGTTAAGACAACCCCCTTTTGGAAAAACGATCCTGATTTGTGGTTCGTTCAGCTTGAGGCTCAGTTCAGCTTGGCCGGTATTAATCAAGATACTACCAAGTTTTACCATGTCGTTGGGGCGCTCGACGCGGATGTCGCTCGACTTGTAAGTGACATTCTGCGTACACTACCAACAGTAGACAAATACAATACTATCAAAGAGACATTAATCTCTAGGCTCTCTGGCAGTACTAACCAAAAGTTGAAACAGCTCCTTACTGAGCTTACACTGGGTGACGCACAACCCTCACAACTACTGCGTTTGATGCGGGCACTCAGTAATGGTCAACTTAATGAGGCGATATTGAAGTCGCTTTGGCTTCAACGATTGCCGACAAATATGCAGGCGATTCTGGCCTGTAATCCAGGAGCACTTGAAGTATTGGCAACATGTGCAGATAAGATAGCCGAAGTGAGTCCCAAAGCGGAGATATTCTCAGTAGATTCTTCCTCAGGCAGCACTCAAAGGTCACTAGCCGATTTGGAAAGAAAATTAAGCAACCTCGCCAGCATGTTCGAGAAGTCGCTCACACGCCGCAATCCTGTTAGACAAAGCACTTCAAGAAGTGGGTCCAGGAATCGAGCATCATCTCAGCATTCTTCTGTCGACACAGGTCAAAATTTCTGCTGGTATCACCGTAAATTCGGAACCAGAGCAAAGAAATGTATCACTCCTTGCAAGTTCAAAGGGAGTAGTTTAAACTCAACGTCTCAAAATGTTTTGGCATGTAATGAAGACCCAAACGAATATGCCCTCCGCCATTAACGACGGGTGGAGCCGGCGTCCAAAGAAGTCGTCTTTACATTTTCGACAGGTCTTCGAAAAAAAGTTTCCTGATTGACACTGGGGCGGACGTTTCCGTCATCCCGAAAACATCTTTCCATCGTTTTTCAAATTCAAATTTGCAATTGGTAGCGGCGAATTGCTCTCCTATTAGTACGTTTGGTAGGAAATTACTGTCATTGGACTTGGGTCTACGAAGGTCTTTCCCTTGGCAATTTGTCATAGCCGATATTCCTAGGCCCATACTGGGCGCAGATTTTCTGTGCCACTATGGACTCTTAGTGGATATCAAGAAGAAATCACTTATAGATCCACTTACTTCTTTATCATCATTCGCTCAACGTGTAAATTGTCAAGATGCTAGGCTTTCCGTTTTGATTAACTCCGCAATCGATCCGAAAATCCAGAGTCTTCTTAAAAAGTTCCGGGACATCACCGTCGAAACTGGTTTTACAAAACAGGTAGTACACACGGTTACGCATCGAATAATTACCAAAGGCGCTCCCATTTCATCCAAAGTTCGTCGACTTTCCCCCGAAAAATTGTTAGTGGCCAAAAAGGAGTTTGAATTCCTTTTGAATCAGGGAATCTGTCGCCCGTCTAACAGTCCTTGGTCCTCACCACTGCACCTGGTCCAAAAGAAAAATGGAGAATGGAGACCATGCGGCGACTACAGGCGGTTAAATTCTAGTACTGTACCAGACCGTTACCCGGTTCCATTAATTCACGACTTTGTTTATCAGTTAGAGAATTGTTCTTTCTTTTCAACTCTGGACCTAGCGAAAGCATATCATCAGATTCCAATTGAACCCGAGGATATCCCGAAAACGGCAATTAGCACACCTTTTGGCCTTTTCGAGTTCACGCGGATGACTTTCGGATTATGCAACGCTGCTCAGTCTTTCCAAAGGTTCATCCACATGGCTCTGCAAAAATTTTCGTTCTGCTTTGTTTATTTGGACGATATTTTAATCGCTTCTAAATCTGAAATTGAACACTACTCGCATTTAGAGCAAATTTTCAAACGCCTTCAGGAGTATGGCCTCATATTAAACGTTGATAAATGCGTCTTTTTGCGGACGCAGGTCAAATTTTTGGGTCATTTGATTACACCACAAGGCATCAAACCAGCTCCCGACCGCGTGGAAGCAATTTCCAAATTTAAAATTCCGGAAAATGTAAAACAATTACGACGCTTTCTAGGCATGATAAATTTCTATCGCCGTTTCTTGCCCCACGCAGCAGAATTTCATGCTAGTTTAAACAGTTATCTGTCTGGCTCAAAAAAGGATGGCGCTAGGCGCATTGATTGGTCCAACGAGGCAAAGGAATCTTTCGAAGCAGCTAAAGCTCAATTGGCCCAAACGGCACTTCTCGCTTTTCCAATGGTATCAGCGGAATTATCATTATGGGTAGACGCTTCAGATACTGCCATCGGTGCGGCGATTCAACAGAAGGTCGATAATAACTGGCAACCTTTAGGATTTTACTCCGTCAAGCTGAACAACGCTCAGCAAAAGTATAGCACTTATGACAGAGAGTTACTAGCGGCTTACAGAAGCATAAAATATTTCAAGTACTTGCTTGAGGGTCGTACATTCACGCTTTACACGGACCATAAGCCCTTACAATATGTTTTTCAACAAAATCCAGAGAAAGCCTCGCCGCGACAATTACGTCAATTGGACTTCATAGGTCAGTTTACTACTGATATCAGACATGTGCCAGGAAAAGATAATGTCGTGGCCGACGCGCTGTCAAGAGTCGACGAAATTCAAGATCCTGAATTTCATCAAATTCTTCAAAATTCTCAATACAAATTTGAAAAATTTCCGATTTTCGGTTCAAATGTTAAATTATATTGCGAAGTTTCAGAAACAAGAATCCGACCATTTATCCCTACTGCCTTCAGAATTCAAGTGTTCAAAACCGTGCACAATTTATCTCATCCGAGCATCCGTACAACCAATAAAATGGTCACGTCCAGATACTTTTGGCCGTCCATAAATAAGGATGTCAACTCCTGGGCACGGTCCTGCTTAGCTTGTCAGCGTAGCAAGGTCTCCAGACACGGCAAAAGCCCTTTGGGTTCATTCAATGAGTGTTCTGGACGTTTTCAAAATATTCACATAGACATTATTGGTCCTATGCCACCTTCGCAAAATTTTAGATATTGCCTTACAATCATTGACAGATTTACTAGATGGCCAGAAGCCATTCCCATCGTTGACATTACTGCTGAGACAGTCGCAACCGCACTCTGCCAAGTTTGGATAGCGCGCTTTGGTGTTCCCAGAACTATCGTTACAGATCAAGGTGCACAGTTCGAATCCTCGTTGTTTGCAGAACTCTCAAAATTATTAGGCTTCCATCGTAATCGCACTACTGCCTATCATCCTCAGGCTAACGGATTTCTGGAAAGATGGCACCGGACACTCAAAGCTTGTTTAATGGCATACCAGGAGAAGACTTGGACGAACATTTTGCCATTTGTATTGTTAGGTTTGCGAACCACTTTTAGGGAGGAATTCCTCGCTACCCCTGCGGAACTCGTTTATGGCGAAAGCTTGCGCATCCCTGGCGATTTTCTCCAAAATTCGCAATATCGACCTCAAAACCAATTCGTTGTATCACTTCGTAACGTTTTCGCTGATATAAGACCAGTTCAAGCGTCAAATCACGCGCGACAATCCATCTTTAAATTTAAGGAACTCGATAAGTGCTCCCATGTGTTCCTGAGAACTGACGCAGTAAGATCATCACTGCAAGCACCTTATGAAGGACCTTTTGAAATTGTTAAGCGCGCGAAGCATTTCTTCACTCTCAGAATCAAAAACAGACAGGCTAATATTTCTGTAGATCGTTTAAAACCCTGCTTTGCAGCCCAAGAAGGCTCTGAAGAAGACCAAAGGCCGCAATCTAAACCAAATATATCACCTGACATTTCATCCAGCAATGGACCAGTTCAGTCAAGGTCCGAAGGTTCTCCGTTACACCAACATCTGGAAAGTCGTCGACAACCTTTGTCGGGTGACTTTAACGATACAACTGCATTACAAGATGTGGTAACATCTGCGTCGAACGCACCTTCACGGCATATCAGGTTTTCACCAGACGTTCAAACAAGTATACCTATGCGAACCACACGGGCTGGACGAATTACAAGACCGCCACGACGTTTCTTTTGTAGCGCTAAAACCTAAGGTTTTGCTGGCAGGGGAGTATATGTGGCGACGCGACTGACCTGTTCCTATTATTTCCATATTCTAGTCAACCCATCATGTAAACTAGGTAAATCATTTCGGCTAGTAATACCTTGCCGAACACAGACAGCCGTAGCTAGGTAGGCTTTGTTTTTGTTTATAACGTTGTTTTAAAAAAATATGTTTTGTTCTTACAGTCTTCTGACAGCACTTCTCAGATCTATACGAAAAAAAAAGAAAATATATTTAAAAATAAATATAATACATATCCAGGACCATTGGAATAAATCATCCGAGACTGTATTTCATTTTTCTATGTTTCCATATGGCTCTTAACTTTTCAGAAGATTATCACCAGTAGGGCAGGACCCGTATTCAGAGGATAACTCACAAGAGTTAATAATCAAGAATCGCAGCTGAAACAGTACGCTGGAAGCACAAGAAACCTCATCCTCCGGCTATCACTGCTCTGTCGTAGTAACAGTATTGGTTTACCTACAACTGCTTGAAGATTGGTTTCTCTCAGTGAATCGTATACCGATATCGAAGTTACCGCTTCTTGCCGTTCTAGTCAGGAGAGGGGTTACATAGGTCGTGCCCCAGTATTAACGGTGCCATACCGGACGTGTCCTGTGGTCTTGAGGACTGCAAGGGTACCCTGTTATACTGCTTGCTTCTTTTAAAACATCATATTTCGCTAATCACCGCTGAGATTTAAGTCTAATAACTGTTATCTTTCAGTAGTTTTTCAAGTCGCTAGTCTTTATAGCCGAGTTGGAAGTCAACTCACCGTGGACGGAAAAACAAGATTTTCCGCCGCATCAGATCATATTGTCATAGGGACAATAGGATCGCACCACAGTCTTCACACGAGTAGTCGCCGCCGCTATAGGATAACTTCCTTTGACTGCAATAGTTACAGTTCTACGCATTCATTGACGACAGGCAATTAACATTCATCGCCGTCGCTAACTATCCTAGGGACGCTCAGCCCGAGACTAATTTAATTACTCGCACAGGACAATTATACTACTGCCTTGAAGTGTAGTAGCGTCAACTATCTAGCACACACTCAAGATTGAAGATTCCTCAATCGACTTACCCAATTGATAACGACAATCAACTTTAGTGCGAACAAGATTAGGCAATCAGTAACCCAAACTGATAATATCCTAAACATTTTCTATAGTAAATTTTTCATAAAATAATTTTTTACTGTCGCAAATTTTAAATACGCCGAGGATTGCCTTTTCTATAGCAAATTTTTCATAAAATAATTTTTTACTGTCGCAAATTTTAAATACGCCGAGGATTGCCTTTTCTATAGTAAATTTTTCAAAAAATAAATTTTTACTGTCGCAAATTTTAAATAGGCCGAGGATTGCCTTTTCTATAGTAAATTTTTCAAAAAATAATTTTTTACTGTCGCAAATTTTAAATACGCCGAGGATTGCCTTTTCTATAGTAAATTTTTCAAAAAATAATTTTTTACTGTCGCAAATTTTAAAAACGCCGTGGATTGCCTTTTCTATAGTAAATTTTTCAAAAAATAATTTTTTACTGTCGCAAATTTTAAATACGCCGAGGATCGCCTTTTCTATAGTAAATTTTTCAAAAAATAATTTTTACTGTCGCAAATTTTAAATACGCCGAGGATTGCCCTTTCTATAGTAAATTTTTCAAGAAATAATTTTTTACTGTCGCAAATTTTAAATACGCCGAGGATTGCCTTTTCTACAGTAAATTTTTCAAAAAATAATTTTTTACTGTCGCAAATTTTAAATACGCCGAGGATTGCCTTTTCTATAGTAAATTTTTCATAAAATAAGTTTTTACTGTCGCAAATTTTAAATACGCCGGGTATTGCCTTTTCTATAGTAAATTTTTCATAAAATAATTTTTTACTGTCGCAAATTTTAAATACGCCGAGGATTGCATTTTCTATAGTAAATTTTTCAAAAAATAATTTTTTACTGTCGCAAATTTTAAATACGCCGAGGATTGCCTTTTCTATAGTAAATTTTTCAAAAAATAATTTTTTACTGTCGCAAATTTTAAATACGCCGAGGATTGCCTTTTCTACAGTAAATTTTTCAAAAAATAATTTTTTACTGTCGCAAATTTTAAATACGCCGAGGATTGCCTTTTCTATAGTAAATTTTTCATAAAATAATTTTTTACTATCGCAAATTTTAAATACGCCGACGATTGCCTTTTCTATAGTAATTTTTTCAAAAAATAATTTTTTACTGTAGCAAATTTTAAATACGCCGAGGATTGCCTTTTCTATAGTAAATTTTTCAAAAAATAATTTTTTACTGTCGCAAATTTTAAATACGCCGAGGATTGCCTTTTCTATAGTAAATTTTTCAAAAAATAATTTTTTACTGTCGCAAATTTTAAATTCGCCGAGGATTGCCTTTTCTATAGTAAATTTTTCAAAAAATAATTTTTTACTGTCGCAAATTTTAAATACGCCGAGGATTGCCTATTCTATAGTATATTTTTCAAAAAACAATTTTTTACTGTCGCAAATTTTAAATACGCCGAGGATTGCCTTTTCTATAGTAAATTTTTCAAAAAATAATTTTTTACTGTCGCAAATTTTAAATACGCCGAGGATTGCCTTTTCTGTAGTAAATTTTTCAAAAAATAATTTTTTACTGTCGCAAATTTTAAATACGCCGAGGATTGCCTTTTCTATAGTAAATTTTTCAAAAAATTATTTTTTACTGTCGCAAATTTTAAATACGCCGAGATTTGCCTTTTCTATAGTAAATTTTTCAAAAAATAATTTTTTACTGTCGCAAATTTTAAATACGCCGAGGATTGCCTTTTCTATAGTAAATTTTTCAAAAAATAATTTTTTACTGTCGCAAAATTTAAATACGCCGAGGATTGCCTTTTCTATAGTAAATTTTTCAAAAAATAATTTTTTACTGTCGCAAATTTTAAATACGCCGAGGATTGCATTTTCTATAGTAAATTTTTCATAAAATAATTTTTTACTGTCGCAAATTTTAAATACGCCGAGGATTGCCTTTTCTATAGTAAATTTTTCATAAAATAATTTTTTACTGTCGCAAATTTTAAATACGCCGAGGATTGCCTTTTCTATAGTAAATTTTTCAAAAAATAAATTTTTACTATCGCAAATTTTAAATACGCCGAGGATTGCCTTTTCTATAGTAAATTTTTCAAAAAATAATTTTTTATTGTCGCAAATTTTAAATACGCCGAAGATTGCCTTTTCTATAGTAAATTTTTCAAAAAATTATATTTTACTGTCGCAAATTTTAAAAACGCCGTGGATTGCCTTTTCTATAGTAAATTTTTCAAAAAATAATTTTTTACTGTCGCAAATTTTAAATACGCCGAGGATCGCCTTTTCTATAGTAAATTTTTCAAAAAATAATTTTTTACTGTCGCAAATTTTAAATACGCCGAGGATTGCATTTTCTATAGTAAATTTTTCATAAAATAATTTTTTACTGTCGCAAATTTTAAATACGCCGAGGATTGCCTTTTCTATAGTAAATTTTTCATAAAATAATTTTTTACTGTCGCAAATTTTAAATACGCCGAGGATTGCCTTTTCTATAGTAAATTTTTCAAAAAATAAATTTTTACTGTCGCAAATTTTAAATACGCCGAGGATTGCCTTTTCTATAGTAAATTTTTCAAAAAATAATTTTTTACTGTCGCAAATTTTAAATACGCCGAGGATTGCCTTTTCTATAGTAAATTTTTCAAAAAATTATATTTTATTGTCGCAAATTTTAAAAACGCCGTGGATTGCCTTTTCTATAGTAAATTTTTCAAAAAATAATTTTTTACTGTCGCAAATTTTAAATACGCCGAGAATCGCCTTTTCTATAGTAAATTTTTCAAAAAATAATTTTTTACTGTCGCAAATTTTAAATACGCCGAGGATTGCATTTTCTATAGTAAATTTTTCATAAAATAATTTTTTACTGTCGCAAACTTTAAATACGCCGAGGATTGCCTTTTCTATAGTAAATTTTTCATAAAATAATTTTTTACTGTCGCAAATTTTAAATACGCCGAGGATTGCCTTTTCTATAGTAAATTTTTCAAAAAATAAATTTTTACTGTCGCAAATTTTAAATACGCCGAGGATTGCCTTTTCTATAGTAAATTTTTCAAGAAATAATTTTTTACTGTCGCAAATTTTAAATACGCCGAGGATTGCCTTTTCTACAGTAAATTTTTCAAAAAATTATTTTTTACTGTCGCAAATTTTAAATACGCCGAGGATTGCCTTTTCTATATTAAATTTTTCAAGAAATAATTTTTTACTGTCGCAAATTTTAAATACGCCGAGGATTGCCTTTTCTACAGTAGATTTTTCAAAAAATAATTTTTTACTCTCGCAAATTTTAAATACGCCGACGATTGCCTTTTCTATAGTAATTTTTTCAAAAAATAATTTTTTACAGTCGCAAATTTTAAATACGCCGAGGATTGCCTTTTCTATAGTAAATTTTTCAAAAAATAATTTTTTACTGTCGCAAATTTTAAATACGCCGAGGATTGCCTTTTCTATAGTAAATTTTTCATAAAATAAATTTTTACTATCGCAAATTTTAAATACGCCGACGATTGCCTTTTCTATAGTAATTTTTTCAAAAAATAATTTTTTACTGTCGCAAATTTTAAATACGCCGAGGATTGCCTTTTCTATAGTAAATTTTTCAAAAAATAATTTTTTACTGTCGCAAATTTTAAATACGCCGAGGATTGCCTTTTCTATAGTAAATTTTTCAAAAAATAATTTTTTACCGTCGCAAATTTTAAATACGCCGAGGATTGACTTTTCTATAGTAAATTTTTCAAAAAATAATTTTTTACTGTCGCAAATTTTAAATACGCCGAGGATTGCCTTTTCTACAGTAAATTTTTCAAAAAATAATTTTTTACTGTCGCAAATTTTAAATACGCCGAGGATTGCCTTTTCTATAGTAAATTTTTCATAAAATAATTTTTTACTATCACAAATTTTAAATACGCCGACGATTGCCTTTTCTATAGTAATTTTTTCAAAAAATAATTTTTTACTGTCGCAAATTTTAAATACGCCGAGGATTGCCTTTTCTATAGTAAATTTTTCAAAAAATAATTTTTTACTGTCGCAAATTTTAAATACGCCGAGGATTGCCTTTTCTATAGTAAATTTTTCAAAAAATAATTTTTTACTGTCGCAAATTTTAAATACGCCGAGGATTGCCTTTTCTATAGTAAATTTTTCAAAAAACAATTTTTTACTGTCGCAAATTTTAAATACGCCGACGATTGCCTTTTCTATAGTAATTTTTTCAAAAAATAATTTTTTACTGTCGCAAATTTTAAATACCCCGAGGATTGCCTTTTCTATAGTAAATTTTTCATAAAATAAATTTTTACTATCGCAAATTTTAAATACGCCGACGATTGCCTTTTCTATAGTAATTTTTTCAAAAAATAATTTTTTACTGTCGCAAATTTTAAATACGCCGAGGATTGCCTTTTCTATAGTAAATTTTTCAAAAAATTATTTTTTACTGTCGCAAATTTTAAATACGCCGAGGATTGCCTTTTCTATAGTAAATTTTTCAAAAAATAATTTTTTACCGTCGCAAATTTTAAATACGCCGAGGATTGCCTTTTCTATAGTAAATTTTTCAAAAAATAATTTTTTACTGTCGCAAATTTTAAATACGCCGAGGATTGCCTTTTCTACAGTAAATTTTTCAAAAAATAATTTTTTACTGTCGCAAATTTTAAATACGCCGAGGATTGCCTTTTCTATAGTAAATTTTTCATAAAATAATTTTTTACTATCACAAATTTTAAATACGCCGACGATTGCCTTTTCTATAGTAATTTTTTCAAAAAATAATTTTTTACTGTCGCAAATTTTAAATACGCCGAGGATTGCCTTTTCTATAGTAAATTTTTCAAAAAATAATTTTTTACTGTCGCAAATTTTAAATACGCCGAGGATTGCCTTTTCTATAGTAAATTTTTCAAAAAATAATTTTTTACTGTCGCAAATTTTAAATACGCCGAGGATTGCCTTTTCTATAGTAAATTTTTCAAAAAACAATTTTTTACTGTCGCAAATTTTAAATACGCCGAGGATTGCCTTTTCTATAGTAAATTTTTCAAAAAATAAATTTTTACTGTCGCAAATTTTAAATACGCCGAGGATTGCCTTTTCTATAGTAAATTTTTCAAAAAATAATTTTTTACTGTCGCAAATTTTAAATACGCCGAGGATTGCCTTTTCTATAATAAATTTTTCAAAAAATACTTTTTTACTGTTGCAAATTTTAAATACGCCGAGGATTGCCTTTTCTATAGTAAATTTTTCATAAAATAATTTTTTACTGTCGCAAATTTTAAATACGCCGAGGATTGCCTTTTCTATAGTAAATTTTTCAAAAAATAATTTTTTACTGTCGCAAATTTTAAATACGCCGAGGATTGCCTTTTCTATAGTAAATTTTTCAAAAAATAATTTTTTACTGTCGCAAATTTTAAATACGCCGAGGATTGCCTTTTCTATAGTAAATTTTTCAAAAAATAATTTTTTACTGTCGCAAATTTTAAATACGCCGAGGATTGCCTTTTCTATAGTAAATTTTTCAAAAAATAATTTTTTACTGTCGCAAATTTTAAATACGCCGAGGATTGCCTTTTCTATAGTAAATTTTTCAAAAAATAATTTTTTACTGTCGCAAATTTTAAATACGCCGAGGATTGCATTTTCTATAGTAAATTTTTCATAAAATAATTTTTTACTGTCGCAAATTTTAAATACGCCGAGGATTGCCTTTTCTATAGTAAATTTTTCATAAAATAATTTTTTACTGTCGCAAATTTTAAATACGCCGAGGATTGCCTTTTCTATAGTAAATTTTTCAAAAAATAAATTTTTACTGTCGCAAGTTTTAAATACGCCGAGGATTGCCTTTTCTATAGTAAATTTTTCAAGAAATAATTTTTTACTGTCGCAAATTTTAAATACGCCGAGGATTGCCTTTTCTACAGTAAATTTTTCAAAAAATAATTTTTTACTGTCGCAAATTTTAAATACGCCGAGGATTGCCTTTTCTATAGCAAATTTTTCAAAAAATAATTTTTTACCGTCGCAAATTTTAAATACGCCGAGGATTGCCTTTTCTATAGTAAATTTTTCAAAAAATAATTTTTTACTGTCGCAAATTTTAAATACGCCGAGGATTGCCTTTTCTATAGTAAATTTTTCAAGAAATAATTTTTTACTGTCGCAAATTTTAAATACGCCGAGGATTGCCTTTTCTATAGTAAATTTTTCAAAAAATAATTTTTTACTGTCGCAAATTTTAAATACGCCGAGGATTGCCTTTTCTATAGTAAATTTTTCAAAAAATACTTTTTTACTGTCGCACATTTTAAATACGCCGAGGATTGCCTTTTCTACAGTAAATTTTTCAAAAAATAATTTTTTACTGTCGCAAATTTTAAATACGCCGAGGATTGCCTTTTCTATAGTAAATTTTTCAAAAAATAATTTTTTACTGTCGCAAATTTTAAATACGCCGAGGATTGCATTTTCTATAGTAAATGTTTCATAAAATAATTTTTTACTGTCGCAAATTTTAAATACGCCGAGGATTGCCTTTTCTATAGTAAATTTTTCAAAAAATAATTTTTTACTGTCGCAAATTTTAAATACGCCGAGGATTGCATTTTCTATAGTAAATTTTTCATAAAATAATTTTTTACTGTCGCAAATTTTAAATACGCCGAGGATTGCCTTTTCTATAGTAAATTTTTCATAAAATAATTTTTTACTGTCGCAAATTTTAAATACGCCGAGGATTGCCTTTTCTATAGTAAATTTTTCAAAAAATAAATTTTTACTGTCGCAAGTTTTAAATACGCCGAGGATTGCCTTTTCTATAGTAAATTTTTCATAAAATAATTTTTTACTGTCGCAAATTTTAAATACGCCGAGGATTGCATTTTCTATAGTAAATTTTTCAAAAAATAAATTTTTACTGTCGCAAATTTTAAATACGCCGAGGATTGCCTTTTCTATAGTAAATTTTTCAAAAAATAATTTTTTACTGTCGCAAATTTTAAATACGCCGAGGATTGCATTTTCTATAGTAAATGTTTCATAAAATAATTTTTTACTGTCGCAAATTTTAAATACGCCGAGGATTGCCTTTTCTATAGTAAATTTTTCATAAAATAATTTTTTACTGTCGCAAATTTTAAATACGCCGAGGATTGCATTTTCTATAGTAAATTTTTCAAAAAATAAATTTTTACTGTCGCAAATTTTAAATATGCCGAGGATTGCCTTTTCTATAGTAAATTTTTCAAAAAATAATTTTTTACTGTCGCAAATTTTAAATACGCCGAGGATTGCCTTTTCTATAGTAAATTTTTCAAAAAATTATTTTTTACTGTCGCAAATTTTAAAAACGCCGTGGATTGCCTTTTCTATAGTAAATTTTTCAAAAAATAATTTTTTACTGTCGCAAATTTTAAATACGCCGAGGATTGCATTTTCTATAGTAAATTTTTCATAAAATGATTTTTTACTGTCGCACATTTTAAAAACGCCGTGGATTGCCTTTTCTATAGTAAATTTTTCAAAAAATAATTTTTTACTGTCGCAAATTTTAAATACGCCGAGGATCGCCTTTTCTATAGTAAATTTTTCAAAAACTAATTTTTTACTGTCGCAAATTTTAAAAACGCCGTGGATTGCCTTTTCTATAGTAAATTTTTCAAGAAATAATTTTTTACTGTCGCAAATTTTAAATACGCCGAGGATTGCCTTTTCTATAGTAAATTTTTCAAAAAATAATTTTTTACTGTCGCAAATTTTAAATACGCCGAGGATTGCCTTTTCTATAGTAAATTTTTCAAGAAATAATTTTTTACTGTCGCAAATTTTAAATACGCCGAGAATTGCCTTTTCTACAGTAAATTTTTCAAAAAATAATTTTTTACTGTCGCAAATTTTAAATACGCCGAGGATTGCCTTTTCTATAGTAAATTTTTCATAAAATAAGTTTTTACTGTCGCAAATTTTAAATACGCCGAGGATTGCATTTTCTATAGTAAATTTTTCATAAAATAATTTTTTACTGTCGCAAATTTTAAATACGCCGAGGATTGCCTTTTCTATAGTAAATTTTTCAAAAAATAATTTTTTACTGTCGCAAATTTTAAATACGCCGAGGATTGCCTTTTCTATAGTAAATTTTTCAAAAAATAATTTTTTATTGTCGCAAATTTTAAATACGCCGAGGATTGCCTTTTCTACAGTAAATTTTTCAAAAAATAATTTTTTACCGTCGCAAATTTTAAATACGCCGAGGATTGCCTTTTCTATAGTAAATTTTTCATAAAATAATTTTTTAATATCGCAAATTTTAAATACGCCGACGATTGCCTTTTCTATAGTAATTTTTTCAAAAAATAATTTTTTACTGTCGCAAATTTTAAATACGCCGAGGATTGCCTTTTCTATAGTAAATTTTTCAAAAAATAATTTTTTACTGTCGCAAATTTTAAATACGCCGAGGATTGCCTTTTCTATAGTAAATTTTTCAAAAAATAATTTTTTACTGTCGCAAATTTTAAATACGCCGAGGATTGCCTTTTCTATATTAAATTTTTCAAAAAATAATTTTTTACTGTCGCAAATTTTAAATACGCCGAGGATTGCCTTTTCTATAGTAAATTTTTCAAAAAACAATTTTTTACTGTCGCAAATTTTAAATACGCCGAGGATTGCCTTTTCTATAGTAAATTTTTCAAAAAATAATTTTTTACTGTCGCAAATTTTAAATACGCCGAGGATTGCCTTTTCTATAGTAAATTTTTCAAAAAATAATTTTTTACTGTCGCAAATTTTAAATACGCCGAGGATTGCCTTTTCTATAGTAAATTTTTCAAAAAATAATTTTTTACTGTCGCAAATTTTAAATACGCCGAGGATTGCCTTTTCTATAGTAAATTTTTCAAAAAATAATTTTTTACTGTCGCAAATTTTAAATACGCCGAGGATTGCCTTTTCTATAGTAAATTTTTCAAAAAATAATTTTTTACTGTCGCAAATTTTAAATAGGCCGAGGATTGCCTTTTCTATAGTAAATTTTTCAAAAAATAATTTTTTACTGTCGCAAATTTTAAATACGCCGAGGAATGCATTTTCTATAGTAAATTTTTCATAAAATAATTTTTTACTGTCGCAAATTTTAAATACGCCGAGGATTGCCTTTTCTATAGTAAATCTTTCATAAAATAATTTTTTACTGTCGCAAATTTTAAATACGCCGAGGATTGCATTTTCTATAGTAAATTTTTCAAAAAATAAATTTTTACTGTCGCAAATTTTAAATATGCCGAGGATTGCCTTTTCTATAGTAAATTTTTCAAAAAATAATTTTTTACTGTCGCAAATTTTAAATACGCCGAGGATTGCCTTTTCTATAGTAAATTTTTCAAAAAATTCTTTTTTACTTTCGCAAATTTTAAAAACGCCGTGGATTGCCTTTTCTATAGTAAATTTTTCAAAAAATAATTTTTTACTGTCGCAAATTTTACATACGCCGAGGATCGCCTTTTCTATAGTAAATTTTTCAAAAAATAATTTTTTACTGTCGCAAATTTTAAATACGCCGAGGATTGCCTTTTCTATAGTAAATTTTTCAAGAAATAATTTTTTACTGTCGCAAATTTTAAATACGCCGAGGATTGCCTTTTCTACAGTAAATTTTTCAAAAAATCATTTTTTACTGTCGCAAATTTTAAATACGCCGAGGATTGCCTTTTCTATAGTAAATTTTTCATAAAATAAGTTTTTACTGTCGCAAATTTTAAATACGCCGAGGATTGCCTTTTCTATAGTAAATTATTCATAAAATAATTTTTTACTGTCGCAAATTTTAAATACGCCGAGGATTGCCTTTTCTATAGTAAATTTTTCAAAAAATAATTTTTTACTGTCGCAAATTTGAAATACGCCGAGGATTGCCTTTTCTATAGTAAATTTTTCAAAAAATAATTTTTTACTGTCGCAAATTTTAAATACGCCGAGGATTGCCTTTTCTACAGTAAATTTTTCAAAAAATAATTTTTTACTGTCGCAAATTTTAAATACGCCGAGGATTGCCTTTTCTATAGTAAATTTTTCATAAAATAATTTTTTACTATCGCAAATTTTAAATACGCCGACGATTTTTCTATAGTAATTTTTTCAAAAAATAATTTTTTACTGTCGCAAATTTTAAATACGCCGAGGATTGCCTTTTCTATAGTAAATTTTTCAAAAAATAATTTTTTACTGTCGCAAATTTTAAATACGCCGAGGATTGCCTTTTCTATAGTAAATTTTTCAAAAAATAATTTTTTACTGTCGCAAATTTTAAATACGCCGAGGATTGCCTTTTCTATAGTAAATTTTTCAAAAAATAATTTTTTACTGTCGCAAATTTTAAATACGCCGAGGATTGCCTTTTCTATAGTAAATTTTTCAAAAACCAATTTTTTACTGTCGCAAATTTTAAATACGCCGAGGATTGCCTTTTCTATAGTAAATTTTTCAAAAAATAATTTTTTACTGTCGCAAATTTTAAATACGCCGAGGATTGCCTTTTCTATAGTAAATTTTTCAAAAAATAATTTTTTACTGTCGCAAATTTTAAATACGCCGAGGATTGCCTTTTCTATAGTAAATTTTTCAAAAAATAATTTTTTACTGTCGCAAATTTTAAATACGCCGAGGATTGCCTTTTCTATAGTAAATTTTTCAAAAAATAATTTTTTACTGTCACAAATTTTAAATACGCCGAGGATTGCCTTTTCTATAGTAAAATTTTCAAAAAATAATTTTTTACTGTCGCAAATTTTAAATACGCCGAGGATTGCCTTTTCTATAGTAAAATTTTCAAAAAATAATTTTTTACTGTCGCAAATTTTAAATACGCCGAGGATTGCATTTTCTATAGTAAATTTTTCATAAAATAAGTTTTTACTGTCGCAAATTTTAAATACGCCGAGGATTGCCTTTTCTATAGTAAATTTTTCATAAAATAATTTTTTACTGTCGCAAATTTTAAATACGCCGAGGATTGCCTTTTCTATAGTAAATTTTTCAAAAAATAATTTTTTACTGTCTCAAATTTTAAATACGCCGAGGATTGCCTTTTCTACAGTAAATTTTTCAAAAAATAATTTTTTACTGTCGCAAATTTTAAATACGCCGAGGATTGCCTTTTCTATAGTAAATTTTTCATAAAATAATTTTTTACTATCGCAAATTTTAAATACGCCGACGATTGCCTTTTCTATAGTAATTTTTTCAAAAAATAATTTTTTACTGTCGCAAATTTTAAATACGCCGAGGATTGCCTTTTCTATAGTAAATTTTTCAAAAAATAATTTTTTACTGTCGCAAATTTTAAATACGCCGAGGATTGCCTTTTCTATAGTAAATTTTTCAAACAATAATTTTTTACTGTCGCAAATTTTAAATACGCCGAGGATTGCCTTTTCTATAGTAAATTTTTCAAAAAATAATTTTTTACTGTCGCAAATTTTAAATGCGCCGAGGATTGCCTTTTCTATAGTAAATTTTTCAAAAAACAATTTTTTACTGTCGCAAATTTTAAATACGCCGAGGATTGCCTTTTCTCTAGTAAATTTTTCAAAAAATAATTTTTTACTGTCGCAAATTTTAAATACGCCGAGGATTGCCTTTTCTATAGTAAATTTTTCAAAAAATAATTTTTTACTGTCGCAAATTTTAAATACGCCGAGGATTGCCTTTTCTATAGTAAATTTTTCAAAAAATAATTTTTTACTGTCGCAAATTTTAAATACGACGAGGATTGCCTTTTCTATAGTAAATTTTTCAAAAAATAATTTTTTACTGTCGCAAATTTTAAATACGCCGAGGATTGCCTTTTCTATAGTAAATTTTTCAAAAAAAATTTTTTACTGTCGCAAATTTTAAATACGCCGAGGATTGCCTTTTCTATAGTAAATTTTTCAAAAAATAATTTTTTACTGTCGCAAATTTTAAATACGCCGAGGATTGTCTTTTCTATAGTAAATTTTTCAAAAAATAATTTTTTACTCTCGCAAATTTTAAATACGCCGAGGATTGCATTTTCTATAGTAAATTTTTCATAAAATAATTTTTTATTGTCGCAAATTTTAAATACGCCGAGGATTGCCTTTTCTATAGTAAATTTTTCATAAAATAATTTTTTACTGTCGCAAATTTTAAATACGCCGAGGATTGCCTTTTCTATAGTAAATTTTTCAAAAAATAAATTTTTACTGTCGCAAATTTTAAATACGCCGAGGATTGCCTTTTCTATAGTAAATTTTTCAAAAAATAATTTTTTACTGTCGCAAATTTTAAATACGCCGAGGATTGCCTTTTCTATAGTAAATTTTTCAAAAAATTATTTTTTACTGTCGCAAATTTTAAAAACCCCGTGGATTGCCTTTTCTATAGTAAATTTTTCAAAAAATAATTTTTTACTGTCGCAAATTTTAAATACGCCGAGGATCGCCTTTTCTATAGTAAATTTTTCAAAAAATAATTTTTTACTGTCGCAAATTTTAAATACGCCGAGGATTGCCTTTTCTATAGTAAATTTTTCAAGAAATAATTTTTTACTGTCGCAAATTTTAAATACGCCGAGGATTGCCTTTTCTACAGTAAATTTTTCAAAAAATTATTTTTTACTGTCGCAAATTTTAAATACGTAGAGGATTGCCTTTTCTATAGTAAATTTTTCATAAAATAAGTTTTTACTGTCGCAAATTTTAAATACGCCGAGGATTGCTTTTTCTATAGTAAATTTTTCAAAAAATAATTTTTTACTGTCGCAAATTTTAAATACGGCGAGGATTGCCTTTTCTATAGTAAATTTTTCAAAAAATAATTTTTTACTGTCGCAAATTTTAAATACGCCGAGGATTGCCTTTTCTACAGTAAATTTTTCAAAAAATAATTTTTTACTGTCGCAAATTTTAAATACGCCGAGGATTGCCTTTTCTATAGTAAATTTTTCATAAAATAAGTTTTTACTGTCGCAAATTTTAAATACGCCGAGGATTGCCTTTTCTATAGTAAATTTTTCATAAAATAATTTTTTACTGTCGCAAATTTTAAATACGCCGAGGATTGCCTTTTCTATAGTAAATTTTTCAAAAAATAATTTTTTACTGTCGCAAATTTTAAATACGCCGAGGATTGCCTTTTCTACAGTAAATTTTTCAAAAAATAATTTTTTACTGTCGCAAATTTTAAATACGCCGAGGATTGCCTTTTCTATAGTAAATTTTTCATAAAATAAGTTTTTACTGTCGCAAATTTTAAATACGCCGAGGATTGCATTTTCTATAGTAAATTTTTCATAAAATAATTTTTTACTGTCGCAAATTTTAAATACGCCGAGGATTGCCTTTTCTATAGTAAATTTTTCAAAAACCAATTTTTTACTGTCGCAAATTTTAAATACGCCGAGGATTGCCTTTTCTATAGTAAATTTTTCAAAAAATAATTTTTTACTGTCGCAAATTTTAAATACGCCGAGAATTGCCTTTTCTATAGTAAATTTTTCAAAAAATAATTTTTTACTGTCGCAAATTTTAAATACGCTGAGGATTGCCTTTTCTATAGTAAATTCTTCAAAAAATAATTTTTTACTGTCGCAAATTTTAAATACGCCGAGGATTGCCTTTTCTATAGTAAAATTTTCAAAAAATAATTTTTTACTGTCGCAAATTTTAAATACGCCGAGGATTGCATTTTCTATAGTAAATTTTTCATAAAATAATTTTTTACTGTCGCAAATTTTAAATACGCCGAGGATTGCCTTTTCTATAGTAAATTTTTCATAAAATAATTTTTTACTGTCGCAAATTTTAAATACGCCGAGGATTGCCTTTTCTATAGTAAATTTTTCAAAAAATAAATTTTTACTGTCGCAAATTTTAAATACGCCGAGGATTGCCTTTTCTATAGTAAATTTTTCAAAAAATTATTTTTTACTGTCGCAAATTTTAAAAACGCCGTGGATTGCCTTTTCTATAGTAAATTTTTCAAAAAATAATTTTTTACTGTCGCAAATTTTAAATACGCCGAGGATCGCCTTTTCTATAGTAAATTTTTCAAAAAATAATTTTTTACTGTCGCAAATTTTAAATACGCCGAGGATTGCCTTTTCTATAGTAAATTTTTCAAGAAATAATTTTTTACTGTCGCAAATTTTAAATACGCCGAGGATTGCCTTTTCTATAGTAAATTTTTCAAGAAATAATTTTTTACTGTCGCAAATTTTAAATACGCCGAGGATTGCCTTTTCTACAGTAAATTTTTCAAAAAATAATTTTTTACTGTCGCAAATTTTAAATACGCCGAGGATTGCCTTTTCTATAGTAAATTTTTCATAAAATAAGTTTTTACTGTCGCAAATTTTAAATACGCCGAGGATTGCCTTTTCTATAGTAAATTTTTCATAAAATAATTTTTTACTGTCGCAAATTTTAAATACGCCGAGGATTGCCTTTTCTATAGTAAATTTTTCAAAAAATAATTTTTTACTGTCGCAAATTTTAAATACGCCGAGGATTGCCTTTTCTACAGTAAATTTTTCAAAAAATAATTTTTTACTGTCGCAAATTTTAAATACGCCGAGGATTGCCTTTTCTATAGTAAATTTTTCATAAAATAAGTTTTTACTGTCGCAAATTTTAAATACGCCGAGGATTGCATTTTCTATAGTAAATTTTTCATAAAATAATTTTTTACTGTCGCAAATTTTAAATACGCCGAGGATTGCCTTTTCTATAGTAAATTTTTCAAAAACCAATTTTTTACTGTCGCAAATTTTAAATACGCCGAGGATTGCCTTTTCTATAGTAAATTTTTCAAAAATAATTTTTTACTGTCGCAAATTTTAAATACGCCGAGAATTGCCTTTTCTATAGTAAATTTTTCAAAAAATAATTTTTTACTGTCGCAAATTTTAAATACGCTGAGGATTGCCTTTTCTATAGTAAATTCTTCAAAAAATAATTTTTTACTGTCGCAAATTTTAAATACGCCGAGGATTGCCTTTTCTATAGTAAATTTTTCAAAAAATAATTTTTTACTGTCGCAAATTTTAAATACGCCGAGGATTGCCTTTTCTATAGTAAATTTTTCAAGAAATAATTTTTTACTGTCGCAAATTTTAAATACGCCGAGGATTGCATTTTCTATAGTAAATTTTTCATAAAATAATTTTTTACTGTCGCAAATTTTAAATACGCCGAGGATTGCCTTTTCTATAGTAAATTTTTCATAAAATAATTTTTTACTGTCGCAAATTTTAAATTCGCCGAGGATTGCCTTTTCTATAGTAAATTTTTCAAAAAATAAATTTTTACTGTCGCAAATTTTAAATACGCCGAGGATTGCCTTTTCTATAGTAAATTTTTCAAAAAATTATTTTTTACTGTCGCAAATTTTAAAAACGCCGTGGATTGCCTTTTCTATAGTAAATTTTTCAAAAAATAATTTTTTACTGTCGCAAATTTTAAATACGCCGAGGATCGCCTTTTCTATAGTAAATTTTTCAAAAAATAATTTTTTACTGTCGCAAATTTTAAATACGCCGAGGATTGCCTTTTCTATAGTAAATTTTTCAAGAAATAATTTTTTACTGTCGCAAATTTAAATACGCCGAGGATTGCCTTTTCTATAGTAAATTTTTCAAGAAATAATTTTTTACTGTCGCAAATTTTAAATACGCCGAGGATTGCCTTTTCTACAGTAAATTTTTCAAAAAATAATTTTTTACTGTCTCAAATTTTAAATACGCCGAGGATTGCCTTTTCTATAGTAAATTTTTCATAAAATAAGTTTTTACTGTCGCAAATTTTAAATACGCCGAGGATTGCCTTTTCTATAGTAAATTTTTCATAAAATAATTTTTTACTGTCGCAAATTTTAAATACGCCGAGGATTGCCTTTTCTATAGTAAATTTCTCAAAAAATAATTTTTTACTTTCGCAAATTTTAAATACGCCGAGGATTGCCTTTTCTATAGTAAATTTTTCAAAAAATAATTTTTTACTGTCGCAAATTTTAAATACGCCGAGGATTGCCTTTTCTACAGTAAATTTTTCAAAAAATAATTTTTTACTGTCGCAAATTTTAAATACGCCGAGGATTGCCTTTTCTATAGTAAATTTTTCATAAAATAATTTTTTACTATCGCAGATTTTAAATACGCCGGCGATTGCCTTTTCTATAGTAATTTTTTCAAAAAATAATTTTTTACTGTCGCAAATTTTAAATACGCCGAGGATTGCCTTTTCTATAGTAAATTTTTCAAAAAATAATTTTTTACTGTCGCAAATTTTAAATACGCCGAGGATTGCCTTTTCTATAGTAAATTTTTCAAAAAATAATTTTTTACTGTCGCAAATTTTAAATACGCCGAGGATTGCCTTTTCTATATTAAATTTTTCAAAAAATAATTTTTTACTGTCGCAAATTTTAAATACGCCGAGGATTGCCTTTTCTATAGTAAATTTTTCAAAAAACAATTTTTTACTGTCGCAAATTTTAAATACGCCGAGGATTGCCTTTTCTATAGTAAATTTTTCAAAAAATAATTTTTTACTGTCACAAATTTTAAATACGCCGAGGATTGCCTTTTCTATAGTAAATTTTTCAAAAAATAATTTTTTACTGTCGCAAATTTTAAATACGCCGAGGATTGCATTTTCTATAGTAAATTTTTCATAAAATAATTTTTTACTGTCGCAAATTTTAAATACGCCGAGGATTGCCTTTTCTATAGTAAATTTTTCATAAAATAATTTTTTACTGTCGCAAATTTTAAATACGCCGAGGATTGCCTTTTCTATAGTAAATTTTTCAAAAAAAAATTTTTACTGTCGCAAATTTTAAATACGCCGAGGATTGCCTTTTCTATAGTAAATTTTTCAAAAAATAATTTTTTACTGTCGCAAATTTTAAATACGCCGAGGATTGCCTTTTCTATAGTAAATTTTTCAAAAAATTATTTTTTACTGTCGCAAATTTTAAAAACGCCGTGGATTGCCTTTTCTATAGTAAATTTTTCAAAAAATAATTTTTTACTGTCGCAAATTTTAAATACGCCGAGGATCGCCTTTTCTATAGTAAATTTTTCAAAAAATAATTTTTTACTGTCGCAAATTTTAAATACGCCGAGGATTGCCTTTTCTATAGTAAATTTTTCAAGAAATAATTTTTTACTGTCGCAAATTTTAAATACGCCGAGGATTGCCTTTTCTACAGTAAATTATTCAAAAAATAATTTTTTACTGTCGCAAATTTTAAATACGCCGAGGATTGCCTTTTCTATAGCAAATTTTTCATAAAATAAGTTTTTACTGTCGCAAATTTTAAATACGCCGAGGATTGCCTTTTCTATAGTAAATTTTTCATAAAATAATTTTTTACTGTCGCAAATTTTAAACACGCCGAGGATTGCCTTTTCTATAGTCAATTTTTCAAAAAATAATTTTTTACTGTCGCAAATTTTAAATACGCCGAGGATTGCCTTTTCTATAGTAAATTTTTCAAAAAATAATTTTTTACTGTCGCAAATTTTAAATACGCCGAGGATTGCCTTTTCTACAGTAAATTTTTCAAAAAATAATTTTTTACTGTCGCACATTTTAAATACGCCGAGGATTGCCTTTTCTATAGTAAATTTTTCATAAAATAATTTTTTACTATCGCAAATTTTAAATACTCCGACGATTGCCTTTTCTATAGTACTTTTTTCACAAAATAATTTTTTACTGTCGCAAATTTTAAATACGCCGAGGATTGCCTTTTCTATAGTAAATTTTTCAAAAAATAATTTTTTACTGTCTCAAATTTTAAATACGCCGAGAATTGCCTTTTCTATAGTAAATTTTTCATAAAATAAGTTTTTACTGTCGCAAATTTTAAATACGCCGAGGATTGCCTTTTCTACAGTAAATTTTTCAAAAAATAATTTTTTACTGTCGCAAATTTTAAATACGCCGAGGATTGCCTTTTCTATAGTAAATTTTTCATAAAATAATTTTTTACTATCGCAAATTTTAAATACGCCGACGATTGCCTTTTCTATAGTAATTTTTTCAAAAAATAATTTTTTACTGTCGCAAATTTTAAATACGCTGAGGATTGCCTTTTCTATAGTAAATTTTTCAAAAAATAATTTTTTACTGTCGCAAATTTTAAATACGCCGAGGATTGCCTTTTCTATAGTAAATTTTTCAAAAAATAATTTTTTACTGTCGCAAATTTTAAATACGCCGAGGATTGCATTTTCTATAGTAAATTTTTCATAAAATAATTTTTTACTGTCGCAAATTTTAAATACGCCGAGGATTGCCTTTTCTATTGCAAATTTTTCATAAAATAATTTTTTACTGTCGCAAATTTTAAATACGCCGAGGATTGCCTTTTCTATAGTAAATTTTTCAAAAAATAAATTTTTACTGTCGCAAATTTTAAATACGCCGAGGATTGCCTTTTCTATAGTAAATTTTTCAAAAAATAATTTTTTACTGTCGCAAATTTTAAATACGCCGAGGATTGCCTTTTCTATAGTAAATTTTTCAAAAAATTATTTTTTACTGTCGCAAATTTTAAAAACGCCGTGGATTGCCTTTTCTATAGTAAATTTTTCAAAAAAATATTTTTTACTGTCGCAAATTTTAAATCCGCCGAGGATCGCCTTTTCTATAGTAAATTTTTCAAAAAATAATTTTTTACTGTCGCAAATTTTAAATACGCCGAGGATTGCCTTTTCTATAGTAAATTTTTCAAGAAATAATTTTTTACTGTCGCAAATTTTAAATACGCCGAGGATTGCCTTTTCTATAATAAATTTTTCATAAAATAATTTTTTACTGTCGCAAATTTTAAACACGCCGAGGATTGCCTTTTGTATAGTAAATTTTTCAAAAAATAATTTTTTACTGTCGCAAATTTTAAATACGCCGAGGATTGCCTTCTCTATAGTAAATTTTTCAAAAAATAATTTTTTACTGTCGCAAATTTTAAATACGCCGAGGATTGCCTTTTCTACAGTAAATTTTTCAAAAAATAATTTTTTACTGTCACAAATTTTAAATACGCCGAGGATTGCCTTTTCTATAGTAAATTTTTCATAAAATAATTTTTAACTATCGCAAATTTTAAATACGCCGACGATTGCCTTTTCTATAGTAATTTTTTCAAAAAATAATTTTTTACTGTCGCAAATTTTAAATACGCCGAGGATTGCCTTTTCTATAGTAAATTTTTCAAAAAATAATTTTTTACTGTCGCAAATTTTAAATACGCCGAGGATTGCCTTTTCTATAGTAAATTTTTCAAAAAATAATTTTTTACTGTCGCAAATTTTAAATATGCCGAGGATTGCATTTTCTATAGTAAATTTTTCATAAAATAATTTTTTACTGTCGCAAATTTTAAATACGCCGAGGATTGCCTTTATAGTAAATTTTTCATAAAATAATTTTTTACTGTCGCAAATTTTAAATACGCCGAGGATTGCCTTTTCTATAGTAAATTTTTCAAAAAATTATTTTTTACTGTGGCAAATTTTAAAAACGCCGTGGATTGCCTTTTCTATAGTAAATTTTTCAAAAAATAATTTTTTACTGTCGCAAATTTTAAATACGCCGAGGATCGCCTTTTCTATAGTAAATTTTTCAAAAAATAATTTTTTACTGTCGCAAATTTTAAATACGCCGAGGATTGCCTTTTCTATAGTAAATTTTTCAAAAAATAATTTTCTACTGTCGCAAATTTTAAATACGCCGAGGATTGCATTTTCTATAGTAAATTTTTCATAAAATAATTTTTTACTGTCGCAAATTTTAAATACGCCGAGGATTGCCTTTTCTATAGTAAATTTTTCATAAAATAATTTTTTACTGTCGCAAATTTTAAATACGCCGAGGATTGCCTTTTCTATAGTAAATTTTTCAAAAAAAAATTTTTACTGTCGCAAATTTTAAATACGCCGAGGATTGCCTTTTCTATAGTAAATTTTTCAAAAAATAATTTTTTACTGTCGCAAATTTTAAATACGCCGAGGATTGCCTTTTCTATAGTAAATTTTTCAAAAAATTATTTTTTACTGTCGCAAATTTTAAAAACGCCGTGGATTGCCTTTTCTATAGTAAATTTTTCAAAAAATAATTTTTTACTGTCGCAAATTTTAAATACGCCGAGGATCGCCTTTTCTATAGTAAATTTTTCAAAAAATAATTTTTTACTGTCGCAAATTTTAAATACGCCGAGGATTGCCTTTTCTATAGTAAATTTTTCAAGAAATAATTTTTTACTGTCGCAAATTTTAAATACGCCGAGGATTGCCTTTTCTACAGTAAATTATTCAAAAAATAATTTTTTACTGTCGCAAATTTTAAATACGCCGAGGATTGCCTTTTCTATAGCAAATTTTTCATAAAATAAGTTTTTACTGTCGCAAATTTTAAATACGCCGAGGATTGCCTTTTCTATAGTAAATTTTTCATAAAATAATTTTTTTACTGTCGCAAATTTTAAACACGCCGAGGATTGCCTTTTCTATAGTCAATTTTTCAAAAAATAATTTTTTACTGTCGCAAATTTTAAATACGCCGAGGATTGCCTTTTCTATAGTAAATTTTTCAAAAAATAATTTTTTACTGTCGCAAATTTTAAATACGCCGAGGATTGCCTTTTCTACAGTAAATTTTTCAAAAAATAATTTTTTACTGTCGCACATTTTAAATACGCCGAGGATTGCCTTTTCTATAGTAAATTTTTCATAAAATAATTTTTTACTATCGCAAATTTTAAATACTCCGACGATTGCCTTTTCTATAGTACTTTTTTCACAAAATAATTTTTTACTGTCGCAAATTTTAAATACGCCGAGGATTGCCTTTTCTATAGTAAATTTTTCAAAAAAATAATTTTTTACTGTCGCAAATTTTAAATACGCCGAGAATTGCCTTTTCTATAGTAAATTTTTCATAAAATAAGTTTTTACTGTCGCAAATTTTAAATACGCCGAGGATTGCCTTTTCTACAGTAAATTTTTCAAAAAATAATTTTTTACTGTCGCAAATTTTAAATACGCCGAGGATTGCCTTTTCTATAGTAAATTTTTCATAAAATAATTTTTTACTATCGCAAATTTTAAATACGCCGACGATTGCCTTTTCTATAGTAATTTTTTCAAAAAATAATTTTTTACTGTCGCAAATTTTAAATACGCTGAGGATTGCCTTTTCTATAGTAAATTTTTCAAAAAATAATTTTTTACTGTCGCAAATTTTAAATACGCCGAGGATTGCCTTTTCTATAGTAAATTTTTCAAAAAATAATTTTTTACTGTCGCAAATTTTAAATACGCCGAGGATTGCATTTCCTATAGTAAATTTTTCATAAAATAATTTTTTACTGTCGCAAATTTTAAATACGCCGAGGATTGCCTTTTCTATTGCAAATTTTTCATAAAATAATTTTTTACTGTCGCAAATTTTAAATACGCCCGAGGATTGCCTTTTCTATAGTAAATTTTTCAAAAAATAAATTTTTACTGTCGCAAATTTTAAATACGCCGAGGATTGCCTTTTCTATAGTAAATTTTTCAAAAAATAATTTTTTACTGTCGCAAATTTTAAATACGCCGAGGATTGCCTTTTCTATAGTAAATTTTTCAAAAAATTATTTTTTACTGTCGCAAATTTTAAAAACGCCGTGGATTGCCTTTTCTATAGTAAATTTTTCAAAAAAATATTTTTTACTGTCGCAAATTTTAAATCCGCCGAGGATCGCCTTTTCTATAGTAAATTTTTCAAAAAATAATTTTTTACTGTCGCAAATTTTAAATACGCCGAGGATTGCCTTTTCTATAGTAAATTTTTCAAGAAATAATTTTTTACTGTCGCAAATTTTAAATACGCCGAGGATTGCCTTTTCTATAATAAATTTTTCATAAAATAATTTTTTACTGTCGCAAATTTTAAACACGCCGAGGATTGCCTTTTGTATAGTAAATTTTTCAAAAAATAATTTTTTACTGTCGCAAATTTTAAATACGCCGAGGATTGCCTTCTCTATAGTAAATTTTTCAAAAAATAATTTTTTACTGTCGCAAATTTTAAATACGCCGAGGATTGCCTTTTCTACAGTAAATTTTTCAAAAAATAATTTTTTACTGTCACAAATTTTAAATACGCCGAGGATTGCCTTTTCTATAGTAAATTTTTCATAAAATAATTTTTAACTATCGCAAATTTTAAATACGCCGACGATTGCCTTTTCTATAGTAATTTTTTCAAAAAATAATTTTTTACTGTCGCAAATTTTAAATACGCCGAGGATTGCCTTTTCTATAGTAAATTTTTCAAAAAATAATTTTTTACTGTCGCAAATTTTAAATACGCCGAGGATTGCCTTTTCTATAGTAAATTTTTCAAAAAATAATTTTTTACTGTCGCAAATTTTAAATACGCCGAGGATTGCATTTTCTATAGTAAATTTTTCATAAAATAATTTTTTACTGTCGCAAATTTTAAATACGCCGAGGATTGCCTTTATAGTAAATTTTTCATAAAATAATTTTTTACTGTCGCAAATTTTAAATACGCCGAGGATTGCCTTTTCTATAGTAAATTTTTCAAAAAATTATTTTTTACTGTCGCAAATTTTAAAAACGCCGTGGATTGCCTTTTCTATAGTAAATTTTTCAAAAATAATTTTTTACTGTCGCAAATTTTAAATACGCCGAGGATCGCCTTTTCTATAGTAAATTTTTCAAAAAATAATTTTTTTACTGTCGCAAATTTTAAATACGCCGAGGATTGCCTTTTCTATAGTAAATTTTTCAAAAACCAATTTTTTACTGTCGCAAATTTTAAATACGCCGAGGATCGCCTTTTCTATAGTAAATTTTTCAAAAAATAATTTTTTACTGTCGCAAATTTTAAATACGCAGAGGATTGCCTTTTCTATAGTAAATTTTTCAAAAAATTATTTTTTACTGTCGCAAATTTTAAATACGCCGAGGATTGCCTTTTCTGTAGTAAATTTTTCATAAAATAAGGTTTTTACTGTCGCAAATTTTAAATCCGCCGAGGATCGCCTTTTCTATAGTAAATTTTCCAAAAATAATTTTTTACTGTCGCAAATTTTAAATACACCGAGGATTGCATTTTCTATAGTAAATTTTTCAAGAAATAATTTTTTACTGTCGCAAATTTTAAATACGCCGAGGATTGCCTTTTCTACAGTAAATTTTTCAAAAAATAATTTTTTACTGTCGCAAATTTTAAATACGCCGAGGATTGCCTTTTCTATAGTAAATTTTTCATAAAATAAGTTTTTACTGTCGCAAATTTTAAATACGCCGAGGATTGCCTTTTCTATAGTAAATTTTTCATAAAATAATTTTTTACTGTCGCAAATTTTAAACACGCCGAGGATTGCCTTTTCTATAGTAAATTTTTCAAAAAATAATTTTTTACTGTCGCAAATTTTAAATACGCCGAGGATTGCCTTTTCTATAGTAAATTTTTCAAAAAATAATTTTTTACTGTCGCAAATTTTAAATACGCCGAGGATTGCCTTTTCTGTAGTAAATTTTTCATAAAATAAGTTTTTACTGTCGCAAATTTTAAATACGCCGAGGATTGCCTTTTCTACAGTAAATTTTTCAAAAAATAATTTTTTACTGTCGCAAATTTTAAATACGCCGAGGATTGCCTTTTCTATAGTAAATTTTTCATAAAATAATTTTTTACTATCGCAAATTTTAAATACGCCGACGATTGCCTTTTCTATAGTAATTTTTTCAAAAAATTATTTTTTACTGTCGCAAATTTTAAATATGGCGAGAATTGCCTTTTCTATAGTAAATTTTTCAAAAAAATAATTTTTTACTGTCGCAAATTTTAAATACGCCGAGGATTGCCTTTTTTATAGTAAATTTTTCAAAAAATAATTTTTTACTGTCGCAAATTTTAAATACGCCGAGGATTGCATTTTCTATAGTAAATTTTTCATAAAATAATTTTTTACTGTCGAAAGTTTTAAATACGCCGAGGATTGCGTTTTCTATAGTAAATTTTTCATAAAATAATTTTTTGCTGTCGCAAATTTTAAATACGCCGAGGATTGCCTTTTCTATAGTAAATTTTTCAAAAAATAATTTTTTACTGTCGCAAATTTTAAATACGCCGAGGATTGCCTTTTCTATAGTAAATTTTTCCAAAAATTATTTTTTACTGTCGCAAATTTTAAAAACGCCGTGGATTGCCTTTTCTATAGTAAATTTTTCAAAAAATAATTTTTTTACTGTCGCAAATTTTAAATACGCCGAGGATCGCCTTTTCTATAGTAAATTTTTCAAAAAATAATTTTTTACTGTCGCAAATTTTAAATACGCCGAGGATTGCCTTTTCTATAGTAAATTTTTCAAAAACCAATTTTTTACTGTCGCAAATTTTAAATACGCCGAGGATCGCCTTTTTTATAGTAAATTTTTCAAAAAATTATTTTTTACTGTCGCAAATTTTAAATACGCCGAGGATTGCCTTTTCTATAGTAAATTTTTCAAAAAAATTATTTTTTACTGTCGCAAATTTTAAAAATGCCGTGGATTGCCTTTTCTATAGTAAATTTTTCAAAAAATAATTTTTTACTGTCGCAAATTTTAAATCCGCCGAGGATCGCCTTTTCTACAGTAAATTTTTCAAAAAATAATTTTTTACTGTCGCAAATTTTAAATACACCGAGGATTGCATTTTCTATAGTAAATTTTTCAAGAAATAATTTTTTACTGTCGCAAATTTTAAATACGCCGAGGATTGCCTTTTCTACAGTAAATTTTTCAAAAAATAATTTTTTACTGTCGCAAATTTTAAATACGCCGAGGATTGCCTTTTCTATAGTAAATTTTTCATAAAATAAGTTTTTACTGTCGCAAATTTTAAATACGCCGAGGATTGCCTTTTCTATTGTAAATTTTTCATAAAATAATTTTTTACTGTCGCAAATTTTAAATACGCCGAGGATTGCCTTTTCTATAGTAAATTTTTCAAAAAATAAATTTTTACTGTCGCAAATTTTAAATACGCCGAGGATTGCCTTTTCTATAGTAAATTTTTCAAAAAATAATTTTTTACTGTCGCAAATTTTAAATACGCCGAGGATTGCCTTTTCTATAGTAAATTTTTCAAAAAATAATTTTTTACTGTCGCAAATTTTAAATACGCCGAGGATTGCCTTTTCTATAGTAAATTTTTCAAAAAATTATTTTTTACTGTCGCAAATTTTAAAAACGCCGTGGATTGCCTTTTCTATAGTAAATTTTTCAAAAAATAATTTTTTACTGTCGCAAATTTTAAATCCGCCGAGGATCGCCTTTTCTATAGTAAATTTTTCAAAAAATAATTTTTTACTGTCGCAAATTTTAAATACGCCGAGGATTGCCTTTTCTATAGTAAATTTTTCAAGAAATAATTTTTTACTGTCGCAAATTTTAAATACGCCGAGGATTGCCTTTTCTATAGTAAATTTTTCATAAAATAATTTTTTACTGTCGCAAATTTTAAACACGCCGAGGATTGCCTTTTCTATAGTAAATTTTTCAAAAAATAATTTTTTACTGTCGCAAATTTTAAATACGCCGAGGATTGCCTTCTCTATAGTAAATTTTTCAAAAAATAATTTTTTACTGTCGCAAATTTTAAATACGCCGAGGATTGCCTTTTCTACAGTAAATTTTTCAAAAAATAATTTTTTACTGTCGCAAATTTTAAATACGCCGAGGATTGCCTTTTCTATAGTAAATTTTTCAAAAAATAATTTTTTACTGTCGCAAATTTTAAATACGCCGAGGATTGCCTTTTCTATAGTAAATTTTTCAAAAAATAATTTTTTACTGTCGCAAATTTTAAATACGCCGAGGATTGCCTTTTCTATAGTAAATTTTTCAAAAAATAATTTTTTACTGTCGCAAATTTTAAATACGCCGAGGATTGCCTTTTTCTATAGTAAATTTTTCAAAAAATAATTTTTTACTGTCGCAAATTTTAAATACGCCGAGGATTGCATTTTCTATAGTAAATTTTTCATAAAATAATTTTTTACTGTCGCAAATTTTAAATACGCCGAGGATTGCCTTTATAGTAAATTTTTCATAAAATAATTTTTTACTGTCGCAAATTTTAAATACGCCGAGGATTGCCTTTTCTATAGTAAATTTTTCAAAAAATTATTTTTTACTGTCGCAAATTTTAAAAACGCCGTGGATTGCCTTTTCTATAGTAAATTTTTCAAAAAATAATTTTTTACTGTCGCAAATTTTAAATACGCCGAGGATCGCCTTTTCTATAGTAAATTTTTCAAAAAATAATTTTTTACTGTCGCAAATTTTAAAAACGCCGTGGATTGCCTTTTCTATAGTAAATTTTTCAAAAAATAATTTTTTACTGTCGCAAATTTTAAATACGCCGAGGATCGCCTTTTCTATAGTAAATTTTTCAAAAAATAATTTTTTACTGTCGCAAATTTTAAATACGCCGAGGATTGCCTTTTCTATAGTAAATTTTTCAAAAACCAATTTTTTACTGTCGCAAATTTTAAATACGCCGAGGATCGCCTTTTCTATAGTAAATTTTTCAAAAAATAATTTTTTACTGTCGCAAATTTTAAATACGCCGAGGATTGCCTTTTCTATAGTAAATTTTTCAAAAAATTATTTTTTACTGTCGCAAATTTTAAAAATGCCGTGGATTGCCTTTTCTATAGTAAATTTTTCAAAAAATAATTTTTTACTGTCGCAAATTTTAAATCCGCCGAGGATCGCCTTTTCTATAGTAAATTTTTCAAAAAATAATTTTTTACTGTCGCAAATTTTAAATACACCGAGGATTGCATTTTCTATAGTAAATTTTTCAAGAAATAATTTTTTACTGTCGCAAATTTTAAATACGCCGAGGATTGCCTTTTCTACAGTAAATTTTTCAAAAAATAATTTTTTACTGTCGCAAATTTTAAATACGCCGAGGATTGCCTTTTCTATAGTAAATTTTTCATAAAATAAGTTTTTACTGTCGCAAATTTTAAATACGCCGAGGATTGCCTTTTCTATAGTAAATTTTTCAAAAAATAATTTTTTACTGTCGCAAATTTTAAATACGCCGAGGATTGCCTTTTCTGTAGTAAATTTTTCAAAAAATAATTTTTTACTGTCGCAAATTTTAAATACGCCGAGGATTGCCTTTTCTGTAGTAAATTTTTCATAAAATAAGTTTTTACTGTCGCAAATTTTAAATACGCCGAGGATTGCCTTTTCTATAGTAAATTTTTCATAAAATAATTTTTTACTGTCGCAAATTTTAAACACGCCGAGGATTGCCTTTTCAATAGTAAATTTTTCAAAAAATAATTTTTTACTGTCGCAAATTTTAAATACGCCGAGGATTGCCTTTTCTATAGTAAATTTTTCAAAAAATAATTTTTTACTGTCGCAAATTTTAAATACGCCGAGGATTGCCTTTTCTGTAGTAAACTTTTCATAAAATAAGTTTTTACTGTCGCAAATTTTAAATACGCCGAGGATTGCCTTTTCTACAGTAAATTTTTCAAAAAATAATTTTTTACTGTCGCAAATTTTAAATACGCCGAGGATTGCCTTTTCTATAGTAAATTTTTCATAAAATAATTTTTTACTATCGCAAATTTTAAATACGCCGACGATTGCCTTTTCTATAGTAATTTTTTCAAAAAATTATTTTTTACTGTCGCAAATTTTAAATATGGCGAGAATTGCCTTTTCTATAGTAAATTTTTCAAAAAATAATTTTTTACTGTCGCAAATTTTAAATACGCCGAGGATTGCCTTTTCTATAGTAAATTTTTCAAAAAATAATTTTTTACTGTCGCAAATTTTAAATACGCCGAGGATTGCCTTTTCTATAGTAAATTTTTCATAAAATAATTTTTTACTGTCGCAAACTTTAAATACGCCGAGGATTGCCTTTTCTGTAGTAAATTTTTCAAAAAATAAATTTTTACTGTCGCAAATTTTAAATACGCCGAGGGTTGCCTTTTCTATAGTAAATTTTTCAAAAAATAATTTTTTACCGTCGCAAATTTTAAATACGCCGAGGATTGCCTTTTCTATAGTAAATTTTTCAAAAAATTATTTTTTACTGTCGCAAATTTTAAAAACGCCGAGGATTGCCTTTTCTATAGTAAATTTTTCAAGAAATAATTTTTTACTGTCGCAAATTTTAAATACGCCGAGGATCGCCTTTTCTATAGTAAATTTTTCAAAAAATTATTTTTTACTGTCGCAAATTTTAAATACGCCGAGGATTGCCTTTTCTATAGTAAATTTTTCAAAAACCAATTTTTTACTGTCGCAAATTTTAAATACGCCGAGGATTGCCTTTTCTATAGTAAATTTTTCAAAAAATAATTTTTTACTGTCGCAAATTTTAAATACGCCGAGGATTGCCTTTTCTATAGTAAATTTTTCAAAAAATAATTTTTTACTGTCGCAAATTTTAAATACGCCGAGGATTGCCTTTTCTATAGTAAATTTTTCAAAAACCAATTTTTTACTGTCGCAAATTTTAAATACGCCGAGGATTGCCTTTTCTATAGTAAATTTTTCAAAAAATAATTTTTTACTATCGCAAATTTTAATACGCCGAGGATTGCCTTTTCTATAGTAAATTTTTCAAAAAATAGTTTTTTACTGTCGCAAATTTTAAATACGCCGAGGATTGCCTTTTCTATAGTAAATTTTTCAAAAAATAATTTTTTACTGTCGCAAATTTTAAATACGCCGAGGATTGCATTCTCTATAGTAAATTTATCATAAAATAATTTTTTACTGTCGCAAATTTTAAATACGCCGAGGATTGCCTTTTCTATAGTAAATTTTTCATAAAATAATTTTTTACTGTCGTAAATTTTAAATACGCCGAGGATTGCCTTTTCTATAGTAAATTTTTCAAAAAATAAATTTTTACTGTCGCAAATTTTAAATACGCCGAGGATTGCCTTTTCTATAGTAAATTTTTCAAAAAATAATTTTTTACTGTCGCAAATTTTAAATACGCCGAGGATTGCCTTTTCTATAGTAAATTTTTCATAAAATAATTTTTTACTGTCGCAAATTTTAAACACGCCGAGGATTGCCTTTTCTATAGTAAATTTTTCATAAAATAATTTTGTACTGTCGCAAATTTTAAACACGCCGAGGATTGCCTTTTCTATAGTAAATTTTTCAAAAACCAATTTTTTACTGTCGCAAATTTTAAATACGCCGAGGATTGCCTTTTCTATAGTAAATTTTTCAAAAAATTATTTTTTACTGTCGCAAATTTTAAATACGCCGAGGATTGCCTTTTCTATAGTAAATTTTTCAAAAAATAATTTTTTACTGTCGCAAATTTTAAATACGCCGAGGATTGCCTTTTCTATAGTAAATTTTTCAAAAAATAATTTTTTACTGTCGCAAATTTTAAATACGCCGAGGATTGCATTTTCTATAGTAAATTTTTCATAAAATAATTTTTTACTGTCGCAAATTTTAAATACGCCGAGGATTGCCTTTTCTATAGTAAATTTTTCATAAAATAATTTTTTACTGTCGCAAATTTTAAAAACGCCGAGGATTGCCTTTTCTATAGTAAATTTTTCAAAAAATAAATTTTTACTGTCGCAAATTTTAAATACGCCGAGGATTGCCTTTTCTATAGTAAATTTTTCAAAAACTAATTTTTTACTGTCGCAAATTTTAAATACGCCGAGGATTGCCTTTTCTATAGTAAATTTTTCAAAAAATTATTTTTTACTGTCGCAAATTATAAAAACGCCGTGGATTGCCTTTTCTATAGTAAATTTTTCAAAAAATAATTTTTTACTGTCGCAAATTTTAAATACGCCGAGGATCGCCTTTTCTATAGTAAATTTTTCAAAAAATAATTTTTTACTGTCGCAAATTTTAAATACGCCGAGGATTGCCTTTTCTACAGTAAATTTTTCAAAAAATAATTTTTTACTGTCGCAAATTTTAAATACGCCGAGGATTGCCTTTTCTATAGTAAATTTTTCATAAAATAAGTTTTTCCTGTCGCAAATTTTAAATACGCCGAGGATTGCCTTTTCTATAGTAAATTTTTCATAAAATAATTTTTTACTGTCGCAAATTTTAAACACGCCGAGGATTGCCTTTTCTATAGTAAATTTTTCAAAAAATAATTTTTTACTGTCGCAAATTTTAAATACGCCGAGGATTGCCTTTTCTATAGTAAATTTTTCAAAAAATAATTTTTTACTGTCGCAAATTTTAAATACGCCGAGGGTTGCCTTTTCTACAGTAAATTTTTCAAAAAATAATTTTTTACTGTCGCAAATTTTAAATACGCCGAGGATTGCCTTTTCTATAGTAAATTTTTCATAAAATAATTTTTTACTATCGCAAATTTTAAATACGCCGACGATTGCCTTTTCTACATTAATTTTTTCAAAAAATAATTTTTTACTGTCGCAAATTTTAAATACGCCGAGGATTGCCTTTTCTATAGTAAATTTTTCAAAAAATAATTTTTTACTGTCGCAAATTTTAAATACGCCGAGGATTGCCTTTTCTATAATAAATTTTTCAAAATATAAGTTTTTACTGTCGCAAATTTTAAATACGCCGAGGATTGCCTTTTCTACAGTAAATTTTTCAAAAAATAAATTTTTACTGTCGCAAATTTTAAATACGCCGAGGATTGCCTTTTCTATAGTAAATTTTTCATAAAATAATTTTTTACTATCGCAAATTTTAAATACGCCGAGGATTGCCTTTTCTATAGTAAATTTTTCAAAAAATAATTTTTTACTGTCGGAAATTATAAAAACGCCGTGGATTGCCTTTTCTATAGTAAATTTTTCAAAAAATAATTTTTTACTGTCGCAAATTTTAAATACGCCGAGGATCGCCTTTTCTATAGTAAATTTTTCAAAAAATAATTTTTTACTGTCGCAAATTTTAAATACGCCGAGGATTGCCTTTTCTACAGTAAATTTTTCAAAAAATAATTTTTTACTGTCGCAAATTTTAAATACGCCGAGGATTGCCTTTTCTATAGTAAATTTTTCATAAAATAAGTTTTTACTGTCGCAAATTTTAAATACGCCGAGGATTGCCTTTTCTATAGTAAATTTTTCATAAAATAATTTTTTACTGTCGCAAATTTTAAACACGCCGAGGATTGCCTTTTCTATAGTAAATTTTTCAAAAAATAATTTTTTACTGTCGCAAATTTTAAATACGCCGAGGATTGCCTTTTCTATAGTAAATTTTTCAAAAAATAATTTTTTACTGTCGCAAATTTTAAATACGCCGAGGATTGCCTTTTCTACAGTAAATTTTTCAAAAAATAATTTTTTACTGTCGCAAATTTTAAATACGCCGAGGATTGCCTTTTCTATAGTAAATTTTTCATAAAATAATTTTTTACTATCGCAAATTTTAAATACGCCGACGATTGCCTTTTCTACATTAATTTTTTCAAAAAATAATTTTTTACTGTCGCAAATTTTAAATACGCCGAGGATTGCCTTTTCTATAGTAAATTTTTCAAAAAATAATTTTTTACTGTCGCAAATTTTAAATACGCCGAGGATTGCCTTTTCTATAATAAATTTTTCATAAAATAAGTTTTTACTGTCGCAAATTTTAAATACGCCCAGGATTGCCTTTTCTACAGTAAATTTTTCAAAAAATAATTTTTTACTGTCGCAAATTTTAAATACGCCGAGGATTGCCTTTTCTATAGTAAATTTTTCATAAAATAATTTTTTACGATCGCAAATTTTAAATACGCCGAAGATTGCCTTTTCTATAGTAAATTTTTCAAAAAATAATTTTTTACTGTCGCAAATTTTAAATACGCCGAGGATTGCCTTTTCTACAGTAAATTTTTCAAAAAATAATTTTTTACTATCGCAAATTTTAAATACGCCGAGGATTGCCTTTTCTATAGTAAATTTTTCAAAAAATAATTTTTTACTGTCGCAAATTTTAAATGCGCCGAGGATTGCCTTTTCTATAGTAAATTTTTCAAAAAATAATTTTTTACTGTCGCAAATTTTAAATACGCCGAGGATTGCCTTTTCTATAGTAAATTTTTCAAAAACCAATTTTTTACTGTCACAAATTTTAAATACGCCGAGGATTGCCTTTTCTATAGTAAATTTTTCACAAAATAATTTTTTACTGTCGCAAATTTTAAATACGCCGAGGATTGCCTTTTCTATAGTAAATTTTTCAAAAAATTATTTTTTACTGTCGCAAATTTTAAAAACGCCGTGGATTGCCTTTTCTATAGTAAATTTTTCAAAAAATAATTTTTTACTGTCGCAAATTTTAAATACGCCGAGGATCGCCTTTTCTATAGTAAATTTTTAAAAAAATAGTTTTTTACTGTCGCAAATTTTAAATACGCCGAGGATTGCCTTTTCTATAGTAAATTTTTCAAGAAATAATTTTTTACTGTCGCAAATTTTAAATACGCCGAGGATTGCCTTTTCTATAGTAAATTTTTCAAAAAATAATTTTTTACTGTCGCAAATTTTAAATACGCCGAGGATTGCCTTTTCTATAGTAAATTTTTCAAAAAACAATTTTTTACTGTCGCAAATTTTAAATACGCCGAGGATTGCCTTTTCTATAGTAAATTTTTCAAAAAATAATTTTTTACTGTCGCAAATTTTAAATACGCCGAGGATTGCCTTTTCTATAGTAAATTTTTCAAAAAATAATTTTTTACTCTCGCAAATTTTAAATACGCCGAGGATTGCCTTTTCTATAGTAAATTTTTCAAAAAATAATTTTTTACTGTCGCAAATTTTAAATACGCCGAGGATTGCCTTTTCTATAGTAAATTTTTCAAAAAATAATTTTTTACTGTCGCAAATTTTAAATACGCCGAGGATTGCCTTTTCTATAGTAAATTTTTCAAAAAATAATTTTTTACTGTCGCAAATTTTAAATACGCCGAGGATTGCCTTTTCTATAGTAAATTTTTCAAAAAATAATATTTTACTGTCGCAAATTTTAAATACGCCGAGGATTGCCTTTTCTATAGTAAATTTTTCAAAAAATAATTTTTTACTGTCGCAAATTTTAAATACGCCGAGGATTGCATTTTCTATAGTAAATTTTTCAAAAAATAAATTTTTACTGTCGCAAATTTTAAATACGCCGAGGATTGCCTTTTCTATAGTAAATTTTTCAAAAAATAATTTTTTACTGTCGCAAATTTTAAATACGCCGAGGATTGCCTTTTCTATAGTAAATTTTTCAAAAAATTATTTTTTACTGTCGCAAATTTTAAAAACGCCGTGGATTGCCTTTTCTATAGTAAATTTTTCAAAAAATAATTTTTTACTGTCGCAAATTTTAAATACGCCGAGGATCGCCTTTTCTATAGTAAATTTTTCAAAAAATAATTTTTTACTGTCGCAAATTTTAAATACGCCGAGGATTGCCTTTTCTATAGTAAATTTTTCAAAAAATAATTTTTTACTGTCGCAAATTTTAAATACGCCGAGGATTGCCTTTTCTATAGTAAATTTTTCAAAAAATAATTTTTTACTGTCGCAAATTTTAAATACGCCGAGGATTGCCTTTTCTATAGTAAATTTTTCAAAAAACAATTTTTTACTGTCGCAAATTTTAAATACGCCGAGGATTGCCTTTTCTATAGTAAATTTTTCAAAAAATAATTTTTTACTGTCGCAAATTTTAAATACGCCGAGGATTGCCTTTTCTATAGTAAATTTTTCAAAAAATAATTTTTTACTGTCGCAAATTTTAAATACCCCGAGGATTGCCTTTTCTATAGTAAATATTTCAAAAAATAATTTTTTACTGTCGCAAATTTTAAATACGCCGAGGATTGCCTTTTCTATAGTAAATTTTTCAAAAAATAATTTTTTACTGTCGCAAATTTTAAATACGCCGAGGATTGCCTTTTCTATAGTAAATTTTTCAAAAAATAATTTTTTACTGTCGCAAATTTTAAATACGCCGAGGATTGCCTTTTTTATAGTAAATTTTTCAAAAAATAATTTTTTACTGTCGCAAATTTTAAATACGCCGAGGATTGCCTTTTCTATAGTAAATTTTTCAAAAAATTATTTTTTACTGTCGCAAATTTTAAATACGCCGAGGATTGCCTTTTCTATAGTAAATTTTTCAAAAAACAATTTTTTACTGTCGCAAATTTTAAATACGCCGAGGATTGCCTTTTCTATAGTAAATTTTTCAAAAAATAATTTTTTACTGTCGCAAATTTTAAACACGCCGAGGATTGCCTTTTCTATAGTAAATTTTTCATAAAATAATTTTTTACTATCGCAAATGTTAAATACGCCGACGATTGCCTTTTCTATAGTAATTTTTTCAAAAAATAATTTTTTACTGTCGCAAATTTTAAATACGCCGAGGATTGCCTTTTCTATAGTAAATTTTTCAAAAAATAATTTTTTACTGTCGCAAATTTTAAATACGCCGAGGATTGCCTTTTCTATAGTAAATTTTTCATAAAATAATTTTTTACTATCGCAAATTTTAAATACGCCGAGGATTGCCTTTTCTATAGTAAATTTTTCAAAAAATAATTTTTTACTGTCGCAAATTTTAAATACGCCGACGATTGCCTTTTCTATAGTAAATTTTTCAAAAAATAATTTTTTACTGTCGCAAATTTTAAATACGCCGAGGATTGCCTTTTCTATAGTAAATTTTTCAAAAAACAATTTTTTACTGTCGCAAATTTTAAATACGCCGAGGATTGCCTTTTCTATAGTAAATTTTTCAAAAAATAATTTTTTACTGTCGCAAATTTTAAATACGCCGGGGATTGCCTTTTCTATAGTAAATTTTTCAAAAAATACTTTTTTACTGTCGCAAATTTTAAATACCCCGAGGATTGCCTTTTCTATAGTAAATATTTCAAAAAATAATTTTTTACTGTCGCAAATTTTAAATACGCCGAGGATTGCCTTTTCTATAGTAAATTTTTCAAAAAATAATTTTTTACTGTCGCAAATTTTAAATACGCCGAGGATTGCCTTTTCTATAGTAAATTTTTCAAAAAATAATTTTTTACTGTCGCAAATTTTAAATACGCCGAGGATTGCCTTTTTTATAGTAAATTTTTCAAAAAATAATTTTTTACTGTCGCAAATTTTAAATACGCCGAGGATTGCCTTTTCTATAGTAAATTTTTCAAAAAATAATTTTTTACTGTCGCAAATTTTAAATACGCCGAGGATTGCCTTTTCTATAGTAAATTTTTCAAAAAATTATTTTTTACTGTCGCAAATTTTAAATACGCCGAGGATTGCATTTTCTATAGTAAATTTTTCATAAAATAATTTTTTACTGTCGCAAATTTTAAATACGCCGAGGATTGCCTTTTCTATAGCAAATTTTTCATAAAATAATTTTTTACTGTCGCAAATTTTAAATACGCCGAGGATTGCCTTTTCTATAGTAAATTTTTCAAAAAATAAATTTTTACTGTCGCAAATTTTAAATAGGCCGAGGATTGCCTTTTCTATAGTAAATTTTTCAAAAAATAATTTTTTACTGTCGCAAATTTTAAATACGCCGAGGATTGCCTTTTCTATAGTAAATTTTTCAAAAAATTATTTTTTACTGTCGCAAATTTTAAAAACGCCGTGGATTGCCTTTTCTATAGTAAATTTTTCAAAAAATTATTTTTTACTGTCGCAAATTTTAAATACGCCGAGGATTGCATTTTCTATAGTAAATTTTTCAAAAAATAATTTTTTACTGTCGCAAATTTTAAATACGCCGAGGATTGCCTTTTCTATAGTAAATTTTTCAAAAACCAATTTTTTACTGTCACAAATTTTAAATACGCCGAGGATTGCCTTTTCTATAGTAAATTTTTCAAAAAATAATTTTTTACTGTCGCAAATTTTAAATACGCCGAGGATTGCCTTTTCTATAGTAAATTTTTCAAAAAATTATTTTTTACTGTCGCAAATTTTAAAAACGCCGTGGATTGCCTTTTCTATAGTAAATTTTTCAAAAAATAATTTTTTACTGTCGCAAATTTTAAATACGCCGAGGATCGCCTTTTCTATAGTAAATTTTTAAAAATATAATTTTTTACTGTCGCAAATTTTAAATACGCCGAGGATTGCCTTTTCTATAGTAAATTTTTCAAGAAATAATTTTTTACTGTCGCAAATTTTAAATACGCCGAGGATTGCCTTTTCTATAGTAAATTTTTCAAGAAATAATTTTTTACTGTCGCAAATTTTAAATACGCCGAGGATTGCCTTTTATACAGTAAATTTTTCAAAAAATAATTTTTTACTGTCGCAAATTTTAAATACGCCGAGGATTGCCTTTTCTATAGTAAATTTTTCATAAAATAAGTTTTTACTGTCGCAAATTTTAAATACGCCGAGGATTGCCTTTTCTATAGTAAATCTTTCATAAAATAATTTTTTACTGTCGCAAATTTTAAATACGCCGAGGATTGCCTTTTCTATAGTAAATTTTTCAAAAAATAATTTTTTACTGTCGCAAATTTTAAATACGCCGAGGATTGCCTTTTCTATAGTAAATTTTTCAAAAAATAATTTTATACTGTCGCAAATTTTAAATACGCCGAGGATTGCCTTTTCTACAGTAAATTTTTCAAAAAATAATTTTTTACTGTCGCAAGTTTTAAATACGCCGAGGATTGCCTTTTCTATAGTAAATTTTTCATAAAATAATTTTTTACTATCGCAAATTTTAAATACGCCCACGATTGCCTTTTCTATAGTAATTTTTTCAAAAAATAATTTTTTACTGTCGCAAATTTTAAATACGCTGAGGATTGCCTTTTCTATAGTAAATTTTTCAAAAAATAATTTTTTACTGTCGCAAATTTTAAATACGCCGAGGATTGCCTTTTCTATAGTAAATTTTTCAAAAAATAATTTTTTACTGTCGCAAATTTTAAATACGCCGAGGATTGCCTTTTCTATAGTAAATTTTTCAAAAAATAATTTTTTACTGTCGCAAATTTTAAATACGCCGAGGATTGCCTTTTCTATAGTAAATTTTTCAAAAAACAATTTTTTACTGTCGCAAATTTTAAATACGCCGAGGATTGCCTTTTCTATAGTAAATTTTTCAAAAAATAATTTTTTACTGTCGCAAATTTTAAATACGCCGAGGATTGCCTTTTCTATAGTAAATTTTTCAAAAAATAATTTTTTACTCTCGCAAATTTTAAATACGCCGAGGATTGCCTTTTCTATAGTAAATTTTTCAAAAAATAATTTTTTACTGTCGCAAATTTTAAATACGCCGAGGATTGCCTTTTCTATAGTAAATTTTTCAAAAAATAATTTTTTACTGTCGCAAATTTTAAATACGCCGAGGATTGCCTTTTCTATAGTAAACTTTTCAAAAAATAATTTTTTACTGTCGCAAATTTTAAATACGCCGAGGATTGCCTTTTCTATAGTAAATTTTTCAAAAAATAATTTTTTACTGTCGCAAATTTTAAATACGCCGAGGATTGCCTTTTCTATAGTAAATTTTTCAAAAAATAATTTTTTACTGTCGCAAATTTTAAATACGCCGAGGATTGCCTTTTCTATAGTAAATTTTTCAAAAAATAATATTTTACTGTCGCAAATTTTAAATACGCCGAGGATTGCCTTTTCTATAGTAAATTTTTCAAAAAATAATTTTTTACTGTCGCAAATTTTAAATACGCCGAGGATTGCATTTTCTATAGTAAATTTTTCAAAAAATAAATTTTTACTGTCGCAAATTTTAAATACGCCGAGGATTGCCTTTTCTATAGTAAATTTTTCAAAAAATAATTTTTTACTGTCGCAAATTTTAAATACGCCGAGGATTGCCTTTTCTATAGTAAATTTTTCAAAAAATTATTTTTTACTGTCGCAAATTTTAAAAACGCCGTGGATTGCCTTTTCTATAGTAAATTTTTCAAAAAATAATTTTTTACTGTCGCAAATTTTAAATACGCCGAGGATCGCCTTTTCTATAGTAAATTTTTCAAAAAATAATTTTTTACTGTCGCAAATTTTAAATACGCCGAGGATTGCCTTTTCTATAGTAAATTTTTCAAAAAATAATTTTTTACTGTCGCAAATTTTAAATACGCCGAGGATTGCCTTTTCTATAGTAAATTTTTCAAAAAATCATTTTTTACTGTCGCAAATTTTAAATACGCCGAGGATTGCCTTTTCTATAGTAAATTTTTCAAAAAACAATTTTTTACAGTCGCAAATTTTAAATACGCCGAGGATTGCCTTTTCTATAGTAAATTTTTCAAAAAATAATTTTTTACTGTCGCAAATTTTAAATACGCCGAGGATTGCCTTTTCTATAGTAAATTTTTCAAAAAATAATTTTTTACTGTCGCAAATTTTAAATACCCCGAGGATTGCCTTTTCTATAGTAAATATTTCAAAAAATAATTTTTTACTGTCGCAAATTTTAAATACGCCGAGGATTGCCTTTTCTATAGTAAATTTTTCAAAAAATAATTTTTTACTGTCGCAAATTTTAAATACGCCGAGGATTGCCTTTTCTATAGTAAATTTTTCAAAAAATAATTTTTTACTGTCGCAAATTTTAAATACGCCGAGGATTGCCTTTTTTATAGTAAATTTTTCAAAAAATAATTTTTTACTGTCGCAAATTTTAAATACGCCGAGGATTGCCTTTTCTATAGTAAATTTTTCAAAAAATAATTTTTTACTGTCGCAAATTTTAAATACGCCGAGGATTGCCTTTTCTATAGTAAATTTTTCAAAAAATTATTTTTTACTGTCGCAAATTTTAAATACGCCGAGGATTGCCTTTTCTATAGTAAATTTTTCAAAAAACAATTTTTTACTGTCGCAAATTTTAAATACGCCGAGGATTGCCTTTTCTATAGTAAATTTTTCAAAAAATAATTTTTTACTGTCGCAAATTTTAAACACGCCGAGGATTGCCTTTTCTATAGTAAATTTTTCATAAAATAATTTTTTACTATCGCAAATTTTAAATACGCCGAGGATTGCCTTTTCTATAGTAAATTTTTCAAAAAATAATTTTTTACTGTCGCAAATTTTAAATACGCCGAGGATTGCCTTTTCTATAGTAAATTTTTCAAAAAATAATTTTTTACTGTCGCAAATTTTAAATACGCCGAGGATTGCCTTTTCTATAGTAAATTTTTCAAAAAACAATTTTTTACTGTCGCAAATTTTAAATACGCCGAGGATTGCCTTTTCTATAGTAAATTTTTCAAAAAATAATTTTTTACTGTCGCAAATTTTAAATACGCCGAGGATTGCCTTTTCTATAGTAAATTTTTCAAAAAATACTTTTTTACTGTCGCAAATTTTAAATACGCCGAGGATTGCCTTTTCTATAGTAAATATTTCAAAAAATAATTTTTTACTGTCGCAAATTTTAAATACGCCGAGGATTGCCTTTTCTATAGTAAATTTTTCAAAAAATAATTTTTTACTGTTGCAAATTTTAAATACGCCGAGGATTGCCTTTTCTATAGTAAATTTTTCAAAAAATAATTTTTTACTGTCGCAAATTTTAAATACGCCGAGGATTGCCTTTTTTATAGTAAATTTTTCAAAAAATAATTTTTTACTGTCGCAAATTTTAAATACGCCGAGGATTGCCTTTTCTATAGTAAATTTTTCAAAAAATAATTTTTTACTGTCGCAAATTTTAAATACGCCGAGGATTGCCTTTTCTATAGTAAATTTTTCAAAAAATTATTTTTTACTGTCGCAAATTTTAAATACGCCGAGGATTGCATTTTCTATAGTAAATTTTTCATAAAATAATTTTTTACTGTCGCAAATTTTAAATACGCCGAGGATTGCCTTTTCTATAGCAAATTTTTCATAAAATAATTTTTTACTGTCGCAAATTTTAAATACGCCGAGGATTGCCTTTTCTATAGTAAATTTTTCAAAAAATAAATTTTTACTGTCGCAAATTTTAAATAGGCCGAGGATTGCCTTTTCTATAGTAAATTTTTCAAAAAATAATTTTTTACTGTCGCAAATTTTAAATACGCCGAGGATTGCCTTTTCTATAGTAAATTTTTCAAAAAATTATTTTTTACTGTCGCAAATTTTAAAAACGCCGTGGATTGCCTTTTCTATAGTAAATTTTTCAAAAAATAATTTTTTACTGTCGCAAATTTTAAATACGCCGAGGATCGCCTTTTCTATAGTAAATTTTTCAAAAAATAATTTTTTACTGTCGCAAATTTTAAATACGCCGAGGATTGCCCTTTCTATAGTAAATTTTTCAAGAAATAATTTTTTACTGTCGCAAATTTTAAATACGCCGAGGATTGCCTTTTCTACAGTAAATTTTTCAAAAAATAATTTTTTACTGTCGCAAATTTTAAATACGCCGAGGATTGCCTTTTCTATAGTAAATTTTTCATAAAATAAGTTTTTACTGTCGCAAATTTTAAATACGCCGGGGATTGCCTTTTCTATAGTAAATTTTTCATAAAATAATTTTTTACTGTCGCAAATTTTAAATACGCCGAGGATTGCATTTTCTATAGTAAATTTTTCAAAAAATAATTTTTTACTGTCGCAAATTTTAAATACGCCGAGGATTGCCTTTTCTATAGTAAATTTTTCAAAAAATAATTTTTTACTGTCGCAAATTTTAAATACGCCGAGGATTGCCTTTTCTACAGTAAATTTTTCAAAAAATAATTTTTTACTGTCGCAAATTTTAAATACGCCGAGGATTGCCTTTTCTATAGTAAATTTTTCATAAAATAATTTTTTACTATCGCAAATTTTAAATACGCCGACGATTGCCTTTTCTATAGTAATTTTTTCAAAAAATAATTTTTTACTGTCGCAAATTTTAAATACGCCGAGGATTGCCTTTTCTATAGTAAATTTTTCAAAAAATAATTTTTTACTGTCGCAAATTTTAAATACGCCGAGGATTGCCTTTTCTATAGTAAATTTTTCAAAAAATAATTTTTTACTGTCGCAAATTTTAAATTCGCCGAGGATTGCCTTTTCTATAGTAAATTTTTCAAAAAATAATTTTTTACTGTCGCAAATTTTAAATACGCCGAGGATTGCCTTTTCTATAGTAAATTTTTCAAAAAACAATTTTTTACTGTCGCAAATTTTAAATACGCCGAGGATTGCCTTTTCTATAGTAAATTTTTCAAAAAATAATTTTTTACTGTCGCAAATTTTAAATACGCCGAGGATTGCCTTTTCTATAGTAAATTTTTCAAAAAATAATTTTTTACTGTCGCAAATTTTAAATACGCCGAGGATTGCCTTTTCTATAGTAAATTTTTCAAAAAATAATTTTTTACTGTCGCAAATTTTAAATACGCCGAGGATTGCATTTTCTATAGTAAATTTTTCATGAAATAATTTTTTACTGTCGCAAATTTTAAATACGCCGAGGATTGCCTTTTCTATAGTAAATTTTTCATAAAATAATTTTTTACTGTTGCAAATTTTAAATACGCCGAGGATTGCCTTTTCTATAGTAAATTTTTCAAAAAATGAATTTTTACTGTCGCAAATTTTAAATACGCCGAGGATTGCCTTTTCTATAGTAAATTTTTCAAAAAATAATTTTTTACTGTCGCAAATTTTAAATACGCCGAGGATTGCCTTTTCTATAGTAAATTTTTCAAAAAATTATATTTTACTGTCGCAAATTTTAAAAACGCCGTGGATTGCCTTTTCTATAGTAAATTTTTCAAAAAATAATTTTTTACTGTCGCAAATTTTAAATACGCCGAGGATCGCCTTTTCTATAGTAAATTTTTCAAAAAATAATTTTTTACTGTCGCAAATTTTAAATACGCCGAGGATTGCATTTTCTATAGTAAATTTTTCATAAAATAATTTTTTACTGTCGCAAATTTTAAATACGCCGAGGATTGCCTTTTCTATAGTAAATTTTTCATAAAATAATTTTTTACTGTCGCAAATTTTAAATACGCCGAGGATTGCCTTTTCTATAGTAAATTTTTCAAAAAATAAATTTTTACTGTCGCAAATTTTAAATACGCCGAGGATTGCCTTTTCTATAGTAAATTTTCAAAAAATAATTTTTTACTGTCGCAAATTTTAAATACGCCGAGGATTGCCTTTTCTATAGTAAATTTTTCAAAAAATTATATTTTACTGTCGCAAATTTTAAAAACGCCGTGGATTGCCTTTTCTATAGTAAATTTTTCAAAAAATAATTTTTTACTGTCGCAAATTTTAAATACGCCGTGGATTGCCTTTTCTATAGTATATTTTTCAAAAAATAATTTTTTACTGTCGCAAATTTTAAATACGCCGAGGATCGCCTTTTCTATAGTAAATTTTTCAAAAAATAATTTTTTACTGTCGAAAATTTTAAATACGCCGAGGATTGCATTTTCTATAGTAAATTTTTCATAAAATAATTTTTTACTGTCGCAAATTTTAAATACGCCGAGGATTGCCTTTTCTATAGTAAATTTTTCATAAAATAATTTTTTACTGTCGCAAATTTTAAATACGCCGAGGATTGCCTTTTCTATAGTAAATTTTTCAAAAAATAAATTTTTACTGTCGCAAATTTTAAATACGCCGAGGATTGCCTTTTCTATAGTAAATTTTTCACGAAATAATTTTTTACTGTCGCAAATTTTAAATACGCCGAGGATTGCCTTTTCTACAGTAAATTTTTCAAAAAATTATTTTTTACTGTCGCAAATTTTAAATACGCCGAGGATTGCCTTTTCTATATTAAATTTTTCAAGAAATAATTTTTTACTGTCGCAAATTTTAAATACGCCGAGGATTGCCTTTTCTACAGTAGATTTTTCAAAAAATAATTTTTTACTCTCGCAAATTTTAAATACGCCGACGATTGCCTTTTCTATAGTAAATTTTTCATAAAATAAGTTTTTACTGTCGCAAATTTTAAATACGCCGAGGATTGCCTTTTCTATAGTAAATTTTTCATAAAATAATTTTTTACTGTCGCAAATTTTAAATACGCCGAGGATTGCCTTTTCTATAGTAAATTTTTCAAAAAATAATTTTTTACTGTCGCAAATTTTAAATACGCCGAGGATTGCCTTTTCTATAGTAAATTTTTCAAAAAATAATTTTTTACTGTCGCAAATTTTAAATACGCCGAGGATTGCCTTTTCTATAGTAAATTTTTCAAAAAATAATTTTTTACCGTCGCAAATTTTAAATACGCCGAGGATTGCCTTTTCTATAGTAAATTTTTCAAAAAATAATTTTTTACTGTCGCAAATTTTAAATACGCCGAGGATTGCCTTTTCTACAGTAAATTTTTCAAAAAATAATTTTTTACTGTCGCAAATTTTAAATACGCCGAGGATTGCCTTTTCTATAGTAAATTTTTCATAAAATAATTTTTTACTATCGCAAATTTTAAATACGCCGACGATTGCCTTTTCTATAGTAATTTTTTCAAAAAATAATTTTTTACTGTCGCAAATTTTAAATACGGCGAGGATTGCCTTTTCTATAGTAAATTTTTCAAAAAATAATTTTTTACTGTCGCAAATTTTAAATACGCCGAGGATTGCCTTTTCTATAGTAAATTTTTCAAAAAATAATTTTTTACTGTCGCAAATTTTAAATACGCCGAGGATTGCCTTTTCTATAGTAAATTTTTCAAAAAACAATTTTTTACTGTCGCAAATTTTAAATACGCCGAGGATTGCCTTTTCTATAGTAAATTTTTCAAAAAATAATTTTTTACTGTCGCAAATTTTAAATACGCCGAGGATTGCCTTTTCTATAGTAAATTTTTCAAAAAATAATTTTTTACTGTCGCAAATTTTAAATACGCCGAGGATTGCCTTTTCTATAATAAATTTTTCAAAAAATACTTTTTTACTGTTGCAAATTTTAAATACACCGACGATTGCCTTTTCTATAGTAAATTTTTCAAAAAATAATTTTTTACTGTCGCAAATTTTAAATACGCCGAGGATTGCCTTTTCTATACTAAATTTTTCAAAAAATAATTTTTTACTGTCGCAAATTTTAAATACGCCGAGGATTGCCTTTTCTATAGTAAATTTTTCAAAAAATAATTTTTTACTGTCGCAAATTTTAAATACGCCGAGGATTGCCTTTTCTATAGTAAATTTTTCAAAAAATAATTTTTTACTGTCGCAAATTTTAAATACGCCGAGGATTGCCTTTTCTATAGTAAATTTTTCAAAAAATAATTTTTTACTGTCGCAAATTTTAAATACGCCGAGGATTGCCTTTTCTATAGTAAATTTTTCAAAAAATAATTTTTTACTGTCGCAAATTTTAAATACGCCGAGGATTGCATTTTCTATAGTAAATTTTTCATAAAATAATTTTTTACTGTCGCAAATTTTAAATACGCCGAGGATTGCCTTTTCTATAGTAAATTTTTCATAAAATAATTTTTTACTGTCGCAAATTTTAAATACGCCGAGGATTGCCTTTTCTATAGTAAATTTTTCAAAAAATAAATTTTTACTGTCGCAAGTTTTAAATACGCCGAGGATTGCCTTTTCTATAGTAAATTTTTCAAGAAATAATTTTTTACTGTCGCAAATTTTAAATACGCCGAGGATTGCCTTTTCTACAGTAAATTTTTCAAAAAATAATTTTTTACTGTCGCAAATTTTAAATACGCCGAGGATTGCCTTTTCTATAGTAAATTTTTCATAAAATAAGTTTTTACTGTCGCAAATTTTAAATACGCCGAGGATTGCCTTTTCTATAGTAAATTTTTCATAAAATAATTTTTTACTGTCGCAAATTTTAAATACGCCGAGGATTGCCTTTTCTATAGTAAATTTTTCAAAAAATAATTTTTTACTGTCGCAAATTTTAAATACGCCGAGGATTGCCTTTTCTATAGTAAATTTTTCAAAAAATAATTTTTTACTGTCGCACATTTTAAATACGCCGAGGATTGCCTTTTCTACAGTAAATTTTTCAAAAAATAATTTTTTACTGTCGCAAATTTTAAATACGCCGAGGATTGCCTCTTCTATAGTAAATTTTTCATAAAATAATTTTTTACTATCGCAAATTTCAAATACGCCGACGATTGCCTTTTCTATAGTAATTTTTTCAAAAAATAATTTTTTACTGTCGCAAATTTTAAATACGCCGAGGATTGCCTTTTCTATAGTAAATTTTTCAAAAAATAATTTTTTACTGTCGCAAATTTTAAATACGCCGAGGATTGCCTTTTCTATAGTAAATTTTTCAAAAAATAATTTTTTACTGTCGCAAATTTTAAATACGCCGAGGATTGCCTTTTCTATAGTAAATTTTTCACAAAATAATTTTTTACTGTCGCAAATTTTAAATACGCCTAGGAATGCCTTTTCTATAGTAAATTTTTCAAAAAACAGTTTTTAACTGTCGCAAATTTTAAATACGCCGAGGATTGCCTTTTCTATAGTAAATTTTTCAAAAAATAATTTTTTACTGTCGCAAATTTTAAATACGCCGAGGATTGCCTTTTCTATAGTAAATTTTTCAAAAAATAATTTTTTACTGTCGCAAATTTTAAATACGCCGAGGATTGCCTTTTCTATAGTAAATTTTTCAAAAAATAATTTTTTACTGTCGCAAATTTTAAATACGCCGAGGATTGCATTTTCTATAGTAAATTTTTCATGAAATAATTTTTTACTGTCGCAAATTTTAAATACGCCGAGGATTGCCTTTTCTATAGTAAATTTTTCATAAAATAATTTTTTACTGTTGCAAATTTTAAATACGCCGAGGATTGCCTTTTCTATAGTAAATTTTTCAAAAAATGAATTTTTACTGTCGCAAATTTTAAATACGCCGAGGATTGCCTTTTCTATAGTAAATTTTTCAAAAAATAATTTTTTACTGTCGCAAATTTTAAATACGCCGAGGATTGCCTTTTCTATAGTAAATTTTTCAAAAAATTATATTTTACTGTCGCAAATTTTAAAAACGCCGTGGATTGCCTTTTCTATAGTAAATTTTTCAAAAAATAATTTTTTACTGTCGCAAATTTTAAATACGCCGAGGATTGCCTTTTCTATAGTAAATTTTTCAAAAAATAATTTTTTACTGTCGCAAATTTTAAATACGCCGAGGATTGCATTTTCTATAGTAAATTTTTCATAAAATAATTTTTTACTGTCGCAAATTTTAAATACGCCGAGGATTGCCTTTTCTATAGTAAATTTTTCATAAAATAATTTTTTACTGTCGCAAATTTTAAATACGCCGAGGATTGCCTTTTCTATAGTAAATTTTTCAAAAAATAAATTTTTACTGTCGCAAATTTTAAATACGCCGAGGATTGCCTTTTCTATAGTAAATTTTCAAAAAATAATTTTTTACTGTCGCAAATTTTAAATACGCCGAGGATTGCCTTTTCTATAGTAAATTTTTCAAAAAATTATATTTTACTGTCGCAAATTTTAAAAACGCCGTGGATTGCCTTTTCTATAGTAAATTTTTCAAAAAATAATTTTTTACTGTCGCAAATTTTAAATACGCCGTGGATTGCCTTTTCTATAGTATATTTTTCAAAAAATAATTTTTTACTGTCGCAAATTTTAAATACGCCGAGGATCGCCTTTTCTATAGTAAATTTTTCAAAAAATAATTTTTTACTGTCGAAAATTTTAAATACGCCGAGGATTGCATTTTCTATAGTAAATTTTTCATAAAATAATTTTTTACTGTCGCAAATTTTAAATACGCCGAGGATTGCCTTTTCTATAGTAAATTTTTCATAAAATAATTTTTTACTGTCGCAAATTTTAAATACGCCGAGGATTGCCTTTTCTATAGTAAATTTTTCAAAAAATAAATTTTTACTGTCGCAAATTTTAAATACGCCGAGGATTGCCTTTTCTATAGTAAATTTTTCACGAAATAATTTTTTACTGTCGCAAATTTTAAATACGCCGAGGATTGCCTTTTCTACAGTAAATTTTTCAAAAAATTATTTTTTACTGTCGCAAATTTTAAATACGCCGAGGATTGCCTTTTCTATATTAAATTTTTCAAGAAATAATTTTTTACTGTCGCAAATTTTAAATACGCCGAGGATTGCCTTTTCTACAGTAGATTTTTCAAAAAATAATTTTTTACTCTCGCAAATTTTAAATACGCCGACGATTGCCTTTTCTATAGTAAATTTTTCATAAAATAAGTTTTTACTGTCGCAAATTTTAAATACGCCGAGGATTGCCTTTTCTATAGTAAATTTTTCATAAAATAATTTTTTACTGTCGCAAATTTTAAATACGCCGAGGATTGCCTTTTCTATAGTAAATTTTTCAAAAAATAATTTTTTACTGTCGCAAATTTTAAATACGCCGAGGATTGCCTTTTCTATAGTAAATTTTTCAAAAAATAATTTTTTACTGTCGCAAATTTTAAATACGCCGAGGATTGCCTTTTCTATAGTAAATTTTTCAAAAAATAATTTTTTACCGTCGCAAATTTTAAATACGCCGAGGATTGCCTTTTCTATAGTAAATTTTTCAAAAAATAATTTTTTACTGTCGCAAATTTTAAATACGCCGAGGATTGCCTTTTCTACAGTAAATTTTTCAAAAAATAATTTTTTACTGTCGCAAATTTTAAATACGCCGAGGATTGCATTTTCTATAGTAAATTTTTCATAAAATAATTTTTTACTATCGCAAATTTTAAATACGCCGACGATTGCCTTTTCTATAGTAATTTTTTCAAAAAATAATTTTTTACTGTCGCAAATTTTAAATACGGCGAGGATTGCCTTTTCTATAGTAAATTTTTCAAAAAATAATTTTTTACTGTCGCAAATTTTAAATACGCCGAGGATTGCCTTTTCTATAGTAAATTTTTCAAAAAATAATTTTTTACTGTCGCAAATTTTAAATACGCCGAGGATTGCCTTTTCTATAGTAAATTTTTCAAAAAACAATTTTTTACTGTCGCAAATTTTAAATACGCCGAGGATTGCCTTTTCTATAGTAAATTTTTCAAAAAATAATTTTTTACTGTCGCAAATTTTAAATACGCCGAGGATTGCCTTTTCTATAGTAAATTTTTCAAAAAATAATTTTTTACTGTCGCAAATTTTAAATACGCCGAGGATTGCCTTTTCTATAATAAATTTTTCAAAAAATACTTTTTTACTGTTGCAAATTTTAAATACACCGACGATTGCCTTTTCTATAGTAAATTTTTCAAAAAATAATTTTTTACTGTCGCAAATTTTAAATACGCCGAGGATTGCCTTTTCTATACTAAATTTTTCAAAAAATAATTTTTTACTGTCGCAAATTTTAAATACGCCGAGGATTGCCTTTTCTATAGTAAATTTTTCAAAAAATAATTTTTTACTGTCGCAAATTTTAAATACGCCGAGGATTGCCTTTTCTATAGTAAATTTTTCAAAAAATAATTTTTTACTGTCGCAAATTTTAAATACGCCGAGGATTGCCTTTTCTATAGTAAATTTTTCAAAAAATAATTTTTTACTGTCGCAAATTTTAAATACGCCGAGGATTGCCTTTTCTATAGTAAATTTTTCAAAAAATAATTTTTTACTGTCGCAAATTTTAAATACGCCGAGGATTGCATTTTCTATAGTAAATTTTTCATAAAATAATTTTTTACTGTCGCAAATTTTAAATACGCCGAGGATTGCCTTTTCTATAGTAAATTTTTCATAAAATAATTTTTTACTGTCGCAAATTTTAAATACGCCGAGGATTGCCTTTTCTATAGTAAATTTTTCAAAAAATAAATTTTTACTGTCGCAAGTTTTAAATACGCCGAGGATTGCCTTTTCTATAGTAAATTTTTCAAGAAATAATTTTTTACTGTCGCAAATTTTAAATACGCCGAGGATTGCCTTTTCTACAGTAAATTTTTCAAAAAATAATTTTTTACTGTCGCAAATTTTAAATACGCCGAGGATTGCCTTTTCAATAGTAAATTTTTCATAAAATAAGTTTTTACTGTCGCAAATTTTAAATACGCCGAGGATTGCCTTTTCTATAGTAAATTTTTCATAAAATAATTTTTTACTGTCGCAAATTTTAAATACGCCGAGGATTGCCTTTTCTATAGTAAATTTTTCAAAAAATAATTTTTTACTGTCGCAAATTTTAAATACGCCGAGGATTGCCTTTTCTATAGTAAATTTTTCAAAAAATAATTTTTTACTGTCGCACATTTTAATTACGCCGAGGATTGCCTTTTCTACAGTAAATTTTTCAAAAAATAATTTTTTACTGTCGCAAATTTTAAATACGCCGAGGATTGCCTCTTCTATAGTAAATTTTTCATAAAATAATTTTTTACTATCGCAAATTTCAAATACGCCGACGATTGCCTTTTCTATAGTAATTTTTTCAAAAAATAATTTTTTACTGTCGCAAATTTTAAATACGCCGAGGATTGCCTTTTCTATAGTAAATTTTTCAAAAAATAATTTTTTACTGTCGCAAATTTTAAATACGCCGAGGATTGCCTTTTCTATAGTAAATTTTTCAAAAAATAATTTTTTACTGTCGCAAATTTTAAATACGCCGAGGATTGCCTTTTCTATAGTAAATTTTTCACAAAATAATTTTTTACTGTCGCAAATTTTAAATACGCCTAGGAATGCCTTTTCTATAGTAAATTTTTCAAAAAACAGTTTTTAACTGTCGCAAATTTTAAATACGCCGAGGATTGCCTTTTCTATAGTAAATTTTTCAAAAAATAATTTTTTACTGTCGCAAATTTTAAATACGCCGAGGATTGCCTTTTCTATAGTAAATTTTTCAAAAAATAATTTTTTACTGTCGCAAATTTTAAATACGCCGAGGATTGCCTTTTCTATAGTAAATTTTTCAAAAAACAATTTTTTACTGTCGCAAATTTTAAATACGCCGAGGATTGCCTTTTCTATAGTAAATTTTTCAAAAAATAATTTTTTACTGTCGCAAATTTTAAATACGCCGAGGATTGCCTTTTCTATAGTAAATTTTTCAAAAAATAATTTTTTACTGTCGCAAATTTTAAATACGCCGAGGATTGCCTTTTCTATAATAAATTTTTCAAAAAATAATTTTTTACTGTCGCAAATTTTAAATACGCCGAGGATTGCCTTTTCTATAGTAAATTTTTCAAAAAATAATTTTTTACTGTCGCAAATTTTAAATACGCCGAGAATTGCCTTTTCTATAGTAAATTTTTCAAAAAATAATTTTTTACTGTCGCAAATTTTAAATACGCCGAGGATTGCCTTTTCTATAGTAAATTTTTCAAAAAAAAATTTTTTACTGTCGCAAATTTTAAATACGCCGAGGATTGCCTTTTCTATAGTAAATTTTTCAAAAAATAATTTTTTACTGTCGCAAATTTTAAATAGGCCGAGGATTGCATTTTCTATAGTAAATTTTTCATGAAATAATTTTTTACTGTCGCAAATTTTAAATACGCCGAGGATTGCCTTTTCTATAGTAAATTTTTCATAAAATAATTTTTTACTGTTGCAAATTTTAAATACGCCGAGGATTGCCTTTTCTATAGTAAATTTTTCAAAAAATGAATTTTTACTGTCGCAAATTTTAAATACGCCGAGGATTGCCTTTTCTATAGTAAATTTTTCAAAAAATAATTTTTTACTGTCGCAAATTTTAAATACGCCGAGGATTGCCTTTTCTATAGTAAATTTTTCAAAAAATTATATTTTACTGTCGCAAATTTTAAAAACGCCGTGGATTGCCTTTTCTATAGTAAATTTTTCAAAAAATAATTTTTTACTGTCGCAAATTTTAAATACGCCGAGGATCGCCTTTTCTATAGTAAATTTTTCAAAAAATAATTTTTTACTGTCGCAAATTTTAAATACGCCGAGGATTGCATTTTCTATAGTAAATTTTTCATAAAATAATTTTTTACTGTCGCAAATTTTAAATACGCCGAGGATTGCCTTTTCTATAGTAAATTTTTCATAAAATAATTTTTTACTGTCGCAAATTTTAAATACGCCGAGGATTGCCTTTTCTATAGTAAATTTTTCAAAAAATAAATTTTTACTGTCGCAAATTTTAAATACGCCGAGGATTGCCTTTTCTATAGTAAATTTTCAAAAAATAATTTTTTACTGTCGCAAATTTTAAATACGCCGAGGATTGCCTTTTCTATAGTAAATTTTTCAAAAAATTATATTTTACTGTCGCAAATTTTAAAAACGCCGTGGATTGCCTTTTCTATAGTAAATTTTTCAAAAAATAATTTTTTACTGTCGCAAATTTTAAATACGCCGTGGATTGCCTTTTCTATAGTATATTTTTCAAAAAATAATTTTTTACTGTCGCAAATTTTAAATACGCCGAGGATCGCCTTTTCTATAGTAAATTTTTCAAAAAATAATTTTTTACTGTCGAAAATTTTAAATACGCCGAGGATTGCATTTTCTATAGTAAATTTTTCATAAAATAATTTTTTACTGTCGCAAATTTTAAATACGCGGAGGATTGCCTTTTCTATAGTAAATTTTTCATAAAATAATTTTTTACTGTCGCAAATTTTAAATACGCCGAGGATTGCCTTTTCTATAGTAAATTTTTCAAAAAATAAATTTTTACTGTCGCAAATTTTAAATACGCCGAGGATTGCCTTTTCTATAGTAAATTTTTCACGAAATAATTTTTTACTGTCGCAAATTTTAAATACGCCGAGGATTGCCTTTTCTACAGTAAATTTTTCAAAAAATTATTTTTTACTGTCGCAAATTTTAAATACGCCGAGGATTGCCTTTTCTATATTAAATTTTTCAAGAAATAATTTTTTACTGTCGCAAATTTTAAATACGCCGAGGATTGCCTTTTCTACAGTAGATTTTTCAAAAAATAATTTTTTACTCTCGCAAATTTTAAATACGCCGACGATTGCCTTTTCTATAGTAAATTTTTCATAAAATAAGTTTTTACTGTCGCAAATTTTAAATACGCCGAGGATTGCCTTTTCTATAGTAAATTTTTCATAAAATAATTTTTTACTGTCGCAAATTTTAAATACGCCGAGGATTGCCTTTTCTATAGTAAATTTTTCAAAAAATAATTTTTTACTGTCGCAAATTTTAAATACGCCGAGGATTGCCTTTTCTATAGTAAATTTTTCAAAAAATAATTTTTTACTGTCGCAAATTTTAAATACGCCGAGGATTGCCTTTTCTATAGTAAATTTTTCAAAAAATAATTTTTTACCGTCGCAAATTTTAAATACGCCGAGGATTGCCTTTTCTATAGTAAATTTTTCAAAAAATAATTTTTTACTGTCGCAAATTTTAAATACGCCGAGGATTGCCTTTTCTACAGTAAATTTTTCAAAAAATAATTTTTTACTGTCGCAAATTTTAAATACGCCGAGGATTGCCTTTTCTATAGTAAATTTTTCATAAAATAATTTTTTACTATCGCAAATTTTAAATACGCCGACGATTGCCTTTTCTATAGTAATTTTTTCAAAAAATAATTTTTTACTGTCGCAAATTTTAAATACGGCGAGGATTGCCTTTTCTATAGTAAATTTTTCAAAAAATAATTTTTTACTGTCGCAAATTTTAAATACGCCGAGGATTGCCTTTTCTATAGTAAATTTTTCAAAAAATAATTTTTTACTGTCGCAAATTTTAAATACGCCGAGGATTGCCTTTTCTATAGTAAATTTTTCAAAAAACAATTTTTTACTGTCGCAAATTTTAAATACGCCGAGGATTGCCTTTTCTATAGTAAATTTTTCAAAAAATAATTTTTTACTGTCGCAAATTTTAAATACGCCGAGGATTGCCTTTTCTATAGTAAATTTTTCAAAAAATAATTTTTTACTGTCGCAAATTTTAAATACGCCGAGGATTGCCTTTTCTATAATAAATTTTTCAAAAAATACTTTTTTACTGTTGCAAATTTTAAATACACCGACGATTGCCTTTTCTATAGTAAATTTTTCAAAAAATAATTTTTTACTGTCGCAAATTTTAAATACGCCGAGGATTGCCTTTTCTATACTAAATTTTTCAAAAAATAATTTTTTACTGTCGCAAATTTTAAATACGCCGAGGATTGCCTTTTCTATAGTAAATTTTTCAAAAAATAATTTTTTACTGTCGCAAATTTTAAATACGCCGAGGATTGCCTTTTCTATAGTAAATTTTTCAAAAAATAATTTTTTACTGTCGCAAATTTTAAATACGCCGAGGATTGCCTTTTCTATAGTAAATTTTTCAAAAAATAATTTTTTACTGTCGCAAATTTTAAATACGCCGAGGATTGCCTTTTCTATAGTAAATTTTTCAAAAAATAATTTTTTACTGTCGCAAATTTTAAATACGCCGAGGATTGCATTTTCTATAGTAAATTTTTCATAAAATAATTTTTTACTGTCGCAAATTTTAAATACGCCGAGGATTGCCTTTTCTATAGTAAATTTTTCATAAAATAATTTTTTACTGTCGCAAATTTTAAATACGCCGAGGATTGCCTTTTCTATAGTAAATTTTTCAAAAAATAAATTTTTACTGTCGCAAGTTTTAAATACGCCGAGGATTGCCTTTTCTATAGTAAATTTTTCAAGAAATAATTTTTTACTGTCGCAAATTTTAAATACGCCGAGGATTGCCTTTTCTACAGTAAATTTTTCAAAAAATAATTTTTTACTGTCGCAAATTTTAAATACGCCGAGGATTGCCTTTTCTATAGTAAATTTTTCATAAAATAAGTTTTTACTGTCGCAAATTTTAAATACGCCGAGGATTGCCTTTTCTATAGTAAATTTTTCATAAAATAATTTTTTACTGTCGCAAATTTTAAATACGCCGAGGATTGCCTTTTCTATAGTAAATTTTTCAAAAAATAATTTTTTACTGTCGCAAATTTTAAATACGCCGAGGATTGCCTTTTCTATAGTAAATTTTTCAAAAAATAATTTTTTACTGTCGCACATTTTAAATACGCCGAGGATTGCCTTTTCTACAGTAAATTTTTCAAAAAATAATTTTTTACTGTCGCAAATTTTAAATACGCCGAGGATTGCCTCTTCTATAGTAAATTTTTCATAAAATAATTTTTTACTATCGCAAATTTCAAATACGCCGACGATTGCCTTTTCTATAGTAATTTTTTCAAAAAATAATTTTTTACTGTCGCAAATTTTAAATACGCCGAGGATTGCCTTTTCTATAGTAAATTTTTCAAAAAATAATTTTTTACTGTCGCAAATTTTAAATACGCCGAGGATTGCCTTTTCTATAGTAAATTTTTCAAAAAATAATTTTTTACTGTCGCAAATTTTAAATACGCCGAGGATTGCCTTTTCTATAGTAAATTTTTCACAAAATAATTTTTTACTGTCGCAAATTTTAAATACGCCTAGGAATGCCTTTTCTATAGTAAATTTTTCAAAAAACAGTTTTTAACTGTCGCAAATTTTAAATACGCCGAGGATTGCCTTTTCTATAGTAAATTTTTCAAAAAATAATTTTTTACTGTCGCAAATTTTAAATACGCCGAGGATTGCCTTTTCTATAGTAAATTTTTCAAAAAATAATTTTTTACTGTCGCAAATTTTAAATACGCCGAGGATTGCCTTTTCTATAGTAAATTTTTCAAAAAATAATTTTTTACTGTCGCAAATTTTAAATACGCCGAGGATTGCCTTTTCTATAGTAAATTTTTCAAAAAATAATTTTTTACTGTCGCAAATTTTAAATACGCCGAGGATTGCCTTTTCTATAGTAAATTTTTCAAAAAATAATTTTTTACTGTCGCAAATTTTAAATACGCCGAGGATTGCATTTTCTATAGTAAATTTTTCATAAAATAATTTTTTACTGTCGCAAATTTTAAATACGCCGTGGATTGCCTTTTCTATAGTAAATTTTTCATAAAATAATTTTTTACTGTCGCAAATTTTAAATACGCCGAGGATTGCCTTTTCTATAGTAAATTTTTCAAAAAATAATTTTTTACTGTCGCAAATTTTAAATACGCCGAGGATTGCCTTTTCTATAGTAAATTTTTCAAAAAATAATTTTTTACTGTCGCAAATTTTAAATACGCCGAGGATTGCCTTTTCTACAGTAAATTTTTCAAAAAATAATTTTTTACTGTCTCAAATTTTAAATACGCCGAGGATTGCCTTTTCTATAGTAAATTTTTCAAAAAATAATTTTTTACTGTCGCAAATTTTAAATACGCCGAGGATTGCCTTTTCTATAGTAAATTTTTCAAAAAATAATTTTTTACTGTCGCATATTTTAAATTCGCCGAGGATTGCCTTTTCTATAGCAAATTTTTCAAAAAACAATTTTTTACTGTCGCAAATTTTAAATACGCCGAGGATTGCCTTTTCTATAGTAAATTTTTCAAAAAATAATTTTTTACTGTCGCAAATTTTAAATACGCCGAGGATTGCCTTTTCTATAGTAAATTTTTCAAAAAATAATTTTTTACTGTCGCAAATTTTAAATACGCCGAGGATTGCCTTTTCTATAGTAAATTTTTCAAAAAATAATTTTTTACTGTCGCAAATTTTAAATACGCCGAGGATTGCTTTTCTATAGTAAATTTTTCAAATAATAATTTTTTACTGTCGCAAATTTTAAATACGCCGAGGATTGCCTTTTCTATAGTAAATTTTTCAAAAAATAATTTTTTACTGTCGCAAATTTTAAATACGCCGAGGATTGCCTTTTCTATAGTAAATTTTTCAAAAAATAATTTTTTACTGTCGCAAATTTTAAATACGCCGAGGATTGCATTTTCTATAGTAAATTTTTCATAAAATAATTTTTTACTGTCGCAAATTTTAAATACGCCGAGGATTGCCTTTTCTATAGTAAATTTTTCATAAAATAATTTTTTACTGTCGCAAATTTTAAATACGCCGAGGATTGCCTTTTCTATAGTAAATTTTTCAAAAAATAAATTTTTACTGTCGCAAATTTTAAATACGCCGAGGATTGCCTTTTCTATAGTAAATTTTTCAAAAAATAATTTTTTACTGTCGCAAATTTTAAATACGCCGAGGATTGCCTTTTCTATAGTAAATTTTTCAAAAAATTATTTTTTACTGTCGCAAATTTTAAAAACGCCGTGGATTGCCTTTTCTATAGTAAATTTTTCAAAAAATAATTTTTTACTGTCGCAAATTTTAAATACGCCGAGGATCGCCTTTTCTATAGTAAATTTTTCAAAAAATAATTTTTTACTGTCGCAAATTTTAAATACGCCGAGGATTGCCTTTTCTATAGTAAATTTTTTTAGAAATAATTTTTTACTGTCGCAAATTTTAAATACGCCGAGGATTGCCTTTTCTACAGTAAATTTTTCAAAAAATAATTTTTTACTGTCGCAAATTTTAAATACGCCGAGGATTGCCTTTTCTATATTAAATTTTTCAAGAAATAATTTTTTACTGTCGCAAATTTTAAATACGCCGAGGATTGCCTTTTCTACAGTAAATTTTTCAAAAAATAATTTTTTACTGTCGCAAATTTTAAATACGCCGAGGATTGCCTTTTCTATAGTAAATTTTTCATAAAATAAGTTTTTACTGTCGCAAATTTTAAATACGCCGAGGATTGCCTTTTCTATAGTAAATTTTTCATAAAATAATTTTTTACTGTCGCAAATTTTAAATACGCCGAGGATTGCCTTTTCTATAGTAAATTTTTCAAAAAATAATTTTTTACTGTCGCAAATTTTAAATACGCCGAGGATTGCCTTTTCTATAGTAAATTTTTCAAAAAATAATTTTTTACTGTCGCAAATTTTAAATACGCCGAGGATTGCCTTTTCTACAGTAAATTTTTCAAAAAATAATTTTTTACTGTCGGAAATTTTAAATACGCCGAGGATTGCCTTTTCTATAGTAAATTTTTCATAAAATAATTTTTTACTATCGCAAATTTTAAATACGCCGACAATTGCCTTTTCTATAGTAATTTTTTCAAAAAGTAATTTTTTACTGTCGCAAATTTTAAATACGCCGAGGATTGCCTTTTCTATAGTAAATTTTTCAAAAAATAATTTTTTACTGTCGCAAATTTTAAATACGCCGAGGATTGCCTTTTCTATTGTAAATTTTTCAAAAAATAATTTTTTACTGTCGCAAATTTTAAATACGCCGAGGATTGCCTTTTCTATAGTAAATTTTTCAAAAAATAATTTTTTACTGTCGCAAATTTTAAATACGCCGAGGATTGCCTTTTCTATAGTAAATTTTTCAAAAAATAATTTTTTACTGTCGCAAATTTTAAATACGCCGAGGATTGCCTTTTCTACAGTAAATTTTTCAAAAAATAATTTTTTACTGTCGGAAATTTTAAATACGCCGAGGATTGCCTTTTCTATAGTAAATTTTTCATAAAATAATTTTTTACTATCGCAAATTTTAAATACGCCGACAATTGCCTTTTCTATAGTAATTTTTTCAAAAAGTAATTTTTTACTGTCGCAAATTTTAAATACGCCGAGGATTGCCTTTTCTACAGTAAATTTTTCAAAAAATTATTTTTTACTGTCGCAAATTTTAAAAACGCCGTGGATTGCCTTTTCTATAGTAAATTTTTCAAAAAATACTTTTTTACTGTCGCAAATTTTAAATACGCCGAGGATCGCCTTTTCTATAGTAAATTTTTCAAAAAATAATTTTTTACTGTCGCAAATTTTAAATACGCCGAGGATTGCCTTTTCTATAGTAAATTTTTCAAGAAATAATTTTTTACTGTCGCAAATTTTAAATACGCCGAGGATTGCCTTTTCTACAGTAAATTTTTCAAAAAATACTTTTTTACTGTCGCAAATTTTAAATACGCCGAGGATTGCCTTTTCTATATTAAATTTTTCAAGAAATAATTTTTTACTGTCGCAAATTTTAAATACGCCGAGGATTGCCTTTTCTACAGTAAATTTTTCAAAAAATAATTTTTTACTGTCGCAAATTTTAAATACGCCGAGGATTGCCTTTTCTATAGTAAATTTTTCATAAAATAAGTTTTTACTGTCGCAAATTTTAAATACGCCGAGGATTGCCTTTTCTATAGTAAATTTTTCATAAAATAATTTTTTACTGTCGCAAATTTTAAATACGCCGAGGATTGCCTTTTCTATAGTAAATTTTTCAAAAAATAATTTTTTACTGTCGCAAATTTTAAATACGCCGAGGATTGCCTTTTCTATAGTAAATTTTTCAAAAAATAATTTTTTACTGTCGCAAATTTTAAATACGCCGAGGATTGCCTTTTCTATAGTAAATTTTTCAAAAAATAATTTTTTACTGTCGGAAATTTTAAATACGCCGAGGATTGCCTTTTCTATAGTAAATTTTTCATAAAATAATTTTTTACTATCGCAAATTTTAAATACGCCGACAATTGCCTTTTCTATAGTAATTTTTTCAAAAAGTAATTTTTTACTGTCGCAAATTTTAAATACGCCGAGGATTGCCTTTTCTATAGTAAATTTTTCAAAAAATTATTTTTTACTGTCGCAAATTTTAAATACGCCGAGGATTGCCTTTTCTATAGTAAATTTTTCAAAAAATAATTTTTTACTGTCGCAAATTTTAAATACGCCGAGGATTGCCTTTTCTATAGTAAATTTTTCAAAAAATAATTTTTTACTGTCGCAAATTTTAAATACGCCGAGGATTGCCTTTTCTACAGTAAATTTTTCAAAAAATAATATTTTACTGTCGCAAATTTTAAATACGCCGAGGATTGCCTTTTCTATAGTAAATTTTTCATAAAATAATTTTTTACTATCGCAAATTTTAAATACGCCGACGATTGCCTTTTCTACAGTAATTTTTTCAAAAAATAATTTTTTACTGTCGCAAATTTTAAATACGCCGAGGATTGCCTTTTCTATAGTAAATTTTTCAAAAAATAATTTTTTACTGTCGCAAATTTTAAATACGCCGAGGATTGCCTTTTCTATAGTAAATTTTTCAAAAAATAATTTTTTACTGTCGCAAATTTTAAATACGGCGAGGATTGCCTTTTCTATAGTAAATTTTTCAAAAAACAATTTTTTACTGTCGCAAATTTTAAATACGCCGAGGATTGCCTTTTCTATAGTAAATTTTTCAAAAAATAATTTTTTACTGTCGCAAATTTTAAATACGCCGAGGATTGCCTTTTCTATAGGAAATTTTTCATAAAATAATTTTTTACTGTCGCAAATTTTAAATACGCCGAGGATTGCCTTTTCTATAGTAAATTTTTCAAAAAATAAATTTTTACTGTCGCAAGTTTTAAATACGCCGAGGATTGCCTTTTCTATAGCAAATTTTTCAAAACATAATTTTTTACTGTCGCAAATTTTAAATACGCCGAGGATTGCCTTTTCTATAGTAAATTTTTCAAAAAATAATTTTTTACTGTCGCAAATTTTAAATACGCCGAGGATTGCCTTTTCTATAGTAAATTTTTCAAAAAATAATTTTTTACTGTCGCAAATTTTAAATACGCCGAGGATTGCCTTTTCTATAGTAAATTTTTCAAAAAATAATTTTTTACTGTCGCAAATTTTAAATACGCCGAGGATTGCCTTTTCTACAGTAAATTTTTCAAAAAATAATTTTTTACTGTCGGAAATTTTAAATACGCCGAGGATTGCCTTTTCTATAGTAAATTTTTCATAAAATAATTTTTTACTATCGCAAATTTTAAATACGCCGACAATTGCCTTTTCTATAGTAATTTTTTCAAAAAGTAATTTTTTACTGTCGCAAATTTTAAATACGCCGAGGATTGCCTTTTCTACAGTAAATTTTTCAAAAAATTATTTTTTACTGTCGCAAATTTTAAAAACGCCGTGGATTGCCTTTTCTATAGTAAATTTTTCAAAAAATACTTTTTTACTGTCGCAAATTTTAAATACGCCGAGGATCGCCTTTTCTATAGTAAATTTTTCAAAAAATAATTTTTTACTGTCGCAAATTTTAAATACGCCGAGGATTGCCTTTTCTATAGTAAATTTTTCAAGAAATAATTTTTTACTGTCGCAAATTTTAAATACGCCGAGGATTGCCTTTTCTACAGTAAATTTTTCAAAAAATAAATTTTTACTGTCGCAAGTTTTAAATACGCCGAGGATTGCCTTTTCTATAGCAAATTTTTCAAAACATAATTTTTTACTGTCGCAAATTTTAAATACGCCGAGGATTGCCTTTTCTATAGTAAATTTTTCAAAAAACAATTTTTTACTGTCGCAAATTTTAAATACGCCGAGGATTGCCTTTTCTATAGTAAATTTTTCAAAAAATAATTTTTTATTGTCGCAAATTTTAAATACGCCGAGGATTGCCTTTTCTATAGTAAATTTTTCAAGAAATAATTTTTTACTGTCGCAAATTTTAAATACGCCGAGGATTGCCTTTTCTACAGTAAATTTATCAAAAAATAATTTTTTACTGTCGAAAATTTTAAATACGCCGAGGATTGCCTTTTCTATAGTAAATTTTTCAAGAAATAATTTTTTACTGTCGCAAATTTTAAATACGCCGAGGATTGCCTTTTCTATAGTAAATTTTTCATAAAATAATTTTTTACTGTCGCAAATTTTAAATACGCCGAGGATTGCCTTTTCTATAGTAAATTTTTCAAAAAATAATTTTTTACTGTCGCAAATTTTAAATACGCCGAGGATTGCCTTTTCTATAGTAAATTTTTCAAAAAATAATTTTTTACTGTCGCAAATTTTAAATACGCCGAGGATTGCCTTTTCTATAGTAAATTTTTCATAAAATAAGTTTTACTGTCGCAAATTTTAAATACGCCGAGGATTGCCTTTTCTATAGTAAATTTTTCATAAAAGAATTTTTTACTGTCGCAAATTTTAAATACGCCGAGGATTGCCTTTTCTATAGTAAATTTTTCAAAAAATAATTTTTTACTGTCGCAAATTTTAAATACGCCGAGGATTACCTTTTCTATAGTAAATTTTTCAAAAAATAATTTTTTACTGTCGCAAATTTTATATACGCCGAGGATTGCCTTTTCTACAGTAAATTTTTCAAAAAATAATTTTTTACTGTCGCAAATTTTAAATACGCCGAGGATTGCCTTTTCTATAGTAAATTTTTCATAAAATAATTTTTTACTATCGCAAATTTTAAATACGCCGACGATTGCCTTTTCTATAGTAATTTTTTCAAAAAATAATTTTTTACTGTCGCAAATTTTAAATACGCCGAGGATTGCCTTTTCTATAGTAAATTTTTCAAAAAATAATTTTTTACTGTCGCAAATTTTAAATACGCCGAGGATTGCCTTTTCTATAGTAAATTTTTCGAAAAATAATTTTTTACTGTCGCAAATTTTAAATACGCCGAGGATTGCATTTTCTATAGTAAATTTTTCAAAAAATAATTTTTTACTGTCGCAAATTTTAAATACGCCGAGGATTGCCTTTTCTATAGTAAATTTTTCAAAAAATAATTTTTTACTGTCGCAAATTTTAAATACGCCGAGGATTGCCTTTTCTATAGTAAATTTTTCAAAAAATAATTTTTTACTGTCGCAAATTTTAAATACGCCGAGGATTGCCTTTTCTATAGTAAATTTTTCAAAAAATAATTTTTTACTGTCGCAAATTTTAAATACGCCGAGGATTGCATTTTCTATAGTAAATTTTTCATAAAATAATTTTTTACTGTCGCAAATTTTAAATACGCCGAGGATTGCCTTTTCTATAGTAAATTTTTCATAAAATAATTTTTTACTGTCGCAAATTTTAAATACGCCGAGGATTGCCTTTTCTATAGTAAATTTTTCAAAAAATAAATTTTTACTGTCGCAAATTTTAAATACGCCGAGGATTGCCTTTTCTATAGTAAATTTTTCAAAAAATAATTTTTTACTGTCGCAAATTTTAAATACGCCGAGGATTGCCTTTTCTATAGTAAATTTTTCAAAAAATTATTTTTTACGGTCGCAAATTTTAAATACGCCGTGGATTGCCTTTTCTATAGTAAATTTTTCAAAAAATAATTTTTTACTGTCGCAAATTTTAAATACGCCGAGGATCGCCTTTTCTATAGTAAATTTTTCAAAAAATAATTTTTTACTGTCGCAAATTTTAAATACGCCGAGGATTGCCTTTTCTATAGTAAATTTTTCAAGAAATAATTTTTTACTGTCGCAAATTTTAAATACGCCGAGGATTGCCTTTTCTACAGTAAATTTTTCAAAAAATAATTTTTTACTGTCGCAAATTTTAAATACGCCGAGGATTGCCTTTTCTATAGTAAATTTTTCATAAAATAAGTTTTTACTGTCGCAAATTTTAAATACGCCGAGGATTGCCTTTTCTATAGTAAATTTTTCATAAAATAATTTTTTACTGTCGCAAATTTTAAATACGCCGAGGATTGCCTTTTCTATAGTAAATTTTTCAAAAAATAATTTTTTACTGTCGCAAATTTTAAATACGCCGAGGATTGCCTGTTCTATAGTAAATTTTTCAAAAAATAATTTTTTACTGTCGCAAATTTTAAATACGCCGAGGATTGCCTTTTCTACAGTAAATTTTTCAAAAAATAATTTTTTACTGTCGCAAATTTTAAATACGCCGAGGATTGCCTTTTCTATAGTAAATTTTTCATAAAATAATTTTTTACTATCGCAAATTTTAAATACGCCGACGATTGCCTTTTCTATAGTAATTTTTTCAAAAAATAATTTTTTACTGTCGCAAATTTTAAATACGCCGAGGATTGCCTTTTCTATAGTAAATTTTTCAAAAAATAATTTTTTACTGTCGCAAATTTTAAATACGCCGAGGATTGCCTTTTCTATAGTAAATTTTTCAAAAAATAATTTTTTACTGTCGCAAATTTTAAATACGCCGAGGATTGCCTTTTCTATAGTAAATTTTTCAAAAAATTATTTTTTACTGTCGCAAATTTTAAATACGCCGAGGATTGCCTTTTCTATAGTAAATTTTTCAAAAAACAATTTTTTACTGTCGCAAATTTTAAATACGCCGAGGATTGCCTTTTCTATAGTAAATTTTTCAAAAAATAAATTTTTACTGTCGCAAATTTTAAATACGCCGAGGATTGCCTTTTCTATAGTAAGTTTTTCAAAAAATAATTTTTTACTGTCGCAAATTTTAAATACGCCGAGGATTGCCTTTTCTATAGTAAATTTTTCAAAAAATAATTTTTTACTGTCGCAAATTTTAAATACGCCGAGGATTGCCTTTTCTATAGTAAATTTTTCAAAAAATAATTTTTTACTGTCGCAAATTTTAAATACGCCGAGGATTGCGTTTTCTATAGTAAATTTTTCAAAAAATAATTTTTTACTGTCGCAAATTTTAAATACGCCGAGGATTGCCTTTTCTATAGTAAATTTTTCAAAAAATAATTTTTTACTGTCGCAAATTTTAAATACGCCGAGGATTGCCTTTTCTATAGTAAATTTTTCAAAAAATAATTTTTTACTGTCGCAAATTTTAAATACGCCGAGTATTGCCTTTTCTATAGTAAATTTTTCAAAAAATAATTTTTTTCTGTCACAAATTTTAAATACGCCGAGGATTGCATTTTCTATAGTAAATTTTTCATAAAATAATTTTTTACTGTCGCAAATTTTAAATACGCCGAGGATTGCCTTTTCTATAGTAAATTTTTCATAAAATAATTTTTTACTGTCGCAAATTTTAAATACGCCGAGGTTTGCCTTTTCTATAGTAAATTTTTCAAAAAATAAATTTTTACTGTCGCAAATTTTAAATACGCCGAGGATTGCCTTTTCGATAGTAAATTTTTCAAAAAACAATTTTTTACTGTCGCAAATTTTAAATACGCCGAGGATTGCCTTTTCTATAGTAAATTTTTCAAAAAATTATTTTTTACTGTCGCAAATTTTAAAAACGCCGTGGATTGCCTTTTCTATAGTAAATTTTTCAAAAAATAATTTTTTACTGTCGCAAATTTTAAATACGCCGAGGATCGCCTTTTCTATAGTAAATTTTTCAAAAAATAAATTTTTACTGTCGCAAATTTTAAATACGCCGAGGATTGCCTTTTCTATAGTAAATTTTTCATAAAATAATTTTTTACTGTCGCAAATTTTAAATACGCCGAGGTTTGCCTTTTCTATAGTAAATTTTTCAAAAAATAAATTTTTACTGTCGCAAATTTTAAATACGCCGAGGATTGCCTTTTCGATAGTAAATTTTTCAAAAAACAATTTTTTACTGTCGCAAATTTTAAATACGCCGAGGATTGCCTTTTCTATAGTAAATTTTTCAAAAAATAATTTTTTACTGTCGCAAATTTTAAATACGCCGAGGATTGCCTTTTCTATAGTAAATTTTTCAAAAAATAATTTTTTACTGTCGCAAATTTTAATTACGCCGAGGATTGACTTTTCTATAGTAAATTTTTCAAAAAATAATTTTTTACGATCGCAAATTTTAAATACGCCGAGGATTGCCTTTTCTATAGTAAATTTTTCAAAAAATAATTTTTTACTGTCGCAAATTTTAAATACGCCGAGGATTGCCTTTTCTATAGTAAATTGTTCAAAAAATAATTTTTTACTGTCGCAAATTTTAAATACGCCGAGGATTGCCTTTTCTATAGTAAATTTTTCAAAAAATAATTTTTTACTGTCGCAAATTTTAAATACGCCGAGGATTGCCTTTTCTATAGTAAATATTTCAAAAAATAATTTTTTACTCTCGCAAATTTTAAATACGCCGAGGATTGCCTTTTCTATAGTAAATTTTTCAAAAAATAATTTTTTACTGTCGCAAATTTTAAATACGCCGAGGATTGCCTTTTCTATAGTAAATTTTTCATAAAATAATTTTTTACTGTCGCAAATTTTAAATACGCCGAGGATTGCCTTTTCTATAATGAATTTGTCAAAAAAATAATTTTTTACTGTCGCAAATTTTAAATACGCCGAGGATTGCCTTTTCTATAGTAAATTTTTCAAAAAATTATTTTTTACTGTCGCAAATTTTAAATACGCCGAGGATTGCCTTTTCTATAGTAAATTTTTCAAAAACTAATTTTTTACTGTCGCAAATTTTAAATACGCCGAGGATTGCCTTTTCTATAGTAAGTTTTTCAAAAAATAATTTTTTACTGTCGCAAATTTTAAATACGCCGAGGATTGCATTTTCTATAGTAAATTTTTCAAAAAATAATTTTTTACTGTCGCAAATTTTAAATACGCCGAGGATTGCCTTTTCTATAATGAATTTGTCAAAAAATAATTTTTTACTGTCGCAAATTTTAAATACGCCGAGGATTGCCTTTTCTATAGTAAATTTTTCAAAAAATTATTTTTTACTGTCGCAAATTTTAAAAACGCCGTGGATTGCCTTTTCTATAGTAAATTTTTCAAAAAAAAATTTTTTACTGTCGCAAATTTTAAATACGCCGAGGATCGCCTTTTCTATAGTAAATTTTTCAAAAAATAATTTTTTACTGTCGCAAATTTTGAATACGCCGAGGATTGCCTTTTCTATAGTAAATTTTTCAAGAAATAATTTTTTACTGTCGCAAATTTTAAATACGCCGAGGATTGCCTTTTCTACAGTAAATTTTTCAAAAAATAATTTTTTACTGTCGCAAATTTTAAATACGCCGAGGATTGCCTTTTCTATAGTAAATTTTTCATAAAATAATTTTTTACTGTCGCAAATTTTAAATACGCCGAGGATTGCCTTTTCTATAGTAAATTTTTCATAAAATAATTTTTTACTGTCGCAAATTTTAAATACGCCGAGGATTGCCTTTTCTATAGTAAATTTTTCAAAAAATAATTTTTTACTGTCGCAAATTTTAAATACGCCGAGGATTGCCTTTTCTATAGTAAATTTTTCAAAAAATAATTTTTTACTGTCGCAAATTTTAAATACGCCGAGGATTGCCTTTTCTACAGTAAATTTTTCAAAAAATAATTTTTTACTGTCGCAAATTTTAAATACGCCGAGGATTGCCTTTTCTATAGTAACTTTTTCATAAAATAATTTTTTACTATCGCAAATTTTAAATACGCCGACGATTGCCTTTTCTATAGTAATTTTTTCAAAAAATAATTTTTTACTGTCGCAAATTTTAAATACGCCGAGGATTGCCTTTTCTATAGTAAATTTTTCAAAAAATAATTTTTTACTGTCGCAAATTTTAAATACGCCGAGGATTGCCTTTTCTATAGTAAATTTTTCAAAAAATAATTTTTTACTGTCGGAAATTTTAAATACGCCGAGGATTGCCTTTTTTATAGTAAATTTTTCAAAAAATAATTTTTTACTGTCGCAAATTTTAAATACGCCGAGGATTGCCTTTTCTATAGTAAATTTTTCAAAAAATAATTTTTTACTGTCGCAAATTTTAAATACGCCGAGGATTGCCTTTTCTATAGTAAATTTTTCAAAAAATAATTTTTTACTGTCGCAAATTTTAAATACGCCGAGGATTGCCTTTTCTATAGTAAATTTTTCAAAAAATAATTTTTTACTGTCGCAAATTTTAAATACGCCGAGGATTGCCTTTTCTATAGTAAATTTTTCAAAAAATAATTTTTTACTCTCGCAAATTTTAAATACGCCGAGAATTGCCTTTTCTATAGTAAATTTTTCAAAAAATAATTTTTTACTGTCGCAAATTTTAAATACGCCGAGGATTGCCTTTTCTATAGTAAATTTTTCAAAAAATAATTTTTTACTGTCGCAAATTTTAAATACGCCGAGGATTGCCTTTTCTATAGTAAATTTTTCAAAAAATAAATTTTTACTGTCGCAAATTTTAAATACGCCGAGGATTGCCTTTTCTATAGTAAATTTTTCAAAAAATTATTTTTTACTGTCGCAAATTTTAAATACGCCGAGGATTGCCTTTTCTATAGTAAATTTTTCAAAAAATAATTTTTTACTGTCGCAAATTTTAAATACGCCGAGGATTGCCTTTTCTATAGTAAATTTTTCATAAAATAATTTTTTACTGTCGCAAATTTTAAATACGCCGAGGATTGCCTTTTCTATAGTAAATTTTTCAAAAAATAAATTTTTACTGTCGCAAATTTTAAATACGCCGAGGATTGCCTTTTCTATAGTAAATTTTTCAAAAAATAATTTTTTACTGTCGCAAATTTTAAATACGCCGAGGATTGCCTTTTCTATAGTAAATTTTTCAAAAAATAATTTTTTACTGTCGCAAATTTTAAATACGCCGAGGATTGACTTTTCTATAGTAAATTTTTCAAAAAATAATTTTTTACGATCGCAAATTTTAAATACGCCGAGGATTGCCTTTTCTATAGTAAATTTTTCAAAAAATAATTTTTTACTGTCGCAAATTTTAAATACGCCGAGGATTGCCTTTTCTATAGTAAATTTTTCAAAAAATAATTTTTTACTGTCGCAAATTTTAAATACGCCGAGGATTGCCTTTTCTATAGTAAATTTTTCAAAAAATAATTTTTTACTGTCGCAAATTTTAAATACGCCGAGGATTGCCTTTTCTATAGTAAATTTTTCAAAAAATAATTTTTTACTCTCGCAAATTTTAAATACGCCGAGGATTGCCTTTTCTATAGTAAATTTTTCAAAAAATAATTTTTTACTGTCGCAAATTTTAAATACGCCGAGGATTGCCTTTTCTATAGTAAATTTTTCATAAAATAATTTTTTACTGTCGCAAATTTTAAATACGCCGAGGATTGCCTTTTCTATAATGAATTTGTCAAAAAATAATTTTTTACTGTCGCAAATTTTAAATACGCCGAGGATTGCCTTTTCTATAGTAAATTTTTCAAAAAATTATTTTTTACTGTCGCAAATTTTAAATACGCCGAGGATTGCCTTTTCTATAGTAAATTTTTCAAAAAATAATTTTTTACTGTCGCAAATTTTAAATACGCCGAGGATTGCCTTTTCTACAGTAAGTTTTTCAAAAAATAATTTTTTACTGTCGCAAATTTTAAATACGCCGAGGATTGCATTTTCTATAGTAAATTTTTCAAAAAATAATTTTTTACTGTCGCAAATTTTAAATACGCCGAGGATTGCCTTTTCTATAATGAATTTGTCAAAAAATAATTTTTTACTGTCGCAAATTTTAAATACGCCGAGGATTGCCTTTTCTATAGTAAATTTTTCAAAAAATTATTTTTTACTGTCGCAAATTTTAAAAACGCCGTGGATTGCCTTTTCTATAGTAAATTTTTCAAAAAAAAATTTTTTACTGTCGCAAATTTTAAATACGCCGAGGATAGCCTTTTCTATAGTAAATTTTTCAAAAAATAATTTTTTACTGTCGCAAATTTTGAATACGCCGAGGATTGCCTTTTCTATAGTAAATTTTTCAAGAAATAATTTTTTACTGTCGCAAATTTTAAATACGCCGAGGATTGCCTTTTCTACAGTAAATTTTTCAAAAAATAATTTTTTACTGTCGCAAATTTTAAATACGCCGAGGATTGCCTTTTCTATAGTAAATTTTTCATAAAATAATTTTTTACTGTCGCAAATTTTAAATACGCCGAGGATTGCCTTTTCTATAGTAAATTTTTCATAAAATAATTTTTTACTGTCGCAAATTTTAAATACGCCGAGGATTGCCTTTTCTATAGTAAATTTTTCAAAAAATAATTTTTTACTGTCGCAAATTTTAAATACGCCGAGGATTGCCTTTTCTATAGTAAATTTTTCAAAAAATAATTTTTTACTGTCGCAAATTTTAAATACGCCGAGGATTGCCTTTTCTACAGTAAATTTTTCAAAAAATAATTTTTTACTGTCGCAAATTTTAAATACGCCGAGGATTGCCTTTTCTATAGTAACTTTTTCATAAAATAATTCTTTACTATCGCAAATTTTAAATACGCCGACGATTGCCTTTTCTATAGTAATTTTTTCAAAAAATAATTTTTTACTGTCGCAAATTTTAAATACGCCGAGGATTGCCTTTTCTATAGTAAATTTTTCAAAAAATAATTTTTTACTGTCGCAAATTTTAAATACGCCGAGGATTGCCTTTTCTATAGTAAATTTTTCAAAAAATAATTTTTTACTGTCGGAAATTTTATATACGCCGAGGATTGCCTTTTTTATAGTAAATTTTTCAAAAAATAATTTTTTACTGTCGCAAATTTTAAATACGCCGAGGATTGCCTTTTCTATAGTAAATTTTTCAAAAAACAATTTTTTACTGTCGCAAATTTTAAATACGCCGAAGATTGCCTTTTCTATAGTAAATTTTTCAAAAAATAATTTTTTACTGTCGCAAATTTTAAATACGTCGAGGATTGCCTTTTCTATAGTAAATTTTTCAAAAAATAATTTTTTACTGTCGCAAATTTTAAATACGCCGAGGATTGCCTTTTCTATAGTAAATTTTTCAAAAAATAATTTTTTACTGTCGCAAATTTTAAATACGCCGAGGATTGCCTTTTCTATAGTAAATTTTTCAAAAAATAATTTTTTACTGTCGCAAATTTTAAATACGCCGTGGATTGCCTTTTCTATAGTAAATTTTTCAAAAAATAATTTTTTACTGTCGCAAATTTTAAATACGCCGAGGATTGCCTTTTCTATAGTAAATTTTTCAAAAAATAAATTTTTACTGTCGCAAATTTTAAATACACCGAGGATTGCCTTTTCTATAGTAAATTTTTCAAAAAATTATTTTTTACTGTCGCAAATTTTAAATACGCCGAGGATTGCCTTTTCTATAGTAAATTTTTCAAAAAATAATTTTTTACTGTCGCAAATTTTAAATACGCCGAGGATTGCCTTTTCTATAGTAAATTTTTCATAAAATAATTTTTTACTGTCGCAAATTTTAAATACGCCGAGGATTGCCTTTTCTATAGTAAATTTTTCAAAAAATAAATTTTTACTGTCGCAAATTTTAAATACGTCGAGGATTGCCTTTTCTATAGTAAATTTTTGAAAAAATAATTTTTTACTGTCGCAAATTTTAAATACGCCGAGGATTGCCTTTTCTATAGTAAATTTTTCAAAAAATAATTTTTTACTGTCGCAAATTTTAAATACGCCGAGGATTGCCTTTTCTATAGTAAATTTTTCAAAAAATAATTTTTTACTGTCGCAAATTTTAAATACGCCGTGGATTGCCTTTTCTATAGTAAATTTTTCAAAAAATAATTTTTTACTGTCGCAAATTTTAAATACGCCGAGGATTGCCTTTTCCATAGTAAATTTTTCAAGAAATAAATTTTTACTGTCGCAAATTTTAAATACGCCGAGGATTGCCTTTTCTATAGTAAATTTTTCAAAAAATAATTTTTTACTGTCGCAAATTTTAAATACGCCGAGGATTGCCTTTTCTATAGTAAATTTTTCAAAAAATAATTTTTTACTGTCGCAAATTTTAAATACGCCGAGGATTGCCTTTTCTATAGTAAATTTCTCAAAAAATAATTTTTTACTGTCGCAAATTTTAAATACGCCGAGGATTGCCTTTTCTATAGTAAATTTTTCATAAAATAATTTTTTACTGTCGCAAATTTTAAATACGCCGAGGATTGCCTTTTCTATAATGAATTTGTCAAAAAATAATTTTTTACTGTCGCAAATTTTAAATACGCCGAGGATTGCCTTTTCTATAGTAAATTTTTCAAAAAATAAATTTTTACTGTCGCAAATTTTAAATACGCCGAGGATTGCCTTTTCTATAGTAAATTTTTCAAAAAATAATTTTTTACTGTCGCAAATTTTAAATACGCCGAGGATTGCCTTTTCTATAGTATATTTTTCATAAAATAATTTTTTACTGTCGCAAATTTTAAATACGCCTAGGATTGCCTTTTCTATAGTAAATTTTTCAAAAAATAATTTTTTACTGTCGCAAATTCTAAATACGCCGAGGATTGCCTTTTCTATAGTAAATTTTTCAAAAAATAAATTTTTACTGTCGCAAATTTTAAATACGCCGAGGATTGCCTTTTCTATAGTAAATTTTTCAAAAAATAATTTTTTACTGTCGCAAATTTTAAATACGCCGAAAATTGGCTTTTCTATAGTAAATTTTTCAAAAAATTATTTTTTACTGTCGGAAATTTTAAATACGCCGAGGATTGCCTTTTCTATAGTAAATTTTTCAAAAAATAATTTTTTACTGTCGCAAATTTTAAATACGCCGAGGATTGCCTTTTCTATAGTAAATTTTTCAAAAAATAATTTTTTACTGTCGGAAATTTTAAATACGCCGAGGATTGCCTTTTCTGTAGTAAATTTTTCAAAAAATAATTTTTTACTGTCGCAAATTTTAAATACGCCGAGGATTGCCTTTTCGATAGTAAATTTTTCAAAAAATAATTTTTTTCTGTCACAAATTTTAAATACGCCGAGGATTGCATTTTCTATAGTAAATTTTTCATAAAATAATTTTTTACTGTCGCAAATTTTAAATACGCCGAGGATTGCCTTTTCTATAGTAAATTTTTCATAAAATAATTTTTTACTGTCGCAAATTTTAAATACGCCGAGGTTTGCCTTTTCTATAGTAAATTTTTCAAAAAATAAATTTTTACTGTCGCAAATTTTAAATACGCCGAGGATTGCCTTTTCGATAGTAAATTTTTCAAAAAACAATTTTTTACTGTCGCAAATTTTAAATACGCCGAGGATTGCCTTTTCTATAGTAAATTTTTCAAAAAATTATTTTTTACTGTCGCAAATTTTAAAAACGCCGTGGATTGCCTTTTCTATAGTAAATTTTTCAAAAAATAATTTTTTACTGTCGCAAATTTTAAATACGCCGAGGATCGCCTTTTCTATAGTAAATTTTTCAAAAAATAAATTTTTACTGTCGCAAATTTTAAATACGCCGAGGATTGCCTTTTCTATAGTAAATTTTTCATAAAATAATTTTTTACTGTCGCAAATTTTAAATACGCCGAGGTTTGCCTTTTCTATAGTAAATTTTTCAAAAAATAAATTTTTACTGTCGCAAATTTTAAATACGCCGAGGATTGCCTTTTCGATAGTAAATTTTTCAAAAAACAATTTTTTACTGTCGCAAATTTTAAATACGCCGAGGATTGCCTTTTCTATAGTAAATTTTTCAAAAAATAATTTTTTACTGTCGCAAATTTTAAATACGCCGAGGATTGCCTTTTCTATAGTAAATTTTTCAAAAAATAATTTTTTACTGTCGCAAATTTTAATTACGCCGAGGATTGACTTTTCTATAGTAAATTTTTCAAAAAATAATTTTTTACGATCGCAAATTTTAAATACGCCGAGGATTGCCTTTTCTATAGTAAATTTTTCAAAAAATAATTTTTTACTGTCGCAAATTTTAAATACGCCGAGGATTGCCTTTTCTATAGTAAATTGTTCAAAAAATAATTTTTTACTGTCGCAAATTTTAAATACGCCGAGGATTGCCTTTTCTATAGTAAATTTTTCAAAAAATAATTTTTTACTGTCGCAAATTTTAAATACGCCGAGGATTGCCTTTTCTATAGTAAATATTTCAAAAAATAATTTTTTACTCTCGCAAATTTTAAATACGCCGAGGATTGCCTTTTCTATAGTAAATTTTTCAAAAAATAATTTTTTACTGTCGCAAATTTTAAATACGCCGAGGATTGCCTTTTCTATAGTAAATTTTTCATAAAATAATTTTTTACTGTCGCAAATTTTAAATACGCCGAGGATTGCCTTTTCTATAATGAATTTGTCAAAAAATAATTTTTTACTGTCGCAAATTTTAAATACGCCGAGGATTGCCTTTTCTATAGTAAATTTTTCAAAAAATTATTTTTTACTGTCGCAAATTTTAAATACGCCGAGGATTGCCTTTTCTATAGTAAATTTTTCAAAAACTAATTTTTTACTGTCGCAAATTTTAAATACGCCGAGGATTGCCTTTTCTATAGTAAGTTTTTCAAAAAATAATTTTTTACTGTCGCAAATTTTAAATACGCCGAGGATTGCATTTTCTATAGTAAATTTTTCAAAAAATAATTTTTTACTGTCGCAAATTTTAAATACGCCGAGGATTGCCTTTTCTATAATGAATTTGTCAAAAAATAATTTTTTACTGTCGCAAATTTTAAATACGCCGAGGATTGCCTTTTCTATAGTAAATTTTTCAAAAAATTATTTTTTACTGTCGCAAATTTTAAAAACGCCGTGGATTGCCTTTTCTATAGTAAATTTTTCAAAAAAAAATTTTTTACTGTCGCAAATTTTAAATACGCCGAGGATCGCCTTTTCTATAGTAAATTTTTCAAAAAATAATTTTTTACTGTCGCAAATTTTGAATACGCCGAGGATTGCCTTTTCTATAGTAAATTTTTCAAGAAATAATTTTTTACTGTCGCAAATTTTAAATACGCCGAGGATTGCCTTTTCTACAGTAAATTTTTCAAAAAATAATTTTTTACTGTCGCAAATTTTAAATACGCCGAGGATTGCCTTTTCTATAGTAAATTTTTCATAAAATAATTTTTTACTGTCGCAAATTTTAAATACGCCGAGGATTGCCTTTTCTATAGTAAATTTTTCATAAAATAATTTTTTACTGTCGCAAATTTTAAATACGCCGAGGATTGCCTTTTCTATAGTAAATTTTTCAAAAAATAATTTTTTACTGTCGCAAATTTTAAATACGCCGAGGATTGCCTTTTCTATAGTAAATTTTTCAAAAAATAATTTTTTACTGTCGCAAATTTTAAATACGCCGAGGATTGCCTTTTCTACAGTAAATTTTTCAAAAAATAATTTTTTACTGTCGCAAATTTTAAATACGCCGAGGATTGCCTTTTCTATAGTAACTTTTTCATAAAATAATTTTTTACTATCGCAAATTTTAAATACGCCGACGATTGCCTTTTCTATAGTAATTTTTTCAAAAAATAATTTTTTACTGTCGCAAATTTTAAATACGCCGAGGATTGCCTTTTCTATAGTAAATTTTTCAAAAAATAATTTTTTACTGTCGCAAATTTTAAATACGCCGAGGATTGCCTTTTCTATAGTAAATTTTTCAAAAAATAATTTTTTACTGTCGGAAATTTTAAATACGCCGAGGATTGCCTTTTTTATAGTAAATTTTTCAAAAAATAATTTTTTACTGTCGCAAATTTTAAATACGCCGAGGATTGCCTTTTCTATAGTAAATTTTTCAAAAAATAATTTTTTACTGTCGCAAATTTTAAATACGCCGAGGATTGCCTTTTCTATAGTAAATTTTTCAAAAAATAATTTTTTACTGTCGCAAATTTTAAATACGCCGAGGATTGCCTTTTCTATAGTAAATTTTTCAAAAAATAATTTTTTACTGTCGCAAATTTTAAATACGCCGAGGATTGCCTTTTCTATAGTAAATTTTTCAAAAAATAATTTTTTACTCTCGCAAATTTTAAATACGCCGAGGATTGCCTTTTCTATAGTAAATTTTTCAAAAAATAATTTTTTACTGTCGCAAATTTTAAATACGCCGAGGATTGCCTTTTCTATAGTAAATTTTTCAAAAAATAATTTTTTACTGTCGCAAATTTTAAATACGCCGAGGATTGCCTTTTCTATAGTAAATTTTTCAAAAAATAAATTTTTACTGTCGCAAATTTTAAATACGCCGAGGATTGCCTTTTCTATAGTAAATTTTTCAAAAAATTATTTTTTACTGTCGCAAATTTTAAATACGCCGAGGATTGCCTTTTCTATAGTAAATTTTTCAAAAAATAATTTTTTACTGTCGCAAATTTTAAATACGCCGAGGATTGCCTTTTCTATAGTAAATTTTTCATAAAATAATTTTTTACTGTCGCAAATTTTAAATACGCCGAGGATTGCCTTTTCTATAGTAAATTTTTCAAAAAATAATTTTTTACTGTCGCAAATTTTAAATACGCCGAGGATTGCCTTTTCTATAGTAAATTTTTCAAAAAATAAATTTTTACTGTCGCAAATTTTAAATACGCCGAGGATTGCCTTTTCTATAGTAAATTTTTCAAAAAATAATTTTTTACTGTCGCAAATTTTAAATACGCCGAGGATTGACTTTTCTATAGTAAATTTTTCAAAAAATAATTTTTTACGATCGCAAATTTTAAATACGCCGAGGATTGCCTTTTCTATAGTAAATTTTTCAAAAAATAATTTTTTACTGTCGCAAATTTTAAATACGCCGAGGATTGCCTTTTCTATAGTAAATTTTTCAAAAAATAATTTTTTACTGTCGCAAATTTTAAATACGCCGAGGATTGCCTTTTCTATAGTAAATTTTTCAAAAAATAATTTTTTACTGTCGCAAATTTTAAATACGCCGAGGATTGCCTTTTCTATAGTAAATTTTTCAAAAAATAATTTTTTACTCTCGCAAATTTTAAATACGCCGAGGATTGCCTTTTCTATAGTAAATTTTTCAAAAAATAATTTTTTACTGTCGCAAATTTTAAATACGCCGAGGATTGCCTTTTCTATAGTAAATTTTTCATAAAATAATTTTTTACTGTCGCAAATTTTAAATACGCCGAGGATTGCCTTTTCTATAATGAATTTGTCAAAAAATAATTTTTTACTGTCGCAAATTTTAAATACGCCGAGGATTGCCTTTTCTATAGTAAATTTTTCAAAAAATTATTTTTTACTGTCGCAAATTTTAAATACGCCGAGGATTGCCTTTTCTATAGTAAATTTTTCAAAAAATAATTTTTTACTGTCGCAAATTTTAAATACGCCGAGGATTGCCTTTTCTACAGTAAGTTTTTCAAAAAATAATTTTTTACTGTCGCAAATTTTAAATACGCCGAGGATTGCATTTTCTATAGTAAATTTTTCAAAAAATAATTTTTTACTGTCGCAAATTTTAAATACGCCGAGGATTGCCTTTTCTATAATGAATTTGTCAAAAAATCATTTTTTACTGTCGCAAATTTTAAATACGCCGAGGATTGCCTTTTCTATAGTAAATTTTTCAAAAAATTATTTTTTACTGTCGCAAATTTTAAAAACGCCGTGGATTGCCTTTTCTATAGTAAATTTTTCAAAAAAAAATTTTTTACTGTCGCAAATTTTAAATACGCCGAGGATCGCCTTTTCTATAGTAAATTTTTCAAAAAATAATTTTTTACTGTCGCAAATTTTGAATACGCCGAGGATTGCCTTTTCTATAGTAAATTTTTCAAGAAATAATTTTTTACTGTCGCAAATTTTAAATACGCCGAGGATTGCCTTTTCTACAGTAAATTTTTCAAAAAATAATTTTTTACTGTCGCAAATTTTAAATACGCCGAGGATTGCCTTTTCTATAGTAAATTTTTCATAAAATAATTTTTTACTGTCGCAAATTTTAAATACGCCGAGGATTGCCTTTTCTATAGTAAATTTTTCATAAAATAATTTTTTACTGTCGCAAATTTTAAATACGCCGAGGATTGCCTTTTCTATAGTAAATTTTTCAAAAAATAATTTTTTACTGTCGCAAATTTTAAATACGCCGAGGATTGCCTTTTCTATAGTAAATTTTTCAAAAAATAATTTTTTACTGTCGCAAATTTTAAATACGCCGAGGATTGCCTTTTCTACAGTAAATTTTTCAAAAAATAATTTTTTACTGTCGCAAATTTTAAATACGCCGAGGATTGCCTTTTCTATAGTAACTTTTTCATAAAATAATTTTTTACTATCGCAAATTTTAAATACGCCGACGATTGCCTTTTCTATAGTAATTTTTTCAAAAAATAATTTTTTACTGTCGGAAATTTTAAATACGCCGAGGATTGCCTTTTCTATAGTAAATTTTTCAAAAAATAATTTTTTACTGTCGCAAATTTTAAATACGCCGAGGATTGCCTTTTCTATAGTAAATTTTTCAAAAAATAATTTTTTACTGTCGGAAATTTTATATACGCCGAGGATTGCCTTTTTTATAGTAAATTTTTCAAAAAATAATTTTTTACTGTCGCAAATTTTAAATACGCCGAGGATTGCCTTTTCTATAGTAAATTTTTCAAAAAACAATTTTTTACTGTCGCAAATTTTAAATACGCCGAAGATTGCCTTTTCTATAGTAAATTTTTCAAAAAATAATTTTTTACTGTCGCAAATTTTAAATACGTCGAGGATTGCCTTTTCTATAGTAAATTTTTCAAAAAATAATTTTTTACTGTCGCAAATTTTAAATACGCCGAGGATTGCCTTTTCTATAGTAAATTTTTCAAAAAATAATTTTTTACTGTCGCAAATTTTAAATACGCCGAGGATTGCCTTTTCTATAGTAAATTTTTCAAAAAATAATTTTTTACTGTCGCAAATTTTAAATACGCCGTGGATTGCCTTTTCTATAGTAAATTTTTCAAAAAATAATTTTTTACTGTCGCAAATTTTAAATACGCCGAGGATTGCCTTTTCTATAGTAAATTTTTCAAAAAATAAATTTTTACTGTCGCAAATTTTAAATACACCGAGGATTGCCTTTTCTATAGTAAATTTTTCAAAAAATTATTTTTTACTGTCGCAAATTTTAAATACGCCGAGGATTGCCTTTTCTATAGTAAATTTTTCAAAAAATAATTTTTTACTGTCGCAAATTTTAAATACGCCGAGGATTGCCTTTTCTTAGTAAATTTTTCATAAAATAATTTTTTACTGTCGCAAATTTTAAATACGCCGAGGATTGCCTTTTCTATAGTAAATTTTTCAAAAAATAAATTTTTACTGTCGCAAATTTTAAATACGCCGAGGATTGCCTTTTCTATAGTAAATTTTTGAAAAAATAATTTTTTACTGTCGCAAATTTTAAATACGCCGAGGATTGCCTTTTCTATAGTAAATTTTTCAAAAAATAATTTTTTACTGTCGCAAATTTTAAATACGCCGAGGATTGCCTTTTCTATAGTAAATTTTTCAAAAAATAATTTTTTACTGTCGCAAATTTTAAATACGCCGTGGATTGCCTTTTCTATAGTAAATTTTTCAAAAAATAATTTTTTACTGTCGCAAATTTTAAATACGCCGAGGATTGCCTTTTCCATAGTAAATTTTTCAAGAAAAAAAATTTTTACTGTCGCAAATTTTAAATACGCCGAGGATTGCCTTTTCTATAGTAAATTTTTCAAAAAATAATTTTTTACTGTCGCAAATTTTAAATACGCCGAGGATTGCCTTTTCTATAGTAAATTTTTCAAAAAATAATTTTTTACTGTCGCAAATTTTAAATACGCCGAGGATTGCCTTTTCTATAGTAAATTTCTCAAAAAATAATTTTTTACTGTCGCAAATTTTAAATACGCCGAGGATTGCCTTTTCTATAGTAAATTTTTCATAAAATAATTTTTTACTGTCGCAAATTTTAAATACGCCGAGGATTGCCTTTTCTATAATGAATTTGTCAAAAAATAATTTTTTACTGTCGCAAATTTTAAATACGCCGAGGATTGCCTTTTCTATAGTAAATTTTTCAAAAAATAAATTTTTACTGTCGCAAATTTTAAATACGCCGAGGATTGCCTTTTCTATAGTAAATTTTTCAAAAAATAATTTTTTACTGTCGCAAATTTTAAATACGCCGAGGATTGCCTTTTCTATAGTATATTTTTCATAAAATAATTTTTTACTGTCGCAAATTTTAAATACGCCTAGGATTGCCTTTTCTATAGTAAATTTTTCAAAAAATAATTTTTTACTGTCGCAAATTCTAAATACGCCGAGGATTGCCTTTTCTATAGTAAATTTTTCAAAAAATAAATTTTTACTGTCGCAAATTTTAAATACGCCGAGGATTGCCTTTTCTATAGTAAATTTTTCAAAAAATAATTTTTTACTGTCGCAAATTTTAAATACGCCGAAAATTGGCTTTTCTATAGTAAATTTTTCAAAAAATTATTTTTTACTGTCGCAAATTTTAAATACGCCGAGGATTGCCTTTTCTATAGTAAATTTTTCAAAAAATAATTTTTTACTGTCGCAAATTTTAAATACGCCGAGGATTGCCTTTTCTATAGTAAATTTTTCAAAAAATAATTTTTTACTGTCGGAAATTTTAAATACGCCGAGGATTGCCTTTTCTGTAGTAAATTTTTCAAAAAATAATTTTTTACTGTCGCAAATTTTAAATACGCCGAGGATTGCATTTTCTATAGTAAATTTTTCAAAAAATAATTTTTTACTGTCGCAAATTTTAAATACGCCGAGGATTGCCTTTTCTATAATGAATTTGTCAAAAAATTATTTTTTACTGTCGCAAATTTTAAATACGCCGAGGATTGCCTTTTCTATAGTAAATTTTTCGAAAAATTATTTTTTACTGTCGCAAATTTTAAAAACGCCGTGGATTGCCTTTTCTATAGTAAATTTTTCAAAAAAAAAATTTTTACTGTCGCAAATTTTAAATACGCCGAGGATCGCCTTTTCTATAGTAAATTTTTCAAAAAATAATTTTTTACTGTCGCAAATTTTGAATACGCCGAGGATTGCCTTTTCTATAGTAAATTTTTCAAAAAATAATTTTTTACGATCGCAAATTTTAAATACGCCGAGGATTGCCTTTTCTATAGTAAATTTTTCAAAAAATAATTTTTTACTGTCGCAAATTTTAAATACGCCGAGGATTGCCTTTTCTATAGTAAATTTTTCAAAAAATAATTTTTTACTGTCGCAAATTTTAAATACGCCGAGGATTGCCTTTTCTATAGTAAATTTTTCAAAAAATAATTTTTTACTGTCGCAAATTTTAAATACGCCGAGGATTGCCTTTTCTATAGTAAATTTTTCAAAAAATAATTTTTTACTCTCGCAAATTTTAAATACGCCGAGGATTGCCTTTTCTATAGTAAATTTTTCAAAAAATAATTTTTTACTGTCGCAAATTTTAAATACGCCGAGGATTGCCTTTTCTATAGTAAATTTTTCATAAAATAATTTTTTACTGTCGCAAATTTTAAATACGCCGAGGATTGCCTTTTATATAATGAATTTGTCAAAAAATAATTTTTTACTGTCGCAAATTTTAAATACGCCGAGGATTGCCTTTTCTATAGTAAATTTTTCAAAAAATTATTTTTTACTGTCGCAAATTTTAAATACGCCGAGGATTACCTTTTCTATAGTAAATTTTTCAAAAAATAATTTTTTACTGTCGCAAATTTTAAATACGCCGAGGATTGCCTTTTCTATAGTAAGTTTTTCAAAAAATAATTTTTTACTGTCGCAAATTTTAAATACGCCGAGGATTGCATTTTCTATAGTAAATTTTTCAAAAAATAATTTTTTACTGTCGCAAATTTTAAATACGCCGAGGATTGCCTTTTCTATAATGAATTTGTCAAAAAATAATTTTTTACTGTCGCAAATTTTAAATACGCCGAGGATTGCCTTTTCTATAGTAAATTTTTCAAAAAATTATTTTTTACTGTCGCAAATTTTAAAAACGCCGTGGATTGCCTTTTCTATAGTAAATTTTTCAAAAAAAAATTTTTTACTGTCGCAAATTTTAAATACGCCGAGGATCGCCTTTTCTATAGTAAATTTTTCAAAAAATAATTTTTTACTGTCGCAAATTTTGAATACGCCGAGGATTGCCTTTTCTATAGTAAATTTTTCAAGAAATAATTTTTTACTGTCGCAAATTTTAAATACGCCGAGGATTGCCTTTTCTACAGTAAATTTTTCAAAAAATAATTTTTTACTGTCGCAAATTTTAAATACGCCGAGGATTGCCTTTTCTATAGTAAATTTTTCAAAAAATAATTTTTTACTGTCGCAAATTTTAAATACGCCGAAAATTGGCTTTTCTATAGTAAATTTTTCAAAAAATTATTTTTTACTGTCGCAAATTTTAAATACGCCGAGGATTGCCTTTTCTATAGTAAATTTTTCAAAAAATAATTTTTTACTGTCGCAAATTTTAAATACGCCGAGGATTGCCTTTTCTATAGTAAATTTTTCAAAAAATAATTTTTTACTGTCGGAAATTTTAAATACGCCGAGGATTGCCTTTTCTGTAGTAAATTTTTCAAAAAATAATTTTTTACTGTCGCAAATTTTAAATACGCCGAGGATTGCATTTTCTATAGTAAATTTTTCAAAAAATAATTTTTTACTGTCGCAAATTTTAAATCCGCCGAGGATTGCCTTTTCTATAATGAATTTGTCAAAAAATTATTTTTTACTGTCGCAAATTTTAAATACGCCGAGGATTGCCTTTTCTATAGTAAATTTTTCAAAAAATTATTTTTTACTGTCGCAAATTTTAAAAACGCCGTGGATTGCCTTTTCTATAGTAAATTTTTCAAAAAAAAAATTTTTACTGTCGCAAATTTTAAATACGCCGAGGATCGCCTTTTCTATAGTAAATTTTTCAAAAAATAATTTTTTACTGTCGCAAATTTTGAATACGCCGAGGATTGCCTTTTCTATAGTAAATTTTTCAAAAAATAATTTTTTACGATCGCAAATTTTAAATACGCCGAGGATTGCCTTTTCTATAGTAAATTTTTCAAAAAATAATTTTTTACTGTCGCAAATTTTAAATACGCCGAGGATTGCCTTTTCTATAGTAAATTTTTCAAAAAATAATTTTTTACTGTCGCAAATTTTAAATACGCCGAGGATTGCCTTTTCTATAGTAAATTTTTCAAAAAATAATTTTTTACTGTCGCAAATTTTAAATACGCCGAGGATTGCCTTTTCTATAGTAAATTTTTCAAAAAATAATTTTTTACTCTCGCAAATTTTAAATACGCCGAGGATTGCCTTTTCTATAGTAAATTTTTCAAAAAATAATTTTTTACTGTCGCAAATTTTAAATACGCCGAGGATTGCCTTTTCTATAGTAAATTTTTCATAAAATAATTTTTTACTGTCGCAAATTTTAAATACGCCGAGGATTGCCTTTTCTATAATGAATTTGTCAAAAAATAATTTTTTACTGTCGCAAATTTTAAATACGCCGAGGATTGCCTTTTCTATAGTAAATTTTTCAAAAAATTATTTTTTACTGTCGCAAATTTTAAATACGCCGAGGATTGCCTTTTCTATAGTAAATTTTTCAAAAAATAATTTTTTACTGTCGCAAATTTTAAATACGCCGAGGATTGCCTTTTCTATAGTAAGTTTTTCAAAAAATAATTTTTTACTGTCGCAAATTTTAAATACGCCGAGGATTGCATTTTCTATAGTAAATTTTTCAAAAAATAATTTTTTACTGTCGCAAATTTTAAATACGCCGAGGATTGCCTTTTCTATAATGAATTTGTCAAAAAATTATTTTTTACTGTCGCAAATTTTAAATACGCCGAGGATTGCCTTTTCTATAGTAAATTTTTCAAAAAATTATTTTTTACTGTCGCAAATTTTAAAAACGCCGTGGATTGCCTTTTCTATAGTAAATTTTTCAAAAAAAAATTTTTTACTGTCGCAAATTTTAAATACGCCGAGGATCGCCTTTTCTATAGTAAATTTTTCAAAAAATAATTTTTTACTGTCGCAAATTTTGAATACGCCGAGGATTGCCTTTTCTATAGTAAATTTTTCAAGAAATAATTTTTTACTGTCGCAAATTTTAAATACGCCGAGGATTGCCTTTTCTACAGTAAATTTTTCAAAAAATAATTTTTTACTGTCGCAAATTTTAAATACGCCGAGGATTGCCTTTTCTATAGTAAATTTTTCATAAAATAATTTTTTACTGTCGCAAATTTTAAATACGCCGAGGATTGCCTTTTCTATAGTAAATTTTTCATAAAATAATTTTTTACTGTCGCAAATTTTAAATACGCCGAGGATTGCCTTTTCTATAGTAAATTTTTCAAAAAATAATTTTTTACTGTCGCAAATTTTAAATACGCCGAGGATTGCCTTTTCTATAGTAAATTTTTCAAAAAATAATTTTTTACTGTCGCAAATTTTAAATACGCCGAGGATTGCCTTTCTACAGTAAATTTTTCAAAAAATAATTTTTTACTGTCGCAAATTTTAAATACGCCGAGGATTGCCTTTTCTATAGTAACTTTTTCATAAAATAATTTTTTACTATCGCAAATTTTAAATACGCCGACGATTGCCTTTTCTATAGTAATTTTTTCAAAAAATAATTTTTTACTGTCGCAAATTTTAAATACGCCGAGGATTGCCTTTTCTATAGTAAATTTTTCAAAAAATAATTTTTTACTGTCGCAAATTTTAAATACGCCGAGGATTGCCTTTTCTATAGTAAATTTTTCAAAAAATAATTTTTTACTGTCGGAAATTTTAAATACGCCGAGGATTGCCTTTTTTATAGTAAATTTTTCAAAAAATAATTTTTTACTGTCGCAAATTTTAAATACGCCGAGGATTGCCTTTTCTATAGTAAATTTTTCAAAAAACAATTTTTTACTGTCGCAAATTTTAAATACGCCGAGGATTGCCTTTTCTATAGTAAATTTTTCAAAAAATAATTTTTTACTGTCGCAAATTTTAAATACGTCGAGGATTGCCTTTTCTATAGTAAATTTTTCAAAAAATTATTTTTTACTGTCGCAAATTTTAAATACGCCGAGGATTGCCTTTTCTATAGTAAATTTTTCAAAAAATAATTTTTTACTGTCGCAAATTTTAAATACGCCGAGGATTGCCTTTTCTATAGTAAATTTTTCAAAAAATAATTTTTTACTGTCGCAAATTTTAAATACGCCGTGGATTGCCTTTTCTATAGTAAATTTTTCAAAAAATAATTTTTTACTGTCGCAAATTTTAAATACGCCGAGGATTGCCTTTTCTATAGTAAATTTTTCAAAAAATAAATTTTTACTGTCGCAAATTTTAAATACACCGAGGATTGCCTTTTCTATAGTAAATTTTTCAAAAAATTATTTTTTACTGTCGCAAATTTTAAATACGCCGAGGATTGCCTTTTCTATAGTAAATTTTTCAAAAAATAATTTTTTACTGTCGCAAATTTTAAATACGCCGAGGATTGCCTTTTCTATAGTAAATTTTTCATAAAATAATTTTTTACTGTCGCAAATTTTAAATACGCCGAGGATTGCCTTTTCTATAGTAAATTTTTCAAAAAATAAATTTTTACTGTCGCAAATTTTAAATACGCCGAGGATTGCCTTTTCTATAGTAAATTTTTGAAAAAATAATTTTTTACTGTCGCAAATTTTAAATACGCCGAGGATTGCCTTTTCTATAGTAAATTTTTCAAAAAATAATTTTTTACTGTCGCAAATTTTAAATACGCCGAGGATTGCCTTTTCTATAGTAAATTTTTCAAAAAATAATTTTTTACTGTCGCAAATTTTAAATACGCCGTGGATTGCCTTTTCTATAGTAAATTTTTCAAAAAATAATTTTTTACTGTCGCAAATTTTAAATACGCCGAGGATTGCCTTTTCCATAGTAAATTTTTCAAGAAATAAATTTTTACTGTCGCAAATTTTAAATACGCCGAGGATTGCCTTTTCTATAGTAAATTTTTCAAAAAATAATTTTTTACTGTCGCAAATTTTAAATACGCCGAGGATTGCCTTTTCTATAGTAAATTTTTCAAAAAATAATTTTTTACTGTCGCAAATTTTAAATACGCCGAGGATTGCCTTTTCTATAGTAAATTTCTCAAAAAATAATTTTTTACTGTCGCAAATTTTAAATACGCCGAGGATTGCCTTTTCTATAGTAAATTTTTCATAAAATAATTTTTTACTGTCGCAAATTTTAAATACGCCGAGGATTGCCTTTTCTATAATGAATTTGTCAAAAAATAATTTTTTACTGTCGCAAATTTTAAATACGCCGAGGATTGCCTTTTCTATAGTAATATTTTCAAAAAATAAATTTTTACTATCGCAAATTTTAAATACGCCGAGGATTGCCTTTTCTATAGTAAATTTTTCAAAAAATAAATTTTTACTGTCGCAAATTTTAAATACGCCGAGGATTGCCTTTTCTATAGTAAATTTTTCAAAAAATAATTTTTTACTGTCGCAAATTTTAAATACGCCGAGGATTGCCTTTTCTATAGTATATTTTTCATAAAATAATTTTTTACTGTCGCAAATTTTAAATACGCCTAGGATTGCCTTTTCTATAGTAAATTTTTCAAAAAATAATTTTTTACTGTCGCAAATTCTAAATACGCCGAGGATTGCCTTTTCTATAGTAAATTTTTCAAAAAATAAATTTTTACTGTCGCAAATTTTAAATACGCCGAGGATTGCCTTTTCTATAGTAAATTTTTCAAAAAATAATTTTTTACTGTCGCAAATTTTAAATACGCCGAAAATTGGCTTTTCTATAGTAAATTTTTCAAAAAATTATTTTTTACTGTCGCAAATTTTAAATACGCCGAGGATTGCCTTTTCTATAGTAAATTTTTCAAAAAATAATTTTTTACTGTCGCAAATTTTAAATACGCCGAGGATTGCCTTTTCTATAGTAAATTTTTCAAAAAATAATTTTTTACTGTCGCAAATTTTAAATACGCCGAGGATTGCCTTTTCTGTAGTAAATTTTTCAAAAAATAATTTTTTACTGTCGCAAATTTTAAATACGCCGAGGATTGCATTTTCTATAGTAAATTTTTCAAAAAATAATTTTTTACTGTCGCAAATTTTAAATACGCCGAGGATTGCCTTTTCTATAATGAATTTGTCAAAAAATTATTTTTTACTGTCGCAAATTTTAAATACGCCGAGGATTGCCTTTTCTATAGTAAATTTTTCAAAAAATTATTTTTTACTGTCGCAAATTTTAAAAACGCCGTGGATTGCCTTTTCTATAGTAAATTTTTCAAAAAAAAATTTTTTACTGTCGCAAATTTTAAATACGCCGAGGATCGCCTTTTCTATAGTAAATTTTTCAAAAAATAATTTTTTACTGTCGCAAATTTTGAATACGCCGAGGATTGCCTTTTCTATAGTAAATTTTTCAAGAAATAATTTTTTACTGTCGCAAATTTTAAATACGCCGAGGATTGCCTTTTCTACAGTAAATTTTTCAAAAAATAATTTTTTACTGTCGCAAATTTTAAATACGCCGAGGATTGCCTTTTCTATAGTAAATTTTTCATAAAATAAATTTTTACTGTGGCAAATTTTAAATACGCCGAGGATTGCCTTTTCTATAGTAAATTTTTCATAAAATAATTTTTTACTGTCGCAAATTTTAAATACGCCGAGGATTGCCTTTTCTATAGTAAATTTTTCAAAAAATAATTTTTTACTGTCGCAAATTTTAAATACGCCGAGGATTGCCTTTTCTATAGTAAATTTTTCAAAAAATAATTTTTTACTGTCGCAAATTTTAAATACGCCGAGGATTGCCTTTTCTACAGTAAATTTTTCAAAAAATAATTTTTTACTGTCGCAAATTTTAAATACGCCGAGGATTGCCTTTTCTATAGTAAATTTTTCATAAAATAATTTTTTACTATCGCAAATTTTAAATACGCCGACGATTGCCTTTTCTATAGTAATTTTTTCAAAAAATAATTTTTTACTGTCGCAAATTTTAAATACGCCGAGGATTGCCTTTTCTATAGTAAATTTTTCAAAAAATAATTTTTTACTGTCGCAAATTTTAAATACGCCGAGGATTGCCTTTTCTATAGTAAATTTTTCAAAAAATAATTTTTTACTGTCGCAAATTTTAAATACGTCGAGGATTGCCTTTTTTATAGTAAATTTTTCAAAAAATAATTTTTTACTGTCGCAAATTTTAAATACGCCGAGGATTGCCTTTTCTATAGTAAATTTTTCAAAAAACAATTTTTTACTGTCGCAAATTTTAAATACGCCGAGGATTGCCTTTTCTATAGTAAATTTTTCAAAAAATAATTTTTTACTGTCGCAAATTTTAAATACGCCGAGGATTGCCTTTTCTATAGTAAATTTTTCAAAAAATAATTTTTTACTGTCGCAAATTTTAAATACGCCGAGGATTGCCTTTTCTATAGTAAATTTTTCAAAAAATAATTTTTTACTGTCGCAAATTTTAAATACGCCGAGGATTGCCTTTTCTATAGTAAATTTTTCAAAAAATAATTTTTTACTGTCGCAAATTTTAAATACGTCGAGGATTGCCTTTTTTATAGTAAATTTTTCAAAAAATAATTTTTTACTGTCGCAAATTTTAAATACGCCGAGGATTGCCTTTTCTATAGTAAATTTTTCAAAAAACAATTTTTTACTGCCGCAAATTTTAAATACGCCGAGGATTGCCTTTTCTATAGTAAATTTTTCAAAAAATAATTTTTTACTGTCGCAAATTTTAAATACGTCGAGGATTGCCTTTTCTATAGTAAATTTTTCAAAAAATAATTTTTTTCTGTCGCAAATTTTAAATACGCCGAGGATTGCCTTTTCTATAGTAAATTTTTCAAAAAATAATTTTTTACTGTCGCAAATTTTAAATACGCCGAGGATTGCCTTTTCTATAGTAAATTTTTCAAAAAATAATTTTTTACTGTCGCAAATTTTAAATACGCCGTGGATTGCCTTTTCTATAGTAAATTTTTCAAAAAATAATTTTTTACTGTCGCAAATTTTAAATTCGCCGAGGATTGCCTTTTCTATAGTAAATTTTTCAAAAAAAAAATTTTTACTGTCGCAAATTTTAAATACGCCGAGGATTGCCTTTTCTATAGTAAATTTTTCAAAAAACAATTTTTTACTGTCGCAAATTGTAAATACGCCGAGGATTGCCTTTTCTATAGTAAATTTTTCAAAAAATAATTTTTTACTGTCGCAAATTTTAAATACGCCGAGGATTGCCTTTTCTATAGTAAATTTTTCAAAAAATAATTTTTTACTGTCGCAAATTTTAAATACGCCGAGGATTGCCTTTTCTATAGTAAATTTTTCATAAAATAATTTTTTACTGTCGCAAATTTTAAATACGCCGAGGATTGCCTTTTCTATAATGAATTTGTCAAAAAATAATTTTTTACTGTCGCAAATTTTAAATACGCCGAGGATTGCCTTTTCTATAGTAAATTTTTCAAAAAATAAATTTTTACTGTCGCAAATTTTAAATACGCCGAGGATTGCCTTTTCTATAGTAAATTTTTCAAAAAATAAATTTTTACTGTCGCAAATTTTAAATACGCCGAGGATTGCCTTTTCTATAGTAAATTTTTCAAAAAATAATTTTTTACTGTCGCAAATTTTAAATACGCCGAGGATTGCCTTTTCTATAGTATATTTTTCATAAAATAATTTTTTACTGTCGCAAATTTTAAATACGCCTAGGATTGCATTTTCTATAGTAAATTTTTCAAAAAATAATTTTTTACTGTCGCAAATTCTAAATACGCCGAGGATTGCCTTTTCTATAGTAAATTTTTCAAAAAATAAATTTTTACTGTCGCAAATTTTAAATACGCCGAGGATTGCCTTTTCTATAGTAAATTTTTCAAAAAATAATTTTTTACTGTCGCAAATTTTAAATACGCCGAGGATTGCCTTTTCTATAGTAAATTTTTCAAAAAATTATTTTTTACTGTCGCAAATTTTAAATACGCCGAGGATTGCCTTTTCTATAGTAAATTTTTCAAAAAATAATTTTTTACTGTCGCAAATTTTAAATACGCCGAGGATTGCCTTTTCTATAGTAAATTTTTCAAAAAATAATTTTTTAATGTCGCAAATTTTAAATACGCCAAGGATTGGCTTTTCTATAGTAAATTTTTCAAAAAATAATTTTTTACTGTCGCAAATTTTAAATACGCCGAGGATTGCCTTTTCTATAGTAAATTTTTCAAAAAATAAATTTTTACTGTCGCAAATTTTAAATACGCCGAGGATTGCCTTTTCTATAGTAAATTTTTCAAAAAATAATTTTTTACTGTCGCAAATTTTAAATACGCCGAGGATTGCCTTTTCTATAGTAAATTTTTCAAAAAATAAATTTTTACTGTCGCAAATTTTAAATACGCCGAGGATTGCCTTTTCTATAGTAAATTTTTCAAAAAATAAATTTTTACTGTCCCAAATTTTAAATACGCCGAGGATTGCCTTTTCTATAGTAAATTTTTCAAAAAATTAATTTTTACTGTCGCAAATTTTAAATACGCCGAGGATTGCCTTTTCTATAGTAAATTTTTCAAAAAATAAATTTTTACTGTCGCAAATTTTAAATACGCCGAGGATTTCCTTTTCTATAGTAAATTTTTCATAAAATAATTTTTTACTGTCGCAAATTTTAAATACGCCGAGGATTGCCTTTTCTATAGTAAATTTTTCAAAAAATAAATTTTTACTGTCGCAAATTTTAAATACGCCGAGGATTGGCTTTTCTATAGTAAATTTTTCAAAAAATTATTTTTTACTGTCGCAAATTTTAAATACGCCTTTTTCGACTTAAGCCTGTTTTTGTAAGTTGACGGAAACTTGTCGAATTAAAGGTGCTGTATGAATGACGTCATAACTAAGAAACCAGCTGTCACTTCTTGACAGTAAATGGCTCGTTGGACACGCATGAGAATTGGCTTTCAGATGAAAAAAACCGGATCCGGATCGGTTTCGTCCATTTCTAGTTAAGCCTGTCTTTGTAAGTTGACGGAAAAATGTCCAATTAAAGGTGCTGTATGAATGACGTGATAACCAAAAAACTACCTGTCACTTCTTGACAGTTGATGCTCGTTGGACGCGCATGAGTGTTGGCTTTCACATGCAAAAAACCGGACCCGGATCGGTTCCGCCTTTTTCGAGTTAAGCCTGTTTTTGTATGTTGACAGAAAAATTCATTTACTTGAGCATAATTTTTCAATAAAAAGACAATATATCGGAGAAAATGAGATGCAGGGGGAGCGCCTATAAGTTTTATAATTTTCTCTTTCGCGCTATGGTAGAATTGCAGCTACCAACACAAAATATCGTTTACTGAACGTTTTCTTATGACATTTGATGTTTTTATGTTGGCTGCAGATGCAATCACCGCAGGAAGAATAAGGTAAATATAGTGTTTACCATGCTCAGTCTCTCTTGCCCATACGCAGGATTCAGGTAAAAATAACCTTTTGAAAATTAAAGTCGGAATGAGTTTATTTTCTTATGAGTGCTTATAAGCGAGTAAAATATCACCTGAACACAAGAAAGATATTGTTACGTGCAACAAAAAGAGACATGTGATGCCATCTACTGGGAACGGAGAGTAAACAATTCTGGTTCGGAGCATCAATGATGGAATCTTCGGGAATGTTCAGGAATAGAATAGTCAAGAAGATTCTGGAAAAGAACACTCCAGAAGAATCTGGAAAGTTTCTAGAGTATAAATATAAGAGTTGTCACCACCAGAAAAAGAGTATTGTCTTAGACATTGCAGTAGTTAACAAGCGAAAGAAATAAACAGGCAAAAGTGTAATTGGATTGCGATAATTGAAAGTACAGTATTAGCAATAATTAAAGTTGAGTTGATTAATTGAAGGTTTGTGAATTTTATAAGATTAGAGTGAAATAAAGAACTTGTATATTAAATATTTAATTTAGTATTTTAAATAACGAACCAAAAAGCCACGCTCGCAATAATATTTTTTTAATTTAATTCAATTTTCGGGTAGTTATTGCCGACAAAAACAATCCTAGAGGAAAGAAAGAAGGTATCGAGCAAGATGTATGCTTGAGATAGGATAAAGGTTTATTGTTGGCAATTAGGAGCTAGAAAGTATGAATAAGTTTTATTATCTTTTGTCCTACCTAAAATATACATGTAAAAGTTATGAAATGAGATCTTGGGGAAATACGCTGGCAATGTTGAGATAATTAATTAATGTCCTCCACTTTTATCTTTTTAAATATGCCGAAATTAATAATTATACGTTACTTAGAGTGTTAATAATACGTAATAGTAATACGTCAATAAATTTCGTTAAAAAAGTATTTTTATATTTTCCGTAATTTTTCATTAAAGTGCAAAAATGTAATTCCCTGCGATGTCTTTCGCTATTATTAATCCTACTTGTAAAAGTGTAGGTAATTTTAAACTTAATGCTATAATTATTTATTTTTAAATAAATTATCTAAACGCCTTAATTCATCTTAAATTATACTAATAACAAATTAAATGTCGGTTAAATGTGTGTCCCCCCATTTCTATGTAATTACCCTGGAAAAATTTTAACGGTGATTATCTTTCGATTACCAAGCGCACCCTAATTGTCTTTGTGCAATTGGTATCAATGCAATTTGAACTTAGTTATACGTGATGAATTTCGCTGCTTATCTTTGAAAATGTTACTCTTAAAAGTTGTTTCCAACTGCTAAATTGTGCTGGTGCCGGGAACTTTGTAATTCACCTGCCGTGAGTTATCTGAGCTAAAAGTGAGTATTATTTACGTTCTTTATTATCAATTATTATCAAATAATTAGTTGAATTAATATATAAGTTACCGCTATAATGAGGATTGTAGCCGCTATTCCGAATTGCATTAAAATGCACATGTTAATAACACTATATTCCGCGTAAAATGGCGCGAATTTTGATTTCTAAAAAAAATATTATAATTCTTCATACGTCTACTGTGTTGAAAGCCGACGATATGCACATCAGGAAAGGACATTATATTACCTATCACAGGAAATTTCAAGTCTAACCCACTGACATATATACAATGGACTGCTGACGCTACAAAAATTGCTTACATTATTTGACATTATTATGGGATCACTTTTCTATAGTTGTCTCTTTTTGGTTTAACTACTTTTTTCGCTAAACTATAAATCATAAGTTGTATACAAAATCCACCATAGTCCAGGTTCAGTTCAGTCGTTTTCCAAATGAATATATAGAATAGAAATAGATGGCAATACAGTATTTGTAATCCTTTCTCTGTCCCCCATACCTACTTTTAGGGACAGGCAGACAAAAATTGCGAAAATTTATTTCTTTAAAACTCAGGTTTTAAAAATATTTGATGTTGTAGAAGTTATGCTTCCAAGAATAGAAATAATTTCGAATGCATCTGTAATTTGCTGAACTTTTAATATGAATATTAAAACGAAAGTAAAACCTGAAATTAAGATAAATTGTCACACCCTGCCAAAAAAAGTTGACCCATATGAAATAGAAAATCAGGCAGTCCATGTTATATGTATATGTCAGTGGTCTAACCCTACGATAACACGAGTTAGTAAAACTGGCGGTCTGTACTCACTTCGTCTGTCAATTTTATTTACTGACTACAAAAGTCTTGCTATTATAAAAATGTCGTTAAGCATTTCTAATTCCGTAATTTTTCGCTAAAAGAAATGAAGATTACAATGTATATTAAACTTTTTTCAGTTATTTCACACTCAAAGGGAGAAGATTAGAAATATAACCACAGATTTCCACTAGCATTTACCTTTTATTTTCAGCTTTCGTCGTATTAGTCTTACGTTTGACAATTTATTGACTAGTCAGTAGTACACGACTCAATGTCAGTTCTACTCTTGTAATACCCAGGTAAGGGTTACGGATCATGGAGATACAAATAAAATTTGACAGATACCTGAAAAACTTTCAGTTATGGAACACCCTGTACCTGGTAAACCGTTAGGATGTCCCCCCAAAAAAGTTTTTGTTACTTCAACTTATGACCTTTTTCAAATCACCTCGTATATAAAGACTGACAATATCAGAGTAATAAAAAAATTACATTTAGAATTAAACATATGCGCTTTTTATTTATAAATTAGATTACAATGAAAGAAATAATACAGTAATATAGTCTGAATAATATTCAGTTTATGATCGTTAAATGTGCTTATATTACGCGCTCCATTTCGCTACTTTAGTTTTATAATCGGCATTAAACAACAGCTGATGCATCAATGAATGTAATTTTTAAGATGAAATAGATTACAAAATAAAAAACAGTTAAACTGCAACATCGGCATTAAAAGAAAATCTAAAAAATATGTGTAATGCTAATATAAAATGAGACGCCAATTTTGCAAGCAACAAAAATAAATTTCCAATGTAATGTTAAGGCCATCTTGTATACTTTCGAACTATCATTATCTATAAAAATATTATAAACTATGAACATGAAAAACGCCATATCTAGCAATTCGTAATTTTCACATAAGCATATTGTACTTGGACTTCGACTTCCTTTTTATATTATTATTACTTTTGACCTAAAAAATATAAGATATTTTCAATTTAAAACGATATTTAATTGCTGACAGCATAAACAAACATTTTAACTTACGACAGCTTCTCTATCAACCTTTTCAGTTTCTCGTGAGCATAACGAATTTTCTGATACAAGTCTTTTGAACAACCATGATGAGCAATAGTAGAGAAACGGTAGGTTCTGAAATGTTTTTCACTATCCATGTAGGTTACAGCACTCATTCTTGGGCAAAGTATTATTTTCACGTGATCGGAAAAATTAAGCTAAAAATTCCGTTAAAACAAGAGATGATTTAATTAGATTAAAACAGTACTCACTTGGACAGATCCGTTCGTTAGATGCATAACAACTGCACAAGTAGTTCGAAACCAGGAATGTAGATGTGGAATTCGGGAAATTGAATCATTTTCCAAAATAACAGCTCCTGCACCTGCTTTCACCAAATGTTCAGTCATATAACGCTTGAAATACGATAGCAATTTCATTTTCTTTTCCAATACTGAAGGGTATTCAACGGTTGTCATGTATGTTTCCTTTCCATCTTTATCGATGAAGTGAACATTTCTATACAAAAATAATGGGTTCGATTAGTTGTTTTATAATTATTATGTAGGAAAGTAGTTAATTGTAAATAGGCTTTTGGGCGGGTGGATGGTTGGTTTATTGTTTATGGATCACCCTGTAACTTCTGGAGGGTATACTCTAACATGATCTAAGATTTATTAAATAAATAATCGTTAGAGCTTGGTTTTTCATTTCCTATTTTACCCTAAAGCTATGGTTTTCTAGAGAATGTGCTGGCGTAATTGCGCCGGCGCATTTGCGTTGCAATCAAAGAATCTAAAGACATACTGTGTGTTTTCTTAGAAAGCGTTCGATGGTTTTGCGTTCTTGCTTGCGCGCGTGATTACGTTCTAATCTTTTCGTTCTTGATTCCGGCGTAATTCAGTTGGGATTTTGCGCGCGTTAAGATCGGTGTGTGAACGAATTGAGGTGAAATGGCAAAAAGAGTTTATTTTACGAAGGAGGAAGATGACCGTTTAATTGATTTAATAAAGTTAAAGCCTCCTTTGTATATTATTCAGTTAAAATCATATAAAGATTTAACGGTGAAAGAAAATATATGGAAAAATATTGCAAAAGACATGAAAAAACAGGTAAATACGTTTTTTAGCAGTTTATTCCGTTATTCCTCTAGTTACATATTTTTCTTGCCAAGGCAAACTGCCGTTTTTACTATTAAAGTAGTCTTTAAAAATCTCGCGAATTTTAATTGAACAATAATTTGCTCTGCGGTGCTGTATAGGTTTCAAATTTGTTAAATTCTTTTTTGGTAAAGATAGCTTCGTTTTGTTAAATATTTTTTCACCAGGATATGGTATTTTCGAACTTCGCAAAATATTATGCAGAATACAAGCTGGAGTAATTAATTTGTCTGTGGTATCTGGTGCTATGGATATTGGTGTGTAAAATATGCGGAAATATTGGCACATTATACCGAATGCATTTTCTGTAGTACGTCTTGCTCGCGAGTGTCTGTAATTATACGCAGCTTTTTTCAAATCGTAAAACGATTGAGTTTTCGGATATGGCTTCATCATAGCCTTATCTAGAGGAAACGTTTCATCGCCAATTAAAACGAATGGTTATGTGTTAGACGTACCAGCAAGTGGTGCTGGAGAAGGGAATGGAAATTTATTTTGTGCTATCAGTTTTCCTATATCAGACTTCATAAAAATCCCAGCGTCACCTTCTCGACCATAAGAACCTATATCCACTGCAATAAATCGGTCATTTGCATCTATTACTGCGATCAAAACGATGGAATAAAATTTCTTATAATTGAAAAACGTCGATCCCGAATTTTTTGGCCATTTTATCCTTATGTGTTTTCCATCGATGGCTCCGCAACAATTAGGAAAATCCCATAGTCTGAGGTACTCCTTAGAAATTGCTAATAAATTTTCTGTTGTAGGCATTGGAATATATTCCTTTAGCATTTTATTGCAAATGCTCGATAATACTTCACGAGTTATAATGCTAATATATAATGATGGCTTATCCGATACTGAAAGGCAAGTGATCTGAGTGATTCTCCAGTTGTCATAAACCTGAAATTTTATAATTAAACCTAAATAACATATTTTTGATTTTTATATATAAAATCTAATCAGAGTATAACTTTTGCGTACTTTTCAGTGACAGAGTGTAAGGTAAGATGGAAAAGCTTAAGAGACTACTTTATGCGTAAAAGACGTGAATTGAGGACCTTGCAGCAAGAGGGAGGCAGATCCGTTTTTCTCAGTTTTTTACTTTTAACGCCCAAGATACTTAGAAAAAAATTCCTCATCGTTTCGTATACTCAGAATTCAGCTCCGATAAAAAATAGAAGAATTACTGCAAATTTTGGACCTGCCCCCATTACTGTTTTGTGCAAGTTGAATGCTGATCCGGAGTTGCCTCCGTATTGCATCATATAGAAAGCAATTGCATCATTCTTAATTCAGTGCATGATCAATCACGAGACTTAGCAGACGTGTTTGCAACTTTTTTCTACTGTTTGTTTCAGTTTTTATTCGTGTTTATTTGCATCATGAGTGACAAAGAAACGTATGAAAGCAGTGTTAGAGCGTTCAGTAGTGGGTCTTCGGACGTGTACGAACCTCCCGACAAATATTTAACTGAATCTTCAGACTCTTATTTAAGTGAATCTGATCCGAATATGCCGGGTAAATAAAATAGTTATCGATGTTGTTATTGTTAATTTTTTACAGAAATTAATTAATTTACTTACTTACTTACTTAGTAACTATACCAGGTCCATCAAAGAAACAGCGTCGTCATGGAAATAAGAAAATGAACACCAATCTCATTTGATCGAAAGTGGTGGAGAAGCAGGAAAGGAGTTGGAAAATTGGAACGAATCAGTATCTGCAGTTACAAAAAAGAACCGAAAATCTGCAAATCAATCTTGCTGGAAACGAAACATTAGAAAGAAGGCTATTGCTCAAGGGAAGAGCTATATTAATACGAAAGGTCGAGTAGTAGAAGGAAGAAAAACTGGACCAGACTGTTGTTGCAAAAAGTATAACTGTTTTGTAAAAATAAAAGAACAGGAGAGGAAGGTCATCTTAGACAATTTCAATAAGATGGGAGATCGAAATATTCAGAATACGTACTTGGGAGGTTTAATCAAAACTCAGAGGGTTGTGAGGGTTAGACCAAAATCTGGCACAGGAAAGAGCCGTAGTTGTTCTCACCAGTATTTTGTTAAAGTAGGAATACAATCGGTAAAAGTTTGTAGGGATGCTTTCTCAGCAATACACGGAATATCAAAAAAGCGTGTGGATAATATTGCTAAAGCATATCGCACTCCGAATAGTATTGCACCTCCGATATGTAAACGAGGGAAACATCGGAACAGACCTAATCGGGTTCGAGATCAATGGATTCGAAAAATTGAGTCCCGCGTAAGGAGCTTTCCACGCCGTGAGTCACACTACAGTAGAAACAGAAGTTCCCGCTTTTATCTCTCTCCAGATTTAAATGTAAAGAAGATGTATGAACTATATTTAGAACAGAATGAGCCAGAAAGTGCTAGTAATCCTGAGTATAAACGTAACGTATCATATGACTTCTATTACAGATATTTTAAACAAAATTTTAACTACAGTTTTGGATCGCCTCGTTCCGATACTTGCAAAAAGTGCGATATGTTAAACATTAAGTTGAAAGATTCTACTATTGACGTCAGTGAAAGACAAGAACTGAACAAAGAAAAGACTATTCACGAAAGCAAGGCTGCGACTTTTTTCACCGACTTGAAAAACAAAACAAAACTTGCAAAAACGAACGACGAAGTTGAAGTTTTAACATTTGATTTTCAACAAAATCTTCCTTTGCCAAAAATTCCAACAAGCGAAGCATTCTATAAACGACAACTCTGGGCGTACAATTTTTGCATCCATTCAGGGAAAGCAGGCCTAGCTCACTTTTACCTTTACGACGAAACTATTGCCCTGAAATCGCCCAACGAGGTAGTCTCTTTTCTACATCATTATATAAATAACGCACTTCCTAAAACAGTAAAAGTACTCTATCTATTCTCGGACAATGCTGGAGCTCAAAATAAGAACTCCACAATAATGCAGTTTTTGTACACTCTTGTGAAAGCCACTGCTATTCAAACGATAGTACATAGTTTTCCTGAACCAGGACACAGTTTCCTGCCATGCGATCGGTGTTTTGGTGTACTGGAGAAGTTCAATAGAAAGAAAGATTATATTTTTACTACTACTGATTACTTCGAATTTATTAAGCAGGCATCTAAAAATTTTAAAGTTGTCCGGGTTGATCAAAGTATGATTCTTAACTTTACTAAACACTATATTGACCATTTCAAAAAAGTGATTGTAAATGCAGAGAGGAAGAGATTCAAGAATTCTCAATACCGTATTTTTGAATACAGCAAAGACCATATAGCTAACATCAGTGTCAGCATATCAACTGGTATTCCTTTTTTTGACCACTTTTCTATAATGAGAGATATTGGGTACCATCTAGCAGTCGAGCCACAGCCCCGGCATCCACTTTACAATGCTCCTTTGCCATTGAAAAAGGCAAAATATGCCGACGTTATGAAGCTGGCCACCAACTACGTCCCACATAATAAGCAGAACTTTTATACAGCTTTGAAGTGTGACTTCGTAGCGGGTGACGATATTTCTGCGGACGATGATGACAACCAGGATGAAGATTAGTGCTATTTTTTCTCATGTACACGGAATTCTAGTACATTTAATTTTGTATTTTTGCAAAAATAAAGTAAAAAAATCAATGAACTGTGTGTTTTCTTCCTTATTGTAAATAGAAAGTAACGGTTATTTTGACACTTTGGTGCATTGAGGGGCAGCTCCAAATTATAAAAATTCACCAAAAATTGAAATTAGAAGTTATGAACTCAATAAGTAGTTAATGTTGTATACATATATATATTTTTCCATTTAGTGTTTACTTTTTAATACTAAGTCAAAGCCACAAATTTTTAAACAGTTTTTTTTAATTTGCCAAAAATTGTTAAAAATGGATCTGCCTCCCTTTAGCTGCAAGGTCCTCAATTAAAAAAACCGACAGGATCGGCCGCAACTTTTGTTAAACTAGATCCGCGTTATGAAGGTTTAAAGTTTCTCAATTCAGTGGGATTGGAAAGAAGGTAATCATTTTTAGCAACATTTTAAGAATTTAATTTTACGTAATTTAAAGCACCCTTGGCAGTGTTTCAAAACAGTTAGAAATACTACGAGAAATAGAAACTCCAAAAGAAATAATGACAAGGTCTTCTATGGAGATCCAAGGTGATTTTTTTGATGTTGCCAATAATAAGGAAACGGGGTTAGAGGAAACAGAATCGGCAAGCCTAGCGGAAATTGAGGAATTGGATTAAGACGTTCAAACGTTTGATCAATTGCCTATTTCGAATAAAATTTACATAAGAGTTCCAAGAAAACTAAGATGAATTCGAATCAAACGTTCTATAAAACCATTGAAAAATCAAGGGAAGAACGACTGAATTTACTTAGGAAAATAGCAGAAAAAGCAGAACCAGCTAAAAAGGACGCCGTCGATTTGTTTTTTGAGAGTTTGGCAGCAACGGTTAAAACATTCCCGCCGGAATTAATTGCCAAGAGGAAACTGGAAATCATGAATGTTATAACTAAATTAAAATTGGAAGCAATTAACAAAACCAACAACAACTCCACTCAACCACCATCATGTTTTTCTGATTTCCAGGATAGCTCAACATATGAAGACAATACGGCAATTTATTGCATTTCCATTCCATCTGAGTCGCAAACAACAAATAATAATAATCTACCTTTGTAAATTTGAATTCATTAAATAAGCTCACCTTAAAGTTAAACTTACGTTTTTCTTCCGGAGAGATTGAATTTTTATGTCTATTATATGGAACCGTCCTAATATCACTTTTAATAAAACTGAAAACATGTTGGACAAACGAAAATATTCTTGAAACTTGCTTGCATTGTCTACCAAATGTCGCTGAACTAAAATATTGTTGCAAGCGTGGCCTTTGGTTCGTTATTTAAAACACAATATTAAATATTTAATATACAAGTTTCATTATTTTCGCTTTACACTTATAAAATTCACAAACAATCAACTCAACTTTAATTATCGCTAATACTGTACTTTCAATTATCGCAATCCAATTACAATACTTTCGCTTCTTTATTACTTTCGCTTGTTAACACTGCAACGTCTAAGACAAGACTCTTTTCTTTGGCGGTGACATCTGTTATATATATACCCTAGAAACTCTCCAGATTATTCTGGAGTTTTCTATTCCAGAATCTTCTTGACTCTTCTATTCATTCTATTCCTGAACCTTCCCGAAGATTCCATCATCGATTCTCCGAACCTGAAGTTGTTTACTCTCCATTGTTAGCAGATGTCACCAGTTGGTTCTTTCTATTGTACATAACACTGTCCCCTTCTTAAATTTGTTCGTCCCGAACAGGTGGTCCACGGTCTTGATGCTCGTAATATTGACACAAGCGGTCCAAATGAACAATTTTACGCTTGCCTCTTGTGCCATGCTGAATCCTGTATACCATGTCATTAATTCTATTTACTACTGAATATGGTCCCTCCCACTTTTGTTATAGTTTTGGAGAACGTTCCTTATGTAGTTTCGGGTTGTACAGCCAAACAAGATCACCTTCGTTAAATCCTGCGGAATTAGCACGTAAGTCATAGCGGGTCTTCATCCGATCAGTATTTGCTGCTAATTTCCAGAGATGGGAGTAGTGCATTAAATTTTCAGTGCATTAATTATTTCATTAGCACTAGAGGCCTCTGTGATAGTTAAAAGCCAGGTTGCACTATCACTAAATGGTTAGTGGTAGTGCAAATTTTTTATTACTATCATTAAGCGAATAGTGGTAATGCATAGTCTATTGCATTATCACTAAACGATTAGTGGTAGTGCAGAGTCTATTGCATTATCACTAAACGATTAGTGGTAGTGCAGAGTATATTGCAATATCACTAAACGATTAGTGGTAGTGCAAATACTTTTCACTATCAATGAGTGATAATGAATTCGTGCATTGGTAGTGCAAACATCTTTCACTAGCACTGAACGACAATTTAATGGTACGCATATGCAGCACTACGCGTAGCTCGTTCGATCAAAATTAGTGTTAATTGTTAATGAATCATCTCCATCTCCGCAAAACAGAAAACTGAACGGAAGGTTTTTTATTCTGTATGTTCGCTCGTTGCTAGTTCAGTGCTAGTGAAAGATGTTTGCACTACCAATGCACGGATTCATTATCACTCATTGATAGTGAAAAGTATTTGCACTACCACTAATCGTTTAGTGATAATGCAATATACTCTGCACTACCACTAATCGTTTAGTGATAATGCAATAGGCTCTGCACTACCACTAATCGTTTAGTGATAATGCAATAGACTATGCATTACCACTATTCGTTTAGTGATAGTGATAAAAAATTTGCACTACCACTAATCATTTAGTGATAGTGCAACCTATATTTTAACTATCATTAAAATTTAGTGTTGCTGCCATTTTAGTGGTAATGCAAAAACGCCCATCTCTGCTAATTTCATTCTCGTGGCCTGGTACACATCAACAAATTGTTGTTTGAGCTCTGATACGTAGTCTTCTGGTAACTTTTGTTTACCTCTGGGGGTACCGAATTTGACGTCGATAGGTAAACGTATCTCTCTTCCGAATATGAAGTTAGCTGGGGTTTGTCCGGTAGTGTTATGAACAGCTGATCTATAAGCCATTAGGAATAGAGGAGTTGTTCTAGTTTTTCTTATTCCCAACATTTTACACATCTCCTGGAAAGTCCGTGATTCGAAGTTCCGTCCTTGGTCCGAATGAAGTTCGTGAGGCACACCAAACCTACTGACCAAATTCGTTATTATTTGTTCCGCAAATGTGGTTGCCTCTTGATTAGGGATTGTATAAGCTTCAGGCCATTTACTGAAATAGTCAATGGCAACTAATATATAACGGTTACCGCCATCCGTTTCTGGAAAAGGTCCAGCGATATCTATAGCTATCCTATCAAAGGGGGCTCCGACATTATACTTATGTATTTCTCCTCTGTTTCTGTGTTGCAGCCCTTTGCAAGCAGCACAGACAGTGCATCTGCGGCTCCACTCCTCCACATCTCTCACATATTTAGCCAATAAAACCTTTCCTGTATTTTGGAAATTGTTTTGTTCACTCCCAAGTGTCCTCCAGAGGATCCACTGTGCATTTCTGTGCTGGGACGACTATCGGTATTCGGAATAATTCGCCGTTAGGTGCTTCGCATTTGCATTTTAATATACCACATTCAACATGAAGAGAGTTCCATTGAGCCCAGTAACTTTTCAGCTTCTCGCTCCGTTCCGAAATATCCTTCCAGTCTGGTCTTTCCATGTCTTCTTTCCAAGCAAGAATAGGTGAAATGTCCGGATCTTCTCGTTGTGCTGTTCTCAGGCCCTCGTTGTCCAAACCTGTAGATGGTTCCACGGTTACCAACTGTATAGTTGCTGTTGTTTCTTTTTCTTCCACCCGGGCGCAATGTTTGCATTCAAGTTTGCATGGACGTCGTGAAAGGGCGTCTGCATTTCCATGAATACGACCTCTTCGGTGTTGGATTTCAAAATCATAAGCCTGGAGTCGCTCTATCCATCTCGCCACTTGCCCCTCAGAGTTCTTAAACTGCAGAAGCCATTTAAGTGCTGCATGGTCGGTGCGAAGGATGAATTTCTGCCCGTAGAGATATTTATGAAATTGCTTTGTTGAACTTACAATGGCAATAAGCTCTTGTCTTGTAGCACAATAATTTTTCTCTGAATTTGTTATAGTAAGCTACTGGAACATCTTGACCATTCTTCTCCTGCGAAAGCACTGCATCAATAGCTTCATTGCTGGCATCTGTGTCCAATATAAATGTTTTTCCCAGCTTTGGATAGTGAAGTACTAGAGCTTCACAGAGCTGTTGCTTCAAATTTTCAAAACTTTCGATGCATTTATCCGACCATATGAACGCCTTTCCTTTTTCTGTAAGTTGATGTAGGCTCCTTGCTATATCTGCAAAACCTTTTACGAATAGCCTGTAGTAGGTAGCTAAACCAAGAAAACTCCGTAATTGATGTTTGTGCTTTGGAACTAGCCAATTTTTGACAGCTTCTATCTTCTCTGGATCAGTTCTCACTCCTTGTGATGAAACCATGTGCCCTAAATATTTAACTTCATTTTTGAAAAAGTACATTTACTCGCACTGAGCTTCAATTTCGCATCTTTGAGTCTTTGAAGTACGACCCGTAAGTTGTTTTTATGTTCCTTGATATCATCCAAGTAGACAAGACATGTTTTCCAGGTTAAACCACGTAGAACACATTCCATTAATCGTTCGAATGTGGCTGGAGCATTACATAACCCAAATGGCATTAGTTTGAATATATATGAGGAATTATAGTATCCCTAAGTTTAATTATTAAATTGTAGCTGGTATGGGAAATTAAAACAACTTTTCTTCTTTTCACCAACGTTTCCCGTTGTATTTCAACGCTTCTTCAGGGCTATAAATATACGTAATAAAGAATTCATTTACAACAGTAATACATTAAAATTGTCTATCCATTACCTCAAGAAATTATATGTAAGAATTATACAAATTATTGTTGAAATTGAGGTAATGGATAGACAATTTTAATGTATTACTGTTGTAAATGAATTCTTTATTAGTATATTTATAGCCCTGAAGAAGCGTTGAAATACAACGGGAAACGTTGGTGAAAAGAAGAAAAGTTGTTTTAATTTCCCATACCAGCTACAATTTAATAATTAAATTTAGAGATACTATAATTCCTCATATATATTCTTAATGGATACTTCTGGTTTCTTTACAACTATTAAAAATTCACATGGTGACAACATAGTAACAATAATGAAACGAATTCTTGGTGTTTCTAGTAAATTGGCTTCAATCAATAATAGAAGAATCTTCTTACTTCAATGCAGGATGAAAAGGGTATTTCCTAATCATATTATTAATAACATTAAGTGTATATACTCATTGCAAGAAGAAGAGCATATGTTCAATAATGAAGTGACCAAGATTTTGTTTAGATTTAGAAGATCTATCTTAAATTTAGAAATAAAAATTACTATTAATAGAAGACAACAACTCAACAGAGATTTAAACACTCTTTATGAACAATTATTTAGTCAAGTCGAACCTCAGTTTATTAATAACTTCAAAGACCGGTAAATAATAGATATAATTGCATTTTTGATAAGATAAAAAGAGTAAATATGAAGAAAATAAAAACTCTAGAAAATAAATATGGCAAGATAGATATTAAAGTCTGTGAAAAATTCATACACAATTATACCGATAATGAAATACCAATAGAAGCTAAGAAAATTCTAGCAGCGGGACCAAAAATGTCTATTCTTCTTACAAAAAAAGAATTGTCTATACCTAATATCATTAAAGACATAGAATATAATATATTCATAACAGATAATACATTCCAAGATAAAGGTAACATGAGAAATAAAGCTGTTAATATTATAACCAATTTTTATAACAATATCAATCGTTTTGACAAATATGATAACCTGATAAAAGATTACAATAGAACAAAAAGTTTTGTAAAAAATAATGGTTATATATATATACTTAATAGTGATAAAGGCAATTCTACAGTAATTATGTATAAACAAGAATATATCACATCTATGAACACAATTTTAGAAGATACCAAATATGTATATAAAATAATTGAAAAAGATCCGACATCTAAATTTCAGAACAGAGCTACAGTGTTAATTAATAAATTACACACACATTATTATATTTCACAACGGAATAGAATGAAAAAATTAAATTCTGTCCCACCGAAATTGTATGGTATGAGAAAAACTCACAAACCAGGACTAGCTATGAGACCGGTAGTCTCTTGTATTAACACACCAGCTTACAACTTGGCAATATTTCTTCATAACAACTTAACTCCTTATATTAAGACTTTTGAGTTTAATGTAACCAATTCTATACAATTGGTACAGAGTATCCGTGACTTCATATTACCCATTGATTATATTTTGATTTCTCTTGACGTGATATCATTATTTACCAACATCACTAAGGATATTTTTATACACATAGTTAAAGAGGAGTGGACAACGATATCTCAATATACTGATTTAGAATTAGATATACTCCTAGAAGTAACCGACTTTTTGTTCAATAGTAGCTACTTCAAATTCAATAATAATGTGTACCAACAATTAGATGGAACAGCTATGGGTAATCCTGCTAACCCATGTATTGCCAACATAGTCATGAACTACTTAATAAAACATACCCTAAAGAAACTGGACTTTTCCATACCTTTCTTCAAACTATATGTTGATGATTCCGTTTTAGCAGTACCTAAAGATAAAGTAGACATGGTGGTGAACAAGTTTAATGATTTTAACGAGAAACTGCAATTTACATTTGAAAGAGAGTCAGATAATAGACTACCATTTCTAGATGTGTGCCTAATTAGGAAAGAAGATGGCTCCTAAGATACTGATTGGTATATGAAATCCACAAGCTCTGGTAGAATATTGAATTTTCTCTCGGATTGTCCTCTATATCAAAAACGAAACGTGATTTGGAATATGTTGTATAAGATTTATAATATATGCTCGCAACATTATATAATAAAGAATATTATAAAAATTAAGTCAATTCTACTGATGAACAACTACCCAAAAATTTTCATTAATAGAGTAATTAATCAATATAATGCAATGCAACGAATACAAACATCCATAACGTTGATACAACTAATAATCTACCGATTCAAAATAAAACATATATTAGACTGCCGTTTATGACACCGATATCTTACAAATTAAAAGACTTAATGTCCTCGTATTCTAAGAATATACAGGTAGTTTTCTATAATACGAAGAAAGTTCATAATCTATTCACCAGACTTAAAGATCGAAATCCACATGAATTACAGTCTAATGTGGTATATAAAATTAATTGCAAGTCATGTGAAGCATGTTATATTGGCCAGACTAAACAATTATTAAAGAAAAGACTACCAACACGGGTATGATTGCAAAACTACCAACAGTCACAAAAAAGAGATGACAGCCCTAGCCAAGCATCATTTCGAAGAGAGAGACCATGTCTTTGATTTTGACAATACAAACATCGTGGACTATGAAAATAATTGATGCAAACGGAATATTAGTGAAATGATATACATACAACTCAATGACAACAACATTAATTTTCGGACTGATACTTTAAACCTAAATCCAGTCTATAGGACACTATTAAACTCATACAAAAACACTTTAATGAGTTAGGAAAAAAGAGATTGATGTTATTATAGTTTTGAAAAGGTCTTACTCCCACTTTGTTATACCAGTACTAGACTATCTGTTTTCCTGTATTTTTATCTACATAGGATGCTATCTGACAGCCATAAAAAAATTTTTTAGATTTTTTTGGATGCTCCTTACAATTTGTTTAATCTTTTTTAATGTGTAATTTCAACAATAATTTGTATAATTCTTACATATAATTTCTTGAGGTAATGGATAGACAATTTTAATGTATTACTGTTGTAAATGAATTCTTTATTATGTATATTTATAGCCCTGAAGAAGCGTTGAAATACAACGGGAAACGTTGGTGAAAAGAAGAAAAGTTGTTTTAATTTCCCATACCAGCTACAATTTAATAATTAGTTTGAATTGCCATAAGCCACTGCCAACTGAGAAAGCAGTTTTCTCTCGCTCCTCGGGATGTATTTCCACTTGCCAGTAACCACTCTTCAAATCCAGCGTGGAAAACCATTGTGCTCCGGAAAGGGTATCCAATGTGTCATCAATCCTCGGTAATGGACAGCTATATTTTCTCGTCACGTTATTTAGTTGGCGGTAGTCTACACAGAATCGGGTGCTGCCATCCTGTTAGATTCCTTTATTATGCCTTGTTTCTTCATGGAGTTCATCATATCTGCAACTTCTGATTGTTTGACTAATGGCAACCTTCGTGGTGTCTGTCGAATGGGCTTGGAATCTCCTGTATCGATCCGATGCTGGACAAGATTTGTTTTACCAGAGTCATCATCATTCATTGCACATAATTCCGAAAATTCATCGATCACCTCTTTGGCATCGTTGTGTTGTTGTTCACTTAAGGCAGTGGACGAAAGAAGTTTCTGAACCTGTTGGGTAGTAGCTGGTATAGGTTTTGTCTCCCTGACATTACTACCATTATCCAAATCGACGATTTGGTAAACGGGTTCACAATTTCCAATTATAGCACCTTCTCTTAGATGTACCTCATTTTCGGATGTGTTAAGCACTCTCACTGGTATTAATGTTGCACATTCTGCCTTTACTAAAGTCTTGCCAACAATGATGCTCGATGTATCTTTTGTAGGGTTAGGCTCCACCAGATAGAATCGGCAGGTCCCGATGTCATCAGTAAGCTTTGTCCATACTAATGTATCGGAGCATGGCGAAAGAGTAATATTTTCGCAGACCATCGTCCTTACTTTCGCTGGATGATCTGCTCCTTCTCCTAGTTTCATAGAAATTTCTATGTTCCCATATTTGAGAATCCGCTCTCCGACATCCAGATTTATTTTGTATGTGGTCATGAAGTCTATTCCAAGAATGCATTCATCCATTATGTCTGAAACCAGAAAAGTGTGAGGAAATAGTAGTTCGCCTAAAGTTATTTCCCCAAACACCCGTGCTGCTGCTCCAGTTGCTGTTCTTAGTAGATATTTGGTGGTGTTGTGAAGCCATTTGTTCTTAACAAGATCTGCTCTAATAATTGATCTTGAAGCTCCAGTATAGATGTGACTGCGCAGTCATTTTTTCCTACACTTCCATATATAACAAGACTGTTATTATTTCTCTGTAACTGGCCTACTTGAATGATGACTTCGGGGCTGTCGATTCCACCAACCAACTTCTGCTCCACAAAGTTGGGTTTTACTAGCTTTCCGACTGCTCAACAGGTGATGCGACTAGTCGCTGCTCGATATCTAGTCTCTCCACGAATAGCTTGTTCCCTGGGGCTCGACATCTTTGGCATTCTTCTTTCCCTCTTCTTCAGGTGATTCCACTCGTCGACGTTTTCTGCAGTCTCTTTGAAGGTGAACTGGTCTATTACAATTCCAGCATCGAAGGACACCACGTGAAGGCGGGCTCTGTGATGATTGCACTCTGTTACAATTACATTCTTCCACTGAAATTTCTCTCACTCGTACTGCACTACGTGAGGCTTGTCTGGCGGATTCATACGCTAATGCATAGCTAGTGCTTTTGTTGTTGATTTCTTTCCTGCTAGCCTTAGTGATTGTTGTAAATTTTGATCTGCAATAGCGTTCACAAATGCTTATGTTGCCACTTCATTAAGGAATTCTGCATTTACGCTGCCTGCAGTTGTTGTAGTGATTCGCCATTCTTTTGAATTCTGTTGCGCAACTGTAGGCGATATACTTGCTGCATATGTATATCTCCGTAACGTAATTCTATCGCCTGTAGTAATGAACTGTAATCACGTTGCTTTTCAATCGGTACAGTTTGTAAAAGTTCTGACGCAGGACCTCGAAGTGCTAACACCAGAGCTATAGCTTTGTCTTCATCATTCCATCCATTTACCTCTGAAGCTGCCTCGAATTGTCTCTTGAACATATGCCACGAATTTTGTCCATCAAATATTGGAGGTTTCATTCTACCTGCGCCGGATATTTCAGCTGCTACGTTTAGAGGCTGACGATGTTTTATTCTTTCCAGATCTGCTTTAAAACTGTCAAGCTGCTCGGTGACTTTTTGAGCTTCCGCCACTTCCTGCTCGATTCCTTCAATTTTCAAATTTTGTTCGTCTAACGAGTTTTTCAGGAAAGTCTTCTGTTCCTCCAAACGAGTTTCTAGACAATTCTCCAGAGAACTCTTTTGTTCATCCAAGCGGGTGTCCATAGATTTCTTCTGCTCATCTAACCGGGATTCCAGAGAATTCTTTTTCTCATCTAAACTGGGTTCCAGAGAATTCTTTTGTTCAACGAAAGCATTTTTTTGTTCGTCCATAGATTTCTTCTACTCATCTAAACGGGATTCCAGAGAATTCTTTTGTTCATCAAAACGGGCTTCCATTTTGCTCATTAAAGTACTCAAAAGCTGTTCCATTTTCATCGCAGGCTCTTCTTCAGCTTCGGTTTCTTCCAAGTTATCTTCGAAAACAAATGTTTCAAGATTCTTTCCTTCCTCTATCAAAGCTTGTCTGAGTCGCTCGACTAGCACTTTCTTTGCACCTAACGTTTGTAATGACCGGTTCCCTAACTCCACTTTCAAATCCTGTATTCGAAGCTCCTCGACTTTCCGCCCCATTACTTTAGTAATTCACTTACAGTTGAATATAAATTATTTTCCAGAACTTTCAAAATTTAACACAATTTCACAAAATTGATCACACTTTGAATTTTTAAGTCAATTTATTTCATTTCTGACACCAGTTGTTGCTAGCGTGGCCTTTGGTTCGTTATTTAAAACACAATATTAAATATTTAATATACAAGTTTCATTATTCTCGCTTTACACTTATAAAATTCACAAATAATCAACTCAACTTTAATTATCGCTAATACTGTACTTTCAATTATCGCAATAATTATAACACTTTCGCTTGTTAACACTGCAACGTCTAAGACAAGACTCATTCTTTGGCGGTGACATCTGTTATATTTATACCCTAGAAACTCTCCAGATTATTGTGGAGTATTCTATTCCAGAATCTTCTTGACTCTTCTATTCATTCATTCATTATTCCTGAACCTTCCCGAAGATTCCATCATCGATTCTCCGAACCTGAAGTTGTTTACTCTCCATTGTCAGTAGATGTCACCAGTTGTCTCTTTCTATTGTACGTAACAATATTAAAAGCTTCTGCTTTTCTGTTTTTAAAAATGACACTTACACAGTTTTGACTGGGCATTGTTAAAAGTATGATTTCTTCTTCTGATTCCTCTTAAATTTCGTCAATTATACAAAATAAGCTTTCGTGGTCCATTGAAAACATTCACTACTTTCCTTCTGATCGTCTTCTACAGACTGAGTGAAGTTTTTATTAACGCATTTGGGTTTGTAGGAAACTACACTATGCGCAATTACCCCAGCGCATTCTCTAGGAAACCATAGCTTAAGTTTCGTAGTTGGGACTAATAAACTTTACTCTTAAAATATACATTTCGCAAACAGGGATGGGTAATACGTGCAAAATTCATTTACATGAGCATAATTTTTCAAGAAAAAGACATAATATATGGGAGGAAATGAGATGCAGGGGTAGCCCCTAAAGTTTTATAGTTTTCTCTTTCGCGCTATGGTAGAGTTGCAGCTACCAACACAAAATATCGTTTACTGAACGTTTTCTTATGCCATTTGATGTTTTTATGTTGGCTGCAAATGCAATCACCGCAGGAAGAATAAGGTAAATATAGTGCTTACCATGCTCAGTCTCTCTAGCCCATACGCAGGATTCAGGTAAAAATAACCTTTTGAAAATTAAAGTCGGAATGAGTTTAATTTCTTATAAGAGTGCTTATAAGCGATTAAAATAAAAAAGATATTGTTACGTGCAACAAAAAGAGACATGTGATGCCATCTACTGGGAACGGAGAGTAAACAATTCTGGTTCGGGGCATCAATGACGAAATCTTCGGGAAGGTTCAGGAATAGAGTAGTCAAGAAGATTCTGGAAGAGAACACTCCAGAAGAATCTGGAAAGTTTCTATGGTATAAATATAAGAGTTGTCACCGCCAGAAAAAGAGTATTGTCTTAGACATTGCAGTGTTAACAAGCGAAAGTAATAAACAGGCAAAAGTGTAATTGGATTGCGATAATTGAAAGTACAGTATTAGCAATAATTAAAGTTGAGTTGATTAATTGAAGGTTTGTGAATTTTATAAGATTAGAGTGAAATAAAGAACTTGTATATTAAATATTTAATATTGTATTTTAAATAACAAACCAAAAAGCCACGCTCGCAATAATATTTTTTTAATTTAATTCGATTTTCGGGTAGTTATTGCCGACAAAAACAATCCTAGAGGAAAGAATGAAGGTATCGAGTGACATGTATGCTTGAGATAGGATAAAGGTTTATTGTCGGCAATTAGGAGCTAGAAAGTATGAATGAGTTTTATTATCTTTTGTCCTTCTTAAAATATCCAGGTAAAAGGTATGAAATGAGATCTTGAGGAAAAACGCTGGCAATGTTGAGTTAATTAATTAATGTCCCCCACTTTTATCTTTTTAAATATGGCGAAATTAATAATTATACGTTACTTAGAGTGTTAATAATACGTAATAGTAATACGTCAATAAATTTCGTTAAAAAAGTATTTTTATATTTTCCGTAATTTTTCATTAAAGTGCAAAAATGTAATTCCCTGCGATGTCTTTAGCTATTATTAATCCTACTTGTAAAAGTGTAGGTAATTTTAAACTTAATGCTATAATTATTTATTTTTAAATAAATTATCTTAACGCCTGAGTACATCTTAAATTATACTAATTACAAATTAAATGTCGGTTAAATGTGTGTCCCCCCATTTCTATGTAATTACCCTGGCAACATTTTAACGTTGATTATCTTACGATAACCGAACGCACCCTCGTTGCTATTATGCAATTGATATCAATGCAATGTGAACTTAGTTATAAGTGATGAATTTCGCTGCTTATCTTTGAAAATGTTACTCTTAAAAGTTGTTTGTAACTGCTAAATTGTGCTGGTGCCGATAACTTTGTAATCCCCTGCCGTGAGTTTTCTGAGCTAAAAGTGTGTATTATTTACGTTCTTTATTATCATCTATTATCAAATAATTAGTTGAATTAATATATAAGTTACCAAGACAATAAAATCTCTCATAGCATTATTTACTTTTTAAATGAAAAATTGTAATCCCCCTGGTGTAAATTCCCCTGTAAAATTGGGCACCTCCTAGGAATTACTTCGTAGTATATTACTACCTACTTTCATTCTTAATGCATTGATTTTGAAATCCTTTTAGTAAACTGTACTGTATTTCTAGTTTGTATTGTGTATTGTATTTGTTATCTAAAATTATGAAAATGGCAAGACAAAAGAAATTAACACGAGACGAAATGTTGGAAAAAAGAGGCAAGCAGAAAGGGGTAGATACAAACACATCAAAAATGATCCTGTGAAGTGTGCAGAACAGCAAGAAAAAGAGAGAATAAAGTATTTAAGAAAAAAAGAAAGGGGTACAGTAAAAGCCGTAGGAGACAAAATAGTTTGAAAGATACCACCGGTGAAATCGTTAGGAAGAACACGACGACCTATTCAGCTGATGAACAACATAGACAGGAAAACCAAGAAGATGGTAGAAAATTGGCCGCAAAAAAAGATCGGTAAAAATAAGGAAAGATTGGAATACAATTATACATAAGAAAGATGCAGAAATGAAGAATTTGAAAAATTGTCTGCAGAAATATAAAAAACTGTTACAGCGTGCTAAAACTAATGTAATAACTGAATCTCACATTTCAACTCCTGATTCTAAGGTTAGTAAAATGTTGAACGACTCATCTCCTTATGCAAAAGAAAATCTGGGAAAAAAACCTATTGTTTGGGGAAGTCATGAAGCAACAACTTAATGAAAATTATTCCAAATTGACTACCTCCAAAGAAAAAGACACTTTTATACGTGCCATAACAGGTGATATGGTAAAGAAATATATAGTTTATAAAATGAATTTATTAGGAAATATTTCAAAGAAAAGGCTGATGAAAGTTTCGAATAGTCGTTCACTTTTGGACCACAGTAACTCACGTTTGTGCGCTGGAAAGAAAGAATTTGTAACGAAAAATAAAGAAAAGAAACAAAAGCGTATATTAACAGACACCATGAAAAATTTCCACACAAAATTTTTGTCATCTAATAACAACGCAAGAATCAGCTACAGTATTTTTTGCCAGCTTCGTCCATTTTCGATTGTTCGTTATCCATGCGAATTTTGATCTTCTTTTGCCTCAACCAAGCCAAAATAATTACTATGCCCAATCATCAGAAGCTTCTGGAATTTATCTGATACAATCGTTACAGTGAAGCCTGTCTTGCTCGAAAATGTCACCAGTGTATGACAAATCAGATCGAATATAAAGAATTTGACAATTTAATGTATATTAATTCGAAACAATGGGAGACTGTTACAGAGACCATAGTAGAAATTAAATCTGAAAACCCTCGCAAAATTCGAAAATACGTTAAAAAACCGTTGAAACTGGCTCCTCGTGATGTTATAATCCGACTTGAAGATAGTCTTCCAAATTTCTTGAACCATCAGCTCAATATTGTGCACCAATATAACGAAATGAAAAGACTAAAGGATACTATTTCCCAAGAAGACTGTATAATCCATATGGATTTTAGCGAAAATTATAATAGCTGTGTTCTTTTGTGTCCGCAGAACAGTTACACAAAAGAACGCCTCATACATTTTCATATAAAATTTTTCTAAATGAAGGGAACAGTACAAATAGTTCGTTTCAATCGCAGAACAATTTGTTGTCTCTAGTATATGGGAGTTCTAGAACAAGGTACACAAAAGAACTGTATTTGTTGCTTTAGGTAGAGATATTTCTTTTTTAGAATCTGTGGTCAATATAATAAAAGAGAACTGTCCAGGAATTCGGGTTTATGTCATCAATAATGAGGATATAGATGAAGTGGCCTCTATAACCAATAAAAATGTTAAAAATTCTTATTCAATGGGACATTACAAGTTCATCAAGTTTGTAGGGATATTTCTATGTCAAGCAAAATTTGTATGAAGCCTTTAACCTGCTTTTGTAACGAAGAAGGTTGTAATCATTATAAATTAGGTGAGCTTAAGTACCACAACATCTAAAACTTTAGCAGTTGATGACGAAGCGATGATGAAAATGAAATCAAGGAAGATTACATTCAAGCAATATTAGTTTTAAGTATATCTCCAATATGAGGGCTGCACTGTAAATATAGTTGATTTCCTTATTCATTTGATACTGAATTCTGCTGTTAATTTATTGTATAATACTTTAACGAACTGGTCTAAAATAATAATAGCTTATTTAATTAAATAAACCAAAGAAATGATATTTTGTTTCCTTATCATTATTTCGATTTCTTTTGTATTTAGTCTTTTATCCGTTGAAATTGTGTTTTCTAACAAATATAATTATTCCTGTAATATATTTACCGCTGTCTTTTCTTTTCTGATTTAGATATTTAATTACCCTGGCGTAAAATGTAATCCCTCTGAATAAGTGTAATTCCCCCGGAATTAAAAAATTTCAATAATACTACAAATAATATCTGATCCGCTTCAGATTATAACGTATGTAACTTACTTAAAATAAAAAGTGCGAAAGTTCGTAGTAAAACTTTGGTTGAGTATGTGGCCATTGCTACATAGGCGGAGCACTCCATTATTGTTAAAACCTCGCATTGTACATGGCCTCCACTAATCATGAGCACCAAAGCCGGGACCTGATGTAGAGAAGCTCTCAATTTTTTCTTAAAAATTTACTGGAAATATTTTCTTTAGAATTTGTATGCAGTATTGAAGGCCGGCAGCAATGCCTCGCTCCAATATAAAATCAACGATGTCTCGATCTAGACCTGGGTCCGGATTCACTAACTCGGAGAGTTGTGGAGTTGTGGAGATGAAAGCTATTTTCCCACTTAACTCTCCACTCGGAATTCTGTAACTCGTGGAATTTGTATTGAGATTTACCAAACTCTCTATTCAACTCATCAAAACTCTCGACTGTGTTAGTTGTGGAGAAGTAAGAAAATTATTTCTCAACTGACAGTATTGTCTGCTTTTATTGTCCTTTGTGAAGGTACCAATGTACCAAGGATTTTCAAAATAAATTATGAATTCACTGCATATCCTGGCTATGTCTACAAAAACAAATTATGGACATCCTTGCAATATTTACAGAGAAATAAGGATTTTGGTGTCTCAAGGTACGTACCCTCTAAAAATTGTAATTCACGCAAAAATGGTCAATTTGGTCATCTTCCAGTACAGAAGAGATGCTATAAAAATTTTAAATATTCACGTTAAAGCGTGTATGTAGGATGAAATCGCATCTACATTTTGTCCCCTAATTAGATATGTAATTAGTTTTTGAGTCCGGTAAATAGTTTTGGAGATAACTGCAAAAGAAGTGAATCAGTCCTTCTTAAAAATGGCGTGTAGTGGTACAAAAATGGACATATTTTCAACTCATCATTATGAAGAACTGGTAAGTCGTGGAAATTCACTTTCCATTAGAAAAATGTTCACAACAGAGTACTAATGGATATGAAACAAGGAGCGCAAGAAATATATGCAAAATTATAGGAACTGGGGTGTATATGATCCAAGTGCAAAAAATCCGTCTTTCTGCGGTAAAAAGTCAGTTATGAAGTTAAAATGATAAAAAAAAAAAACTACACCACTCGATTACCGGCTTCTCCCTCTATAATTTGATACCAAACATGACTTGTCGACCCCCCCCCCTCATCCACAAAAGACCCTCCCCCAGAAATTATTCACTATATTTTTGTACTCTAGACCCTAAATCCATAGAAAAAAACCCAATGATCTACGATACTCCCACACAGAGTTAGCCGTCTTTCAATATTTCGATACTTCGCACGATTTCTTTAACTCCCCAAGTATTTTAGAGAATCTCAAATGGAGAGTTAGGGAGTTTTAATCGGGGAAAACGAACATTCTCATCTCCCAAACTCCCAACTCTCCGAGTTACAGAAGCCGGCCCCTGATGTATAGAAGGCCTAAATTTTTTCCTAGATATTTATTGGATATTTTTTCTTCAGAATTTGTATGCATTTGGAGGATAACGGGTGCTGGGGGGTGGGGGGCGGCTAATAATTTTTATGTGCGTACAAGCTAGTTAAGCAATAATTTCTTCTTAGAAATTTACAGAAAATGTTTCGGCAGAATTTTTAATCATTTTAATGGCCGAATGGAGTTATTTTCAGATACAACACTCGGCTGAACTAAGACGTAAATAACTTTACGAAATGGAACGAGACCGAGGTTTACTTACGAAAAATTGATATTTTTAGCCTAAATATATATCACATTCACATTTTAATGTTTTCAAAAAGTTTTCTAAAAAGTGAAAAAATTAAGAAATGGAAGTTGATGTAATTGAAGATTTGTGCGTTCTATTAATTCGCAGTGTCATTTTTCTTCCAATCTAATTTTTACGATGCATTTTTAATCATTTAATAATAATTTAATTGTTTGACACATTGAGTTCTTACGGAATGAGCGATTCTTATCGTACATTTATTGACTTTTAAACTTGACGAAAGTGCCCCTCACACGAGTTAAAGTTAATTTGTGTACGCCTGTTAAATTAAAGGGTGCGTTCGTTTTACGTATGTAAATGCACTTACCTATAAGTCTATTGTAGTTCAGCCTACTTTCATGTGTGCCGGTCGCCAAAAATGCATACAGTCTAATGAAAAAATATCCAGTAAATTTCTAAGAACAAATTGAAGTCTTCCCTACATCAGGACAAAGCATCATAAAATTTATATTGGAGCGTGGCACTCACATCCATTGCATAGACATAAGCCTATCCACAGACTTCAATAATATTGACTGCTAGCTGCAGGCCTTTCCCATACAAAATTATTGAAGCCAGCATTTGCCCCCATCAAAGAAAGGGGCAAAACCTGCCAAATTAAGTTCAATTTTCTCTCATGTTGCGGGATATTACATAAATAGGGCTACCATAATTAGTTAAAATGAAGGGAAATTATCAATTTTATTTAAAAAACAATTCTGTACACAGTTCTTAATTAAGTTGTTGCTAAATATTCAGAAAATATTTTAAGTACTCACATTTTTCCCGTTTCAAATTTAAAACTACGCTTTGTATATAATTACAAACAATGTTGTTATAAATTTTATATTTTATAATTTTAAAAGTTTACATTTCTTCACGAATTTTTATTTCACGTAATTGCTTTTAAAGTTGAGAAATAAATATTGGGAAAATTCTCTATATTCTGTATAGTTTTCTCGAATGAAAGTAAGAACTGCAACAATTTATGTTTTAAAGTTATTAATACCACTTTAGAAATTTCCTGAATAAGCGGAAAAAATATTCTTCTGAGTGACGATATTGTCAATCTTGATCGATTATTATATCATTAGGTAGTCAGAAAAACGAAGATAAAAATAGGGACTGTAAAGCCGGTCCCACACAATGTGTGCATTCGTCAAATATTTGTCAATGCGTCTCATTTGTCGAGGTGTGTGTAAACGTCACGCATTGCCAAATATTTGGCAAATGCACACATTGTGTGGGACCGGCTTAAAATTCTCAAATTTTCTGGAGGAGCGGCAGTTTGGGCATGATAAAAAATAAATGAATGAATGAGTACGGTAATAGGTTTCTAAAATTGTCGACGACGTGTTATGGTCGTAGCGTATTGTATATAGCAATATGCTACAAGAATTACTGAAGCGTGTAGGCCGGCTGCGTCAAGCATAAAAAAAATGAACGCACCCCGACCGAAAGAAATGCATTTCCGCACGCTCAAGACGACATGTTGGTGTGGAAAAGGAAAAAGAAGACACTCTTCTCTGAATGTCAAGTCATCGAAGCGACGAAAAAAGTGGTGAACGTATCCGAAGAAATATTCAAACATCTGTAAGTATTGAATTAGCAGTAGCTAGAAAACAGGAAAATCCCTCCTGAATATGAGCCTTAAGAAGCGTAATGCCGCAGTCTTCTCGTCACCGTGAGTGATAAAATCCGATATCTTCAGGTCACCATCATAAATAATATATTTGCCTCAGTAATCTAAGAAATACCTAATAAACCAAGGGTATAACTGCCATTTAGGTGGTACGTACTGTCGGCCTGATGAAAGGTAGATGGAAATTCCTGTAATAATAATATTTCCGCAGCTGCATACTTAACCTAACCTTCAAGTAGATGCTTAGTCTAACTACAGGTAGAAACTGGTAGTATAGAGTATGCGGATGGTGACTGCAGGAGAATAGATCAGATCACTATAGGGCACGGTGGCGAGTTGATATCGCATTGATCGTATTTAGCAACTTGCGTCTTTTATTTATTTATTTTTTTTTATTTTTCTGTTACAAATTTTCAAGTGTGGGGTAAATTCATAGCTCCCTTATTTAGATTCGCACAGAGAGAATTTTAAGCAGTTTGTTTTTAGATTTTCTCGGTCTTTTGAGACTCCCCGCGTGTGAAAATTCTATTGATGGATTTTTAAAAGATTAGTGTTTTATAACTATATTGTGCTAGTGAGTTAAGATTGTTAAGACAATCAAAATGAGTGACAGTGAAAACCTAAATAACGAAATTGAAGAAAGTGTTAAAGATGGGGAGAGTGAAATCGAGTTATTAAGGCGCGAGAACGAAATCTTAAGTTGTGAGCGTGATTTGCTACGTCGAGAATCACTATTGAGTGAATCTTCCAGTGAAAATACGAGCACCGAAAGAGGAGTCAATTCAAGCGCTCAGAGTTACAGAATGGGAATACAAGAGGTGAGTGTTTTAATTACCGAATTTAACCCATCAATAAAATCGGGGGGTAATGCAAAGAGTTGGGTGTCCTGCGTGGACGGAATGAAAAACATTTATAACTGGGACGAAACGACGACACTTTTCTACGCATCGTTGAGGTTAAGCGGTGCTGCAAGTTATTGGTTTCAGAGCCGTAAAGCTTCTATCAAAACTTGGGAAGAATTTAAAGAGGAATTAATTCAAAGTTTTCCGAGAGGGCAAGATGATGCTTCGGTTCTTCTTCAAATAATGGGAAGAAAGAAACGAGAATCTGAGTGTATTGAGGAGTATATATATCATATATCTGCTTTAGCAACAAAAATAAACTTGCCGGTATCTTCAACCATAAAATATATGATATCAGGGCTGCATGATCAAAACCTCATAAAGGCTTAAACACAATTGCGACGACAGAGCGATAGAGCGACAGACGACAGCGAAAAATTCGCTGCGAAACAGGCAGTCGAAAAATTTGGAACACAATTGCAACGACAGGCGATGATCGACGATTGTGAAAGAAGATGTTGAAATTTCATTTGTTAAATGGTTTGAGTGTTTTAAAAGGAGATTTTTATCAAGAATATTTTATATTATATTGAAAAAAATGCAATGAACCAAAATGTGGAAAAAAACTGAAAATGAGAAAATTAAGTAAATTAAACTCTTTAAAATATCCATCCAACCCACGTCTTTTTTGTCCACTTGTCTTGCCTGTCTTGCAAATTATAAATTATTTTATGTATTTCGCATTTCCTCGATCAATTTTTCCTCAAAACCCATTATTTTAAAATTACCGCGGCGTGCTACCACCTAAAAAAGACAAAAGTGAATGCCACAACCATTTCATTCGATTAATTTTGTTGGTAGGACTGCAGCGACGACGGCAAAATTAGAAACTGATCAATCCCGGCGATAATGTCGTCGATCGCTCAACGTCGGTAGTCGCAATTTGGTGCATTCGCATAAGATGCTGTGTTTTTAGAATTTTGACAGCGATATATCGTGGTCGTTTGTCGTCTGTCGTCGGAATTGTGTTTAAGCCTTAAATGTGTTGACGGCATCATATTGTGCAACTGTAGCCAGCCTTCTAGTAAAAATCAAGGAGTATGAAGAAATTCAAAGCCAAAGCCTTAGACGGAATGTTTTATTAGGACATGATCAAAGCAACAGTTCTAAGAATAGCTTTAGGAACGAACCACGTGACAATCCTTTAAGAGAACGACGAAATAAACGCACTACACACGATTTCCACAAGAGACTACCAACTAATAAGGATTTGGATCCAACACAAAAGAATAATGCCGTAAGATGTTACCGATGCGGTGAAGTGGGACATATAGTAAATACTTGCCCTTCCGCACCAACAGGAAGAAAGTGCTATAAGTGTAATCAGCCGGGTCATTATGCTAGAGAATGTAAAGTGAAAAATGTGTCCATATTAAATACATATGACGATGTATCCTTGATAAGAGATGAATTTCACAAAATTGTGACTATTGAGGGAAACTCGATCGTTGCTTTCTTCGACTTAGGTAGCGACTGTACCACATTGAAAAATGAAGTTCTGATAAACAATTCGTGGGAGGTACAAAATGCGAACATTTCTCTAAGAGGCTTTGGGGGTAAAATGACTAAAGTACTTGGAAAATTAACAAAAGTGTTATGCTATTCTAACATAAAATTAGAGATAGAAATAATGGTAGTAGATGATCTTGCGCAGAACATTCCAATGATTGTAGGGAGAGATTTTATGGACTGTCCAGGTATCGAATTAATTAAACGTCGGGGTACTTTTGAATTGAGGTTAATTGAAGAACGCAATCCGGATACGGAAGTGAAGATGTTGGTAGATATAAAACAAGATGATATCAAATTTGGAAGAGATATAGAAGAAAGTAAGGTGCAGTTAGTAATGCAGACCATAGAAAAATTTAGAGATTGCTTCGCTAAAAACATGCAGGAACTTGGTAAGACTGATACAGTGAAAATGAAGACAAAATTAAAAAGTGACAAAGTAATTAGGTACCATCCTTATAAAGTCCCCTACGGACTTAAATCAGTGTTGCGGAAATGCGTACAAGACTTGCTTGATTCAGATATAATCCAAACTTCTTCATCTGAGTATGCAAGTCCCGTTGTATTAGTTAAAAAAAAATCGGGCGATTACCGGATGTGCGTTGATTATCGGAAATTGAACGCCATTACACAAAGGGAAATATTTCCAGTTCCCAACATCGAAGAAACTTTGAATCTACTGGCTAATAAAAGCGTATTCACTTCGTTAGACCTTATGAGCGGATATCATCAAATATCAATAGAAGACGAAAGTCTTCACCTTACGGCCTTCGTAACTACAGAAGGGCATTACGAATTTAAAAGAGTCCCCTTTGGTCTTACAAATTCTCCAGCAGTCTTCATGAGACTAATGGCTGAAATTACTAAGAACGTGAAATCAAACCAAATCATCACGTACATGGACGATATTCTTATTGCAACAACTTCAGTTAGTGAAAACTTAACCATTTTAAACGATTTTCTAATTGAATTAAGGAAGGCTGGACTAACACTGAACATCGACAAATGCACTTTCTTTGAAGGTAAAATCAACTTTCTTGGTCATGAGGTTTCATCTGATGGAATTCAACCAGGCATTAATAAAATAAATGCAGTAAAAGATTTCAAGAGACCGGAGAATACTAAAGAAGTCAGACAATTTCTAGGCCTCGCGGCATATTTCGACGTTTCGTCAAGAATTTTTCATATATTGCCCAGCCATTGAACAAACTTTTACGGAAAGATGCCGATTTTAAATGGAGTGAAGAAACGGAAAAAGCTTTTCTGTCACTTAAAGAAATATTAACTGCAAGACCTGTGTTAACATTATACGACGAAGTAAGTAAACATGAAGTTCACACGGACGCAAGCAGCCACGGAATTGCTGGCATATTAATACAGGATCATGACAAGAAAGCACAACCTGTTTCGTATTTCAGCCGCGCCACAACCGAAGCAGAATCGAAATACCATAGCTACGAGTTAGAAGCTTTGGCTGTGGTAGAAACACTTGAGCGTTTTAAACACTACTTGTTACACAAAAGGTTTAAGGTCGTGACAGATTGTCAATCACTACGATTAACTCAGGAAAAAAAGGATCTAGTGCCAAGGATCGCCCGCTGGGCTGAAGATATCTGAGTATGACTTTGCCTTAGAATTTCGTCCGGGAAGTCAACTGATGCATGCGGATGCTCTGAGCCGTTGCCCAACAGGAATCAGCAAGGAAAGCGAAGATGTTACCTGCAAAATGATGGTTGTCGATATCCCTGATGAAGATTGGTTGTCCGTACTTCAGCCGCAAGATCCTAGGTTAGCAGAAATTAAAAAGGTGTTAACAGGCTCTATAATAAATCATCCGGACAAGGACGGAATCAACGGAAATTATGTATTAGAATATAATCGATTATACAAGAAGACAAAAGATGGGCTGCGTTTCTTTGTGCCAACGCGTGCAGGATGGCGTGTGATTAAGTCATCTCACGATGATATGGGGAGTCGAGAGAACGCTGCAGACATTACGAAGGTACTTCTGGTTCTCAAATATGAAGCCCATCGTCATAAAATACGTTAATTCATGCATCGACTGCCTATACAATAAGCGTGGCGTCGATGAAGGAAGATACCAATTACATGTTCCAGACAGGTTACCAGTGCCATTCCACACCATTCATGTGGACCATCTTGGACCGTTCCCTAAGAGCAAAGGCGGAAATCTCCACGTTATCGGAATAATAGATGCGTTTACCAAATTTATTATATTAAAACCCATCAGAGCGACAACCAGCAGAGGAGTTATTAAAGTATTAGAAGATATCACACAGTACTTCGGAATGCCAACGCGCATAATTTCCGACAGAGGCACTGCCTTCACTTCTCATGAGTTTAAAAAGTTCTGTAAGGAAAACGCGATTAAATACATTCTTACAGCGGTGAAAACACCTAGGGGTAATGGCCAAATAGAGAGGTATTTTCGGACGACGAAAACTGCAATTGCTAGCATGGCCAAGGATGATAGCGGCCGAGATTGGGATAAAAGTGTTCGAGCAATTCAGTGCTCTTAATAGCCTAAAAAACTCAACAATGTCTGCTTCTCCACACGAATTGTTAATGTCGTATCAACCTCGCCATATTCTGAAGAATAAACTCATTCTTGCGTTAGAAGAAGACAATAATAAGGAAAATTATGACGAAATACCCCTTGCTGAGCTTCGAGAGCGAGTGTTACACTAAATGAAGCAAAGACAGGCACATCACGCGGAGAAATTTAATGCCTGTCACAAAAAACCACGAACATATAAGGAGGGTGACATTATTCTGATAAAGTATGAAGCCGTTTCCTCAGGAGAATCTCGGAAAATTCAACCGAAATTTAAGGGACCTTACATAGTTAAATCAGTACTTTCAAATGATCGGTATCTAGTAACAGACACAGAAGAAATGCAAGTTTCGCAAAAACGGTATGAAGGAGTTCATTCAGCAGATCGTATGAAACCATGGTGTCAGTTGAACCAGCTTGACTTTGATGAAGGCCTTGAAACAAGTGATGATGATGAGGATAATACCACTATCCAGGAGCCAGTCACGATGGTTTAATAAAATATTTAATAAAAGCTGAATATTAACTAAGGTATGGTACTGTTTTATTTATTCGTTTATTTTACTGTAAGTATTGAATTAGCAGTAGCTAGAAAACAGGAAAATCCCTCCTGAATATGAGCCTTAAGAAGCGTAATGCCGCTGTCTTCTCGTCACCGTGAGTGATAAAATCCGATATATGAAGGTCACCATCATAAATAATATATTTGCCTCAGTAATCTAAGAAATAGCTAATAAACCAAGGGTATAACTGCCATTTAGGTGGTACGTACTGTCGGCCTGATGAAAGGTAGATGGAAATTCCTGTAATAATAATATTTCCGCAGCTGCATGCTTAACCTAACCCTCAAGTAGATGCTTAGTCTAACTACATTTAGAAACAGGTAGTATAGAGTATGCGGATGGTGACTGCAGGAGAATAGATCAGATCACTATAGGGCACGGTGGCGAGTTGATATCGCATTGATCGTATTTAGCAACTTGCGTCCTTTACTTTTTTTTTTTCTTTTTCTGTTACACATCCATGTGGAAATAAGATCTGTAAGTAGATTTTGGATAATTTTTAGTTCCCATACGGATATATTTTCAATCCATCTAATTAGTTTTATACCTCGCGCATTTTTCCAGCCGACAACAAAGAATCTTCTAATCGAAATCAAGGGCTCTTAACTAAAAGATTTCTCGGACTGGTCACCCAAAGATATTAACAGAACTCTTCCCTTCAATTATAATACGCACGCATGGCATCATATTCCTATTTGCCAGCATTTAATACAGTTATAGTGGCGGAATACTTAAAATATGGTATAAACTCAATACTTTGTCAAAGGGGAATATATCCGCCTGAGAGTTTTGTGAGCACGCAACAATATGGATTAGCAATTGTCAAAATTCCAACAAACGTTTTCTTTGGACTTGTGCTCCAAAATGTCAACAAAATCCAGCACAAAAAAGTGTAAATGGTCTGGGAAAAATGCTGATATTGCTTCACCGCCAGGTTATAATCCTTCAGTTGCACAAAGTAGATACAGTCGTCAACTATAAAATGAATTTGTAAATTGTTTTAAATTTTAATTTTTATTATAATTACGTTCCGCACTTTCTTATTTAATGGGCAATCTCATTTCAACTCAACAAAAATTACTTTTGTGATAGAGCCTACAGACAGCAAGTCGAAGCATTAAATTCCAATTTAATTCTTTTAACTAGATGGCGGATGCTGAAGCGCTTCATCATGCCGTGGCATTTTCACCGTGAGTATTATTGATATATTGTTATGGTCGTAGCGATAGCAATATGCTACATGTCATACTGAAGCGTATATGCCGGGCCTGCTGCCGACTACAGCATGAAAACTGAACGCACCCGACCGAAAGACATGCGTTTCCTTAAGCTTAAAGGTAAGTAAGAAGAAGGCAATCAATCTGTCTTACTTCTCGGACAAAAATAGCGCGTGAAAGAAGTCGAGTGAATAAAAAACTGAATACCGAAAATTTTCAACGACATCGTGTCCGAAAAGGTAATAAATTCGATAAATTTTGGTAGTGGCAAATTCAATAAATAAAGTACTTTAGGAATTTCCGAAGGATGCTGGATGAATAAACAAGAAATACAGTGTTCTTAAAGGAAGCTAAAATTCATCCGCTTGTATTGCTTGCTGAGAAAAGTAAATAGATTGAACCAGAACCAGTAAGAGATTCTGCAAAGCCTCTCAATAAAATTTTAGAAAAGGATTTTGAACAATCTTTCAAATTTTAGGCAGCATCGCCAAAGCAGGTTAATTGCTTTGAAACTACCATCACTTTTGCCCTTGCTTCTCAAATCGGAAAATTTCTGTGGTGTTTAACAGATACCATGGAATAAAGATTTGACCTATAACAAAAGTAAAAAAAGGCTAAAGAAGAGCTAGAGGAAATCCCATGAATAAACCTGATAAATCACTGGATCATCTTCATGAATATCGGCAGAATACAATAAAAGAGCAGAACGGTGTTAATAAATCTGTGCGGTTTAAACCAGGACTTATACATAGTGTTGACCAAAGAGATGGAATCTTAGGAATTTGCGGTATTGATGAGAATACAACAAATTTTATTAGTGCTTTTGGAACAGCTGATTTCTCATAGAGGATTAAACTGGTATGAACAGAAATTTTCTAAAATGCTAAGTAGTAATACCGCAACATACATTAGATAAAGGAGTTAAGTATTATTTGTCTCTATATCTATTAAATTAGGAATAGTCTGACTGAATATCTGTAAATTTTTTTTGAATTTGTTCTTCTTTACTTCTCATTTCATGGGTTAAAATTAGTGAAGAAAAAGACCCATAGAATAATTTTTTTATTATTAAGTTTTTAGTTTTCCGAGGCTTATCTACTAAGTCTGTAGAGAAATTAGGATTAGTGCTAAATTTTTATATAATGGTACAATTACCTGCGAGAAACGGTTGATTTATTGTATCTTTATTCTGCTCAGAGCACTCCGAGCGCTCTGAACACCGATTTCTTGTATCTTTATTTACTTTCAGAGTACTCTGAGTGCTCTGAACGTGTATCTTTATTATTGCTCAGAGTGCTCTAACTAATCGTAGATAAACCTCGGAGCATTTGGAGCAATCCGTCAGTAATACCAATAGAGCGCAAAAAAATCCTATTAAAAATGTGAATACTTCTTTAAATTCCATATTTCCTTTCTTTCCTTCACCCCTTATTTATTTTTATAACTTTATTATTATTATTTATTTATTTTTATAAAGAATTTTGTATTTTCAATAGATATTTCACAAATCTTAAGTGCTGCCAATATTAAAATAAACTACCAGAACAGTCAGAGCACTCCAAATTTGTATCTTTGTTCCAGAGTGCTCTGAACGATCTAAAAAATCTGTTCGATCTACGGAGCGGAAAAAAGATACACGCCCATTGAGTGCTCTTCAGATTCTGTTAATCTACTTTTGGCATTTTTCCATTTCTATGGAATTGAATTTTTAAATTTTAGTTAGAAATTATGGGATAGGCTTATGACCAACGTTGTTCTTATTACTTTAGGCTACAATTACACGGTGACCGTAGTTCTAGTTCCAGCTCGCTACATACTTGCCATTTTATAGATGAGCGCTCACACATGTGAGGAACTATGACTTCCTCCAGATATATATTTTCTTTTGCTTTATTTCTAACGCTTTGGTATTACATTCGCTAATGTTTGAGTGGATTATATGATCCTCATATTAAGAATGACATGAACGAAAACAAAACAAGACAGACAATTGGATATCCAATCGTGTGACGATTACATAAGTTTCTGCGATATTATTTTTTATCAGATGAAGTACATTACATATATATATATATTTCATTTGATTAAGTGTAAGTACGCTAAACTGCCAGCGCGGAATGCATGACAGCTAGGAGATTTGTATTCGCAAACTTTATGTGAGGAGAAGACCAAAATTGTGTATTAAACGAGAACTATTATAACGTAACTATGAGAAGCTGAACTTTTAATTCTTCCTTCACATCCCGGAGCCCTCGCACATAGGATGAAGGTCGTCTAGGCTCGCCTAGTCTCTCTATCTCTTTACAGGTATTGTGCCCCCCAGAGTCAAATGGGAGGATGGGGCCGGTAAAGGAAGGTAAAACATCTACGCCTTCCACCAAAATACGGGTAAGTGACGTAAGGGTCCCTTCAGGACCAAGTGGGTGCTGACTGTTCGTTGTAGGCACGAAGAATTTTTTTGTATATGGCAGACGGCAGCGGCAGGTCTTTTTGTGGAACCCCCCACACTCTCCGCCAATAGTTGAGGCGTACTAGCGTGCCGCCCTGCCCGTCAACGCTGTCCGTCGGGTGATCTGTCAGCTCATGCTGGCAGTCGGGACTTTACGTCCCAAGCGAATCACTCATCCTAGTTCCATAACAATATTACACATTTTCTTTTGGTATACGCATACTTCGGCTTCTGTAGCGACTTACACATGTAGAACTTCCTTTTTATTGATATTCTTTTCATGTAGCTATATATAATTTCGATTTAATACTATAATTACGTATCTATACCGCTAATTTAGTGAGATCTTTATACTTTGAAATGATAATACGTTTAAGTAGACACTCCATATTGTCGTGACCCAATATTCAATTGGTCAAATTGTGACATCACGACTCAGCTAGCAGCAGTTGTACAGGTAATTAAATGATTTGCATTAACTAAGCATTTCACTTCGCACAGTGAAATGCTTGGCGATTGCGAATTGTTTACTTGTAAACTGTCGCATCCACTGCTGTGTGTAACTGGGCATTGAGTCATGGTTAAGTAATTATTTGGACTCACTGTTTGTTTACATACAGTATTGGGGGCTTCCGCTGTCGGCAGTGATTAGCGTAATACTTTGTAATTATGATTGCAAGGTATTGCGCTGGTTAATAAAAGATAACGGTTCGGTGTTCAATTAGTTTGGTTAAAATTCTGGAGTTCGATCGCGAGTAACTGTTTTTGTAATAACACTAATTTAAGTCAGTAAATAAAGTTTTATCTTAGAATTACGCGATGTGTTTTTATTGGAGTGCTTATGGGACACGACAATATGTATAAATATATGTATAATTTAACGATATACTTACCAGTATACATTTTGAATGGATGATCCGGTTGAGTCAACACTCTACATACATATAACTATATATACGATAATGATATACTTACTTGCATATTTTTAAGAATGATGGCCTTTTGATTTACTAATGTATCTACATATGTATATAGTTAACTCAATAGTATACATACCTATATATACATTGGAGTGATGATTTTTTTTTGTTAATTTTGCAATTATAACGTAAATATGAAATTTTGAAAGTTTTGATTCTTCCTTCACTATCCCGGAGCCCTCTCACGCAGGATGAAGGTTGTCTAGGCTCGCCTAGTCTCTCTCTCTTTTTACAGGTCAACTAGGGACTCTGAAGAGATATGCCCCTCAGAGTCAGACGGGAGGATGGGGCAGGCAAAGAAAGCAGAACATCTGCGCCTTCGATGGTATACAGGTAAGTGACGTAAGGGTCCCTTCAGGACCGAATGTGTGCCAGCTTTTGTGTTGATAGGCACGAAATTTTTTTAATTATGGCTGACGGCAGCGGCAGGTTTTTTGTGGAACCTCCCCACATTCTCCGCCAATAGCTGAGGCGAACTAGCGTGCCGCCCTGCAGTCAACGCTGCCCGTCGAGTGATCTGTCAGCTCATGCTGACAGTCTGAACTTTACGTCCAAGCCAGTCACTTTTCATAGTTACATAATAGACGAATGCAATATAATCTCCTAAGTAAGCGATCAAAACAGTTAATACTCTGATGCATTCTCAGGCAGTGTCCAAATATATAGTGAAAAACGAAAGTTTTGTATGGCAACCCCACGAGGGAGTTTCCCGATTTGTCTCATTTTCGAACTTAATTTCAGGGTGAGAAGAATGATCGAAATTCATTCATTCTTTAAAAGAATATTCTTAAGAGAATTTTGGTTTTCATTCTCTCGCGAATGAATGAATCGCACAATGTTTGAGTCGGTTTCATTCTTTCGCGAGAGAATGAAATTATTCATTCCCACGTCTTTTGCATTCGCGAATGATAAAGAGTGGAAAAGAATATTCTTTCTCTTCAAAAGTTATTGAATCTAATAGGCTGTTATTTAGTTTGACTAACAGTAGATTATTAATAGTTTCACTACTTAACCTAGATCTTTGTTTAGTCAATATCGTCGTTAGTGCACTAAATGCGCGCTCAACGGATGCTTGACTTGAGGGGACCGCTAGAATCACCTCGGCCAATTTTGCTAAGTCTATTTGTTTTAGGGAAATACTTCTCCAATATTCTAGCACATTTGTGCTAAAAGGCATTCTTTGCCCGTATGCGAGACTATCCAGCAATTGTCTTAAATTTAAATTCCCTTGCCTTGTGGATGTCGACGTGCTGGCTGTCATTGCGTTAATTTTTTCCTCTAAAATATCAAATGGGTCATGGGTCAGAGCAGGGACATCATTGTTACTTTGTGGAATTTGGTCGGCTTGGTTGGCTTCAGTTCTTCCTCCTTCTAGTACATTAAGAAGTGCGCTGGTTCTTAGTATATGCATCTAAAAAATTTAAATACAAAAATTGTAATTAGTTAATTGGTATCAGGTATCAGGCAAGGAAATATGCAGGCAGATTGTAGGCAGGTAAGCAGATAAGCAGGTAGATTTTAATACTCACCACTGCATTTCTTTTCTGATCTTCATTTAAAAAAGGTGAATCCAAGTAATTAAACCAAGGGTCGAAATAAATAGCTGCAAGAAAAGCCTCGTTGTCCAGAAGTTTATCCTTTCTTTTCAACATCGATTCAACTAATTTCTTGGCATACACATTTGCGCTCATTCTCTCTAATTTCGCCTCACATACTAGCCAGTCACGATAAAAATCACCAATAATGTATTGTTCGGCTTGAAGTCTTTTTGTGCATTCGGCCACTGGTTGAAATGCTTCCAAAAATTTTTTAATGAAATCCCAATCCGAATCAAAAGGAAATTCAATGTCATTATTTTCGATGTAATCCTTTAAGTCATGTAAAGATTGGAGCATTTCGTAAGTTGAATTCCATCGTGTTAAATTGTCAAGTATTGGCATTCGTATATCCCCTGCGATACGATGACTTCTGATATTCGTCCTCAGAATTTTTACTGCTTTTCGGCACTCTTCAATTTTCGACTGCATATCCTTTAAGGGATCATGCGCAGCTAGTTGCAAAGTATGAGCCGCACATCTTACTACAGCTAAAACGGATTTCAAACGCGTGTGGATTTGTTCATATTCATCATTATCGGCATCGTTTTCAGAAATAGATGAAACCCTGTCGTTGTCTTCGGTATTTAGTAATCCTTTCATTTCTTGTTGAAGAAGTTTAGACGCCTTTAAAACATTTGCACCGTTATCAGTTGTAGAAGAATATACTTGTGAGAGATCTATATTGAAGTTGTCTAAGCATTTTACTATCTCCTCTTTCAGAAAAACTGCCGTATGCCGCTTTTTTAATTGGATCATTCCTATGGTGTTGACAAAAATCTTAAAATCCTTAAGATATTGTATATTCACTCCTAGAATACTTTTGTCCATCCTTGTGGCCACATCAACTTTTAAGCAAACCATTTTCTTCTTTAATGTTCTTGACAAGAGTTCCTTAATTTGATTAGAACACACTCTCATCTTATCAACCATATTTTTCGAATTTAAATTTAAATCAAATGTTCTTTCGTAAGGTTCAATTATTTTTTTAAAGTATATGTCATCATCGAAAATTCTAAACGGTATATTTTTCACACTAACTAATCCGACACAGCACTTCAAAAAGTTGATTTTGCTAAGCTTAAGATTAACATACGTTGCACTTCGACGGCTGCTTACAGATACAGCATTTGTTCCACTTGCCGATGTTTCTGTATAATTTACATTTTCACTTTCGAAATTATGGTTGTGTACAGTTATATAGTGTCTTTTAATATTTCCTAGCAAATTTCCCTTTAAAACCCTTTCACATAACAAGCACTTTGAGGAATCAGTGTTCTTATCATAAGTCACGAATTTATTTTTGTCTATATTGGATTTGCGACCCATAATTACACGTTAAAATCACCAGAAAACCTATCAACTTTTAATATAATCTACCTGCTAATATATCCGTTACGACCCACTCGAATTCACCGACCGTAAAAGAATGAATTATGAGAATGTTCTCTTCCATTCCGAGTGTTTGGTTTTCATTTTTTCTCATTCTTTTGCTGCCATTAAAGAATATTCTCTCATTTTCATTCTCTCGCGAATAGAATGTATTCTTAAAATTCTCGGCAGCAAACATTCTCTCGCGAATCTTTCAACTCAATTATTCATTCGCGAATGAATGTAAATGATAAAGAATGTATTTTTTCCATTCGCGAAGGAATTTTTCCGAACTCTGCTTAATTTTACTTTTTTTTTAAAGTCCGTGTACAAAATTTCAGCTCTCTAATTATACGCGTTCTCGAGTTATCGTGCGCACAGACAGACAGACGAACGGACGGACGGACATGCAAAAATCAAAATAACTTTTAATATTATGCGTAGGTGTCCAATTAATTTTGCTCTACCATCATTATTTCGAGGTGTTACAAACGGAATGACAAACTTAGTATACCCCTATAGATTTCATCTAGGGTATAAAAATACCAACGCCACTGAACACCTTGTTCTCAGTTTTGCCAGCTCTCTGGAATTGTTTTCCTTTCTCATCTCTTTGCAAGTCCATGTATCGAGAATACTTCCCAAGCCATGAAACAGAAATCTATGTGTGCGTTGAGAGTCCGTTCTCCTAAATGTTCTATATTGATACTTATGGAAAAGTGTCATACATTGACTTTATATTTGCTATAGAGCCTAAATTACTATCCATACAGGAAAATAGTCTTTTAGTAATTTACAGCTTGGTTCCATACCTTTCCAAAGGCTACCCTTAGTATATACCTTACTTAACAAAATAATAAAATAGTTTTGATTAAAACGTAAACTTATCATTTTACGCTCAATAATCTTTCAGCTGAGTAATAATTACATGTGTGTATGTGCAGCCGGAGTCCGAATCTGTAGGCAGCTACAGTCGACATGGTCAGCCGGCGACATGCCATGACGGTACAGCGGCATATACAACAATTACTCAGCTGGGAGTTTTTGTTTCAGGACTTGTAGTCATTTGGTTCAGATAAATTTTTTTTAAATAATTTTGTTAGCAAAGGTATAAAATAAAAATTTTATTTCGGTTCAGAAGATAAGAAAGTATGCCTAAGATTATCAGCAGATCATTTTTCTGTATGAATAGTAGTTTTAGACGCAAGAGCTATTCAAATCAAACTTTTTTCAATCTTCCATAAGATTACTGCAAATATTTTAGAAAGTTAGAACTTCGTTTGAGGCTCTCATGTGGTAGTTTAAACTTTAAACTATGTGATTTTTTTTTACTTCACACAATCATAATCATCAAACTTTAAATTTTCTGTAATTAAAAGAAAAACAATGGTAACTATTTGAACGAAATATCACTACAAATGGATCGATAACAAAAGTAAAACAAAAACTCACATACGAATTTTGATTGATTTCCTTAATAAATTTCATATTGGCTAATCACTGTGTGAGGTAAGATTAATCATCTCCACATATCACACGAGAAGCTATTTGGATAAAAAAATAAATCCAGAAAATTGTTATCTAGTTAATAATGTCAGATATGCGCCAAGGTTTATAAATAACATTACCAAATAATTGTATGTGAAAAATAAACCGTCATCATTCGGTTTCATTTAAATGACAAAATTCAGTAGGACTTTTCTAATTAAATCTACGCCTCTATGTGAGAAAAAAAAAACAAAAAAACTGGATAGACTTGTTGTTATTGTTTGTCTTGTCTTGTCCCTACAATCTACAAAACTAAAAACACTCTTCAAAGGGACAAAGATGCAAAGAGGCTGGCACCACACACATGCCTAGAGATTTCTGCTGTGACTTTTTGCTTCAGTTATCGAGAATTAAAATTGAATTCTTGAAAACAAAACTCATACAAATTTGCTAACTACGCAAAAAAGTTTTCTTCTAAAAAGTGACCTGTCCTTTAAGAGGAGTCAGTACCAAGATTTACAACTTTCATACATTTTTCAACGCAAATTCCTGCCACACTATTTGTACCAGAATAATGATTTATATCTTAAATTAAAGATAACGATGAGGTCTAGTAAATAACGTCGGAAAAAATAAAAAAAAATGCATTGGAATGGAGATATTAGATCGGAAACTTGTAAAAAATGGAAAAAATTGAAGTTTTTCAAATCAAATTCCTGTTAATAGGTATACTCATTTCTGCAAATTATGACTATTTTAAAAAGATAAAGCCTAGACCTAGCAAATAACGTCGAGTTTTTTTATTTTTAGTTGCGTTTTTTTTTAATTATTTAACTCTAATAGTACTTGTTCTTTCTCCTGATATTTCACCAACGAGAAGTTGTAATATTTCATTGAAAGTTGTTGAAATGAAAAGCAAAATAGTATTGTTTATGTTGTTTATGTGCAAAAAAACATTAGAAGAGTCAATTCTCGTTAAAAAATTTCAATTTATTTCAACTGCAAAAATTCATTTTTCGTCTTAAATTGTATGGTTTTGTCACATGTTGGGTTTCTGTCTTTTACGCTAGATGTCTCATAATTCATATGGTGACTGCCCAAGATTTTAGACGCGCTTCGGTAAGCTTTAAAACTAATAGGGCATATGTTCTGAAATTTTAATTTCACGAAGGATACTGTCGTTGACCTTGGTAATGCTAAGGGATTTAATAAAAAATCATTTAGAGTTGATTTTTGTGAAAGTTTAAAAGTGAGTAATTAAGAAATTTTTTGTGCGAACGAATTTTATTAATAAAAGCAACTTACTGTGGTATATTTAGTGTTTTCGTTGTGAATTTATTTATTAATATGGGAGCTATAAAGAAGCTGAATTTACGAGAGTGAGTAATTAAAAACGACATAGTTATTGTGAAAAAGAGAGATCAAAGCAAGTTTATTATATCCTAGTTGAAATATATAGGGTATACCTACTCATAATACAAAGATAACAAGGTATGGCCGATTCGAGAGGAATTTTTTGTGTTGCTACGTCATGAACTGACTAAAGTCATTTCCAACGAATTTGTTTCGAGTTTTTCGTATTTTATTGACTGAAATACGTTTTGAGTTAGTTTCGTCCTTTAAACCACTTCGGTAAAAGTAATTATGTGCTAGTGGGAAAGCAAAGAATTTTGCAAATAGAAATTTTTTTTCACTGTGATAAGGACGATTGAAATTGAGACGAACAAATTTCTGACAATTGTCGGCACGCAACTAATTCCGGCCATACCTTGTTAATCTTTGTATCATGGGGTATACTAAGTTTGTTCTTCGGTTTATAGCGCCCAGAAATGATGCTGGTAGACCAAAATGGGCTGGACACTCATGTACAATGTTAAAAGATATTTTGCTTTTTGCATGTCTGTCTATCTGTCCGTCCGTCCGTCTGTCTATCCGTCCTCACGAGAACTCGAGAGCGCATGTACTTAGAGATCTGAAATTTTTTACACAAGTTTTTAAAAAACAAAGTAAATTTAAAGTTCGAAAATGGGACAAATCAGATGACTCCTTCCTTGGGTTGCCATATAAAAATTTTATTTTTCACTATATATGTATGTATTTGGACACTGCCTGAGAACGCATCAACGTAGATAGCTAAAATTTTATACACGGACTTTTTTATGAAAATAGTAAATATGGTTTCAAAAATGAGCTAAATCGGGCAACCCTTCTCGGTGTTGTCATAAAAAAAATTCAGGATTTTTACGTATACTGTGAAAAGGGTCAGTTCTACACGTTTTTATTGTACTGAATAGCTCTTCAGAATATGAAATGCTATGAAATTGGTTATAGTCATTTTTACTGTCCGATGAACCGGTCTAGAATTATATAGGAAAAACATTTCAAAAATCAACCGTGCACAAATGGGTGACCGACCATACGAAATTACATACGGGCATTCATCTAGGGTATCGTAAGAATTGGTACTACCAATTCTAGTTCTTTTACTGTTTGGGCATTTTTTTACTATTTGGATATTTGCATTTGCATAAAATTAGTAAATAAAATTGCAAAAATGAAATAAATCGGCCAACCCCTTCTTGATGTTGCCACACAAAACTTTTGGTTTTCAATTTATTTTACTTTTATTTTCCACCTAGGGTATATTATTGGTCTTAGACCGATTATAAAATTTTTCTTGTTTTCGTTTTGTAAATGTTTTCGTTAATGTAAAAATCTGCTCTTTAAAATATTTTCGTAAAAGAGCATGCTTATAATTTTAAAACTACGAATTAAAATTTTATTTTCCAGCAAACTAGAAAAAGAGAAGAATAGAATAGAATAGAATAGAATAGAATAAACTTTATTTCGGTAAAGTACACAAGATTGAAATCTTATAGAGTACAACTATTATAGTGGAGCTAGAATCATTTACATCGAAATTCAAAGAGTAAAGAAAAAAATTAAAACTAAAAATAAGAATAAAAAATAAGATAAAAATAATAATAATAAGTCTCATTAAGTAGGGGTTACAATTCAAGTATAACACTAACTGGTATTCCCTTGCGGAGAGAAAGAAAAGAATGTGAAAAAGGAGCTATATTATGTGCGTTTTAACGAGTTTCTTAAATGCATTGATGGTACCAGCCGCCTGCATACTGACAGGGAGATCATTCCACAGACGGATGCTTTGGACAAGATAAGAGCTTTCCATTACAGTCTTGTGAAAGCGAGGCAATGCCAAATTTCTATTTCGTTGGGAGGTAGTAAAATGGAAAAGAAGAATAGTAACATTGAAATGTTAACTACAGATATAGTAGGGGAAGATATTTCTCTTAGAAATAATAATATTGATGATGATGTCAGTATTGACGATAATAATGTTAATTTAAATGACATCGCTATAGTTGAGAAGGAAAGACCCTCATCGACATATAATGATCTACTTGGAAGAAGGATTGTGGATATAAAATACTTTTGGAGTCAATTATGTACTCTTCATAATACTCCTTTTGGCTGTTCACTATTCAATTTAGTATTTCAACGAGAAGCTCACTCAGGTTTCCGGTCGCAAATGCAAGTCAATTATGCTGCAGTAGTGGGATTTACATCGATTGGCTGTGGATTTTCAAACTTGGAAGTATTTTCGTGTTCGCTAGATATTCCGTGCATGTCTTCTAGGACATATAACAAAATTCAAAACCGATTATCAACTGACTGGGCATCTACAGTAAAAATATGTACACAGGAGGCAATGAAGGAAGAAAAGTCGATTGCAATAGAGGCAGGAAACATCGATGCTGATGGTTTTGCTTTAATACCAGTTGTTGCTGATGGATGCTAGTCAAAACGACCCTATGGTAGCAATTACACAGCACTTTCGGGAGCCGCAGCTATTGTCGGGTTTAACACAAAAAAGGTATTATGGTATGGAACAAAAAATAAGTACTTTATAATTTGCAAGCGATTTGAAAATGAGCAAATTCCTGTTCAACCTCTTGACTGTTCCAAGGACTATGAAGGCCCTTCTACAGGAATGGAATCAGCTTTATTAGTCGAAGGATTTAAAGAAAGTGAAAATCATGGTATAAGGCACAATGCGTTAATTGCTAATGGTGATTGCAATGTGTACAAAATTACAAGTACAAAATAATTAGCTTTTTTTTACTTCTTTAGTCAAAAATAAAAATAATAATTATTGACGGTTTTTATTATTGAAATGAATAAATAAAAATTATTGTTACTTAGATGTTTGATTCATTGGAATACGATTATAAAAAGTGTTTTTCTAACATTGATATCCGATAGATTACATCTAAGATGTCAAAGTATTAACTTTAATGCACAAAATGCTCTTTCCATACTTTAGTGTCTGTTATTTATAATTATTATCTTTAATCAAAAATATATAAATCGCAAATTTATCTATATTTCTGAAAAAAAAAATGAAAAAAAAATTATCTTCGACTATAAAACATTAAAATTAAAACTAATTAGCCATCAATTCAAACAAGGACGAATATTGATCACGTAAATACCCTGCCTGCGGATCAATGTACAGCAATTAACAAAATTTACTGAGCACATTTATAGATATTTTAATTGTGCAAAAAGTATTTCCGTTACACAACTCTACACACGAAATTACCACTATAACGATATTACCAACCCTTACCCTCTGCATAAATATGTGAAAATTCAGAGATATTTTTCACTTTTCAAGCTGTTCTAAAGGCGGTTAAATTTTGTTTTAAATTATTTTATTATTAATTAATTTATTTATTTATTTATTAATCATGGTACCATCGAAGGAATATTCCCTATCCACGAAAAAAAGAATCATAAAAATCGGTTCACGCCTTACGATATTATGCGACATGCGAGCATAGAAAAGAAAAGTCGGTCAAAAATTAAAGTCGAAAGAAGAATAATTGCAAGAGCTGTATGAATTAGCTAAACAAGAAAATCCACAAAAATTCCCGATCATTATTCGTCAAGGGCCGAATCACCCGAGGGATCTCTACGAGCTGTTTATCTATATCTATAGTATTTCACGAAATTTATGTAGTAACCAAAGCTTTCCTTCACATCGCACTCGTCTACCGTTCAAACAATCGAGCTTAATTCATTTTCATATGTGCTTCAATTTAGGTATATGTCTGTGTTGAGAGAGGACACAAACCTACGTATAGTAAATTTTATTGCCTGAATATTTCGCTGGGATCTGAAATTGAAGCTTTTGCTGAGTACTGACTCCTCTTAAAACAGAAAAAAATTAGCTAAATGTGTTCAATTGCTTGTACATAGTTAAATTTATTCGTGAATTGTAATAAATCTTCTGACGATCTTATAAAGTTATTATTTTTAGACTTTAATATATTCTGCAGAATAATAATAATGAATAAGATTACTTACATGCCATTTGGCAGCATAATTAATTTTGTAGTATCATTGAACATGACACCCATTCCTTCGTCACACAGTTGATATCCAAAGCCGTACTTGTCGCTATAATCAACCCATTTGGATATCCAGAAAAGAGGCTGCGCTGCTGGATCGGTGTTCTCATCTCCTAGATTGCCGGCAAGTTGAATAGGCTAATAGAAAATATATTACAGTCAAAAACATTTCCTTTATTACTTCTACATACATAGTTTAAATATTTCACATACATTCAACAGATGAAATAAATCATAATATTAGCTGTGTTTTTTGGTTCCGTGAGAGCACAGGAGATTACGAATTGAATTGATTTGTAGGGTGCATAGAAGTAAAAAAAAAGTTTTGAAACTATAGAGAAAATAATCAAGTGCAATGAGTTTAATTCTTACAAAATACTAAAACGGCGAGCCAATACACACTACGAAGAGAAAAATCTTCCTACCAGGCAATGAAATACTGCTGTTGACCTTTAAATGGGAACCATTGCTTTTAATATGACAAAACCAGAAAACTTGTAAATATTTCTGTCTAACAAAATGAAAGCAATATTATCTGCCATTAGTGCGTAAGAGATAGATAAAAATTATAAAAATTCTTAAATACAGCGTGGATCATAAATAATATAACTATATAAAAATTTAATATTTTTTTTACATTAATATGTATTTGTAATTGTTGCAACTCATAGATAATAACACACATAAGCACAGACAAGAAATATACAGATATCGACGGTAGTGCCAAGAAAGTGATGTATGGAAGACCTCATAGCAAACCTCAATAACTCTTTGATCTCGGCTAAATATATCATGGATACGAACCAAAAATTTGTTTCAATATAAGCAAAATTCATTTCTTTCTTACAATTGAAATCTACCATATTTCTTCAAAATTCGTGTGCATTATTGGTGGCTGTAGACGGTCCAAACAAATTCTGTCAGCCGTCTTCCGTGATCAGTTGGTTGTGAGGGGCGTGGGTGGGTTGGCGGTGGAGATAAACATTAATGCTAGATTTACTTCTTTTAATAGTTCGATAAGCGTACGGATTACAAACTTAAGCGAAATTTATTTGCATGGATACAAATCGCACATTTAGAGAAATAACGCCTAACCGGCTATCACTAATCGCCATAACCAAATTAGATTTTGCATTTTTTGGTTTCCGTATTTATGAAAATTGCAAATTTTAACAAAACATTAACTCGAAAGAAAGATATTGTTTCGCACATTAGAAATGTTTTAAATATGATTAAGTATTTATTGAGGTAAAAAGTTAAAATTGCAAGTAGGGAAAATGTGCGGCATAGCAAAAGGAAGATTAGTAGGACGATAAAATGCGAGTGCACAGTGAAATTTCAACTTACTCCGATAAATTCAGTTCGTGGAATCCAGCGGTTTCGGCTTCCCTCCTCCCTGAGCAGTCGTGAAATATGAAAATAAATATGTACATGAATTTGTTCGGACCGTCTACAGCTACCAATAATGCACACAAATTCTGAAGAAATATGGTATGTAAGACGACAATGTAAGTAAATGTAGTTTTAGTTCTCGTTAAACGTTTCTTTCCCTTAAATAAATATGTATATAAAAAAAAGGAACGAGATCATAAATCCCTGAGATACATTGATAGCACGTGTTAATAATTCCCAAGCAGCTCACTCCGATAACAAATTTTTTATCGTCATCAGGAAAATTCTGAAAAGAATCGTTCTCACGCCATACACGGCATGTCGTTGCAACCAGACGAAATGCGATGCCCTCAGTGTCGCATTTATGCGATAGAATTCGATGTCTTTTTCATGAAAATGAAATGCTCGGTCAGCTTAATGCCTGAGAAATTTTTACTTTGTTTTAAATATTTTCTTTTTTTGTCTTTTTTATTGTCTTGTCACAAATATGTATAAATAACTGATTTTTAAATAGAATTTTTGGGAGTAAAAAGGTAAATCTTCAACAAAGAGGGTGTTTTATTTGGAAATCAAAAAAATCTTCTTTCTGCGGTGCTTAAGTGTTGCACTTACTGCACCATTCATCAGGAGTACAGGTGATACACCTTACTCACATACAACGCGGAGAAGCAAAAGAGTTATCCGCTCAAGGAAAAATACATTGGTGACCCCGACGTGATCGTGTCATAAAGAGATCACTGTTCAAAGATTGCAGAGAAGGTAACCAAGTTGTTTCAAATCATGGACGGACTTCTAGATTTGCAAGCATTCCTTGGTGATCAAATTCAGAACAACTATAAAAACTACAAGAAGGATGGACTTTGTCGGAAGACTACCAGAAAGTACTTTGAAACTCGCCTAGCATTGCTTGAGGAACTTTGGGCAGAATTCCACGTCAACCATCAAGAATTAGTAAAACTGGATTCAACTCATGATGACAACGAATACTTCACCACAGATTATTATGCCACCATTCAGCAGTTTTACAAGAAATTCAAAGAAAGCCTCACTGAAGGTATAGAGGAAACCGATCCAGATGAAATGGAACCCCAATCCAAAGCAGACAATACAAATGCATGTCAATCATCTGTAACTGATCACTCAAACGATGCCAGTACCAGCCAATCAAAGGATCAGGTCAGTGCACAACAATTAATCTCGACGCTAAAGAAAGGCACTGAAGAAATTCCTCCAGAAAAAAGGGGTTCGTCCAAGGTACATTTTCAAGTACCAACAAACCAGAGTCACTCAACAGCAAAACAAGAAGAAGAAGTAATTCGAATGGTTCGTAGGCAACATCGTGTCATGGCATCACTCAGTCGAACCCTACAGGAGATCGCTAACAAAGCCGATGAAAGGCATTCAAGGGTATACTATGAGCTGAAGATACAGATGATCAATAAAACAGTCGATGATATATCCGAAACTGATCAGCAGATTTGGGAAGAAACCATGGAGCCACCCCTAGATTACACTAGGGAGCTATACGACGCTCTATACGATTGGTGTCAGGAAGCTCTTGTACACTTACATGAAAAACTTGAGACCATAGAGACTCCAGCGTCAAATAAACAACCAGCACAATCACAGATGAAGTTGCCTCGAGTCACTTTGCCAATATTCGATGGTGACTATACGAAATGGATGCACTTCCATGACCTTTTCGATCAAATGGTCCATGCTAGTTCGATAAGCAATGCTGAAAAAATGTTCTACCTCACCAGCAATCTCAGTGGTGAGGCGATGTCACTAGTCAAGCATCTCTCCATATCAGATGCTAACTATACCATTGCATGGGACGCCTTGAATAAACGGTATAATAACCAAAGATTATTATGCACAGCACTGCTCAACAAGCTGTGGGACCAGGCACCTACACAAGGGTACTCAGCAGCGTCTATCAAACATCTCCACGATGTAACAAACGAGTGCATCCTCGCTCTAGAAAATATAAAGATCTCTACCACAAACTGGGATCCCATATTGGTGCACATGATCATCAAAAAGCTCGACAAGACTACTCATGCACTGTTTGAAGACTCCTTAAAATCACCAAAAGATCTGCCTACCATTAAAGGGCTATTAAGCTTCCTAGAGAGGAGGTTCCATGTACTAGAGTCTCTTGGGAAAGAAGGCCATACTGCAGCAAGAGAGCAGAGATGCAACAAAAAACTGCAAGGACCATCGCGATCCGCATTGGTATCCACAACCAAGCCAATAAGTTGTGTAGTATGCAGAAATAAAAGTCATCCACTATATTTCTGTCCAGCATTTTTGGCCCAGTCCCCATCAAATCGCCGCATAACACTTAGACAACACAAGATATGCATCAACTGTCTGAAAAGCGACCATCCAGTAGCAGAGTGTGGGCTCAGGAGCTGCACTAAGTGTTCCGAAAAGCACAATTCATTAGTGCACATAGACTCAGCTCCAAGATCGCACAACAGTCCTAGGTCGCCAAATCAAAGGCAATCATCAGTAAGCTTGGACAAGGGAACACCGATCAGCAACACTAGTGCTCAAAATTCAACGGCTCTAACAGCTCACACCAAAAGGCCAAGGCAAAATTACGTTATGCTCAGCACAGTAGTAATCGAAGTGAGCAACATCAAGGGAGAAAGGATACAATGCCGAGCCATTCTTGATTCAGGATCACAGCTCAACTTCATCACGTCAGAGTTATCAAGGCGACTAAACCTGCTACACATTCCAGAAACAATGTACGTTCAAGGAATAGGCAAGGGACTCCGAAAGACCCATCATAGAGTGCAGTTGTATCTACATTCAAGAATGAACAACTACTCCACCCAAATGGATGCGTTTGTGTTTAACAAGGTGGTGTCCAATCTACCAGATCATGTAATTGAGAGCAAGTCATGGCCTATCCCACAAAACATTCCGTTGGCCGATCCAAACTTCAATAAACCTGGCACAATTGACCTTTTAATAGGAGCCGAACTTTACTTTGATTTACTAGCAGTTGGACAAATCAAACTTGGTGAAAACTTGCCAACACTTCAGAACACAATGTTCGGGTGGACCGTGTCCGGACCAGTGCAAGATGAAAAGGTCTCTGTTGCGCTATGTGGCATCTGCAGTGAAGATGAGAGAATTGAGGAGCAACTCAGTCGCTTTTGGAAACTGGAGGAAATAGACTCAATGGATGAAACCTGCAGTCTTACAAGAACTGAGCAAAGATGTGTAGAGCACTTCGATCAGACTGTCAAAAGAAATTATCAAGGCAGATTTGTAGTCAAGCTACCATTTTCCCAAGATCCCAAGGCCATCGGAGAATCAAGAGATATCGCCCTTAAACGATTCTATTCTATATGTTGATTTTATGCGGGAATACGAAGCTTCAGGACACATGAGAAGGACGAAATTAACAGAAATAAAAGGCCCACATTATTTTTTGCCGCATCATTGCGTCACAAAGTTGGATAGTACTACCACAAAGCTACGAGTTGTGTTCGACGCATCAGCCAAAACGACGTCGAACGTGTCGTTAAATGAGGTTCTGTGCAAGGGCCCAACTATCCAGGACGAGCTACTCTCAATCCTGTTACGATTCAGATTCCCAAGGTTTGTCTTCACCGCCGATATAGAAAAGATGTATCGGCAGGTTGAAGTCGCTGAAGAAGATCAGCAGTATCAATTAATCACCTGGAGAGAAGATCCACACCAGCCATTGCAGTACTTCAAATTATGTACCGTTATCTATGGACTAGCACCAGCCCCGTTCCTCGCAACCAAGTGCTTGGAATATCTTGCCAATGATGGCGCTCTGACTCATCCACTGGGGTCGAAGGTCCTCAAACGAGACTTTTATGTAGATGATGTAATGACAGGGTCCGATAGTTTAACTGAGCTTCTTGAGACACAGCATCAACTCAAACAATTACTCATTTCTGGCGGATTTAACCTTCGTAAGTGGTGTGGAAATCACCCACAGCCGTTACGACATATTCCGAAGGAAGACATTGAACTTGAGTTAAACTTCAACGAGCCCGTAGAAGACTCCATAAAAACGCTTGGTCTAACTTGGCAACCAAGTTCAGATATCTTCCGAATAAAAACAAGCTGGAAAGAAGCACGGAGGGTTACCAAAAGAACAGCCCTCTCCGACATCGCACATATCTTCGACCCACTGGGATTCATGAACCCAGTCACAATATTAGCGAGAATATTTATCAGAAAAATTTGGTCTCTAAAGCTGGACTGGGATGCCTCGCTACCCATGGACATGCATACCAGCTGGTTAAAATTTCGAGAGGACTTGAAGCTTCTGAACGAAATTAAAATCCCAAGGCATATAGCATCTGGTAAAATCTGTAAAACACTACAATTACACACCTTCGCCGATGCATCCGAAACAGCCTACGGGGCAGCCGTATATGTCAGAACTACACATCAAGATGGTGTCATCACAGTACGTCTACTTTGTGCGAAATCGAAGGTAGCTCCGATAAAAACAACAACATTACCCAGACTCGAACTGTGTGCAGCGAAACTAGCAGTTCAATTAACTCACCGAGTAAGAAAAGACATCAATATACCTCATATAAAAGGATATTTTTGGACAGATTCCGAAATTACGCTGGCATGGATCAATTCAGAGTCGTCATCATACCACACATTTGTAGCCAATCGAGTCGCAGCAATCCAAAGACTATCCAGTCCAGAACAGTGGAGGCATGTACGGTCAAAAGACAATCCTGCAGATATCGTTTCTAGAGGAATGGCACCAGCCAAACTCGTCAAATGCAATCTCTGGTTTTACGGCCCTCCATTTCTACATGGATCAGAAGCCATCTGGCCATCACAACCGCCCAGAAAAGAGACAGAAGTAGAAATAAAAAGGAGCAAGGCACCAGTTGTATTGGCATCAACAAGCGAACAACCATGGATCGACAACATCAACCACAAGAACTCCGCCCAGAAACTCTTAAGGATTCTAGCCTACATGCTCCGATTTACTCGCGTCGCAAGTCGACAAAAACGAGCGTCGTCAGTAAAGTTGTCAGCTGAGGAACTAGACAAGGCACTTATGGCAGTCATTTACCAAACCCAACGAGAAGGCTTTAAAGATGAAGTACATCAACTCGAAAGGAACAAATATGTCAGCAACAACAATCCATTAAACAGTCTTTGCCCCTTCTTCGATGATCGAAATATCATCCGGGTTGGGGGACGCCTGGTAAACTCTGAGCTGTCTTACGATGCTAAGCACCCAATATTATTGCCGTATTCTCATCCATTAACAACGCTTTTGATGGTCGACATTCATAATCGCAATCTACACGTCGGACCTCAGGGGTTGCTGGCGATCACCAGACAACGATACTGGCCAATCAAGGGATTAGATTAGAAGGTGGAAACTGGTGTCGCACATTAAACATGAGTTCTGGCGACGCTGGTCAACCGAATACCTCAGCGAACTTCAACAAAGGCACAAGTGGAAGCAAGAAGGCAAAAATGCCAATCCAGGAATGATGGTTCTAATTAAGGACGGCAACTTGCCTCCCTTGAGATGGCAGCTCGGAAAAATTGAGAAGACCATACAAGGAGAAGACGGATTGGTACGAGTCGCCGATGTCCGAACGACTTCTGGTATGATGAGACGGCCAATTCACAAATTAGCTCCACTACCAATCGAAGAGACGGAGGAATCTAGCAATTCCAATCCTGCGACTCGACCTGGCACCTCTCGAAGCGATGACACTACTTCCGACACGACCAACAGTCCAGACAACCGCCCTAAAAGAAGAAAACTTGTTATGGTCGTAGCATATTGCATATAGCAATATGTCACCACGGACTGAAGCGTGTAGGCCCGGCTTGTTGTCGACTACAGCATGAAACCAAAACGCGCCCCGACCGAGAGAAATGCTTCCTCAAGCTCGGTGTCATGTTCAGTGACAGGAGAAAAAGAAGAAGACTTTTTCCGGCGGTCATTTTTCTTGTCTTTGGGAAGAGTCTGGCTTGTGAAAAATGTGTGAAATGTGGAGACAAAAATTGTCCTAAATTTTTTTAAATAAAAAATTAAATGAATCGGGGAAAGTAACTAACTAAAAACCATACTGAGGTGACCAGTAGAAACCAGCGAAATTAAATAAAACGAGAAAAAGTAAAACAACTAAATTCGACAATATCCCAGTGGATAAGGAAAATAGACGGCGTGGGCGGTTTGTTTAAGGCGCCTAAGGAGATCGAGGCAATTCCATGAAACCAGCGCTAATTGTGAAGGAAATGAAAGAACCGAAAAGTAAAAGATAGGGCAACTGTGGAGCGACAGCAGGGATAAGGTCAGAGAATTCTTTTTCTAGGTTAGAATTGCATTTTGTCCAGCTAGGGCACGTTGTGCCCAGTACCCAGCTTATACAATTACGAAAATAAGGAGAATCCGACCCCTCCTAGTCCATTAACAAAACAAAAAAAAAACAAAAATTTAGCATACATATTGTCGTTTACTGCTTATCATTCGAATAGTCTGGCTGAAATCACTGAAGCATATTGATGATAAAGTCAGGGCACGTAAACTTCCACTACCGTCATTGACAGCGGAAAGCCTAAGGACTTCGAGTTTATTGCAAATCATAAAGTTTCATTCCACTTTGAATTCTGACTGGAACACTGCAAGGAGGCAGTCACCTGGTGCACTAATCATTATTAATACATAGACGGGAATTTGTTTGAACCAACGTCTGCAGGTGGGTGCATATCGCTGCTCCGTTTAACCGAGGTCAGACTCTAGAGATGATTAAGCGACTCATCAAGGATTTAATACAAAGGGTTGTTATGGTTAGTTCGTCCAATATAGCCAAATTCCAGCACAAGTTCTTTTTGGTTTTCACTAGTATGTAGGCTTTTGACCGTAAGATTTCATTAATACAGTATGGTACATATATACTTAGCTGGACATTAGGTTTTGGTTAGGTGAATTTTGCATGCACATATATATATATTTACGCTGAATTCTGTGCACATATGTATACATAACATTACCTGATATAAGATTTTTTTTTTATATTCGAATTTTGCTGGTACATATATATATTTACGTTAATTTTTTTTTCACCTATATATGTACTTACCTGACATAAGATTTTGATACTTGAATTTTGCATGCACATATCTATATATTTACGCTGAATTCTGTGCACATATGTATACATAACATTACCTGATATAAGATTTTTTTTATATTCGAATTTTGCTGGTACATATATATATTTACGTTAATTTTTTTTTCACCTATATATGTACTTACCTGACATAAGATTTTGATACTTGAATTTTGCTCATATATATTATATACTTACCTGACATAAGATTTTGATACTTGAATTTTGCTCATATATATTATATACTTACCTGACATAAACTTTAATATTTGAATTTTTGCTCACCTATATTCACTGTAACATAGGACTCTTTTAGTCGAATTTTGCCAATGTCAGGTGCGATAGCTCGGACCCAATACTATCCTTGAGTCAAGGCACCCAGGGCAACGATCCCGGAAAACTTGTACTATTTATTTCTTCCATACAGGCATTCACAGCGGCTGAAGCGCTTCAATCGTTGGAGAAGGAGTACTGTAAGTACGTTTGCATTTTAAGTATAGCTCGAGTTATCTGAGAAAAAAAAACAGGAAGATTTTCACTTTCTTTAAATCGACCCTGAGTCCCAATTCAAGTATGGGGTGGGTTTGAAATGATCGCCAAACACATTTAATCAGATATAATTGTGTAACAATAGAGAGATGTACCTTTCAAGTACCTTTAAGTACCTATAGGCCTATCTAATAAGTGCTACGGGGGTGAAATTAAGAAAAATTTTTAAAGAAAGGAATAAATGTAAATTTTGATTATAACGTAATGAAGTCTTAAAGTTTATCACTTCTCCCTCTCACTATCCTGGAGCCCTCTCGTATGAAGGTCGCTCGTTTATTCTCTTTCTACAGGTCAGCCAAAGGGACTTGGAAATAGTGCCCCCCAAGTCAAAGGGAGGATGGGGCAAGGCCAAGAAGGCATAACATCTGCGCCTTCAATTCAGCAGTAAGCAGGTAAGTGACGTAAAGGTCCCTTCAGGACCGAGTGTGTGCCGTTTTTTTGTAGTGCAGGCACGAAAATTTTTTTTGTCTATGGATGATGACATGCGGCAGGTATTTCGGGAACTCCCCCACACTCTCCGCCATCCTTAGCCGAGGTGCTAGCGTGCCGCCCTGTGCTATCGCTGTCATCAGGCGATCTGTCAGCTTATGCTGGCAGTTTGGACTTAACGTCCTGGTCAAGTCGCCTTCAACATACTTCCATAACAAACTTCGAGCATCTTCAAGTCCAGTTACAAGTATGCTCTTACTGACATGTTTAATCATGCCTATTCTTGGAAATCCCTTAGCTCAGATTATTCCATTCAAATCACAAGCGGGGATATATTTTGAGAATCTCGGTTCTGCTAACTTGGTCAGCAGTGAGTGGTCCCTTATAGTGTACTACAATATGGTAGGATATTGGAAGGAGGCTGACGCAATTAGCACTGGAATAGGTAACCTGCAACATATATGTAGTATGCTCAAAAACGCAAGCTACTGTTCTCTGATCACCGATCAACTTGTCTCATTGAAAGAAGAGCTCGCCCACAGTAATGAGCTACTTCAAATCTCCTCATCAAAGAGACCAAGGCGAGCCCCACTTAACATAATCGGCAACATAGCAGGAGCACTGTTTGGGATCCTAGATTCAGAATATGCCGAAAAATTATCAACAACCATCGACCAAATAAGAACCAATGAAAATCATTTACTGCAGTTGATCAAAAATCAAACATCTGTGATAGACTCCACTGTGAACGTATTAAAACATGATCAGGAAAGCATGACTAGCCACTTAGAGACCATCAAGAATCACATAATGCTCATAACCACCCAACTCAACAATATTACAGAAGAGATATACCAGCGGAAAGTGGCTGAAACATTTTCCACTTGGGCTTTGCAGATAACATTGATGACTATGAAATACCAACGAGCTCAAACAGCAATTTTGAATGTACTGACTGACACTCATCTCGGGAAAATCAACCCCCAGCTATTGTCTCCGCGACAGCTAAAGGAAGAATTAAATACAATAAAAGATCACTTACCATCAACAATCAGATTACCCACAAAAACAGATAATCTACTTCAGCTTTATAATCTCATGAAGGTCGAAGGTCGAGCAACAAAAAAATATGTGATATTTCGGGTAAAGCTCCCCTTGTTTACCTTTGAGGAGTTTGAACTATATCGCATCATTCCAGTTCCAGTAATAATCAATGGCAGTTTTGTAGCTATTAAACCATCAGCTGAATTTCTGGTCGTCAATCTTCACAAAGACAAATATTATCCGCTCAACAACCAGGAATTTCATCTGTGTCAAACCATTGGAGAGTCACAGCACATGTGCATGCAAAACCATCCAATGTATCGAAGAGGGGCCAATGTCAGCTCCTGTGAAATGAGCTTCCTTACATACGCGCAACCATCCAGCAGTTGCGATCTAATTAATGCGGAAAACCTCCCCAAATGGATTCAGCTCTATAATCCAAACAAATGGATTTATTCCGTGAAAGGAAACACCAGCATCACTGTCGTCTGTCACACCAACACCGTTCAACAGGTACTACAAGGTGCAGGAATTCTGAGCATGGAAACAAATTGCGAAATTAGGCATGATTATTTAACTCTGCAAGCCCACAACACCTATCCACATACACTGAAATCATCGTTCAATCCCACACAAAATCTTACCGATTTCATATACCCAGAAGGCTCTGCATCTACTCTCAAGCTTCCAAGATCCAAGGAACATCATTACAAACGGGAAGAAATAGAAGACATACAGAAGCAGATCCAGGAACTCAAAAGAAATGAAATACTACCCGAAGAAATTCATACTAATGACGTACACCATTTTACCTTGGGATACACCACACTCCTGCTGACAATCACCATCGCAGCAGTTTTGCTGTACATAAAATGCACAAGAAGTACACATAATTCACCAAGAAATGCACCAATTCCAGCCCAACGGACCTTGGTGGCAAGACAATTCGAAATAGATCCTGAACTCGTCAGCCAAGAACTTTGCCCAGGAGCTGGTCAAGGCGCGGGAGGATGTTAATAATTCCCAAGCAGCTCACTCCGATAACAAATTTTTTATCGTCATCAGGAAAATTCTGAAAAGAATCGTTCTCACGCCATACACGGCATGTCGTTGCAACCAGACGAAATGCGATGCCCTCAGTGTCGCATTTATGCGATAGAATTCGATGTCTTTTTCATGAAAATGAAATGCTCGGTCAGCTTAATGCCTGAGAAATTTTTACTTTGTTTTAAATATTTTCTTTTTTTGTCTTTTTTATTGTCTTGTCACAAATATGTATAAATAACTGATTTTTAAATAGAATTTTTGGGAGTAAAAAGGTAAATCTTCAACAAAGAGGGTGTTTTATTTGGAAATCAAAAAAATCTTCTTTCTGCGGTGCTTAAGTGTTGCACTTACTGCACCATTCATCAGGAGTACAGGTGATACACCTTACTCACATACAACGCGGAGAAGCAAAAGAGTTATCCGCTCAAGGAAAAATACAGCACGAATGTATGGACAAAATTACTGCCAGTGATTCCAGGAAGAAAACTCTTTCCTTTTAAACCTGCATGGCCCTGCACAGGTTGTAAAGTGTTTTATTTGCGGTTGTGTAGCGAGGAAATATTTAGGGAAGGGAAACTGGTTTCAGGATATTTGGCACTTTGAGATTTTAGTCATTCATTAATGAATACTTGGTTAAAAAGTGCGTGACCTGAAGTCTAAAGGTGAATTAATCAATTGATAGTGTAGTTTATATGTAAGAAGCAAATAAATTTTAATATAGAAGTGTTTGATGAGGAATAAACTATTTGCAAATAGGTGAGTGTTCTCACTGAGTCTGTGGTGTGGAAAATCTAAATTGTGTAGCTGCTTGATTAGCTATGTAGACGGAAATAGCACGTTGTATCTAGAAGTGATACTGCTAGTTATATTTTAGTTTCTACAAATTCAAATAGAGCTTTAATTAAGTGCAAACTGGTGGTTATTGTTTGTTTTAAAAGGAGATATTGTGTCATACAGCGATATCACTTCTATAGTTTTTTTTAGTGTATGTACGTAATTTCACAATCCGACCAATGTTACCAGACATACGGAAACTTCCGTACATGTACGGAAATTTTCAACTGAAAACGGAAGGCGGAAATCACTCCTTTCGCACGGAAATTTTTAATTTTTGAGCAAAGGTATGTTATATTTAGTGTATAATTAACCTATGACGTTTTGCTGTAATATCAATCCTATCAAACATGTTTAGTGCATTGAATAAATAACTAATAAGGAAGCGGGGTATCGTGCGAATACAGTGTACGTATTTAAGCATTTCAATGACAGTGTGACCTTAGGTCGGGGGGGGGAGAGAGAGAGAAATGACAAGAGGGCATCGTCGCTATTTTGTGTCAGTTCAACATTCTGTCATTTCATTATTTTGAAAAGAAGTTATCGGATTTGAATTCGCGATATTCTAATAAATAATTAATTTAACAGGATATTTTCTTAATAGTAGTGTAAAATTAGTGTAAAATATACTTTTGTAAACGATTATTTATGTAATAGAGACTCCGGAGTCTTAAAAAACCGTAACGAAGTGCGCTGTGCTGTCCTGCAGGAACGAACGGAGTTATGTCGTGGGAAAGCATTCTTCAAGTAAGCTTAATAGCTTTACTTATTAATTATTATTGTTTTAAAAAAAATAAAAGTGAAATATCTATAAAAATAAAGAGCCATGGCAAAAGATTTAACATTTTACCAATGCCGGTTTATTTGTTTACAATTGAATTGTCAGTTGCTGCCTAAATTATTCCAGTCATACAAAGGCAACGCCAAGAAATATTATCTGAAAATAAGGGGGGAGCTAAAAATTTGTTTATTTTACATAGGAATTTGGATTATGAAAAATGTTCCCTTTCAGAATGTCAGAATTTAATTACTGCCATGACGAAACTGGACGAAACGAATACAAACAGCACACTAATGCATTTCGCCGAGTGGCTTACTTATAGACGGAGAGCTAGCCACGGAAATAGGGCAGCAATTTATAGAGCGATTAAAACCACCTAATCAGTCTGCCTTAACACCATTATTAATTGATTCGGGCGCCTGGCAGCTTTTCATTGGTGGTGGTGGGCGTGGTATGGCCGTAAAGGGGTTGAAAAATCAGGTGAAGGTGTTCAATTTATAGAGCGCTGGTTTTTGGTGTGATTGTAGCTAATTATGTTCAAAATTCGAAAATAATATTGCCAGGCGATTTGCTTGGGGGAAAAGTAGTGCCAGGTGACGTTAAAAGTGCATAGAAAAGTGCCGAAGTCGTCTCATTTATAGAGGGCTGGGACTAAATATTTCCGTTACATTTAACCCTCAGGGTCGTGTGTGCAAAATGACAGGCGAAAATATTGAGCCAAACACCTTGCCAGGCGCCGACAAAGTGCGAGAAGTGCGCGCACGATAGTGAATCAGAGGCTACAGCTATTTTTTATTATGAACGTTGTATGTTATTCTATTGTTATGGATTTAAGGGAGAACATTTTATATTCATTATTATTCATTATTTTTAAGCAGTATTATGTGGTGAACTCATAAGCGATTTCAATAAACCTCATCTGCGATTAATCGATATAAAAAATATCGATTAAAAAATATATTATTATATATATATATATAGTATATATACCGGTCACATCTATTTCCTCCTCCAGGTGTACGGGTTGAATGACGATGTCATTAACGTAGGTTGGCGATTGATCCCCCTCCAAAGTATTTCGAATTTATGTTCGCTTTCTGTCCAGCCATAATTGAGTGGAGTTAATTTTGTTGGGTTTTTGACATTCGCGTTTCCCCATACACTACTGATATAGTTTGCTCTAAGAAGTTATTGATGCAGCTCTGTTTTACATGGCGGCAAATTCGCTGCATCAACATTTTAGAATCTTCGGCTGAATGGCTTATTGACGTCCTTGAATTCGAAAGTTTTTGTGAAAATTTTGAATCTTGCCTCGTTGACGTCATCGGTTTGTTGGACGCCATAGATGCGGCAGACAAATTTCTCTAATACTGGATACACAGTATCCCTTGCATCCGATGAATGAAGATTACACAGACTCGAACAAGCTTCTTGAAATTCTAAGCTCTTTTCGAGGAGAGCAAACGGCCTGTTTTTGCCTTTTTTGAAGAACGCCGGATTGTAATCACAGCCCATTAAAGCGTGAAATCCTGGCAATGCGCTGGCCAGTTGTTGTATAGTGAACTAATGTCGATGTACCTATGATTATTGCCTACACCGGCATCCATCCAAATTCGCACAGAATTTTTTACGCGATGCATATTCCCCAGCATTATAATTAGAATTTCGGTGTCGGAGCTTTTAATAACAATATTAGCGTCGAAATCAATGTTGCAAACGTGATAATTTTCGTGTCCGCCTCTTCGTGATTACCACACGACAATTGTTCGTCTATCGATTGTTGAACAGTTTCGTTTACGGACTTGTAGCAATAACAATTAAGGGTTGTTCTTTCACGTGACCCCAAAGGAAGAAGTCGCAAGGTGTTAAGTCTCGGTGGCCAATTGTGATCACCTCTTCGAGAGATAACACGGTCCGGAAACTTTTCCCGTAAAAGATCAATGGTTTCGTTGCTTGTATGGCACGTAGCGCCATCTTGTAAACGTTGTCCAGATGAATACCATCCAATTCCAGCCAGAAAAAATCATTAATCATCTGTCGATAGCGCAAACCATTCACCGTAACTGTTGCTCCAGCCTCATTTTCGAAAAAGTAAGGTCCAATGACCCCGCGGGACCATAAACCGCACCAAACAGTCACACGTTGAGATAGAGAGGCCTTTCAACAATAACTCTTGGGTTTTCCGAGCCCCAGATGCGACAATTTTGCTTGTTGACGAAGCCATCGAAATGGAAATGGGCCTCATCACTCAAGATGAGTTTTCGATGGAATTCCGGATCATTTTCATGCATTTCAAGGACCCAATCAGCAAAGACTCGACATTGTTGATGATCGGCCGGCTTGAGTTCTTGTGTTAACTGAACTTTATAAGCCTTAAGACACAAATCTTTATGCAAAATACGGTGTAATGACGTTTGTGGAATGCCTAATTCCAAAGAACGACGAGGAATGTACAAACCTGGGTTTTCTTCAACACTTTCGGCTACAGCAGCAATATTCTCGGCTGTTCTTGAGCGACGTGCACGGGTTTTATTCTTCACATCACTAACTTGTCCCGACAGCTCAAAGTTTTCTACCAATTTCTGTATTGCGGTCCGACAAGGTGCTTCACGACGACCCAAAAATGTTCGAGTTTTACGAACCGTCTCTGCCACATTTTCACCATTTTTATAGTGAATTTTAATAATTTCAATGCGTTGTTGAATCCTGTATCGTTCCATTTTTATTAATGGCGTAGTTTCTACTTGTCAAATGTCAAAATATGATAGCTCCAAAAGTGACATCTACCGAAATAGCGGGCTAATTAAAATAACACCTCTTATTGGAAAACCCTTTATTAAAATTCACATATACGGTTTTTTGTCCAATAAATGTTGCCACTTCATTGGTCGCCCAGTGTTCGATTAAAAAGCGTACAAGCGCTTATTTGAAGCAGTTCTGGTCCCGAAATAACGTAGGCCTGATTTTGAAGTCCATCTCTTCTTTCGTGTTCATTGTTTTTGATGGACGGTGAAAAGTATTGATCAAAAACAAGATGTTGTTGCTTTGAATCTTGTGACCATTTGGAGAAATTTTTTAGAAATGCTGCCGAATGTTTTTGGAACTTCCTTGATTAAATGAAGCATAAAAAACCCATCTCTTAGGTTCAGAGAGGTTTCACGGATGCTATCGGTTATTTTTAAAGATAGATACGTCGATTCATCTACAGTGACGTCTGCGGGACACACAATGTTCTGATTGTGCATGAAAATGATTTTTAATTGTGTACCAAATCTTTTAGAAATTCTATCCCTCATCCGCTGCGGTTAATCATCTTCATCCTCGGAGTCCTCTTGGTGTAATTCCCGTAAATTACTCTTAAATTTTTTTAAATTTTATAAATTTAGAAATTTTAAAATTTTATACAATTCAATAAATTTTTATAAATTTTTATTCTTATTATAGAGTATTGATAGTTCTTTTTTATGAACAGTTATAACGGTAATTTTCATACTTAAATATTCAGAATAATTATCAAGATATCTATCCGTTTCTGTTACCGTGTTTTCATGTACAATTACATGCACGAAATTAAAAAAAAAAAAAAAATGCATGATATTAATTGGTAAAAAATAAACAATTAACATAGTGAATGTTAATACTGCTTAAAAGTAAAGAATAATAATGAATAAAAAATGTTCTCCCTTTAATCCATAACAATAGAATAACATACAACGTTCATAATAAAAAATAGCTGTAGCCTCTGATTCACTATCGTGCGCGCACTTCTCGCTCTTTGTCGGCGGCTGGCAAGGTGTTTGGCTCAATATTTTCGCCTGTCATTTTGCACACACGACCCTGAGGGTTAAATGTAACGGAAAAATTTAGTCCCAGCCCTCTATAAATGAGACGACTTCGGCACTTTTCTACGCACTTTTAACGTCACCTGGCACTACTTTTCCCCCAAGCAAATCGCCTGGCAATATTATTTTCGAATTTTGAACATAATTAGCTACAATCACACCAAAAACCAGCGCTCTATAAATTGAACACCTTCACCTGATTTTTCAACCCCTTTACGGCCATACCACGCCCACCCCCACCAATGAAAAGCTGCCAGGCGCCCGAATCAATTAATAATGGTGTTAAGGCAAACTGATTAGGTGGTTTTAATCGCTCTATAAATTGCTGCCCTATTTCCGTGGCTAGCTCTTAGGCTATTACGTTTTCACCCGATATGCCGTTTCCTTATTAGTTATTTATTCAATTGTTTAGTGTAATAACTGAGTGCCATGGAAACCGACATTAGAAAAATGTGTTTCTAAGCTCTTGTTAACGGCCAAGCTAAATGCGACTTGGCTGAATTGACTGATGCAATTTTAACGTCACTTGCATTCCATTTCAGAGCCTTAGATTATATAGCAAAAAGGATAGGCCATGCTGTGTAAAATTCGTGTACGTGTGATTAGTATTTTTTTTTTTTGTAAACACGGGGGAGAAATGACAAGAGGGCTGCGCTTATTTATTTATAGTCAGTTTGACATTTCGAATATTTCTAAATTTATTTGAATTTAAGAAAAAAAGTCCTGTGGTTTTTTATTGATTTTTCTTTAAAAAAAAGATTGAAAGTGGTTTATATATATACTCAATAATAGTAGAAACAGTACTGAAGTGTCTGTGTAAGAGATTCTATATAATCGAGACTCCGGAGTCTCGAATTATGGTGAAGAAGGGAGCTGTGCTGTGCTGTTCTGCAGAGAGAACCGGAGTTATTGCCATAGGAAATCATTTTTCAGGCAAATTTAATAGTTTCAATTTTGCGATATAATGGGACCTCTTCTATTGAATTTATTCAATACTTAATAAAGTTTCAACCATTAAATTATGTGCCCGGTCAGAAAATATCGTAGTTTACTACTTCCATGACTAAAACGAACACATCCATGCGGATCTACTATAGGAAGAAAAATGCTTAAGTTTTTTTTCCTGATAGCCTAAACTTTTTGCTATATAATCTAAGAATGGAGGCTATGATCAAAATACATTTTTTATTTGTTTTAAATGTTGTACTCCAGGGCAGTCGCACAAACTTAATTGTATTTTCTATCACGTACATTATATCCTGAATTCTTAGTACAGACTAAAATGAGTACGAAAGTGATTTATTTAATTACAACGCCTACTTTAGATCTATTGCATTATTTAATAATAATAATTTATTCAGTCTACCGATTTTAACAATCTTACAGACAGGAAATATTACATATTTACATATAAGCTATGTATACATTAGGCAAGCATTAGAAACAATCATAGATCATAGTTGTTCTGCGGTTTATAGCGTGTATGTGTGTGTGCCTGTGTGTGTGTGCGCTTTCATGCCTGCGGGAGAGTGCAGCTCTCAACGTCGACGCGTTCTCAGGCAATGCCCAAATTTATAGTAAAAAATCGATATGTTTGTATGACAACCCGCGAAGGATCTACCCGATCCGTCCCATTTTCGAACTTAAATTTTCTATTTTTCTAAAAGCCGTAACCCAAGTTATTCCCATTACGATCTACTTTCCACCATTAGGTGCCGTAATATCGTGAAATGTTTAGGAAAATACGGCACAGAAAACACAATACTCTCTTCAGCTGTCTTTCATATAAACATGTAAAGAAATTAGTCAGAGAATTACGTCACAGGTTACAGCTGCAATGTGTCAAAATTTTAATGGGAATACTTTGTCTTCTATATACTTTGACCGTAATTAAAATGCCGCTTTATCTGCTCGTGAAGCTTCGAGGAGGGAACTAAAGGAGGCGACATGTATGAAAAAAGCGTAGCTACTATCGTTCTTCTTCTTGTTTTGTCGAGGTGCCAGAGGCGCCGTTAAAATTTGTTGATGCCTTAAAATCACAACAAATTAATGGCGCGAAAATTCAAACATATTTCTTAGAAACTCCGCACAATTTTCTGCACCACCCACTGATATATATGTATGTCAGTGGGATTTACCGAATTTACCACAAAAGTATTTTCCTCAACACGGCTTGTTGTATCTGAATCTTCGAACATTTATAATTCTTTTTTATATTACTATCACTTAGTCCAATAGCCATTAACCATTTCATATAAAAAGTAAATTATCCCTTTTGTAACTACGTCTCTGCGCCAAACACACTTCGCGGCTCTTTGTTTACAATAAAAGTGACAGTCAAACACTGCCAAAATCAAGATGGCGAAATTTTTTGGCTACGCTGCCATACATATACTTTACTATGGGATGTCGTCTCCTTTAGTTCTCTCCTCACAGGCGTGAAATTCGGCCATATTAGACCCTGACTGTCAGATTTCAAAGCTGGAACTTGGCACTTTCGTACTTTTGTTTTTCTTGTTTGGAACCTAACGCATAGACGTAGTAAGATACAGAAAAAATTTTCCAATTAACTTGGACTTGATATAAATACTTATACTTTTCCCATCAGTATCTGCCCAAACAAAATTCCCAATGAATTTGTTTAATGAGAACGTGTGTGTTGTATATATATTTGTAACTACGTGATTATCTAATAGATTTCGCCTTGTATCATAGTTCCACTTAAATAATATTTAAAACTTCTCGCCATTAAAGAGCATGGCGATTCAATATGCCAACAAAGGGCTTTACCACACAAGAAGTTTTTAGGGAAGGAAGAAATTTCTTTCAAAGTGGACCTAATTTTCTTGCAGTAGTATTAGTATACTGCCCGTACTCCGGATCGAAACTTGGTACCACGGAATTTTTCCTACCGCCGAAAACTCCACACCAAAAAAACATTCGCGTGTGGGCTATGGCAAATGTTCTTGAAAATGTATATACAGAGTACGGAAACGCACACTCACGTGCGCACGCGCACGTGAGTAATAAATTGTGTGCGATCAAAGCGCACATACTCGTGAGTCGTGTGCGATTTTCTTGGGCATTAGCGCACGCGCCCATGAGTGAGTAATTCACAATAAGAAAGCGCACACTCGCGTGCGCACACGAAATTTCTTACTGCTCATTACTCACGAGTGAGTAATTCACAATAAGACAGCGCACACTCGCGTGCGCACACGAAATTTCAGTATAAGAAAGCGCACACTCGCGTGCGCACACGAAACTTCTTACTGCTCATTACTCACGAGTGAGTAATTCAATATAAGAAAGCGCACACTCGCGTGCGCACACGGAATAACTCACGAGTGAGTAATTCATTGGAAGAAAACGCACACGAAATTTTTCATTGCTCAATTCCTACTTGTGTATGCAATTTCATTTATGAAACGATAAGTCCAAGACATGTTTATTGTACTAAGAACTTCTTCAGAATACGAAATTCTATAAAATTGGTTGTATTCATTTTTTCTGTCCGACGAACCGTTCTAGAAATATATGCGAAAAACTACTTCAAAAATCAAACTTGCACAGAAGGGTGACAATGCGAAATTTTATAAGGGCATTCATCTTGGGTATCATAAGAATTGGTCTTAGACCAATTCTAGCTTTTTTTCTTGTTTTAACAGGCACCAGTGCACAAAATAAACTTCAAAGATAAATAGTTTCCGTACTTTTGTTAAATTTCGCAAAAGAATTTTAAATTGAGTAAACCTGTTCACAAAACAAAAGCGCATTTGACAATCACGGCTCAATTAGGTCTCTCGTATCTCACTTACTCCTATGTACCATGCCCTGCTCTTAAAAAATTACGTTCATGTACACGAATTATACACGATTCATCCATTCCTGTTTGCTATATGTTCTAAGTCTTAAAAGTCAAATTGCAGTCAATAAAGGTGCGATGAGAATCGCTCATTCCGTTAGAACGCGATGTGTCAAACAATTAAATTATTACTAAATGATTAAAAGTGCAATGTAAAAATTAAAATGGAATAAAAATGGTACTGCACAAATCTTCAATTAAATCAACTTCCATTTGTTAATTTTTTCACTTTTACCACTTTTTAAAATTGAAAACATGAAATATCACGATAGTAACTCTAACAAAAATTTAGGTTTTCACCAAGGTATGTATATAGAATACATCGTATACCCATTATGAACCACGTTCCGCCATTAGTGACGAAATACTCTCTGCGCTCTCTCTGATTTCCTATAGAAATATATATACATTACTCACGAAATTACGTCACAGAACACGTTCCAAAATTTTAATACGAATAACTTGTATTCTATATGCCTTGTATTTGAACACTGCCTGAGAACGCGTTACGTAGTGAGCTGAAATTTTGTATACGATGTTTTTATAAATATAGTTCACTTAGAGTGATGAAATTTGCACACGGTGTTTTCATAGAAATATTTAATAATCTCGGCCACATCGAGCAACTGCTTCTTGGTGTTACCCACTGACTTATAGCAATAGACTGACCGATTTGTTATTTCATATGGCACAAAAAATATTGTGTTTCTGTATGTCAGAGTTTGAGCAACATTTATTACATTAAAGCATATAAAACACAACCAAACAGATGAAATTTTACACCCGAAAATCGAATAAAAATAAAAAAAAAAATATTTCTTGTGTTCGAGTGATATTTTAATTGCTTATAAGCACTTTTATAAGAAATTAATCTCATTCCGACTTTAATTTTCAAAAAGTTATTTTTACCTGAATCCTGTGTATGGGCAAGAGAGACGGAGCATGGTAAACACTATCTTTACTTTATTCTTCCTGCGGTGATAACATCTGCAGCCAACATAAAAACATCAAATGGCATTCGAAAACGTGCGCAAAAGAGAAAATTATATAACTCGCGCCATTCTTTCCTATAAGGCAATTACAATACGATCAGTCCATTGTTATAAGTCAGTGTTGTTCCCATATATTAATTTAGGTTTTTTACGTATACCATCAGTCCTAAATGTTTTCATTGTACGGAAGTTCTTCAAAATATGAAATTGGTCCTAATCATTTTACTGTTCTAGAAATAGGTATATGCGATAGAATTCCTGTATACCTACTTACATACACGATCATTTTCCCAATTCTTGTACCTTAGATGAAATCATATAGGGTATTCCAAGTTTGTACTTCCGTACGTATCGCATAGAAGTAATTATGACAGAGCAAAATGGATTGAACACTCAAGCATAATTGATTTTTGCATGTCCGTCTGCCCGTTTGTCTATCTGTCCGTTTATCTGATATCGATAACTTGAGAAAGTGTGTACTTAGACTTAGAGAGTTGAAATTTTGCACACTGGCTTTAAAAAAAAAAAGTTAATTTAAATTCGAAAATGGAATAAATCGTGTATCTCTTTCATGGTGCTCCCTTTAAAAATTTAGTTTATCGCTACATATTTGGAGATTGCCTGAAAATGCATCTACGTAATGAGCTGATATTTTGTATACGATTTTTTTTATAAGTATAGTTCACTTAGAGAGCTGAAGGTTAGCAAACGGCCTTTCTCATAACAATAGTAAATAAAATAACCTTCTTGGTGTTGCAATATAAAAATTTTATTGACCAATGCTTGATGAGATTTTTTTGAATTTTTTCACAATATTATTATATATTATTATTAGTTATAAAATTGGACTTGGACTTGGTTTACTTAAGCAATAAACCCGTCATATATAAAAAATAAAAAAACTAAATAAAAAAAACCTTGCACTGCCAACAATCGAACCCATACCCGCCCTAATCGAAGACTTTGACCTAACACCCTACTGACGGAGACAAAGTCCCTTACTTAGTTTGGGCTATAAATGGATATTTAAAACAAATTGTGTTCGATCTCACAGGTTAAAAACAGACACTTAAAAACGAAATCGTGATTGCTTCAAATTTTTTGATGTGCAAACCCCTTCAAAAATGCGTGATTTTGCAACTCTTGGTTGGACTTGTCGAACTTAAATGCTTGTAGAATTTGAAGCAAATAACCGAATTGGGTCAAATAAATTTTGTAAGATAAAGCAGGCATGTGAAAGGCCATTTCTTGAAATATACGGTCCATTCGCTTTATGCGGCCGCCACCAGGAGGCGTCTAATGGACATTACATTTCCAGAACATTTTAATTTTTTTTAATAGGAAAATAAAATCTGGGAATGCTGAAATTCGGTATAGACAATCCTTTTGTAGAAAAAAATTAAAAATTGGAATAATTGTTATAGGTGGACGCCATCCTTAAATTTACATCCTCTGTAATGCCAGATATCCTAGGTATATTGTGAAAAAGAATGGTTGCAATCGAATCAACTGTTACAGAAAACTATCGAGTTTAGTGTGTGAAGAAATTTTGAAATTTTTTGAAATGAGCTGTAAAATGCTCAATTTGGTCGTCTTCCACCACAAATGAAAATGAAATTTTTAAATATAAACGGTAAAGGATGTTTGTAGTAAATCGCATCTAGATTTTGTCCCATAAAGTTATGTAATTAGTTTTCCGATCGAGCTAATAGTTTAGGAGAAAACTTAATAATAGTAGAACGACCTCGTTTTACAGCAATTTTTGTCGTTTTTTGCCGTGGAAATATGTAAAAATTTATAACGGAATAACGGTGCTTCGGAGGAATTTTTTTGTAAAGATGAAAAAGTTTCGTAATCGAACACTAATACGTATGGTTGAAAAAAAATTGGAACAATAACTCATTTGTAGTAATGGGGTATATATGGGAACCAGATGAGGAAAAACATTGAACTTCGGGAGTAAAAGCTCAGTGAGAAAATGCCTCAAATCACAAATGAAGACCTTCTAATAGATATAGAATTTTGTTAACTTTAATTTGAATATAAAAATTTTTCTCTACGGTCATCCGTTATGATGCAGGGTCCGACAAAGTGAAAAGTGATTTTCAGGTAAAATGTAAAAGGGTGGAAAAAATATACTACGAAGTATACTCAATTGAAATTTGAAAAACGCCATTCGATAGAGCTCGGCGGGGGCTTTAATTAGACACCCCACATGCCATATTTGGGGCTTGTGTAACAACCCCCCACCCCAAATTTTTTTTAATAGCTTTATTCCCTTTATCGAACTAAAGACGAATCCGAAGTTAGTTTTTTAATCCGTCACCCCCTCACCCCTCCAGAGCTGATTTTAGTTTAAATTCAAAGGGTAAACTTCCCTTGTTCACCGTTTCCACAAAACCACCCCGATTTTGATGAGACAGCTACTTATAACCACGAAGGTGTTTCCTTTCGATAATGATTTAGTTTATTTCATTCTTTTGGGTGGCTTCGGCTAAAAAGGAGCCATTTGGCACATTGGAAATTTTCCTAGGACACCCCCTCCCCTGCTGCACCCCTTGAAATTTTTGACCTCCACCCACCCCCAAGGAAGGGCGGAGGGGGGTGAAATTTCAGATTCGTAAACGTTGAAATATTCTCCCACTCGACCCAGTGGAGCTGGAATTTCACTTGTTATCGGCCGGGCAATTGACCCTTAGCTTTTTCGAAAATCATCAAGTTTGTATGAAAATTTTTCGGAATTCGAAAAAAAATACCATCATGCTATGGGAAATTATAAGTGGAATTTAGGTCAAAAAATTCATCCGCCTGTGAAAAAAACTACGGAATCTAGGTCGATTTTTCTGGATGGCACCCTTCACCCTATTTCCCCTTTTCCAAGCGTTTCGAATATATCGTTTTTCTAAATTTTTGATATTTTATAGCCACGCCCATAGGCTTTCCAACGAATCTTAAAACATCTCGCTAGACCCTCAGGGAGTGGAGAAATAAGGGAAAATCTGAAATGACGATTTGAAAACTTCAACTGCGTGAATTTCGAAATCTATTTCGAATTTCGAATATTTTCGAAAACCAAAAGATAGCTTATCAAAAGATCTATAAGGTGTATAAATTTCACCCCCCTACTAATTAAATTACTCAAGTTAGAGTTAATATCGAAAATTCCCCCCACCCTATTTTTCTCCCACTCAAAAGTCCAAATGAACTGAAACTTGAAAAATTGGTTCAGAATAAAAAGATCTTTCAAAAAAGTGCTATAATTAAAAAATCGTACGATTCAAATAGAAGTTATTCGAATTCGAAAATGTCTAACTTTAACCATCATAAAAGGTATTTTCGAATTCGAATTTTGTACCCAAAGGTGAATGGAGAAAAATTCAATATATATTCTATATATGAAATTTGATAAAAATCCAGCAATAATTGTAAAAGTTTTAGTACCAAAGACTTTTTCATGTTTTTCACTCATCACTTTTTACTTTATATGATATGATTATAGATACATTAATTAATAGCTAACTTTTTCCCTTAGAAATATAACATAGACTTAGCAAACATAATTAAATGTCGTTTGAAGAATTAATTAATAGCAAGGGTTAAGGAATAATGCAGAAAATGGAATGAAAACTAGGTGGAAGGAGAAGCACAGGACCAAGTCGAGGTGGGAATCGAACCCACGACCCCAGGGATGGTAGCCAGCGCGCTTACCAACTGAGCTATTATCTTGCAATTTTATATATTATGGCTCATATTTCTTCGTTTTCTGATTCTAATTCAGAACAAGGTTATTGCTATCAAATACCTCCAAAAAAGAAATTGATCAACCGGCGGACAAGAATTGAAAAATTTCGAAAGAATTAATTGTTCCTGTTATTCCTTTTCCATCCAATAAATTCAAAGCAAAATGTAAGGCATGTAATGCTGAATTTTCCAATAGAGAGACAAGGGAACGGATATCGATACAAGCAAAAAATTAAAGCATCGATAGAATGTACTTCAAAAACCATCACATTTTTTGTTTTTTTTGTCAGAAGAAGGAAGACGCTTGTATAATTTAAAGCTACAAATAACAAACTTTGTGCATTTTTCGCGAAACACAATGTTTTCACTTTGACCGCTGATCATCTAACAGAACTTTATAAAAAGTACTTCACCGATTCTGAAATTGCAAAAAGGTGTTAAACTTAAAAGAACCAAAGCATTTGCCATTTCAAAAAACGTTTTACATAGAAATTTTACGGAAAATTTAATATCCAGACTACAGTAAAAAAAAATTTGATGGGGTCACGGATATTTCAATGAAAAAGACTTTGTGCGTTGATTTGGAAACTGTGTAGAAGTTCCTATTCCAGAAAATGTTACAGCACGCAAATCCTGTTTTGATAATCTTATTAATCTTTTTACTCGTAACAGTATTCCTGTCGAAAATATTATAGAATTTGGAAGCGAAGGCTGTAACTTTATTATGGGAGCGCACAATTCACTCTCTTCAAACTGTTCAGGCATTAAAATTTTCAAATGTATATGCCATTTTTTACATTTATGTGTCAGTTCTGGTTGCGCCTCTTTACCCGATAAATACGAAAGTCTTGCTAGAAGAACTCATAATTATTTTAAAAATACAAAATAGATATTCGTCCAATTTCAGAGTTACTTAGAGCTAGCCCCGCGCAAAATTTTGAATCCATCTCCAAACGCTGGCTGTCTTTAAATCTCGTAGTAAATAGATTGCTGGAAAACTGGCCAGCTTTATTACTATTTTTTACAGATCAATGCGTTTATGAAAATTTTTCTTATCCATTTTTGAAATATTACTTTTTTTTTTATTGGATAATACCAAAATTTAATAACATAAATGCATACTTTCAATCTAGCAAAGTGGTATTAACTGAAAATGGGAAATTGTCATCTCTTTACAAAGAACTCCTTCAATGCTACATGTTACATATGTTCATACAACAGAGATACATAATATAGATCCGAACAATTCTGAACACACTAAGCGAACAAAATATTTATCTCCCTATCAAAGTTATTGAACAATTGTAATATATTGAGTCCGCTGGAATACAGAATTATGAAACCAGAAAACAGGAACTTAAACAAAATCGTAAAAATTTCTATTATGTAATCTGTAGTAATATTAAGAAAAGAATTACTTTTGAAGGCCCGGTGTTATCGCAAATTCATATTCTATCACCGCTAACGGCTGTCGTTTATAGTCTACCTAGAATATACTGATACGGTAAATGCAGAAATTCTAGTTATAGAAGAAGAAACCGGATGTGGCAATTTTAAAGCCACCGAAGATATGTATTTAAAAATGAATGCTGAAATGTACATAAATATAAGTGAAGAATAATATTATGTGAAATGTGGAGAATCCTTTTTGATCTGTAAATTTGTGTAATATGCATTATATTTTTTTTTTAATTTAAGACTGAAAAATATCGACTCGATCAAATGAAATTGATCACATCAAAATAAAATCCTTGAAATTAAGGAATGTTCCTCTATACGTTTTTATACGTAAATCTTGAAGTTATTTTTATTTATTGAAATGCAAATTGCTTTAATTTTTATTTTTTGTTAACGAAATGAAGATTTATACTTATTTTAATAAATTTTTTATATGAAACATATTTAAAAAATGTTTCAAAAGCGTGATATATTTTCACGGAATTTATGCACGAAAAATTTCCGTACTCATATAATAATAACTTCATAACTTCATTTTCAAATTCTGGCAACATTGAATTCGACTCACACAGTTTCTTTTTAAATTATTGCAGAGTATCCGGGTTGGCTGATCGGCTAAGCATCCTTGTGGAGCGCGCCTTATTATGTGTGTGTGTGTTTTTTTTCTCTTTATTTTAAACTTTACATTAATGTAAAATAAAACAAATATGTATGACTTTTCTTGCTCTTAATTGCGTTTCTTCCTATAGGTAGATTTCAATTCTAAGAAATAAATCAATTCTTTCCTACATTGAAAACAACTTATAAAGGCCTGAGACTAATGTCGAATTCTTTTCAACAATTTCTACACCGGTGCAGTGCAGCTTTACGTGTTTTCGTTTTGTAATGGAACAATAAAAACACGTAAAGCTGCACTGCACCGGTGTAGAATTCGTTGAAAAGTATTCGACATAAAATCCGCGCTGATGTACCTAGATCTACGCTCATAAAAATGTTTAGCTAACAAGCCCAAGCAACCAAATCAATCCAACTTCCACGAAGCCGAGACTGCCCGGACACAACTCACAACTTATTCGAATCGTCTTCAGCAGCCACAAAAATTGTTGGTTCGTACCAATGATATATTTAGCCGAGATCAGTGAGTTATTGCGGTTTGCTATGAGCTTTCTATACATCACTTTCTTAGTACTACCGTTGATATCTGGGTATTTCTTGTCTGTGACATAAGTAACATAAGTACTTATTACTTGCCATAAGTATTTTCACGCCATGCAAAATGTGATCCCACGTAATCTGCATTTCCTTGCAATTTCGCGAACCAAAGGCAGAGGATATGCGACACTATGTTATCTCATAAAACTGGTAAGATGCAGATCATGTCAACCGTGCACATTTTGCACATGAGAACAAATGAATTATCGCATAAAACTGATAAGATGCAGATCATGTCAACCGTGCACATTTTGCACATGAGAACAAATGAATTTAGAATTAAGCTATTGACCGTGAGAAGTTTTAATTTTCCAAATTGTAATCCCCCAAAAAAATTGTATAAATTAAGGAATGATGAAAATAACCAGCGCATTAAATCCATTTTCTCGCCTTTACGTACAGACTGCACTGGTATCAAGCTACAGCAATCTACTACCTCACGGTGTACCCTGAGATATCCCAATCCGACCTAATTAATTAATTAATTTACATACAGTGCAAAAGAGTGTATAATATTTATTATAAAGAGTGTATAATATGATAAAGAGTGTATAATATTATAATATAGTGAGATTATTGTACTGAAGAAAAGAAGTTCTCCACGTTTATATATTAAAAAAAAAAAAATGAATTTGTAAATATGTAATTTATTTACGGCCCTGTAGAATTAGCACACATTTTTACCGTGTTCTGAATAAATTTACGACGCAAAGATAGCAAGATTAAAACAATGATAAGAGTGTAATGTATAGTTACTATCTTACATCCCACTCTAAAATTTTCTAATAAGGGGAAATGGATACAGTTTTCTCATTTCACAATTGAAATATTTTGCCTCGTGGACTAGAAATGCAAAATTGTGCTTTTTACATTGTTTTTTTTTTAATTAAATTCAAATGCCATTCCCAATATTTTCTGTGATAGCTTTTGTAACATAAAGTAACTCAAAACAGAAGTAGGCTTTTACCATAAATACATGCAAAAACACAGTGTGTAAAATAAATCATTACACCCTTCTTCGCCAGTGTGTCAAAACAACTTGCTTGGTTATTGAAAAATGTAAACATTTCTCCTTCTCGTGTCACACATATGCTCCATTTTCTTAAAGATACATGCAATTGTTTTTTTTTAATTTGCACTCATTTTTTCATATTTTTTCAAATGACGCTCTACTCTGGTGGGTAATCTCTTTCTATTGAACAGCTCTGTTCAAGAGATTTCTCTTAAATAGTATATGCCCGCCGCACGGAACCAAAGGAACACAGCTATAGTGGCAACAAAAATTTAAGTGGAATTTTTGTTTTTCTTAAACTATCTCTGGCACGTTCATCTGATGAAGAAAATTCAGTTAGGGCATTAGAATAGGCAACAAATATGAAATTGAATAAGAAATTATTATAGGCTAAATTTTTTATGGGAAATTTTCAGTCCTTGCACTGAAAATTGTGCTACTGTACTCGCCTATGAAAATTTAGACCTGCTTGTGATACATTTGTTTGCTCTTTCAGGAAGGAAAGTACAGTGTGGAAATAACCATTCCGAGCTGTTGAAACTCAGTATGTAGCTTGTCAGCCCACTGAAACCGACAACCAACAATAGTATTACCCCTAATTGCTGCGCTTTTACTAGCTTTTGATATTAGATCATTAGTTTTTATAATAAAATAAGCCCGTTCGCAAAATTTTGTTCAAGACATTACCGCGCTACAAAAAAAAGTTCTGACAAGTAAATTCGTAACCTCCATTACACACGAAAAAAAAAATCATCTATAATAATAATTTAAAGAATGCTTAATAATGTGTACTTTCACCATTCTTTTTGATCATAATTTATAGCATCTGATGTTAACTCAGCATTAACCGTATTGGATTGGTATGTTAATTAAAAATTATAAAAAATTTGTAAATAATTAATATCTTTCTTAAATCTATTGAAGCTAAAACAGATACTCACCTTAGTGTTTATAAGATTTGATAGTTGCTCATATAAATTAATTACATCTGACCTGTATTCATCATTATGCCTAGGCATCTGTCCTGAAGCCGTAATAGCATCATGCAAGTGATTCTTTAAGAATGTTGAATCCAGTTTTGTATCGTTCACTGCTACTTAATTAAAGGTATTAATTCAATAACATGAGAAAAACCACGTATTATAATCAAGAAGCATTCAAAAATACCTACCCATTACATTTATTTCAATTAAAGGTGTTCTCTTGCTGCCCTTGCTCTCAAGATTCTCCAACAAATCAGGACGTGGTGCCATTGTCAAACAGGATGCCGGTAAACTTTTAGGGAGCGGGCTACTATTTATAAAGTCAAAATTAAGAAGTTGACCGATTGTTGGCCGTTTTTCGGGATTAGATTGCAACATTGCAATTATCATATCAGCAGCGCTTTTTCTTAAGCAATTAGGTACTCTATAATAAGCTTGATAAATGAGCTTTCTTAAAAAAAAAAAAAATCACACCCTTACCTATATTCACACTTTTTTATTTTGCTATATGTATCCCTAAGGCTTTTAGTTTCAAATGGTGGTTGTCCGACAAGTAAAGTATACATTACACATCCTATTGACCATATATCCACTTCATAGGAGTGACCCTTCTTACTTAAAATTTCTGGAGCAATGTAGTTCGGAGTGCCGCATAAAGTTTTCTTTCGTTCGCCTAAAAGCATTTTTTAACATCAACAGAAGTCCATTATATTTTCTATTTATGTACATATGTATATGTATGTATATGTTTATATAACATCATAATGGATATATATACGGATATTTATTTATGAGTAACGAAAGAAGCAAACGGCTTGTGCATTTTTTTGCAAACCTGGGTTTGTCAATGTGTGCGTGTGCGGAAAATTTTACTCCAATAAGAAGTTCTCAAGGATAAAATGTTTTTATGGTTGCTGGAATAAAAAACATTGTTGCTGTCTTACTGACACCCTAATCTGTCAAGTCTTGAATACTGGCAACACGTTTTATTATTATGTTACAGCAAAAATTTATTAAATTAAACTTTAAATTAAAATTTATTAAATTAAACTTGTCAAAATGGAAGAAAATAGAAGTGTGTTTTTAATGTATAATTAAATATTTCGAAATTGAAAGATTTCAAAAATTTGTTTATAGAAAGAGTTGCAGTTATTTTAAAGCACCTAGAAGTAGTGCATCCATAAATTCATTGCAGTGGTCTTTTTCGGAGGCCATTGGAAATGATTTGGAAATAGATATTCCAATTTGGCTGTTTGACAGTTTGCAATTTATAAAATGGGAGACCCTTGCATATATTAAGGAATTTTGAGTATGTACCTGATCTATTATTGTTAACTAATCTTATATTTAAATCTGCATTCCTAAGATTATATGGTGCATTCGTCATCAGTGTTATTCTACCTCTTAAATATGGCGGAATTTTAAATATTATATAATGTCCGTCACATTTATCCACTTCACAGATTCCACGTAATTGATTATCTATTACATACATTGCAAGATTAAACGCTTTGCCCTATTTTGACCTTCGATGTACGTGTGCATGGAAAATGTACCGTCGAGCAGTATTCAAAATGAGGTTTTATAGTCACATTGTACATTATTATTGCAGTCGCTAGTGAAGCTGATTTTCTCAACCTTTTAAAGTAAGCTAATTTCTTCCCAATCTTTTTACATATATAATCCACATGTTTAGTTAAGGCTCTTCCCTGACGGGTCAGTACGGTAGCGACATAGTATCGGTACGACATTATCCCGTCGATGTCGTACCACATGGAGCACCCTCACGGTCCTACATGTAATGGACTAAATTAGCAGATATTTTTGTAATTTCACGACAAAATTCACGTCTCAATTCAGTAAATGCCGCTTCTCTACTGACAAGGCATGTCCAAACGCTGCATACCAAAAACATGTTGCATTTCAACCGCGCACTGCAGACCCGTGGGTGGGTACTGATTAAAATACACGGTGGCAACAGTAGCTCGGTATGCTGTACGCTTGCAGAGTCAATGTCGTACCGATGCCGTACCGTCTATTTTTCTTTTAATAAGATCGAGCAACACAGAAATTATGAGAAGATAACAGATTATGATGTAGATGACTTACAAACTTGTTTATACAACAAAATTCGTTTCATTTATATTACAACACAGTTGCCTAAGCAGTGTAGGCATGAATATAAATTAAGCATACATAGCTTTTCATGTGCGTTATTTAACGGAAAATGATTTATGCATGCTATGCCGGATTCCGAAAGATCCGCTTGCTGGCTGTGTACGTACTACCTAAAGTTTACTACCGAGCACAACAACCTATACCGTTACAATCTTGAAACTCTATAATGGCATAAGGTAGAAATTAATGACGCAGTATATCGTAGAAAAATATTGGTAATAACTGACAATGGGAGCAAGGCGTGAAAAGCTTAATTCTACTAATTATTTTTTACTATATTTTCTTATGCAGGCCTTTTTGTTATTCAATAACTAGGATGAAGCTAAAATATTGGTCTAAGACTAATTTTATCGATACCCCAGATAAATGTCCGTAAAATGAAGCCAGCAACGGTTAGTTGGAATACATATATAAATGGTTATAATCAATTTCATTCAGCTGAACCTTCAGTACATTGCAAACTTCGAGAATAGACTATTTTCCAAGTAAGCGTGAAAAATCCGCAAATCTTGAAATTACGAAGAAACTCCCCAATTTAAAACTTTATAAAAATTTCAGCCATCTAATGCGAGAGTTAGACGTAATAGTACAGTTGCATGCAAGCCGCACTGCCATACTTCTTGCACGTGTACCTCTACTGCCATGCAGGCAGTTCAGCTTTTAGCGAACTTGCATGATGAAAAACCATGGCAGCTGAACTGATAGTAATTCGACATTATGAAGTTTTCAAGATGACGAAAAAGAAATGCTTGAGAGAATTTGATAAATTTATTCTGGAAAATGAGATTTTCTGGGATCATTTGCATTACATCATTTACCAACACCTCCCTCTTAACTTTTTCTTGGGTTTTTATCATTCTGCTACTTCCTTTATTGCTATAATTTTCCAATATACGCGTGACTTTACGCCTCAATGCCATTTTTTAAATGAACTTGCATGCAAGATGATAAGACATCAACCGAACTGCCTTCTGCTGTGAAGTTAAAAATCGCGTTGGAAGGGAGGCTTGCATGCAAGCTGTACTATCTCGTGTAATCCCCGGGTAAGACAACACGTTCTCTTGAGCTATCATGCGAACAGACAGACATGCAAAAACCGATATTGCTTAAAAAACAGAAAAAAAATCCGCTATACCTTATACCATTTGCCTCTATATAGAACTTAGATCTGCAGATATAATCCAAATATGTATGTTATATTTTAAGCTATACAATATCTTACCTTCGTATTCAATTCTTGTTGCTAAACCGAAATCACCTATCTTAACATGAAGATCATCATTTAAGAAGAGATTTCCTAATTTTAAATCACGATGTATTATACGATTATCATGTAAATACTTCACACCCTGAATTATTTGGTAAATATAATATCGACATTCATATTCTGTAATGGCTTTTCTCCTTTTATGTAATTCCATCATTGACTAAATGCAAAAAGATCATATTTACAAGGTGTAATATAAAAACAATAAGCACATACCCTTTTTTTGCATAATTCCAAAACGATGTAAACATTAAAGTTGTCATCAAAAAAACTATTGAACTTGACTACATTTTTATGGTTAAGACTTTTATGTATTGATATTTCTTGAGTCATCTTTTCTTTCTGATTGTTCTTCATCATTAATTTTTTTGACACAATCTTACCGGCATAAACCTCATTTGTCTGAATATCAACAATCTCGTAGCATTTAGCGAAACCACCCTGAAAGAGGTAAAACGATAATGGAAGGTTATTATTGACCAAAAAAATTTAAGTTAAGCCAGCGCCGCACTATAAGAAATATCGACGGTACTTCTCGTAATGGACATTTATGAAATTGATACTGAAAAGGAATTTCTATTACAAATCTCCTTATGTTAAACATCTTTAACTTGGATTTCTTAGCGGAAATATGTAACGAAGAAATTTTCCTGGTTTAAGTGTGTTTAATTGCTTTCCATGTTAATTTCATAGAAACTCTTCCGCGTCGGAAATCCTGGCTAGTGCAGCGTCGGTGTAAACAGTTAACGAAATATGTACTAATAAGAAATACTTTTTTTGCTAATTTGATAACTAGGGAAAGAGTTCTTTTAAATAAATTGTACTAATTCTAATTTTTTACCAATGTAATCTCATGTGAAATCCTTTTTTTACTTTTGCAACCGAGTAGCGGAAATTTCTAGAGTCCTTCCTCATCGCCTGTTACATTATGGTTCATATTCAAAATGTTTCGTTTACATACAAAAACATCAATAAAAATGAATTAGTACCTACAGAACTTTTGCTGAAAAAAAATAGAAGGAACCATATATACAGGGTGTTTCCCCGTAGGAGGTGATAGTGCTCATCTAGATCTAGACAAACCAAAAATTTTATGGTAGAATTATGGTTGTCTAAACTAAAAATTTCTGATTTTCTTACTTTTTTTTTTAATTTGACCTCTATTATTGTTTTAATTTGACCTATTGACCTATGTGCTATCTGTAGCTCTTTAAGAGTTATTAACTATTAACCTTCTTTCAAAGCTGTTCTGAAACCTCTTCTCAAAGGTAATGTGTTCTCTTGTAAAAAAACTCAACTTAAACTGTAACGAACTCAACTCAACCGCACGCCCGACGACAATTTACCGCCTAATCTACAGTTCAGAATCAAACTAAAAACTTATCTTCTCATATCGGCAATTGTTACCATATATCGCATAGTAGTCCTGAGCTATTCCTGCCTAGAATATTTTCAGGGATTTTGAAACATCATAGACTTTATTATTCTATTTCCCTTCTGTACAAATTTCTTCCTTTACTGGCACTTAGTAACCTGCAATAAAGCAACATTTGCAACTAATGAAATGCGTCCCTGAATCTCGGTGTATTGTCCGTACGGTTGAGAAGGTTATAATCCTTGACTATATCTTACCCTCATATAATACCGTCGCCAGATGGGATTTGTAAGGCGGCGATAATTAAGAAGCCCAAATACCTTTCATTTATTTGTCGGCCTCGTCTTAAGTTTTCCTGCAATGCTGTCGCTCAGGATTACTAATTGACTTCGAGCCCTTACAGTTCGGCCAACCTACTCATCACTGTCCTCAGTGACGAGTATTATCCTCAAAATATTGGCAGTAATATCACTTTGGTTCTTACTAGACCATTGACGGTTCACATAACAACCACTAAGATCCATAAAATCACTAAATCCCATTCAACCACTAGGGGCCATACAACCAATAAATCCCATTCGGCCACTAAGGTTCATCCAACCACTAAATTCCATACGACCACTAAGGCCTAGCCCATTAGACGACCATTCATGTCCATAACACGACCTCTAAGGCCAATACAACCCCTAAGGTTCATTCAACCACTAAAAAATCAATCAATACCAAATTATATAACTTTAAACCATTTCTTTTATTTTTTATTATTATTATTATTAAGTACATTTAACATATTTCATCATTGTCATCGTCTTCGTCATCAGATTCATCGAAAGAGATATCTCCCATGGAGCACCATGGTTTAAGATTTTCTGCTGAATGTACCGATTCGTATGGCCTTTGGGAAATCTATGTACATTGAGTATCTGTAATCACATATCTGTCCTTCCCTATTACTGCTTTGACTTCATATGGTCCTCTAGATCGTGGTTGAATTTTCTTTGGCGGTCCAATAGGCTCTTGTTTCCCTAGAACTTTGACTGCTTGCTCCTTTCCGGCTTTATCAATTCGTTGTTTCACGTCTTGTCGTAATGCTTCCACATTTATGTTTGATATATCCAGGTTATCTTCTAAATTAATATTCAGGATCAATGTAATTTTGTTATCAACAATATTTCTGGGTGTGTATCCCATTAGTACTTCCTGTGGAGTTCTTTTGTAATGGTGTGTTTCGTGCTATTTAGAGCAGTTTGGATGTTGATAATGTCCGAAAATAGCGCTCAAGGTGTTTTCACTGCAATTATTGTGTGCTTAATAACACCTTGCAAACAGTATTTTACAAATTCCTTAGATGAAAATGTCGATCCTCTATCAGTGATTATTCTCGTTGGTACCCAAAGTACTGGAAAATATCTCCCAGCCTTTTAATTACACTTCTGCTTGCTGTTGTTCGAGTTGATTTAAAGACTACGAATTCCGTGAACGCATCGGTAAGTCCTATCACATATTGGTTTCCACTTCGGCTTTTTGGAAATGGTCCCAGATGATCTAAGTGTATAGTATGGAAAGGAATTGGGGATATCTCATGTGCATGACATGAAGACTATATCGACTTTCATCAATACTGATTATAGAGACAATCGATACAACTATTCGTGTATTTTGTCACAGTGGGCTTCATATTCCCGAACCAGAAGTGTTTTCGTATGTTTTCCAACGTTCGACTTAACCCACAATGCCCCTTATCATCGTGTATAGACCTTATAATTCGCCACTTTAGTCCATTAGGAATGACAAGTTTGTTACCAGAATCGGGTTTCTTAAATAGGCGTCCATTTAGCATTACATAGTTTCCTTTGATACCTTCTTTGTCTTCGTGGTCGTCTGTTTCTCTCTCTAATACTTTTTAAATTCCAACTAGTTGTGGATCTTGCATTTGAAGTGTAGCAATCCAATCCTCTTGTGCAAGTCCAATAATTAACCTTTTATTAGCTGCTGTTTCTCCTTTCTCCCATGGTGCACGGCTTAGAGCATCAGCATAGCCAGTTGTTTTCCTGAGCGTATAGTAGTTTGAAATCGAATTCTTGCATTTTAAGCCACCATCGTGCAATTCGGGGAACAAGATTTCTTTTTTGTGCGTCATTAGGGAATCAAATTCCGTTACGATACGAAATCTCTTCATTAGCAAATAATGTTTGAACCTTTCAAGACTTTCGACTACGGCCAGTGCTTCCAGCTCATAGCTATGGTATTTTGATCCGCTGGTGTTGTAGCTCTACTAAAGTAAGAGACCGCTCTCAGCTTATCATCTCTAGGCCGGTTTGCATCAAAATTCCAGCTAACCCGTGGCTACTGGCATCTGTGTGCACTTCATGCTGAGCGCTTTCCTCATACAACGCGAGTATTGGTCGTTGAGTTAGTATAGTCTTTAACCTTTCAAATGCTTCGTCTTCCTTTTCTCCCAAAAAAAGATTCAACATCCTTTCTTAACAGTCGGTTCATTGGTAGGGCTATTTGGGCCTAACCCTGAACAAATCTTCTAAAATACCCCGTTAAACCTAGAAATTGCTTAACTTCTGTCAGTTTGTAGGTCGTCAAAAGTTTACTACCGCGTCAGTTTTCTTTGTTCCGGGTTTAGTCCCGTCACCCGTTATTTTATGTCCTAGAAATTCTAATCGGTCTCGTAAGAAGGCACACTTTTCTAAGTTGAGATTTAATCCAGCTTTTCGAATTTCTGTTAATAATAAATGAAGTACTCTGACGTAGTATATCGTCCATATACACTATGATTCCATGATTTTTAGGAGGTTCAACAAGTTTCGACATTAGACGCATGAAAACAGCTGGTGAGTTGGTTAACCCAAATGGTACCCAATTAAATTCATAGTGACCTTCTGGAGTCACAAAAGCTGTGAAGTGCCGGCTCGCTTCTTCAATAGGGCTAGCATATTCGGATAATGATTGCCGAATAATTTCATGCCAATAAATCACTTATAGGCTTACTTAATATTGATTTTAGTTCATATGGAACTTTGTATGGCTTATACCGAATCACTTTTTCTTCTTTCAGTTGTATGTTCATTTTCACCAAGTTTGTTTTACCTATGTCCATTATATTGTTAGAGAAACATTCACTAAATTCATTAAGGACATTTAATAATTTTTCTTTATCACTTGCACTAATTTCACTGTGAACCTTTAAACTGCTTGCATTAATTTTTCGAATTGGGCACAATATATGATTATTATCTTTATGGGAATTGTTTTCGGAAATAATAGGTTGTTCACGAAGGACTTCAAATGTCCCTGGTTTTTTAATTATCTTCATTCCAGGGCGATCTAGGAAGTTCTTTCCTATTGTGATCGGCGTTGATTGGATGTCTTCTGGAACAACTAACAGTTAAATGTTCTCTTCGACATCCCCTACTTTGACATTCTTAGTTATTTTCCCCAGAACCTTACATTTTCCTCTACCAAAACCATATAAAATAGTGTCACACTTTTCTACATTCCATGAATTATTTAACACCGTATGAATCGTTATTGTAGTAACGTCACTATCTAAATCCAAAAATGCACAAATTTTAACTCCACTTACTTCTACCATAGAATAGTATTCTTTTTCGGTGTCATTTGCCATATTTCCTATTTTTCCCACTGTTTTATTCAACCACGATGACTGTGGGCAGTCTTTTGCGAAGTGGCCACTTTGTTCACACACATAACACAATCTCTTTTTCTGTTCAAAACTGCATTCTTTAGCAATATGACCAATCGCATCACATTTAAAGCACCCCACATTTCGTCTTACCTTTATCTTGTTGCTTACATTCATACCTTCTCGTGCGTTCTCAACATCTGGCCGACAGAATTTTCTTCTATAGTCATCTTTTCTGTCCTGTCCGAGTCTTGAGAAAGCCTGCGTATCTTCACTTCCATAGGACTTGTCGTCGATGGCCCATTCCTTGATATTACTTCTCGCCTTTGCTGCTGTTGCTGGATGTCCTCGTAGCATTTTATATGTACCAATAATTGAGGCAAAGTAGAACAATTTGTTGCCGTAACTACATTTATCAAATTCTTGTCACCTAGACCACAGATTATGTAGTTTATTGTCGAATATTCTGATAATTTTATTCGTTTTGCCAACGCAGCCGCTGAATAGAAATAATTTTCGACACATTCCTCTTTTTTCCGTTTTTTACTCATACTTTTTAATAATATTTCGGAGTCATATTTCTCACATGGGAAACTTTTCTCTATTTCAACTTTAAATTGACTCTAGTTCTTGATGTCGGTTTGTTTACTCTGGTGCCAAAACTTTGCAGCGCCTTGTAACCGCAAGATGGCTTAAAAAAGTGTTAACTTCTCATCCCACATATAACGAACTCAACTTAACTGTAACGAACTCAACTCAACCGCACGCCCGACGACAATTTACCGCCTAATCTCCAGTTCAAAATAAAACTAAAAACTTATCTTCTCGTATCGGCAATTGTTACCATATATCGTATAGTAGTCCTGAGCTATTCCTGCCTAGAATATTTTCAGGTATTTTGAAACATCATAGACCAGAAATGTTTTTCAATATGTATAGGCAAAAATGCATTTTTTTCTTAGAATTTAAATCGACCATATTTCTTCAGAATTCGTGTGCATTATTGGTGGCTGCTGAAGACGATTCGAATAAGTTGTGAGTTGTGTCTGGGCAGTCTCTGCTTCGTGGAAGTTGAATTGATTTGGTTCCTTGGGCTTGTTAGCTAAAAAATTTTATGAGCGTAGATCTAGATCAGCGCGGATTCTTGTCTGTGCTTATATGTAATTATTTTCGCTTTTTATTTCTAACGGTAAGTAAATTGTTGCGATTCCTTATATATTAGTGAGCTTTTTTCTTCTTTCTATTAAATAACCTTAATCGAAAATTTACACCTCTTCCTCTCAAGAAGTTGAAGATCTGATACTCAAATGCTTTAGTTTAGATCGTATTTAGACAAAAGGATCACAAGAAACGAAATGAAATAATGATTGTTATCATTAATTCTTTATTAACAACGAAGTCGATATTGGCGTACCCCAAGCATCAGTGCTAGGAGTCATTTTTTTCTTACATAGATTAATGATATTAAAAGTTCAATTCAAGTCAGTAAATTATGTAGGAAAAGTTGAATGGGGACTTTGAAAACTTGAGTAAATGGTTTAAACAAATTAATATTAAATCTGCCTCAGACAAATATATGGACAATATATCAGTGTATGTTAGTATTGAGTGCGTGAAAAATTCTACCTGTGGAGATAGATAGTAAATTTAATTTTAAAGAGATACAGATACATATATGCAAAGAAATAGATAAAAAAAAGATGATTCCTAAGAAGAATGCGAGCAGCTATTAAAAAAAAAAAAACGTTTTAATGTTGTACAACGTATTAGTCTTGCCACATTTCTCATATTGTTCGATTATATGTATGCAAATTCACACGAAAGGACCGCCTTTAACTCTTACAAAATAAAGACAGGCGGATGATTCTGAGATTTGTGCAAAACAATAGCAACCGTTTCAAGAAAAAGGAGATGTACAGAATACATATGACGTACATATGTATACATACCTACACAATTCATATTACTCATTCCAAATTAATTATAAATCATAAAATATTGCTGCATCATAATTTCATTCACCTTTCATTCAATTGACACAATTTCATAATACTCAGTGTCAGCAATATAACGATCGCACACCTCAGGTGAGTGAACTTATGATGCATACTTTATTTACAATATGTGTCGACATAATTTTCTTGAGAGTTTTTATTTTGTAATTAACTTTATTGCTTAAGCAAACAATCATAATATACAGGGTGGGCCAAAAGTCACCATGGGGTTTAAAAATTTAATAACTTTTTCGTTTGTACATTGCTCCACACCCTGTTGACCGTTTCTCTTCATTCCTTTTTTACATGATAGCCAACTGTCTGTTCTTCATAGGTAAGCATGTTTCCCCACCCCACCTTACCCCTCCTCTTTTTCATCCTACCATATGTTACCAATTTAATTTTTAAACCTCATGGTGACTTTTGGCCCACCCGTTATATATACATATATAGATTGATTTTTATAATAAAGTTCAATTCTTGAGTAAAGACGATATACCACAACGTGAATCTTTTACTTCGAACATTTGGTCATTCGAGCCATCGGAAAGTGTACTAGATTGGTCCAAGCCATAATTTCTTCTTGTGTGAGGCTGCACAAGGGTCTAGTACAAACAGCAACGATAGTCTTAAATAAGATACTATCTTCAATTCAACAAACCTAGAGAACATAGGATCTTTAGGTATATATAAAAAACTTCATCCTCTGGAACAACGTGTCCTGAGGCTCTGTTTACGCCATTTGCATTGAGGAACCAGTGTCCTCAATCACACTTAACTTTTCTTCTACACCAGGTTTATAACAAGAGTCCGCAGTAAGCTGATTGAAAATGGATCAATTAATCAAGCAAAACGCTGATGCCAAGAAAATTCATAAGATCTCCAATAACATTACAAAGGACCCAATTACTAGGAAGACTAAGGAGTATTGCGTAGCACGCCTACAAATACTAAATAATACATGGGAGAGTTTCGAGCTGCGCAACATTAAATTAGAGCTACTAAAAAATCAGATACCTCAGCATAAATACTTTGAGGAAATTTTCTTCTTAAAGATCGAGAAAATATATGAAGACGCAAGGGAAACCTTTGAAAATGCTATTAAGAATGCAATCGAAAGATCGAAAGACACTGCGAGAATAGAAGAGCAAGTGAGGACTATAAGGAAACAAAATGCCTTAATAGAATCTCTACAACGAGTGATCGTTCGAATCGATCTAGAATTAACGACTCAGACTTCTGAAGCATTTCTTGTTCAAAAAAGCAAGCTTTTAAATAGTTACTGGTAGCACATTGTAGGTAACCATGGAGAAATTATGTCCGGAGCTAAATTTAAAAATGATTACTTTGATAATGATGTATTCGCCACAACAGAAGATAAATACTAGACAGTGCTCATCAAAATATCTGCAGAACAGGTACGAATGCTGCCACAGCCGCAGAACCAGATATTAGTTTCTGAAAGTCGAAGTGAAATAGACGAAAAGAAGAACCATATCAAACTACCAAGTATTGACATTACTGTATTTGCCGGAGACTATCTAAAATGGCAATCATTTAGAGATTTGTTCTCAGAACTAATACATAAGAACGATAAAATAGCAAATGCGGAAAAGCTATTCTACCTTAAAACAAATATAAGGGGTGAACCGAATGAGCTGATTCAACATTTATCAATAACGAATGACAATTATAATACAGCTTGGCAAGGAGTCGGCAGAAGGTTTGAAGAAACTACATGATACTGCAACAGAAGTTTTACAAGCCATTTCGAACTTGGGAATCGAGACAGAAAACTGGGATGCAGTAGTAATATTTCTATTAACACAAAGGCTTGATAAAGAAACTCAAGTCCAAGAGAAGTTCAAACGTTAAAGGATTTCCTTGAATTTATCGAAAACCGCTTTCAGGGATTAGAAGCGATAGAGCCATCAAAATGTTACACAGCCTATAAACAACTTGATAAAAGGGAAAAATTAATGAAAATCCACCATAGCTCAATTAATCGACAAAAGTGTTCAGTCTGCAAAGGTGAGCACAAAATATATGGTTGTGAGAAGTTCTCAAGATTAAATACCCAGCAACGAATAGATGCAGTGCGCAAATCAAGCTTATGTGCAAATTGCTTAACAAGGGGACATCTAACAGTTGACTGCAAGACTTGGCGAGTGTGTAAGATGTGCAACAAAAAACACCACACACTTCTACATTCGACCCACCCAATTCAAAAATCGATAAACATACAGAAATCAAGACCAGAGGCTAGTGGGGAACTAATTATAGTCAATAGTCAGCCGACAGAGCTCACCACGCATTTTACTAGAAACCAAATTTATCATACAGTACTATTGGCAACTGCATTAATACAAGCCCGTGATAGAGATGGAAATTTCATTCAGATAAGAGCACTCGTAGATCAAGGGGCACAAGGTACATTTATTACAGAAGACATAGCACAAAGACTAAGAATACCTAGAAAAAAATTAATGCAACAGTAACTGGAGTTGGAGAGGCTAGTGTAGGAACTTACATTAAAAGCCAGATTTGCATCTACATTTGTACTCACAACCGCTGCATTAGTACTCAAAAAGCTAACAAAAATCCTTCCTGTCGTAAAAATCCACTCGAATTCCTGGAAGCATACCAGAAATTTGGTTCTGGCAGACCAAAGATACGACATGCCAGGTCGAATTGATGCCATATTAGGAGCAGATGTAGTCGGAAAGATACTACTAGACAATGTCTTGAGGGGAGTCCCAGGAGCTCCCATAGCATTTCAACTCAACAAAAATTACTTTTGTGATAGAGCCTACAGACAGCAAATTCCAATTTATGGCGGATGCTGAAGCGCTTCATCATGCCGTGGAATTTTCACCGTGAGTATTATTGATATATTACTTATTTTCTTTTGGTATACGCATACTTCGGCTTCTGTAGCGACTTACACATGAAGAACTTCCTTTTTATTGATATTCTTTTCATGTAGCTATATATAATTTCGATTTAATACTATAATTATGTATCTATACCGCTAATTTAGTGAGATCTTTATACATTGAAATGATAATACGTTTAAGTAGACACTCTATATGTATAAATATATGTATAATTTAACGATATACTTACCAGTATACATTTTGAATGGATGATCCGGTTGAGTCAACAGTCTACATACATATAACGGGTTTTCCAATAAGAGGTGTTATTTTGATATTCAAAGAAAAATGCCATTTTTTGAGATAAACGATCGGATCTTTATTTCATTATAAAGAGGAAGGTATGTCGTTAATAATGGAAAATAACATCACCCAAATGACCACCACGACCACGTCTACAGGACCATATCCTTTTCATGAAATTTTTCCATAACCAAATCGCAAAGTGGCTGCCCTATGTCCTCGATAGCCTCACGAATTCCATCTTTGAGGTCTTGAATCGACGCTGGGCTGTTGGCGTAGACCTTCTCTTTCACGTGGCCCGAAAGGAAGAAGTCGCAAGGTGTTAAGTCACAAGATCTCGGTGGCCAATTGTGATCACCTCTTCCAGAGATAAAACGTCCGGAACTTTTCCCGTAAAAGATCAATGGTTTCGTTGCTTGTATGGCACTTAGCGCCGTCTTGTTGAAAGTAAACGTTGTCCAGATCAATACCATCCCATTCCGGCCATAAAAAATCATTAATCATCTGTCGATAGCGCAATCCATTCACCGTAACTGTTGCTCCAGCCTCATTTTCGAACAAGTGAGGTCCAATGACCCCGCGGGACCATAAACCGCACCAAACAGTCACACGTTGAGGATAGAGAGGCTTTTCAACAATAACTCTTGGGTTTTCCGAGCCCCAGATGCGACAATTTTGCTTGTTGACGAAGCCATCGAGGTGGAAATGGACATCATCACTCAAGATGAGTTTTCGATGGAATTCCGGATCATTTTCATGGATTTCCAGGACAAAATCAGCAAAGACTCGACATTGTTGATGATCGGCCGGCTTGAGTTCTTGTGTTAACTGAACTTTATAAGCCTTAAGACACAAATTTTTATGCAATATACGGTGTAATGACGTTTGTGGAATGCCTAATTCCAAAGAACGACGAGGAATGGACAAACCTGGTTTTTCTTCAACACTTTCGGCTACAGCAGCAATATTCTCGGCTGTTCTTGAGCGACGTGCACGGGTTTTATTCTTCACATCACTAACTTGTCCCGACAGCTCGAATTTTTCTACCAATTTCTGTATTGCGGTCCGACAAGGTGCTTCACGACGACCCAAAAATGTTCGAGTTTTACGAACCGTCTCTGCCACATTTTCACCATTTTTATAGTGAATTTTAATAATTTCAATGCGTTGTTGAATCGTGTATTGTTCCATTTTCATTAATGGCGTAGTTTCTACTTGTCAAATGTCAAAAAATGACAGCTCCAAAAGTGACATCTATCGAAATAGCGGGCTAATTAAAATAACACCTCTTATTGGAAAACCCTTTATCTATATATACGATAATGATATACTTACTTGCATATATTTAAGAATGATGGCCTCTTGATTTACTAATCTACATATGTATATAGTTAACTCAATAGTATACATACCTAGATATACATTGGAGTGATGATTTTTTTTGTTAATATTGCAATTATAACGTAAATATGAAATTCTAAAAGTTTTAATTCTCCTCTCACTATCCTGGAGCCCTCGCACGTGAAGGTCATTTAGGTTTCAGGTCAGCTAGGGACACTGTAAACTATCTGCCCTCAGTGTCAAATGGGTGGTTGGGGCATGCAGTAGGGCCGAAACATCTGCGCCTTCGTTTGTATACAGGTAAGTGACGTAAGGGTCCCTTCAGGACCGAATGTGTGCCGGCTTTTTGTGTTAGATAGGCACGAATTTTTTTGATTATGGTTGACGGCAGCGGCAGGTCTTTTGTGGACCCCCCCCCCCCCACACTCTCCGCCAATAGTTGAGGCGAACTAGTGTGCCGCCCTGCAGTCAACGCTTTCCGTCGAGTGATCTGTCAGCTCATGCTGGCAGTCGGGACTTTACGTCCCAAGCAAATCACTCATCCTAGGTCCATAACAAGCCAGTGTAACAGCAGACAGAACAATTCAATGCTTCATCTCAGAAATAGACATTAGCAGGGAGCTTCGTCGATTCTGGGAGAGCGAAGAACTACAGTCTGACCAAATAATGACAAGCGAGGACGTAGCATGTGAAAACCATTATAAAACCACTCATAGAAGAGGAGCCAATGGGCGATACACAGTACGTATCCCATTTCGGGAAGATCCTGACAAAGCAGACGATTTACACGGATCTAGGCAGTTAGCTCTAGCAAGACTATTTCAAATGGAACGAAAATTTAAAAACAATATCGCATTCGCAACCATGTACAAGATTTCATGAAAGAGTAAATGCGCTTGGGACATATGGTGCTGGCTACTGATATAAACCAAAACGCTCATTATCTACTACATCATGCCGTAGAAAAAAAGGACAGCACTACATCGGCACTAAGAGTCGTCTTTGACGCCTCAGCTAAGCATAAATGTGCACGAAGCATAAATGAACTAATGATGATTGGTCCTCAATTACAAGACAATTTACTGTCTATACTGTTGAGATGGAGAAAGCACAAAATTGTATTTACGGCGGACATTGAAAAAATGTACCGTCAGATTAAAATTGATGTTAGAGACCAAGACTACCAACGAATACTCTGGCGAGATTCACCAGATGAAAAACGTCGTATGGTTGCAGATGTAACGTTTGTGCTGCAACTAATAAACGCGAATGTTGATTCTCCGCTGTTACTTAGTAAAATATCTTTCCGCGATAGTGGGCACAATTTGAGAAGACTACCTATGTTGCATGTTAACTCCGCGAGATCCAACTTTTGCATGTACGAACCCATTAACCGCATGTGCATTACTGTTAATACTAAGGCTGAGCATTTTGTAGTTGACGTTTTTAAGCATGTTCTAAAAAACGTCTATATAATACTTTGCCTATCATTTCATCCGGTGTTTGGTTTATGTTTAGTTTAACATACTAATACTAACACCGACTAAGTGATGAAACGCATGTATTGTTGACCGTTTATTTATTAAACGTGTCCATGCAGCGAGCTTGTGTTAACCTGGTTCTGATAGTCAATAATCGATTCGCGAATATAAATTAACAACAGTCACATATGGTACAGCTTCGGATCCAATTGGGATGATGAACTGCCCGTTCACATACGGCAAAATTGGGAAAGAATAAAGTCAGAACTCCCAAGCTGGCCACAGATTCCAATTTCCCGGTGGATTGGCTACACAGGTAAGAGCTGTTAGTGCGAATTGCATGGATTCTCAGATGCATCCGAAAGAGCATATGCGGCTGCAGTGTATCTTCGAGTAGTGAAAGCCAGACAATTTCAACGAGTCTTATAACTGCGAAGACAAGGGTTGCTCCACTTAAATCCAAGCTATCCCTACCCAGATTAAAGCTTTGCGGAGCAGCACTGCTGGCTAATCTCATCAAAGATATATCACTTCATAAATTTCGTGGATGAAAATTTAGGAATAGCAAGAAAAAGATTTTAATTAGATTAAAGTGGTATATAATATAGAATTCATGCTTTTGTTTTGTTTTTCGTTTATTACATAGATCTTTTCTAATATTTTTCCCTAATCGGCCGTCCTACTTACATTAAAGATAATTAATCATTGTTAGCACAGGTTATGTTACTTTATTTTCTCTTTTTTTTTTTAATTATGCTTATGTGGTCTTTCTTTTATTTCATTATTTATTTAAATTTTCTTGTAATTAGTGTCAGTAGGGAGAATCGTTGGGGCCCATGAGGCGTTTACTTCCCTGAATTTTTGAAGTCCCTCGTGGTCTGGACGTAGGCTTGCGGCTACTTCTCGCTGGATTGCTTCCTTTTCTTCGGTTCTTGGAGATTCACTCGTGTTTCGCTGACCAGCTACGAGACAGAAAAAAAAGGCGCCAGCGGAAGTGGCCGAGAAAAAAAGATCGACATCCTTTCTACTCTCCATAATCCACATCGTTGACTCGTCGTACTGCCATATGACTTATCGACAAGTCGATCTTGCTACGTTCGCTAGACTTGCTTCCACTTGGATTCCACTAATTCATTTTTTTATTGTTTAGTTTCAGAATGTTATTTTTATTTGGAAAATCTGTTTTTATTTCAGTTTAGAATTTGTTTAATTTAAGTTATAGATGCGCTTATTATTTTTATATTGTATTTTAATTAAAATTATCTAACTCTTATCTAATCCGAAAAATATTCAAGAACATGAATTTTACTGCTTGCTAATTTCATATGGGATGTTTATAGTGGCTCTTAAATCTTATAATTACATAATATATGTGACAGGTATTTTGTAAAAATTAAGAGGAAATAGTGTGGGTCTAATATCCAGCGTTACAAAGAAACACAAAAAGGTCTGAAAATCGAGAACCTGCATTGCTATGCCTGGACAGACTCGACTATAGTACTTGCATGGTTACAAGAAGACACACATAAATGGAAAACATTTGTGGGAAATAGAGTAGCTGAAATTCAAGCAGTCATCGACAGCAGTAATTGGTTTCATGTGAAATCTCACGAGAATCCTTCTGAAGTAGCATCGAGGGGAATATATCCCTCTCACTTAAGGAATCTTACGCTCTGGTGGGAGGGTTCTCAATAGCTCCAAGAAAAAACAATCACCTTCCCCAAGAACGTCCCACAAAACATCGAGGAAGAAAAAAAAAGTAATAGTCAAGGTCAGCACTGTAACGAACGAAAAGGAACCACCAATATCTTGGCTACTTCTTCGATGCTCTTCCTTGGGAAAATTACAACGCGTACTAGACTATTGATATCGTTTTATAAACAATGCAAAAATTCTAAGAAACACGGAACCATTATCAGTCGATGAAAACAACAAGGCACTAACACACGCAATAAAATTTGTACAAGGCACTCACTTTAAAGAGGAAATAAGCAAATTATCAAAGAGTCAAGAGCTACATAAGACAAGCAGACTATATACACTGTCTCCCTTCCTTGACAACGATCAACTACCCCGAGTGGGTGGCCGCTTAGAAAGATCAAACATGCCTTATGACCAAAAACACCCAATACTAATACCACAATAGCGAATTCACTGAACTGATAATTGACAAGGCGCACAATGATTCAAATCATGGTGGAAATTCTCTAACATTAGAAATAATAAGGCAAAAATACTGGATACTGAATGGGCTTAAGGCAGTTAAAGGACATATCCACAAATGCATTAAGTGTCATCGATATAAGGCACAAATGTCTCAACAAATGATGGGTATGCTGCCAACAGCTAGAGTCGTGCCCAGTCCTCCATTTACACACTGGTTTCGATTATGCCGGACCCTTCGAGATGCTACTAGCAAAAGGTAGAGGTGTTATAGCCCAACCTACTCCGATATCTGAAATTATCCAGATATCGCATTTCATACAAATTATATTACTTGCACATGTATCTTAAATATTTCCTGCTTAAGTGCAACGTAATTATCCATATATCACACTTCATACATGTGCCCTAAAATTGTATTACTTGCACATGTATCTAAATTATTTCTTGCTTAAGCGCAACATAAACAAGAAAATCATAAGCAAATCATGAAATACTTGAGACAAGACATGCTGACCAAGCATAAATTACGTAAGTTATGAGGTTCACGGTCAAGCGACGGAGGTGTTGATAGCTGAATCAGCGACAAAAAGATAAGAAAATTGAACCGAGCCACGAATTAAAGAAAATAAAAGCAGGCAGTTGCGCTTCATCCAACGATCGGTTCGGCAAGAATAATTTGAGTTTAACGAATAACAAATAATAACTAAATTTTGTAAATTAATAGTAAATCTATTGTGAAATTTTAAGATTAAATGATAACTAAATTTTGTAAAAACCGGAGTGAAACTTGAAGAATAAATAGAAACTTAATTTTGTGGAACCGGGAAGATTCGCGTTTTCGTTACTTAATCCTAGACAGACCTTTATTCTATTTGCAGATTCTGGCACAGGACCCACCATATACTAGCGAACATATAACACTGATTGGAACACATTGCATTTGATATAACACTGGTGGCAGCGGTAGGATCCAGGCACTGACCAGATGCTTGGAATAATTCGATGAGGTGCAACTCAAGGACAGAAATCTCTTGGATCAAGCTGTAAATTACAAAATTCATCATCCATTCAACTCAAGGACAGAAATCTCTTGGATCAAGCTGTAAATTACAAAATTATTACACAACTCATCATCCATTCAACTCAAGGACAAAAATCAAAATTATTACAAGATTCATCATCCATTCAACTCCATTCATCTTTAACCCGACGATGGATAAAATAAGCCTTAACTTCAATTATATCGTTTACGATAATTACATATATATATGTATATATATGTATATGTTAAAAAAAAATGATACAAAGGTTTTCGTCTAAGAAAAAATTTCAATTAATTTTCATTATAATAATTAAGCCTGACTTAATAAAAAAAAAGTAAAATTACAATCAATTACTAATTTGAAAGTTTTTAATTTGTGCTTTGGTCCTATAGTGGTTTGCGAAGTTTTTCATTGCTTTGGAAAAGTCTATGTGTTTTGTGTTTTGGTGTTCGCTCACATTACATTATAATAATAACCTTAATCGCTAATAGTAGTTTTAAAAATTGATCCGATTTCTCTTCTCAATCATTAAGTGAAACTTCGACATAATTTACAATGGTTTCGTCTCAACGTAGATATTCGTGTGGAAATTTTTAACATAATCGCAACGTCTACTTTTAACATTTTAATACAATTCCCTGAATAGCATTTTTATTTGGATTTAGATGGAATCTCGGTTCATTGGTTGAAAAAACTTTTTAAGAGAAAATGTGGTGAAAACTAGTTTTCCCTTCCTTTGTGTGAAATAGTGTAGCTGTAGCTGGTATGGAACTAAAACAAATTTTTTCTTTTTTCTTTTTGCCAACGTTTCTTGTTGTATTTAACGTTTCATCGGGGTTATAAAATTAATAATTCACTTGACGAAATAGTATAGACCTTTCAATTATCAATACATTACCTCAAGACAAATTACAATAATTAAAGTTATACACAAAAAAAAAAAAAAAAAAAAAAATTAAAGATTTTATAAAGGCATCTCGTAGAAAGAACTAAGAAAATTTACGGTTGTCAGATAGCATCCTGGATACAAAAAATTATACAACAGTAGACAGTCTAGTAATATTAGGACAAAGTGGGGGTAAAATACAAATCAATCTCTAGTATGATCACTCATTATAGTATTTTTGTACGAGTTCATGAGTGTCATATATACTGGATCTGTACCTGTCCGAAAATTAATATTGTTATACCTGTATGTGTATCATTTCATCACTCTCATAATTGACAATGTTAATATTCTCAAAATCAAAACTATGGTCTCCCTCCTCAAAATGATGTTTGGCTAGGGCTGTCATCTCTTTTTAAGACTATTGGTATTTCTGCAATCACATCCGTGTTGGTATAGTCTTTTCGTTAATAGTTGTTTCGTCTGACCAATAAAACGTGCTTCACACCACGGTCTTTAATCTGGTGAGAAGACTCGTATATTTTTTATTTTTAATCTGTAGATTATTACTATTAGTTATATCAACGTTATGAATATTTGAATTCTTTGCAACGTAATGATTAATCGGTCTGTGATGCTTTTCTTCTAGAAAAATTCGCTTATTCCACATGTTAATACAATTGTGTTTAATAAATTTATGTAAAACTTCAGTACAATTTGCGACCTTCTCTTTTAAAACTATTTTACACTGCAATTTTTACAGATTATTCGTATGTGTGGTTTTTATACATCCCAGTTCTTTCATAGAATTGTTTTATTAATTTCCATTAGTTTGAACGTAATATTGCATTCTTCGCGATTTCTTTATTTTGAGGTATAAAAATCACGAAGGAAATTCGATAACAAAAAGACAACAAAGTGAATTATCAGAAGCCTTTCGAATTTTTTAATTGTATTTCCCAAATTGGTGCTGTTAATTTGTGTTTGCGCTTTTATAATCAATACAAATTTATAAACTGAACTTAATACCCCGTTGACGGCATACAATTAAAATTTTTCTCTCTTCTAAAGCTATTCACTTAAAATTTTAATCTATTTCGCAAAGAAATTACTTTCCGAAGAAACACTAGCTACTCGATTCACATCTTTTCTTTCTTCGAGCGTATTGCTGAGTCGCGTCCAAAATTCCCCCAACTACCAGATCCAGAGCCCCTTCACATGAGGCTGGGCTAGAGACGATACCTGAGGAAATTCCTGGAGAGGATATTGTTGAAAATAATATCACAGAAAATACTTCTCCTAAAATGTCATTCACGATAGCAGATGCTAGGCAAATCATCCCAGAATTCGATGGAAATCCTTCAGATCTCCATAAGTTTATCACGTGTTGTGATATAGTGTTTCTGAGCATAACTGATGTTAACCAAAAAACGGTTTTTCTAAACCTGGTCAAAACCAAACTCAGCGGCGAGGCCTATGACCTGGTAAAATATGGAGAGTTCGCAAACTGGGATACCTTGAAGGATGAGTTGGAAGAAAATTTCCTCGAGTCTGATGTTGAAATTAGTGAACGAGAATTCAAACCTAACTGGGAATCTATGCGTAATAATTTTGATGTCCTTCAGACACGATACGAATTAGATCGAACCAAAGAACGTCTCAGACGCTTAACCAATCTAATACTCCTCGATCATTGTAATGAAGAGGAAAGGGAATCAGTAATCGAATTATGTAGCCGCTACAACGAACTATTCTTTCTCGATGGTGACCATCTCACGTGTACCGATTCAACCAAGCATTTTATCCGTACTGAATTAGATCAAATTCCTATTTACGTAAAGCCTTACCGTTTACCTGACACACAAAAGAAGGAAATTAATAGACAAGTGGAAGGAATGTTAAAAGAAGGGATAATAAGTGACAGTCCCTGGAACTTCCCATTATTATTAGTGCCAAAAAAGCCAGATAGTAACGGCAATAAGAAGTGGAGAGTGGTGGTCGACTATCGTCGATTGAATGAAATCACGATAGGAGACGCCTATCCTCTCCCTAATAAATGCAGATATCCTAGACCAATTAGGAAGGTCGAAGTATTTTACAGTCCTGGACCTTGCTAGTGGTTTTGAACAAATAAAACTGGACGAAGAAGATGAGACTAAAACCGCATTCAGTACCCCCTACGGTCATTTCCATTACAACCGCATGCCTTTCGGGCTCAAGAGAGCTCCCGCAACGTTTCAGAGACTGATGAATAACGTTCTCTCAGGATTGCAGGGTATAGAATGTTTTGTGTACGTAGATGATATCGTTGTGCATGGGTACAACCTAAAGGACCACAACACAAAACTAGAAAAGGTTTTCAACAGGTTGCATTCACATAAGTTAAAACTGCAACCGGAGAAATGTAATTTTCTCCGTAAAGAAATTACGTATCTTGGTTATCTGGTTACTGAAAGTGGTACCAAACCTGATACGAAAAAAATAAGTGTCGTACAAAATTATCCTACACCAAGAACGGTGAAAGAAGTCCAATCATTTCTGGGTTTCGTTGGGTACTACCGTCGATTCATACACAACTTTGCGAAAATATCTAAGCCCTTGTCTAACATTTTGAAAAAGGACAAAAAATTCAAATGGGATGCCCATTGTGACGAATCGTTTACACGACTTCGAGAAATTCTATGTTCAGCCCCCGTTTTAGCTCATCCGTGTTTTGATCGACCATTCCTGGTGACTACAGACGCTAGCGATGTCGCTATTGGCGCAGTTTTGTCTCAAAGTAAAATCGGTCAGGATCGACCTATATGTTATGCAAGCCGCACGTTGAACCCCGCTGAAAGTTATTACTCTACGATCGAAAAAGAACTGTTAGCTATCGTATACGCAGTGGAACAATTTAGACCATACGTATATGGAAACACGTTCACCGTGATAACTGATCACAAACCGCTAATCTGGCTTATTAATCTCAAAAATCCTTCTTCTCGCCTCATGAGTTGGCGAATACGACTGGAAGAATATGACTACGAAGTAGTACATAAGCCTGGCAAGTTGAATGCTAATGCCGATGCACTCAGTCGTATGATACCCGAAGATAAGGAAATACTAGTAGTAACGAGAAATCAGGCCAGAAACGCTGAAGGAATCCATTTAGAGGACGCCAAGGAGATTTCAGTTATGGAACCTAAGGAAATATCTATGGATCTGATAAAGGAGCAAGTCACGGTCAGCGAAGAATGTCTACTGAATTCACCGATCAAAGAAAAAATTTTCATTGTGGACTATCGTCATTATTATCCCTTACAAAATATAATAGAAATACCAAACTCATTGAAACCAGGAGACGTAAAATGCTTAACACTAAATGATTGCCAGTATATGGTAGGACGATCTCATTTCCCCTTACAAACTACCGAAGACAAAGCGTCACTTTAAAAGGTACTGAATAAATTCTTGGATATCGCTAAGGATCCAAAGAAAAATGGGATACACATCTCAATATCTAAACTACCACCTGAGGATCAATCCGAAATTAAACACCTTTGTTCAGAAGTTTTAGAGAATATAAATCTCCGTTTCATTCTTTATTTAAACACAATAGTACATTTGACAAATCCCGACGATATCGAGTCAATTCTTAAAGATTTTCATTGCTCCTCACTAGGCGGTCATCAAGCGACCCAAAGAACGTACAAAAGAGTTAGAAAATTTTATCGCTGGAAAGGTATGAAAGAAAAACCCATAAACTTAAATCAAAAGACTATTATGATAACAACTCCAAAGGCAAAACGTTCTTCGTGGGTGACAAGGTCTTTCTAAAGAACAATGCCAGGAAAGATAAATTCAGTCCACTTTGATCAGGACCATTCGAAGTTGTAAAGGTGAATTCCACGGAAAATAGCACAATAAAATGTGGAAGACGAAGTAGAACCTTACATAACAACAACTTAAAGCTTTTTATCGAGTAGCCTCAGATTTAGCTCATCCGTATTTTGATCGACCATTCCTGGTGACTACAGACGCTAGCGATGTCGCTATTGGCGCAATTTTGTCCCAAGGTAAAATCGGTCAGGATCGGCCTCTACTAGATGAGTTTTAAAACTCGCGACATAATCTTTTGTAGGATAATCTATAACCACGTGAATTCTAATCCACATTTTTCTTAAATTTAATCGGAACTCTCTCTATTACCCGTTGTTGTAACGATGATACTAAATAATGTGTGTTTCAGGATAGTGATTTCGCTCAGTCTCATAACTTGGTGTACACAAACTACCAGCGATCGCATCCAGATCAACCAATTCCAAGTGCAACCAGGTATTTACTTTGAGCTATTAGGACAAGTTCGTTTGGTCAACAGGGAATGGAAACTATTAGTGTACTATACTCACAAGGTATAGAAATTTGTAAGGAAATGCAAAAGCTAGGAAATACTACCGAAATTTGTGACGCAATCACAAAGCAATTGGAAGTAAATCTTCTCGACATCGACAAAATCGACGAACTAGTAAATGCGGAACATAGAATTTCAAAAAGAGCCTTGTTTAATGCTGTAGGTTAACTATCTAAGTATGCTTTCGGTATTCTAAATGAAAATGACGCAAAGTACTACGACGAGCAGATTCAAATCCTCAATAGAAACGAGAACCATTTGCAAAAATTAATTCAAAATCAAACATCTGTAGTTGAGACTACTATAAATTTGTTCGCCAAAACAAGAGTATCAATTAGGGAAGAGCTTCAGAACATTGGAAAACAGTTCGCAAAATATTCGGAAATCTTAAACCGCGCGAATAAAGAAGAAGCTCTCACTAGCAAAACACTAGAGTTTGAAAAATTCATATCTTACGTTACTATGTTGGTACTTAGGCATCAAAACACACAAAACACAATTTTAAACCTTTTACAGAATTTCAAACATAATAGACTGCATCCGATTATTCTTACCCCAAAGCAACTTATGAAAGAACTAAAGGATATTCAAAATAATATCCCGACAACCTTAACCTTACCAGCACCTTTAAGTGAAACCAATATTCAATATTATTACAGAGTCGGTGCGGTTGATATATCTCACGTAAACAACAAACTTTTGTTCGAATTCAAAATCCCTCTTCCTTTTAGAGAGTCGTATAACCTCTACAAGGGAATACCTATTCCTACTCCATCAAATTTATAAATGGTATTTATTAAACCAAGCACTGAATACGTACTGATGGATCCCAATAAAGAACATTACTAACCCATGGACAAGCTCGATTTTCAAGCTTGTATATTGGATGTTTACGAAGATCACTTATGTAAAGCAAGTCACCCCGTCTTCAATACAAACTTTGAGCACAATCCATGCGAAGTCGATTTATTAATCCATCCTAAAACTATGCCCACTACTTGTGAAATATGGAAAGTTAATTCAATGGACTTTTGGATACAGTTGTCCCAACCAAATCAATGCATTTTCGCCATAGCAAACGAAACAAGCGTCGAAATATTGTGCGAAGACTCCATAAAGGAGGGAAAAACTATTACACTCGTTAGTAGCGGAACATTGATAATCTCATCCGGATGTTCCTTGAGAGACAACAAATTTATCATTAGGGGACATGACTCTAAAACAACTAAATTAAATAGGGCTTACATGCCAAATGTTAACATAACCCAAGTTTCAAGAAAAAAGGGGCATTTCACTAAGTCAAGTAACATTATCCCTAAAACATTATTCCTAAAACACTTAGACGACGAAAGTCTAGAAAAACTGTACGCAGACCTAAGAGTTTTAAAAGAGCAAGAAAGCAATAATCTGACCCCTGTGTCCGAACACGATATACACCATTATACTATGTTGTAATAGCAATAATTTTAATAACAGTAGCTTATCTAATTTGTAAAAAGAAGCTAAAAGCCAAGATTAAAATAAAACCAAGTCTAGAAAACCTCTAGCCAAAAAGGAAATACCAAATATTTCGAAACGAGTCCAATGCGAAGATACAATACAAAATTTAAATGTAACGCCTAAACCAGCACGTCGTACTACCAAGTAAGATTTAAATTGCTAAAGTAGAACTCTTGCAACAAAATGTTGCACTGACTTTTGTTTTATTCAGATTATTGTGTAAAACATATGTATGTATATGCCTCTTTTGGTGAGACGTGCATTACTTTTAGGGAAATTATGCGAAAATAAGAGTAAAATACTACTAAGCAAAAATAGCAATAATGCAAAAAATAGCAAGGAAATTTAGCAATAAGGTTTATTCGCATTTAAAAAAAAACCACAACACAAAAAACAATAATAATTGAAAAAAAAACAATGTATTTTTATACTAAATTCATATATAGTCTCATATTTTTATACCCTAGATGAAATCATAGGGGTATACTAAGTTTCGTCATTCCGTTTGTAACACCTCGAAATAATGATGGTAGAGCAAAATGGATTGAACACCCATTCATAATATTAAAATTTATTTCGATTTTTGCATGTCCGTCCGTCCGTCTGTCCGTCCGTCCGTCCGTCCGTCTGTGCGCACGATAACTCGAGAACCCGTATACTTAGAGAGCTGAAATTTTGTACACAGACTTTAAAAAAAAAAGTAAAATTAAGTTCGAAAATGAGCCAAATCGGGCAACTCCTTCGTGGGGTTGCCATATAAAATGAAATTTCGTACATGATGTTTTTACTACATTAGCAAATAAAATGTCAAAAATGGACTAAATCGGGCAACTCCTTCTTGGTGTTGCCATATAAAAATTTCGGTTTTTTACGTATACTTTGAAAACGATCAGTCCAAGACATTTTTATTGTACTAAGAACTTCTGCAAAATACGAAATCCTATAAAATTGGTTATTACCATTTTTTCTGTGCGACAAACTGTTCTAGAAATATATGCGAAAAACAACTTCAAAATCAATACTTGAATAGATCGGTGACCATACGAAATTTAATACGGGCATTCATCTAGGGTATCATAAGAATTGGTCTTAGACCAATTCTAGCTTTTTTACTTGTTTATACTAAATTCATAATATAGTTTTATATTTTTTTACTAAATTTACGGTATAGTTTTATATTTTTTTTATTAAATTTATAGAATAGTTCGAAATTTATTAATATCTCTGTACTGAATTTATGGTGACGCAAAAATCATGGCACACAGTGCAGGATAGTACTATAAAGATAGCATTTTCTTTTTCTTTATCAAGATTTTTTTGAAATATTTCTAATAATGTTAAATGAATTCTTTGTAAATTTACTCATCTTAACAATAAAGCGACCCATTGTTGCGAATCGTGTTGGATTAAGAACATCTGCAGGCGGACTAAGCTCGAATTTTAAATACAGAAGAACAGTAATATGTTTCATTAGTAAAATTTTTTTTTGTTTCAATAGTAAATTCTCGCCGGTTTCAGCTGTCACTATGGACCACATCTCGTTGCGTTTCCGTCCCCTGACATTTGTTTTGTGTATTTACGTATCTTGCTCATTAAAAGTCTCAGTCTTCAAAGGAAGAACTTCGACTTTCTCTAAGGGGGATGGTGTGTTATAGCCCAACCTACTCCGATATCTGAAATTATCCAGATATCGCATTTCATATAAATTATATTACTTGCACATGTATCGTAAATATTTCCTGCTCAAGTGCAACGTAATTATCCATATATCACACTTCTTACATGTGCCCTAAAATTGTATCACTTGCACATATATCTAAATTATTTCCAGCTTAAGCGCAACATAAACAAGAAAATCATAAGCAAATCATGAAATACTTGAGACAAGACATGCTGACCAAGCATAAATTACGTAAGTTATGAGGTTCACGGTCAAGCGACGGAGGTGTTGATAGCTGAATCAGCGACAAAAAGATACGAAAATTGAACCGAGCCACGAATTAAGGAAAAGAAAAGCAGGCAGTTGCGCTTCATCCAACGATCGGTTCGGCAAGAATAATTTGAGTTTAGCGAATAACAAATAATAACTAAATTTTGTAAATTAATAGTAAATCTATTGTGAAATTTTAAGATTAAATGATAACTAAATTTTGTAAAAACCGGAGTGAAACTTGAAGAATAAATAGAAACTTAATTTTGTGGAACCGGGAACATTCGCGTTTTCGTTACTTAATTCTAGACAGACCTTTATTCTATTTACAGATTCTGGCACAGGACCCACCATATACTAGCGTAGAAAGGAGTATTGGAACACACCTTCAATTTTATATAACACTGATTGGAACACATTGAATTTGATATAACAGAGGCAATAAAATTTATAAAGTCTATATTGCAATATTTATATGCCTCACTTCAAAAGCGATACATATAGAAGTAGTTACTGACCTTACATCCAAGGCATTCATCGCAGCCTTTAAACGATTTACTAGCAGAAGAGGACCAGTAACACATCTTTACAGTGACAATGCTACAAACTTTGTTGCCGCAAATAGAATATTAAGCGATCTTCATAAATTAAATTCGTATAAGACTGATGTAAATACAGCTCTACAGGAAGTCGGAACACAGTGGCACTTCATACCTCCCGCATCCCCCCATTTCGGAGGTCTTTGGGAGGCTGGTGTCAAATCTATTAAATATCACATGCGAAGAGTTATTGGAGAAACGAGACTCACATATGAAGAAATGTGCACGTTAATGGCACAAATAAAGGCATGTCTCAATTCGCGGCCACTTTGTCCACTCTCAGAAGACCCAGAGAGTCTTGAAGTACTCACTCCTGCTCACTTCATAAGGGGTTCTCCTATACTGACAGTTCCAGAAAAGGACCTTATAGAAACAAATCCAAACCTACTAGATAGATGGGACCGCAGAGAAAGAATGAAACAGGAGTTCTGGAAAAAATGGTCCATTGAATATTTAGGAAGGTTACAGCACAGACCCAAGTGGGCTCAGCAGCCAGAAGATTTAATAAAAGAAAATCTAGTGTTGATAAAGGACGAACAAATGCCACCGTCAAAATGGGCACTTGGTCGAATAATAGAGACACATCCTGGAACTGATGTTCAAACTAAACTTGTAACACTACAAACAAAGAATACTAAAATAAAACGCCCAATAACAAAGCTCTCATTACTCCCAATAATCGATAATAAAATAAGGGAATCAGTTGCTCACATAGAAGATTCAGATTTGCTAAATCCAGAAATTATGCCAGAATCAGAGCAAATCAATAAAACCACGCATGTAGTTAACTCCATTACTTTAAAACGATCAGCCGAAGAGCCAATAACAGCAGATAATCCCAAAGAAGGAAGATATGAAAAAGAATGTATAATCAAACCCACATCACGAGGGTACAAGCCAAGTAGATTAACATATTTAATCATATTCACGTTCCTATTCTTCATAGCCCTTGGCGAGGAAATCAAAGCCCCGTACTACAACTAACAAAATTCAACAAAAAGGAAGGAATTCATTTCGAGGACATCTTTGAAGTACAATTATATAGCAGTGAATGGAATCTACTAATATACTATGATTTATCAATATACTGGGGGGAATTTAAAGGAATTACAAAACTAGCAATACGATTAGGCGAACTCTGCGAAGTGAAAAACACACAAAGGTGCACAAGGAATTATGGAGTGCCACTATGCTAAAATTGAAACATCAAATTCTAGAGTGTGAATACATCAACGAGGTTCTCTACCAACAAAATGAGAATACACGAACTCGAAACAAACGAGCCCCTTTGGAAATAGTTGGAACTATAGCAAATAAATTATTTGGCATACTTGACCAAGATTTTGCTGATAAATATGAAAGGCAAATTGAGAGTATCAAGGAAAACGAAAACATGTTCCATGACTTCCTGATGAATCAAACATCAATTGCAGAAAACACCATCAAGCGATTCAGCATCAATTGAACATTGTCGACACGCAAATCGAAACACTTAACAAAGGCTTCAATCATTCTCAACAAGAAATAATGGTAACACAAACTTTCACTTCTGCAGCTATTCTCATTACCTTGCATAGTCAACTTTCAACACATCCAAAGAAGCATTCTATCAGTGTTAAAGGACACCAGACACGGACGGCTAAGCCCTTTGCTCTTAACTCCAACCCAACTTCACGAGCACCTCAAGATCATACGGGAACACCTACCGGAGAATCTAAAACTACCTGGAAATGGTAGTCAAACCTCATTACTTGCAATTTACAATTCCATGCATGTAATGATGAGAATCACAGAAAAGAAAGTATTGTTTGACACACGTATACCCCTACTGAGGGCAGACTCATATCGGTTATACAAACTAATACCGATACCTATACTTCATCAAAACAAACACGTATACATTCAACCTTCAACGACATATCTGATGATTAATCGACATCGAGATCGCTACAGCCCTATAACCCAAGAGGAACTACGAACGTGCTTACATCAAACAAATACTCAACTAATCTGTAACCTAAAGCAGCCGATATTTACATTGAAGTCTAATCAAAGTCGTTGTGAACTAGAGTTGTTAAGCAATCAACGAATAATATCATCTTTTTGCCAATTGAGAAGTAAGCAACCAGAAAGGGCATGGATCAAACTCAACGCAGCAGGAACCTGGATATATATAATGGATGAAGAGACGCATTTCGACATAATTTGTGAAGAAACTATGCACTCCATATCTTTGAATGCCAGTGGGATCATTCAACTTCGCCCAAAGTGTATGATCAAGCACCCTACACTATATATCAGCTCTAAAAACAAACTATCGGGAAACATATACTCATCGTTCATTCCTGACGGGCAAGCCATTTCAAACCATCTTAACCTAAGCGCTCGATCACAAGAAGTAGTCCAGCTTCCACAAGTGATTAAAGAAGCAAGTAGTATCAACCTAAGCGAATTAGAAAATTCAATAAAACTTCAACAGCAACGCATCAACAATATGCCAAGGCTAACCACCCATGACCTTCATCATTATACAAGCGTATACATCCTATTAGCCATTATGCTCATGCTGTGCGTATACTATTTCTGTCGATGTCACAAAAAACTAAAGCTACAAGGGAAGAAGATTAAACAACCACAGCCAGCTCCACGACACCTAACACAAGGGGATAATCAACCAGACCTGCCGTCACTCAACCTTGAAGAGGGAGAATGTACAGAATACATATGATGTACATATACATACATACCTACACAATTCATATTACTCATTCCAAATTAATTATAAATCATAAAATATAGCTGCATCATAATTTCATTCACCTTTCATTCAATTGACACAATTTCATAATACTCAGTGTCAGCAATATAACGATCGCACACCTCAGGTGAGTGAACTTATGATGCATACTTTATTTACAATATGTGTCGACATAATTTTCTGTAGAGGGCATTGTTTTTATACCCTAGATGAAATCATAGGGGTATACTAAGTTTGTTATTCCGTTTGTAACACCTCGAAATAATGATGGTAGAGCAAAATGGATTGGACACCCATTCATAATATTAAAAGTTATTTTGATTTTTGCATGTCCGTTCGTCCGTCCGTCCGTCTGTGCGCACGATAACTCGAGAATGCGTATACTTAGAGCGCTGAAATTTTGTACACGTACTTTAAAAAAAAAGTAAAATTAAGTTCGAAAATGAGACAAATCGGGCAACTCCTTCGTGGGGTTGCCATATAAAAGTTTCGTTTTCCGCTATATATTTGGACACTGCTTGCCCAGCAAACAATTTGACGAGATTTTGCCAAAAGTAAGGAATGAGCAATAGTTGTGAAACAAGGACAGCATTATTCCAATAAAGTGTGTATATGATTGCCTCTCTTTCAACTATTGCCAATTTCTCGCTTTTAGCAAGCCTCGTGCAAATTTGCTCTTATTAAATTTTTCAACAATGCTTTTTACAATTTATTACAATTGCTGACGCATTGTGTTTTCCAAGGCAGCGAACTTATAATTGTAATAAAATTATAATAACACATTCTGGAAATATTTAAAAAAAAAATTGACCTTAAGTTTATAAATTACAAAATGTCAATCCAGACACATTAAAAATAAGTTGAAATTGGTAAATTAAAAGTAATTTACTCAACCCTCGCAGTGGGTAAGTATATAAAATATATATACTTGCTGTTGGTAAGGAATAGGTGAACTACTTGTAAATTACCTTTTTTAGCTTACTTTCTTATGTCCATTTAAGTTAACGAACATTTGGCAATATCGATTTCGAGGGTTATTCTTACGCTTACCCATGGCAAGTTACTTTCGAATTATTTTCAATTCAATTTGTTTGCTGGGTGAGAACGCGTTGACGTAGAGAGCTGACATTTTGTACATGATGTTTTTACTACATTAGCAAATAAAATGTTAAAAATGGACTAAATCGGGCAACTCCTTCTTGGTGTTGCCATATAAAAATTTAGGTTTTTTACGTATACTTTGAAAACGATCAGTCCAAGACATTTTTATTGTACTAAAAACTTCTGCAGAATACGAAATCCTATAAAATTGGTTATAATAATTTTTTCTGTGCGACAAACTGTTCTAGAAATATATGCGAAAAACAACTTCAAAATCAATACTTGAATAGATCGGTGACCATACGAAATTTAATACGGGCATTCATCTAGGGTATCATAAGAATTGGTCTTAGACCAATTCTAGCTTTTTTAATGTAATGTATATATATATAGATTGATTTTTATAATAAAGTTCAGTTCTTGAGTAAAGACGATATACCACAACGTGAATCTTTTACTTCGAACAGGAGAATTTAAATTTATTCCTTAATTTTAATTGATTTATAACAAAAATAGTATTGTACTTTTATACATTCGTCAATCATCAAGAAATAGAGGCATACTTTCCAAAACACAAAAGATTCCATAACTGTGAAATAAATGAAAAAATAGCAAGCTTCAATATTTTGCAGCGTGCAAAACTAAAGCAACTTTTTAAAAATAGTGACTCTTTCCTCAGTGCTTCGTATAATGGTCCTCAATGGGATTAAAGTTGGCAAATTGGACCGGCAAATCAAGAACTTAAACTCCATTCTTATTAATCTGTTCCTTCACCAGCTTCAATATGTGTTTCGGATCACTGTCCTATCAAAGCGGCATTTCCCATTCAACATAGAGTAACATAACCGTTTCTAAAATTTCCTTTATTTCAAACGATTCATTATTCTCTTTGTTTCATAGAAAGGACCTAGTCCGCTAGCTGAAAAACAGGAACCCACAATAACACTACCACCTCCATACCTGGCTGTGATCTTGTAGTATCGTGGATGGATTCATTCAGCTTTTAATCGTCGTACATTACTCATTTCGTCGGAGTTGATTAAATTAAATTTGGACTAGTCACTGAAAAGGACTGTGTCCCACTTAACAATAGACCAATTCAAATGTGTTCTTGCAAAGTTCAACCTCTAAATTGGAATTGATGTAAAGCATTAGATCACAGTACTAAATTGCAAAGTTACGAAGTTGTAAAGTTTTTAAAGTTTTGAAGTTTATGTTTTCAAAAAGGAATTAAGAGAGAAGCGAAGATACTAAAGCAATTGATGGAGACAACAAGGCTAGATGAGATTTAATAAGTGTCCTGAATGCACCGACAGTACTCGCATATCTAATATTGGACGGTAAGGCGTTCCATAAACGAATGGTATAGACCAGATAAGAACTTTCCGTAATAGATTTCCGAAAATGAGGTATCACTAAGTGTTGATTTCTTTGAGACGTTGTAACTTCTAAAAATACTCTCAGATAATCGGGTTTGCCTGACTTTAGGAGATTATATAAGAATATTAACTCGTTTTGGTTTATATAATCGTTCAACGAGCAACCCAGTACTCGAGGTCGTAGTTGTGAGACATGGCCGAATCTGAGCAGCCCAAAAATGAAACGAACACAATCGTTAAATGCCGCATCTACCTTGCGGTGACAGACACTATCTAGTTTGGGAAAAAATGATCCTACCATAGGTAAAATAAGGGAAGATCAATGTCTTGACAAGTTTTAGTTTGAGCTCAGTTGATAGAATATTAGCTGAAAGTCAGAGTCTTCGCAAGCCACTATAGACTTTTCCCAGCATAGAGCTGATATAGTCGCAGCAATTCATCTTCCCATTCAGCACAATTCCCAGGTTAGTTACTTTCCTTGAAACGGGTATCGTAAATTCGTTTAACTCTACACTGGGAAAACAATTAAATCTCGATTATTACAGTTGCAATAAAAAAATATACATTGCGACTTAACTGGATTTAAGATTAGTTTATTATGTTGGCCCCACATACTTATTCGGGATAGGTCGTCGTTTAGTCGGGCCATGCAATCCTCAAGAACACCGATTGGTCTGCTAATATACAGTTGCACGTCGTCAGCGTACATATGAATCCTCACATCTTTCAGTACGGTTGGAAGATCATTTATATGGGCACTGACGAGCAGTGGGCCGGGGATTGATCCTAGGGGTACTCCACATGTTAATGGTAAAGAGGATGAAAGAGAATCATTTATTTTTACACGCTTGCTGCGCCCCAACAAGAAATTGCGTATCATAGAGATGGCTGACGTACTAAAGCAAAAGCTTGTCGACAGCTTCTGAAGCAGAATAATATGGTCGACTCTATCAAATGTCTTAGAGAAATCGAGAAGAACGAGGGCAGTGTGGTCTTCCAGTTCCATAGCACGTCTAATATCAGTGGAAACTTTTAAGACTACGGTCTCACAGCTATGTGAAGAGCGCAAACCAGACTGCCAACATGACAAGAGATTAATATTCTCGATGTATTCAAGCATCTGACCGTACATAAGCTTTTTCAATACTTTTGATAAAAAGCACAGCAGACTAATTGGACGAAAGTTGGACGGTTGTGTTGGAGAATGCTTTTTTGGAATGGCAAGTACCGTGGCGATTTTCCAGCTTCTGGGGAAACACGACGATGTTATGGATGAATTAATGACATGTAGGACATATTTGCTGATTACTGGTAAAAATACTTTAAAGAAACGAGGTGATTAATTGTCTGGTCCTGTGTCGTCGGATTTTATGGGGCATATCGATTGAATAAACTCATCGAAGCAGACCCCGCGGAAAGAAAAGGGATCAGATATATTTGGATGTAAAGCACTGTTGTTTCATCCTAAGGATAATGATTCCTCGCTATGAGCATAAGCTGATGGAGGTGAAGTAAGCATTTCATTCATACGGGTTAGAGTTGCAGCTAATTTGGTCCTTGCCACATACTCCTGCCTCTTTCAGGTTTTGCCAAAGAACCTTTGGTCGAAGATTAGTGTTAAGCTTCGTCTTATAGTATCGACGTTTTGCATTCCTTATAGCAACATTGGCATAATTTCGAGCAACCTTCTAAAGTGAGCGGGCATGTTCGGTTCTTAGAGCTCTATAACATTTGTATAAATATTCCCTTTCTGCAATAAGGGATCGCACTGTGGGAAAAAACCAAGGACAGCCAATAATAGGTACTTTTTTTTTGTCTTTAGCGGGACATATTTTTCGAACAGGTATGAGATCAATGAGGCTAGAGTAGCTATTTGACCATCCACCTCAATGCAGTGAAAGATGGCAAAAAAGGCATTCGCTAAAAAGGGACTCTACATCAATACTGCCATAGTCATGATATGAGACATGTTTATAACGCGGTCTCACATCCAGCCTGAAAGCATAATTAAGGAATAGAATATCATGGTCAATTGTGCTGAATGGAATGAGCTGATTTTGAAGATTGACTTTATCCCTATTCGAAACAATTAAAAGATCAAGAGTCGAAGGGTTTGATGTATTAAAAAAAGTAGGCAAAGTATTGACAATATTGAGATGCAGAGATTGAATAAGATGAGCAAATTGGTCTGTTAATACCTGCGGTGAAGTAGATTTATGTTGAAGTCGTCACCAATCACTACACTTTCATAATGTTGGGTAACGTGTGATAACGTATTTTTTTTTTCTTTTTTTTTTTTCTTTTATATTATTAAGCCAAGCTCAGGGGATACCCTATGATGCAAAGCACAGCGTGGCAGGAAGGAGATAGGGAAAGGATTAAGGGATATGAGAGCGGCGGAGGTGCCGATGTATGTCGCCCTTAAACTTTTGCAGGTTGTATGCCGGAGGAAAGACAGAAGATGGTAGACTGTTCCACATTCGCACAGTTCGGGATAAGAAAGCATCACGGAATTTTAGTGTACAGCCGAAGGTAATTTGAAGGATAAAAGAATGAGCGCGGGATGCAGCGCGGGTATTGCGTGCAGGAACTAATCTACAAAGGATCAGACTAGATATTTCATCAGAACATTGGCGATAAGCGAAAGGCATCCAACATTGCGACGGTGCTCGAGCGAGTCGATAAGACGAATAATTGCCACATCGCCAATGAGCTTGCAGGCTCTCTTTTGGACAATATCCAATGAAGCTAAGGCTGTGCGACCAGCCCCGGCCCAGATATGGGAATTGTATTCCATTCTAGGTCTAATGTAGGACTTGTAGAGGAGCGCTATATTTGATGGGCTGAAATATTTCTTACACCTTTTCAAAAAACCAAGACATTTTGATGCTTCTTTGGCAACCGAGAAGATGTGATCTGTCCAGCTTAACTTACTGGAAATATTAATGCCAAGAATTCTTAGTGACGGTGATTCAGAAATTAATGAACCATCAAACGAAACGGGAGTGGTTAAGTGATGGTCTTGTTTTAATGAGATGAGACAGCTTTGGGTCTTAGATGCATTGAATTCGACGCGATTCACTTTGCCCCAAGCGAGAATATTGTCAAGATCGTTATTCAATGATCTAATCATGCAGTCTCGTTTAATACATGCGGCGTTCCCTCTGGAATCCGCAAGGGTGTCAAAGGACTCTCTAACTCGCGGACTGCATCATCACTAAACTGGTTAGGTGGAAGATATACCGAGGTTAAGACACATTTATCGTTATTGGAGCTAACTTCGATGCACACAAATTCACACGGCAGAGTTTCAGAAGAAGATATAAGTTTGGCTTTAAGGTAATCCCTAATGTAGATGGCTGCACCCCCGCCAACACGGTCCCGCCGATCGCTGCGTAATACGTTAAAACCAGGAATGGAAACTTCGAGATGATGGGATTGCAGCATTCAGCCATGTCTCACTTACAAAAATTGCATGCACATCGAAGTCTGTAAAAATGAATCGAAAATCGTCGATCTTGTTACGAATGCTTCTTGCATTCACAGTACATATACATATTTAAACCCGAAAATTGGTTTCCTAGTATTTTCAATACAGTTCTTACCTGGTCCATACTCGAGAAATTATCCATACTCATCGCCAGTGCATTCAGACACATAATTTCGCAACACTACAATCATCGCAGAATGAAAACTAGAATTAAGTATCCACAAGAGAAACCACAAATTAGTAGAAAAGAAAAACAAAGTTTGAAACATATTCATAATTCAATTATAGAAATTTCAGTAAGAACATTACAGGAAAGTAAGAGTATTATGTAATTTCTAAAGAGAATAAACTTTAGTCCATTTGTATAAAAAACTACGATTATAACAAGTATTACATTGTGGTAGCCCCACATTAGCAGCATACTACGTTCAGGCACGCAAAATCTAACTTTGTACAAGGTTATCTAACAGATCTCCTCAAATGATTCTGAGTTCATTACCATCTCGACGAATTTTGACATATAGCAGTCCATCTTTTGTGCGGGCTGAATGTATTCTCCCCTGTTTACGAAGTTTCAAAGCTTCACGTAAGAGAGAGCTGTTTCTGGGAGTCAAGCTCTCATTTATATAAATTGTAGAGTCTGAAGAGAAACCTTCGAGATCAGCAAGCCGGATACCCCTTCGTCGACGATATGATGATAGGAAAGCTCTTTGTTCGGTTGAGCACGAGAAACGTACTACAGGGTTATCATTGCGAAGAGACTTTGCTTTAATGCGAAAAGCATCAATGTATGGCGAAATTGGATGGTCGACCACAGCAGCAATATTTTTACAAGTGTTTTTACAGATTTTCAGTTTGTTGGTAAGATATTCCACGTATAATTGTCACTGAGGCGATGATTCCTATGTACGTCATCAAGTTGATCTTGAAAAGACTTCATGGTTTGTGTGACTTTCGTCTTCAGTTTTTCACAATCTTTAATTCTCTCATCGAAAGAGCGTATGGCGTCATCAATTTTTGCAGAGATTCGTTCCTCGAATTTCTGCAAGCGCAGTTCGATCATGGGCATAAATCTAGTTTCTAATGTCTGAATTAATGTCTCCACAATCGCTGGCGAAAGGTCTGTCATACTGACACCACTTCTAGTTACAACTTGGGAGCCTGCATCAGTATTTGAAATTGATGAGGTTTTCTCTTTTTTGTTATCTTTTCCCACCATAATGAGCGGAGAGGACTGTAATTACAATACACACCAACAGGAGTTTCCAGTTGCAACAGCACTAACTGTATTAGCACTAAACAGTTTTGGTAATTAATTGAATTTCCACTAAAATCGATCACCACGAAAACGCTAATCAAACACAAAATAGCTCGCGACACACTATCGGAAACCAAAATGAGATTTTGCCAATTTCAATCACGAATATATTACTTTATAGCAAACCAACTCGGGAGCCAATCGGAAACACGTCTATACTCTACGAAAAGAATGTGACAAATCGGGCAACTCCTTCGTGGGGTAGCCATACAAAAATTTCGTTTTCCACTATATACTCGGACACTGCCTCTGAACGCGTCGACATAGAGAGCTGAAATTTGGTACATGGTCTTTTCACAGTAATAGCAAATAAAACTTTCAAAAATTGACTAAATCGGGCAATCCGTTCTTGTTGTTGTCATATAAAAATTTAGGTTTTTTACATATACTGTGAAAACGATCAGTCCTAGATATTTTTATTGTACTAAAAACTTCTTCAAATTACGAAATCATATAAAATTGGTTATAATAATTTTTTCTGTCCGATGAACCGTTCTAGAAATAATATATGCGAAAAACCACTTCATAAATCAAACTTACATAGATCGGTGACCAATTCTAGCTTTTTTCCTTGTTTAATTAGAGCACCAATTCTCCTGTCAGTGTGCGTTGAATTTTTCCCTTCAAATGCAGCGTGTTAATATCATTGAATAAATAACAAATAATTATTTATTCAATACTAGTTAATATTTTCAGTGATTTTATACTTTTTAAGTCGCGAAATTAAGGCTTTATTAATACATTTTTTAGCGATTGAAATTTGGGACTACAACATTCTTCATTATTTTTGACTTGAAACTATTGTGAAACTTATTAAATGTCATGAGAAAAGGAGAAATTCCACCGATCTTATGAAGAACAATGAAAAAAATTACTAGTATCTGTTTTTAAGATGAAATCTATAGGGTATACAAAGTTTGTCATTCCGTTTGTAACACCTCGAAATAATGATGGTAGAGCAAAATGGATTGAGGACCCACGCATAATATTAAGTTATTTTGATTTTTGCATATCCGTCCGTCCGCGTATACTTAGAGAGCTGTAATTTTAACAATGGACTGTAAAAAAAAGTAAAATTATGTTCGAAAATGAGACAAATAGGACAAGTCCTTCGTGGAGGTTACCATACAAAAATTTGGTTTTCCACTATATATTTGGACACTGCCTGAGAACACGTGGACGTATAGGGCTGAAATTTCGTAAATGGTGCTATCACTGCACTAGTAAATAAAATTTCAAGAATGGACTAAATTTGGCAACTCCTTCTTGGTGTTGCCACTTAAAAATTTAGGTTTTTTACGTATACTGTGAAAACGATCAGTCAAAGACATTTTTATTGTACTAAAAACTTTTTCAGAATACGAAATACTATAAAATTGGTTATAATCATTTTTTCTGTCCAACAAACCGTTCTAGAAATATTTGCGAAAAACCACTTCAAAAATCAAACTTGCACAATACGAAATTTCAAAAGGGCATTCATCTAGGGTATCATAAGAATTGGTCTTAGACTAATTCTAGTTTTTCACTTGTTGCTTTTTAGCAATTCTCTTACATAAATGTGCAAGAGTTGCATAGAAAGATTCCCGTTAGCTGAAGAAGGTTGTAAAGTTGCCTCAGTTTTAATTTAAAAAATGAAAATAGTACATTAAGTTGTAATTTTTGAGTGCAACTCATCCATTTTAACGCTTCTAGCATCATTCTTATTAGCGTGAATCTTACGCCTCAGTACATAGCATTTATGTTAAAGATTTTGTAGTCAATATGACTACTGTCCTATGACATCACAATGCAAATATAATTGATGATCGCAGTCAAAATGTAGCCATTTTAATTAAGAGATTTACTCTTTCACTGATGGTGCCGCTGCTAAATATTTAAATAATTCAACGCACTCTTAATCTTATTTATGTATATAAGTCGTACCAAAGATAAAAATGTTCCCAAGCACAATCTTTGTGGTACACTCAATTTAATTTTTGTTTACTAGTGGATCATTCTATTTCTCTGCCTTCGTCCGATTAAATAGCTCCGAAGTCTACCGTACTTTTTGCCCTGTATGCCATAGTTTTTGCATTTTGTTTGTCTATAGTCTTGAATGGTCTCTTAAAATCTAAGAATATCGCTAGAATATCTTGACCTTCCTGTTCCTCTAAAGGCTCGTTTGAATATCTGGCAATGCATTTCTAAAATAAATTTCGAAAATAAACTGTTACCTCATTATAACTATTGCTCTACGTTATTATATTTACAGCGCATACCAAAATAAAGCAATGCGTGATATATTGAAATGAAACATTAGAACACCAATTAGATACCAAATGAATATAAAGCAAATGAGGAGTGTCTTTTCAAAAGGGGATATTTATAATTTTCATTTTTTTTAAGTTAAGTATGAGATTATGTATATTCTCTACTCTGAAATTCAAGATTTCGTCACTGTAAACCGAAACAAAACGCGATAAACTCACAGGAAATCTTACTTGAAAACACTTGTTCCGATCAAAAGGGGATATTTACATTAAAAAATATGACATTATTACTGTTACTTTGGTTTCATTTCAAAAAGGGATATTTACAGTACGATTTCAATAGTCGAAATAAATTTTTAAGGGAGAAGTTTCTGTTTTATATTTTTGAGTAAACATAGAAGTAAGAATTAACAAATAAAAACTGATAAGAATACTCAAAATATGCTTTAATAATTTTATTCTAGTATAATGTACAAATCAAAAGAGGATATTTACAAAAACGTACAACACAAAAAGGGATATTTACATAATGGTACAGAACAAAAGGGGATATTTCCAAACTTTGCAAGCCAATATTACCGGAAGTAATAGTCAAACTTTTTTCAAAATAATATATTCTAGATAACTTATCATATCCTTTCCATATATTCCTCCTATTTTTCTGTACAGCTGTTGGTATTGCTACAGGCAGTTTTTTCGATTTTATGAAAAAACGATTAGGACGTAAATATCCCCTTTTGAAAAGACACTCCTCAAATATTGACGTATAATGAGAAGATATTTATCCATAATATGAAGCGTAACATAATGCCCGAGTACTTGCCATGTAATATCCTTAGAATATACAGGGTGTTTCCTCCATGGTGGTCCATACAGCGAGAACTAATAGTACTCATCTCGAAAACAAAAAAATTGTATGGCAGGGGAAGGGGTATATCACCTGCCCGTTGCCCCTTGGAACGCCGGTGGTAATCTTAACGTATTCTTGAAATTGATTTGAGGTGAACTATCACTAATTACTCTGTAAGGGTTTCCGAAAATCTGACTCTGGACTTTTAATTTCGTTAAGGCTTCTTCCGTGCTGGTTGTTTTGACTGGATAGATCCAAGTAAATTTCGTAAACACGTCCACTACACAAACAGATAACGATATCTTTTAGAGGTTGATGGCAATGGTCCTAAATGGTCCAAATGGTAGGCATGCAATGGCGTATCCCGTTTCTCGATGGGGTTGAGAATACCTTATTGTTTTCCGGCCTTTCTGGAAGAAAGTATGCAATACACGTAATTATTGAGCACCTTTTCTATCTTCTTTTGTATTTGCTCGCTTCCACCCTCTTAGTGCTAATGTGTCCATGGGAATGAGCATTCTAAATTATTTCTCTTTGCATGGTTTTCGGAATAACTAAATAGTAATCGCCTTCTCTATATTTATTTCTTAATACGAAATCCTTATACTCCCCCATTACCACAAGTTGAAGGACGGAGCTTAACTGGACATTCGAATTCGCCCATCACTAATGCCCATCTTGCTACTCGTGCTGAAATATCCTTTTTCTCATGGTACGTTCGAATGCTTAACACTCTGTAACAACAGTGAATGTTAAGCCGACTAAATAGTGACGAAATCATTTCAGAGTACGTACCACAGCTAAGATTTCAAGCTAGTAACTCGTGTAATTCTTTTCTGCGTGATTGGTTTGAAAACTAAAATAAAAACTGGATGTAGTTTTTGATCTTCAGGACATCTTTGCAGCATGACTGTCCAACCTCCTTCCTGCTAGCGTCGGTGTGTAATTCAGTTTCCACAGTAGGATTAAATAACTTTAGTATTGGCTCTTTACATTATGAAATTATATTATGAAAAGCTTCTAGCTGTTTCGTTCCGAAACAAAATTTAGTGTTCTGCTTTAATAGATCTCTAAGCGGCTTCGCAATTAAGGAATATCCTTCGACGAATTTCCTAAAATAACTGGTTAGCCCCAAAAAACTTTGTAGTTGCTTTGCAGTTTTTGGTAAAGGAAAGTCTTGAACTGCCTTTATCTTCTCAGGCGATGGGCACTTACTCCATTTAAATATAATACCATGCTTCTTTGCCGTATCCAGAATTTCTTTCAATAGTTCCAAATTCTTTTCTTCAGTAACCGTTGGCAGGATCATATCATCTACGTAAATATCCACTACTCCTTTCCTTATAAACTCCTCGAAAACAATATTGACATACCTTTGGAATACCGACGGTGAGTTGCTTAGACCAAAAGGTGCCTTGGTAAATTCGTACTGGCACAGCGGTGTCCTCCATCATTCCTTTTAACGAGTACCACTGGACTAGCATAATCCGAATTGCTCTATGCTGTATTGTACCTTCTTCAAACCATTCTGTTATCTGCTTTTCAACAATTTCTTTTTTTTAGGAGCTAGCCGTCGAGGCGTCTGATGAACAGGAACATCATCGATCAAATTTATTCGCATTTTTATACAGGATTTTGCTGGTTTTTTTGGCTTCATATCCTTGATTAAGTTGAGGGAGGTCTACTGCAATGTCCGTACCTGTTGGCTTTCAGCTGCATGCAAGGTTGGAATCTCCAGATCTTGAAACGGGTCAGTCTCGGAAATTTCCGAACTAACCTCTCTAATTTTCACCTTTCCTTTCACAATCGATAGTTCAGCGTTAGATAAGACATCTTTTCCTAATATCATACCGACCGATATCCAATAATCTGGTACTATATGACACGTTAACGCAAAAGTCTCACCTTGGATAGTTACGCTAGCTACAAAACAGCCGAATGTCTGTTTTTGTTTACTCCCGAAGGCTGTGACAGTTATTGCGGGTGACAAAAGTTGAACGTTCAATTTCTGCTGTAGATTTTCGGTTAAAATGGACACATCGCTTCCTGTGTCGACTAAAGCACAAACCTCGATTCCGTTTAAGCCTACTTTCACCTGCATTTCTTTTTGTGCTCGGCTTATGCTTTCATTTACATTTTGCTCAATATGATTAGTCCTTTACCTTTGATGTTTTTCACTCTTTTGCGAAATGGCCAAAATTATTGCACTTAAAACATATTACCCTCTTTTCCTTATGAGGCCAGTTTCCTCATGAGTGAGAGAATGCCCCACAATTACCACAACGTGTCTTACGCTTGCTACACCCACTAGAAGATGGCTTATTACGTGTGCTTTGTTTCATACGTTCGTACGCTTTTAGCTTCTCTTTTAATTTGAGACTTGATTTCGGTTCATACTAAATAGATTTGTGTGACGGATCATCTGGTATTTTGACTATCAGAACCAGCTTAACACAAGCTCGCTGCATGGACATGTTTAATAAATAAACGGTCAACAATACATGCGTTTCATCACTTAGTCGGTGTTAGTATTAGTATGTTAAACTAAACATAAACCAAACACCGGATGAAATGATATGCAAAGTGACATAGAAACAGAGAACTAAGTATTATATAGACGTTTTTTTAGAACAAGCTTAGAGTCAACTACAAAATGCTCAGCCTTAGTATTAACGGAGTTAACATGCAACATAGGTAGTCTTCTCAAATTGTGTCCACTATCGCTGAAAGAGATTTTACTAAGTAACAGCGGAGAATAAACATTCGCGTTTATTAGTTGATGCACAAACGTTACATCGGCAACCATACGACGTTTTTGAAGCGAGTGCATATTCAAAAGCTTCAGGCGATCCTCATAAGGTGGAAGAATTAATGAATTATTCCAGGGTAGGTGTCTGAGAGCAAATCGTAAAAAGTTTCTCTGGACAGACTCAATGCGGTCGATGTGTGTACCGTAAAATGGAGACCAGACCTGGCTAGCGTATTTAAGAAGTGGTCTCACAAAGCAAGTGTACAAACGCAATATTATTGTAGGATTCGAAAACTCTCGGGACCAACGTTTTATAAAACCCAGCATGGAACTACTCTTTGATACCATATAGTTTATATGGGAGATAAAATTCAATCTGTGGTCACATTTGACACCCAAGTCACAGACAGAGTCCACACGGCGAATCGAGTATCCGAGAACTCATAACCATAAGTGATTGGTGTCTGATTCCTATGGAAAGTCATAACCTCACATTTGTCGATATTGAGTACCAAATTATTGCTCTCGCACCAATTGTAAAATTTTTGAAGGTCACTCTGTACCAGTTCACAATCGTGAACAGATTTAATCTGAGCGAAAAGCTTAACATCGTCAGCATAAATCAAGACCTTACAGTACTTCACCACAGAGACAATGTCGTCAATAGACAGAATAAAGAACAACGGGCCCAAGTGACTCCCTTGAGGTACGCCAGACGAAGCCTTCAAGACTCTAGAGATGGAATGGCGGAATAAGATTTGATATGTTCTGTTATCATCAAAACAAGACCATCACTTAACCACTCCCGTTTCGTTTGATGGTGCATTAATTTCTGAATCACCGTCACTAAGAATTCTTGGCATTAATATTTCCAGTAAGTTAAGCTGGACAGATCACATCTTCTCGGTTGCCAAAGAAGCATCCAAATGTCTTGGTTTCTTGAAAAGGTGTAAGAAATATTTCAGCCCATCAAATATAGCGCTCCTCTACAAGTCCTATATCAGACCCAGAATGGAATACAATTCCCATATCTGGGCCGGGGCTGGTCGCACAGCCTTAGCTTCATTGGATATTGTCCAAAAGAGAGCCTGCAAGCTCATTGGCGATGTGGCAATTACTCGTCATATCGACTCGCTCGAGCACCGTCGCAATGTTGGATGCCTTTCGCTCCTTTATCGCTATATGCATGGCCAATGTTCTGATGAAATATCTAGTCTGATCCCTTGTAGAATAGTTCCTGCACGCAATACCCGCGCTGCATCCCGCGCTCATCCTTTTACCCTTCAAATTACCTTCGGCCGTACACTTAAATTCCGTGATGCTTTCTTATCCCGAACTGTGCGAATGTGGAACAGTCTACCATCTTCTGTCTTTCCTCCGGCATACAACCTGCAAAAGTTTAAGGGCGACATACATCGGCACCTCCGCCACTCTCCTCATATCCCTTAATCCTTTCCCTATCTCCTTCCTGCCACGCTGTGCTTTGCATCATAGGGTATCCCCTGAGCTTGGCTTAATAATATAAAAAAAAAAAAAAAAAAAAAAAAAAAATCTAAATAAGACTCTGTCCATTTTAGAAATGTTTGGGGGAAACCCATACTTTTCCATTTTAAAGAGTATCACGGAGTGAGATAACTTGTCGAAGGCTTTACTAAAGTCTGTATAAATACAATCCGACTGGTAGCCTTTTGCAAACCCGCGAATGGTATCCGAGACAAATTCCACAAATTCTTACATGAAACCGATAGCTGAGAGTAAATAATAGATTCGAATAATTTGGGCATACAGGATAATTTTGCAATAGGCCTATAGTTTGAGATTTCACTTTTACTACCTGTTTTGTGAATAGGTATGATGAAAGAGTTTTTCCATAGCTGAGGGAAACAACCACTATCGAGCGATTTTTGAAATATTATTTTAAGCGGCGCTGCCAGGGCAAGGCAGCACGACTTATAGAAGGCTGGAGGGATCCCATCAGGACCCGTTGTAAAGTCATTTGAAAGCGCATTAATATGATCTAGTATATCCTCTTGTGTAATTGTAGGAATAGTGAATGAAACGTTATGAGAATCGCTCATATGATTAAAATTGTTATGTCGAGGATGGAAATTGGACAAAGAAAAAGCATTGTCGAAAAAAGAAGCGAACATATTGCAAATTTCAGACGAATCATCACTAGCAGAATCCTTATACCTCATGGTATTGGGATAGTTGTCAGTTTTTTCTTCATATTAATAAACTTGAAAAAGATACGTGGGTCACTATATAATTTCGCACGCATGCTTTGGATATACTCATCATAAAGTGAAGAAGAAAGTTCTTTGAACTCATTATAGGATGTGAGGAAGTTGTTATTACTTATAATGTCTTTGTCCCTGATATAACTTTTCCACAATTTATTTTTTCTATTTTTAAGACGTTTCAATTCTTTATTGAACCATGGCGGAGATGTTTTACAGAACCGTTGTCGCTCGCGGGGAACGTGAGATGAAAATAAATTGAAAAGAGTTATGTAAAATTTAGAAATGTTTTCGTCAACACTATTACTAGACAGTAATGTGTTGAAATCAATAGAGGTAAGGCTACTGGACAGTTCCGAAAAGTTAGCTTTTCTAAATTGAAGAGGTATTGTGTTTCGTCACAATTTGTAATGTTTTCGGTTTCAAAGCAGTATGTAATTAGTAGAGGGGGGTGATATTTGTCAATATTAGACATTAAAACTGGGCTAGGTTCGACTAACAAGTTACCCGTGTCAGTAGAGAAAACAGGTCCAACTGCCTACCCATGCATTCTTTACATTACTGATTTGGCTGAGACAAAGAGATGAGATAGTGTCTAGGAATAGTGATTCCCTTGTTGATAAGTTATTAAGAGGCAGATAGCCATCGTCATTTTCATTTAGTACCCAATGTATGTTGGGTAAGTTAAAATCACCAATAAGTAGAAGTTTGTCAGGAGGTTGCATCATGCCATGAATAAAATTAGATGTTGAAGTTAGTAGGTCGTAAATATTTTGACCTTTGTCATCAACAATGTTTATGGAGTCTGAAGGAATATAGCAGCATAGATTGTATAAGCCGCGAGCTTCAGAATCAGTATGTCTGTCTTTTCTAAAAACCTGGTAAGAATTGTCTAAGATTTCACGAAAGCCATGGTGCAGCCAAGTTTCAGTGAAAGCAACAATATCAAAACAAGTTGCGACAGAGGATTTGAAGATATGTGTAGTTTTTGTCCGAATCCCCCTTACATTTTGATAGTAAAGGGAAAGCGACTTCAGTTTTTTGGAATAATATTGTTTATTTTAGCTTTATTTCTAGGTTGGCGCCCAGAAGGTACAAATAATTTAGTAAAAGCGCCAGAGGGCCAAAATAAGGGATCTAATAACTTATCCTGCACATCTGCTGAAACAGTTAAGACGAAGGATGCAACCGGTTTGGAGGATTTACTAATTTTGCGGCAAGAAACACCCTCTGTTGCAATGTTTTTGGATGCGAGATACCTCAATATGTTGTCACACATCGTTTCAGGAGAGAACTTAGTGACGAAAACACTTGAAGGTTTTGGTACTGTCCTCAAAGAAGTACCAATACCATTCCCTAATGAGGATATAGAATTAATATTATTTGTTAATGTATATTCAGTAGAAGGAGCTGGAGTGGTATTACCCACGCAGGGGCTCAAAGCGCTGCATACGGCCCCACTAACCGTAGGAGAACCCTGTCTACCAGGAGTTGGCGGATTCGGCGGGGTAAATCCCAATGTCGGCAGAACCTCCTGTTTTTTTGAAGTTTTTTTCCTTTACCATCTATAATGTAAGAAATGATAGAAAGATCATCTAATTTTCCTCGTTGACCTAATTGTAACATTTTATAATAGTACTACTTAAAAAAAAGACTCGCTATCGAATTTTCTGCATTGACTCATTATTCGGTGTACGTCCACGCTTAATATTTTTTGTGAATATTCAACTTGTAGCTCTGTTTTCAGCGTTTTATACGTCTTTATCTTGGAGTTTGATCCGAGAAACAACCTTGCTACTCCCTTTATCAATCGTCTGGCATATAAATATTTATATACGTCGTTCCAGCCGAATAATTCTGCCACATCTTCAAATTCTACTATCCACTTATCGACGTCCTGCATTGTTAGTCCTTCAAATGTCTTCAACGCTTCTTCTACGTCTTTAAAAGAACAAAACTTGGGAGTTACCTCGGTTTTCCGTTTGATACTTGCTTTGCTATCTGATTTCTAGAACTTATTCCGTTGCTTACCAATTCAGCTTCTCTCGCTTCCCGTTGTAGTGTTGAATCGTCACCGGTTGCTTCTTGCACCTGTGTGTCTTCCTCGTCAGTGTTTGAAGGGTCGCTAGGAATCCTTTCTTCTTGCGTGTCACTGTCCTCTGTCGAATACTGTTTATCCGCTAAGCTCTCTTTAGATTTATCACTTGTACTTTGGATGTCATTGTCGTTTTCACTTAATTCTACTGGGTGATCTCTGTCGTTAGTTTTCAATATGCAGGTTAAATCACGTTTTCTTTTGACGGTCGTGCGAAGGCCTTCTCGTATAAGAATTGCCGTAATTGTTTTACAGTCAATTCTTCTAAATTCATGAAGATCAAGATTTACGATTAAATTTTTTCGATCGCAGTTTTAACTATTATACTTTTCAGATTTCTCTAGTTTACAAAACACTACTTTTTGTTTTCTTTTTCTTATCTTTCTTAGCACTTCCTTACTTTCATACTATTCTTAGCTTTTGCACAACTTTTCTTAGCCTTCACATTTCTTTTCTTTGCATGAGCTTTCTAAGCACTAACGACTATTTTTTTTCTTCACTTTAATTTTAGTTCTTAACTTTTCACTTTACATTTCTTGTGAAAGCTTCATTTTATTTGAATCCATAATTTTCACTTCCACTTTGCTTCTTTTATCTTAACACTTCTTTCCTTATTATTTCGTTTCCATTGCTTTCATTTTAGTTATTTTTAATTGAATTTTCTATCTAGCACGTTTAGATTTTGTCACAAATCACACTTTGTTTCTTCACTACACATTTTTAAATAATATTACGCTATCGCATTATGCTGCCGACCACCTGGCTTATCCATTGTTCAAAATTTGTCTTTTACTCAGACGAAGTTACGGGATCACAGCAACTGACCGTTACCTTTGCTACAGCGAAGAATCGTCAGACACTGCAAGCCACCGAATTATCAATAATTTCACAATATTTTTTTTTACCAATAATTATTGCACTTCATAGAAATCAAACACGAGTCTTTATAATTTGATTAAAAGCAATATAAAATATATGATCCCGGTTGAGCCCCAAATTTTGTGCGATTTCTTTTTCTCTTTGAATAAAAGGAAAACTCAGTTCGATTTTCTTTGATAAGAATTATAATTTATTAACGATATTATAGGTACTATTGGTAGATATTTAATTTAATTGGTAGATCTTTAACTCAATTACGTAAATGTGAATTCAAAATTTGCCTAATTAAAATAATCTTGACCGTGACAAAAATAACCCGAGTCTACTTGAATATTACATGACCGATTCGCTATCACTTATCGAATGCCTGCAGCTGCCTTTCAATGGTGATTACGATAACTATATTATCGTACTCGGTACAGTTACGGTTTTGGTATTTTGTGATCGGTTACTAAATAGACTCTACATACATATTCAAAGAGTTTAGCTAATAAGCCGGCGGCACATAATTCTAAACGAGGTAAAGCGGTTACAGCTAGAGGAGCCACCCTGGCCTTAGCGGTGACCAGCTTCACAACGATTGATCCGTCAGTGAAGATTGTACGGGCATAAATTACAGCCGAGTAAGCACCCATTGAGGCATCTACAAAACAATGTAAGTCGGTAACAGCACCAGCTGCTTCCATTCCTGGCCATCTCGGATTTCGAAGATTAGATAAGCATTTCAAATTACGTCTGTAGTGAAGCAATTGTCGTAAAGTGTGGCCAGGAACTTCATCATTCCAATCTAGCATTGATCTCCATAGTTGTTGAAACATCCTTTTGGCAAGGATTGTGCAGGGTGATAACAGTCCTAGGGCATCGAAAAGTTTAGCAGAGTCGGAAAATAGCAAGCGCTTGGTTATGAATGCTTGGATGCCTAGAGCCTTTACTGTATCTTCATCAGCAAGTGAATGAGAAGCCTTCGTTTCACGGAGCTCCGGTGGAATTTCTTCAAGAACTGCGTCGGAATTAGAAACCCACTTACGTAACTCGAAACAGCATCGCTGTAGTAGCGCACAAATTCGAGAGCGAAGTATGTTGAGATCAGCTGAACTATCACATCCAGTAAGCAGATCGTCCATAAATTCAGTGAGTACTACTTCCGCAGCGATTAGAAGATCCTGTCCCTCATCTATAGCCACTTGCTGCAGACATTTGACTGCGAGATGCGGAGCAGAAGCGATGCCATATGTTACAGTTAGTAACACGTAATCCTTGATAAGATCATCAGAAGATTCACGCCAAAGAATTCTCTGAAACGACGCGCAATGTTCCTTGGAAACCCTGATTTGTCGGTACATTTTAACCACGTTGCTGTCATTGCGAAGCGGTGGGTGCGAAAATGTAATAATATCGTTGCTAAAGCTAGTAATAACCGGGGGCCAATCATTTGAGTATCATTAAGGGAAATTCCACTCGAACTCTCTTTCGATGCATTGAACACTACCGTGAGCTTGGTTGTAGTGCTTGATTCTTTTATAAAAGCTCGATCTGGCATGTAATGATTTCTCAGGAGGTGGAAGAAGATATGCTTTCTCCATGTGACCTAAATCCACGAATTCCCTCATAAACACCTTGTATTGATCATGTAGACTCTTATCTCTCAACGAACTGGACTTCTACACGATGCAAAGCTTTTATAGCAGCATTACGTGAATTTCCAAATGGTAGATGTAACCTGAAAGGCAATTCAACTATATACCTTCCACTGTGGAGTCTATCGTGAGTGTCCACGAATATCTGCTCACAGGCTTGCTCTTAATCTATCCGATGTTTTGTGCTTGGGATGTCTTCCAGTTTCCAAAATTTGGAACAGCTTCAGTGAGGGCTGCGTTTGCATGGAGAGACACTGTAGCGATATTAGTTGTCGGAGTATTTACTATCTGAGCTTAACCAAAAACTACCCAGTCAAATGCGGAGTTTTGTGCGACTGGTGCTCCGATTAGGTCCTTGACAAGGCCTTCTAATAGAATAATGCCCAACTCATCTTCTCCAAGCAAAATATCAATGGAAGCAAACCTAATTTTCGATATTAAATCGCTAATTTATATGTTAGTAATAAGTTTAATCCTGTAACATTTCGATTCGCCCACCGGTGTTTGACGTGGCTGTGGCAGGGGCGTTTAATAAATTTATCTATGACTATGAAAAACTGTGGATCTGCCAGCTGAAAGTGGCTCAAATTTGATTGATTGATTTGATTTATTTAGTTAATTACTATTTTTATACAACATCATAACAGTATTATTCTAAAAAATATTTTTAACAAATTCTATTATGTGTTTTTTTTTACAATTTTAGTATTCGTTTCTGTTTTAACATTTGATGGCAACATATTAAATAACTGAAAACCTCTATACACTAAACTATTTTGGGCTAATCTATTCCTAAATAATGGCAATCGAAAGTCATTTGCATTTCTTAATAAGTATGGCTGTATATCTCTAACATAATTAATTAGGCATGTTAAATATTTAGGCATACATCCTCTTCTAATTTTGTCCACAAACAAACAGCTACACGCTGTTTGACACTTAACCAACACAATGCACTTAACATATCTGAAATTCTTGTGTACCTGCTGCACTTCAGTATAGCTCTCATAGCTTTGTTTTGCAACCTTTGTAGACTCGTGAACGCACTTTCATCACACATATACAACACAGTTGAACAATATTCAAAATGGGGCTTGATAATTACATTGTAAACATTTATTGCTTGTAATGTATCTAATCTATTCCTTATTCTTTTAAAAAAAAACTATTTTTTTCGATATTTTTTTCGCAACATAATTCACATGGAGATTAAACTTAAGTCTACAATCCAAAATTACACCAAGATATTTAATTTCTTCCACTTGTTCAATACGTTCACTGTTTATGCTTAAGTTAACACTACATTGGTGTTTAAACACCATACACTTAGATTTATTTATATTAAGTTTTAAAATACTATACTGAAACTATTTACTCAATCTAACCAGATCTCCTTGAACTTTTTCTTCGCACGCACAAATGTCATTACCGGATAGTAACAACAGGGCATCATTAGCAAAGAGGACTATCTTGCAATGTTCAAGAACTTTGTTAATATCATTTATATATATAATAAATAATAATGGTCCCAATATAGAGCCCTGCGGAACGCCTAGAGTCGTAGTCTTGCTCTCTGACATGTTTTCGTTGATAACAGTCCTCTGTGATCTACCTTGGAGGTATGACTTAAACCACTGATATTCCGTAGATAGAACTCCATAACTATAAAGTTTCTTCAATAGAACACTTCTATCAATAGTTTCAAATGCCCTCTTTAAGTCAAGGAACAGAGCAATAACACTATTTCCAGTAGATATTTCCTCCTTCCAATCAATAATTACTTGATTCAGCGCACTTGCGCATGAGTGTTGACTCCTAAAGCCTGACTGGCTCTCAATGAAAAGATTGTGCTCATTGAAGTATTCATCAAGCTGCGTCTGAACAATTTTTTCCAATATTTTTTCATAAGTATGTAGAGCATTAATTGGGCGGAAGTCTTCACAGTTATCTGCTCCAGTAACCTTCGCTATAGGTGTAACTACTGACTCCTTCCATTTATCCGGAAAGCAACCTGATCTCAGTGACGTATTTATCAAGTGAGCATGTGCCGGGCCACATACTTCAAAACAGTCCAAAAGCATCTTGGCACCAACAAAATTAAAGTCTTTTTTTTGGCTTATGGATCTCAAAGCTTTTCTTATATCCAATTGCTCTATAAGTCTGAATTTAAAGATCGATTGTACATTTTCTATTAAGTTTACAAATGGCACACTTGTAATGGATTGATTTATTGCTTCAATACTATCAACGAAGTAATTATTAAATTTATTAGCTATGTTTTTAACACCATTCACACTCACACCATTGAATTTTATATTTCTAAAAAATTTTTGACGATCTTCACCCAATATATGTATATCTTTTTAAATTCCTCCACATACTTTTTTTATCATTAGATCCAAGCAACTTATTTCTAATATATTCATTTTTCCCCCTTTCAAGTTCTTTTTTATAATTATTACGCACCCTTCTAGTTATCCCAGTCCGTTCTTGTATTTAAGTGCAATGCTCTTTGGTACAATACAATTTTTTCAGTTCTTAATTGTCTTAAAGTGCTATTATACCACTCCAAAGAATTATTTCTTTTTACACCATTGCGTACATGACTATTCGTAATTCTTAGCAACTCATTTGATATTATATCAGCAATCTCATTAGTTGTTCTCAAAACTGTACTTCTAGCTAAAGCACTGGCAGACATATCTCTAATAATTGCGTCTTTATTATATTTTAAATACCTAAAGCTATTAATTTCTTTTTGATTACCAATTAACACTAATTTCCACTGCTATAGTCTCATGATCCGATATTTTTAAATCATTTCTTAAATCAGCTTCAACGAGGTTTGAATTCGTAATGACGTAATCGAATAATGTTTTGCTATCACTGGTAAATTAGGCCACATATCCTACTGAATCCTGTACTAGGGATCTCATTAGTGATCTTGGACAGGATAAAGCTTCTATTGTAATTGAGAAGTCACTTACCAGTAAAGATCCTTTTGACTGACCCGCAGGAGAGGCACCTATGCTTGTGATACCCAGAAGAGTCCAAAATATGCCCGATAGCAGTAGCAAGCAATACTTGTTGACTAGTGTTGGCTTAGTTTACAGATATGGTTCCATCCGTATGTAAAAGCGGGTGATGACGTTGACCACAAATGCGGCACGAGTGTAGGTTGCGGTAAAAACCAGACTGATGATCATTGCTCAAACAGTTGAGGCATAGGTTCTTAGACTTTATTACATTAGATCTAGCTGCACAAGCTAGGGATTTAAATTGTTGACACGTGTATATAAGATAATTTCCTCCGCAGTATGTACGCACGGTTCGTTTAAGGTTTAATGATGTTTGTGCATAATATGTTGCCTTTGCTTGCTATCAGTTTCTTTTGAACTTATCTGGAGAGAGTCCCAAGTGTGCGTAGCTTTTGAGTTCTTAGATGTTTGCGTTCGTGCAGTATATGACTCTAAGGCTGATAGTGAGCGTCATCTTTTCTCTAGGAACTGCGTGAGCACTTCGAATATTGGTAAAGTTTGTTGTCAGTCAAGCGTACTAGCCAATCATCCCATTGATCATCGGGGCGATTAAGAGCTTAGAATGCCCGGAAATGTATCAGAACAGTGTCTAACAGTGGTGCCTTAATGGCAGTAGCCGACTCATCTTTTACCTTAGGAATAAGACTCCTAGATGTGAGTCAACAACTACTCTCACGACTTCGTATCGATTTTTCAAATATGACCAGGCTGGATTTGAGCGGGACCTGCTCCGCAAAAATCGAACATAAAGAGATAGAAAAATTATGAGCAGCAGCATTAGAATCAAGTTTTATGAAAATTGGAGACCAGTCAGTTCCTGCAAGATTAGCCTGAAGTGCATCACTCTGGATAGCTGAATAGTTTCTAAAAGTTCTCCAACGTGTGGGAGCTTGACAGGAGAGATTAAAAGAGGCGAATAGTAATTCATGATCGAAGATGAACCAAGTCGCGTGGGAAGATTGTTATGAGTCCAAGACCATTCTCACTCAGCAGATCACTCAATAAGCGGGAGAGGGGGAAATAAGTCCAATAATAATGATCAGATCACCACCAATCAAAAGGCGCTTGGAGTGGCTCACCAACCTCTCAAGAGCACATGAGGACCGACATATCACTGTCCGTGAACGTCGCTGCAGATCTGTATATAGCCACCAAAGTGACAGGCTCAGCAACAGATTCACGTCCAGTAACCTGAACAACTATGATCTCCCAGCTATTATCAATGAACCTGAACGAGACCAGCGACTTTATCGTATCAACCACATAAACTGCAACACCCCTACCTTTCTTAGCAGTTTTGTCGAGCCTACGAAGTCTATATGAAGGTAAACCGAGCATTCTTGAGGATTGATGTTTCTTAGCCCAGGTTTCACACAGTACGTTTACATGAAATCCACTTGAAGCTCAGGTAGGGAGGTTGATTGAATTAATTCCAATTACTTGACTTGAATTTTTCTTGAATTTAATATTCCATTACTTAAGTTGAAATTTACACGTTGAATGAGCATTTTCATGATATTTTGATTCTTTCTATGATTGCGCTGAGTGATGTGCCAGCAGAGAATTACAGACTTACTTAATTAAATTAGAATATTGTTATTATTGTGTAGTTAATAATTTAAATTGTCGTTATCGGTTTAAAAAGTGGATAAAACGGTCATAAACATATAACACTAGTAAAAAGGCTGAAACAAAATATGTAAGTTTTTTCAGTTTTCGTGAAGCGCAAAGACGCTGAGGTGATTGAATAGTTCAATATTTAACGGAAAATAGCTCTTTAAAACTGAAAATAAAATGAGTGCTACATGCAGATCTTGCAAGAGAATAACCAATAGTGAGTGCAATATTTTGTAATGGAATATGTGGATCCCTTTTTCATGCTAAATGTGTAAATCTTGCGGAGTATGATATTAATTTAATAAATACCAAAGAGAACGTTTTCTTTATGTGTTCTGAATGCAGCAAACTTATAAGTGTGATATCACTGTATTAAAGTGCAATAACTGTGTACTAGCGAAGGAAAAGCTGAAGATTGAATTGAGAGTAGATCATGACTGTAGAGATAAAGTTTGCAGTGTATATCAGAGGAAATTAAAGATCGCTAGGGAACGGGTTGAATATTAGCAACTAAAGTATATGAAGTGTTTGTATATGAATGTTCAAGGGCTTAATAACAATTTCGAGAAAATCGAAGCTATAATTAAAGAAGGAAAATTTGAAATGATATTACTTTCTGAGACACACATAACATAGGATGTTGGTAATGAGGAAATTGAAATAGAGAATTATGAAATAATTAGAAGTAACAGTACTTCAAAGCATACTGGTGGGGTGGCTTTGTACTTAAGGAAGGAATGGCAATATCAAATTATGCAAGTATATGCGTTTCAAAAAGAACTGTGGTGGATTATAGTGAGTTTGACATATGAAAGATTTAGAATTTTGGTATGTGTTTTATATAAATCGCCGAGAACATCAAATAGATTTTTTTGCGACAAGCTAGAAGAACTTATGGCAGACTTAAGTGAAATAAATTATGATTTCTTGCTGGTTGGACATGTCAATATTAATTGGTTGAACCCATTAGATACATATAAAAAAGAGATAGATAATATTATGCGGATTAGTAGTTCAAAAATGATTCTAAATCAGCCAACTAGGATAACAGATGTATCCGAGACCCTAATAGACTTTGTAATAACCAATGCGGGTGAAATAAATGCAAAAATAGAACCAAAATTGAATGTAAGTGACCATGAGAGTGTAGTTATCACTATACCGGTGGGTTCAAGACCAGTTGGAAACATTAGCTATTACAAACAGTTTAAATATAACAAAGAGAGATTTGTGAATATGATAAGGGAAAGTGAAATCAGGGATATTAATGGAATCAGTAGTACGGACGAAATGGCGAGAATTTTTCAAAATGAATTAAATAAAGCAGTAAATGAATTTGTTAAAACAGGCTCATATAGGGAAGGTTACTGGTTTAATATAAGATTGGGTGAACTTAGAAAACAAAAAATAATAGCAAGGCAACGTGCAGTTTTTTTCAAATTGAGAAGTGATTGGATATGTTATAATACTCAAAGAAATAAGTATAAATCGAAAATACGAAAGGCCAAAAGTGTTTATGTGCAAGCAAAAATTAATGAATGTAATGAACAAAAACATATGTGGAGAGTGTTAAAAGATTTAGTACTAAAGAGAAAGAAGACTGAAATTAAAGTATTAAAGTTAATAATATAATATTGGAAAAAGAGGAAGATATGACGAGAACACTGAACAGATTCTTTATACAAAGCGTGAAGGATATTCATGAAGGGATTCCGAATATAAGGTATCAGGATAATATCATTAACGTGAGGAATACATTTACCTTTAGAACAGTTAATCTCAGAGGTATAATGGAAACATTGAAAGAGCTAAAACAAAAAAGAGATTTCAATTTTGCTAGCCCAAGAATGATAATGATAATGATAATGATTTATTAGGTCCAGTGTTGATGAATATAGTAAACAAATCTCTGGTAAGTGGAGAGTTTCCGAACATGTGGAAGGAATCTTTGGTCACACCAATTGCGAAAGTCAAAAATTCATTGAAACCTGAGGATTTTCGGCCGGTTAATAGTTTGGCGGTCGCGGGAAAGGTATTGGAGAAGATCGCGTACAGGCAATTGTTGCAGTATCTGGAGGTGAACTCAGTACTTATTGAAAACCAATCGGGGTTCAGACAAAAACACTCGTGTGAAACAGCGATTAACATGGTGTTAACAACATGGAAGGAAGAAATAGCATAAAAAAAGAAGAATAGCGTGTGTGTTTTTAGATCTCCAGAGCTTTCGAGACGATAGATAGGCAACGGCTTCTGCGAAAAATGGAAAAGTATGGAGTAAAAAGCACAGAACTGGAATGGTTTCGAAGTTTCCTATGTGAATGGCAATGTTGGTAAATGGGGAGGAGGAGCTCAGACTGAGTATGGACGGTGTAATGATAGAAGTGTTAAAGGAATTCAAATACCTGGGGGTTGTGATTGACTATAGGCTAAAGTTCACAGCGCACGGCAATACTACGAGTGCAAAAATTTCGAAGAAAATAGACTTTATGAGGAGAATCAGAAGAAATGTATCAACCTATACAGCAATTATGATATATAATACAATTGTCAAGCCACATTTTGAATACTGTTCGACTGTTTTATTCTTAAGTAATCAACAAATAATAAATAATCTTCAGAAGTTACAAAATAAAGCAATGCGAACTATACTAAGATGTGATAGATATACTCCCGTAAGATGCATGATAGATACTTTGCAGTGGCTCAATGTGAAACAGAGAATAATGATGAATGTTTTTATCTTCATCTATAAAATTAAGTTTAACTTGGTGCCCAATTACTTAACTGTGCACGTCAACTATACCAGAGATGTTCAACCGTATGTGTTGAGGTCAGCGGATGATTTTAGATTGCCATGTTTCCTAAGTGCGGCGTTGCAAAATAGCATAGTATTTAGAAGATTCCAAAAGTTTAATGAGTTGCCATTAAGATTAAAAACCGAAACGAACTTTAGGGTTTTTAAAACTGAAATTGTTAAATACGTAAAGGAAAAATTCTAAATCTAAGTAATTAGCTCTAGCAAATAACTAAATATTATAGATTTATGTAAATAGCTATGAATATGCTAATAAATTATTATTATTATTACTTCAAGCATTCTTCAAGTATTCATGTAAACGTACTGACAGACCAATAAGAGCTAACATGACCCAGATCCACTAGATGAGGATGTCAGTGATCTTTTTGTGGGAAGATCTGGTTATTAGACGGGAACAAGGTGAGTATAAGGCGCTTAATTACGTTAACACCACCATCAGGGGAGCACCTTGCCCAAGACCGTCCGTACGTGATGAAGAGTCAAATCCTGTTCGGTGTTCGTGCACAGGCAGCTGACAGGCATCCCCTGGGATACAGCTGGTTGCCTGACTGAATACGGCGGATCTAGAGAGGAAAACTCGATAAAACCAGCAATTCCAGGTGTAAACAATTGTGCCTATGGGATGAATGGCATTGCATGAGTGTGTCTTACAACGATGGACTTCGAATACAAGGCGACCTCCGGTTTCAACCTTAGCCTTATCTCGGCATGCCGGATCTGCTGAAATGGACCAATCTTTCCGAGGATACTCGTGGCAACAAAATTGAAAAGCCCATAAATTCTGAGGGAGGTGCACCTCTAAATGTACCAAAAACCCAATCCGGGGTTCTTACCGACCCCTACAATATCCAGAACATTACAAGTCCTTCATCTGATGGTGATGCGATGAATACACTCCCCCCTAGACGAGGAGGGCATAGCGGGAATACTGAAGTTCCCGCATGCAAAGATCGCAAACTAAAGCACTTTGGGGCGTCCAAAAAAAGTTTTAAATGGCTTTTAAAACACGGTCACACAGAAGCAGAGGCTAGAAGAATTGCTGCACTGCAAATAGATCAGCTCTGACGACTCTTCTCCTAAAGTGGAGCAACCTAATGCTAAACGCAGTAAGGCAGCAACGGAGAATCCTTCAAAGAAGCACATCTCCCTGCCTTCGCGTAATCACCTTCCTATAAGGAGATTGTAGAGAGCATTCGGGTGGATATTCTTCCCGTCGGTTATCCTGAGGTGACACTCAACGCGGATCAATTGAAGACCGTACAGGGAGCTATCTTGAAAGAAATCGCGGCAAGAAAGCAAAGCATCTTGAACGGAAGATTCCTGGGCTCCACATTTAGACCAGAGTGGTTGGTTCTTAACTGCGCCAATCAAGACACCATGACGTGGCTGAAAGGTGTAGTTGGGGACCTAAAACTCTGGGAAGGAGTAAACCTTGTGATGGTCGAGGAAAGTGAAATTCCTCGCCCACAAGTCCTTGTGGGATACCCTAAGCCACTCGACGAAATGTATTTGTGTGCGGTTTTTGTATTCGTACGTCATGGCAGTAATGAAATCGTGACATTTTGAAGGGGGACATTTTTTATAATCCAAATTGCTATGTAAAACAAACAAATTTTTAGCCCCCCCTTATATTCAGATAATATTCCTTGGCACTGCCTTTGTATAACTGACATACCGGCATTGGAAAATGTAAAATTTTTTGCAATGACTTTATTTTTATAAATATTTCACTTTTATTAAAGTTACTTGAAGAATGCTTTCCCACGACAATAACGCCGTTTGTTCCTGCAGCACAGCACAATATCGCTAATTCAAATCCGCACTTCTTTTCATAAAATATGAAATATCAGAAATGTTTATCTGACGCACAATAGGCCCTCTTGTCATTTTCCCCCCGATCATAGGTCATACTGTCATTGAATTGCTTAAACACGTACACTGTATTCGCACGGTACCCCACTTCCTTATTAGTTATTTATTGAATGGGGTCTTCCGAAAAGAAGGCTAAAGGGACTAAGAAGAATCCTCCTCCTGTCCGTACCAAGTCGGGCAAAAGTAAAGATTCTAAAGAATTCACAACCAAGGCTAACAGCGGCTATAAAAAGCCATCTTAGTCATTTCCATGATCATCTAAGTTGCTTTCAGATAAATCTCCATCATGCTAAAGCGGCATCAGACGTGCTTAGCAGGAGATTAACTGGGAGAAACATTATAGTCTGGCGCTCATTCAGGAGCCCTGTGTACATCAAGGCCGCATCAAAGGACTTCCCACAAAATCAATGTAATAGGTCATATTAAAGAGGAGAGTCTACAGCTTACAGTTTTTATAAAAAAAAAGTTATGTTAACGACCTTTTTGCAAAAATAATAGAAGTTAAATTAAAAAAAAAAAGTAAGAAAATCCGAAATTTTGAGTTTGGACAACGATAATTCTTAAGGGGAGAGGGCTATGGGGCTGATTGAGCAGTCGTTCGAAAGGCAATGGAGTTCTGCATACAATGAGCTCCTAACTTAACTATGACCATGCACCCTGTAGTTTTTAAGATACAGGGTGTTTTGTAAAAAACTATTTTTTTTCTTAATCACCCTGTAACTCCTAAACGTTTGATATGCCCCCCCCCCCTGCCATACAACTTTTTGTTCATCTATCAGAGTACTATCACCTCCCGCTCTACTGACCTCCTAGTGGGAAACACCCTGTATGTAGCGAAAAGCATTTCAAGATGTTGCATAAAATCCAGCAGGTTCTCTCTATATAATAGTAGTATTAAATCTACAGTCATGAAGAATAACCCCGAAAGGGAGGCTTTTATGAATGTAAATAGCCGTTCCCCCTCTTCTGGAGTCATCTCTGCAGTTGAACTCAGCAAGGTAATCCGATAGATGGTAATATTGCACTTCATTTGAGTAAATCTTGTATTTCATATAATTTTTTCGTAAGTTTCTAACATTAAGGTAAAGCATGTTTAATTCTTTGGAAGCTAGATTCATATTTATATGCACTCTATTGTATAATTCGTATTTCTTTGGACAAAATCAATTTTCTTCAAGTACATATTCAGGGAAAATTCTACTGAGTGGGGTTTTGATTTGCTTAATGTCCCCCTGTCCCGACAATTCACACACAAGCAATTCCGAGTTGTAATGCAGGGTCACAGGTTGCAATGCACATTTACCGGTTGTCATTTTATTTCTGCAGCTATCCGCTTTATGATCATACCCAATGCAGTTAAAACATATCTCTTAATTCCGAAATCCTCCCTAACAAAATGTATGTTCCAACCCACATTTACATACTGATTGACCATTTTCCTGATGTAGTCACACAGGCCTCCAAGAAAATAGGCCATCTCCCAGTGCGACTGTTTTTCCTACTATGAACAACCTTGATTTTATCTTTATCATCCATAAAGTAGTTGAGTTGCTTTAGCTTCAATAGGAGCTCATCCGTTGTATAATCATTTTCTAGATTCGCAATAAAGATTGTAGGAATTCTCTCTTTGGTGATGTAAACTTCGTTATCAGTCCCCAGCATGCCCTTGATTTTTGTGTTATTTCCTTGACTATCTGAATTCATCCCCCATTAATATTATTGAACATATGATGGGTGCACCCATCTCTCCCGGTTGGAAATTAAGTTTAAGGTCCCTCTTGGTAGCGTCATTGCTTTAGTCTTTTCTTGGCTTTACGACGATACCCTGCGCAGTGGGCTTCAGCGCATGCTGACCTGTCAGGGGGTGTGAACTATTATTCCTTGTTACAGTTGAATAGCAAGCAGTGACTGCCTCAAAATATCGACGACCTGCAGCCTTTCTATTCCCTTTTCTACGTGTTTGTTTGAATTAACAACCTTTTTTAACGTGTATCTCTGCAAATTAATAATGGCACATATATCATCTTCGCATTTCTTCATGAACCTCCCATTCTCACTTATCCCCCGCATCGCGCATTCAATTTTGTCTGATACCCTCTTCATTGCATTGTCGCAATCATCACAAACAAACTTCAGATTATTGTTAGTATTTGTGGCATTAATAAGGTACTCCGACCGGCCCACACACTTGAAATGTACCACGCCACAATTTAAGCTCATCTTATATAAACTGTATCACAATCTAATCCTATCACTACCATCCCCCAATGCAGAATTTACCAAAATTCATACAAACCAGTTATTTAACCAATCGATAAATATGGAGCACAAGTACGCCTTAATACAGGGGCAAATGTGTGATGGCCTAAAACATTGCAGGCAACTATCAGGAGAAGGGAAGTAGAGGCTAGTTTGCTTCGAAAGGAGAGGCCAGATGGGCGCACCTCTTCCAGGGTGGGTCATCTCAGTATCTTCGAGCAATCTCACACGGAAACCACAGATAAACATGATGTGCGCACGAGTGTATCATGGGCTGCAATCTCTCTATGTAGCCTCTCCTCACTTTGATGAAACCACGAGGCTGAGGATGTTCAATGCCTTAATTTTGCCACACTTCCTTTATGCGGACGTCGTCTTATACTCGCAAACAGGGCTAAACAAATTACTGAGAACACTTAGAGCATGTGCCAGATACATTTATGATCTCCGACGAAGAACATATGTCGGTCCATTGTTGGACATCCTAATACCTGGTTCATTGCAATGCATGTACTAATTAAATGCGGTCTTCTGCCCGACCACGTATAAATACAGTTTGGTATCAGAAGTATATTCGCACACGCAGTCACGAGCTGGAAAGGACTGACGGGCGAAATAAGGGAGATCAGTATGCCTGGTTTGTTGATTATTTAAGTGATCGCTGTCAAAGAACAAGAGTTAATAATATCTTGTCGGAATTAATATATAACAGACTAGGTGTGACGCAGGGTTCGGTATTGGGAACTCTGCTTTTCTTGATATATATAAATGATATTAAAGATGCAGTGGTATATGGTGAGATTAAGCTCTTCGCAGATGACGCGCTTATATATATTGTTGGGACAAATGTGCAAGACTGTAAGGAAAAATTAGAGCAAGATTTAAAAAACCTCAACATGGTTTGAAATTAACAAACTTAAATTGAATGTGAGTAAAACAAAATTTATGACTATTAATTACAGGCAAGATTTAGATATAAAAATTAACAATGAGACGATTAAAAATGTGACTGATGTGAAATATTTAGGAGTGATAGTGGATAGAGACTTAAACTTTAAAAACCATATAGAGTATATTTGTAAAAAAATCGGTAAAAAGGTTGATTCTTTAGAAGAATCAGGAAAAATATATCAATGAAAAGCGCAATTGACATATATAATGTGATTATAAAACCGCATTTCGAATATTGTTCAACGATACTATTCTCAGGCGCACAATGATTGAGCGTTTACAAAAGCTGCAGAATACAGCAATGAGGATAATTTTAAGATGCAGCAGATATACACCAATACAATTTATGCTCGATACTTTAAAGTGGTTGAATGTCCGACAGAAACTGCAGTTGAATACATTGAATAAATAACTAATAAGGGGTTTCGTACGAATACAGTATACGTGAGTAGGCAATTCAACGACAGTCAAAATCAGGGAGCGGGGAGAAACGACAAGAGGGCTGGTCACTAATTTGAAGTTCACTTAAATTATCATCGGCAACACCAAGAAATATTATCTGAGGATAAGGGGGCGCCATAAATTTGTTTATTGTACATAGCAATTTAGATTATAAAAAATGTTCCCCTTCAAATTTTCAAGGTTTCACTTCTGCCATGATTAAACGAATACAAACACAGCACACTAACACACATTTCGCCGAGTGGCTTAGGTGTTCACCCAATATGCCGTTTCCTTATTAGTTATTTATTTAATGGTTGAATATGCTTCTATTTATTTACAAAGTGAAGAATCAAAAACTATCGAGATACCTAAATGAACTTATACAATATGTGGGGCATGTTCAACCATATCAACTAAGAAGAAACAATGATATAAGACTGTCGAGATGTAACACACGAGCTGGTCAGAACTCACTGATATATAGAAGCTTTCTTCTACTCTTCAATGAGCTTCCTAGTGATATAAAAAATGAAACAAGATGGAATTTTTATAAAAAAAAATAGAATTTGTTATGAATATTAATTAAGTGAATACTGAACAATTATCATGATTATATAGATTACCCAGCCTTGAATATTTACATAATGTGATGTGTAAAGAGAGTATATATATAATACTAATAAAGAGTAATAATAATAATAATAATAATAATAATAATTTTTTACGGAATTCAAATTCAAAGGAATTTAACATTTGCCTTCTTTTAGGGGTATCTTCACTTGAATCAAAGGTTTGATGTCTGTCCACAGACGTGATTGTTTGGTTTATTTGATATTTAATATACATATTCTTATTTCTGTTCCCAACTTGATTATATCAAAGCAGTCTTTAGACTGCTGATATAAATGCAACAATCGTCTTTTTCAGGTGTAAACCAACAATAATTTATTTGTTCATCAAATCAATAAATTTCCAAACCCGTAGCTACTTGAAATATAATTTGCGGGCTTTCGAATTTAATTTTTGTTTTAAACGTCTATATCCTTTTGTATATATAATCGTTAATGGTATTCAGAAATAAGGATTGCTCTTTGACAAATACATGGTCATATATTTTTGTGAATCTTTTATTCCTGACAAATAATTATCACAACAGAAATGCAACAGATAAAATTTTTAAATATCTCATCACTGTAAAATATACATAAATAACAAAAAAAAAAAAAAAAAAATTTGGTTATAAAAATATAAAGGAAGGGACCAATAAATTTTTAGGAAGAAAGGGAACCGGAAACAATTTCAAAAACACAACTGGGGATATATTTTTTATGTTCCCCGATCTGTAAGATTCTATACCGTACATGAAAATATATAATACCTTGCCGAAAAATCGCATCCTCTTATATATCGCGCCCGAAGAAGCATCATAGAGCCTTTCGGGAATTTCACTTGCTTTTTCATCTGCACGAGCTGTTGTCATTTCGCATGAAATCTCCTATTACCGGTATTTTTTTAAATATGCTCACTTATAAAACAGATTTGGCAATATTTTTCCTTAATATTTTGAAGTGTTTACAAATTAAAAACTTTAGTTTCCTTCCTTAACGCACTAAGCAAATCAACAGTGAACTCAATTTAATTCAAACCCAACGCCGCGCTGAACTACACCGTTGCCTTGTCCCATAATTATGGTTAATGTAAAGCATATCTATTTAAAGCATTGGGTGAATATCATTATGGGTTGCTTAGTTAAAGCTTACACATTGTAGTATACTTCGCTTTTCGAGATTGACAGACACTCACGGGAAGAAAAAACCCTCCTCAAGTCTGGTATTATGTTCATTTCGCGGATAAATTTTGTATGGAAATTTAGCGATGAAATTTAGTTTCGAAATATTTAGCCAAATCGCTGAAGAAAGTGGTATTCTGCTTTATCAGCTAAAAGTCTGTTTAGTTTTGACAAGTAGATAGCAGTAATTTCCACAAACATATATTTAGGATCAGATTTATCCACTCAATACCTTTTTTCCACGCTAAAATTTTGACGTTGGAAGTTGAAAGAAATTCGAAAGCAAGAGTGTCATGGTATTTTTATTATTTTTTTCTCATAAAAAAATTCCGTCTTCTTTTGAAAAAAATTAAAATAGTAAGTGTAGGATGGCCCGGAATTAAACAAATTTCTTTCTCTCTGCACTTTTTATTAAACATCACTTTACATCACTTTATCATGGACACTCTACTTCTTCTTCTTCTTCTTCTTCTGTCCCGTCCTTACAATACTCTTATTGACACAACTTGCTACTAGTGCCATCTATTCCTTACTTCTGAACTCTTAAACAATTTCGAAACTACTACAACTCGGCCATTCTGACAACTAATCGACTCGATTGGCTTCAAAACGGTGCAGCTGTTTTACATTTAACTTAAACAAAGAAAGTTCTTGACTTGACTTTTCATAACATAACTAATTGGACAAAATCTTAATCATCGACTTCATAGCTCTCTCTGACATAAACTAGAGCCTTATTGTTGCTAACGCATATGTTCACATAACAGCTCAAATCGCATAATAGTAAATAACATAACTTTGACAATCCATGAGAGATGTCATCCATATTGGTAAACATAATTTATACACATATATGAATACATAAGCAGTTTTACATAATAACATAAACATAAATACATAAATTGCACATAAGTCATTGCAATCGTAAATGACATAAATGTAAACACATACATTACTTAAAAGCATAAATGGACATATTTCTCTCATAAGTTTACGTTTTACTTTAACATAATCAAATAAGTACTAAGATTTAGCTGTTGCTCACATAGGTCTCACATAATTAAAGACATAACAAATGAAATTTTGAATTTAGCATTTTGTTAATTCAAACGTGTACTATATATTTATTTATTTTAAATTTTAATTTTAACTGGCGGTACGGTCTACTTACTTCAGAGACTAAGCATTTTGATACACATAAAAAAAACAAAATTCAACACGCAATAATTTCGTAAATAATTCTCGTCTTACCTTCATGAAATAATATTAACATAAAATAACGTATAGGTATATACTAATTCAACCTCAAATATGGCTTAATTCTGGACACGTCATAAATACCCTCAAATGGTTTCTGTGTGATGCGGTTATCATCCACATCGGCTATGACATAACGATCATTACCTAAAGACTTTTTTATTACGTATGGTCCTTTATACTTTGGTATCAATTTTTTACATACTCCTGGAGTACTATCTACATTAGTTACAAAAACTAAGTCACCTTTGCTATAAACTTTAGCTACTTTTCTTTTTTTATCAAAATATGCCTTATTGTAACTTTGGCTTTTATTAATTTTAATTATTGCATCAGATCTAATCTTATTCAAGTCTCGCTCTGACTTGTTAATATCATTTTCAATGAAATCCTTAACTCTATCAATCACAGTATTACATTGCCGTACACCAAATAGCATTTCGCTAGGTGTAGTTCCAATGGACCTATTTACAGTGTTATTAATAGTGTATTCAATCTTATACAAAACACTATCCCAATGTCTATTTTCACTTGTTAATTTAGCCAGCATAGGGACTAAATCTCTATTGACACGTTCAACTTGGCCGTTTGACTTCGGGGAACCGGACGCTACCATAATATGCTTAACAGCAAACTTTTTCGCAAAAGTTTTAAATGCATTTGAACTAAATGCGGTTCCTCTGTCAGAAATAATAGTTTCTGGTACGCTAAATGAATTAAAATATAATTTCAAAGCTTTAATTACTTCATTAGTATTTGTGGTTTTGGTAGAATAGAATTTGACAAATTTTGTAAAACCATCAATGACAACCAAAACATGTTTGCTTTTCCGCGGAGTTTCTTCCAACGGTCCTAAATGATCAATATGTATTACCTTAAATGGTTGCCTTCCTTTTGGAATATTGAATAGAAACCCTTCCTTTTTCCCAGAAGGAACATTATAAGAAATACAAGTAAGGCAATTAGAAACATAGTCTTCAACTATCTGTTTCATATTGGGAAACCAATAACTTTGCTTAATTATCTCACACACTTTTCCAGCTCCAACATGCGAGTGTAAGTCATGACTATTTCTTAAAATGTGAATACGCATTGTTTCGGGAACGTAAAATTGCAATTTGCCTTTACCTGATTTTCGGTAAAGCAATCCATTACGTAATTCATAAAATGAATGCTCACTATGACGTAATTCTTCTCGTAATGATTTTATAGTTTGATCTTTAGTTTGACATACTGCCAATTGCTGTTCAAACGGGCATTCTTCTAAAATTAAAATGTTGTGACAGCGACTCAGAGAGTCAACATGTTGCATGCGACTACCAGAACGATGCTCGATCTCATAGTCATAGTCCTGAAGTTCTAAAACCCATCGATTTATTCGAGGATTTATTAATTTTTTGTTCATCGTTAAAGCTAATGAATTACAATCAGTGACTATTTTAAACTTCACACCTTGCAAATATATTCGAAATCTTCGAAGCGCGTAAATAATCGCGAGTGTTTCTAATTCATAACTGTGATACCGAGATTCACAGTCTGTGGTTCTTTTTGAAAAATATAAGACCGGATGCATAAGGCCGTCCTCCTTCCTTTGAAGCAGGATGGAACCGAACCCTTGTGAACTCGCATCACAATGAAGCTCTGTGTAACTTGCAGGGGAATAAATACATAGCACTGGTGCTTGTGTAAGTTTATCAGCTTCAAGTAAATTCTCATTCAAATTAATTTTTGGTTGTACCTCGGAGTATATGCTCCCAACACTAATATTTAACAATTCAGTACTTTCTGATTCAAAGTAATCAATAACTGTACGATTTCCTACCGAAAGTTTTGCTCCACATAACTTTAAAAGGTCACGTCCTAAAATTACTGCACATTCCATAGTACTGTCAGGTACCACATAAAGTGTAACAAAATAGTTCTGATCATAAATATCAATTTCTACTGTACATAAACCAATTATTTGTAGTTTTGTATTATTAATTCCAACGAAATTCTGATCATTATTGCAATCGGCAATAGCAAAATCCGGTACAAAACCTTTTTTTATAATACTGATTGGACTTCCCGTATCTATTATACCCTTTAAATTGAAATTAAGATCAACATCTAATGTTTGGTCTCTGAATTTACAAACAACTTTTATTAAATTTCCATTAGAGAAATTATGGTTGTATTTGCCTTTATCACCTAATATTAAATTTTTATTCTGCGACTCACAATCTTGTTCCTTATCTCTAAATGACGTAACACAACTTACTTGGTTATACTTCCTAATTGTTGATGAATTTCCTGGACAGTCTTTTATAAGGTGACTAAGACTTCCACAATTGTAACAGGAACCTCTATTCCTTTTTGGCTTGGAACAAGCAGCCACAGTATGCCCTACTGTATTACAGTTGTAGCATCTAATAACAGGATGTTTAGCAGCACGTCGAACATCAGGTGTCAAGGATGCGCCTGACTGTTTACTCTCCGTTACCACATTTACTTGCTTTAGCTTGTCATAACGCTGAAGCAATGGTAATATCTCCTCAACGGTGTTCAGATTCTGTAAAGAAAGAATTTGTTGCACAGATATATCACGAATACCTTTAATGACGTATTTGATGAGTGACTTGTTATTTAACAAATTTCCTCTAGCTATGTTCTGCATGGCAAAAACATAGTCCTCATAAGACTCGTCTGATCTCTTTTTTCGACTAATAAGAGCAGCATGTATGTCGTAATCGTCACCGAAGGGTGGGAATGTTTTAACAATTGTTGACTTAAATGACTCCCATGTACTCAATCCTTCCTGACCAAAGTACCAAACTTTAGCACTTCCTCGAAGACGTAAGCACGCGTAATGGAGTAAGGTGCTCTCCTTCCACTTATAAACACGACCAATTTCTTCAAGTCGGCTCAACCATTTGTATAAAGATAGATCTTTACCAGGATCAAAAACAGGGATGATTTCATCCGCCTCTACTGGATGTAAGATTTTTTCCTCTACTTGTACCTCTCCAGCAGTACTTAAATTTTTTAAGAACTCGTTTTCACGTTTAACCAACTCAAGCTCCTTTTGTAAAAGGTATTTCTCCTTAACCTCAAATTCACCTTTTGGTGTGGATGTATATACATTTCCCTTGGGGGATGAAGCAATACATGTAACATCATCCTCACCATTGTCAGAGTTATTATCTTTCGCTAAAGACAATCGCTCCAACAAATCCGCCTTTTTACCCATTGTTGACAAATTAAGTTTTTTCAACTCCGACTGTAATTGTTTTTTAGTTATCAACTTACTCACCATAATTGAGTTTAGTGCGCCCAATATGCATAAAGTTTCATAAATTTTATCAAATCGTGCACAAAACAACACTACTTAATATCCTCACAGTATCCCACTTCTGAAATTTGTAGGATGGCCCGGAATTAAACAAATTTCTTTCTCTCTGCACTTTTTATTAAACATCACTTTACATCACTTTATCATGGACACTCTACTTCTTCTTCTTCTTCTTCTTCTGTCCCGTCCTTACAATACTCTTATTGACACAACTTGCTACTAGTGCCATCTATTCCTTACTTCTGAACTCTTAAACAATTTCGAAACTACTACATAAGTATAAATATAATATTACTATTTCGAGATTGGGTAATTGCAAAAGCAATCTAAAAGAACACGAAATAATATCACAAATTCACGACAGCTGATTGTCAAAAGCAGCCACCTATAGTTCAAAACAATGAACAATTTTAGCCTTGAAAAGGTCCCTGTTCGATTGCCATTGAATAAATAACTAATAAGGAAACGGCATATCGTATGAAAATGTAAACCACTCGGCGAAATGTATTAGTGTGCTCTGTTTGTATTCGTTTCGTCATGGCAGTAATTAAATTCTGACATTCTGAAAGGGCACATTTTTCATAATCCGAATTCCTGTGTAAAATGAACAAATTTTTAGCTCCCCCTTTTTTTCAGATAATATTTCTAAGCGTTGCCTTTGTATGACTGGCATAATTTAGCCACAAATGACAATTCAAAATTATGAAATGTCAGAAATATTGAATTGACGCAAAATAGCCACTAGCCCTCTTGTCATTTCTGCCCCCCCCGTTCATAGTTCAAACTGTCATTGGGTGTGATCAGCTTAGCTCAACTGTTGACACTAATCACAAAACATGTTGAGTATGCTGGAAGTCAACCGTTGAGTTTCATCTGAACGTTTTGCTGACTGTAATCAAAACATAACCAAAGAAAAAATAACCAAAAACAGAAAACGTTTTGTTGCTGTCAAGTTTGGCTTAAAATGTCATTAAATAATGCTATAATAGCAGAAATAGAAAATCAGGCAGTCCATGTTATATATGTCAGTGGAGTCAGCGGAAGGACAGCGATTCGACTGAACGCCACCGCTTAGTCAGCAACTCAACAGTTGAGCTGAGCTGAACACACCCATTGAATTGCTTAAACACGTACACTGTATTCGCACGATACCCCGCTTCCTTATTAGTTATTTATTCAATGTTGATTGCTGCTAAATATTTATCCGCTAAAGCCCGGTAGTGCCCGATATTGTGTTCATTTAGCGGATAATCTCGAAATAGTAAGGAAAACTATATTTATACTTACTAATTTAATTTTTTTCAAAAGAATTGCATAAATGAAGATGGAATTTTTTTATCAGAAAAAAATAATAAAAATACAATGACACTCTTGCATTCCAATTTCTTTCAATTTCCAACGTCAAAATTTTAGCGTGGCGAAAAGGTATTGAGCGGATTAATCTAATGCTAAATATATTTGTTTGTGGAAATTACTGCCATCTACTTGTCAAAACTAAACAAACTTTTAGCTGATAAAGCACAATACCACTTTCTTCAGCGATTTGGCTAAATAAATAATAATAATAATTGTAGGATGGCCCGGAATTAAACAAATTTCTTTCTCTCTGCACTTTTTATTAAACATCACTTTACATCACTTTATCATGGACACTCTACTTCTTCTTCTTCTTCCTCTGTCCCGTCCTTACAATACTCTTATTGACACAACTTGCTACTAGTGCCATCTATTCCTTACTTCTGAACTCTTAAACAATTTCGAAACTACTACAACTCGGCCATTCTGACAACTAATCGACTCGATTGGCTTCAAAACGGTGCAGCTGTTTTACATTTAACTTAAACAAAGAAAGTTCTTGACTTGACTTTTCATAACATAACTAATTGGACAAAATCTTAATCATCGACTTCATAGCTCTCTCTGACATAAACTAGAGCCTTATTGTTGCTAACGCATATGTTCACATAACAGCTCAAATCGCATAATAGTAAATAACATAACTTTGACAATCCATGAGAGATGTCATCCATATTGGTAAACATAATTTATACACATATATGAATACATAAGCAGTTTTACATAATAACATAAACATAAATACATAAATTGCACATAAGTCATTGCAATCGTAAATGACATAAATGTAAACACATACATTACTTAAAAGCATAAATGGACATATTTCTCTCATAAGTTTACGTTTTACTTTAACATAATCAAATAAGTACTAAGATTTAGCTGTTGCTCACATAGGTCTCACATAATTAAAGACATAACAAATGAAATTTTGAATTTAGCATTTTGTTAATTCAAACGTGTACTATATATTTATTTATTTTAAATTTTAATTTTAACTGGTGGTACGGTCTACTTACTTCAGAGACTAAGCATTTTGATACACATAAAAAAAAACAAAATTCAACACGCAATAATTTCGTAAATAATTCTCGTCTTACCTTCATGAAATAATATTAACATAAAATAACGTATAGGTATATACTAATTCAACCTCAAATATGGCTTAATTCTGGACACGTCATAAATACCCTCAAATGGTTTCTGTGTGATGCGGTTATCATCCACATCGGCTATGACATAACGATCATTACCTAAAGACTTTTTTATTACGTATGGTCCTTTATACTTTGGTATCAATTTTTTTACATACTCCTGGAGTACTATCTACATTAGTTACAAAAACTAAGTCACCTTTGCTATAAACTTTAGCTACTTTTCTTTTTTTATCAAAATATGCCTTATTGTAACTTTGGCTTTTATTAATTTTAATTATTGCATCAGATCTAATCTTATTCAAGTCTCGCTCTGACTTGTTAATATCATTTTCAATGAAATCCTTAACTCTATCGATCACAGTATTACATTGCCGTACACCAAATAGCATTTCGCTAGGTGTAGTTCCAATGGACCTATTTACAGTGTTATTAATAGTGTATTCAATCTTATACAAAACACTATCCCAATGTCTATTTTCACTTGTTAATTTAGCCAGCATAGGGACTAAATCTCTATTGACACGTTCAACTTGGCCGTTTGACTTCGGGGAACCGGACGCTACCATAATATGCTTAACAGCAAACTTTTTCGCAAAAGTTTTAAATGCATTTGAACTAAATGCGGTTCCTCTGTCAGAAATAATAGTTTCTGGTACGCTAAATGAATTAAAATATAATTTCAAAGCTTTAATTACTTCATTAGTATTTGTGGTTTTGGTAGAATAGAATTTGACAAATTTTGTAAAACCATCAATGACAACCAAAACATGTTTGCTTTTCCGCGGAGTTTCTTCCAACGGTCCTAAATGATCAATATGTATTACCTTAAATGGTTGCCTTCCTTTTGGAATATTGAATAGAAACCCTTCCTTTTTCCCAGAAGGAACATTATAAGAAATACAAGTAAGGCAATTAGAAACATAGTCTTCAACTATCTGTTTCATATTGGGAAACCAATAACTTTGCTTAATTATCTCACACACTTTTCCAGCTCCAACATGCGAGTGTAAGTCATGACTATTTCTTAAAATGTGAATACGCATTGTTTCGGGAACGTAAAATTGCAATTTGCCTTTACCTGATTTTCGGTAAAGCAATCCATTACGTAATTCATAAAATGAATGCTCACTATGACGTAATTCTTCTCGTAATGATTTTATAGTTTGATCTTTAGTTTGACATACTGCCAATTGCTGTTCAAACGGGCATTCTTCTAAAATTAAAATGTTGTGACAGCGACTCAGAGAGTCAACATGTTGCATGCGACTACCAGAACGATGCTCGATCTCATAGTCATAGTCCTGAAGTTCTAAAACCCATCGATTTATTCGAGGATTTATTAATTTTTTGTTCATCGTTAAAGCTAATGAATTACAATCAGTGACTATTTTAAACTTCACACCTTGCAAATATATTCGAAATCTTCGAAGCGCGTAAATAATCGCGAGTGTTTCTAATTCATAACTGTGATACCGAGATTCACAGTCTGTGGTTCTTTTTGAAAAATATAAGACCGGATGCATAAGGCCGTCCTCCTTCCTTTGAAGCAGGATGGAACCGAACCCTTGTGAACTCGCATCACAATGAAGCTCTGTGTAACTTGCAGGGGAATAAATACATAGCACTGGTGCTTGTGTAAGTTTATCCTTAAGCAAAGCAAAACAATCCTGTTGTTTTTTATCAAACGTAAATTCGGAATCTTTCTTAACAAGATCATAAAGCGGTTTACTTAACAATGAAAAGTCCCTAATGAACTTACGAAAGTAAGCACACAGACCTAAAAAACTACGAAGTTCTCTTAAATTTTTAGGCTCACTAAAATTCTTAACCGCGTTTAATTTTTCTGGATTTGGCTTAATACCAGTTTTAGAGATTGTATAACCTAAGTAGTCTATTTCGTTATACAAAAATTTACACTTATCTAATCTTAATTCTAATTTGTTTTTTACTAACAATGTAAACACTTCTAATAGTATCTGTAAATGTTCTGCAACGCTCTCCGTGGCAATCAAAATATCATCTAAATAAATCTGAACTTTGTTCTTAACTATCAAATTCCTAAAAATTTTGTGAATGAAACGTTGAAACACAGAAGGTGCATTTCTAAGTCCGAAAGGCATCTTCACGTACTCAAATTGTCCCATTGGTGTGACAAACCCAGTATATTTAATAGATTCTTCCTCCATGAAAACATGGTGGAAACCATTTTTTAAATCAAGACTGCTAAAGAAATGTTTCTCCCGTAATTGATCAATTAAATCCTCTATCAGTGGTAAAGGGTAATTATCACGTTCAGTGATTTTATTCAATGACCTAAAATCTACGCACATGCGTACGTCACCAGTCTTTTTCCTAACTAACACGATAGGGGACGAATAAGGAGATTCACTAAGTCTGATAATATTTTCCTTTAACAAATTATCAATAATTACTCTAACCTTCTCTTTGTCAGAAAATGACAGACGTCTCGGAACAGAAACAATTTGCTTATCACTTGTAAGACGCAAATTCATTTTGGTTATAATTTCAGGAAACTTAGGCTTGGGTGCCACATAATAATTATTCATAAAATTTTCAATAAAATTTTGTTTATCAGCTTCAAGTAAATTCTCATTCAAATTAATTTTTGGTTGTACCTCGGAGTATATGCTCCCAACACTAATATTTAACAATTCAGTACTTTCTGATTCAAAGTAATCAATAACTGTACGATTTCCTACCGAAAGTTTTGCTCCACATAACTTTAAAAGGTCACGTCCTAAAATTACTGCACATTCCATAGTACTGTCAGGTACCACATAAAGTGTAACAAAATAGTTCCGATCATAAATATCAATTTCTACTGTACATAAACCAATTATTTGTAGTTTTGTATTATTAATTCCAACGAAATTCTGATCATTATTGCAATCGGCAATAGCAAAATCCGGTACAAAACCTTTTTTTATAATACTGATTGGACTTCCCGTATCTATTATACCCTTTAAATTGAAATTAAGATCAACATCTAATGTTTGGTCTCTGAATTTACAAACAACTTTTATTAAATTTCCATTAGAGAAATTATGGTTGTATCTGCCTTTATCACCTAATATTAAATTTTTATTATGCGACTCACAATCTTGTTCCTTATCTCTAAATGACGTAACACAACTTACTTGGTTATACTTCCTAATTGTTGATGAATTTCCTGGACAGTCTTTTATAAGGTGACTAAGACTTCCACAATTGTAACAGGAACCTCTATTCCTTTTTGGCTTGGAACAAGCAGCCACAGTATGCCCTACTGTATTACAGTTGTAGCATCTAATAACAGGATGTTTAGCAGCACGTCGAACATCAGGTGTCAAGGATGCGCCTGACTGTTTACTCTCCGTTACCACATTTACTTGCTTTAGCTTGTCATAACGCTGAAGCAATGGTAATATCTCCTCAACGGTGTTCAGATTCTGTAAAGAAAGAATTTGTTGCACAGATATATCACGAATACCTTTAATGACGTATTTGATGAGTGACTTGTTATTTAACAAATTTCCTCTAGCTATGTTCTGCATGGCAAAAACATAGTCCTCATAAGACTCGTCTGATCTCTTTTTTCGACTAATAAGAGCAGCATGTATGTCGTAATCGTCACCGAAGGGTGGGAATGTTTTAACAATTGTTGACTTAAATGACTCCCATGTACTCAATCCTTCCTGACCAAAGTACCAAACTTTAGCACTTCCTCGAAGACGTAAGCACGCGTAATGGAGTAAGGTGCTCTCCTTCCACTTATAAACACGACCAATTTCTTCAAGTCGGCTCAACCATTTGTATAAAGATAGATCTTTACCAGGATCAAAAACAGGGATGATTTCATCCGCCTCTACTGGATGTAAGATTTTTTCCTCTACTTGTACCTCTCCAGCAGTACTTAAATTTTTTAAGAACTCGTTTTCACGTTTAACCAACTCAAGCTCCTTTTGTAAAAGGTATTTCTCCTTAACCTCAAATTCACCTTTTGGTGTGGATGTATATACATTTCCCTTGGGGGATGAAGCAATACATGTAACATCATCCTCACCATTGTCAGAGTTATTATCTTTCGCTAAAGACAATCGCTCCAACAAATCCGCCTTTTTACCCATTGTTGACAAATTAAGTTTTTTCAACTCCGACTGTAATTGTTTTTTAGTTATCAACTTACTCACCATAATTGAGTTTAGTGCGCCCAATATGCATAAAGTTTCATAAATTTTATCAAATCGTGCACAAAACAACACTACTTAATATCCTCACAGTATCCCACTTCTGAAATTTGTAGGATGGCCCGGAATTAAACAAATTTCTTTCTCTCTGCACTTTTTATTAAACATCACTTTACATCACTTTATCATGGACACTCTACTTCTTCTTCTTCTTCCTCTGTCCCGTCCTTACAATACTCTTATTGACACAACTTGCTACTAGTGCCATCTATTCCTTACTTCTGAACTCTTAAACAATTTCGAAACTACTACATAATAATTTGGCAAATAAATTTCATCGCTAAATTTCCATACAAAATTTATCCGCGAAATGAACACAATACCAGGCTTAAATGAACACAATACCGGGCTTCACATCAACGAAAAGTGAAGTATACTGCCAAAAATGAAGCCGTAACTCCTGGAATACAATAAAGCCATGAAGTCTCCGAAGGCACCGACACAATAAATGGCCTTAACGTGCCGGGCGAAGTATGAGTAATTATAAAGTATTGACACCTCTGTAAGAGGAAAAATTTATCATCAAGAAATGTATGCTTGGGTGAGTAAAAACTTTATTCACGGACGCGAGTAAAACACCTAAAATAAAAAAAACGTGTAGAGATAAAGACGGATAGAATTTGTGAAAGCTCTTCCCTTTAAGTTCGATGCGCTAAAAGGTGAAAGAAACTTTGGGTTTGGGGTTTGTTTTGTTTTGCTTCTTAGAATATAGAGCAAACAGGAATGGTGATAAGCCAGATTTTGCGTAATGAATTCCTGGTTGTGTTGGTAGTCCATTTTTGCATGTATTTACACGCCATCCCTATTCTAAACAACTTGTCAATTTGCAAAAAGTAAACAAAGGTTTTGTGCGGAGCATCTGTGGTAAAAAATGTTCTTTTTCTACTTTATTCTGAAACAATTCACATAATTAATTTATATAAATCTTTGCTTCTATTAACAAAAAAGATAATTTAGGTAGTGTAGTTGCCTCAAACAGGATTCCCTAGTTTATAATCCAATTTATATTTGCAAGCACTAACCGAACACTTCATTTCTGTTATTTTAATTGATATGAAGATTTTTACAGGCACTAGTGGCACTATAAAACTTTGCACTAAATAAAGTTCAAAGATAAATAGTTTTGAAAAGAATTGATTCGGTATTTTTGTTAAATTTCACAAAAGAACTTTAAGTTGACCAAATCTGCTCACAAAACAAAAGCACATTTGACAATTAATCTACAGCTTTGACAATTTCTCTATCCAGCATCTCACTTACTCCTATGTATAGTCTCCTGCTCTTGACAAATTACGCTCATGTACACGAATTTTACACGATTCAACCATTCCTGTTTGCTATATATTCTAAGTTTTGCTTGCACTTGCATAATTTGACATTGACTTGACAGTTCTAAATTATATTTTGTGGGTTTTAGCAGGAGAATTTATAATTTATAGACAATTTTTAAATTATAATACTGCAATTCACTTCTTCCTTACTTCTTCACCTTCTTTTCTAGGCTATGTATAATTTGAAGTTTAAATTACAGTGATATTTTTTTCCAACAGTGGAATTAAGTGAAGTTAAGTTCCGAAGTTGATTTGTGTTTTCAATAATTTTAAAAAACAGGAATTATAGTTAAATAGTGCTTTATTTATAATAATATAGTTTTTGTTATTTTAAATTCAGCGTACATACATATAAGGTTTTGCAGTTATTGGTGGATGGGAGTAAATTCGGTGGCAGCTTTTAAAATTACTAAGTTGTCCCAAGTTTGTTTCTACCTGCTAGTATAATTCAACAAACCCACATTAAAAATTTAGTATTTATAATTGTTTTGCATAATGAAATTATTTTTTTAAATGATACATTTACCCATGTTTTTCAGCTTCATAGTTCTTGAGATACTGATAAGAATTATCGGTGCATTGGAGCAAATGTTCTTACAGATCAACTAAATATTTTTGTTAACGCATTACTAGCAGAATGTAAATCACATAATGCTGAATTTGATTCCCTTGCATTCGGCGAATATCTAACATAAGAGACATCATTCAAACATAAACATTTATTTATTTTGAGTGCCCGTGTTAACAATATCAGGCAAGCGTCGTTAAAGCTGGTTAAGCGATACTTAACTTAATGATACCACTGGAACGTTTGTTAGATAATATACTTTTGCTGGGCAACTTTCTTTGAAGTCCTAGACTTTCTTTGTATAATAAAAATTACTGAGAAAAGTTTTTTAGTTCTCTATTTTAGCTGTTCACTCAAACCGCTACGCTCTGAAGTTGGAGTAACTAGGTAGGTTATTTTTAAATATCTCAGCTTTCAAACATGATATTGTGTTCCATTAGACGGTATGAAGTATTTTCGAGTATTTAGTAATTTAGCAAAAACGCTATTATTTCTAGATTTATTATTATTATATTAGCATTAGTTACATTTTCTTAATGTATTAAGCCCAGTGTAACTAATGTAGTTGGCCCAAGGCATCCAGGCCATCTGGGCAATTTCAGTTTATTTATAATATGTATCTTATTCTGGTTAACAAAAATTTAAGTATGTTGCTGTACAATTACTATGGTATCGTTTACAATTTATCCATTCTAAATTCATATTTTATTAATCTAAGTTATTATCTAGTGCCAGTTCATTTCGTCCAACAGTTCATTTTATTATAATTAATTAATATTTACTAGGTCTTATTTGTGCAAAATTCAGTATTTTCGCCTGTAATTCATTGCCACCTATGATAAGCTTATATAAGATAAGGTTTTTAGTTCGTTAGTAGCTAAATTATTTCTTAATTTTAACTTATGCTGGGCTGTGATTATGCATTTATTCCTTGAAGCGTTTATCCGTTAAAGTCTCGTCTCCGTGTTACTGTTCATTGCAAGGAGTAGTGCGTCCGTATCCTCCTTCTTGTACGTAAGCAGTGCAGCCGGAGTTGTACGTACGCCTTGTCCGTGTAGTAGTCTCTGCAGGTCCCCACACTGTGTAATGATATGTTTTGCTGTAAATTTATCATTTGAGATTCGCGATTCCATTTTTTTTTTTTTGTCTTGGCATGTCTGCTTTGATTACTTCTTTGTGGTGACTGACCAAGAATGTGTCTGACTGCTGCCATGCAGCCGATTTCATTGCCTCTATATTTTTCCTGCTTCTGTTCCTAATTGTTTTGTAAGATGGTGGTATGATCACCTCTTCACTCACTGTTAGCATTACTTTAGCAGGGTGGTCGGGGCTTTTTCACTACCCTGGACTTCAACGTGTGCAGAGCACCAGGCAAGCGTCATTCTGCTTGTGGCCAGGACGTTTCTTAAGTTTACTGCCAGTAGTTTGCGACATAGTGTTCATGATGCTGTTTAGTCTGGGAGTCTTTAGGTGTCTATATGTGGTACTTGAACGATAAGTTTTCGTTCTTCCAGGGTAGCCTTGGGTAATTAAAACGTGTCCTTTTAACACACTACTGTTGTAAGGCTTCTTCCTTCAAGAGTGGAACTTGAAGGATTTGATACATGCCTTGTTGACACACGATCGTTTAACGGGTTATTTCTTCAAAGTGAGTCTTGAAGGATGGACGTGTCTTTTTGACACACAAGGCTTCGTTCTTCAAGGTTGAGTCTTACAGGATTGTTTAAAGACTTCTTCCTTCAATAGGAAGGTTTGACGCACCTGGGTGTAAGAAGGAAAGTATCTATCTTGTTTGTAGATCATTCTGTAGCTTTATTGATGATTTGGCTTCAAGCTGATATAATTATTTCGTCGGTAATTCCGGTAGTGGACTTCGACTCATATATAAAGAGCAGTAACCATATACTAATTTATGAAATATGATACAGTTTAACGTGATCAAAGAAAAACGTGTCAATTGCATTAAAGTTTTTATTTAACTTAGTTGTTTTTATTTTCGACAACGTTATAAATCTCTTGCGCTATAATGATTATTTAACGGAGATAAATTCATTAAAATGAAACGAAGGATGCTAATACAATATATTTTTAAGGTTGAATAACATTTACGCCCTTGTATAAGTAGAGGGACGAGATCGTCTAAACAATTGTCTGAGGGATAATTCTGACTGAGCTTGCCGAAAAATATTCATTTTTTTTACTTGATGTCAACACTATTCTATTTAGATAGATATTGATAACTTGTTAGGGTTTATTGAACTCCCAGTTAAGTGTTGCCATACAAAAATTTCATCTTCACTCTATATTTTGGCACTGCCTTAAAATGCGTCGACGTAGAGATCTTAAATTTGTTGCATGGTATTTTCATATCAACAGTAGATACAATTTCAAAAATAGACTAAATCAGGAAACCCTTTCTTGGTGTTGTCATACAAAACTATGAATTTTCACTATATATTTGGACACTGCCTGAGAACGCGTTGACGTGGAGGGCTAAGATTGATTTTGTAAGCGGTGTTGTGAATATAAATCTTGATGCTGATCAATTGATTTTATCATAGAACGAAACAACCAATTGATCAGCACTTCCGCATTGAGTCATTGCTTTGCGAGTTACTAAGTAAGACCTTGCACAATAAATACAATGCATACAGGTCTTACTTAAGTGTGCCAACGGTAGCCCCATTAAAAGTTGCAATGTATCGCATTTCATAACAAACTGAGAATTATTTGGTTTGTTGTGAAAGCGCGTATAATAAACAACAAGTGGCTACCTGCTTAAAAATATTCTAATATGACGCAACATAGCAATGGCCCAGAAATTAAACGAATAAGTGAGGTGACATGGTGACTGACCGGAGAAAGCTGTGCGAGTTCCTTCTAATATTGCAAAGGGTCAAGTTGCAGAGACTCTCGTTCGTGTGGCTTGAAGTAAAATATACGCGATCGAAGGGAAGAAGTTTTTTTAAATAAACATTTTTAAATTAAAGAAAAGTTTTTTGTGTGGTGAACTTCCCTAAACGATCCAAAATACAACAGCGGCATTTTCATAAAAATTGCAAATACAAATTTGAAAATGCCATACAAAACTTTGGTTTTCCATTATACACAGGGTGTTTTCTTCATGGTGGTCCATAAAGCGGAAGGTCATAATACGCACCTAGACAAACAAAAAATTGTATGGGAGGGGGGCCATATCAACTGTTTCGGAGTTACAGGGTGATTAAGAATTTATGCTAGGTATTCCCAAGATACCTTATATTTTAAAAAGTACAGGGTATATGGTCACCATCTAAAGCTAATTGGATGCCTTTCTAACGATTGCTCAACCAGCCCCGTACTTCTCTCCCCTCAGTAGTTAATGTGGTCTAAACTAAAATTTTCAGATTTTCTTACCTTTTTTTACTTTGCCCTCCATTTTTTTTTTTTTTTGTAAAAAGGTCGTTAACATAACCATTTTTTAAAAAACCGGAAAACGGTTATTAGCTCATTACAGACAGAGTCACACAACTAAAGACTAGGTGTCCCATAGATAAATACTGTATCAAATAACCATCGCCTGCTACAAGCCAAAGTTAGTTTTAGACAAACAAGCATTTCATATGAACATTAAGGATAATTCCAAGATTACGTAACTTATCGACAAATGGCAAGATATTCCCACCTAACCAAACAGAAGGAAGAGACAATTCATCTTTAATGCCCAAAGCCATGCACTGTGACTTTCCAGCATTTAGCTTTAATTTGTTCAATATGGACCACTGCGAAATCCTATCCAAATCTCTATTAATATGCTCCACGTAATCTTCCACAAGCCCAACTGGTCGACTCAAATATATCTGCACATCGTCTGCATACATATGTTGTAAAACTTTCGGAAGATCATTTATAAATTTATAAAGAGTTTAAACAGGAGAGGACCAAGGGCAGATCCCCGTAAACTAGTGGAAGTAAATCAGACGATATGTCATTATCAAGTACAACCCTCTGAGACCTATGAGAGAGGAGATTAAAAATCAACCGGAGAGCAGATGAAGAGAAATTGAAATTATCTAACAACTTATATATGATCGGCACTATCAAACGCCTTAGAGAAATCAACTAAGTTAGGATGCAAATCCCACCATTGTCCAAGGCTATTCGGATATCAGTAAGTACTTTGAGTAAAGCTGTGTCACACCCATGACCAGATCGAAGGACAGACTTCCACTCACAGATTAAGTTGTTAATCTTCAGACCATCTTGCATTTGCCAGTACATTAACTTCTCAAGCACCTTAGTTGGGAAACACAGTAAGCTTATGGATCGGAAATCACTGGGGGCTCTGGAGAAGACTTCTTTCGAGCGGGAAGCACGATAGCAGTTTTCCATAAACCCATAAACCAGGGAATAAAGATCTAGTCAAACAGTGATTACAAATTAGCTGTAGGGAACTCAAAATAAAAGGGAGTATGAGTTTCAGAAACTTAGGGGTGATTAGATCTGGACTGATAAGGTCTGATAAGGTTTAGCTCTTAATTTTTATTGTTTAGTATTAGGTCAAATCCAATGACTCGTATTTATGTTTATTTTGCTTTTATGCGCCTATTCCCCATATTATAGTATGTAGCTTAGATTATAGAGCGTATGTAGTCATTACTAGTTAGTCTTAGGTTTAGTTTTAATACTTTTTTATTTTTATACTTTCGAGCCAGATGCCTATCGACAGACCAGTTTCTGCTTTTATGCTCACCTATAATTAAGTCTTCTCTATTGGTACGATATCTCGTCTAAGCTCCTCTTAAGTTTCCGTACTTACATTCTAATTGTCCAGTAACTCCCAATCCTGCTCCATCTGGCAGTCACCATTTTGGTTTAAGCTCCTACTAATTTGAAACGCTACCTCCTTGCTTCATCTAACAGCTACCTTCAAGTTCATATTGACCGTTAATGCTACTCCGTAATTATCCCCCTACCATTCTCTATTTTTTAATCCATGGTAAAGTATTCTACCACTTTAGTCTATAATATTTTAAAGTTTAATCTTTTTGTTATAATTAACTCCTATTTTCGTAATTCTACTTTGATATCTACTCTGTTTCTTTGGCTTGCCCACTTGCTTTGTAATTTTACTCAATAGTTCATAAGCTAGTAAAGTATGGCTCATAATACGTCATGTCCTGTATATATCTCATTGTATTGCACTTTTCTTTGCTTTTGCTATCTTATGTTATTTAGCTTTATTAGGCTTTGCTTTAAGCTCTCTATTGCATGTCTGCATTATCTTAATCTATAGTATATACTAATATTACCATCAGCCGCAATGAATCTGTTCATTGCACCTTTGTTAGTTTGCTAAGTAATTTTGTATTCTATCGATAAGTTCGAATTATTATTATTATTATTTTTTATTTACTCGATGTCCCTAACGTTGCAACGTAGCATAAGCTGAGGTTCTTAAATAAACGCTTTTCTATTCTATTCTTAACTATTCTAACTTAGTTGGATAACACTAGATCTTTGCAACTTGGAAGAATGATGATTTTCAGTCCACGTCCCTCAAGCCATGAGTGCACTAACTTTGCACATTTAAGCCAGGTACAGGTGTCTAATGTTATGGCTTATGCAAATTGCTGACTGAGAAGCAAGTATTAAATGAAAAGATGCTTAAGTGTGGCACAATCACCCCCTTCTTGCACTGAAGAAGGGAATAACATTCAATGCCTTTAAGATTATCAATAGGACATAAAATTAACAATGAAATTTAAAAAAAGTAGTTAATTATCAATAAATAATCAATTATAGAATATATTAATATATAATAAACTGCTTGTTGGTTAACAAATTAGCAAACAAAAGGAAATCTGAGACTGCCTATATATTGTACAGCAGCCAACAGAGTTGCCTCTAATCGCTAAAGAAAAAAGTTGCTGCAGCCTAAAATATTGAAAAACAAATGCCTTTATCATTTCATTTCATTTTGTAGGAAAAACAAACAGTTTTGAAAAGCACTTGAAAAATATTTCTTTTTGAAGCACTTTAATAATATCACTGCTAGCTCATTTTTCATTTTATATTTCCGAAACACTTCAAAATCACTGCCAGCTTATTATTACTTTTATTTAGACTTACAATTACTGCTTATGCTAATTGTAGCCTTTTAAATACTCCTTCTTTGTTATAAATACCCAAAATTAACTAAACAAAATCACAATTCTCTTGTCAAAGGATCCAAATATTATCTGACAGTTGTTTGTTCCATATCAGCCGAGAAATTCTTGGGCAGTTTATTTGTGTTGGAGGCTCTCTTATATGAAAACTTTAGCCATTTTACACAAAATTCTTGCGCAATGAGAATGAATTTGTAAAATTTCTTGTGCAATGCAAATGTATTGAAAGGCTGCTTTATTAGTATTGAATGAAATTGGTAGCAGGCAGAGGTGTGCGAGCATCAATTTCAATATCATTTTTATCTGTATATAGCCATACTGCTCACACTTATTGGGAATTACTTTTAAAAATGTTGCCTTTCGATCTAACCAATTATCCTTATGGTCAAGGAAACTTTGAAGAGCTTCAAAGTTTTACTAATACTTACTTGCAGAGCTTTTTAATATTTGTATCTCTTTTACATTTCGTGCCGCCATTGAGGTGAACTTTCTTTATATTAATCATTCTTCGGTGCCGGGTACTCACTCTCACTGATTTTTGTATACTCGTCATGGAGGAAAAACTGAAATTTCATTTAAACAGGTCCTAAAGCCCAAAACTGTCGCTCCCACAGCAAAGTGAAATTAAAATAAAGTGCAGCCAAATATGTTTTCTGTCTAGTAGTTAAAAAAATAGCATATAGAGCAATTTTATGGATATTATAGCGTTTGAACAAAAAACAAGTAACTTTTATGTCTCATTTTCATCGTTAAGTTAATTCATTTGACTAATTGAAAAATATCTCCATCTTTTTCCAATTCTTGCAACAGTTCTTATAATCTTTTCTCCCTCGCACATCTCAAAATTTGTTCACTTAAACCACAAGAATACCGCATTTACAAAGCCCAATATTTGACAGAGCCAAAATTTTCATTCAAAATTAAGACATTGCGACACGTGCGGCGAAAATACATATATATTCATTCTTCTTCTAAAAGTCACTGGGATAAAGGAATTTTACAATATTTAAAAAGATTTATTTTATAACCCACTGTTTCTTTCATAGAAATACAAATTAGTATTTAGAACGACAAAATGAACAGGAAAATTAGTCAAGTCAATTGACTTAACGATGAAAATGAGGCATTGTATGAAATCTCCTGCAGTCAGACAAGGCAAGAAGACTGTAGATGTCGTCTGTTGAACGGCCCCGCTGCTCTCTTTTTCGATTTTGTTCATGGCTTGTATATTCCGGAGGTTGCGGTACAGCCAACGAGGTGAGAACTAAAGGAGATGTAAATGAGAAAATATCGCGTACCCAATTCTAACACAATGACACTGATATTGTTTGTACATAAGCGCCGTAAAATTTGTACACCTGTACACAATTGTACAACCTATGCGCAATTTTAACCGCTTTTATTTTCATATACTCAATTTGCTGAATTTGTAAACGTGAACGTAAAAAAGTTAATAACTTTGAAGAAATGTTCAGTGGTAAAAAGTTTGTGAGTAATATTTGCTTCGTGGCCCCTACGGTTATTTCACGGGTTTTCCTGCGTCAATGCACCAAGCCCAAAACCATCCAAACCTAAGTATGGATTTGGCAGCGAAGACCAAAAATGGCGGAGTGAAACATACACGAATGCAGGGCAATTTTGGGTACGCTCATGTACACGGATCGTACATATTATTGCATCTCCTTTAGTTATTACCTCGTTGGGTACAGCCGTCCGATGAGTAATCTCAACAATTTCGCAATTTCAAAATGGCCGCCTTGCTGTAGTATTGGCACGTATTGGTATGCTGCCCGTACTCCCGATCGCTCCCGATCGAAAGTTTTCATATAAAAGTTGCCTGTATTTTGTTCAAACACTATAATTTTCATAAATTTGTTGTTCATACCTACTATTTTTTTTTTAACTAAATTCTCTTCTTCACGGGGGGAAGAAATGTTACATATGCATATACAGACCTGGGGTTTTCCATTTTTCAATGCCGGGTTTTCCAATAAGAGGTGTTATTTTAATTAGCCCGCTATTTCGGTAGATGTCACTTTTGGAGCTGTCATTTTTTGACATTTGACAAGTAGAAACTAATAAAAATGGAACGATACACGATTCAACAACGCATTGAAATTATTAAAATTCACTATAAAAATGCTGAAAATGTGGCAGAGACGGTTCGTCAAACCGAACATTTTTAGGTCGTCGTGAAGCACCTTGTCGGACCCACTGACTTATAACAATGGACTGAGCGTATTGTCATTTTCCTATAGGAAAGCATGGCACAAGTTTTACAGTTCTCTTTCGCCCTATGGCAGAGTTGGAGCTACCAACAGAAAATATTGCATTCCGGAACATTTGCTTATGCCATTTGATGTTTTTATGTTGGCTACAGATGCAATCACCTCAGAAGGAATAAGGTAAAGATAGTGTTTACCATGCTCCGTCTCTCTTGCCCATAGGCAGGATTCAGTTAAGAATAACTTTTGAAAATTAAAGTCGAAATGAGTTTAATTCCTTAAGCCCGGTATTGTGTTCATTTAGCGGATAAATATTTAGCAGCAATCGAACAGGGACCTTTTTTACGGCTAAAATTGTTCATTATTTTGAACTATAGGTGCTTTTGTCAATCAGCTGTCGTGCATTTGTGATATTATTTCGTGTTCTTTTAGATAGCTAATGCAATTACCCAATCTCGTAATAGTAAGGAAAATTATATTTATACCTACTATTTTAATTTCTCCTACGAAAATTTGTCTAAATGAAGACGGAATTTTTTGTCAGATAAAAATAATAAAAATACACTGGCACTCTTGTATTCCAATTTCATTCAACTTCAAACGTCAAAATTTTAGCGCGGAAAAAGGTATTGAGCGGATAAATCTGATGCTAAATATATGTTTGTTGAAATTACTGCCATCTACTGGTCAAAACTAAACAAACTTTTCGCCGATAAAGCACAATACCACTTTCTTCAGCGATTTGGCTAAATATTTCGCAACTAAATTTCACCGCTAAATTTCCATACAAAATTTATCCGCGAAATGAACACAATACCAGGCTTTACGTTCGTTTTAATATTCATATTAAAAGTTCAGCAAATTACAGATGCATTCGAAATTATTTCTATTCTTGGAAGCTTATCTTCTACAACACCAAATATTTCTTAAACTTGAGTATTAAAGAAATAAGTTTACGCAATTCTTGTCTTCCCGTCCCTAAAAGTAGGGGGACCGAGAAAGGATTACAAACACTGTATTGCCATCTATTTCTATTCTATATATTCATTTATAAAGCCACTGAACTGAAACTGGACTATGGTGGATTTCGTATAGAACTGATTATTTCAAGTTCAGTGGAATCCAGGCGATAAACCAAAAAGAGACAACCATAGAAAAGTGATCCCATAATAATGTCAATTAATGTAAGCAATTTTGTAGCGTCAGTAGTCCATTGTTTATATGTCAGTGCTGTATATATGTAATCTGTGCATAGCAAATAATGCGACGCGATAATGTCGTCGTCAAAAAGTACCGATATTTTCTAAAATTGTCGTTACGCAACGCAATGCGACATTTGTGTTTGACAGTTCGTGTGTTGGTGCACATTTCACGTACTTATCTTTTAAATCTGTCATAACTGCTTATAAGCTTTAATGCAACTTATATTTGTTCTTAAAAAATGTACAAAAAGTTCCGTAACATCACAAAACAGCAAAACAAAACTTAACTGACAACGACAATGTCGCATTAATTGCAAAATGTCTGCGACTACCGTGGACGCCAACTGGCGGCAACAATTTCGTGTCATATTGTTGTCACAGAATAAAAGTACCAAGACTCGAGGGAAAAAGAAGCAAAAAGTAGCAATCTTAAAGAAAAAGAAGTATATTTAATACTAACATTTGTAGGATGGCCCGGAATTAAACAAATTTCTTTCTCTCTGCACTTTTTATTAAACATCACTTTACATCACTTTATCATGGACACTCTACTTCTTCTTCTTCTTCTTCTTCCGTCCCGTCCTTACAATACTCTTATTGACACAACTTGCTACTAGTGCCATCTATTCCTTACTTCTGAACTCTTAAACAATTTCGAAACTACTACAACTCGGCCATTCTGACAACTAATCGACTCGATTGGCTTCAAAACGGTGCAGCTGTTTTACATTTAACTTAAACAAAGAAAGTTCTTGACTTGACTTTTCATAACATAACTAATTGGACAAAATCTTAATCATCGACTTCATAGCTCTCTCTGACATAAACTAGAGCCTTATTGTTGCTAACGCATATGTTCACATAACAGCTCAAATCGCATAATAGTAAATAACATAACTTTGACAATCCATGAGAGATGTCATCCATATTGGTAAACATAATTTATACACATATATGAATACATAAGCAGTTTTACATAATAACATAAACATAAATACATAAATTGCACATAAGTCATTGCAATCGTAAATGACATAAATGTAAACACATACATTACTTAAAAGCATAAATGGACATATTTCTCTCATAAGTTTACGTTTTACTTTAACATAATCAAATAAGTACTAAGATTTAGCTGTTGCTCACATAGGTCTCACATAATTAAAGACATAACAAATGAAATTTTGAATTTAGCATTTTGTTAATTCAAACGTGTACTATATATTTATTTATTTTAAATTTTAATTTTAACTGGTGGTACGGTCTACTTACTTCAGAGACTAAGCATTTTGATACACATAAAAAAAACAAAATTCAACACGCAATAATTTCGTAAATAATTCTCGTCTTACCTTCATGAAATAATATTAACATAAAATAACGTATAGGTATATACTAATTCATCCTCAAATATGGCTTAATTCTGGACACGTCATAAATACCCTCAAATGGTTTCTGTGTGATGCGGTTATCATCCACATCGGCTATGACATAACGATCATTACCTAAAGACTTTTTTATTACGTATGGTCCTTTATACTTTGGTATCAATTTTTTACATACTCCTGGAGTACTATCTACATTAGTTACAAAAACTAAGTCACCTTTGCTATAAACTTTAGCTACTTTTCTTTTTTTATCAAAATATGCCTTATTGTAACTTTGGCTTTTATTAATTTTAATTATTGCATCAGATCTAATCTTATTCAAGTCTCGCTCTGACTTGTTAATATCATTTTCAATGAAATCCTTAACTCTATCGATCACAGTATTACATTGCCGTACACCAAATAGCATTTCGCTAGGTGTAGTTCCAATGGACCTATTTACAGTGTTATTAATAGTGTATTCAATCTTATACAAAACACTATCCCAATGTCTATTTTCACTTGTTAATTTAGCCAGCATAGGGACTAAATCTCTATTGACACGTTCAACTTGGCCGTTTGACTTCGGGGAACCGGACGCTACCATAATATGCTTAACAGCAAACTTTTTCGCAAAAGTTTTAAATGCATTTGAACTAAATGCGGTTCCTCTGTCAGAAATAATAGTTTCTGGTACGCTAAATGAATTAAAATATAATTTCAAAGCTTTAATTACTTCATTAGTATTTGTGGTTTTGGTAGAATAGAATTTGACAAATTTTGTAAAACCATCAATGACAACCAAAACATGTTTGCTTTTCCGCGGAGTTTCTTCCAACGGTCCTAAATGATCAATATGTATTACCTTAAATGGTTGCCTTCCTTTTGGAATATTGAATAGAAACCCTTCCTTTTTCCCAGAAGGAACATTATAAGAAATACAAGTAAGGCAATTAGAAACATAGTCTTCAACTATCTGTTTCATATTGGGAAACCAATAACTTTGCTTAATTATCTCACACACTTTTCCAGCTCCAACATGCGAGTGTAAGTCATGACTATTTCTTAAAATGTGAATACGCATTGTTTCGGGAACGTAAAATTGCAATTTGCCTTTACCTGATTTTCGGTAAAGCAATCCATTACGTAATTCATAAAATGAATGCTCACTATGACGTAATTCTTCTCGTAATGATTTTATAGTTTGATCTTTAGTTTGACATACTGCCAATTGCTGTTCAAACGGGCATTCTTCTAAAATTAAAATGTTGTGACAGCGACTCAGAGAGTCAACATGTTGCATGCGACTACCAGAACGATGCTCGATCTCATAGTCATAGTCCTGAAGTTCTAAAACCCATCGATTTATTCGAGGATTTATTAATTTTTTGTTCATCGTTAAAGCTAATGAATTACAATCAGTGACTATTTTAAACTTCACACCTTGCAAATATATTCGAAATCTTCGAAGCGCGTAAATAATCGCGAGTGTTTCTAATTCATAACTGTGATACCGAGATTCACAGTCTGTGGTTCTTTTTGAAAAATATAAGACCGGATGCATAAGGCCGTCCTCCTTCCTTTGAAGCAGGATGGAACCGAACCCTTGTGAACTCGCATCACAATGAAGCTCTGTGTAACTTGCAGGGGAATAAATACATAGCACTGGTGCTTGTGTAAGTTTATCCTTAAGCAAAGCAAAACAATCCTGTTGTTTTTTATCAAACGTAAATTCGGAATCTTTCTTAACAAGATCATAAAGCGGTTTACTTAACAATGAAAAGTCCCTAATGAACTTACGAAAGTAAGCACACAGACCTAAAAAACTACGAAGTTCTCTTAAATTTTTAGGCTCACTAAAATTCTTAACCGCGTTTAATTTTTCTGGATTTGGCTTAATACCAGTTTTAGAGATTGTATAACCTAAGTAGTCTATTTCGTTATACAAAAATTTACACTTATCTAATCTTAATTCTAATTTGTTTTTTACTAACAATGTAAACACTTCTAATAGTATCTGTAAATGTTCTGCAACGCTCTCCGTGGCAATCAAAATATCATCTAAATAAATCTGAACTTTGTTCTTAACTATCAAATTCCTAAAAATTTTGTGAATGAAACGTTGAAACACAGAAGGTGCATTTCTAAGTCCGAAAGGCATCTTCACGTACTCAAATTGTCCCATTGGTGTGACAAACCCAGTATATTTAATAGATTCTTCCTCCATGAAAACATGGTGGAAACCATTTTTTAAATCAAGACTGCTAAAGAAATGTTTCTCCCGTAATTGATCAATTAAATCCTCTATCAGTGGTAAAGGGTAATTATCACGTTCAGTGATTTTATTCAATGACCTAAAATCTACGCACATGCGTACGTCACCAGTCTTTTTCCTAACTAACACGATAGGGGACGAATAAGGAGATTCACTAAGTCTGATAATATTTTCCTTTAACAAATTATCAATAATTACTCTAACCTTCTCTTTGTCAGAAAATGACAGACGTCTCGGAACAGAAACAATTTGCTTATCACTTGTAAGACGCAAATTCATTTTGGTTATAATTTCAGGAAACTTAGGCTTGGGTGCCACATAATAATTATTCATAAAATTTTCAATAAAATTTTGTTTATCAGCTTCAAGTAAATTCTCATTCAAATTAATTTTTGGTTGTACCTCGGAGTATATGCTCCCAACACTAATATTTAACAATTCAGTACTTTCTGATTCAAAGTAATCAATAACTGTACGATTTCCTACCGAAAGTTTTGCTCCACATAACTTTAAAAGGTCACGTCCTAAAATTACTGCACATTCCATAGTACTGTCAGGTACCACATAAAGTGTAACAAAATAGTTCCGATCATAAATATCAATTTCTACTGTACATAAACCAATTATTTGTAGTTTTGTATTATTAATTCCAACGAAATTCTGATCATTATTGCAATCGGCAATAGCAAAATCCGGTACAAAACCTTTTTTTATAATACTGATTGGACTTCCCGTATCTATTATACCCTTTAAATTGAAATTAAGATCAACATCTAATGTTTGGTCTCTGAATTTACAAACAACTTTTATTAAATTTCCATTAGAGAAATTATGGTTGTATTTGCCTTTATCACCTAATATTAAATTTTTATTCTGCGACTCACAATCTTGTTCCTTATTTCTAAATGACGTAACACAACTTACTTGGTTATACTTCCTAATTGTTGATGAATTTCCTGGACAGTCTTTTATAAGGTGACTAAGACTTCCACAATTGTAACAGGAACCTCTATTCCTTTTTGGCTTGGAACAAGCAGCCACAGTATGCCCTACTGTATTACAGTTGTAGCATCTAATAACAGGATGTTTAGCAGCACGTCGAACATCAGGTGTCAAGGATGCGCCTGACTGTTTACTCTCCGTTACCACATTTACTTGCTTTAGCTTGTCATAACGCTGAAGCAATGGTAATATCTCCTCAACGGTGTTCAGATTCTGTAAAGAAAGAATTTGTTGCACAGATATATCACGAATACCTTTAATGACGTATTTGATGAGTGACTTGTTATTTAACAAATTTCCTCTAGCTATGTTCTGCATGGCAAAAACATAGTCCTCATAAGACTCGTCTGATCTCTTTTTTCGACTAATAAGAGCAGCATGTATGTCGTAATCGTCACCGAAGGGTGGGAATGTTTTAACAATTGTTGACTTAAATGACTCCCATGTACTCAATCCTTCCTGACCAAAGTACCAAACTTTAGCACTTCCTCGAAGACGTAAGCACGCGTAATGGAGTAAGGTGCTCTCCTTCCACTTATAAACACGACCAATTTCTTCAAGTCGGCTCAACCATTTGTATAAAGATAGATCTTTACCAGGATCAAAAACAGGGATGATTTCATCCGCCTCTACTGGATGTAAGATTTTTTCCTCTACTTGTACCTCTCCAGCAGTACTTAAATTTTTTAAGAACTCGTTTTCACGTTTAACCAACTCAAGCTCCTTTTGTAAAAGGTATTTCTCCTTAACCTCAAATTCACCTTTTGGTGTGGATGTATATACATTTCCCTTGGGGGATGAAGCAATACATGTAACATCATCCTCACCATTGTCAGAGTTATTATCTTTCGCTAAAGACAATCGCTCCAACAAATCCGCCTTTTTACCCATTGTTGACAAATTAAGTTTTTTCAACTCCGACTGTAATTGTTTTTTAGTTATCAACTTACTCACCATAATTGAGTTTAGTGCGCCCAATATGCATAAAGTTTCATAAATTTTATCAAATCGTGCACAAAACAACACTACTTAATATCCTCACAGTATCCCACTTCTGAAATTTGTAGGATGGCCCGGAATTAAACAAATTTCTTTCTCTCTGCACTTTTTATTAAACATCACTTTACATCACTTTATCATGGACACTCTACTTCTTCTTCTTCTTCTTCTTCCGTCCCGTCCTTACAATACTCTTATTGACACAACTTGCTACTAGTGCCATCTATTCCTTACTTCTGAACTCTTAAACAATTTCGAAACTACTACACATTTTATTTTAAAAAAAATGTAAAAAATCTTTCCGTTAACAATAAAAAAAAAAATTAAGACAATTCTTAGAAAATAAAACTGAATAAGTCGCAGAATTAGAAAATATATGTAGAGCTTAGTTAAGCAAAAAATTGTTATGGTCGTAGCATATTGCATATAGCAATATGCCACCACGGACTGAAGCGTGTATGCCCGGCTTGTTGTCGACTACAGCATGAAACCAAAACGCGCCCCGACCGAGAGAAATGCTTTCTCAAGCTCGGTGTCATGTTCAGTGACAGAAAGAAGAAGAAGACCATCGATATCGGTCTGTCATAGTTTGCTAGCAGGAAAGTAAGGTCGTTAAGATTAAAATCCCGCAAGATCAAATATTTCTCGCCGCAATCCGACGAAGAAAAAAAAACCCTCACGTAAGTTCGAAGAATACTTATAGTTATTAATAAATTTACATCCCCACCTGGTACATTATTCGCACAGTAACCAAAGATTAATCCGCCAACGGCACCCCATAAAACTTGGCGTCTCCCTCCGGAGCCCCATTTATGAAATAAGAAAAAGGATCTGTTGGAATTCGAATCTGGTGTGGCGTACGTCAGGAAAAACCTCGAAAAGGTAGTTAAAAGAACTAATTTATATTTCGTTTTGTGTTAAATAATATCTCTTATTAGAGAGACGTATGAAAAGCAAATGTTTGAGGGATATTTTCATAATAAGGCATATTATTTCCACTTGCTGGGCAAGTTCTAATTTGATAAAGTTTTGAGCTTGGTACCGGACCTGGTGCATTTACATTTTCTAAAAGAGGGAAAAGAAGTAGGAGGGCACATTCCTCCCATATTGGAGGCCCCCGAACTCGAGCTAACCTTCAACCCGCGCAGCAGGAGATTCATTCCTACGGCACGCAGAAAAAGCGGGGAAAATTTTATTGAAACAATATTAACTTCACCAGGATCCATCTGATCACCGAGAAATATGTTTTAGTATAAGGAAAAAAATTTTTCATATAACAAGCGACATAACCCTAGTACCATCCCCCAAAAAGTGTTCTGGCGATAGAGCAGGGTAATCAAATTATTAAAATTCCAGTTAATTCTTATCCAGGAGGCAATGCTGAAGCGCTTCATCGTGCCGAGGATTCACATGTGAGTAATTTTGAAATATTACACTTTGGTTTTTAACATACATAGGTATTACACTTCGGTTCCGGCAGTGACTTGCACTGCAGAACCTTTTTGATATGGTTAGTTAATTTTTGCACGTTTTATATATATCTATCTTAAACTTAAGATTATAAGTACATACATATACGTATAGCATTGCAGAACCTTTTTGATATGGTCAAGTTTTGTGCGTTTTATATATATATATCTTGAACTTAAACTTATAATTACATACATATACGTCTAACTTCATGGGTACGCCTAGCTACTTATGTAATTTGGAATCCTGACTTGATTTTGTTAATTAGATTTAGGAGCATAGTTTTGAACTGTAAGATATGCATGTGCCTAGTAGATATGACCGACAAGTGCACTAACAATCCTCGATCTCGAAATTATCGCCAAGTAAGGCTGTCAGAGGAAAGTATTTATGGATTAAGTGTCAAATACTATGATTATTGTAGGATATAAGCCCGTATCTTAAGCATTCGAATTCTCCAACTTTCGGGAGACCTAAAATGCGCTTGTTCCGTAAAGGTGTCCTTCCTAGTCACGCCTTTAAGAGTACCTTCTGAAGACTGTTTTATTATTTCTATTCAAACTTATCAGCGCCACGAAAAGTCAAGTTCAATGTGTAGTGCCATTGAATTTTTGTCGTTAGGATCTTTTTTTTAAAAATGTGACTTGGATATAGTGTCTGTAGTAAATAGACATGTAAGAAATCAATGCATCATAAACAATGATTTAGAATTATGTAACGACTGAAGCAGTCGGTTAAAGTATTCTTTTATTTTTCTATTCGGGGTTTGTCGCAACGTTCAGGTGTAGTAATAAATTCTTCTCATAATACTTTGAATTATAAAAAAAAAAAAAAAAAAAAAAAAAAAGAAAGAAAAACGGCAGTAAAGCTTTTAAAAAAACATTTATTTTCGGCAATGCAGGTATAAATATTATTATATAAAGAAAGAACAACCATTGAAAACCCGCGCATCTCCTTTGAGATGGCTCGCGTACATATATCAATACCATTTCATATACAAAACGAAAAGTAAGCCATAACTGAAAAGAAAAGAAAACATTATTTATATATTATATACTATTAATACCTCGGGATATATATCATTGAGCGTAGTAAGCCATACGGTGCATAAAAGGTTGTGTCCATAAAATCTACTATGTACATAAGGTCAGAAAATTTTTGTGAATTTAGAAAAGAAATACTCAAGTACGCTGTGGACGATCACTTTAGTAACCCAAAGTATGTACTTATGGAATTGAATTAATAATAGAGAATGTATCTATTTGTAGGTTGATAACAATGTTTATATATGAGCCTATTTTGATCATTATAACGTAAATATGGATTGAATATTTTCTTTCTTCCTTCACATCCTGGAGCCTTTTCAATTCGGGGTCGCATAGGTCCGCTCTAATTTCTTCCACAGGTCAGCCAAAGGGACTTTGCAGATAGTGCCGAGCAGAGTCATAGGGAGGATGGGGCAAGGCCATGAAGGCAGAACATCTGCGCCTTCCACAGTAAGTAGGTAAGTGACGTAAGGGTCCCTTCAGGACCGAGTGTGTGCCGGCTCTTTTGTATGCAGGCATGAAATTTTTTTGATTATGGATGATGACAGCGGCAGGTATTTTCGGGAACTCCCCCACACTCTCCGCCACCCTTAGCCGAGGTGCTAGCATGCCGCCCTGTGCTATCGTTGTCATCAGGCGATCTGTCAGCCCATGCTGGCAGTTTGGACTTAACGTCCTGGTCAAGTCGCTTCACATACCTCCATAACAAAATGGCGCCCAACGCGGGGCCACCTCAGTTAGACTTCGGTGGTCTAAATATAAATTTTACTGGGGACTGAGACTTTGAGAGAGATGATCATCTGGTGTCTGCCAGTTGATTGACCTCAGGTCTCACATCCAGTAGAAGATATGGGTGGACCTGAGTCTAATTGGTTTTGTTGAAAATTTTTTTTGTAAAGTAACGTAATATTTTGAAAGTTTTATTGGAAGTCTTTGATATTTTGAATTTTTGGATTAAAGTAAAGTAACGTTTTTTGAATTTAATGAAAATTTTTTTGGAAGTTGAAATCCGGCTTTAGGTTTGACTTCGGTCAAGCCTCAAGCCTGAACAGTTGTTGAATTTTTTTTGAAAGTTTTTGGAAATGTTTTTGGATGATCTTTCCCGCTGGCCTTCTGCCATGGAAATGGTAGGTGGCCTCACGAAATTTTCGTTTGAGCTCTTGTGGGGACATGTCTCTGTTGGGCAACTGGCTAGACAGAGTTATGAATCTGCGAGACAACTTCTTGGCTTCCAGCTAATTAGTTGACCAGACTCATGACTCTGCCCGGCTAGCGAACTAGCTGGACACGACGATTCGGTGAGGAGAAGAGAACGAGTTCTCGGAGGATGGGATTGATGCTGGAGATCTTCAGTGATCAGGAGTTGGCATACTGCTAACTGCCTGGCTGAAGAATCTCTGGCAGCATTCTCAGTCTTTGATACCTCCGACTTTACTCTTCCCAGATTTCTGCAAGAGCTCTGACTTTTTCAATGCACACACTCACGTCACTTGCCTGTATCCTGTTTTTGACCTTGGGGGAGAGAGAGCGACCTGACCTCTTATGTGGGAGTTAGCTTCGGGAGGTGAGGGAGAAATTGTATGATCTTTGTTGAAGGATTTTTTTTTGAAACGCTTGAACTGTTTTCGTGATCTGTTGGATCCTTAGTAATCTTCAGATTTTTTTAATATTTCTATTCGACGAGGCTGTTAACGCTTCCCGAAATTGGTTTTTGTCTTGGAATTCATTCTTTACACTATCTCGATTTGAGAAGCCTTAATTAACTTTTCGAATCCTTGTTTTTTCTAATTTTTTATTTCTTCGAACGTTTGGGAAAACTTTTGTCTGAATTTGAGTATCTCGCCCAAGGCCTTCGACTTTAAAATAGTATTTAGCCATCATCACATTGGAAGGAGCGTGTCTCTTCCAAACGTGCAACTTCTAGAATTTTTTTTGGGATAACCATCCTAAACCCTGATTTGACAATTTTTACCTGACTTACGTCTAAATTCATTATGGCTACAGTGAGGACACCACCTCCAGCGACAAACGGTATGACAATGCTGCCTGAACCATGTTCTATCTGCCGGGACGCAAGCTGGTCAGTAGATCGGAAGCCGGTCATGACTGTATGCGAGCACATTTTCCACCAGGCATGCCTGCAGCATTGGATAGGTGAACATTCTAGTTGTCCTAACTGCCGTCGTCACATTACGCAACAGGACTTCAGTGAATATTCTGGTGCAATCCCAAAGAGACCGAAGAAGGTGAAGCCCGCGAAATCGACAAGGCGCGACTCATTGCCAACCTTTGATTTGCCTAACTTTGACTTACCACCTTCGAATCGACGATCCTTGTCTCCGGGAATGCCTGACTTACATTCAAGGACTTTTGTAAACCCGAGTCCTCGACGTGATATTCCAGCGCGTACAGCTCAAGACCACAACACCTCAGCTGCTACGGATGCGCTGATAGCAGGCTTGAGCATAAAGATGGAAGACCTAATAAACCGAGGTCTCCAGCAGGGTTTAAATGTTTTGCGGTCTGAGTTAGGAAACGATATCAGACAACAAGTAGCAGCAGCAATGCCGCCAGCAGACTTCACACGACCTCCTTCGTCCAGAAGCAATCAGAGGCCGTCAAACGACTTTCCTACACGGGGAAGGCAATCATTTAGGAGACCATCACCACCGTCTGGTCAACCTTTTGGTCAACCTTTTGGTCAACCTTTTGGTCAGCCTACAAATCAGTCCAGACCGAACTTTATACCACCTCAACCTCCTCCACCACCTATGCGTGTTCCTGCTAATGTAGGATACCGACGATCAGGCAGTCCAATCAGGAGATGGAACCTGACATATAACGGGAATAACTTGGACCTCTCTGTCGACGAGTTCATCTTCAGAGTCGAAGCGCTCACGCACTCCGCTCTTGAAGGAGATTTTGGATTACTAGTCAGAAATATGCTTACGCTATTGACAGGACCAGCGAAGGACTGGTATTGGTCAGTACTAAGGCAAAATCCATTTCCAACTTGGGACGTCATCAAGATGGGATTGTATAACGAATGGGGGACGCCTAAAGATGATCTGAAGACTAGACTCCAACTGATGTCTAGAAAACAAAAGCCTGGTGAACTGTTCGCAATGTACCACCACCATTTGGGGTTGCTGCGCGATCAGCTACAGAATGCTATGCCAGACCAAGAATTTCTGGAGATTGTCAAATCGAATCTCTTGCCGGAGATTCAAGAAAAAATATGTCTGCATCCTACTGATACGATAGGACAGCTGAGATCGCTGGTCACGCGTATTCAAGCTACGCAGACACGTATCGCAACAGCTGGTAGTTGGAACTTTCACCGGAACCAACGGGTGCACGAAGTTGACAATTTTCCAACCTTAGATCCGGAACTGGCAGCAGCAATAGGCAGTGACAACAGCCTAGGTGAGCTATCGAGTATGTCACACAAAAATGCTATTGTATGCTGGAATTGTGACCAGTCGGGTCACTTTTATCAAGAGTGTAGACAAGAAAGACAAGTTGTGTTCTGCTATGGATGCGGACGCAAGAATGTCTTCAAGCCTGATTGCCGCTATTGCAGACAGAAAAACGAGAGACGGGTCGGGAATACCACCACCTTTTTCCGACCAGCGTCGACGTCGCAAGCAGCAACGACAACGAACCCTCCAGTGCAAGCCTCGAGCAAGGAGGAAAGTCCGCTCCATTAGCAGACACTGACGAAAAACCTCTGATATCATTCAGTGATTCTGGTGATATTGGCGGGACACCGGATGGTACAAGTGCTTCATTATTAGGGGCGGAGAACTTAGTAGACTTCTCCGCAGATCTTCAAGCTCCCATTTCCATTTCTGGGGAGCCCATGACAATACTAGACACTTCCTTAGAAGAGTCTTTACTCTTCGATGTCCCGTTGACACCTATAGCACGTGTAGCTGACAAGGTTACTGAGCAGGAGATTTGGCCTCCTGTTACTTCTGTATTGAAACGGCCACCAAACTCTGTTATGACGAGCGGGCGTAAGCCAGTTTTACATCCGCTGACGCCGTATCATACGCGTCTGCAGAGATATAACACAGCAAAAGACCGAATTTTCTCCTCAGTAGCGGAGTTAGCGGAGATTATGTTTCCCGACCGGGATATGAGACCGAAAAGGAAAAGATCAACCGTTCGTTGGCGAGAATACTGTCGACGAATGAAACTGGAAAGGAAAAAACTAGCACAGATTTCCGTGTCGATGCCAGACGACATTCGACCGTACGCAGAAGTAAAGCTGCTCGGGCGAACTGAGACTGGATTACTTGATAGTGGTGCCACTGTCAGTATTCTAGGCCAGGGAGCTCTCGAGAAGCTTGCTGAAGCAGAGGTTGAATGGAAGAAGTATCGGACACAGGTCCAAGTAGCTAATGGTGCCATGACGACTGTTCATGGTCATGTGAACTTGGACGTCACTTTCCGTGATAAGACCCAAAACGTGCGTTTTTACGTGGTTCCTGGGCTCACACAGGCACTATATCTGGGAATAGACTTCTGGCGCCTCTTTGGGTTAGCTCCGGATGTCCTAGGTATAGTCGCAGAAGTGAATCCAAGTGGAATAGCTACCTCTGACACCGATGGGCATATCCTTTCTAGTTTAGAACACCAACGCTTAGAGAGCACAAAACAGCTTTTCCCCTCTTTCGCCTCTTTAGGCCTGGGAAAAACATCATTGGTCACTCACAAGATTGATACGAATGACGCCGCCCCGATAAAACAGCGCTTTTATCCGATTTCCCCGGCAGTGCAAAGTTTGATGGATGCAGAATTAGAGCGAATGCTATCACTGGGTGTGATAGAGGAGAGCCAGAGTCCTTGGAGCTCTCCAGTCGTTCTGGTAAGGAAGCCTGGAAAGGTCCGGCTTTGTTTTGACGCCAGGAAGGTCAACTCGGTTACGAAGAAGGACGCCTATCCGCTACCGCAGATAGACGCACTTCTGAGTCGACTTCCTCCGGCAAACTACATAACGAGCCTGGACCTGAAAGATGCATTCTGGCAGATCCCACTGGACACTGATTCCAGAGAGAAGACCGCTTTCACAGTACCTGGTCATCCTCTCTATCAGTACACAGTGATGCCATTCGGCCTATGCAACGCTCCCCAAACGATGTGCCGCCTCATGGATAAAGTCATTCCTTTCGATCTTCGTGAGAACGTTCTCGTCTATTTAGACGATTTATTAATTCTATCATCTGACTTTGACACTCATCTCATGCTGCTAGCCAGGGTAGCGGATTGTTTGAGGAAAGCTGGCCTTACTATAAACGTCGAGAAGAGCAAGTTTTGTATCAAGGAGACTAAATACCTGGGATTCATTGTAGGAAGGGGAGGTATGAGAACTGACCCTGACAAAATATCAGCCATAGTTGACTATCCGTCACCTAAAACTGTTCGGCAAGCCCGACGCCTACTAGGTATGGCAGGATGGTACAGACGGTTTATTCCGAACTATGCTGATTTGACTGCATCCATTACAGACACTTTGAAAAACCCGAGTCAGTTCAAATGGACATCTGAAGCCCAGACGTCTCTTGATCTACTCAAACAAAAACTTACTTCGGCTCCGTTGCTAGTGAGTCCAGACTTCACCAAACCGTTCGTCATTCAGTGCGATGCGAGCCAACAAGGTATTGGAGGAGTGTTGCTTCAGCTAGATGACGATGGCCACGAGAAGCCAATAGCCTACGTCTCGAAAAAGTTGAACTCCGCTCAACGAAATTACACCGTCACAGAGCAAGAATGCCTAGCTGCAGTCTTGAGCGTACAGAAGTTCCGGCCCTTCATAGAGCTTATGCCGTTCAAGATAGTGACGGATCACGCGAGCTTGAAATGGCTGATGTCTCAAAAGGACCTCAGCGGAAGACTTGCTCGGTGGAGTTTGAAGCTTCAGGGCTTCGACTTCACTATTGAACACAGGAAAGGAAGCCTGAACGTAGTCCCTGATGCGCTGTCACGCATTCATTGTGACAGCATGAACACAAACGAAGATCCTGGCCCGGAAGTTGACCTTAGTTCGCCATATTTCAATTCGTTGGAATATGAAGAACTGAGGCATAAGGTTAAAACGACTTCTGGCAAACTACCAGATCTTTGCGTCAGGGATGGCTTCGTTTATATTCGGACTGTTCCGAGAACAGGCGATCCGATCCAGGAGGAAGAAGCGTGGAAGCTTTGGATTCCACGTGGGCTTGTCACCGACGTCATTTCGAGAGCGCATGATCCGCCGCTAGCTTCACACGGAGGAATAGGGAAAACCCTAGAACGTCTGCGAAGACATCTGTACTGGCCACGAATGACAGTTGATGTCAGAAATTACGTAGCCGCCTGTGACGTGTGTAAAGAAACGAAGGCTCCTAATACTATTTTGCGACCACCGATGAAAGTCCAGTCTGTGATAGAACGACCATGGCAAAAGCTGTACGTCGATTTCTTAGGTCCATATCCTCGGTCAGTTAAAGGAAACGCCTGCATTCTGATAGTTCTTGACCACTTTTCTAAATTCCCACTTCTCAAACCTATGAGAAAAGCGTCTACGCTCAATGTATGCCAATTCATTGAGACTGAAGTGTTTCACGTGTTCGGAGTTCCGGAGACCATAGTCTCTGACAATGGAGTCCAGTTTTGCTCGGCTCAGTTCGCCAGACTACTGGAAAAGTATGGGGCAAAGCATATGCGAACGGCAGCTTACTCGCCGCAAGCAAACGCCTCAGAGCGAGTAAACCGGTCTCTGTTGTCAGGGATTAGGGCCTATATCCAGAAGGAACACACCAGATGGGATGAGAAACTGAGCCAAATAGCTAGTTCCCTCCGGAGCTCTTTCCATCAAGCTACTGGTTTCTCTCCCTATCGAACACTCTTCGGTCAACAAATGATAGAACATGGCAGCTCCTATTCCATCTTGAGGAGCATTGGAACTCTTAATGAGCCACTGAGAGTGGACGCAGAAGATAAAATGAGATTGATCCGTGCGAGAGTGCAGGAAAATTTACAACACGCATTCGAACAGGGTTCAAAAGCCTACAATCTCAGGGCAAAACCCGTCGAGTTCAAAGTTGGTCAGGAGGTATTTAGAAGGACTTTTGCCCAAAGCAATTTCCAACAGCAGACTAGTGCTAAACTGGGACGAAAATTTGTTAAATGTCGGGTTAGAGCCAAGAAAGGAAACTCACTATACGAACTTGAAGATCTGCGGGGAAAACTGTTAGGTGTCTATCACGCTAAAGACATCAAGCAGTGATCATCAGTATGAAAACATCGTCGATACTTATTGTCGTTTATTCCTGGTAGCCCTAAGAAGGCATCCAGCCAGCTTAACTGGTAAACTATAGGATATCACGAAGCCCTCCTATTGCCCCGTCAATGGTGGGTGATATACCTGTTGAAAGTCAATCTCATTATAGCACCCCTACCGCTTGTGAGTAGATAACCTTTTATAGTCCCTTCCGGATCGGCCTCATTAGGAGGAAAATTTTTCCTTGTCTGTCCAGCTGCAACATTTCGTTAATCGTCGGACATAGTAGTACTAGATCTATACCTGGTAGCCCTAAGAAGGCATCCAGCCAGCTTAACTGGTAAACTATAGGATATCACGAAGCCCTCCTATTGCCCCGTCAATGGTGGGTGATATACCTGTTGGAATCCATTCCCATATTCGGCTGTCAACATGTCACTACTTCGACGACGCCTTGGAGACACACCCTTGAACAATCGCAGTCTGAGATCAGGGTGAGAGGTTGCGCCGGGAAAGCTTAGCGATCAGTTCTTTAGGTTACTGATCGCGGGGCTTCCTCAGCATCTCGGTGAAGGAAGGCAGAGAGGCATCGACCGGCTGGATTTTTTGGGTTACCAGCTTGTCGATGTAGCTTTGGCTTCCCCACACGGAGAAGGATGTCGAAGTCTGATCGAAGACGGACGAGACTTCAAGGATGTGTCCTCGACGTGTCATCGGAAGTAGAGTCTGAGGATGAGGAAAACATAGGGTCGTGGGTCGTGACACACATTGAGCGCCCGCAGTGATGAGGCCTATGTGTAAGACCGGCTAGCTCAGTCGACCATTTTTCAGCGTCGTCTGAACCACGGGTGGCGCAGACCACTCTGCCCTGTTATGGTCGTAGCATATTGCATATAGCAATATGCCACCACGGACTGAAGCGTGTATGCCCGGCTTGTTGTCGACTACAGCATGAAACCAAAACGCGCCCCGACCGAGAGAAATGCTTTCTCAAGCTCGGTGTCATGTTCAGTGACAGAAAGAAGAAGAAGACCATCGATATCGGTCTGTCATAGTTTGCTAGCAGGAAAGTAAGGTCGTTAAGATTAAAATCCCGCAAGATCAAATATTTCTCGCCGCAATCCGACGAAGAAAAAAAAACCCTCACGTAAGTTCGAAGAATACTTATAGTTATTAATAAATTTACATCCCCACCTGGTACATTATTCGCACAGTAACCAAAGATTAATCCGCCAACGGCACCCCATAAAACTTGGCGTCTCCCTCCGGAGCCCCATTTATGAAATAAGAAAAAGGATCTGTTGGAATTCGAATCTGGTGTGGCGTACGTCAGGAAAAACCTCGAAAAGGTAGTTAAAAGAACTAATTTATATTTCGTTTTGTGTTAAATAATATCTCTTATTAGAGAGACGTATGAAAAGCAAATGTTTGAGGGATATTTTCATAATAAGGCATATTATTTCCACTTGCTGGGCAAGTTCTAATTTGATAAAGTTTTGAGCTTGGTACCGGACCTGGTGCATTTACATTTTCTAAAAGAGGGAAAAGAAGTAGGAGGGCACATTCCTCCCATATTGGAGGCCCCCGAACTCGAGCTAACCTTCAACCCGCGCAGCAGGAGATTCATTCCTACGGCACGCAGAAAAAGCGGGGAAAATTTTATTGAAACAATATTAACTTCACCAGGATCCATCTGATCACCGAGAAATATGTTTTAGTATAAGGAAAAAAATTTTTCATATAACAAGCGACATAACCCTAGTACCATCCCCCAAAAAGTGTTCTGGCGATAGAGCAGGGTAATCAAATTATTAAAATTCCAGTTAATTCTTATCCAGGAGGCAATGCTGAAGCGCTTCATCGTGCCGAGGATTCACATGTGAGTAATTTTGAAATATTACACTTTGGTTTTTAACATACATAGGTATTACACTTCGGTTCCGGCAGTGACTTGCACTGCAGAACCTTTTTGATATGGTTAGTTAATTTTTGCACGTTTTATATATATCTATCTTAAACTTAAGATTATAAGTACATACATATACGTATAGCATTGCAGAACCTTTTTGATATGGTCAAGTTTTGTGCGTTTTATATATATATATCTTGAACTTAAACTTATAATTACATACATATACGTCTAACTTCATGGGTACGCCTAGCTACTTATGTAATTTGGAATCCTGACTTGATTTTGTTAATTAGATTTAGGAGCATAGTTTTGAACTGTAAGATATGCATGTGCCTAGTAGATATGACCGACAAGTGCACTAACAATCCTCGATCTCGAAATTATCGCCAAGTAAGGCTGTCAGAGGAAAGTATTTATGGATTAAGTGTCAAATACTATGATTATTGTAGGATATAAGCCCGTATCTTAAGCATTCGAATTCTCCAACTTTCGGGAGACCTAAAATGCGCTTGTTCCGTAAAGGTGTCCTTCCTAGTCACGCCTTTAAGAGTACCTTCTGAAGACTGTTTTATTATTTCTATTCAAACTTATCAGCGCCACGAAAAGTCAAGTTCAATGTGTAGTGCCATTGAATTTTTGTCGTTAGGATCTTTTTTTTAAAAATGTGACTTGGATATAGTGTCTGTAGTAAATAGACATGTAAGAAATCAATGCATCATAAACAATGATTTAGAATTATGTAACGACTGAAGCAGTCGGTTAAAGTATTCTTTTATTTTTCTATTCGGGGTTTGTCGCAACGTTCAGGTGTAGTAATAAATTCTTCTCATAATACTTTGAATTATAAAAAAAAAAAAAAAAAAAAAAAAAGAAAGAAAAACGGCAGTAAAGCTTTTAAAAAAACATTTATTTTCGGCAATGCAGGTATAAATATTATTATATAAAGAAAGAACAACCATTGAAAACCCGCGCATCTCCTTTGAGATGGCTCGCGTACATATATCAATACCATTTCATATACAAAACGAAAAGTAAGCCATAACTGAAAAGAAAAGAAAACATTATTTATATATTATATACTATTAATACCTCGGGATATATATCATTGAGCGTAGTAAGCCATACGGTGCATAAAAGGTTGTGTCCATAAAATCTACTATGTACATAAGGTCAGAAAATTTTTGTGAATTTAGAAAAGAAATACTCAAGTACGCTGTGGACGATCACTTTAGTAACCCAAAGTATGTACTTATGGAATTGAATTAATAATAGAGAATGTATCTATTTGTAGGTTGATAACAATGTTTATATATGAGCCTATTTTGATCATTATAACGTAAATATGGATTGAATATTTTCTTTCTTCCTTCACATCCTGGAGCCTTTTCAATTCGGGGTCGCATAGGTCCGCTCTAATTTCTTCCACAGGTCAGCCAAAGGGACTTTGCAGATAGTGCCGAGCAGAGTCATAGGGAGGATGGGGCAAGGCCATGAAGGCAGAACATCTGCGCCTTCCACAGTAAGTAGGTAAGTGACGTAAGGGTCCCTTCAGGACCGAGTGTGTGCCGGCTCTTTTGTATGCAGGCATGAAATTTTTTTGATTATGGATGATGACAGCGGCAGGTATTTTCGGGAACTCCCCCACACTCTCCGCCACCCTTAGCCGAGGTGCTAGCATGCCGCCCTGTGCTATCGTTGTCATCAGGCGATCTGTCAGCCCATGCTGGCAGTTTGGACTTAACGTCCTGGTCAAGTCGCTTCACATACTTCCATAACAAAATATTGATTTTTTTCCTCTTAATAAATTCATTCCATTTTACAGCACGTAATAAATAAGGTAGTACATATATATATATATGTATATTAAATATTTTATCTCGATATTTATGAATATTAAACGCGATTTTAAGTTGCTTTATGTAATTACGGTATGCAGACAAAGCATTTTTCTTTTTGACTTTCTACTTGCCCTTTTGCAAACATTATGCATTCAATGGTCTTTATGTCAAATCTATATGACTTATATTTAGGTGACGGTGCGCATTACGTTTGAATGTTTGTGACTCATAGTTGGGGGGGGGGGGGGGGAATATATGATGGCAAACTGTTCCACATTCGTGCTGTTCTGCTTATAATGATGCACGGAATTTCACGGTACGGACGAATTTGACTTCGAGGGTGTGAGCTCGGGTTACAGCTCGTGTGGTGAGCATGAGAAGATTTCTACAAGGGATTAAGCCCGGTATTGTGTTCATTTAGCGGATAAATATTTAGCAGCAATCGAACAGGGACCTTTTTTACGGCTAAAATTGTTCATTATTTTGAACTATAGGTGGCTGCTTTTGTCAATCAGCTGTCGTGCATTTGTGATATTATTTCGTGTTCTTTTAGATAGCTAATGCAATTACCCAATCTCGTAAATTATATTTATACCTACTATTTTAATTTCTCCTACGAAAATTTGTCTAAATGAAGACGGAATTTTTTGTCAGATAAAAATAATAAAAATACACTGGCACTCTTGTATTCCAATTTCATTCAACTTCAAACGTCAAAATTTTAGCGCGGAAAAAGGTATTGAGCGGATAAATCTGATGCTAAATATATGTTTGTTGAAATTACTGCCATCTACTTGTCAAAACTAAACAAACTTTTCGCTGATAAAGCACAATACCACTTTCTTCAGCGATTTGGCTAAATATTTCGCAACTAAATTTCACCGCTAAATTTCCATACAAAATTTATCCGCGAAATGAACACAATACCAGGCTTTAGGCTAGAAATTTCGTCGGAACAATGACCATAGAAGTAGCGATAAAAGAGAGACAGACATCTGACATTACGTCAGTGCTCTAGGGAATCAATAGCTGCTATTGATATGTCATCGTTAATAAGCCGGAAGGCATTATTTTGGACTTTGTCTAACGCGGAAAATGCAGTGCATCCAGCCCCTGCTCAAATATGGGAATTATATTCTAATATACACCTGATATCAGACTTGTCGATTTGCGCCAAGTCTGATGGAGTAAAATACTTCTTGCATCTTTGCAGGAAGCCCGAAATTTAATCGCGTTTTTGGCAATACCAATAATGCGATCGGACCAACTAAGATTGTAGGATATTTCAATGCCTTAAGCCTGGTATTGTGTTCATTTCGCGGATAAATTTTGTATGGAAATTTAGCGGTGAAATTTAGTTGCGAAATATTTAGCCAAATCGCTGAAGAAAGTGGTATTGTGTTTTATCAACTAAAAGTTTGTTTAGTTTTGACAAGTAGATGGCAGTAATTTCCACAAACATATATTTGACGTTTGATGTTGAATGAAATTGGAATACAAGAGTGGCAGTGCATTTATATTATTTTTTTCTGACAAAAAATTCCGTCTTCATTTAGAGAGTCTTCTTTTGAGAAGAAATTAAAATAGTAAGTATAAATATAATTCGAGATTGGGTAGCAATCTAAAAGAACAAGAAATAATATCACAAATGCACGACAGCTGATTGTCAAAAGCTGCCACCTATAGTTCAAAACAATGAACTATTTTAGCCGTAAAAAAGGTCCCTGTTCGATTGCTGCTAAATATTTATCCGCTAAATGAACACAATACCGGGCTTAAAACGTGAAATTAAGAAAACTGTCACACCCTGCCAACGAAAGTTGACCCATATGAAATAGAAAATCAGGCAGTCCATGTTATATATGTCAGTGATATACAGATATCCAGCTTGGAGCACTGACATATATACATTGGACTGCTGATGCTACAAAATTGCTTACATTATTTGACATTATTAAGGGATCACTTTTCTATGGTTGTCTCTTTTTGGTTTATCGACTGGATTCCACTAAACTTGAAATAATAAGTTCTATACGAAATCCACCATAGTCCAGTTTCAGTTCAGTGGTTTTCCAAATGAATATATAGAATAGAAAATGATGGCAATACAGTATTTGTAATCCTTTCTCTGTCCCCCATACCTACTTTTAGGGACAGGCAGACAAAAGTTACGTAAATTTATTTCTTTAAAAATCAAGTTTAAAAAATATTTGGTGTTGTAGAAGATAAGCTTCCAAGAATAGAAATAATTTCGAATGCATCTGTAATTTGCTGAACTTTTAATATGAATATTAAAACGAAAGTAAAACTTGAAATTAAGATAATTGTTACACCCTGCCAACAAAAGTTGACCCATATGAAATAGAAAATCAGGCAGTCCATGTTATATATGTCAGTGGCTTCGACTGCGACTACGACTGAAATTAAACTTTGCTCAAAGTGCAAAGTTGGTGTTCGCTGCGGCCAACTTCAGTTCAATCGCAGATGTCGGGGCTTCTGGTTTGTTCAAGGAGAAGCTTTAATTTAATTACAAATTTCACCTCAGCGTCGACTTCGACTTAAAATCAAGTCGCAGTCGACAAATCAGCCATAATTGTATTTCTCGCTGACTTCAATTTTGAATTACCCCTGTATGTCACCACTAATATCCCTCGGATTATTTACGGGCTATTTTTTTTTCATATTCCATCGCCGGGAAAAAGAGATAGTCATATTATTGTCAAATAATTTTGACAAATGCAAACATCTGCCATTAAAAAAGTGGAAAAATGCATTTTCTACAGATATCAACGATTCATTGAAAGAAAAGCCATTCAAAAAGTTTATAGAGTGCTTAAAAAGAAATATCCGGGTCCAAAAAGAACAAAAATTAATCCCGGATTATTAAAAAAACATTCGTGGTGTAAAAAAGATGTCAATTCTGAAGTTAAAACCGACTATTTTAAGGCGAAATTGAAAAGAAAAGAAGTACAGAATAGAATAGAAATATATTTGGAGTATGTCAGAGAACAAGCTGCACGAACGAAATTATTGGGTATTGTAATATACAACTCAATATTTCCTAAGCTAAATATAACATCTTTCAGAGTAATTGTACCTGATGATGAAAAAATTGTTAATATACGCCATAGCACAGTATACATACAGTAGACCAGCTTAGAACAAACTACTGAAAAGTGAATTTTAAAATTTTAATTACAAAAAAAAAACCTCAAAATTTCTCCCATAAAGCCTGGATAAATTTTGTATGGAAATTTAGCGGTGAAATTGAGTTGCGAAATATTTAGCCAAATCGCTGAAGAAAGTGGTATTGTGTTTTATCAGCTAAAAGTTTGTTTAGTTTTGACAAGTAGATGGCAGTAATTTCCACAAACATATATTTAGGGCCTGTCCGGATCCAAGTCTTCGTCTTCGTCTTGTTATTACAGCTAGTGACGTAACACAACAAGCTCAACTATTATTATAGTTAGACGAAGACGAAGCTAACCTGTCCGAATTCATTCGTTTGCTCAGCTTGATTTCACAGACAGCAAACAAACATTGTCTATTTAAATAAGTCAACTCGAACCTTGACTCGGTGATCAAGCTAACCAAATGTCAAAACTGTTATACAAACTAGCAAAGCTCGGTGGCATAGACATGGATTCGAATAGAGCTTGTCTCGATGTTACGTCACTAGCTGTAATAACAAGACGAAGACGAAGACGAAGACTTGGATCCGGACAGGCCCTTAGAATCAGATTTATCCGCTCAATACTTTTTCCACGCTAAAATTTTGACGTTTGAAGTTGAAAGAAATTGGAATACAAGAGTGTCAGTGTATTTTTATTATTTTTTTCTGATAAAAAAATTCCGTCTCCATTTAGACAATTCTTTTGAGAAGAAATTAAAATAGTAAGTATAAATATAATTTTCTAAAAGAACAAGAAATAATATCACAAATGCGCGACAGCTGATTGTCAAAAGCAGCCACCTATAGTTCAAAACAATGAACAATTTTAGCCGTAAAAAAGGTCCCTGTTCGATTACTGCTAAAGCCCGGTATTGTGCTCATTTAGCGGATAAATATTTAGCAGCAATCGAACAGGGATATTTTTTACGGCTAAAATTGTTCATTATTTTGAACTATAGGTTTTTTGTTAATCAGCTGTCGTGCATTTGTGATATTATTTCGTGTTCGTAATAGTAAGGAAAATTATATTTATACCTACTATTTTAATTTCTTCTCAGAAAATTTGTCTAAATGAAGACGGAATTTTTTGTCAGATAAAAATAATAAAAATACACTGGCACTCTTGTATTCCAATTTCATTCAACTTCAAACGTCAAAATTTTAGCGCGGAAAAAGGTATTGAGCGGATAAATCTGATGCTAAATATATGTTTGTTGAAATTACTGCCATCTACTTGTCAAAACTAAACAAACTTTTCGCTGATAAAGCACAATACCACTTTCTTCAGCGATTTGGCTAAATATTTCGCAACTAAATTTCACCGTTAAATTTCCATACAAAATTTATCCGCGAAATGAACACAATACCAGGCTTTATAAGCGATTAAAATATCACACAAGAAAATACATTTTTTTAATTTAATTCGATTTTCGGGTGTAAAATTTCATCTGATTGGTTGAGTTTTACATGTTTTTTATGTAATCGTTTTAAAGGGTGCTCTAACGGTGATATACAGAAACACAATATTTTTTGTGCTACATGAAATAGCAAATCGCTCAGTCCATTGTTATAAATCAGTGGTCGGACCGCAATACAGAAATTGGTAGAAAAATTCGAGCTGTCGGGACAAGTTAGTGGTGTGAAAAATAAAACCCGTGCACGTCGCTCAAGAACAGCCGAGAATATTGCTGCTGTAGCCGAAAGTGTTGAAGAAAACCCAGGTTTATCCATTCCTCGTCGTTCTTTGGAATTAGGCATTCCACAAACGTCATTACACCGTATTTTGCATAAAAATTTGGGTCTTAAGGCTTGTAAAGTTCAGTTAACACAAGAACTCAAGCCGGCCGATCATCAACAAGGTAGAGTCTTTGCTGATTGGATCCTTGAAATGCATGTGAATGATCCGGAATTCCATCGAAAACTCATCTTTTGTGATGAGGCCAATTTCGACAGATGATTAATGATTTTTTATGGCCGGAAATGGATGGTATTTGATCTGGACAACGTTTACTTGCAACAAGACGGCGCTACGTGCCATACAAGCAACGAAACCATTGATCTTTTACGGGAAAAGTTTCCGGACCGTGAAATCTCTCGAACAGGTGATCACAATTGGTCACCGAGATCTTGTGACTTAACACCTTGCGACTTCTTCCTTTCGGGCCACGTGAAAGAGAAGGTCTACGCCAACAGCCCAGCGTCGATTCAAGACCTCAAAGATGGAATTCGTGAGGCTATCGAGGACATAGGGCAGCCACTTTGCGATTTGGTTAAGGAAAATTTCATGAAATGGATATGGTCCTGTAGGCGTGGTAGTGGTGGTTATTTGGCTGATGTTATTTTCCATTATTAACGGCATACCATCCTCTTTATAATTAAATAAAGATCCGATCATTTATCTCAAAAAATGGCATTTTTCTTTGAATATCAAAATATCACCTCTCATTGGAAAACCCTTTATTTGAAAGAAAGCATATTTGGCTGCAATTTGTTTTAACTTCATTTTGCTGTGGGAGCGACAGTTCTGGGTTTTAGGACCTGTTTAAGATGAAATTTTAGTTTTTCCTCCATGACGAGTATACAAAAAGCAGTGAGAGTGAGCTCTTACCGCATGCTGTACCCGGCGGTAACCCCCGAAATTTACAAGCCATGAACAAAGTCGAAAAAAGAGAGCAGCGGACCGGTCAGCAGGCGAAATCCACAGTATTATTGCCTTGTCTTACTGCAGAAGTTCTTCATATATAAGTTGCTTGCATTTTGTCAAACGCTATAATTTTTATAAATTTGTTCTACATGCTATTTTTTTTAAACTATTAGATGTTATGGTCGTAGCGTATTGCATATGTATAGCAATATGCTACACGTACTGAAGCGTGTAGGGGGCTGCGTCAAACATAAAAAAAAAACTGAACGCACCCCGACCGAAAGAAATGCATTTCCTCAAGCTGCAAATGACATGCTGGTAATGACAAGTGTTCCGAACAGGAACTAAAATCTAAAAAGGAACAAACTAGCAACTTGAAATAATGTGTTTTCCTTCTGAGTTTCTTCATGCTTATATTTTAAAATTTCTATAATTCGAATTAATTCCTCAGATTCCTTTTCAATTTTACCAATGTAATCCGTCCACTGAATTTGTTTGTCGAAAATTTTCTCCTCATCAAGAACCAAAGATTCATAAACATAAACATCAATTTATTTGAGTACCCGTGCCAAAGGCACGCATAGCGCTGGGCACATCATAGATAGTTACATGGTAGATTAACATTGTAGCAAAATGAACGATAAAAGTACAGATATAGGCACTTAGAATATAGTATAATCTAGTGAAATGTAGCAAACAACATAATAGCTCAGCCTTGTAGCAAATAACATAAAGTTACAAATATCAGCACTAAAGCCCGGTATTGTGTTCATTTCGCGGATAAATTTTGTATGGAAATTTAGCGGTGAAATTTAGTTGCGAAATATTTAGCCAAATCGCTGAAGAAAGTGGTATTGTGTTTTATCAGCTAAAAGCTTGTTTAGTTTTGACAAGTAGATGGCAGTAATTTCCACAAACGTATATTTAACATCAGATTTATCCGCTCAATACCTTTTTTCCACGCTAAAATTTTGACGTTTGAAGTTGAAAGAAATTGGAATACAAGAGTGTCAGTGTATTTTTATTTATTTTTTTTTCTGATAAAAAATTCCGTCTTCATTTAGACAATTCTTTTGAAAAGAAATTTAAATAAATTTTTTTACTATTTCGAGATTGGGTAATTGCAATAGAAATCTAAAAAAACATGAAATAATATCACAAATTCACGACAGCTGATTGTCAAAAGCAGCCACCTATAGTTCAAAACAATGAACAATTTTAGCCGTAAAAAAGGTCCCTGTTCGATTGCTGCTAAATATTTATCCGCTAAATGAACACAATACCGGGCTTTAGGACAAAGCACCGCCTAGTAACGACCGGTGTAGCGCTTCGTTGAACGCGTTTAAGACAGCGGCTCGGGATTTCCTGAACATGACCTAATTCTAATCTGATTTGCCTTTCATTATATACAAAAAAAAAATGAATTTTTACCTGCGGCGCATATTGTGTTGTATATCGCATGATTTAATTTATTTAATTTTGTTTTATTTTATTTATTTACTACTTGCTATTTCGTTGTGATGTATTAGTCTATAATTATATGTTTTTTTTCTTCTTTTTATGTTTTTGTTCATTGCTACAATTATGATACTGTTACACATCACTAAAACTTTTATATGTTCTAAGTACCTATGTTTGTTCTTCTATTGCTTCACTCGCTACAATGCTAAGCTACTATGTATTTATTTAGTTTTATTTTGCTATATTTTACTAGGCGGTGCTTTGTCCTAAGTGCTGATACTTGTAAATTCATGTTATTTTGCTACATTGCGAAGCTACTATGTTGTTTGCTACATTTCACTAGATTATACTATATTCTAAGTGCCTATATCTGTACTTTTTTAATTTGTTTTGCTACAATGTTAATCTACCATGTAACTATCTCTGATGTGACCAGCGCTATGCGTGCCTGGCACGGGTACTCAAATAAATTGATGTTTATGTTTAAAATATAGCAAAGATTCGACATTCGGTGGTTCTTTAAATGTTGTGACGTACGTTATAACACCTTTAACATCCGCTACAATGTTCCTGGTATTTTCTTCTGAAGCCGCCTGATGGTTATTAGTTAATGCACATAGATCAAGGAAAGCATCCTAATGGCATGAAAAGGTTTTCAAATTGCTTTCAATTTCTTCGAGTATTATATCGATTGAATCCTTTTATCGTCCGCCAATATCATCTTGAAAACCTGAAAAAAGAAACCAGACGGGCCACAAAGAATCAAATCCTTTTTATTTAAATCATAAATTTTTCTTACCTAATTAATTGTAGTAACCCACGAAGCAAAATCTGCATGTAAACAAATTGCTGCTGTCAGCTCAAGTCAGCTGGACAGCAACAAGTATGGCCACCACGGTATCGAGATACAAGAATTCTAATTACGAACCACGTTCCGCCATTACATGAGAAATTACTGCGCAGCAGAAGATTGGGATGTGCAGCAAATCGTGTGTGCTGCTTCTAGCTACGTCTAAGTCAGCTGGAGGTATTGGTTTTAGGAATTTACAAATTTTGTCGGGTAAGTAAACTTTCTCATTCAACAAAATGTGAAAGTTTTAGTTGTTATTAACATTTATACTACACTGGATTAGGAATAAATTGAATTTACGCAAAATATTTTTTATATTCATAAGTTTAGTGCAGCTTGTTAACAACAATAACTAAAATGGTAGCATTTTATGACCCATGATGAAGTGCAGTTGCTAGGTCAGGTTATTGTTGTGCGCAAACTCTGGCTATATAAACAGCAGTTTGACTTGATTCGATCTCTTTTGTGATTTAGCAGTGCAGTGATTAACTTGGCAATTTATTCCTTTGTGTTCTTTCCTAGTGATTTTTCCTAGTGTTATATTTTATTACTAAATTAAGTACTTTGTTTAATTGACGGCTAAAATAAAATATTCTTTTTCTGGGTATCGACTGGATTAAGGAGTTTATTTTAGATAGCGATTAAATTAAAGGTTTTTTATTGTGCAATAAAAAATATTACTAACAATACACTTTATTTCTGGCCTCGACGGAAATAAAGAATCTTTCTTTGGGTCTCGACTGAAGTTAAGATACATACTAACATTCACTTTAAGTCGGGTCTCGACTGACTTAAAGAATATTTTCTCGGGTCTCGACTGAGATAATATATTACTAACAAATAACTTTATTGCGGGTCTCGACTGTAATAAAGTTTCCTATTGCGGGTCTCGACTGTAATAAGAAAGTTACTAACTCAAACCACTTTATTGCGGGTCTCGACTGTAATAAAGAGTCTTATTGCGGGTCTCGACTGTAATAAGACAACTACTAACAAAACCACTTTATTGCGGGTATCGACTGTAATAAAGAGTCTTACTGCGGGTATCGACTGTAGTAAGACAATTACTAACACAAACACTTTATTGCGGGTCTCGACTGTAATAAAGATTCTTACTGCGGGAATCGACTGTGGTAAGAAGATCACTAACACAAAACACTTTATTGCGGGTATCGACTGTAATAAAGAGTCTTATTGCGGGTCTCGACTGTAATAAGGCAATTCCTAACAAAGCCACTTTATTGCGGGTATCGAATGCAATAAAGAATATCCTACTCCAAAACCTTAATAAAATAAAAAGTCAAGTAAATCCGCTGCTATATATCGTTCAAATGAGTACAAGTCAATTGCGACAGTTGTATAAAACAAATTTATATACTAATCATTTATTAAACATTGGTTTCAGCTTTTTATATTATAAAATATATATATATATATATTGTAGTTCTCAAGTTATAGTAGTTATTGAACTTGAAACATTTAGTGCAGTGAAAAAACAAATAAAACCACTAACTTTATACCAGTGGCATTAGTTTCATCACATTTTTCATTTATTGCATGTACGTTCTGACTACGGGCAGTACATTTTATGGTCCTTCGCAGCCAAATTTAAAGTTTAGTGGTATATATTCTCAATATTTCAAACATGGCTACACTTTAAAAACTTCTCGCTAACCAAGCCACCTCTGCAAAAATATTCGAAAAATCGTTCAACAACTACAACAATACTGATGTAGAAAAACGAACGAGAGGACTTATTTCTGAGCGGTTAACCGCCCTAAGCGAAATTTGGTCCGACTATAAGAATACGCATTATACAATTATCCAAGCTACTCAGGCTTTAGAGGATAGCGAACTTCAAAAATACGATTATTTCACAAACGATCAGTTCTCAAGTGTCGAAAATAAATACTACACGTTTCGAGGGATTCTCAGAGATGCATTAGATGCATTCGAAACAAAAGTAGAATCAAAGCCAAACACGGAGAATGAATCGTCTTCGTTTTTGAGGTTACCTAGCATCACAATCCCATAGTTCTCAGGGTCATATGAGTCATGGAGATCGTTTCGCGATCTATTTCAGTCACTGGTGCATACAAATTCTGCGTTATCTCCAGTGCAGAAATTGCATTATTTAAAATCTAATATTTCTGGAGAAGCAGAACATTTGTTGCGTCAGCTTCCAATGACCAATGCGAGTTACGACAACGCATGGAAGATATTGCTTAACAGGTATGACAATAAGCGAGTATTAATAAATGCTCAATTAAAATTTCTGTTCAATCTACCTAAAATGACTCACGAGTCAGCCAAGGCAATAAAAACTGTGCCAGACAAATCGTCAGAATATATCTATGAACTCGAAGCATTGGATGTCCCCACTAAATACTGGGATACAATCCTGATTTATATGCTAGTGCAATGTTTACCAGCAGAGACACATCGCTTATGGGAACAAGAAGTGAATAGTACAAATGAACTTCCTACCCTAAAATCTTTAAAAGATTTTCTAGAGATGAGATTCTGAACTGTAGAAGCAATCTCCGAAGCAAAACCATATTCAGTAAGCAAACCAGCTCAAATTCCAAGAGCATCCACTCACCTTTCATCATCTACAGACAAATGCGCAATGTGCAAAGAGCCACATAGAGTGTTTAAATGTCCACAGTTTCTGAAATGTGACATCGACAAAAGGTTCAAGATTGTAACATCAAACCGTCTATGTGTAAATTGCCTGTCAAGAAGCCATAACACGAAATCTTGCCCAAGCTAATTCACTTGTCGGCAGTGCGGCAGGAAACACCATTCTTTGCTTCACAAGAACAGTACTACATTCAATCAGAGTACTAATCTCTCAACTAAGCAAAGTTCGGTTAAACAAATACATCCCCAGAATCCAACCTCTACACCGGAGGTCACACCAAATAGTTCTTTAAGAACATTCTACACAAATCGCCCACAGCGCGTTACACAAGCACAGCATTGCTACACATTACCTCAACAAAGGGTACAATCTATACTATGCGGGCCCTAATTGACTCGGGGTCTCAGTCTCTTTTATTACCCATGCAGCAGTACGCAAACTGCATCTACCTACTACTACAAACAGCGAAGCTACCAATGTTAAAAACAAACATGCTTCAAAATATGTCCACAATCTAATTCACATAAGGCAACTCCAGTGACAGCTTTGATCGTAAACAAGATTACTGAGTTCCTACCTCCTTCTACCATTCAAATACAAGAATGGGATCATATTAAAGATTTAGAGCTTGCCGATCAATTTTTCTTCAAGCCCGGAAAAATTGACATTCTCCTGGGTGCAGACGTATACGGGGAAATTCTATTGGAAGGATTAAGAAAAGGTCCTCCAGGAACCCCTACTGCTCAAAACAGCACCCTCGGATGGATTCTCTTCGGGAATTTATCCCAAGCAGATTCCTTCTCCAAAGTCTCATCATTAACAATTACTACGCAAGCTGGCCAAGAAGCGTCCCTAGACAAATTCCTGAAAAAATTCTGGGAAACTGAAGAAATCATTCCTCAAGGACGCAAACTCTCAAACCCCGAACAAGAGTGTGAACAATTTTACAAAAACACTCATCGTCGCAAACAAAATGGCCGATATGAAGTCCGGTTGCCATTCATGGAAGAAAATTCAGTACTCGGTGATTCTCGAAATATGGCCGTACGCAGGTTTTACAGCCTCGAGAAAAATTTTTTTCAAAATGCAAAACTTTACAAAGATTATAAAGATTGCATTAATGAGTATCATGCCTTAGGGCATATGAAACCAGTTGAACAGGAAGCAGGCAGAAAACAATGCTATTATCTTCCTCATCATGCTTTTATCAAAGCAGATAACACAACTGCAAAGGTTCGAGTCGTTTTCGACGCCTCAGCAAAGTCGACCAATGGAAAAAGTTTGAATGAACAGCTTCATACTGGACCAGTATTGCAATCTGAACTTTTCTCGAACTTATTACGATGGAGAAAATACAAATATGCTATGTCTGCCGACATAGAAAAGATGTATAGAATGGTTAACATTCAACCATCAGATCAAGACTATCAGAGAATAGTCTGGAGAAATAGTCCCGATGAGGTTATAAAGGACTATAAGCTAACCACGGTAACTTTCGGCACCACTCCAGCTCCTTATCTCGCCATAAAAACGCTTCATCAACTTACTAAAGATGAAGCTGAAAGGTATCCAACGCCAGCGAAAATCATTACTCGTCATTTCTACGTGGATGACTTAATCACAGGTGCAGAATCTATTGACGAAGCTGTCGAGATACAAACACAGCTTATTAGTCTGTTATCTTCAGCTGGATTTAACTTGAGGAAATGGGTTTGCAACTCCTCGGATCTTCTAGCGAACATTCCAGAAGAGCAAAGGGAACTACAACTTCCCTTACGGTTTGCAAGTGATGAGTCAGTTAAAACTCTGGGTATTCATTGGTATCTAGGAGCTGATTACTTTACTTTGCAATATCGACAAATAGCAAATCGTCTATGCACTAAACGATCTGTGTTATCAGAAATTGCTACATTGTTTGATCCACTAGGCTGGATTTCACCAATAGTAATCACTGCAAAGGTTCTGATGCAAACCTTATGGCTCTCTGGGTGTTCGTGGGATGATCCGATTCCCGCACCCATTGACACACAATGGCGACAGTTCAAAGCAGAGCTGCATTATATTAGTCAGCTAAAAATCCCACGCTGGCTACACACAACAAATGAGCTCTCGACGTGCCAAGTTCACGATTTTTCAGATGCTTCCATTCACGCCTACTCGGCGGTTGTATATATTAGGGTTATTGATGAAACAGGAAAGGTCCATGTTAATTTGCTCATGGCAAAATCCAAAGTGGCCCCTGTAAAGCCAGTATCACTTCCTCGTCTCGAGTTGTGTGGAGCAGTGCTATTAACTCGCCTACTAAATCGAGTCAAAAGAGACTTGGAACTAAATCAAGTTCCCATTTATGCGTGGACAGATTCGTCCATAGTCTTATCGTGGATACATAATCATCCAAATAAGTATAAAACGTATGTAGCGAATAGGGTGTCTGAGATCCAGGAACAGCTTGACATCAAACTATGGCGTCATGTGCGATCAGCAGATAATCCAGCAGACTGCAATTCCAGAGGAATCAAGCCATCGAGTCTACTAGATCTTACACTCTGGTGGCATGGACATAGTTGGCTTCAACAGCTTGAAGATACTTGGCCCAAATCAAAACCCTCAGAAGATCTCCAGGTGGAATGTGAGCAAAAACGTGTGACCCACACTGCTGTCGCCCAATCAACTATAACTGAATTGCTAGAAAAATATTCATCTTTCGTCAGATTAAATCGAATCTTCGCATATTGCCTCAGATTTGTGAACACGATCCGAGCAGGTAAAAAAGGTGCAGGAGTCCAGAGACAACCAGAGCCACTGTCACCAAAGGAGCTGCTGGAAGCAAGACATCTATTAATAAAATTAGCTCAAGGCATCACATACGGAAATGAAATTAAGCAACTAAAAGCAGGATTATCGCTTCCAACTAACAGCAATTTGTTGTCACTTAATCCCTTCTTAGACAATCATAATTTGTTGCGGGTAGGTGGTCGCTTACAAAACGCGCATATTCCATACAACCAACAGCATCCGATCATTCTGCCAAAAGGAAGCAAGTTAACAGATTTGATTATACATCACATTCATCTAAAGACTTTACATGGGGGTATCCAGCTTGTTTTAACTACTCTGAGGAACGAATATTGGGTTCTACAAGGACGACTAACAGTAAAGAACAGTTTACACAAATTCATACCTTGCTTCAAACAAGCCGCCCGGACTAAGTCCCAAATGATGGGCAATCTACCATTCCCAAGAGTAAACATCGCCAGACCATTTATACAAACAGGGGTCGATTATGCAGGCCCTATCAATTTGTAGATGTCTAAGCATAGGGGCATTAGATATTACAAAGGATATATATACGTATCTTCATCTGCATGGCCACGAAAGCGATTCATATTGAGCCAGTCTCAGATCTATCTACAGCCAACTTCATCGCAGCTTTCACGGGATTCTCTAGTCGCCGAGGTTTGTGTACTGACATCTATTCCGACTGCGAAACAAATTTTGTTGGGGCGTACAAACGCAAGGGGCAAAATGGCGGAACAAGGTGCTAACGATGGGATTCACTGGTATTTTAATCCACCGTCAGCTCCACATTTTGGAGGCTTATGGGAAGCTGGAGTGAAATCCATTAAATTTCATTTAAGGCGAGTCTTAGGAAACTCTTCTCTAACTTATGAAGAATTCGCAACAGTCCTGGCACAAATCGAGGCCTGCCTAAACTCTCGACCCTTGTGTCCTACCACAAAAGATCCGGATGACCTCAATGCAATCACACCAGGACATTTTTTAATAGGAAATTCCCTAATTGCACCTCCAGAGCCTGCAACTCTAAATAAAATGTCCTCAGTAAACAGATGGAATCACGTACAACTGCTCAAGCACAATTTTGGCACAAATGGTCAACCGAGTACTTAAACTCGTTACAAAACAGACCAAAATGGCAAACCTTGAGCTCCAATCTAAAAGTAGGAGACTTATTCGTCATCAAAGAGCCTAATTTACCAGCATGTCGTTGGATATTAGGCCAAATTACTGAATTACGCCCAGGCGTCGACAAGTTAACAAGAGTTGTCAGTATTAAAACAGCAAATGGAATTGCCATTCTTCCCATGACCTAATGGATGCACGAAGGTAACGAGCACAACAATTAGTCAAAACCCCAAAACAAAAACAATTCAAAGATGAGTTTCTCTCAAATCCCATATAATTGCATATATAATTAATCTCGTTTTCAAAAAGAATACCTAACGTAACCTTTTTTATTTCCTCCTAATCAATTTTTTAATTTTTTTTTTACTTTTCTCATTTTGACAAAATTTTCATGCCTATGCAAAATTTCAATTCATCTCCTAACCATAAAAGCGCATTCTTGCCATACAATAACATGCAAACCGTTACATTAGCTAACAAAACATTTATCTCCGTGAAAAAATTTTCAAAATTTCAATAATCTATTGAAATTCCAATTGTCACAATTGTATGTACATCATTTGTTTATATCAAAGTACATTCCGTAGTAGAGTAACAATTGCATTCTTGCTACAATGTATCATGACGGACCGTTAAATTGAAAAACAAATTTCGTCTCTGCAAATTTGTTTCAATTTACATGCCCAACCGTTACTTAGATCGTCAAATCTCATGCTCAGCCTGATCATGAACAAATAAGCGGACCCGTTAGGGCTCTTTAAATATCGAGCTCGTTGTCTCACAGGCCACAGTTTGATTTTAAATTTCAAAAGGCAAAATGGAATCGTCCAACAATTTTATTAAGGAAGCTACCAACTCGCCGCCAACACCGGGCAAGTCCATAGAGTGCGAGGTGAAGAAAATTTGGGAGTTGGAAAAACAACTCAACAAATTAAAGACGGCAGCCCAAATTAAAAGGATAAGCAGACGGTTCAACTTCCTGCAGCTGGAAGAATCGGAGGTGATCGATCTCACGGATTCTCCGCCACATTCACCAAGTCAGTCGTCACAAATGGAGCCAGCACCAGGACCATCTGGATCAAGACCAATAGGGGATGAAGCCCCACAGACATCGTCATCGCCCAAGGTAAAAATATTGGAGGATATTGTCTTGGTACCTGCCACAGAGCAAGACAATGACCTGCACTTGATCGTGACGGACAACCAGACGGGAGACATAGCAGACATTACCATCTCCTGGGATGCGTTAATTAAATCGAAAAAACACAAGCAACGAGTTAGAACCAAAGATGGAACACGGTACAATGTGCGATTGTTGAAAGATGGCAACATTAAAATTTTAAAATGAAGAATCGCAAAAGAAACTGTTTTATTGATTATTCTCCACTCCATACCTATAATATCTATAATCTCTCTTCGTGAATCAGTAGTTGGGACTTTACAAAGTTTATGTCAGATCTGCGTTGAAAACAAAAACAAATGAAAGACATCAAACATTTTGAATTTTTCTCTTTCTAAGAATATGTACAGGCGTAACCCCCGGTATATACAAGCCATGAACAAAGTCGAAAAAAGAGAGCAGCGGGCCGGTCAGCAGGCGACATCCACAGTCTTTTTGCCTTGTCTTACTGCAGGAGTTTTCCATATAAAAGTTGCTTGTATTTTGTCAAACGCTATAATTTTCATAAATTTGTTCTATATGCTATTATTTTTTTAAACTATTAGAAAGAAAACATATTTGGCTGCAATTTGTATTAACTTCATTTTCATGTGGGAGCAGCAGTTTTGGGCTTTAGGACCTGTTTAAGATGAAATTTTAGTTTGTCCTCCATGACGAGTATACAAAAAGCAGTGAGAGTGAGCTCTTACTGCATGCTCTACCCGGCACGTTAAGACCTTTTAATGTGTCGGTGCCTCCGGCGACTTCACGGCTTGTATTATATTCCGGGGGTTACGTTACAGGGTATACTTAACTACATTACATATCTATTCTAACTTCAGTACATTTGAAAGACTTGTCAGCCTTTCAACGGGGGGCTGTATGTTCCGAACAGGAACTAAGATCTAAAAAGGAACAAACTAGCAACTTGAAATAATGTGTTTTCCTTCTGAGTTTCTTCATGCTTATATTTTGAGTCGGGTAAGGCTTATCATAGTTACTGAGAACTTCATAAATTTCATCTAAAATTTCTATAATTCGAATTAATTCCTCAGATTCCTTTTCAATTTTACCAATGTAATCCGTCCACTGAATTTGTTTGTTGAAAATTTTCTCCTCATCAAGAACCAAAGATTCATAAACATAAACATCAATTTATTTGAGTACCCGTGCCAAAGGCACGCATAGCGCGGGGCACATCATAGATAGTTACATGGTAGATTAACATTGTAGCAAAATGAACGATAAAAGTACAGATATAGGCACTTAGAATATAGTATAATCTAGTGAAATGTAGCAAACAACATAATAGCTCAGCCTTGTAACAAATAACATAAAGTTACAAGTATCAGCACTTAGGACTGTAAATATAAGATTAACTTTTAGTTCATAGATCTTTATTTATAGAATTTAAACAAGCTACGATATGTCTTCATAGCACAAGATGACAATACAAAGTGTGTACATCAATGTCTATCAGCTGATGGCTGTATAATAGATTACATGAATATATAGTACTAAACTAAGTATGAGGTAAGTACAAGACTGGTACTACCTTGCATCCCCCTTTTTCCAGAATGATGAGAGCTATAGATTTAGGCGCTCCGGTGGTCTAATTATTCTTCCAGACCTTGTACTGGTTATTTCAGATAAGTTCTGTTTAGTATCTATAACTGTTTGACGGTGATTGCTAATTGACGGTGTCTGATCAGGTTTAGTCATATTATTTGACATATGTTTTTCTGATGACTCGTCTACCAAAGGTAACGTTGACTCTAGTTGTATATGTGAGTCGTCTTCGTTGTTCTCGGGAACCGTTCTTGTATGATACTCCATTTGCGCTTGAGTTCGCTTAATGCATGAAGAGTTTCTTCTGTATGTTTTTCCTTTTCTGTCCCTAATCATGTATGATCGCGGATGAACTTGACTTTCAATAATAGCCGGTTTCCATTCAGCTTTATTGTTTGTCCTTGTTACTATCACATCTCCTTTGTTTAATTGCTCCCTTTCTCTGGAACTCTTGTCGGCGTACTTTTTTTGTTGCTCACGTATTTCTCGCAAAGCTTCTGGTACGTCTTCTACTATAGGCTGATTTGGTAGAAGTGATAATGTAGTAGTAGGTATAGGTGAACGTAGGTTTCGTGCATAAAAGTCTTTGTGCTGGTGTTCCTAAGTTCTCTCTAGGTGTATTCATGAAGTTCAATATTCCTAATTGGACATCTGAATTATCGTAGGCACATTTCTTCAAAATATTTTTTGAAGTTTGTACTGCTTTTTCTGCTAGCCCATTTCCTCTTGGATGGTATGGCGAGCTAGTTTGATGATTAAATTTCCACATTTTCGAAAAATTTTTAAACTCAAGTGATGAGTATTGCGGACCGTTGTCTGATTCTAACACTCTTGGTATACCTTGAATTGAGAATATGTTTTTAAGGAATTTTATAATATTTCCTGTAGTTATTTCATCAAGACTTTCAAACTTAATGAATCCTGAGTAGCTGTCCGTTATAACGATATAATCTTTTCCTTTAAAATGGAATAGATCGGTTGCTACAATTTCGAATGGATATGTCGGTATAACTTTTCGACCAAGAGGTTCTTTAATGTTGCTTTTCTGGTTTGCTTGACATGATGCACATCTTTGAATATAGTCATATATGTCTCTATTCATTTTTGTCCAAAATACACAGTCCTTGGCTCGTCGAACACATTTTTCGTAGTTGAAATGTCCGCTATGAATATATTTCAGCAAGTCTGCTCTCATTTTGGCTGGAATGAATGCTTTATGCGATTTATAGATGATCCCTTCATATACAGACAGTTCATCCCTGAAGTTCCAGTAAGGACGTGCTACATTCGGTATGGATTTGATATTGTCCGGCCATCCTTTTAGGATCAATGATTTAAGGATTTGACATGTTTCATCATTTTGTGTCAAGTTTGTCAGTCTTGTTAATTCCTCATCAGAAATTGAAAGCAGCATTTGTACTTCTAATTCCTCATCCATGTGGGTGTCATCTGGGCTTGGATTGTCACAGTCTCTGCTTAAAGGATCTGCGAGGTACATCTTAATCCCTTGTTTATAGATGACTTGTGGATTGTAGGTCAATACACTTAATCTGATTCTTTGAAGTCTGGCAGGCGAAGAATGTATAGGCTTTCGAAAAATTGTTTCCAAAGGTTTGTGGTCTGATTCGACTATAACCTTTTTACCCCATACATATTCATGGAATTTTTCACATCCAAATTTCACTGCTAAGGCTTCTTTTTCTAACTGTGAATATCTTTGTTGACATTCAGTTAGGGCTTTTGATGCGTATGCGACGGGCTGTTCTCTTTGGAGAAGTACTGCTCCTAGTGCAGTGGAACTTGCATCTACTTGGAGTTTAATGTCTTCATTTATGTTATATAATTTAAGAACAGGTGGCTTGGCTATTGTAGACTTTAATTTATCAAACGCAATTTGTTGATACCTATCCCAGACCCACGGCGTTGACTTTGACAGTAATGTTCTTAAAGGCGTTGTTAATTCTGAAAAGTTTTGTATGTATTTGCTGAGGTAGGTGAACTTACCCAAAATTCTCTGCAATTCTTTTCGATTTGTAGGGGCCTTTAGACGATAGATCGCGGCTGTTTTTTCTGGATCTGCAGTCATTCCATTTCTATTTATGATGTGTCCTAAGAACTTAACTTTAACTTGTTCAAACACACATTTGTTTTTATTTAATTTCAGTCCGTTGATTCGCAAGATTTTAATTACTTCCTCTGTCGTTCGTCTGAGCTCGTCTATGGATCGTGCGTGGATTAATATATCATCTATTGATACTTCTACGTTTTTGATCTTTGAAAATAATGATTGCATTGTTTCCTGGAAGACTTCTGGAGCTGATGAAATCCCAAAGGGTAACCTCTTACAACAAAACCTTCCCCATGGTGTTGAAAATGTTAAGATTTTTTTAGTTTTTTCTGATACACGTACTTGCCAAAATCCTCGTTTACAATCGAGAAGCGTGTAAAACTTTGAACCTTGTAACCTCACTGCGATTTCATCAATAGTTCGCATTGGATAGTGGCGTCGTAGAATATTGACATTAACGTCCGTTGGGTCTCTACAGATTCGAATTTTGTTCTGTTTTTTCACTACTACCATTGGTGAAACTGAAGGAGTAGGCTCCTTTATTGGTTCGATCACGTCCATTTCTATCATTTTTTCCAACTCTTTTTTGACTTCATCCCTGATTTTATACGGAATTCGTCTTGGTGGATGGATCCTGAATTGTGGATTTGGAATTAGGTCCATGTCATATACAAATCCTTTTAAACATCCAAGACCTTCAAAAATATCATCGTCCATTACTGTGTGAACTCTTTGAACGAGACCTAATTGTTCACATGCATTGGCACCTAGAACTGGTTTTATGTTTTCAGCTACGACTTTAAACATAACTTTACATATTTGATTTGTAATGAGACATTTTATTTCTGATTGTCCCAGAACTTTCAGACGATGATTGCTGAAAGACATAAGCGTTTTGACATTACACCTATCGATTTTAGCATTCACAACATCAATTACACTTTTCGGTAGTACATTGCATTGGGCACCTGTATCTAATTTTATGTCGAATTTATGATCTGCGATTGTGATATTTTCTGTCCAATTGTCAGATTTCGCTGTACCATTTGACAATAAACCTACTTGTATGATGCTGTCATCTAATATGTTAACATTTTTTGTCAACCGTTTGCCTTTTTGTTTGTTTGTTTGACTGTTTCTACACATTGATTCAAAATGATTTTTATCACTGCACTTTTTGCAGGTGTGTTGAAATGCTGGACATTTACGTACTTCATGTCGCGTACCACACTTACGACAGTCAAATGTGCGATTATTACGCTTTGATTTATAAATCAATTCGATGGAACGTTCATTTTCTCTTGAGATTTCTTCTACTTGTTGTTGAGAAATTTCGGTAGCTTGACACAATTGTATTGCCTTTGTTAATGTTATGTCTTAGGCTAGCAATTTTGTACGAAGTTCTTCGCTTTTTACTCCTAGAATTAACTGATCTCTCATAATGTTTTCGGTTAAATGCTCATATGCGCAATTCTGTGATTGTAAACGTATTCTCGCAATTAACTCGTTTACGGATTCGCCGTCTTTTTGAGAAATTTTGTGAAATTTATAACGCTCAAATGTTACGTTTATTTTTGGTTGAAAGAAATTTTCAAAAGTACTTTTTACCTGTTCTAAAGTTACCTCTTCACCTGTTACTGGAAGTGGCTGTTGCAGCGTGTTGTATAATTGTATAGCTGTGCTGCCAATTGCTGTCATGAATGTAGCTATTTGGATGTTTTGTGGCTTCGTTGTAATCTGTGTTGCAATTTCGAAATAACCATACTGTTGTTTCCATAGTTTCCATTCCTTTGACATGTCCTTATTATGCTCAATTATGAGTGGTTTTGGCGGACGAAGAAGATTGGCTCCAACGTTTTCCGTCATTTTTATGAAAAATATCCTTCTGATATTACTAAACTATTTGTTTCGTTAGATTGGCTAACGTTTATTTATTAGTTTATTCGGGTTTCGGCACCATGTAAATATGTATAAGATTAACTTTTAGTTCATAGATCTTTATTTATAGAATTTAAACAAGCTACGATATGTCTTCATAGCACAAGATGACAATACAAAGTGTGTACATCAATGTCTATCAGCTGATGGCTGTATAATAGATTACATGAATATATAGTACTAAACTAAGTATGAGGTAAGTACAAGACTGGTACTACCTTGCAAGGACAAAGCACGCCTAGTAACGACCGGTGTAGCGCTTCGTTGAACGCGTTTAAGACAGCGGCTCGGGATTTCCTGAACATGACCTAATTCTAATCTGATTTGCCTTTCATTATATACAAGAAAAAAAAAATGAATTTTTACCTGCGGCGCATATTGTGTTGTATATCGCATGATTTAATTTATTTAATTTTGTTTTATTTTATTTATTTACTACTTGCTATTTCGTTGTGCTGTATTAGTCTATAATTATATGTTTTTTTTCTTCTTTTTATGTTTTTGTTCATTGCTACAATTATGATACTGTTACACATCACTAAAACTTTTATATGTTCTAAGTACCTATGTTTGTTCTTCTATTGCTTCACTCGCTACAATGCTAAGCTACTATGTATTTATTTAGTTTTATTTTGCTATATTTTACTAGGCGGTGCTTTGTCCTAAGTGCTGATACTTGTAAATTCATGTTATTTTGCTACATTGCGAAGCTACTATGTTGTTTGCTACATTTCACTAGATTATACTATATTCTAAGTGCCTATATCTGTACTTTTTTAATTTGTTTTGCTACAATGTTAATCTACCATGTAACTATCTCTGATGTGACCAGCGCTATGCGTGCCTTTGGCACGGGTACTCAAATAAATTGATGTTTATGTTTAAAATATAGCAAAGATTCGACATTCGGTGGTTCTTTAAATGTTGTGACGTACGTTATAACACCTTTAACATCCGCTACAATGTTCCTGGTATTTTCTTCTGAAGCCGCCTGATGGTTATTAGTTAATGCACATAGATCAAGGAAAGCATCATAATGGCATGAAAAGGTTTTCAAATTGCTTTCAATTTCTTCGAGTATTATATCGATTGAATCCTTTTATCGTCCGCCAATATCATCTTGAAAACCTGAAAAAAGAAACCAGACGGACCACAAAGAATCAAATCCTTTTTATTTAAATCATAAATTTTTCTTACCTAATTAATTGTAGTAACCCACGAAGCAAAATCTGCATGTAAACAAATTGCTGCTGTCAGCTCAAGTCAGCTGGACAGCAACAAGTATGGCCACCACGGTATCGAGATACAAGAATTCTAATTGCGAACCACGTTCCGCCATTAGATGAGAAATTACTGCGCAGCAGAAGATAGCTACGTCTAAGTCAGCTGGAGGTATTGGTTTTAGGAATTTACAAATTTTGTCGGGTAAGTAAACTTTCTCATTCAACAAAATGTGAAAGTTTTAGTTGTTATTAACATTTATACTACACTGGATTAGGAATAAATTGAATTTACGCAAAATATTTTTTATATTCATAAGTTTAGTGCAGCTTGTTAACAACAATAACTAAAATGGTAGCATTTTATGACCCATGATGAAGTGCAGTTGCTAGGTCAGGTTATTGTTGCTATGCCAATGTTGTTGCCACGCGCCGCTGACTACCGTTATTTTGTGCCGTGCGCAAACTCTGGCTATATAAACAGCAGTTTGACTTGATTCGATCTCTTTTGTGATTTAGCAGTGCAGTGATTAACTTGGCAATTTATTCCTTTGTGTTCTTTCCTAGTGATTTTTCCTAGTGTTATATTTTATTACTAAATTAAGTACTTTGTTTAATTGACGGCTAAAATAAAATATTCTTTTTCTGGGTATCGACTGGATTAAGGAGTTTATTTTAGATAGCGATTAAATTAAATGTTTTTTATTGTGGGTAGCGACTGCAATAAAAAAATATTACTAACAATACACTTTATTTCTGGTCTCGACGGAAATAAAGAATCTTTCTTCGGGTCTCGACTGAAGTTAAGATACATACTAACATTCACTTTAAGTCGGGTCTCGACTGACTTAAAGAATATTATCTCGGGTCTCGACTGAGATAATATATTACTAACAAATAACTTTATTGCGAGTCTCGACTGTAATAAAGTTTCTTATTGCGGGTCTCGACTGTAATAAGAAAGTTACTAACTCAAACCACTTTACTGCGGGTCTCGACTTTAATAAAGAGTCTTATTGCGGGTCTCGACTGTAATAAGACAACTACTAACAAAACCACTTTATTGCGGGTATCGACTGTAATAAAGAGTCTTACTGCGGGTATCGACTGTAGTAAGACAATTACTAACACAAACACTTTATTGCGGGTATCGACTGTAATAAAGAGTCTTATTGCAGGTCTCGACTGTAATAAGGCAATTCCTAACAAAGCCACTTTATTGCGGGTATCGAATGCAATAAAGAATATCCTACTCCAAAACCTTAATAAAATAAAAAGTCAAGTAAATCCGCTGCTATATATCGTTCAGGTGAGTACAAGTCAATTGCGACAGTTGTATAAAACAAATTTATATACTAATCATTTATTAAACATTGGTTTCAGCTTTTTATATTATAAGAAATATATATATATATATTGTAGTTCTCAAGTTATAGTAGTTATTGAACTTGAAACATTTAGTGCAGTGAAAAAACAAATAAAACCACTAACTTTATACCAGTGGCATTAGTTTCATCACATTTTTCATTTATTGCATGTACGTTCTGACTACGGGCAGTACACAAGGAAGAAGAAGACCACTTTTCCTGTCGTATTGCTCGAACAAGTACGTGTGTGAAAGACATCCAGGAGAAACTTTTTGATCATCATAAATCTGCGAAGGCATCCTGCCACAAAAAGGAATTTCCGAGTGGTGAGGGACAGGATAAAATTAATCTGACAAAATCGATAAATTTTCACTAGGTTTCGCTTGAAATCCTTGTAGTATAATTGAACGGTTGAACAGGAGTCTTGGTGGATATTCAAGATCATACACGACTGCTTTTTAAAACCTGCAATTGAAAGAAATCAGGATCGTCCAAATTCATCCCGACAATACCGAAAAACTACATGGGGTTAACCTCATACGGATTCAATTGCCCGGTCTCATTCTAATGGCCGGTTTCACAGTCCAGGCTTAAGCCAGAGCTTAGTTAAGCCACGGGTGTGGCTTAAGCCCAGAACTTAAGCCTACTCGGTTTCACAGTACTCAGTAAGCTGAGGCTTAGTTAAGCCGCGGGTGAAAATTTTTAAGTTGTCAGCACTGCGGTAATTGTGAATTTGCCATTGTGGATTAAAAACTAAGCGAAAAGAAGAAGAACTTTTTATTTACCACTTTGTTGTGGTTTTTATCTGGAAGGATATCAAATCCAAAATCATTGTTGCAGAATGTTTCGACAACGTAAACCATCAAAGCCGAATGTTTCTACAGCCGGAACCGAGAATAAAAATCAATTTCTCGAAATGTTGCGCGCGCCTTTTTATAATTTTTTCACGGGTCACACCTTGCGATATTATATTATACATTTCTTGCTCTCTTTATCCTCTGCATCAGATAAATAACTCATTTTGGTCCTAAACTGTTTGGTTTCTTCTTAAAAAGTCAAGTGGAGTGCTGACACTAGCTACCAGACAGTATTCAAAACTGCTAATTAGATAACTAATTTTCGCTTGGAAAATTTCAATTTAGTTTTAAAATATAACTTTTGAAATATGCACGTTCATTTAATAACAAAAATTATAATATTTAGGAAAAATATATATTTAGAAATAATTTCTTATGTGTTTCACAGCAAAATCTGAGGCTTAAGCCTTCGAGATGGCGGGCTTAAGTTAAGCTTGCCTTAAGCCAGTGATTTCACTTAAGCCTTGACTGTGAAACTGAAATATTTATTAAGCCTTGACTGTGAAACCGGCCATAAGAGATTTAATAGAAACGAAGAGTTTTGTGAACACGCAGCAATATGGATTAGCAATTGTCAAAATTCCAACAATCGTTTTCTTTGGACTTGTGCTCCAAAATGTCAACAAAATCCAGCACACAGAGTGTAAATGGTCAATAGATTTTACTACAGGGAAAAATGCTCATATTCCTTCACCGCCAGATTATAATCCTTCAGTTGCACAACATCGATACAGTCCTCCACTATGGAATGAATTTGTAAATTGTTTTAAATTTTAATTTTTATTATAATTCCGTTCCGCACTTTCTTATTTAATTTCGTTTAAGATATATGTATGTGTAGATACAAGTGCCGCTGGGCAAAATTATTTTAACTCAACAAAAATTACTTTTGTGATAGAGCCTACAGACATTAAGTCGAAGCATTAAATTCCAATTAAATTCCTTTAGCTAGATGGCGGATGCTGAAGCGCTTCATCATGCCGTGGAATTTTCACCGTGAGTATTATTGATATATTACACATTTTCTTTTAGTATACGCATACTTCGGCTTCAATAATTACTTGCTCGTAGGACTTTTTTCATTGACATTCTTTTTTCTGTAACTATATATATTTTCGATTTAATAATAGTATTTACATAACTATACAGCTAATCTAGTGTAACTATATATATATATAACCTCGATTTAATAATAATATTTACGTAACTATACATCTAATCTAATGGAGTCTTTGTCCGTGTATACTTTGGATAAAAATTTTTCTTACTGACTCTATATATATATATCTATATACCTACCTTTAATGATACACATACTTACCCGTATCTAGTAATAAGGGCCTTACGTAGGATTTTCTTTTATTGACATTCTTTTTATGTAACTATATATATATTTTCGATTTAATAATAGTATTTACATAACTATACAGCTAATTTAGTAAAATCCTTATCCGTGTATATTTTGGCAAAATTTTTTTTGCTGACTCTATATATATCTATATACATACTTAATGCTATACGCTTAGGTGGCTTTCTAATTCAATGGTATTCGTACGTATATGCCTTTTTATTGTACTCACTTTGAATTAATGAGATTTTTTTTTGGTATACGTATGTATATACCTTTTTCTGTACTTACCTAGTGCTATACGGCTATATATTTTTATATTTTTATAATTTAATGGTATACTTACCTAGAGACCTATGTATGTACTTACCTTGAATTGAGGATATTTCTCTTGACAATTATAACGTAAAAATGAAATCTTGAACGTTTTAATTCTTCCTTTACTATCCTGGAGCCCTCTCGTATGAAGGTCATCTAGGTCCGCCTAATCTCTCTTTCCAGGTCAATTAGGGACTCTGAAGAATTATGCCCCTCAGAGTCAGATGGGAGGATGGGGCAGGCAAAGAAGGCAGAATCACTCTTCATAGTTCCATAACATAGAAAGAAAACATATTTGGCTGCAATTTGTTTTAACTTCATTTTGCTGTGGGAGGGACAGTTTTGGGCTTTAGGACCTGTTTAAAATGAAATTTTAGTTTTTCCTTCATGACGAGATACAAAAAGCAGTGAGAGTGAGCTCTTACTGCATGCTGTACCCGGCCCGTACGGCCTTTTAATGTGTCGGTGCCTTCGGCGACTTCATGGCTTGTATTATATTCCTGGGGCTACGACCCGGCACGTTAAGGCCTTTTAATGTGTCGGTGCCTTCCGCGACTTCATTTCTTATATTATATTCTGGGGGTTACGACACGGCACGTTAAGTCCTTTTAATGGGTCGGTGTCTTCGGCGACTTTGATATAAACAATAAATATATCATAAATTTCACAACACATAATGATTATTAAATTATTATATTATCTCCTCAAATATCAGATAACCATCTGTACAGCCGTCCGATCAGAAATTTCAGAAATCTCGCAATTTCAAATTGGCTGGAGCTAATTTGCTTGCATTAGTATTGGTATGCTCCCCGTACTCCCGATGGGCCGACCCAGACGGGAACTTTTTAGAGAAGGAAGGAATTTGGCTTAGACGTACCCACTGACATTTATAATATGGACAGATTAACTTTCTATGTCATGTGGGCTCAGCTGCTAATATCAAAAAAAATTTACGCCGGTGCCAACATTGAAAAAAATCATTGGCCGGAAGTTGAAAAAATGAGCGTGCAACTGGAAAAGCGATTATAATAAAACCTTTGGAATTTCTGTTGTGTTCCTTCACGTAGTTCCTTATATGATTACCGAAATTAATTGTGTGCGTGTTCAATTAAGTCACAGTTTTTGATATAAACAATAACTGTATCACAAATTCACAACACGTAATGATTATTAAAATATTATATTATCACCTCAAATCGCAAATAAACATCTGTACAGCCATCCGATGAGAAATTTCCTTAGAATATAGAGCAAACACGAATGGTGATAAGCCAGATTTTGCGTAATGAATTTCTGGTTGTGTTGGTAGTCCATTTTAACATGTATTTACCTATTCTAAGCAACTTGTCAATTTGCAAAAACGGTTTTGAGAGGAGCATCTGTGGTAAAAAATGTTCTTTTTCTGCTTTATTGTGAAACAATTCACATAATTAATTAATATAAAACTTTGCTTCTATTAACAAAAAAGATAATTTAGATAGTGCAGTTGCCTCAAACGGGATTCCCTAGTTTATAATCCAATCCATATTTGCAAGCACTGACCGACCACTTCATTTCTGATTTTTTAATTGATATGAAGATTTTAACAGGCACTAGTGGCACTATCAAACTTTGCACAAAATAAACTTCAAACATAAATAGTTTTGAAAAGAATACTTCCGTACTTTTGTTAAATTTCGCAAAAGAATTTTAAATTGCATAAACCTGGGGCTGGATTCTGATAAAAAAAATGACAAATGACAATGACTTTGTGACTTTTCCGAAAATGCGATTCTTACACCATGACTTCATCCATAAAAAGCGACATTTGGCGTTAAAATATGACTTATTTTCGAAATGCCAATTCCTAAAAAACTGGGTGACATGACAAATGCCTTTTTTTCATGAAAATTTTTGCAACCGAAGTCACATATTCCTTGCCGCAGTGACTTTTGTCATATTCAAGTGATATATATATATTAGGTCTGTCTGTTTACTTTTGAGTAAAAATCTTTGCGCAAAAATCCAGTAAAAACTTTTATGCGGTAGAGGGGATAACTCAAGAAAAGTTACCAGACACTTCTCAAGTAAATTTTGTTGAGCTTGCCGTGTGTTAAATAAGTTTTCTATGCAAAACAAGGCTTGAAAATAATAATTATGATTAAGTAAAACATCTTTCTCTAATTTAATTTAAAAATGTGCTTAAAAGGTCGCTTATAGCCATTCTGGCGGATTCGAGTAGCAGTGATAGTACAAGCGACAGTTGTTCACAAAACAAAATCACATCATTTGACAATTCTGCACCCAGCTTTGACAAATCTTCCTCCCAGCATCTCACTTACTCCTATGTATAACCTCCTGCTCTTGACAAATTACGCTCATGTACACGAATTTTACACGATTCAACCATTCCTGTTTACTCTATATTGTAAGGAAATTTCAGAAATTTCGCAATTTCAAAATGGCCGGCATGCTGTAGTTTTGGTATGCTATGCTGCCCGTACTCTCGAACAAAACTTGGCATTTCGGCATTTTTCCTCCCCCGAATACTTCTTGCTTGTAAAAAGTGCCAATATCCTCCCTGTGTGGGCTATGACCACAGTATTTATCATACAGTAGCCCAGCTCTGTCAAAACTGTCACCCAAGTAGGATGCTTCCATAAAGAGACTATACTTTCTCTTTCAACACAATAGTAAATTTCTAATGCAAATGTTCCTATGCAAATCTAAAGTGGAAGAAACAAAACTTACAGCATGCACAAATTTGTGCTAGAGGAAGAGGGACAAAATGACAACGAGGTAAGAACTAAAGGAGATGCAAATTAGAAAATATCGCGTACCCAATTCTAACACAATGACACTGAATTTGCACACGTGAACGTAAAAAAGTTAATAATTAAGAAGAAAAGTTCAGTGGTAAAAAGTTTGTGAGCAATATTTGCTTCGTGCCCCTACGGTTATTAAACGGGTTTTCCTGCGTCAATGCACCAAGCCCAAAACCATCCAAACCTAAGTATGGATTTGACAGCGAAGACCAAAAATGGCGGAGTGAAACATACACAAATGCAGGGAAATTTTGGGTACGCTCATGTACACGGATCGTATCGATTATTGCATCTCCTTTAGTTATTACCTCGTTGCAAAATGACAATCAAAACTATTTCTGCAAGAAAAAAAAAGCTAAAAACAATTTGTTCCACTTCCCATGCCATTCGACTTGGTAGAACGTCGTAGTCCTATCTAACTGTCACAAACATTATTACCATAGCAAATAGGAATGATTAAATCGTGTATAATTCGTGTACTGAGCGTAATTTGTCAAAGCTGCGTGCATGATTGTCAAATCTGCTTTTGTTTTGTGAGCAGATTTAGTAAATTTAAGATTCTTTTCTGAAATTTAACAAAAGTACGTAACCAATTCTTTTCAAAACTATTTATCTTTGAAGTTTATTTACTGCAAAGTTTTATAGTGCCACTAGCTTAGAATATATAGCAAACAGGAATGGTTGAATCGTGTAAAATTCGTGTACATGAGCGTAATTTGTCAAGAGCAGGAGACTATACATAGGAGTAAGTGAGATGCTGGATAGAGAAATTGTCAAAGCTGTAGATTAATTGTCAAATGTGCTTTTGTTTTGTGAGCAGATTTGGTCAACTTAAAGTTCTTTTGTGAAATTTAACAAAAATACCGAATCAATTCTTTTCAAAACTATTTATCTTTGAACTTTATTTAGTGCAAAGTTTTATAGTGCCACTAGTGCCTGTAAAAATCTTCATATCAATTAAAATAACAGAAATGAAGTGTTCGGTTAGTGCTTGCAAATATAAATTGGATTATAAACTAGGGAATCCTGTTTGAGGCAACTACACTACCTAAATTATCTTTTTTGTTAATAGAAGCAAAGATTTATATAAATTAATTATGTGAATTGTTTCAGAATAAAGTAGAAAAAGAACATTTTTTACCACAGATGCTCCGCACAAAACCTTTGTTTACTTTTTGCAAATTGACAAGTTGTTTAGAATAGGGATGGCGTGTAAATACATGCAAAAATGGACTACCAACACAACCAGGAATTCATTACGCAAAATCTGGCTTATCACCATTCCTGTTTGCTCTATATTCTAAGGCCACTAGTGCCTATTAAAATCTTCATATCAATTAGAAAAACAAAAAGGAAGTGCTTGGTCAGTGCTTGCAAATATAAATTGGATTATAAACTAGGGAATCCTGTTTGAGGATGCACTATCTAAATTATCTTTTTTGTTAATAGAAGCAAAGATTTATATAAATTAATTATGTGAATTGTTTAAAAATAAAGTAGAAAAAGAACATATTTTACCACAGATGCTCCGCTCAAAACCTTTGTTTACTTTTTGCATATTGACAAGTTGCTTAGAATAGGGATGGCGTGTAAATACATGTAAAAATGGACTATCAACGCAACGAGAAATTCATTACGCAAAATTTGGCTTTTCGCCATTCCTGTTTGCTATATATTCTAAGTTATTACAGCCATTTTGCCTGTTACACTGTCCATGGAACGAAACCACTTTGCAATCAAACAGCTGTTTGGTAATGGAACAATACATTTGCAGACTGGTGCTGAGATGGAGACAGTAGTACTGCATATATGAAATGCACTTGAAGGAAAAGAAAATATGTTTTTTATTATTATTTAAAATTTTATTGCAAACCGCAGAGATTACAAGCAAATAACTCAACTGTGAAATGTAAGGGAAATTAAGAAATGGTGTTGCCGCCCAGTGTTAATGTAACTTGCCCGGCGCTTTGTTCGGCGTTTGACGACGACGACCCCGCCGGCGTCGTCATTGTAATGTAATCCAGCCATTCAGCTGCCATGGTTTTTCATCATGCAAGTTCGCTGAATGCTGAACTGCCAGCATGGCAGGAGAGGTTAAACGTGCAAGAAGTATGTCAGTGCGGCTTGCATGCAAGCTGTACTATTACGTGTAACCCCCGGGTTACACGCGGAATATACAAGCCATGAACAAAGTCGAAAAACGAGGGCAGCGGGCCAGTGAGCAGGCTACATCCACAATTTTATTCAAACGCTATAATTTCCATGAATTTGTTCTACATGATATTTTTTTTTAAACTATTAGAAAGAAATCATATTTGGATGCAATTTGTTTTAATTTCATTTTGCTGTGGGAGCGACAGTATTAGGCTTTAGGACCCGTTTGAAATGAAATTTTAGTTTTTCTTTCCATGACGAATACAAAAAGCAGTGAGAGTGAGCTCTTACTGCATACTGTTGGCATCTTCAGACTGAACGCACCCGATTCATGACGTGGATACTAACGGATTGGAGTCCAACTTCACATATTGTACCATTGAATAAATAACTAATAAGGAAACGGCACTGACTTATAACAATGGACTGAGCGTATTGTCATTTTCCTATAGGAAAGCATGGCACAAGTTTTACAGTTCTCTCTTTCGCCCTATGGCAGAGTTGGAGCTACCAACAGAAAATATTGCATTCTGGAACATTTGCTTATGCCATTTGATATTTTTATGTTGGCTACAGATGCAATCACCTCAGAAGGAATAAGGTAAAGATAGTGTTTACCATGCTCCGTCTCTCTTGCCCATAAGCAGGATTCAGTTAAGAATAACTTTTGAAAATTAAAGTCGAAATGAGTTTAATTCATTATAAGCGATTAAAATATCACTTGGCCACAAGAAAATACATTTTTTTAATTTAATTCGATTTTCGGGTGTAAAATTTCATCTGATTGGTTGAGTTTTACATGTTTTTTATGTAATCGTTTTAAAGGGTGCTCTAACGGTGATATACAGAAACACAATATTTTTTGTGCCACATGAAATAGCAAATCGCTCAGTCCATTGTTACAAGTCAGTGGGAAACGGCATATCGGGTGAAAACCTAAGCCACTCGACGAAATGTATTAGTGTGCTGTGTTTGTATTCGTTTCGTCATGGCAGTAGTGAAACCGTGAAATTTTTTAAGGGGGACATTTTTATAATCCAAATTGCTATGTAAAATAAACAAATTTTTGGCGCCCCCTTATCTTCAGATAATATTCCTTGGCGTTGCCTATGATAATTTAAATGACTTGTTAAGCAGAACTTTCAATTAAGTGACCAGCCCTCTTGTCGTTTCTCCCCCCTCTTCAAGGATTTGACTGTCATTGAATTGCCTACTCACGTACACTGTATTCGCACGAAACCCGCTTCCTTATTAGTTATTTATTCAATGTATTGTACGCGCGTCTTGTCGGCTTCACAGAAGCATATTAATTTTAGTAATTCATGTAAACTTATTAATTAAAACATTAAATCAGTAGTCGGTCTTTAATTACGAAGTGGGTAACAAAAGTGGCGACGAGGATTTGAAAAAAATATAAAAAAATAATAAATATTTAATTGGAACAAGTTCGAGAATTTTCATGCTCACTGCAAAATGGCGGAGATGGAAAGATTGCTTCAGTTGATCGAACAACAACAGAAATTGTTGGAGATTCAACAACAAATGTTCCAAACACTTCAAACAAGTAATTCTGATACTGCGACTTCGGAAAAAGGAACCGAATTTACAATGGATTCCTTAGCAAATAATTTTACCGAATTTTTCTACGACCCAGATAATGGAGTAACGTTTCACGCATGGTTTTCCCGCTTTGAAGATTTATTCAAGGAGGATGGTGCTAAACTAGACGATAAGGCTAAAGTTAGACTTCTCATGCGAAAGTTAAATCCACTGGCGCACGAGAAATATGTAAATTATATACTTCCAAAGCACAGTAGAGACCTTCAGTTCGACGAGACAATTGCAACACTAACAAAAATATTTGGAATTCAGGAATCGCAGTTCAACATTCGATATCGATGCTTACAAACGTCAAAAGCAGGTTCGGATGATTATATTTCAATTGCGGCTCAAGTCAACAAATATTGTGAAGACCTTAATTTGGAAAAACTAAGTTCAGATCAGTTCAAGTGTTTAGTTTTTGTTATTGGACTGCAATCTTCAACAGATGCGGATGTTAGAGCTAGACTTTTAGCAAAGCTTGAAACTGAAACTCATGAGCCACTGACACTTGATAAATTGGTATCAGAAGCGCAACGGATCATCAATCTAAAGCGAGACACAGCTTTGATTGGTCAAACTCCAAACAAGCCAAATATTCACGCTGTTTATCAAAAACAAAACAAGCGGTTCTCCAATAATAAAAAGCGTCAATCAATCACTCAATTAGCGCGGTCAGCTTCATCAAGCACTGCTGACACTCCACGAACACCATGTTGGGCATGCGGAGGCATTCATTTCATACGTTATTGCTCATACTCAAATCATAAATGAAATCAATGCAGTCAAGTTGGTCATAAGGACGGATATTGTGCTTGTTTTTTACGGAAAACTGCAACTACTTCAGATCAATCACAGAAGTTTGCCAGATCTAGAAAACAACACTCTTCTAATCATAACAAGAAGTCTATAGCCAACAATTTAGCTGTATTTGCCAATGTCAACAAAGTTCAATATCAAAATAGGCGGCGGTATACAGTAATTCAAGTCAACAATATTCCTGGTAGAAATGACATTGTTGATGCTTCGTTTCGATTGCAAATTACACAGCATCAGATATAACTCTTATCAGTCAACCCGTGTGGGAGGAGTTAGGGCGTCGTGTTACTACAATGGATACGAAATTGCAATCAAAAAGTGCATCTCACCATGGAATCAACATAATCGCACAGTTCCAATGCGATATTCAATTAAATGGGAAAGTTCATTCAGGTCAAATTTTTGTAACTAATGTTAGTAACCTTAATATTCTAGGTATTGACTTGTGTGATGCTTTCAATCTGTGGGAAAAACCTCTGAGCTCAATCTCTTACCAAATCAAATCAATGGACAGAGAAACAGAAATTGCAACCATCAAGCGTCAATTTTCTGAGCTTTTCCTAGAGGTACCAGGAACTTGTACAAACGTCATTGTACATCTACACCTCAAAGACAACGCAAAGCCAGTGTTTCGACGAAAACGACCTGTAGCATATTCAGCGCAAATTTTAATTGAAAACGAGCTTCAGCGTCTGCAAGAGATGGGTATAATATCACCAGTTGAATATTCAGACTGGGCAGCACCTATTGTTGCTGCAAAAAAATCAAACGGGGATATCAGGATTTGTGGGGATTACTCTATAGGGTTAAACGACGCATTACAACCACATCAGTATCCATTGCCTGTTCCAGCAGACATATTTGCTACATTGTCAAACAGCAAATTTTTCTCTCACATCGACTTATCCGACGCTTATCTTCAGATACCGGTCGATGAACAAACTAGAAAGCTACTAACTATCAGCACCCATAAGGGATTATTTTCATTCAATCGACTAGCACCAGGAGTTAAAGTTGCACCAGGGGCATTTCAACAGATTATGGATACAATGCTAGCTGGATTGGATGGTGTTGCAGCTTACCTTGATGATATTTTGATAACAGGGATTGACATGGAATCTCACATGCGCATTCTGGAAAAAGTTCTACAACGGCTACTTGACCACGGTTTCCGTGTAAAATTATCAAAATGTAAATTTCTATCACGGCAAATAAAGTATCTTGGTCATATTATCGACATAGAGGGGCTACGCCCTGATCCGGATAACATCAATAAAATCAGGAAACTTCCTGAACCAGAAAATATCACACAGCTGAGATTATTTCTTGGCGCAGTAAACCATTATGGTAAATTCATATCACAAATGCGAAAACTTAGAGCACCATTAGATGAGCTTCTAAGGAAAAATGTAAAATTCAAATGGACATCTCAGTGTCAACACGCATTTGACAAATTTAAGGAGATTCTTTCATCAAACTTACTTTTGACTCATTTCGATCCAGCGTTACCAATCAAAGTAGCAGCAGATGCTTCCAACGATGGTATTGGAGCTTACATTGCTCATACATTACCGAATGGTGCAGAAAAGGTAATCGTTCATGCGTCCAGATCACTCACGGATGCAGAGAAAAAATACAGCCAGGTTGAAAAAGAGGCCCTTGGCCTAATATTTGCCGTAACTAAGTTTCATCGGTTCGTATATGGTAGAAAGTTCAAATTCTTGACCGATCACAAACCCCTTGTGGCTATGTTCGGTTCTAAAAAGGGTATACCAATATATACTGCGAATAGATTACAACGTTGGGCATTAACCTTGATGCTTTACGATTTCGACATCGAGTATGTCAACACAAAAGATTTCAACGAGAAACTCAACGAAATAGAGTTCTTCGCACTGTCTTAAATTTCATTATACATGGCTGGCCTGCATCAATATCAAAGAAACATCCATTACATTCACAATTGATTTCATATTTCAATCGAAGGGAATCTTTATCGGCGGTTCAAGGATGTGTCATGTTCATCAATCGCATCGTTGTACCTGAAATCTTCAGAAAAAGGGTTCTTCGACTACTGCATCATTGCTGTGGCAAGGAGTCATGCTTACTGGGAAAATATTGACGATGACATCTATAAATATGTCAAAGAATGTCAAAGCTGTGCTAGTGTAGCAAACTCACCTGTAAAAACAACACTTCATTCATGGCCTATAGCAAATTCACCAATGGAAAGATTACACATGGACATTGCCGGACCTTGTGGTGGGAAATTTTATTTGGTAATAATTGACGCCTACTCAAAGTGGCCCGACATTTTCCAAATGGACAGAATTACATCGACTGATGTCATTGAAAAACTTCAAACTGTTTTCTCTCGATATGGGAATTGTCAACAAGTTGTAACGGATAATGGCACACAATTTGTTAGTGCACAATTCTGCAAATTCATGGAATCTCGAGGGATAGAACATCTTAAAACAGCGCCGTATCACCCACAGTCGAACGGCCAAGCTGAACGATTTGTGGATACACTCAAACGTGCTCTGAGGAAACTTCAGCAGAAAGGAACGAGTATAGATAACTTGGAGACTTTTCTTCAAACATATCGATCGACGCCTACTAGGAACTTACCAAATTCTGTAACACCTGCAGAGATGTTTATTGGCAGAAAAATTGCAACAACCTTAGACCTGCTTAAGCCTCGACAAACAATTTCGCCTAAAACAAATGTAAAGCAGAATAATCAGTTCAATCGCCGTCATGGAGCTAAATACCGTGAGTATGAACCTGGAGACTTGGGTTATGCTAAAAGTTTTAAAAAAAACAAACATCACTGGAAACGTGGCGAAATCATCGAAAGAGTTGGAAATGTTAACTACAACGTCCTAGTCCAATCAGATGAGGACAAATTTAGACTAATTCGATCACATACCAACCAGTTTCGATATCGAAAACAAGGCGACGCTGTCGTTACTAACAGCGATATATCTTTTGAAACGTTGCTTGATGAGCGCACATCATTGTCATCAACGTTATTAGGTGCTGAAATTACAGAGCAACCAGATGAAGATTCAGCGACTGAACCAATATTCCTCACATCAAATTTAGATCCTGTGCGCACTAAAGCTGGAAGAGAAGTCAGGCCGCCAGCCTACCTACGAGATTATTCAACCTAAAAAGGGAGGTGTTGGCATCTTCAGACTGAACGCACCCGATTCATGACGTGGATACTGACGGATTGGAGTCCAACTTCACATATTGTACGCGCGTCTTGTCGGCTTCACAGAAGCATATTAATTTTAGTAATTCATGTAAACTTATTAATTAAAACATTAAATCAGTAGTCGGTCTTTAATTACGAAGTGGGTAACACATACTGTACCCGGCCGTACCCCCGCAAGATACAAGCCATGAACAAAGTCGAAAAAAAGAGAGCAGCGGGCCGGTCAGCAGGCGACATCCACAGTCTTCTTGCCTTCTCTTACTGAAGGAGTTTTTCATATAAAAGTTGCTTGTATTTTGTTCAAACGCTATATATATGTTCAAGATGAAATTTTAGTTTTTCCTCCATGACGAGTATACAAAAAGCAGTGAGAGTGAGCTCTTACTGCATGCGTGCATGCGCACGTTAAAGCCTTTTAATCTGTCGGTGCCTTCGGCGACTTCATGGCTTGTGTTATTATATTCAGGGGGTTACGGAGTACAGGAAGTTATTATTATTATTATTACTTCTTTATTAGTATGATATATACTCTCTTTACACGTCAATTACATTATGCAAATATTCAAGGTAATCTATATAATCATAATAATTGTTCAGTATTCACTTAATTAATGTTCATAACAAATTCTATACATTTTTTTTTATAAAAATTCCATCTTGTTTCATTTTTTATATCACTAGGAAGCTCATTGAAGAGTAGAAATCCTCTATATATCAGTGAGTTCTGACCAGCTCGTGTGTTACATCTCGGCAGTCTTATATCATTATTTCTTCTAAGTTGATATGGTTGGACATCCCACACATATTGTATTAGTTCATTTAGGTATCTCGATAGTTTTTGATTCTTCACTTTGTAGATAAATAGAAGCATATTCAACCGCAGTCTCTGTCGGACATTCAACCACTTTAAAATATCGAGCATACATTGTATTGGTGTATATCTGTCGCATCTTAAAATTATCCTCATTGCTTTATTCTGTAGTTTTTGTAAACGTTCGATCATTCCTTGTGCGCCTACGAATAGTATCGTTGAGCAATACCCGAAATGAGGTTTTATAATCACATTATATATGTCAATTGCGCTTTTCATTGATATATTTTTCCTGATTCTTCTAAAGAATCCCACCTTTTTACCGATTTTTTTACAAATATACTCTACATATATGGTTTTTAAAGTTTAAGTCTCTATCCACTATCACTCCTAAATATTTCACATCAGTCACATTTTTAATCGTCTCATTGTTAATTTTTATATCTAAATCTTGCCTGTAATTAATAGTCATAAATTTTGTTTTACTCACATTCAATTTAAGTTTGTTAGTTTCAAACCACTTGTTGAGGTTTTTTAAATCGTGTTCTAATTTTTCCTTACAGTCTTGCAAGTTTGTCCCAACAATATATATAAGAGCGTCATCTGCGAAGAGCTTAATCTCACCATATACCACTGCATCTTTAATGTCATTTATATATATCAAGAAAAGCAGAGTTCCCAATACCGAACCTTGCGGCACACCTAGTCTATTGTACATTAATTCCGACAAGATATTATCAACTTTTGTTCTTTGACAGCGATCACTTAGATAATCAACAAACCATTTTAACTCTTTATTGTTAACTCCATATTTGTTTAGTTTATTTAGTAATATATATGGTTCAACCGTCTCAAAAGCTCGCTTTAAGTCCAGAAACACGGTCAAGACAACTTTTTTTTTGTCCACTTCTTCTTTCCACTGTGTAATGACCAAATTTAACGCCGTTTCGCAAGAATGAATTTTACGAAAACCTGACTGTGTCTTTAAAAATAAGTTGTTAGTCTCTATATATTCTTCTAGTTGTACTTGCACTGCTTTTTCTAATATTTTCTCCATTAATGGTAACATGTTGATTGGTCTGTATTCTTCGCATTTAACGGTGTTTTTAACTTTTTCAATTGGAATCACACGAGATTCCTTCCAGCATTTCGGAAATATTCCACTAGATAAAGATTTATTAACTATGGTAGTTATAACCGATATTAATTCCCTATTTTCAGTTATAATTCTGGGGCTAAGTTTGTTATAGTCTTTCTTCTGGTTGAGACTTTTACATATTTGAATTATTTCCCTATCATTTAGTAATTTAAATACAAAGCGCTTGTCTGTCATATGAATTGCATCCTCGTAGGTCTTAGATGGTATAGATCTGTTGATAGTCTCCACACTTTGTATAAAATATTCGTTGAAATTATCTGCAATTTCCTTCTTCTCCGTTATCTTATTCTCTCCAAATTCTATACATTGTATTGTATTGCTTGTATCTTTTAGCACTGTCCGCTTAATTTCTTTCCACATATGTTTGGCATCATGTGCGTTACTTATTCTGCATTCGATATTTCTGCTTTTTGCTTTATTTATACTTATTTTGTAAATGTTCCTAATTTTTTTATATTTTATCCATTCATGTTCACTATCTAGCATTCGGGCTCTGTTATATTGAATAATTTTATCTTTTTTCAACCTCTTTAATTCTTGACTATACCATTCACATTCTCTATCTCCTACCACTTTCCTTACTGTGAATTTATTAATAACTTCACTTAACTTTTTATCTAGCTCGTTCGCGCAATCCGAAACCTCTTCATAGCTTACAGCTTCATTAACATTTTTACAAACTAATTCCCTGTTAAAATCTGTCTGGTTGTACTTGAATATTTCACACATACGTTTTTCTCTGTTATATATTCTTTTTTCGTATTAATTTCAATTTCAATTTGTATGCTTTCATGATCACTTATTTTCAAATTTGGTTTCACTTTAGCACTTAAATTATTTATATTTGTCACTACGTAGTCGATTAGGGTTTTGGAAGTTTGCGTCAATCGAGTATATTCCTCAACTCTCTGTTTATATGCATTATCCTTGAAGATTTTTTCAATATACCTTTTATATGTATTATTAGTTTTCCAATCTATATTGAAATCACCTGCAATTATCACTTCTTCAACCCTATCTTCCAGATACTCTAAAAGTTCTTCAAATTGGTTACAAAATTGAATTTCTGAACCACTTGGTGATCTATACAAAACAACGACAGTAACACAAAAATTATTGTGCATTGAACACTTTATAACTACATACCATAAGGAGTTATCCCCACCTTTTTTTAGGATTTCGAATTGCCATTGCTCCCGTATATATACAGCCACCCCACCAGTATGACTAGATTTCGAGTCAAAGCGCACTATTTTATAACCCTGTAGATATATTTCACCATCGTCTACTTTATCTGTTAAATGTGTTTCCGATAATAAAATCAAATCATATTTAGTAGATAAGCTATGACAGTACCAGATCACTGTTTTAGCTTCCAGGATTTCCCCACAGATGGCGACACCGTCGCTAGGTGGTTCGATTCCATACTAAATGTGGGTTTGTGCCTTGGATGTACTGGTTTATGTCTTGGATGTTGGGGATACGAGACCACTTTGGGGGATACGAGACCACTTTAAGCACTCTCCAGCATAGGGAAATAGCATAGGATTTCGATTTTGTTTCTGAAGTTCGCTTATTTTTCGTCTCGAGTCTTGGGGATACGAGACCATTTTGGGGATACGAGACCACTTTTAGTACTCTCCAGCATAGGGAAATAGCATAGGATTTCAATTTTGTTTCAGGAGTTCGCTTATTTTTCATCTCAGACTCGTAGCCTCCAAGTTTTTCATCTCGAATTTTGGGATACGAGATAACCTCACCCACAGATGGCGCCACCGTCGCTAGGTGGCTTGAGTGGGTTTGTGTATTGATGGCACTGGTTTATGCCTTGGATGCACCATTGGCTCTTGACTGTACTGGATCCACCATCGGCTTTTGACTGTACTGGATTATGTCTTGGATGCACCATTGGGTCTTGGATGCACCATTGTGAAGTTGCCTGAGCTACATTTGCCGATACTAGCAGCATGCCTTAGTTTTGCTGTTTTCTTTAGAGTGGAAGTTTTAGATATCAGCATGACCTCGTGATGTAGCCTTGATTCTGCTGTTTTCTTGCTTGAAGATTTCTTAGCTGGAGAAGTTGTAGATATCTGCATGACGTCACATAAAATGTTGCGCATAAATTTCTTAACTGAGAAGATGTAGATATCAGCATGAGGTCATCTCGGTTTTGCTGTTTTCTTACTTGAAGATTTCTTAGCAAGGAAATTGTAGATATCAGGATGACGTCGCATTGATTTTGCTGGTTGGTACTAGCAGCATGCCTTGGTTTTGCTGTTTTCTTTAGAGTGGAAGTTTTAGATATCAGCATGACCTCGTGATGTAGCCGTGGTTCTGCTGTTTTCTTGCTTGAAGATTTCTTAGCTGGAGAAGTTGTAGATATCTGCATGACGTCACATAAAATGTTGCGCATAAATTTCTTAACCGAGAAGATGTAGATATCAGCATGAGGTCATCTCGGTTTTGCTGTTTTCTTACTTGAAGATTTCTTAGCAAGGAAATTGTAGATATCAGGATGACGTCGCATTGATTTTGCTGGTTGGTACTAGCAGCATGCCTTGGTTTTGCTCTTTTCTTTAGAGTGCAAGTTTTAGATATCAGCATGACCTCGTGATGTAGCCTTGGTTTTGCTGTTTTCTTACTTGAAGATTTCTTAGCTGGAGAAGTTGTAGATATCTTCGTGGCGTCACCTCGGTTTTGCTGTCCCTAGTGGCATTAGTGAGTACTATAGGCATTTAATGCCCTGATAAAATTTAGCATATTCCATAATTTTTATTCGCGTGCAAACGCCATTTCTGGAGTAAAGTTCCCTAGTGGCATTAGTCGGTACTACCAATATGCCTTGGTTTTGCTGTTTTCTTTTATTAGCGAGGAAGTTGTAGATATCACGTATGACGTCATCTTGGTTTTTGCTATTTACAGGTGCTGGACCTAAATAAGTTTTATTAGCGCGGAAGTTGTAGATATCAATTTCACAACATGACATCACCTTGGTTTGTGTTTTCTTAGAAAATTATTATTGTTATTATTGGGTTTAGGGGGTGCGTGTATTGCTCTATCGAGGGCAAACACCATTTCTTGAGTAAGGTTCCCTAGCGGCATTAGCCGGTACTACATAATACCATTTCTTGAGTAAGGTTCCCTAGTGGCATTAATGGGTACTACAGACACTTAATGGTAAGTAATATGTTTCCCATCCAATGCCCGCTACCGTAAAGGATTTGATACCTTCATTGTACTATAAAAGGATGAAACATGCGAAATCTTCATAAGTCGAAGCTGTAACCGAAAGCACACCGAATCGTGTGGACCTTGCTGAGTAGTTTAAAGCTGTTCACCTATTATCAGACCTGTATGAAAAGCTGTTAAGCTGTTATCAGAGCTGTTTGAAAAGCTATTAAGCTGTTATCAGAGCTGTTTTAATAGCTGTTAAGCTGTTATCAGAGCTGTTTAAAAGCTGTTAAGCTGTTATCAGAGCTGTTTTAAAAGCTGTTAAGCTGTTATCAGAGCTGTTTGAAAAGCTGTTAAGCTGTTATCAGAGCTGTTTAAAAGCTGTTAAGCTGTTATCAGAGCTGTTTTAAAAGCTGTTAAGCTGTTATCAGAGCTGTTTTAAAAGCTGTTAAGCTGTTATCAGAGCTGTTTGAAAAGCTGTTAAGCTGTTATCAGAGCTGTTTAAAGGCTGTTAAGCTGTTATCAGAGCTGTTTGGAAAGCTGTTAAGCTGTTATCAGAGCTGTTTGGAAAGCTGTTAAGCTGTTATCAGAGCTGTTTGGAAAGCTGTTAAGCTGTTATCAGAGCTGTTTTAAAAGCTGTTAAGCTGTTATCAGAGCTGTTTGAAAAGCTGTTAAGCTGTTATCAGAGCTGTTTGAAAAGCTGTTAAGCTGTTATCAGAGCTGTTTAAAAGCTGTTAAGCTGTTATCAGAGCTGTTTGGAAATTATTCGCGTGCAAACGCCATTTCTGGAATAAAGTCCCCTAGTGGCATTAATCGGTATTACCAATATGCCTTGGTTTTGCTGTTTTCTTTTATTAGCGAGGAAGTTGTAGATATCACGTATGACGTCATCTTGGTTCTTGCTATTTACAGGTGCTGCACCTAAATAAGTTTTATTAGCGCGGAAGTTGTAGATATCAATTTCACAACATGACATCACTTTGGTTTGTGTTTTCTTAGAAAATTATTATTGTTATTATTGGGTTTAGGGGGTGCGTGTACTGCTCTATCGAGGGCAAACACCATTTCTTGAGTAAGGTTCCCTAGCGGCATTAGCCGGTACTACATAATACCATTTCTTGAGTAAGGTTCCCTAGTGGCATTAATGGGTACTACAGACACTTAATGGCAAGTAATATGTTTCCCATCCAATGCCCGCTACCGTAAAGGATTTGATACCTTCATTGTACTATAAAAGGATGAAACATGCGAAATCTTCATAAGTCGAAGCTGTAACCGAAAGCACACCGAATCGTGTGGACCTTGCTGAGTAGTTTAAAGCTGTTCACCTATTATCAGACCTGTATTAAAAGCTGTTAAGCTGTTATCAGAGCTGTTTGAAAAGCTATTAAGCTGTTATCAGAGCTGTTTTAATAGCTGTTAAGCTGTTATCAGAGCTGTTTAAAAGCTGTTATCAGAGCTGTTTTAAAGCTGTTAAGCTGTTATCAGAGCTGTTTGAAAAGCTGTTAAGCTGTTATCAGAGCTGTTTAAAAGCTGTTAAGCTGTTATCAGAGCTGTTTTAAAAGCTGTTAAGCTGTTATCAGAGCTGTTTTAAAAGCTGTTAAGCTGTTATCAGAGCTGTTTGAAAAGCTGTTAAACTGTTATCAGAGCTGTTTAAAGGCTGTTAAGCTGTTATCAGAGCTGTTTGGAAAGCTGTTAAGCTGTTATCAGAGCTGTTTGGAAAGCTGTTAAGCTGTTATCAGAGCTGTTTTAAAAGCTGTTAAGCTGTTATCAGAGCTGTTTGAAAAGCTGTTAAGCTGTTATCAGAGCTGTTTGAAAAGCTGTTAAGCTGTTATCAGAGCTGTTTAAAAGCTGTTAAGCTGTTATCAGAGCTGTTTGGAAATTATTCGCGTGCAAACGCCATTTCTGGAATAAAGTTCCCTAGTGGCATTAATCGGTATTACCAATATGCCTTGGTTTTGCTGTTTTCTTTTATTAGCGAGGAAGTTGTAGATATCACGTATGACGTCATCTTGGTTCTTGCTATTTACAGGTGCTGCGCCTAAATAAGTTTTATTAGCGCGGAAGTTGTAGATATCAATTTCACAACATGACATCACCTTGGTTTGTGTTTTCTTAGAAAATTATTATTGTTATTATTGGGTTTAGGGGGTGCGTGTATTGCTCTATCGAGGGCAAACACCATTTCTTGAGTAAGGTTCCCTAGCGGCATTAGCCGGTACTACATAATGCCATTTCTTGAGTAAGGTTCCCTAGTGGCATTAATGGGTACTACAGACACTTAATTGAAATAATATGTTTCCCATCCAATGCCCGCTACCGTAAAGGATTTGATACCTTCATTGTACTATAAAAGGATGAAACATGCGAAATCTTCATAAGTCGAAGCTGTAACCGAAAGCACACCGAATCGTGTGGACCTGCTGAGTAGTTTAAAGCTGTTCACCTATTATCAGACCTGTATGAAAAGCTGTTAAGCTGTTATCAGAGCTGTTTGAAAAGCTATTAAGCTGTCATCAGAGCTGTTTTAATAGCTGTTAAGCTGTTATCAGAGCTGTTTAAAAGCTGTTAAGCTGTTATCAGAGCTGTTTTAAAAGCTGTTAAGCTGTTATCAGAGCTGTTTGAAAAGCTGTTAACCTGTTATCAGAGCTGTTTAAAAGCTGTTAAGCTGTTATCAGAGCTGTTTTAAAAGCTGTTAAGCTGTTATCAGAGCTGTTTGGAAAGCTGTTAAGCAGTTATCAGAGCTGTTTGGAAAGCTGTTAAGCTGTTATCAGAGCTATTTGGAAAGCTGTTAAGCTGTTATCAGAGCTGTTTGGAAAGCTGTTATTGAGTTAATAACGAAGATGAATGAAAATCTATTAAAAGAAATTATCAAGACTAGGAATGCAGTGCGAAGGAAATTAAAAGCCCTAAGGATGGGAAAAATTGAAGCAGAAGCTCGACTTGAAGAAACCTTTAAGCCAATCACTAAGCCCTTAAAAGAGTTTGTTAGAACAGTTAAATACGAGTCGCCGGATATAGTCAAATTTGAGACAAAAGATGTAAAAGGAGAAGAAGAAGAAGAAGCAGAAGAAGAAGAAGACAACGAAATTGTGGAACCTTTTACCCCTCCAAAACGAAAATATCTTAAAATAGAGGCTAGTAGCACACCTATAAATTATGGAGATTATTCCTTAACATCTGAAGAAGAATTCGCAACACCTAAACATTCAAGAACATTGATAGGAAGGTCTCCTGTCACCTCCCCCGATACGACCGAATACATAGTTTCAAACTATTTAAAGCTATTCACTGATAATAGCCCTAAAATTGATCCAACCTATGGAGTTTACTATGATAACAACGCGTGGAGAATCGGTAATTCAACGTTTGATGTTGATGATGTAGGAAATATTGTTATCAAGGGGAAGAGCTATAAAACAACTTTGGGGTTATGTGAGCTGCTATTTATGAAAGATCCTGTAAAAAGTCTATATACTAAAGAGGATTTAACTAATTATGGATCTATTTTGAGAGATACCAATGCATATAAACGTGACTATGCTGAAGATGGACAAATAAAGGGTACTAGAGCGGCTAAGTATAAAGCTATAATCAGTAAACTTATACAGCATAAAGGTATGGGACTAATGCGTCTGCCTAAAGAAAACATTGATCACATTTACTGGGATGATCCAAATGAATTAGTGGATAGACTGCGCCTTCTAATGGCATCAAAGCAGGCTGGAAACACCAGTCACAACAATGAAATTATATCTATCCTGGAGGAGTTGCGAGAAGCAGATATTATAGTTTAAATACTACTCCATTGCCATACTTCTACACAATCTACAGATGAGCGTTGACAAGTTTGGACGTTTCTCTAAGCGGGGATATCTTGGGAAAGCAGGTGAACGTGAACCAACAAGAGCTCAGGGGCCAGCCGGTGAGCAAGGAACTCAAGTTTCATCAAAACACAATTCTTGGATTAATAACAAAGATGTTTTATAATATGTTGAAGAAACAATTAACAATTTAATATAAATTTATAGTTATAATTATAATACTTTAAACATGTAGCTATAATGCAAATTACTTTAATAAATAAAACTAAAATTATAATACATTTATTATTTACACTTGACTTAGATTCTTTCTGCGGCTGCTACTTGTTGATCTGATGAAATAGAGTAATGTCCCCATGGTAGAGTATCCGTCGCTCCGCTCATAATATGACGCTTATTATCATAGGGGCTCAATGCAATCTTTTTTTGACTAATAGTGTATACGTTATGGTGATGAGATCGTATGGAGCTCTGATTAGCAGTTAATATTCGCTCGTTATTCAAGCATTCGACGTAGTCTTCGAAATTGATATGCCTCTGGACTACATTAGTCTTTACTCCTTTCGCTTTTTTTACAGTTTTACCAGCGTTTATACGCAGACTGTACATTTTTGAGCGCAAGCCTACAAATTCGCTCATGATTTTCCCATTCAGCTCATCCTTCATTAGCCCAGGAATCTTTTTATTCATGAGTGGTAAATTGAATTCATTATCTTCTGGGTAATCACTTGTATCAAATTTGTTTATATTTTCAGCCATAAACTCATATGCATTTTTCTCCTCAAGTTCATATATTAGAGAATCTGTATCAGTATACATGACTTTACATTTATCTCCATACTCACGCTGCATAAAACTGTAGTGAAAGTCGTAGAGGCATATTTTCGAAATTTCCATAACTGCCATTCCTATATAGAGCGGCTTATTGAATAATATTTTGAGTCGCCTTAATTCCACAGCAACTAAATTTTCATCAAATATCGTTGCACTGTGGAAGTTGGGTGCCGCAATCCGAGCTTTTGCACCATAGCGACCTTCCCACTTCATGCAAAGCTTGATATCGCTATACTTGCGTACATTTTCCATGGTCTTGCCAAAAGCTGCATTATTCATCTTCTTATAGCTGTCCTTCTCATGGTCGCTTGTAGCCTGCATCCGTTTGGTGGTATTTAAGTCAATATATGGTTTAAGCCAAGCTGATTGGTCGAATTGAAGTACCCGGTGCACTTTTTTCAGGATGAGTCCATGTGATAAGCATTGCTTCAAGTTTCGGTAGTGTATAACATATTTAGTTTTTGGATGTAATGTTGTCAGAAGCTTTTCTAATTTTGCTCCAGGTGGTGCTGCATGCTCAGAGCAAAACGGTAAGTCCTTATGCTTATCATGCAGATGTTGAGGATAATCCAAATCGACTTCGAATATGTATCCATTTGGAGAATCATCAGGAATTTCGGAAACGACAATATTGGGAACATCAACCCATTTGAATCCTCCGGTTGGTAAATGCTGTGACATGGCCCATCCATAAAGGTTATTGACATCATAATACATCAAGTATTTCTCTTTCTCCTCAGGCTTAAAATCATCCATATATTTGTTATTGGCTTTACTATATCTGTTTGAACATTGACTTATACCACCTCGAATGCCTCTTTCTATGAATAGCAGTATATCTACGTCGGTTATCAGCTCTAATTTCACATTAGTGTATTTTAGCATAGCATCCCATGTTAGGCCTGGCATGGTGTAATAATGTGCTGGATCTAAATTGTATGTCTTCATGCACACTTCTCGAAAGTTCTCAAACACATCAGCCAATAGGAGAACATCAGTCTTAAGGTATAGATCTGAATATTCACCAAGTGTTTGTATTTCAAATTTTTGCCAGACCTCTTCAGCATGATTGTAGTCCTCAGCAGATATAGCGCTGTCAGTCAGTTTATTGTAGAACGCTTCCTGTGTTGGCAAGTTGCGGAAATCCAATTTATCCCAGTCATCAATAAAATCATATGGGAAGACACCCTTGCGCGTAAGAAGTTTGATAGTGTCATCATCCAATCCCTGCCATACTGATCTTGTAATGTTTAATTTATCCATCGGCAGCAATGATGATAGCTTATCTAAAGATTCAGCCATAAAACGGAAGGAATCGATGAATCTGAATTTTATGTAGCTGCCGTCCATGTGCTTGGTGAACGAGATATATCTTTCCTTGTTTATTGGCAAGAGATCAACATTTCCTGGGAAAGATGTAGCTATATCCTTAATAATGAAGTGAGCATCATATCCAGATAAATTGTGAAAAATGACTGGAACTATGGAGCAATCTTGGTACATCAGATTGCATGCATTGTGCGCTGGTCCTCGGTATTTTCCTGTTAAAAGAATTTATGAAAAGAAATGAATTGAATTATGCTTCTCAGTATTTACCTGTTAAGTGGCAATGGTCCCGGACTCGTTCCTCATCGGCTGCAAACGTTTTTTCACATATATGGCAGCAAGTATTTTCCATATGTGAACGTCGTTCCTCTTTAGTCAAGGGTTGCATTGGCTTGATGTTCAGCTTTTCCTGTACAGCTATGGAGGCAATTTTTTGCAATTCTAATGCAAACCATTGTTGACAGTCCTTGCCTCGATATGCTCTGTAATATGAGAGATTAGCATCATGTTTGCAGTGGAAATAGAATCCTATGCTGTGAACTTCATGTTCCTGGATTCGCTGTGTATTTTGATCGTTTCCCTGAATCGGCTTCAATATTGATTCAAGATCAGCATATACACAAAACGGGACTGGATTCTTATGGTTATAATTCTTATATTCTAACCATTTCTTTTCCTCTGAGGGAAACATAATCCTGCAATCGTTTTGCCTCTCGCATTCGGGAGTGTGTGATGTTAATTTTTCTTCAGAGTAAAAGTAGAGCAAACATCTCTCACATATATACTTTCTACCATCATGTTTCGAAGTTTGCTTCGATATGAGACGCGAAAGATCTTTAATCCAGCAGAAATGATATCTGCTGGCATCATCATCATCATCATCATCATCATCCATATGATCCTCATCATCATCAGCTTGGTCATAGTCATCTTGCAACATTAAGAGATTTACATGTCGCTCCATCCTGTGTTTCGTAAGTCTAACTGGAACTGTGGTGAAGAAACGATCTTTCTCTAGGATGAACACGTTTATTGATAAATCGTTCTGGCCTTCAAATTGCGTTATTTGCTTAAGTGTCATGGGAAATGTTATTCCAGTTAAATTTAGCACAGTAGAATAATGTGGATATGATGAGGTCCTATTGGTGTTAATATTGACAGGATATAGCGCTGATGTTATTGCCCACGCGAAGCATGCTTCGTCATTATTTTTCACATTAATGCAAGCTTGCTTTAAAGCAATCTCCTTCGGTAGAGGTATATAAAATGATCCGCGAATCGGCTCAAACTTGTTGATATGCACCGCTAAATGTATTATAGAGTGCAGTGCCCAGCCACTGTCTTTTTCCTGGAATTCTTCTAGCTGAGTGTTTATTGGATCCAAAATGTTTGATTTAAACCACTCCTCTAAATTATCATCTGCACTGATTGGAGCAGTTCTCGCTTGGAAATATTTAATGTCTTTTATAATTTCATTGTCAGCATTTTGTTTAATAAATTCGCCGCAAAACGTTGTAGCCACTTTAATATGGTGTTGTTGTTTTAATGTATTCTTAATGCGGCGAGCAAGTAATTTGGAAGCATCTTGCATAAACAGCTTAGGATCTAGGTGGCTTATATTCACGATAACACCTGCCCTAATTCTACCTACGAATGCTGTTTTTATTTCTTCCCACTTAACAAAATCACTTCTTATTACTCGTTGATTAATTCCTCTACCTCGATGGGGAGCTTTTATTAGCACTTTCAACGATTTAATTTGAGCAATACAGCTGTGCAAATGTTGTTTCATAGCATTCTTATTACACTTTCGAAATGCTGCTTGATATTTACGAATGTTTCTGTTACACTCTTTAACAATATTGTTTTTATTCACAAAATTTGCATCACTTAAACACTTCAACACATCTTCTCGCAATTTCTTAATTAATGAAAAACTTTCATTTATTACTGTGAAAGACATTTTTAATTTTTTTCTTATTCGGCACTAACACTTTGAATTACTTAGATTGACTGGTGCTCCCCAAGAGTTTGCTTGCGCTTTTATAGCAACGGTTTGTAAACATGAATGATCCTGCTGCTACAATAATCATTGCACAGGATGAATTCCAACGAATTTGCTTACAGGTTGAGATGATATCGAATTACACGATAAAAAATCATTCAAATTAATTTGATTACTTTATTCTGCTGGTCGAATTTGCAAATGAGATTGTTTACATACAAGAAAATGTGAAAATTTGTTTACATTCCAATGAAACGTTTCGATTGGTAAAATTCTTGGAACAATAAAATTTTTGGCTGCCTACAGGAAGTGTGGTATCAAATTACATGAAAAGAATAAATGTGCTGATATTGCTTAAATTTGTTTACAACAGGATGTGAAATTTTGCTTACGAATTCTAATGAAACGTTTCAATCAGTAAAATTCTTGGAATTGAGCTGTTTGCAGTATCAAATTACATTAATCATTCAGCTTAATGTGCTGATATTGCAAATTTGCTTTAAGCAGGATTAAACTTGTTTTGGAATCATGACTATAAATTGAGGAGCTGAAAATCAAGTGTTGATATTACCTAAATTGGTTTACTTTATTCTCATAAGATGATGAAATTACATATAGAAAGATTGTTGGAATGTAGAAAGATTTTATTGAAATAATCAAGTGTTGATATTACCTAAATTTGTTTACTTTATTCTACTCGAGCTGATAGCAAAATTACGTGAAAAAAGATTGGTCTGTTGTTCTGAATTTGATTATGATAATATCCAGTGTTTATATAAGAGTTCGAATCATTTGTATTGCAGCTGCAAACTATATGAATTTGTTTACAAGAAGTGTGATGATATTAAATTACATATTGATGCTTTATAAAAATGAAATATTTGCAAGATTTTGCAAACGCACAAAATTACGTGAAAAAAGATTGGTCTGTTGTTCTGAATTTGATTATGATAATATCTAGTGTTTATATAAGAGTTCGAATCATTTGTATTGCAGCTGCCAAACTATACTCGAGCTGATAGCAAAATTACGTGAAAAAAAGATTAGAGGATTGGTCTGTTGTTCTGAATTTGATTATGATAATATTCAGTGTTTATATAAGAGTTCGAATCATTTGTATTGCAGCTGCAAACTATATGAATTTGTTTACAAGAAGTGTGATGATATTAAATTACATATTGATGCTTTATAAAAATGAAATATTTGCAAGATTTTGCAAACGCACAAAATTACGTGGAAAAAGATTGGTCTGTTGTTCTGAATTTGATTATGATAATATCTAGTGTTTATATAAGAGTTCGTATCATTTGTATTGCAGCTGCAAACTATATGAATTTGTTTACAAGAAGTGTGATGATATTAAATTACATATTGATGCTTTATAAAAATGAAATATTTGCAAACGCATTATTTTTTTTATCAAGATATGCATAGAAGAAGTTCAAATTATCTAAAGAGTTTAGCTCATTCTGAATCGATTTCTGAAGAGCCACAATGTCAGAAGTAAGTTGCTCTGAAATTTATTATAATATTTTTTTAATAATTAATTTTTTTCTCCAAATACAGCAACAGCAACAACAACAACAACAGCAGCAGCAGAGTCAGCGGCAGCAGCAGAGCCAGCAGCAGCGGAGTCAGCAGCGTCGCGAAGCTGTGAGTAATTTTTTATTATAATTTATAAATATATAATAATTTTCTATAACTCCTAGGTGCTTCATGGGATGAATATGTTGCGAGGGTCGCTTTACAGAACCGAAGGTTTTTATAATGACCTATCGCTAACATTTGTCGCAATAAAAAGGACCATGAAGGCTGAAAAGGTTAGGCTGCGGGCTGCAAGAGCAGAAAAAAAATGAGCTTCGTCAAATTGACGAGAAATTGGCGAAGCTAAAAAAAAATATGTGTGTGGTGAAAAAATTTTCAAATTTCATTCAGGAGTAATAATAATAATAAGTAATAAATAATAGTATATAATAAAAAAAAAAAAAAAAAAAAAAAAATTATGTAAATTATATTAATATTATATTAAATTAATAATAAGTAATAATAATAATTATTATAATTAATAAATAATAGTAATCGAAATAAATAAAAAATAAATAGTGTATATTGTTTTATTTCATTCTGCATATATTTCTATAGAAAACATCAACAAATCTAGGTGCTTATCTAAAACTTCCGCTCCACAAAACCAAGGTGATATCAGAAAACAACAAAAAAAAAAAAAAAAAAAAAAACCGAGTCGATTTCAAAACAGCAAAAAATCGAGGTGATGTCACGAAGATATCTACAACTTCTCCAGCTAAGAAATCTTCAAGTAAGAAAACAGCAAAACCAAGGCTACATCACGAGGTCATGCTGATATCTAAAACTTGCACTCTAAAGAAAAGAGCAAAACCAAGGCATGCTGCTAGTACCAACCAGCAAAATCAATGCGACGTCATCCTGATATCTACAATTTCCTTGCTAAGAAATCTTCAAGTAAGAAAACAGCAAAACCGAGATGACCTCATGCTGATAACTACATCTTCTCGGTTAAGAAATTTATGCGCAACATTTTATGTGACGTCATGCAGATATCTACAACTTCTCCAGCTAAGAAATCTTCAAGCAAGAAAACAGCAGAACCACGGCTACATCACGAGGTCATGCTGATATCTAAAACTTCCACTCTAAAGAAAACAGCAAAACCAAGGCATGCTGCTAGTACCAACCAGCAAAATCAATGCGACGTCATCCTGATATCTACAATTTCCTTGCTAAGAAATCTTCAAGTAAGAAAACAGCAAAACCGAGATGACCTCATGCTGATATCTACATCTTCTCAGTTAAGAAATTTATGCGCAACATTTTATGTGACGTCATGCAGATATCTACAACTTCTCCAGCTAAGAAATCTTCAAGCAAGAAAACAGCAGAATCAAGGCTACATCACGAGGTCATGCTGATATCTAAAACTTCCACTCTAAAGAAAACAGCAAAACTAAGGCATGCTGCTAGTATCGGCAAATGTAGCTCAGGCAACCTCACAATGGTGCATCCAAGACCCAATGGTGCATCCAAGACATAATCCAGTACAGTCAAAAGCCGATGGTGGATCCAGTACAGTCAAGAGCCAATGGTGCATCCAAGGCATAAACCAGTGCCATCAATACACAAACCCACTCAAGCCACCTAGCGACGGTGGCGCCATCTGTGGGTGAGGTTATCTCGTATCCCAAAATTCGAGATGAAAAACTTGGAGGCTACGAGTCTGAGATGAAAAATAAGCGAACTCCTGAAACAAAATTGAAATCCTATGCTATTTCCCTATGCTGGAGAGTGCTAAAAGTGGTCTCGTATCCCCAAAATGGTCTCGTATCCCCAAGACTCGAGACGAAAAATAAGCGAACTTCAGAAACAAAATCGAAATCCTATGCTATTTCCCTATGCTGGAGAGTGCTTAAAGTGGTCTCGTATCCCCCAAAGTGGTCTCGTATCCCCAACATCCAAGACATAAACCAGTACATCCAAGGCACAACCCCACATTTAGTATGGAATCGAACCACCTAGCGACGGTGGCGCCATCTGTGAGGAAATCCTGGAAGCTAAAACAGTGATCTGGTACTGTCATAGCTTATCTACTATATTTCTTGCTTTTATGTACAATTTCTATGTCACAAAAATTGTTTAATAGTCCCTGTATATTCAAGTACAAGAAACTAACATTTTCTAATTGCTACACTCTAAATCCACATTTCTTCTTTTCATTTTTCAATTTATGTAAATAAACTGGGCATTCACGTGACATGGTACTGTGATTATCATCTAAATTTAGTTTCAATTTTTTATTGGCTTGTTCACAATTAACACACTTAGTAACCATTTCTTCTTCTTTGCATTCACTCGTACGATGTGCTCCATTGCATTTCCCACAGACCTCTACACCTTTACAAACCTTCGCTCCATGATTAAATCCTTTACATTTATAGCACCTCATCACGCTCACTCCATCCAAAACTTTACACTGATCTCAGCCTACATTAATAGTCTCTTCCTTTAAAAGTTTTTTAAAGCTTTCAATGTCCACTTCTATCACCGCATTGTAATAATTTTCGTATTTACCTTTAACTTCCCTTATTTTAACACATTTCAATTCACCGACCTTTATAAATTCATTTTGTAATTTCATTTTTTGAATCAACTCATATTCACTTAATTGTTCTGTAACGAAGTTACAGATTAGAATTTAAATTCTTAACTACCCGTTAATGCATGCCGTATAATAGCAAGTAGTGCTTAACCCGATTGACTGATTGATTTGTGTCCGCTGAAGTAAATCACTTAAATGCTCCGATATAAACAAACCCTCTTGACGTTCCATGATTGATGGTAACTCAGGATACCTGAGATGTCAATCGTCACATGGAATCATCAGAACGGTAACACTTTTCGGTCTATAAAAGGCGAGCAGATGGCGTGGATAAATCAGTCGATCATCAAGCTTCGACTGGCTAAGGTACTTTACTGAACTTAAGCTGCGAAGAAGTAATCGACTCAAATTCCTACCGAATGTGAGTTTGTCCGCATTTGAGATTACCTATCAAATCCTGTAGTTAGAATTGCTTATTTCCGACCGAATGTGAGATTGTCCGCATTTGAGATTACCCGTCTTCCTCTGTATTTAGAAAACTTATTTCCGACCGAATGTGAGATTGTCCGCATTTGAGATTACCCGTCTTCCTCTGTATTTAGAAAACCTATTTCCGACCGAATGTGAGATTGTCCGCATTTGAGATTACCCGTCTTCCTCTGTATTTAGAAAACCTATTTCCGACCGAATGTGAGATTGTCCGCATTTGAGATTACCCGTCTTCCTCTATATTTAGAAAACCTATTTCCGACCGAATGTGAGATTGTCCGCATTTGAGATTACCCGTCTTCCTGTAGCTAGTTATATATTTACTGTAAATAAAAGAAGTAAACTGCAGAAGCTACAACCAAGAAAAAAAGGGAAATTTTGTGAAAACAACCTCAAAGTAAATGTGTATTAGAATTAAGAGTGTTAAATGCCTTATGGACAAAAGGTTAAAGTATGTGTTAAGTTAAACGCCTTATGGAAAAAAGGTTAAAGTATGTGTTAAGTTAAACGCCTTATGGACAAAAGGTTAAAGTATGTGTTAAGTTAAACACCTTATGGACAAAAGGTTAAAGTGTGTGTTAGTTAAAATTGTGTAGTATCACAAACGAAAAGTGTATTAGATTAAGTTTATAAAACCTTCTGACAAAAAGGCTATTAATAAAGTGTATTAGTTAAGATTATAAGGTTGTGTAAGTGACACCGACAATAATTTGACAGTTTTATATAATACCCAGTTGGAAAAGATAAAAATATTCAAAGTGTATAGTATTAAGATTTTGAATTGTCATAGACAATAAAGTGACAAGTTTACCTTATGGAAAAAGGGTAAGCATAGCTTGTGCATTAGAATTAAGTTTGTATAAATACAAAAACAATACAGTCTATTTAATTCTTTATTGTGAAATAAAAATATTTGTTCAGTATCACATTAAATAAGTGTTCACCTCTAAAACGTCAAAACCTGGTATTTATTTCTTCTTCTTCCCCGTCGTTGAACGCATTGACCCCGGCGTAACTCCAGAGCTAACCCGCAACGTTCAACTTTTAAATAACAACGATTACAGTTCTTTAATCCCAAATACAAGCACCTTAGGTTTTTTCGTTTCCAGTATTTTAACCTCATATTCATTACTTAGTTTACTTTCCACCGCAGATTTGATTTTCTTCGACTCATCCCTATTAGCACTTTCAATCATTACATTGCCATTCAGTTTAGTTGACATTCCGATAATTTTAAAATCAGTGGGATCAACTTCTCTTCTAAGATCCTCTTTCGTTTTTTTTACCTCCTGCTTCTTTTTTGGTTTTATTAAGACAGTTGGTTCATTTTTTAAAGCATCCGCGTACGATTTTTTTTCCCACTGTCCACACTCGGAACTATTGCAACTTCACTTGTTTTCTTATCATCACTTAGCTTTTTTACTTGTTTCAAAATACTATTAATTTCTCTCATCTGACTCTTCAAAAATTCTTCATTTTGAGTTAATTTCTCATATATTAAATCAATTTTTTTAACTTTTTCAACCAATGAGTCTTTAACGGTTAAGCACTCATCACATTTATATAACACATCTTCAGCAGTACATACTTAATATCATATTCCACTAGCCCAGCACATTTTGCACAAAATGTTTTTTCGCATTCACCTTTGCACTCAACAGCTTGACCGCTTCGAATTATTTGCTGACAATTATCACAATTTGCCCTCATTTTTATTGATAGCAATTATCCAATTGTAGAAATAAAATATTTTCTCTTTTTTGCATAATAAGCAATTCGAATTAGTACGTCGTCCGAAGAAAGAAAAAAAAGTTTTTATATGTTTTTTTTTTTCCTCTAGAAAAGCACGTCTGCTCGTTTGAAACGTTCAATTACTACTGTGAGAAGCACTGACATATAACAAGAATGGACTGAACATTCTTGCTTCAAAAATGGCACAAATATTGAACAGACTGTGAAAACCCTTTATTTCGTACAATTGCACACCGATTCATAATTTATTATTATTTGTCTATTGGAAACACAAAAGACGTTATAAAATAGTTTTGCATTAAATTAAAATTTTTTAGGAAGTTACACTTGTTTAATTCTATCAGTTTGTAAAAAATTTCTATTAAGCTTGTTTTAATAAACACAAAAATTAATTTATAATATTACTGAAAAATGTGCTCCTCTGCAGATTTGATGTCAAATTTCATTGAGCTTGTAAGAGATAGATATATATAAACAATATATTTGTCTGAATTTTTATGTCAATTCCAATGCATTCCAATCACTGACATATATATAAATGGACTGCTTGATCTCCTGTTTCATGTGGCACCAGTTTTATTTCAGAAAGTATGCTCTCACTGTCAATGCTACCAACTGTCGTAAACTGCCGCTATATTTAAATTATTTGGGAATTTACGTATATGCATGTCAGTGGGATTTACCGCACTTACCACAAAAGTATTTGGGACCATTTGTATCGACAAATTTTAATTATGAGTCGAAGGAAGTGTTTTTTACAAGGATTTTTACAAGCAATTTCTCGTTCCTAATCGTTACAATTCAGTGGGAAAGTATGCTCTCACGGAAAGAGACAGGAATATGAAAGTGGTGCCATTTGCTTTCATGCATTTTTGGTTCAACAAGCAGTCCATTTATATATATGTCAGTGATTCCAATTAATACAGCTGTACTGTTTCCAAAATTGGTTACAGTTCAGTGTACATTTTGAGCTTGAAAGTGATAAATAGATTTTAGCCAAAATTTGTGCCAATTTTGACTGAATTATAAGGATGGCTCAGTCCATTCTTATTATAGCTGTGTTCTTTTGTGTACCTTGCTCTAGAACTCCCATACATTGGAGAGAACTATTTGCTCTGTGGATTGAAGCGAACTATTTGTGCTGTTCGCTTCATTTAAATCTTCTATGAAAATGTAGGGGCGCTGTTCTACAATTTTCTAGTTGTAGAAGTTGGTAAAACTCAACTGAAAAGAAAATGCTTGACATTTGTCATATTTGAACTGTCACAATAGAACATAAAACATACCTATTTACATTTTAATTGAAATATTTTGTCTACTTTAAACTTAGGTGAAGAGTTCCTGGTGCCAACAAAAATTTACGTAAGCGCAATAAAACCTCTGCTGGAAGAGAAGTGTATAAAAGCATGGCACATATTACTGGAGATGGATTAATTGAAAATATTCCTCGTGTCCTCACCAAAGAACTCGGAGTTCATCTGAATGCGAACAATTTTCATATTCTTCCTGTTTTCGGTTTGTTAGCAGAAAGTGGTAATATTACTCATCATGAAATGCAACGAACGTCCAACTGTGGTCTTGGAGTTGTCCCAGTTGTCCTAATTGTTGATTCCAAATTTGAAAACCTAATCATGGAACATTTGCGTTTTACGCATAAAGCTTGGAGTTTTGGGTATGCAACGTGCTGAAAGTGCTAAAATTCCTGCTCTGTATATATCTCACAAAGATTACAAGAGTAGAGAGGAATTCGATGATGCTATGACGAAAAAGTTAGATGAATACAAAATTGATATAATTTGTTTGGCTGGTTTCATGAGAGTTTTATCAGAAAAATTTGTTGAACGATGGAAAGGAAAACTGATCAACATCCATCCATCTCTTCTCTGGTGCAATAATAGTTCAAGAAAAAGTACCGATTTTGCTTGGTGACGATGAGGATGCGCTTACAAAGGAATTCAAAAGGCTGAGCATTATGCATTCCCTAACCCTCTTAAGCTGGTAGCTACGGGAATAGCATCATTAAGTGAGACAGGAAATACAATTTTTAACTATTAAGTCTGTAAATGCTTTTAATCTAGATGACGTACGTTTTATTATTGTTTTTGTTAAGACTATCAACATAAATTTATTTCTGTTATGACTTTAATCTTATTTACATCTTTCGTCAGTTGTTATACCTTAGATGATGAAATCCTAGAGTATACAAGTTTATCATTCCATTTGTAACGCAAGGAAATAATTATGGTAGAGCAAAATGGATTGGACACCTTCGAATAATAATAAAAGTTGTTGATTTTTGCATGTCCGTTCGTCTGTCCGTCCTCATGAGAAATCGGGTAACTCCTTCGTGGGTTTCCATACAAAAGTTTCATTTTTCACTATATATTTGGACAACGTCTGAGAACGAGTTAACGTAGAGAGCTAAAATTTTGTACACGGCGGGTTCATAAAAATAGTAAATATAATTTTAAAATGGGCTAAATCGGACAACCAGTTCTTGGTGTTGTCTAATAAAAATTTATGATTTTTACGTCCTAGACATTTTTATTGAGCTGAAAAGTTCTTCAGAATATGAAATTGACTTTTTACTGTCCGACGAACCGTTCTACAAATATATGCGAAAACCCACTTCAAAAATCAAACTTGCACAGATGGGTACCATACGAAATTACATACGGGCATTCATCTAGGGTATTATAAAAATTGGTCTTAGACCAATTCTAGCTTTTTTACTTGTTATTTTATTTTTTGTTAACAAGCCTATAATTTTGTTTAGATATACACACTACTAATAAAACAAGGTTTACAATGGTATAGGTTTCATTTTGGGCTTAGGTAAAATGAAAGCAGATATGGGGCTTACCGATTGTGATAATAAAACTAGATTAGTGACTTGTTAAAAAAAAAAAAAACCTTAATTTAACTCGAAAAATGATTGGAAATCCAAAGTTCAGGATTTAAAGCGCTGCATCTCCCGAGGGGAGAGAAATATGGCATCTAATGGCGTATAGCAACCCTCCACAGTACATTAATTTGCAAAAATACAGGATGTTTCATAAAAAAAATGAGCTAATATATTTCAACTCTTCGTAACTATTCCACCCATTAGCCGTTGGCTCAAAATATATGGTTTTTTTTCCATCAAGCTCTATCGAACAACTTACGTAGAACAGAACGCCCCATTTAATATTAATAAATGAGTAAACATTAATCAAAATCATAAAATATTTTATTTGTATGCATTTAACCTTAATATCATTTTACAAAATTATTTCAAATACTGTCCTATTTTATTAAATCGTTTTGTACACTGCTAAGACTATTCTAATTAAAAGTATATTAACAAGTTGATTAAACAGAAAAGATTTTAATTAATTATGTATTTTTGATTCTACAAAAAAATCCATGCGAAAATATCGATCGATTAACAACAAATTACTTTTTTATTCAATATACAACACTTTCAGATTTAATTTTAATATTAAGTGTTTCCTAGTAACCTGTGTCCTAAAGAATTTTAACAACTTAATTTTTTTTTGTTTTCACCTGTAACTTTTTGACAAGAAGTAATCATAAATAGTGCCAACTGCTGGACATAAAAATCTTGTTCTCTTGAGGCGTTCTTTTATGTATCTCTTGTTCTGCTCTGTTCTGCGGACACAAAAGAACACAGCCACTGACATTTAGGGCGTGTATCTTTTTTCCGCTCCGTAGATCGATCAGATTTTTTAGATCGTTCAGAGCACTCTGGAAAAAAAATACAAATCCGGAGTGCTCTGAGTGTGCTGGTAGTTTTTCTTTATATTGGCAGCACTTATGATTTGTGAAATATCTATTGAAAATACAAAATTCTTTATAAAAATAAATAAATAATAATAATAAAGTTATAAAAATAAATAAGGGGTGAAGGAAAGAAATGAAATATGGAATTTAAAGAAGTATTCACATTTTTAATAGGATTTTTTTGCGCTCTATTGGTATTACTGACGGATTGCTCCAGATGCTCCGAAGTTTATCTACGATTAGTTAGAGCACTCTGAGCAATAATAAAGATACACGTTCAGAGCGCTCAGAGTACTCTGAAAGTAAATAAAGATACAAGAAATCGGTGTTCAGAGCGCTCGGAGCGCTCTGAGCAGAATAAAGATACACGCCCATAATAAGAACAGACTGAGCCGGCCTATCTAGTACCTATAGTAAAAAATGGCACAAATTTTTACTAAAATCTATTTGTAACTTTCGAGCTCAAAATGTACACTGAACTGTATCCAATTTTGAAAACAGTACGGCTGTATTGATTGGAATGCATCGTAAATGACATAAAAATGCAGACAAATATATTATTTATATACGTCTATCTCTTACAAGCTCAAGCACATTTGAAATTTTGGGGTTTAAGGTTCGTGTTCAAGTTAAATTAAAATCCCCAAATATTATGATTACACAATCTAATTTATTAACTCAAAATGTGCCTGCTGGCTAGTTGCTCTAGATACCCAAGTTACACAGTTCTCACTCTAAATCTCTATGACATTTCTTCTGGCCTTGCCAGCATTAAAATTTAACAAGCAAGAAGAATAATAATTGGCATTGCCAGCTTACATTATATTCTAGCAAATAAGAAGTAGAATTAGTATGATGTTCCCACAGTACTCCCCCTCTAGTGTTAGCGTAGACGATGTGGGGGGTGCACTGGCCTTCCGCAGCGCGTAACGGTGGGCTGAGTATTTGCTGATGTACTTGAATTGCTGCCTTCTAATGGTAAGTCCTTTGTTGTAACCTTGTGTGATCTTGGTCGGTACTGAATTCCCACTTGATGATGTGGTTCTTGAAAGGTAACTGTCTTTCGTGAACCTTTGGTTGGTGATGACGATGAGTCCTGAATTGATTTATCCTTTATTGTAGGTGCTGAATATGACTCGACAGGGATGTGTGCTGCTTTCAGTCGATCGATTGATATGTTAATCCGCTTGTTGTTGATTTGCAGTTGGTAGTACTTGTCGCTACGTTGCATGACTTGGTAAGGCCCGTCGTAAGGCTGCTGCAGAGGCTTTCGTACTGCGTCGTTGCGGACGAAGACATGAGTGCACTTACCAAGCTCCTTTTGGATGAAGGTTGTTCCCACGCTATGGTGTGTGGTTTGTTTTGGCCTTAAAGTTTGAATATTGTTCCGCAGTCTTGCAATGAATTCGCTATCTGGTCGTGTTGAAACTTCGTTGAAAAATTCACCGGGAAGGCGAAGTGTTTGCCCGTATACAAGTTCTGCTGGTGATGTGTTGATATCTTCTTTGAATGATGTTCGAAGTCCAGGTAGAACAATTGGTAAAGTGTCGACCCAATCTGGTGATTGATGACACTTGATTGCAGTTTTTAATGTACGATGCCATCTCTCTATCAAACCGTTCGACGGAGGATGGTAGCTTGTCGTTCGCCAATGATGACAACCAAGTACTCGTGACAACTCGTTGAAAAGTGATGATTCGAATTGACGGCCTTGATCGCTGGAGATTTTGGATGCTAGACCGAATTTTGCAAACCATCCAGAAATTAGAGCACTAGCCACTGTTTCTGCTGTTTGATCAGCAATGGGGATAGCCTCTGGCCATCTTGTGAAACGGTCGATGATTGTTAGACAATATGAGAATCCCTTTGAATATGGTAGCGGACCAATTAAATCGATGTTTATATGTTCGAATCGTCCAGAAGGCAAAATGTATTTCTGTAATGCTGCTTTGTTGTGGCGGTTGATTTTTGACTTCTGGCATGGCAAACATTCTCGGACCATTCTCCTGCAGTCCTTTTTCATGGACGGCCAGAAAAATCGTTCGGTTATAATTCTAATGGTAGGTCGAGCGCCTTGATGAGCCAAGTTATGGATTTTTCTGATCACATTTTCCCGAAAAGCTGTTGGAATATATGGCCTAACACGACCGGTGGATATTTCGCAGTACACCTGTTTTGATGATCCAGGTAATTGCAATTGCTTTATTTGGATTAACTTGTTGTGCTTCAGTTGACTAAGTTCGTGATTAGCTTGTTGATCTGCGATGGTAATTAATGTCATAATTAATTGTATTATTATCGACTGTTTCGATTTCGGTTAATCCAGGGTTGATGATTGTTCGTGATAACAAATCTGCGATTATGTTGTCCGTGCCTTTGATGTAACGGATATCGGTAGTAAATTGGCCGATGAAATCTAAATGTCGGGCTACGCGCGGAGATGCCTTATCGGATTTTTGTTGAAAAGCGTACGTAAGCGGTTTGTGGTCCGTTAAAATGGTGAATGTTCGACCCTCGAGCATGTGACGGAAATATTTGACGCTCTGATATGCAGCCAAAAGCTCCCGATCATAAGTGCAATAGTTTGTTTGCGCTTCCGAGAGACTTTTTGAATAAAAACCTAGGGGTTGTAGTTCATTGTCGACCATCTGGTATAATGCGGCTCCGACGGCTCTGTCTGATGCATCTACTTGTAATACCAATGGAGCATTTTGATGTGGATAAGCTAAAAGTGTTGCGCTAGCTAGATTTTGCTTGCATGTTTCAAAAGCAGTGATTGTTTCACTAGTCCATTTCAGCGGCGTCTTGTCATTCTTTTTGTTACCGTTGATAAGACTATGTAGTTTAGATTGGCTATCTACGGCATTTGGTAAAAATCTGCGGTAGAAGTTAATCATCCCAATGAACTTGCGTAGGTCTTTGGCTAAAATTGGGCGAGGAAAAGTAGTGATTGACTCGACTTTGTTGAGTAATGGGCGAATGCCCTTAGCACACACTTCGTGGCCTAAAAATTTGACACTTGGTTTTGCGAAATCGCATTTTGCAACGTTGATAACAAGACCGTACTCCTGAAACCTTTTAAACACAGTTCGGAGATGTTTGTGATGCTCCTCGATAGATGTAGATGCGATGATTACATCATCGATGTAAGCGTATGCGAAGTCTAAGTCTCGCAGGACTTCGTGCATGAAGCGTTGAAAAGATTGTCCCGCATTGCACAGTCCGAATTGCATAAAGCAGAACTCAAAGAGTCCGAAAGGAGTTGTAATGGCGGTTTTTTTAATATCGGATTCCTCGAGAGGAATCTGGTGGTATGCACGTTAGAGGTCAATAGTAGAAAATATTGACTTACCTGCAAATGTTGAAGAACAATCCTGGATGTGAGGAATTGGGTATCTGTCTGGGATTGTGATGGAGTTGGGTCTGCGGTAATCCCCGCATGGACGCCATTCCTTCTCGTTCTTTTTTACCATATGAAGTGGGCTTGCCCAGTTGCTATCTGAAGGACGACAGATTCCTTGTTGCATCAGGTATGCGAATTCTGCTTTTGCTGCTTTAAGCTTTTCACCTGTGAGTCGGCGAGGTCGTTCGAATACTGGAGGTCCGTTCGTTTGGATGTGGTGAGTGACGTTGACTATTTTTGTTGTTCCATTTGGGGTCCTTTTGGTGATATCGATATACTCTCTTAAGAGATCAGCACATTGCGAGTCCTCCTTGATGGTTGAAATTTTAATTGATGGTGCATTGAGCAGGATTGCTGCCACTCCTATGTTAGTTTTACTGTCGACAAGCTTTTTCTTATACAAGTCTACCAGTAAACCGAAATGTTTGATGAAGTCAGCTCCGATGATGGGCTTCGTTGTGTCGGCTATAATGAATGGCCAATTAAATTTACGACGTAAACCTACGTTTAGAGTCATCACTCTGTATCCGTATGTACGAATTGTGGATCCGTTGGCAGCGAATAGTGTGATTTGATTGAGCGGATCCTGTGGTGTATTTCGATCGCAAGGTGTCGGTGGCACTAACGAAACGTCAGCGCCAGGGTCTATCAAGAATTGTAGCTGTGAGTTGTAGTCGTGAATGAAAAGACGCGGATACTTAGTTTGGCCTACTTCGTCTGTCTCCTTTGACGAAGGGCTTATGAGTTTTCCGATTGTTGCGTTGATTGACGTGTGAAACGACACGGAGGACTACACTTTTGCGCTGCAGTACCATACCTGCTATGATACCAACAGATGTCGACTAACCGGCGATGACGAGACTGTGATTGTGAACGATTCTGTCTGTTTTGACTACGACTTTCACTAAAATGATTACGACTGGCTCGCAATTCACTGATTTGTGTTGCTAGTTCGGCTATTTGTGCTTCCAAACTAGTAGTACCTTGCGCTGATAGCGCGGAAGATGTGTTGGGCGAACCCTGATAGCGACGAGGTCGTAATTGTTGATTCAGGTGTTGTGACCTTGGTGTGGCAGTTGATGATAACGGTGCCGACTGCGTTAGCACTTGAGTTGTGCTTGCCACATAACGATGTTCCGGAACTAGATCCCAAATTTTATCAGCGATAACCGCTAGATCGTCGAGAGTACCTGGAGCAGCGATAACTACTGCTTGAATGTGTTCAGGCAATTGGCTTAACCATAGCGAACGTAACATTTGTTCAGATATCAAATTTGCCCCTACCTGTCGTTGCTCGTTCAGCAAATGTGAGGGTTTACGTGAACCTAATTCGAGACCTGATAATAATGTTTTGATGCGACGTTGTTCAGATTCAGAATATATGCTGATTATTTGCAATTTTAGTGCGTCGTATTTGTTATTTTCTGGTGGTGATTCGACCAGTGAAGCAACGTGAGTAAGCACTTGCGGCTTTAATTGTGTGAGCAACAGATGATACTTTGTCAGGTCCGATGTAATTCGATAAAGAGCAAATTGTGCCTCCACTTGACGGAACCAGACTCTGATGTTTTGGGGCCAAAACTCAGGCATCGAAATTCTGGCGTTTACAGCCTGTAAATCACTTACAGGTGCATTGTTTGCATTAAGTTGTGTAACTGCTGTAGTTGTCGACGATTCCGGTGGCTTGCTTGTTTCATCAGGCATCCTGAAGAAAGTTTTGATACAAGCGATACAAAAATTGTTTAGTAATGATTTGTAAATTGACGCCGATGTTTTATTATGCGATGCAGTACGTGAGTCTGCGCAGAAATTAAAATCCGACAAAATTATATGTTTTGTATTTGAATATCCGATTTTCTTAGAAGAAAATCTGTTGATGATGAGACAACATGTCGCGGAGAAGGATAAATACAGCACAAATAATAATTTTTCGGTCGGATGCTGGTGAATTTCAACGATTTTATTGTCGATGATGATAGATTGTGTTGAATTGTTGGCAGCTGAACATGATGAAATTGATTGATAATCGCGAGTTTTTACCACTTTAATGATGTTTATTACGCGATCACGTCGGAGTCACCATTTTGGGGTTTAAGGTTCGTGTTCAAGTTAAATTAAAATCCCCAAATATTATGATTACACAATCTAATTTATTAACTCAAAATGTGCCTGCTGGCTAGTTGCTCTAGATACCCAAGTTACACAGTTCTCAATCTAAGGGCCGTATTCACCAAGCCATTTAATACAAATTTAATTTTAATTTAATTATTATTGAGGGACCGCAATTAAATTTTTGTAGCTATTCACCAACCTTAATAAAATAAATAATTTCGGACATTTCGGACTATCAGCTGCAAGATTTCCGAATTTGGCAAGTGACAGTTCTCGTGACAGTTCATGTAATTTAAATATTATTAAAGAAGTTTTTTAGTATTTTTAAATAAAGACGTTTTTATGTATTATTAAATATAATTTATAATATATGTACAATTCGTTTTAATTAAATATGGCCCATATTAAGCAATTCACATATTAAAAACGATTTTAAAAAAATTTGCAATAACTGAACTACGCGCAGAAAAATCGGTCCGAGTATCCCTTATATTCATTTGAGGTTGCTTTAGGTTGTCAAATACAATTTCGATTGGTGGAATTTTCCTGTCTCTTAAGAGATTGTTTAAAACAGCTGTCGCAACAATTACTCTGTTGTGGGCGCTACTCGCATTTCTAAAAAAGAAAAATCGAATCATATATGATTTCCACTAACATGTATATAAATGGACTGATCATTGAACCAAAAATCCATAGCAGTAATAAAGATTAAATTAATTTGTATACTTTTTAATGCACATGAAACTGTAATATGTTTACTTCACAATTGGCCTGGATGCTAATCATGATGAAGTTTTTTATTTAGATTTTTATTTAATTAATTTATACCAGGCAGAGAACTGCCAAACTTACGGTTTATATGGCTAAGAGCCGCTGTGATCTTATTTTTATACGATGGCAGGTACTTGCCGATCTTTTAATAGTATGGCAGAGTGTGCCGCTGTTTTATTATTATTGGCAGGGTATGCCTATATGTATTTAGTATGGCAGAGTATGCCGCTGTTAGGTAATCCTTTGGGCAGAGTATGCCGCTATATATATTTACTGGCAGAGTATGCCGATCTTAGGGTGAGAAATAAAGAAACACCTTGATGAATGATTTACTTCTGAATTTTAATCAATTGTCACAGGTTATTTATACAGGTGACTTCCCTATACAGTGCTTATACAAAGGTGGGGATTATTGCAGAATTGCAATAATTGAATTAAACATATTTTGTTGTGTCAGCTTACCTGATCACAAGCCATTTGAATTTTCGTGTAAAGCGATGACCTCGGGTATGAATATTTTACCAATCAAGAATTATGCTTGCATAGTGGAATTTGCTTGCTTTGCAAAATTCTTCTTGGGGTCGTACAAACTTTGTTTATTTTAATTATTTTTCGGTTTGATTTTTGTTTGTAATTATTTACCGTGGTCATGGCTTTACAAAACTATAAACCGTGATTCTATTCACGGATATCGTAATATATCTAGACAGTTAAATTCTTGCTTCTTCAAACTTTTAACAACCCTATTAAAAATATGACATTTGACTGCATGACACTTCAATCAGCTGACATCGAAATTAAATTTATTTAAGAGAGGGTAAGGCCTCACTTAAAATTAAATTAAAATTAAATTTTCATTAAATCGACTCGGTAAGGGCTGTATTCACCAAGCAAAATTAAAAAAAATTTCAATTAAAGCTATTCACCAACCACACTTACCGAGTCGATTTAATGAAAATTTAATTTTAATTTAATTTTAAGTGAGGCCTTACCCTCTCTTAAATAAATTTAATTTCGATGTCAGCTGATTGAAGTGTCATGCAGTCAAATGTCATATTTTTAATAGGGTTGTTAAAAGTTTGAAGAAGCAAGAATTTAACTGTCTAGATATATTACGATATCCGTGAATAGAATCACGGTTTATAGTTTTGTAAAGCCATGACCACGGTAAATAATTACAAACAAAAATCAAACCGAAAAATAATTAAAATAAACAAAGTTTGTACGACCCCAAGAAGAATTTTGCAAAGCAAGCAAATTCCACTATGCAAGCATAATTCTTGATTGGTAAAATATTCATACCCGAGGTCATCGCTTTACACGAAAATTCAAATGGCTTGTGATCAGGTAAGCTGACACAACAAAATATGTTTAATTCAATTATTGCAATTCTGCAATAATCCCCACCTTTGTATAAGCACTGTATAGGGAAGTCACCTGTATAAATAACCTGTGACAATTGATTAAAATTCAGAAGTAAATCATTCATCAAGGTGTTTCTTTATTTCTCACCCTAAGATCGGCATACTCTGCCAGTAAATATATATAGCGGCATACTCTGCCCAAAGGATTACCTAACAGCGGCATACTCTGCCATACTAAATACATATAGGCATACCCTGCCAATAATAATAAAACAGCGGCACACTCTGCCATACTATTAAAAGATCGGCAAGTACCTGCCATCGTATAAAAATAAGATCACAGCGGCTCTTAGCCATATAAACCGTAAGTTTGGCAGTTCTCTGCCTGGTATAAATTAATTAAATAAAAATCTAAATAAAAAACTTCATCATGATTAGCATCCAGGCCAATTGTGAAGTAAACATATTACAGTTTCATGTGCATTAAAAAGTATACAAATTAATTTAATCTTTATTACTGCTATGGATTTTTGGTTCAATGATCAGTCCATTTATATACATGTTAGTGGAAATCATATATGATTCGATTTTTCTTTTTTAGAAATGCGAGTAGCGCCCACAACAGAGTAATTGTTGCGACAGCTGTTTTAAACAATCTCTTAAGAGACAGGAAAATTCCACCAATCGAAATTGTATTTGACAACCTAAAGCAACCTCAAATGAATATAAGGGATACTCGGACCGATTTTTCTGCGCGTAGTTCAGTTATTGCAAATTTTTTTAAAATCGTTTTTAATATGTGAATTGCTTAATATGGGCCATATTTAATTAAAACGAATTGTACATATATTATAAATTATATTTAATAATACATAAAAACGTCTTTATTTAAAAATACTAAAAAACTTCTTTAATAATATTTAAATTACATGAACTGTCACGAGAACTGTCACTTGCCAAATTCGGAAATCTTGCAGCTGATAGTCCGAAATGTCCGAAATTATTTATTTTATTAAGGTTGGTGAATAGCTACAAAAATTTAATTGCGGTCCCTCAATAATAATTAAATTAAAATTAAATTTGTATTAAATGGCTTGGTGAATACGGCCCTTAGTATGATGTTCCCACAAAATCAAATTTACAGAGGAACACATTTTCAGTAATATTCAGAATTAGTTTTTGTTTTTATTAAAACGAGTTTAACTTCCTACCTAAACAATTTTCATTTAATGCAAACGATTTTACAACATCTTTAGTGATTCCAATCTACAAATAATAACTAATTATAAATCATTGTGCAATTGTACGAAATAAAGAGTTTTCACAGCCTGTTCAATAATTGTGCCATTTTTGAAGCAAAAACGCTCAGTCCATTCTTATTATATGTCAATGAACTAAGCGCTAGCTTCCGCTGACTGATGTTATGTCGATTTCAATGGGACCATTTGAGTGTTGCACTTTTTCTGGCAGCGGAGAACTGGGAGCACTGAAGTCCATCGAACATAATTCTGTCATATTCCTTGTATTTGTGGACACACGTATTTTATACACGGAACTGTCAAACGTAATAAATGCTCTTTATTGATATATAGACACAAGTTCTTCTTAATTTTATGCCATTTAACTCCAAAATTTCACAAATAATCGCGACAGTACACTTTGACAGCGCAACTTGAATATGTATTGGTAACACCGACAAAATATCCGGTGCAAAGTAGGGGAAGTGAGTGCAAAACTTGTGTTGCACTTCTGCTATAAAAATTGTCCCATCAAACATTTTCAGTGTTGCACTGCTGGAAAAAGTGCAATACTGGTGTTGCACCGACCGAAGTGCCATCGAAATCGACATCTTGACAGTTAACAAATTCGGATGATTCTATTCAATTAAGTTTTCACGCGTTTGGCCTGTTAATGTAGTTTCTCCTAATTATTTATTCGTATTAATAGGACTTTGGAAAGTTGAATTTTGTAAGGAATTGGCGGATTTCTTACCTTTTACTCTCGTCTAAAAATCTTTATACAGAACGAATGAAATGGCTGGTAATTTTTGGCAAAGCTCTCACGCTCAACAATGGATTTTAGATAGACAAGATTTAATAAGGGAACGCCAGTTTGATTTCCAAGTCTTAACAGAAGACGAATATCAGAAAATTTTCATTTTCTTCGCCAATGTTATTCAAGTGCTGGGTGAGCAACTCAAACTGAGGCAGCAAGTAATAGCAACTGCAACGGTTTATTTTAAAAGATTTTATGCTAGAAATTCATTAAAAAATATCGATCCATTACTTCTTGCACCAACATGTATTTTATTAGCATCTAAAGTTGAAGAATTTGGTGTAATATCAAATTCCCGTCTAATTTCTACATGTCAAACAGTCGTCAAGAATAAATTCAGTTATGCATATCAACAAGAATTCCCTTATCGTACCAATCACATCCTCGAATGCGAATTTTACCTTTTAGAGAATTTAGACTGCTGCCTTATTGTATATCAGCCATACAGGCCTCTTCTTCAACTTGTACAAGATATTGGCCAGGAGGAGCAATTGCTAACGTTAACGTGGAGAATAATCAATGACTCCCTGAGAACAGATGTTTGCTTACTCTATCCGCCTTACCAAGTAAATATATACTAAATATAATTTGGTCAATAATCACGTAACAATTTACTTCATTTTTAGATTGCAATAGGATGTCTACAAATTGCTTGCGTTATTCTACAAAAAGACTTCATGAAGTCATGGTTTGCAGAGTTGAATGTAGATATGGATAAAGTGCAAGAAATCGCGCGAGCAATAGTGAATCTCTTTGAATTGTGGAAAGATTGGAAAGAAAAAGAAGAAATCCAAGGACTGTTAGCGAAAATTCCGAAACCAAAGCCAGCGCCACAGCGATAGCTTTAAATATTATATATATATTATGTTAACGGAAATAATATAAGAAAGATACCCATTATTTCTCTAAGATCAATTTCAATGTTTTTGCAATATACAAAAGCAGTTTTCTTATTTTTACAGTGATTATAACTATCTCAAGTTCTATTAAGAATCGGTCTGGTATTTTAAGGCGTAGCCTAAAGCCTATCCTTTTTCACACGAACGAATTATTTTGGGTATAATATGACGAAGTCGTAAGATAAAGTTTTTGATAACTTTTGTAATGCAGAGAAAAAACTGATGCGAAATTTAAAAAATTGTGCACATAATCTCCAGTTTTGTACTTGCTGAAACCAGCAATAGTTTGTAATTGTATGCAGTTTCCAACAGTTGTTTTTCGTTCAAGCATTTTTGATTAATTGATTTTATTAGTACATGTGACTATAAAAAAAATCATAAAATATAACAATTTTGCGTCTAACTAATTAACTAATTATTCATTATATGTACATATATGTACATAATATTAATCTACCGTACCTTCCTTTCAATGAACATTTTCTAAAATAAATTTCTTTTAAAACAATTTAACACTTTCTTTTTCACTGAATTAGGCAAACCATTAAAAAAAATTGTACCGTCGTACAATAACGAATTTTGCGTATACTAACTCGATTCCATCTTGACAACCTGAAACAGTGATTTCCTTGAGGTTGTATGGCTGGAATTCTCCAACATATACAATATTTCTGAATAAATATTCAGGCATTTCATCATATTCTTAAACACAAACATCATTGCGTTATACGTTGATGTCGAGAAGTCTCATTCTTGCAGTTCGATGTCATTTTGGGTTATATTCCATTGGTAAGTTCCATGAAACTGAATATTTTCCATATCATGATCTTGAGTTATATTAAAGTACTCTACTTTTGATGCTTTGATTAACCTATATGTGGAGTAGGAATTAATCAAACTTTAAAATAGACTGTTCTTGAATTTCTTTTTATCGTTAGTCTGTAGGTTTTTTCTCGTTGAATATAGATTCCATTAAATCTCATACTACACATCTGTCTTTATTTTAATTGGCATCGTCCATACGTACTTGAAGTATCAATGACGGTAAGAAGAAAGCGGTAGTCTGTGTGTTTTAATGAGAATCCATTTTAACCAAATTATACGTCGCGTGTCGCTTAAAAAACTCTTTAGTCTTGTTCTCATTTTAACATTTCTACATATATGACTTTATTACTATTTTCTATAGGTTTACCAAGGCATTTTTGATACACTTAGATTAGGTATCAGTTTGTTCTTATGGTCCTTGAAGTCCTGAAATCCCACGTTCGCCTGGATACAAAATAATAAGAGTGTAGTATTTGATCTAGAGCCTTTACTTCCTTTTATATTGTTACGGGCAACAAAAAGAGACAAGTGACATCTACTGAAAATGAAGAGTAAACAACTCAAGGTTCGAAGAATCGATGATTCTTGAATTAAATCTTTGGAATGGTTCTAGAATGGAATCAAGAAGGCTCTGGAGAGTTTGTAGAATATAAATATAGCAGTTGCCACCACCAGAGCATGAGTCTTGTCTTAGACAGTGCAGTGTTTACAAGTGAGAATAATAAGCAGGCGAGAGGATTCTAATTGGATTGCGGTAATTGGAAATACAGTCCTAGCGATAATTAAAGTTGAGTTACTTAAGTAATTGTTTGTGAGTTTTATAAGAGTAGAGTGAAAATAAAGAACTTGTGAATTAAAATTTGAATTAGCAATAACTGGTGTCAGAATGTTATGGAACTATGTTGAGTGATGGACTTGGACGTAAAGTCCCGACTGCCAGCGTGAGCTGACAGCTCACTCGGCGGACAGCGTTGACTTCAGGGCGGCACGCTAGCTCACCTCGGCTATTGGCGGAGAGTGTGTTGAGGTTCCACGAAAACCTGCCGCTGCCGCCTGCCACATACAAAAAGAATTCGCGCCTACTTACAAAAAAAAATACGCCGGCACTGTAACGACGAGCTTGTCAGACGACAGATCTATCTATATCCACTTCTACCTGGGTATATGTGGATACTGCATCCGACACCTCTTTGCTACAAAAATCATGTCCAGGATATGCGTGGGTGGCTGCACAGCAATTGCCGCCAGCGGTCAGTCGACTAGGCGGAGTCCTTGCCACCCACATCCCTTCAATGCTTGTTAAGCTGTGCATAATCGACAGAATAACTGACCAGACAGACGGACGGACAGTAAAAAAAGGAACTTATAAGTGTGACTGCGGACGGACAGGCAGACAAAAAAAAACATATGTATGGGCTTCCTCCTTCTGGTGGTACCTGAAAGGCTGGAAAGAATACAATATATATGATTGAATGCTGTAAGAAAAGAAGAACAGAAGACCTCAGCAATGCCGAACAAGTCTTAATTCACTCGGAGAGTTTTCAACGCCGACAGATGAACGAATGAGAGAGAGAGTTGAGAGGAGTCTCCGATGATGTTGAGACTCAGGCTTTGGGTACTATTGGGCCCAGACGCCCCCATCCACCCTGGCTAAGCCTCCAACGTCATCTGTTAGGAAGTAATGTCGCCTTACCGCTCCATCCGACCAACGACCTCCTTACTTCATCCTGCTGTTTACCAACGTTACCAGTAGACTAAGCACAAAACGGAGCACAAAAAAAAGGAAACCCAATTGGGCACATTAACCTCTCCCATCTGAAAACCAAGGAAGATAAAAAACAAGTTATGAGCCTAAGTAGCATGCAATGAGAGCATGCAATTTTCCTCAGGTTTGAGTGTCTCGTTATTCACTTCCTCTTTTACATGCGGGATGCTCTAAACTTAAACCTACTCCTTACTAGATACACTTATGATCTACAAACAAAGTTATCTGAAATTCCAAAGTAATAATAAAAAAAAATAAAAAAATTGAAGTCTAATAAATATTACACTAAATGAAGAAAGTTAATTTGTTTCGACGAATATTGTATATTAAACTGACCCTTTAACCCTCGCCTGGACGGACAGAGATGTACTGCTGAGATCCCGTTGACTCGTTATGCATTCGCTGGATAGTAGTTACGCTATGCACCCGCGAGACCACTTTTTCCATACAAAAAGTGTCCGGAAATTTCAAACTATTTTGATGGATCACTGTGGGTTCTGCGGAGGGTGAGCAATTTTGAGGCGGTTCTGAGGCCGCTTTTGTACTGAAAATTAACATTATACTGTGACAGTACCAGACCACTTTTTCCATACAAACAGTGTCCGGAAAATTCAAACTATTTTGCTGGGTCTAGACCGGGTTCTGGGCCACTGGGGGATTCCGTCTAGTGGTATATGTCACAGGGCCTGCCTGGGGGAATTCCTTTCCTACCGTCTGGCTGAAGCTCTAAACATTTGTGAAGGGGTGCGTAGCTTTATTGGTGGAGGTTTCTAGTTAAGTTGATCTGGTCTTGGAGGCTACAATTTGACCTTGAGATGCCCCTCCTGTGTCTGGCTACTGGAGATTTGCTGAGAGCTTTAGTTAGAATATCTGATACTATGACCAGCACTGTCTGGGGCGTGTTGGATTGGGCTACGTTACCTGTACCAAGGCTTGGGTGGAATGTGTGTGGCTTAAGTAATGATGTGAAATGCCCTAAGCGTGTTTATATCGGGGCTGTATACTTGTCAGCTTGAGTTTGTTGTTAGTTGTTTACTTTAGTTGAGTGCCTGTGGTGTGTTGGGCTGGGCTACTTGGTGGCTGAGCAAACGTTACCTAAGGCGTGGATGCATGTGTGCAACTGTGTATTTATGTCGATAAGAAATGTTATGAAATTCCCTAAGTGAATTAGTGTAATTAGTATAAGTAATAATTCAAGTTAATCCTAGAATATTTTTGTTTATACCAATAGATTCTAGAAAGTGTCAGTGGGGGTCTTAGTAATAGGGGTGGACAAATCCTCTACGGGCTATGGGTTTCGAGATATTAGTGATCTTACCTTTTGAGGTATAATTAGTAGAAGTAATAATTCAAGTTAACCTTAGGATATTTTTTGTCCATGCCAATAGTATTAGTACTATGGGGTAAACATTTTCATCAGAAATCCTCTACGGGCTATGGTTCGAGATATTAGCTATCTTACCTTCTCAGGTGTAATTAATATTAGTAGCACAAACAAAAAACAACAACAACTATAACCTAAGTTGTGGATTAAAGATTTGATGATATTAATCTGTAGGTGCCTTTAATAAACATGATTGCACCATGTAGCCATATATCTAAAAATAGATCAGGCGAAGCTGGTTGGGGTGAATGTAGGTAGATATGTTGACTTAGATATGAAATGGAAATTTATAAATGCTTAATTTTGCTCTTCAGGTGTAATGCTTCTAATTTGATTCCTTGCATAAACAAATTCGTACAGTACATACAGTAAAATAAACAAATTCGCTGTCAAATAAAGTAAACAAATTGAGCGATTTATGAAAGATTCCTAATTTCTTTAGCAGAAAACAACAATAACAACTGATATTAATCTGTAGGATGTGATGTTGTAGATGAGTAGTGGAAGTTATAATTGAAAATGCCTTTTGCTGTAAAAAACAACAACAACTATAACGTAAGTTCTGGTCTGTAGGTATCTTTATAAATAAGAGTGATCATGCTATGATATTCGATATCTAAAAATAGATCACAGCTGCTTGGGATGGTAAGACACATGAAATCATTAGACGTAATGGGAATTTATTTATTTATTTATTTGAAAAAAAGTTACTACGATAATGAACAGACAAAGTCCAATAATACATTACCGTACAGATTAAACAAAATATTAAATAAAAAAGTAAGAAGAAGAAAATATTAATAATAATATAAAAGAAAAATGAAATAGGTACATAATTCATGAATAAGAAAAGAAAAAATATAAAATAAAAAGCGAAAATAAAGATAAAAAATAAAGCTAACTAAAACTAACTAAGAAAGAAAAAAGAAATTAATATGTTCAATACTACATCTATGTGAAGATTATGAAAACAATAGCATAAAGATAGAAAAAGTCAATTTGAAACGAGGCATAGGTAGAAGGGTGAAATGCTAGCTAGAGAGTCTGATCTCATTGAGTGTCAGTCTTTTAAATATCGGGAGGTCGGTATTAAAGATATCAATACAATTGAAATTTAAATTATACGATTTGAGAATTCTGAAGATAGGCGACTTTTCCTTGATGTTGGATCTACGGGAGGGCAGTCTGAAGTAAGCTATATTTCTGGGTGCGCGAGTGGGAGCGTTAAAGTCGATTCTAGACAGTATAATAGGACAATCAAATAGACAGTTTACCGTCTTAAAAAGAAAGATATTATCCAGGTATGCTCTGCGTTTGACTAAGGATAGCAAATTAAAATGACTGAGACTTTCGGGATATTCAACGGAAATATTATAGAATTTAAATAACAAGAGCCTGGAAAATTTCCTCTGAACTGACTCGATTTGATCGGAATAATTAGAGTAAAACGGATTCCACACTTGACATGAGTATTCAAGAATACTTCTAACTATAGAGTTAAAAAGACTAATATAAGAGTCGGAGCATTTAAAGGACCTGCATGTACGAAAAATAAACCCGATTAACCTAAATGCTTTGGAAGTAATGGCTGTAATATGGGAGGCAAATGTAAGCTTTGAATCAAATATAACCCCCAGGTCCTTTATTTCATTCACACGAGGGAATTAAAGCCTTATCAGAAAATTTTCGATGTAGGTGTTTGTATGTGTATGTATTGAAAAGTCTTACATTTTATGAAGAATTGTTTTTTATTTTCAATAAAATTTCTCAATCAGTCACACTGTTATGAGATTTGATTGATCCCCGATATCATAGTTCACATGAAGCTGATAAGAATATGATAATTTTATCTTCATACTATTGCGGTGATCACATTATTTTCTTACCATTAGGTTGAGAGTGGGTTTAATTAAATGTTTTGATGAAAGAAGGTGATGTTATTATATCAATGTAGTATGATATCTTGTCATAGATGAGTAATGGAAGTTGTTTGGGTATAGTAAAAGACTTTTCATCAAATTTTTGGTGATAAGGTGTAATGGCATGACCAGTTTTGCCACACGAAATCTTTCTAGAGGAACTTGTCGAAAGTGATTGAGCAGCCACATCTGAAAAAATTGCATATTATCATTAGCTTGAGAGTGGGTTAATTAAAAGCATTAACGAGCTATCATATTAATGTAGGATGATATGCCGACTTAGATGAGTAATATAAATTAGTAAAATTTTCGGTGACCAAGTGTAATGTGCTTGAAATATAATATAACTTCTTGCGTAGTTAAACAAATACATTCGAATAAAATAAACAAATTGATTTATGTTTTTTTTTGTGTCTAGGGCTGGTGAGCATAGGAAGCTAGCAGAGTTATTAACCATGATATCATAGTTCACATGAAGCTGATAAGAATATGATAATTTTATCTTCATACTATCAGATTGAGCACATATTTTCTAACCATTACGTTGAGCGTGGGTTTAATTAAAAGTTTTGATGAAAGAAGGCGGTATTATGATATTAATGTAGTATGATATGCTGTCTTAGATGAGTTGTGGAAGTGATCAGCAATATCGCTTCATATTTATCTCTCTAAAGCATCATCCGAATGGTGTTGTATGAATGAAGAAAAAACTGATAATTCTTCAAGCCTATAGTGAAGACCGTGGTGGAGGTTGAGCGTGGGTACTGTAAGTTGTGTATATATTAATTGTGTTGTATATTAATCTAGTAGGATATGAAAGCTTTAGTGAAGAGCGTGGATTTAACACACTGTCAAATCTCTTCTGTTGCTACTCCAGCATAGCATCCCTGACGAAAGCCGACTTTCAAAGCAGCTGCCGCCAATAATTGTTTGCCTGCACTTTAATTTGCGATGCCTTCAAAACCTGAAGACATAATCATAATCCAAAAAGATTTGGCAGAGGAATTAAAGCGTATTTTAGCAAATTTCAAGAAAGACGGAGCTGAAAGAAAAACAGAGGAATACTTGCAAAACAGGCTCAAGCAGTTGGAAACAATCTGTGCAGATTTTAACGACCATCATCTACAGCTAACAGAGTGCGCAAAACCAGAACACCCGTATTTCACCGATAGGTTATACGAAAGGACACACGAGCTGTTTAAGCAATCAGTTGAGTTGATAGCCAACTACCAGATTCCCAAGAAGTACCAACTACCAATCACCAGCACAACTGGCTTAAAAACCACAATGACCACACCAACGTTACCAGTTACTACAACTGCGCCATCTCCTCCAGCAGTAACCACAACGGCTGGAGCAGCAGCACTAAGTAACTTTGAAAGTATCAATACGCTCACAGCAACAACACAGAATCTTGGATATAATCCTCAATTCAACACGCTGCCTAGCGCAACAACATCCTGGAATCTTCAGCAACAGAACCTAGATCAAATCAGAGTTAACAACTATCCAAAACTTCCACCAATACAAATTCCTAAGTTCAGTGGAGATTACAAGGACTGGAAGTCTTTCATAGACATTTTTAAGAACGTCATCCACAACAACTTACACATAAGCAACATTGAAAAGATGCAGTACCTCCTATATCATTTAGAGGGTGACGCAAGAAGGGTTATAAGTCATTTGCAATTGAGCAGCCAAAACTATGAAACTGCTCTGCATTTGATAGAAGCCAGATTTAATAATAACAGAAAAATCGTCACAACTTATGTGAATACTATCATGGATGCCAAGAATGTAGAATACAGGTCCCAACAAGACATAATAATGCTTTATGATACCATTAGAGAGTGCTTGGAAGCTCTGAAGCTTTTAAGCTACAAAACAGACGAATGGAGTCCAATTATTGTATGTATCGCAATGAGGAAGCTAGACGCAGAAAGTCTTCGCCTGTTTGAAGAAAGCCTGCTAAATCCAAGGGAAATGCCCTTAGTTACCGACCTACTGAGGTTCCTAGAGAAGCGGTATCAGGTATTGGAATGCATAGAAAATTCAAAACGCACAAGGCCCGGCACTTCAAAATGCTTTAAAAAAGCATTTCACACCACATTAAGAGGCTCATGCATGATTTGCAACAAGGAGCACAAACTCTACCAGTGTGGAGAGTTCAGAAAATGGAACGTGGATGATAGACAAGCCCTTGTCAAGCAAAAGGATCCAACAAGCTTTGTGCCATTTGCAATAAAAGGCACCATACTTTACTGCACAAGGGCAATCAAAATAGTCCTGCCACCCCAGGCATATCACACGTACGCCAGAATCAGACCATGAGCACAAATATGTCTACCAATATGTGCAGCGTGGACAAGGCTCAACCATCACATCCAAAGGGAAATGCTATCAGCTGTCATACCAATAAAGTGAGAATGCCTAACGTGTTGCTACCTACAGCAATCATCAGAATTAAAAATATATATGGACAGTTGGAAAGCTTCAGAGCATTAATCGACCCTGGATCACAGGTATCGCTAATAACAGAACAGGCGGTTCAATTTTTAAAGCTCCGTAAGGATCACATCAGAGCCACGATTTTTGGAGTTGGAGAAGCCGAGTCAGCCAGAGCGAGCAGCAAGGTAAAATTAAGTATCCAACTTAAAGATCAAACGAATTCTTATCTTTCTGTGGACGCCCTTGTTTTACATAAATTGAACTCTCTGTTACCAGAGGCATCTGCTCCAGGCATAAATATGAAAAAATTCAAAAACCTGAATTTAGCTGATCCTACATTCCACCAACCAGTCCCAATAGACATATTGTAAGGCGCAGATGTCTATGCCAACATTATAATTAAAGGTTTTAAGAAGACAAAGCCTCTCGCACAAAATACCAAATTGGGGTGGATAATTTTTGGAAGCGTTCCAAACAGCAACAGCGAAACGCTGAAGCTAGCGAGTTTCCTATCTCTCGCAGAAATAGAAGAGAGTTTAGAAAAATTCTGGGATATTGATAACAACCACGTAAATTTGGAACAAAACAACCACTGTGAAGAACATTTTAAACATAATTACAGAAGAGATGCAGCAGGACGTTACGAAGTCAGTCTGCCTTTCAAACAAGAACTGGGGGAGCTAGGCGATTCCAAGTGCATAGCAATAGCCCGACTACGGCAGATAGAAAAAAGACTGGAAAGGGAGCCAGAACTATCAGTGGAATATAATGCCTTCTTAAAAGAATATCTTGCAATGGGGCACATGAGTCCTGCCAAACCGTATGCAGGAAAACAGTCTGACGTCTATTATCTACCGCATCACGCCGTACTTAAAACCGATAGGTCCACAACTAAGCTGCGAGTTGTCTTTGATGCATCGTGCAAGTCAAAGTCTGGACTAAGCCTCAATGATTTGCTACATTGCGGCCCTAAAATCCAACAAGATCTTACACAGATCATATTAAGATGGAGAAAGCACCGCTATGCTTACACTGCTGATATCGAGAAGATGTTCAGACAGATCAACATTAAAGAGTCTGACAGGAATTATCAAAGGATATTGTGGCGGCAACATCCAATAGAACCCATCCAGGAGTTCAAATTAAATACAGTTACCTATGGCACAAGTCCTGCCACGTATCTTGCAGTAAGAACCTTGAAGCAATTAGCTAAAGATGAAGGCAGCAACTATCTAATAGCAAGAGAAATACTTTCTACTGACTTCTACGTGGATGATATGCTTACAGGGGCTGACACCAAATCAGAGGCTCTACAATTACAGGAGCAGACAATTGCATTGCTACGAGCTGGTGGCTTCAATCTGCGGAAATGGACGACTAACGATGATGGTCTTCTGAGAACTATACCAGAGGAAATAATAGAGCAAGGGATCATGGAAATTAAAGAACACGATACAATAAAAACCTTAGGAATTCATTGGAATCCAATTCGTGATGAATTCCGCTTTAGATTAAAAACACATGGAACAAGCAACAGCATAACAAAACGAACACTGCTATCAAAAATTGCTTCCATTTTTGATCCTCTGGGTTGGCTCGCTCCCGTAACCATAACTGCAAAGCTGATAATGCAGTCACTATGCAGAGAACAAACAGACTGGGACAGAGAAGCACCCTTAGAAGTAACGAAGGCCTGGCAAGGGCTTGAAAGGGAGCTGGGTGAACTGGAGAAAATCACGATTCCTCGATGGATAAACTACCGTCGAAACAATGAAATCCAGCTTCACGGATTTTTTTGTGATGCTTCTGAAAAGGGTTGCGCTGCTGTTGTGTATGCTCGTACTACAGACTGTCATGGGAAAACTCACGTCACAATGCTCACAGCTAAAACTAAGGTAGTCCCCTTAAAGCAAAAGATTTCTCTCCCACGGTTAGAGCTCTCTGGTGCCGCACTATTAGCAAATCTGCTTACAGCGGTAATAAATACTTTGGACATACAACCAGCCGATATAGTTGCATGGTGTGATTCTGAAATTGCATTAGCTTGGATAGCCAAGAATCCAATAACATGGAATACATACGTTGCCAATAGGGTAGCCGATATACAAGGCCATTTTCCCAAGAATATCTGGAGACACGTTCCATCTCGCGATAATCCCGCAGATGCAGCAACAAGAGGAATCAGTCCAAAGAAGTTAGCCACTCACGACATTTGGTGGAGAGGACCACTTTGGCTATCACAAGCTCCGGAAGCATGGCCACAACAGAAATTAAAGTTGCAAACTAACGAAGAGAGCAAGAGACATTTTCAAGTGCTAACTAGCCAGGTATCCAATTCAGAAATATTTAAATGTTCTACTTTTACTCGCCAATTGAGGGTAATGGCATACTGCAGAAGATTTATTGGCAATTGCCGCCGATCAATGCCGCTGCGAGACACAGAATACCTGACTTCCAAAGAGCTACAACAAGCAAAACTTTGTATAGTGAGGATTGTCCAAAGAGAAGCATTCAATGAGGACTTAAGCATCCTCGAAAGAAACAAGACCTTGATGAACTCGAGTAAGCTTCTTTCTCTCAATCCATTCTTAGACAAGGAAGGGATTTTACGAGTCGGAGGTCGAATAAAACATTCAACGCTATCCGAAGACACCAAACATCAAATGCTACTTCCCCAAAAACATCATGCAACAAATTTGATAATTGATCACGCGCATCAACAAACATTGCATGGAGGAACCCAGCTCACATTAAACTATCTGAGGTCGCAGTATTGGGTTATTAATGCAAAACGCACTGTACAGTCGAGAATTCACAGATGTATTACCTGTCTAAGGCATCGGCAAGCATCCCACCAACAACTTATGGGGAATCTGCCAGCAATTCGAATCACACCAGCTCCACCGTTTTCCCACTGTGGCATAGATTACGCAGGACCCTTCATCACAAAAATGGCAAAAGGAAGGGGCACCAAAACACTAAAAGGTTATATTTCGCTATTCATTTGCATGGTTAGCAAAGCAGTTCACCTCGAGCTGGTAAGTGACCTCACCTCGGATGCCTTCCTAGCAGCGTATAGACGATTCGTGTCCCGCCGGGGAAATGCCAAGCAGATATTCTCTGACAATGGCACCAATTTTGTTGGTGCCCACAACAAATTGGACAAGGATGTGAAGGAAGCAATCACACAGTCAACAAAATATGTTGCTGAAATCACAGCAAATGATGGCACGGAATGGAGTTTCATTCCGCCAGGAAGCCCACACCTTGGTGGGCTGTGGGAGGCTGGAGTAAAATCTGTGAAGACTCACCTTAAAAGGGTACTAAGTGAAACACTCCTAACCTATGAGGAGTTCACAACCGTCATTTATCGAGTAGAGGCATGCCTGAACTCTAGGCCGATTGGCCAATAATCAAGTGATCCGCAGGATCTTGAGGCATTAACTCCAGGACACTTTTTAATAGGCCGACCCCTACTAGCACCACCAGAGCCTGACATTACGGATATAAAGGTGCATGACAAATGGAAACAGCTTACAAAATACTACCAAGAGATTTGGCAAAGATGGTCTGCGGAATATCTAACAACGCTACAGCAGAGAAGCAAATGGAAGACCAAGAGGGAAAATCCTAACATTGGTGAACTAGTATTGGTCAAGGACGATAACCTTCCACCACAAAAATGGGCATTGGGCCGAATTGTCGATCTCCATCCTGGCGAAGATAACGTCGTCCGCATTGTATCAGTACAATACAGAAACGGCATCAAGAAAAGACCGCTGAATAAACTATGCCAACTCCCGTTAAATATCCATGACTCCGAGGCACAAACACCGTCACTGAAGGTGAGCACAACAGTGACTACTATTTCAGATTCTGAATCTAGACCTCGTAAAAGGCCACAAGAGCACGAGCAACATATAAATGTAACAAGCCCAAACAATCCAGAACTACTGAAGAACAACAATACTCAAAAAGCCCTGAACAATATCGGCTCACCAATTAAAATAAAAAAGAGAAAAGTAGCACCTTGTACTTGGGCAGCAAAATTCCTGCACACCACATTGTTAATTCTGTACTGGATCACAGTAGTCGTTGCTTAAGATTACACGATTTTCCAGCCTAAACCAGGTCTTTACATAGAAAACTTGGGACATGCACAAATTAAAAGGGGGAATCTGAGGCTACAGATAACCTTTCCTACAGATGAAGCCATTCAAGACCAGAAAAAAATTGACAGCACTTGGGAACGTGTAAAAGAAATGTGCGAAAAGAACAAGATCCTTACGGATATAACTCACTGTGAAGTGCTATTTCAGCATTTATCAACAAAACGACAAGGTTTGCTCAAGTCCACCAGTCAAATCATCAACTTTATCCAGCAAAGGCACCGAAGCAGGAGAGGCATTTTTGGTAGGCTACTCACAGGTATATTTGGAGTAAATGATGAAGTCTATTTAGAGATAGAACATCTTCAACACAACCAAGAAAACATCTTGCAATCAACCAACTAACAGGTTCTCTTTCTCAATCAGAGAATAAACCGTTCGAATACGGTCATAGAAGAGACGCTTAAACACTTCGATGCATGATTGGAAAAGGCAATTGGCTCCATAAATGAGATGGCCACCTGGTACTCTACTGCAGATCACAATAGAGTCAGTATTGAAGTTTTGTCGACCTACATCAGTGCTGAAAATTATTATAATGAACTTCAAAGCAAATACAATAACTGAATAAACGCACTGCATGAGCACGCACACCTCCTAGATTTTATAACATCACAAGACATCGACGAGTTAATTAAAAATGTCTCAATAAAGCTTGGCGCTGATCTTCTTATCGATAGAACACCTCAGCACCGTCTAGAAGTCAACGCAAACAACGGCACGCTGAAATTATATGGCTACTTAAGCATCATAGAAAAGAACTTGTACGATTTGATGCACATCACATCAATACCTCAGTTAATATCAAATGACTCTTTCGCAGTAGCCAACCTAAAATCTTCTACCTTCGCCGTTAATTTCAACCATGAAACCTATTTCAACTTAGAGGAAGAAGAACTAAAGGCATGCAAGATATCCGGATCCCACGTCTACCGTTGCGCTCCGACAATTATTCACAATATTGATAACAGTCCATCCTGTGTCATAGATGAGATCTACGGTCGTCACACAAAAAACATGTGTGAAATGCAGCACCTAAGTCTGAATAGAATTGTCTGGAAAACACTGATGATGGAAAACACCTGGTTGTATGTTACTACGAAGGCCAGAATTATAGCAACGGTATGTAAAGGAGTAAGAAAAGAGATTCTAATAAACACCACTGGCATCATACATCTCAACGACGGTTGCTTCATCAAGACCAAAGAAGTTACCCTTAAAACTACCATAGATGAAAGGTTTGATGTCATAACGAGTCAAATCATGGAAACACCACCAGTAGCAGCATCACTGAATTTCAGCAAGGCCCCTCGTATGATTCAGCCGGGGCTCTTGATTCGTCCAAGTGAGCAATTCCTGGACTACAGCTTACATCCCGACCTGCTGCAGATGAAGGACGTCCAAGGGAAATTCATGGTATATTCGATTTCAACAGCCACGGTTGTTATAGTAGTACTTGTTATTGTGCTACTTGTATACAACTACGGCATTCCTCTCAAAAAACTCTGCACCACCTGCAAGTACCCGCCAAGTAAACCAAGACGACAATCAATATCAGGATCATCGATTCAAAAACGCTTCGACGCTGTTTTAGCAAATGCCGGCCCCCAACATGTTCAGCTCCCGAACAGATCAAACATCAATCAAATCAGCGAAGGTCAATATGCCACAATTAATTGAGTGCAGCAGAAGCTTGCTATATAAACAATTTGCTCACGCTGCATGTTTGCTGCCACTACAGGTGGTAAAACGCTCAATTAATTATGTGACTCAGTGACATACATATATAATATAGAATAATATACCTACATTCTTTTACAATTGCTTAGGTTTTGATAATTTCTTTCGCAATTGTTTTTTTGTAATTTCTTTTGGTTTCTGTTTACAGTTTGTATAAACAACTTAGTTCCGTAATTTCTTTTGATTTTTTGTTTACAGTTTGTGTAAACAAATTTTAGTTCCGCAAAATCTTGTTTAATTTTTATATTTTGTAATCTTTCTGTTAAAATATTTTTTTACTGTGATAATTTTTTGTATAAAAGTACATGCATTTTTTTAATAAAGCACAGTATAACCAAGTAACAAGTGGCTTTTACTTCGTTAGCACTCTCCAGCATCAAGTCAGATTAGACACACTGTTTAGTCTGCACTTAAGCCTTTTTATTACTGAGATACATAGTCGATCTCAACAGCAGTCTTGTTTAGGTTTCAACACACTGTTGAAATCTGCACAAGACTTATTTTTTTTAGTGGTTCTAAGTACGAGAATCATTACAACGCAAGAAGTTATATTATATTTCAAGCTCATTACACTTGGTCACCGAAAATTTTACTAATTTATATTACTCATCTAAGTCGGCATATTATCCTACATTAATATGATAGCTCGTTAATGCTTTTAATTAACCCACTCTCAAGCTAATGATAATATGCAATTTTTTCAGATGTGGCTGCTCAATCACTTTCACGCTAGGCTAACAAGTTCCTCTAGAAAGATTTCGTGTGGCAACACTGGTCATGCCATTACACCTTATCACCAAAAATTTGATGAAAAGTCTTTTACTATACCCAAACAACTTCCATTACTCATCTATGACAAGATATCATACTACATTGATATCATAACATCACCTTCTTTCATCAAAACATTTAATTAAACCCACTCTCAACCTAATGGTAAGAAAATAATGTGATCACCGCAATAGTATGAAGATAAAATTATCATATTCTTATCAGCTTCATGTGAACTATGATATCGGCGATCAATCAAACTCATAACAGTGTGACTGATTGAGAAATTTTATTGAAAATAAAAAACAATTCTTCATAAAATGTAAGACTTTTCAATACATACACATACAAACACCTACATCGAAAATTTTCTGATAAGGCTTTAATTCCCATTACGTCTAATGATTTCATGTGTTTTACCATTCCAAGCAGCCGTGATCTATTTTTAGATATCGAATATCATAGCATGATCACTCTTGTTTATAAAGATACCTACAGACCACAACTTACGTTATAGTTGTTGTTGTTTTTTTTCAGCAAAAGGCATTTTCAATTATAACTTCCACTACTCATCTACAACATCACATCCTACAGATTAATATCAGTTGTTATTGTTGTTTTCTGCTAAAGAAATTAGGAATCTTTCATAAATCGCTCAATTTGTTTACTTTACTCGTCTGCTGTGTGAATTTGTTTACATTATTCGACTGCGAATTTGTTTATTTTACTGTACTGTACGAATTTGTTTATGCAAGGAATCAAATTAGAAGCATTACACCTGCAGAGCAAAATTAAGCATTTATAAATTTCCATTACATATCTAAGTCAACATATCTACCTATGTACATTCACCCCAACCAGCTTCGCCTGATCTATTTTTAGATATATGGCTACATGGTGCAATCATGTTTATAAAAGGCACCTACAGATTAATATCATCAAATCTTTAATCCACAACTTAGGTTATAGTTGTTGTTGTTTTTGTTTGTGCTACTAATATTAATTACACCTGAGAAGGTAAGATAGCTAATATCTCGAACCATAGCCCGTAGAGGATTTCTGATGAACTAATACTATTGGCATGGACAAAAAATATCCTAAGGTTAACTTGAATTATTACTTCTACTAATTATACCTCAAAAGGTAAGATCACTAATATCTCGAAACCCATAGCCCGTAGAGGATTTCTGATAAAAAATTTGTCCACCCCTATTACTAAGACCCCCACTGACACCTTCTAGAATCTATTGGTATGAACAAAAATATTCTAGGATTAACTTGAATTATTACTTATACTAATTACACTAATTCACTTAGGGAATTTCATAACATTTCTTATCGACATAAATACGCAGTTGCACACATGCATCCACGCCTTAGGTAACGTTTGCTCAGCCACCAAGTAGCCCAGCCCAACACACCACAGGCACTCATACTAAAGTAAACAACTAACAACAAACTCAAGCTGACAAGTATACAGCCCCGATATAAACACGCTTAGGGCATTTCACATCATTACTTAAGCCACACACATTCCACCCAAGCCTTGGTACAGGTAACGTAGCCCAATCCAACACGCCCCAGACAGTGCTAGTCATCGTATCAGATATTCTAACTAAAGCTCTCAGCAAATCTCCAGTAGCCAGACACAGGAGGGGCATCTCAAAGTCAAATTGTAGCCTCCAAGACCAGATCAACTTAACTAGAAACCTCCACCAATAAAGCTACGCACCCCTTCACAAATGTTTAGAGCTTCAGCCAGAAGGTAGGAAAGGAATTCCCCCAGGCAGGCCCTGTGACATATACCACTAGACGGAATCCCCCAGTAGCCCAGAACCCGGTCTAGAGCCAGCAAAATAGTTTGAATTTTCCGGACACTTTTTGTATGGAAAAAGTGGTCTGGTACTGTCACAGTATAATGTTAATTTTCAGTACAAAAGCGGCCTCAGAACCGCCTCAAAATTGCTCACCCTCCGCAGAACCCACAGTGATCCATCAAAATAGTTTGAAATTACCGGACACTTTTTGTATGGAAAAAGTGGTCTCGTACCCGCATAGCGTAACTACTAATTTTTATCAGATCGGCAACCATCTAGGGTTGTACGAAAGAAGTGAGTGACGAGGAACCCAAAGTCTGTATGCGATAATGAGCACAACTGAGTTACGAATGTCCACTGAGCTAATATAAATCACAATTGAATTCCACTTTGGCTTGTAGGAAAATTCCGAATGATATGCCGCACAGGTAAAATCTGATTCACGCACTAAATTAATAGTAAAATAATCGTAGATTTATTTCGACTCCTAGAAACATTCAGCATGATATGCCGCACAGGTAAGTTCTGATAACGCACTAAATTAATAATAAAATAATCGTATTTATTTTGGCTTCTAGGAACATTCGGCACAGGTAAGCTCTGATAGCGCATCAAACTAATAATGAATCATAATCAAATATTTATCTTGACTTCTAGCAGAGTACGAACACGCACATTCACGTGCGCACGCGCACGTGAGTAATAAATTGTGTGCGATCAAAGCGCACATACTCGTGAGTCGTGTGCGATTTTCTTGGGCAATAGCGCACGCGCCCATGAGTGAGTAATTCACAATAAGAAAGCGCACACTCGCGTGCGCACACGAAATTTCTTACTGCTCATTACTCACGAGTGAGCAATTCACAATAAGACAGCGCATACTCGCGTGCGCACACGAAATTTCAATATAAGAATGCGCACACGAAACTTCTTGCTGCTCATTACTCACGAGTGAGTAATTCAATATAAGAAAGCGCACACTCGCGTGCGCACACGGAATTACTCACGAGTGAGTAATTCATTGGAAGAAAACGCACACGAGATTTTTCATTGCTCAATTCCTACTTGTGTATGCAATTTCATTTATGAAATATCTGCATGATGTAGAAAACGTAGATAATTAATATTTAAATGTTTATTCGCCTGATTCTTAACTTATTATTAAGTTAACTTTGATATTACTGAACCGCCACACCAATTTGTTAGGCGACAGTCTTTATAAATTGTAACTTATCTTAAAGAACGGAAATTTTTTTGTTAAATTCCCTTATTAAACCCTTCAATCCTGCACATACATATGTATGCTCATAAGGCGAATAAACATTAAAAATATTAATTATCCACGTTATCTACATAATGCAAGTATTTCATAAATGAAATTGCTCACACAAGTAGGAAATGAGCAGTGAGAAATTTCGTGTGCGTCCGCGAGCGTGCGCTTTCTTATTGTGAATTACTCACTCGTGAGTAATGAGCAGTCAGAAATTTCGTGTGCGCACGCGAGTGTGCGCTTTCTTATTGTGAATTACTCACTCGTGAGTAATGAGCAGAAAGAAATTTCGTGTGCGCACGTAAGTGTGCGCTTTCTTATTGTGAATTACTCACTCATGGGCGCGTGCGCTAATAAAATGAGAACGACTCACGCACGCGCACATGAGTTTTTAAAAATAGAACGCGCACATGAGCCGTAAATTACTCATGAGTCTTTCGTGTGCGCATGTGAGTGTGCGTTTGCTTACTCTGACTTCTAGAAAAATTCGGCGTGATATGCCGCTCAGGTACGCTCTGATAACGCACTCAATTAATAATAAAATAATCGTAGCTTTATTTTAACTTCCAGAAAACTCAGCATTATATGCCGCTCAGGTAAGTTCTAATTCACGCACTAAATTAGTAATAAAATAATCGTAGATTTATGTTAACTTCTAGAGAAAAAGCTCAGCATTATATGCCACACAGGTAAGTTCTGATAACGCACTAATTTAATACTAAAATAATCATGGATTTATTTTAACTTCTAGAAAAGTTCATCATGATATGCCGCTCAGGTAAGTTCTGATAGCTCACTCATTTAATACTAAAATATTTATAGATTTATTTTAACTTCTAGAAAAATTCATCATGATGTGCCGCACAGGTACATATGTTCTGATAACGCACTAATTTAATACTAAAATAATCATGGATTTATTTTAACTTCTAGAAAAGTTCATCATGGTATGCTGCTCAGGTAAGTTCTGATAGCTCACTTTAATATTTAATACTAAAATAATTAATTGGCTTCTAGGAAAATTCGGCACATAATCAAATATTTATCTTGACTTCTAGAAAACCGCTCAGGTAAGTTCTGATAGCTCACTGAACTAATAATAAGAATAATCGCAGATTTATTTTCATTTCAGAAAAAACTCAGCATTATATGCCACACAGGTAAGCTCTAATTCACGCACTAAATTAGTAATAATAATAATCGTGGAATTATTTTGCCTTCTAGACAAATTCAGCATACTATGCCGCACAGATAAGTTCTAATTCACGAAATTTCACTTATAATCCAAATTTTCTTCGAACTTTATAATCCACAGGATAAAACTCATTCACCACAGGCCACTTGAATCCCCATGGAATTGCACAGCTAAACCAATGTTTGTGTTGAATATCACATACCATATAAATCAGTAATAGAAATAAAAGTATTAAAATTCCATAAAATTTAGCAAACAGATGAATGTATGTATATAACATTCATCATTATTGCTAAATTTTACAGCTCTTACAGCAAATTTGTTGACTAGACATTTCCCACATTCTTGTCGCCACAAAATCGTCTGGCAATGAAACTAGAATCCGACAAAGGTATTGCATGTAATTAGAATCCGACAAAAATATTTTGTGGTGATAAGGTGTGGGAAAATATGAAATGATAAAATTTTATGTTGCTTAGATTTTAGGGTTTACGAAAATGTCAAATAAGCATCTTTTTATTATAAAAACGTAATTTTGTGTAAAATAAAATATAGTACAGTTTTCACTTTTATCGAAGCAGGCGTTCATTCATTTCTTACCCAGTTCTCCACGAATCGTTGCACTAGTTTTGTACTAGGGTAACACACAAGGTTGCATAGGTATTGTACTTAGGCAACGTTCGACTAAACGGGCGGCAATTAAAACAATTGAATTGTCGCGGTACAAAAAACATTTGGTGACCCCGACGTGATTCTCTATTAAGAGAATTGCACTACACTGCTTCCATAGCGAGGAAGGCCGCAGACACTAGCATCGAAGGTGAATTTATAGCAGCACCCTATTACTGCTGCACATCATAGAGGATCATTACGAAGGCTAAAATCAAGAAGTTTTATCCGGATTCGAACCATGGCTGATGAAGAAGTTGCACGGATGCTGCAAGAACAGGATGATATTGGTAGTAAACTAGAAAGGCTACTAATAAATTTCGGCAAGGATTCATTAGACCGTAAAACTGAAGATTACATCGCAAAGAGAATACAGTTATTAGACAAATACTGGCGTATAATTCAATCAAACCACAAAAGACTCACTCCATTCCAGGAGCGGCTTGCCAGTTTACACTACTTCAAAAACGAGTAGTTCAAAAAGCTAGAACAGGTGTACCTTACACTAAACAGTTTATTATTGGAACATCAAGCTACGTGCGAGCCCACGGCTACTACTAAAGAAGGCAATCATGGAGCGACAAGCTCAGCAGGTGCTGCATCCAGCAGCAACAATAAGCAGGCTGATGAGAACAGTGGTAATTTAGATGATGAGGAAGGTAGCAGCGACGACGACTGCGATGACAATGTTAAACAAAATGACAACGGACGCAAACCTTCGTTAATTTCAGAACTATATGAAGGCAAAACTATGGATGTGGACGCTTGCAAGCTAATACGCAAGCAAAAGGCCCTAATGCGGCTCACAACACACCAAATAAGAGATATTGAGTCAAGGCAGGATCAACAGCATCCAAGCCAATATTTCAAACTAAAAATTGATATACTCAAACAATATCAGAGAGAGATGGTTGACAATGACCAACAAATTTGGGAAATTGCCAATGAAGACAATCCATTGGGCTATAAATCAGATCTGTTCTATAACCTTGATGGCTGGACGCAAGATACTATCATTTCACTCCAACAGCAAGTATCAATTCTTGAAGATAAATCCACCGAACAGCCTGCACCTTCAAGACCTCAAGAAAGCTTGGTTAAATTGCCAAAGATTTCTCTGCCCATATTTGATGGCAACTATTTACAGTGGACACAGTTCCATGATTTGTATGTCCAGCTAATACACAACCAAACTATAAGCAACACTCAGAAGATGTTCTATCTAAAAACCAATCTGAGCGGAGAAGCAAGGGCGTTAATTCAACATCTGCAAATTTCTAATGAGAACTACGACGATGCGTGGGGTATCCTGAATAACCGATATAATAATAAGCGGTTACTTGTTACGGCGATATTGAGTCGACTACTGTCACAACCAACAATTCAAGCTGAATCGGCTGCAGCTATTAAGAGCCTGCACGACACTACCAATGAATGTCTGTATGGACTGAAAAATTTAGGATTGCACACAGAAACATGGGATCCTTTGATAATACATATAGTAATCAAAAAATTAGACAAAACTACACATGGCTTATACGAGCAATCACTAGATGCACCAAGAGAACTAGACACAATTGGGAACTTCCTGAAATTTCTAGAAACTCGATTTCAGTCCCTAGAAGCTCTTGGAGGCCGAACTTTATGCAACGTAAGAAATAGCCCGAAACTTACAAATCAGTTGAAATCTTCCGCATTCATGGCAACTTCAATGAAGAGCAAGTGTATTATTTGCAAGCAGAGTCATCCATTATATTCTTGTAAGGACTTCCTTTCCAAGAGCCCATCAAGCAGGCTTGACATGGTTAGAAAACATAATCTATGTGTAAACTGCATGAAGGGGGGCCATTCCGTTAAGAATTGCTCTCTTAGAGGTTGTAAAACGTGTTCATCAAAACATAACACCTTATTACATCTTGAAAGAGAAGGTAAAATTCAGTACAACACAAGAGGAGAAACTCTACAGAAGACACAGGAATCAAACAAGGTATACCCACCATCGGGTCAACAAAACTCACACCTTTCGCCAATCAGCTCATCTTCTCAAAAACCAACCACTTTAGCTGCACAAGTAACGAAGTCGCAAAGGAGTTATGTTTTGTTGAGCACTGTGATTGTAAGGTTACGAAATAACGAGGGATTGGAAATGGAGTGCAGGGCAATACTAGATTCCGGTTCTCAATTGAATTTTATAACAGAGCAGCTGGCGAAGAAACTGTCACTAAGAGAAACATTTGACCCATTACAAATTGAAGGCATTGGTCAACGTCCGCAGAAGGCCCACAAGAGGATCAATGTAGAGCTGCGATCAAGAACATGCAACTTCTCAACCAGAATCGAAGCGCATGTTTTGCCAGAAATAACAACACATCAACCATCTCAGTCTTTGGATATCACAAACTGGTCCATTCCACGGAATATTGAATTAGCAGACCCGGGATTCAATTGTCGAGGAAGAATCGACTTGCTTATAGGAGCAGACACCTTTTTCCAACTACTCCTAGCTGGACAGATTAAACTAGAAGATACCCTTCCCATCCTGCAAAACACTAAATTAGGTTGGATAGTCAGCGGAAAAACGTCGAACACATCCGCTACCCATGTCTTGTGTGGTATTTGCTCCACAGAAGAAGAAGCCAAACTAAATGAACAAGTTGAACGCTTTTGGAAACAAGAAGAAGTTGACTCTACTAACCCAACCTTGTCGGCATCAGAAATCAAGTGTGAATCACACTTCAATCAATCCGTGAGAAGGGATGATACAGGTCGTTTTGTGGTAAGGCTGCCCTTCGCAAATGAAGCAACGAATCTAGGAGAGTCGAAAGACATCGCGCTTAATAGATTTTATTCGTTAGAACGAAAGCTGACTAGAAACCCAGATATAAGGGCGCAGTATATTGACTTCCTTAACGAATATAAAAATCTTGGGCATATGGAAGAGATCAGTTTAAAAGAAATCTCAGGACCATACTTCTTCCTTCCACATCACTGCGTGACTAAGCCAGATAGTACCACCACGAAGCTTCGTGTAGTTTTCGATGCATCGATGAAAACGTCATCGAATGTTTCATTGAACGACATCTTATATACTGGGCCCACTATTCAAGATGAACTCTTCTCCATATTACTACGCTTTCGTCTACCACGGTATGTGTTCACAGCGGACATAGAAAAAATGTACCGTCAAGTAATACTGGACAAGGATGACAGGAAATATCAATTAATCCTTTGGAGAGATGATCCATCCAAGCAGTTGAAATGTTATCAATTATCTACGGTTACCTACGGTGTAAGAACGGCTCCGTACTTGGCGACGAAATGTCTCCAACGACTGGCAGGCCAAATGGCAGAACAACGCCCTCTGGGAGCCTCGACACTCATGCAAGATTTCTACGTCGACGATGTTATGACTGGTTGCAATAGTCTCAGTGAAGCCATGGAAACACAAGAACAACTAACTCAAATTCTCCAATCTGGAGGATTCAAATTACGTAAGTGGTGCGCGAACCACACTGCATTATTGGAAAATATCGCTTCAGAAGACAGGGCACCGCAGCTAGAACTCCATGACGATAATGACTGCCACGTAAAAACTTTGGGAATAACATGGCTACCACGTTCTGATGAGTTTGCTATCAAAACTCAATGGACAGATGAACAAACTATTACTTCACGGGGAACTACGCCAGAGCGCCTAAAGAACAATTCTCTATGGTGGTATGGGCCACTCTTCCTACATGGGCATCAATCCTCATGGCCGCTGAAACCATCAAATTTGACGACAGACTTGGAAAAGAGACAGGCAAAGGTGGTGCTATCAACAATCACGAGGAGGATTTCTATATTAGAAGGTATTGAGCACAGAAATTCGTTCAAATATTTACAAAGAACGTTGGCATACATCCTGAGATTTATTAAAAACATCGGTCAACTGCCGAAGGAACGTAAAAACGATCAGCTTAGCGTACAAGAATTAGATAGTGCATTAATGGTGATCCTAAAGGAAGTTCAACAGCAAGGTTTCGAAGAAGACATAGCACATCTTCAAGGAAGTAAGCACGTTAATGCAAACAGCAACTTATGCAGTCTTAGCCCATTCTTAGATGAAACGGGAATTATAAGAGTTGGAGGAAGGCTTCAAGAATCCGAACTGCCTTACGACGCTAAACATCCGATTCTTCTACCATATGGTCACCACGTAACCAAATTATTACTGACTCATATTCATGAAACAAACTCACACGTAGGCGCCCAAGCACTACTGGCAATAACAAGACAAAAATTTTCTCCCATCAAAGGCAAAACTATTGCCAGGTCAATAATTAAAAATTGCGTCCGTTGCTGCAAATTTAAGCCGAAACTCTTTGGGCAGTTTATGGGAAATCTTCCTGCTCACAGAGTTCAACCGTCAAGACCATTTATCAACGTGGGAATTGACTTCTGTGGACCGTTCTCCATTTATTTCAAGCTGAGAGGTAAGAGACCTCAAAAATGTTACGTGGCCATATTTTGTTGCTTTTCCACCAAAGCAGTCCATATAGAAGTGGTAAGCGATCTTAGTACCGATGCATTTGTTGGAGCCCTGAAGCGATTTGTGAGCAGGCGAGGTAACTGTAGAAATATTTACTGTGACAATGCAACTAACTTCGTGGGAGCCAGCAACCAGTTAAAGGAGATTCAACAAGCAGTGTATAGCAAAAATGCTGAAGGAAAAATAACACAGTTCTGCACAAATAGAGGCATTGACTTCCATCTTATCCCACCAAGAGCTCCTCATTTCGGTGGCCTATGGGAAGCTGCAGTAAAGTCAGCTAAGCATTTATTTAAAAAGAGTGTAGCTTCAGCTTCCCTGACTTTTGAAGAATTAACGACAATAATGACAGAGATTGAGGCAATTTTGAACTCAAGGCCTTTAACACCAATGTCAAGCAATCCAAATGATCTTTGTGCGCTAACACCAGGTCATTTTCTAATTGGCGAACTACTAACAAGTGCTGTTGATCCCAATGCACATTCTTCAAAGACGTCTCTGCTCAAAAATTGGAAACAAATATCAGAGTTAAAAAACCAGTTCTGGCAGCGATGGACAAGGGAGTACTTATGTGAGTTGCAGCATCGCTACAAATGGAAGCAGCGCTGCGCAAACGTGCAACCAGGGACTATGGTCGTGATAAAGGATGACAATCTCCCTCCATTAAGTTGGCAATTAGGACGAATAGTTAACACTATTAAGGGACCAGATGGCTTGGTTCGAGTGGCTGATGTCAAAACAATATCCGGAATGTTAAAACGGCCGATACATAAATTAGCCCCATTACCTATAGAACAAGAACTAAACATTTCCGCTGGAGTCGAGCCTTCAGCAGATCCTAATATCCAGAGCACTCTTCCTTCAGGCAACAAGAGAGACGAAGAGAGAGAACCGCAACATGGGACTCCTGCCAAAAAATCCCGACGTGCAATCTCACCTATAAGTGTGGTTCTTCTGGCATGCCTGATTGTACCGATATTAGCGAACAGTCCAATACAGTTATCTCCTTTTAAAACTCAACCAGGATTGTACTTTGAAAGCATGGGATCCACTCACCTCGTGACCAACGAATGGAAACTGATTATATACTACAACTTGGAATCATACTGGAAGGAGCTTGAAAACATCAAGAATGGGATAAACAATCTAAGGAAGATTTGTGATTCAACAAGCAGTACTCAAGCATGCACACAAACAGTTGTTCAATTTTCTAACACAGTAACAGAACTCGAAAACAACAATGCGTTGCTCACCCGTGACTCGAGTTCAAGACATAGAAGGGCCCCATTAGATATTGTGGGAAATCTTGCACATTCCTTATTTGGAGTATTGGATTCGACCTATGCCGAAAAAATGTCTCAAATAATAAATAATCTTGAGGGAAATCAGCAACATTTACTGGAATTACTAAAAAACCAAACTTCTACGGTAAATGTAATCAAAAAATCTAGTGAGATAATGGCAGGTCGACTACAAGAGTTTGAAGACAATATAAATCGAACCATTCTCCAACTAAAAGGGATAACCAAGGAAGTTCAAGAACAAAGAATCTTAGAAATCTTCAACGCCTTGGCAGTGCGTTTAATTTTGGCAACCACCAACTATCAACGAATGCAGACAATGTTGTTGGATGTCATTATAGACACTCACCACGGAAAGATGAATCCCACACTACTAACACCGAAGCAGTTTCGAAATCAATTAATTATTATCAAAGAAAATCTACCACCGACCTTGCGGTTACCAGCAAATCAAGGTAATTTATTAGAACTCTACAGCCTCATGACAGTTGAAGTGCGTGTAGCAAAAACACAGTTGATCTTCAGAGTGAAACTACCACTACTTTCTTACGAACCATTCGAATTACTACGGGATTGTTTCGGTTCCAGTTTTGGTTAAGGACTCATTTGTGATCATCGAGCCGTCATCTCAATTCCTCATGATCAATCTACATCGTGATCAATACTATCCGTTGTCAGAACAAGAAATGGCAATATGTTCTACAATTGGCCACTTCAATCATTTGTGCAAGCAGCATCATCCTCTATTCAGAAAGGGAGCCAACACCAGCGCTTGTGAAATTGGATTTCTCACAAACTCTCCATCATTATCTACCTGCAAGATTAACAAATCCTATAATACACCCCGATGGATACAACTTGTCAGTTCAAACCATTGGATCTACATCATGAAGGAAGAAACAACAATAAACATTGTATGCGGAAACACAGTTGTACAAAAATCGCTATCAGGATCAGGAGTACTCAATATCAGCAATGGCTGCACCATCAAGGATGAATCAACTACTATCCAAGCACATAACCTATACCCTTCTACATTAAGAACATCGTTTATTCCTACCAAGAATCTAACTGAACTTTTAGGTCCAGTTGAGATTGCAGAGCTCTATTATAAACCCTCAGAACATCAAAATATCTCCAATGACATTATTGAGCTTAAGGATAAACTACAACAACTACGTGTTGCAGAAGAATCCACCAAGGTTATCACTCATCAAGATGCCCATCAGTTTGCCATCGGATACATTGGGCTGCTCATAACTCTAATCATCTGTAGTTATCTCCTCTGGAAGCATCTCACAAGACAACACCCAGCAAGACGACCATTGCCTCCAACCCCGGCAGCTAGAGTAACACGGCCCAACAATGCAGGCTCTCAATTCAGCCTCCGACCTGAAACGGTAGAAATGGTTGAACTTAACGTTCAACGCGGGGGAGGATGTTGAATATCACATACCATATAAATCAGTAATAGAAATAAAAGTATTAAAATTCCATAAAATTTAGCAAACAGATGAATGTATGTATATAACATTCATCATTATTGCTAAATTTTACAGCTCTTACAGCAAATTTGTTGACTAGACATTTCCCACATTCTTGTCGCCACAAAATCGTCTGGCAATGAAACTAGAATCCGACAAAGGTATTGCATGTAATTAGAATCCGCAAAAATATTTTGTGGTGATAAGGTGTGGGAAAATATGAAATGATAAATTTTATGTTGCTTAGATTTTAGGGTTTACGAAAATGTCAAATAAGCATCTTTTTATTATAAAAACGTAATTTTGTGTAAAATAAAATATAGTACAGTTTTCACTTTTATCGAAGCAGGCGTTCATTCATTTCTTACCCAGTTCTCCACGAATCGTCTACGCCGCTGAAACTTCTGTTATGGTCGTAGCGCCCCGATGAAGCAATGCTTCCTCAAGTTCAAAAGTGACATACGAATATGAAAGGAAGAAGAAGACGAGCTCTGTCTTGTGAAATCGTTCGCGCAGTATAGAATCCAAGGAATAAGTCTATGAGATTTCCGAAGACATCAGGCCAAGAATTAACCATAAACGTAAGATAACAATACTTTTAATCTCTACGCGCACTCAAATTCCCATAACTAAAAATATTCTCCCTATTAGGAAATAAATTAAGAGCAGATGCAGCTGGCTTTACAGCAGCGGCCTCATTTGTCTCCCCACAAATTGTTAAAAACAGCCAGTCAGGTGGAACAGGTTCATTTTATCCACATTGGAGATCCTAAAAGGATATTAAACATTTAGGACTGTCACAAGAGACATCCTGCGCAAAAAAACAAAGGAAAAAGGGAAATGGCAAATCGTTCTGTACCGGCATTTAGTACATCAAGTCTAGCGTAAAGAAGGAGAAATCCCAGAACCGAGATCAATGAATCTGTTCAATTGCTATTTGAAGGGTTCAATGGCAAAGTAGATGTCCATAAAAAAAAAAAAAAAAAAAACTTCCTGCATTATTAAACTCGAATCAGCACTATGATCTGGGGCGGTTTTGGTTCCTGACGTCAAACCGCATTAGTTTTCATGGAATTCCGGCCGTCGGATAAGATGGAAAAATAAATATCCATCCAGATATGTATGTATACCTATATACATATGTCTTCATTTTGTAGAAGGATTTTTATGTCATTTTACTAAAAAATTTTTATTGGTGTAAAATCAATACACACAGTCTTCGTCGTAAATCAGCAGAAATATAGAATAGGTTATGTTAAATTTTTTTGAGTTGTAATCACTAATTAAGAAAATCTAAAAAGTCAGGGAACCTTTGTTAGAGATATTTTAAGCTGTTCTATATAAAATAGACAAAATTATACCTAAAACACTTGCAGTATGTAGGTAGCATTACTGAATAATGATCTACAATATGTAACGGTGACGAACCACCAGTCTAAGTGCGGAAGCTCAGGAAAAATTTGAATTATTCTTGATCAAGGGGGGTTTCATTAGTTTTAGGAACAGGGGTAGATATGATTTGATTGTGTCTTAGTATATCAACCAGTTAGCATAGCTTAGAGGACGAACAAACTGTAGTAAAAAAAAAAAGTTTCCAGCAGCAAGGGAAAACCCCTAATTCTATAGGGACTTGATCCCGGTGAAAGACACCTTTGCAATATTGTTATCATTATTTTGTTTCTTCTTTGAAGATAGCCTAACACCCCCCCACACAAGGCATGCCTTCTGTCTATGAAAGAAATCATTAATCATTTTTTTGTCTGGCCAGTCAAAATTGCCTCTATTGGTACGTGATAGTCCAATCGCTAATAGAAGAAGCAAAATGACGAATGAACAAAAACAAACGAAAATCATTATTTAAGAAAAGTGATAATGACTTAATTTGAACTATTGAGATAGACGTTATTTATAAGTTTTTCAATCATTATTTAAGAAGCGTGATAATGACTTAATTTGAACAGCTGAGATAGACGTTATTTATAAGTTTTTCAATCATTATTTAAGAAGCGTGATAATGACTTAATTTGAACAGCTGAGATAGACGTTATTTATAAATTCCTTTTTGCAATCATTATTTAAGAAAGGCGATATTGAATTACTATAACCTGGTGTACACCGGGTTCTAAGGGCCTAGAACTCTTTCAAACGTGTTTTATCTTTAACGAATTATTTTCTAACAATTTCAATATTATAACGTGAACATGAGTTATTGAAAGTTTTTATTTCTTCCTGTCACTATCCCGGAGCTCTCTCATCCGAAGGTCGTGTAGGTCCGCTCTAATCTTTTTACAGGTCAACTAAGGGACTTTGGACGATTGTGCCACCCAAAATCAATGGGAGGATGGGGCTTGGCAAGGAAGGCAGACCATCTGCGCCTTCATTGGAATGTAGGTAAGGGACGTAAAGGTCCCTTCAGGACTGAGTGAGTGCCAGGTTTTTGTATGTAGGCATGAGGAATTTTTTTTGTACTATGGTTGGTGACAGCGGCAGGTTTTTGTTGGGAACCCCCCCACACTCTCCGCCACATAGCCGAGGTGCTAGCATGCCGCCCTGTATCAACGCCTTCAGTAGAATGTAGGTAAGTGACGTAAAGGTCCCTTCAGAACTGAGTGAGTGCTAGGCTTTTGTATGTAGGCATGAAGAACTGTTTTTGATTATGGTTGGTGATAGCGGCAGGTATTTTTGGGAACCCCCCCTCCCCACACACTCTCCGCCACATACCCGAGATGCTAGCATGCCGCCCTGTGTCAACGCTGTTACCGAGTGATCTGTCAGCTCAGGCTGGCAGTTTGGACTTCACGTCCTGACTAATCACTCTATACATAGTTCCATAACAAAATGGCGCCCAGCGTGGGGCCACCTCAATTAGACCTCGGTGATCTAAGTATGACCTTTACTGAGGATTGTGATTACTTCGAGAGATGGGCATTTGGCTGTTAGCTAAGTAGTCTGACTCGGTAATCACATAATCAGTGGTAGTTATATGCAGACCTGGGTTTAATTGTTTGTTGTTAGTTGAAAATTTTTGTAGAGTAACGTAACGTTTTAAAGTCTTTTGAATGTTTTTGGAATTTTTGAAGGTTTTGTAAGTTCGACTTTAGGTTTGACTTCGGTCAAGCCTCAAGTCTGAACAGTAGTTTTTGGAATTGTTTTTGAATTTGATCTTTCCCCCTGGCCTTCTGCCATGGAAATGGTGGGCGGCCTCACCAAAATTTTTGTGTGAACTCTTGTGGAGACGTGTCTCTGTCAGCCAACTGGCTGGACAGAGTTATGAATCTGAGAGACAGCTTCTTGGCTTCCAGCTAATTAGTTGACCAGACTCATGACTCTGCCCGATTAGCGAACTGACTGGACACGATCATCCGGTGAGGAAAGGAGAAAGAGTTCTCGGAGGATGGGATTGATGCTGGAGATCTTCAGTAATCAGGAGTTGGCATACTGCTAACTGCCTGGCTGAAGAATCTCTAGTGACATTCTCAGTCTCTGATACCTCCGACTTTACTCTTCCCAGATTTCTGCAAGAGCTCAGACCTGTATCCTGTTTCTGACCTTGGAAGAGGGAGAGCGGCCTGACGCCTTACGTTGAGAGTTAGCTCCTGGAAGTTAAGGAGAAATTGTATGATCTTTGTTAAAAAATATTTTTGAAACGCTTGAATTGCTTTCGTGATCTTTTTGAATTAATCGTAATTTTCAGAATTTTTTGAAGATTTTTATTCGACGAGGTTGTTAACGCTTCCCGACATTGGTTTTTTTGTTTTGGAATTCATTCTTCACACTATCTCGATTTGAGAAGCCTTAATTAACTTTTCGAATCCTTGTTTTCCGAACGTTTGGGAAAACTTTTGTCTGAATTTGAGTATCTCGCCCAAAACCTTCGACTTTAAAATAGTATTTAGCCATCAACACATTGTGAAGAGCGTGTCTCTTCCAAACGTGCAAACTTCTTGAATTTTTTTTGGGATAACCATCCTAAACCCTGATTTGACAATTTTTACCTGACTTACGTCTAAATTCATTATGGGTACAATGAGGAAACCACCTCCTGCGACAAACAGTATGACAATGCTACCTGAACCATGTTCTATCTGCCGGGACGCAAGCTGGGCAGATCGGAAGCCGGTCATGACCGTATGTGAGCATATTTTCCACCAGGCATGCCTGCAGCATTGGATAGGTGAACATTCTAGTTGTCCTAACTGCCGACATCACATTACGCAACAGGACTTCAGTGAATATTCTGGTGCAATCCCAAAGAGACCGAAGAAGGTGAAGCCCGCGAAGTCGACAAGGCGCGACTCATTGCCAACCTTTGATTTGCCTAACTTTGACTTACCACCTTCGAATCGGCGATCCTTGTCTCCAGGAATGCCTGTTTAAGGAAAGCTGGGCTTACTATCAACGTCGAGTAGAGTAAGTTTTGTATCAAATAGACCAAATACTTGGGATTCATTGTAGGAAGAGGAGGTATGACAACTGACCCTGACAAAATTTCAGCCATAGTTGACTATCCGTCACCTAAAACAGTTCGGCAAGCCCGACACCTACTAGGTATGGCGGGATGGTATAGACGGTTCATCCCGAACTATGCTGATTTGACTGCCTCCATTACAGACACCTTGAAAAACCCTAGTCAGTTCAAATGGACACCTGAAGCCCAGACGTCTCTTGATCTACTTAAACAAAAACTTACTTCTGCTCCGTTGCTAGTGAGTCCAGACTTCACCAAACCATTCGTCACCCAGTGCGATGCGAGCCAACAAGGTATTGGAGGAATGCTGCTTCAACTAGATGACGATAGCCACGAGAAGCCAATAGCCTATGTCTCGAAAAAGTTGAACTCAGCACAAAGAAATTACACCGTCACAGAGCAAGAATACTTAGCTGCAATCTTGAGCGTACAGAAGTTCCGGCCCTTCATAGAACTCATGCCGTTTAAGATAGTGACGGATCATGCGAGCTTGAAATAGCTGATGTCTCAAAAGGACCTCAGCGGTAGACTTGCGCGGTGGAGTCTGAAGCTTCAGGGCTTCGACTTCACTATTGAGCACAGAAAAGGAAGCCTGAACGTCGTCCCTGATGCGCTGTCACGCATTCATTGTGACAGCCTGAACACAAACGAAGATCCTGGCCCGGAAGTTGACCTTAGTTCGCCATATTTCAACTCGTTGGAATATGAGGAACTGAGGCATAAGGTTAAAACGACTTCTAGCAAACTACCAGATCTTTGCGTCAGGGATGACTTCGTTTACATTCGGACAGTTCCGAGAACAGGGGATCCGATTCAGGAAGAAGAAGCTTGGAAGCTTTGGATTCCACGAGGACTTGTCACCGACGTCATTTCGAGAGCTCATGATCCGCCACTAGCTTCACACGCAGGTATAGGGAAAACACTGGAACGTCTGCGAAGACATCTCTACTGGGCACGAATGACAGTTGATGTCAGAAATTACGTAGGCGCTTGTGACGTGTGTAAGGAAACGAAAGCTCCCAATACTATTCTGCGACCACCTATGAGAGTCCAGTCTGTGACAGAACGACCATGGCAGAAGCTGTATGCTGATTTTCTAGGTCCATATCCCAGGTCAGTGAAAGGAAACGTCTGTATCTTAATAGTTCTTGACCACTTTTCAAAATTTCCGATTCTCAAACCTATGAGAAAATCGTCTTCACTCAATGTGTGCCAATTCATTGAGACGGAAGTGTACCACGTGTTCGGACTCCCGGAAGTGATCGTCTCTGACAATGGAGTCCAGTTTTGCTCGACTCAGTTCACCAGATTACTGGAAAAGTATGGGGTGAAGCACATGCGAACGGCGGTTTACTCGCCGCAAGCAAACGCCTCAGAGCGAGTAAATAGGTCTCTATTGTCGGGGGTTAGAGCATATGTCGTGTCCCAAAGCAATCAAAGCACTCCGTTTTCAACAAATGCACTACTTTTATTTTATTTACAGATCTTACTAACTTAATTTTAACTTTTAACTTAATCTAACTTTTACCGCCAACCCAACGCTATTTAATTGTAACCCGAACTGACCACACCCATTCAGTTGCGCACCTCGAAAACTTGCACACAGAAATCGGAAGTAGAACATGACCCTCAATATAATGTAATTATGATGCGGTAATATTCTACAACCGATGACGAAAACTACTGGCCAATGTCGCCGATAGCAAGCAGCTGTGCTGTTGTAAACAAAACGGGCAATGACCGTGCTCTATGCGAAGTAGCATGTTTAGTCACTGCCGCTGTAATGCAAACAATCATCACATTAATTAGCAATAAGCGGACACCTTACTGTGCGAAGTAATGTGTTCCGCTATTGCTTGCTACTTTCCTACCGGTACACCTGCCATGCTCTTGCTTCCGTGTACCAGTAGACTGGGCCACAACATCCCTCCCCCTGGAAAAAACTAGTTCCTAGAGGAACTAGGTCCGGTGTGTTCATTTAAGGCATCCGATCAAAAGCTGTTGGACTTACATTTTTTTTTAAGTAAATTTAATTTAATTTATACCTTAATACAACTATAGCTTGCCTGACAATTTCATTTTAAACTACGTCTTTACATAATTTTTGTTTTTTTTTACAATTACAACTCTTTCTCTTAGACTATATACACGTACTTTACATATTTGTTTTATTGAATTTTTTTTTGTTTACATACATTCATTTTCACTTCATTTCTGTTCTTCTCGTTTTTTTTACAAACGCCTCTATGTAATACATACTCTTATGTCTTATATTCCATTTTAATATTACATTTTTCTTCCTTGAAGTTTTTACACAATATAAATTTTTCCTTTTAAACACATTTTCATCAATATAATTTACTACATTTCAGTTCGTTTCTTTTTCAACATATTATTTTCTTAATTCATACATCCTATTGTTAGTGCATTCGTATATTCCTATAACAAAATATTGATCAAAGATTTTATTTTCATACATAATTTTTTTTACATACAGATTTGACTTTCCATACTTAATTAACAAACAATTCTAGTCACTAACAAGTTATATCTATTTATTTACACAGTTTTAGTTTACAATTTTTCCTATCCATTTACATAACTACCATTAATTAAAGAAAGGCTAAGTAGTACCAAATTGAGAGGGACAAAAAACAAAACTAAAAAGTAAGCTCTACTTATTTATTATTATGATTCTTGAGTAAAAGGAACACATAATGATAAATAAAGATATTAATTTTATATACATAGTATAAATACTAGCCCTACGGTGGGGATCTTAACTACTTCAGCTGCATCAGTTCTTTCCCTCCGATCTTAGGTAAGTTTATAGTGGGTTGTTGTTGGTACTATCACTTGTATGTATTCTGGGTTAGTGGGTTGCTCCTTTTTCGTGATCTGGATTGTTTAAGCTCATTTCAGTGTCAGAGGTGCTATAGATAGTTTATTGGGTCGTGCTGCTACTTTATTTAATTCTTCCATTTTTTATTCACTTTTAATATAGTTACAAGTTTTTACGCTTTTTAACATGAAGTTCAAGTTAAGTCAGAGCCAACAAGCGCTCTTCTGCCTTAAGAGATGTTTCCAAATTTCTACTGCAAGTGAATTTGTGCTGCACTTTCAACTTCCTTCTTTTGTAATATTTCCAGCATAGTACATATTTATATCTTGTAATGCCAAATTCTGCGATTCGCATGTCAACAACTTTTTCATCGGAGTTATCAATACATACTATATTAGCATTTTGATTCTCATTAAATCGACCATTCCGATCTTAGTTCCACCATAACATTTTCGGCGACATTTATATACTTCAACATTCAATAAGAACACGTGTAATCGCTTTCTCTAATTTTATTACACAAAAAAAAAAACGATTTTTTAAGAAGATATTTTTTGTCCAGAAGATAACACTGTAGCATTATTCTCGATTATTTAGTTGCCATAAGGTGGATTGATAATAAATATTATTTATCTCTTATTGATTTTCTTTCTGGCACGATGGAGTTCTCTCAATTATATTGAGAGTCCACCCGTACTTCAAGAAATGTTTGTTTTTGTAAATTTCATAATTGTAATACTGTATATATGTATGTTCAGCACATGTATTATATTACAAAGCTCTCAACATTAAAGTGTAGTCTAGTATCTCCGTAATGTTTACCAATTGTTGTCTTGTTTAGCAGGCTTCACTTCCAAATTTCATATCCATATCTATACAAGTTAAATAGTCCAGGGCTCCATAAAATATTGCTTTCTTCTCTTTCTACTGGTTTCGTCTGAGTACCGTTTTTTTTCTCTGTTACCGTAGTTACTTCCATCGTTGTGCTACTAAGCCTTAAACCGGTACTAATACTACACTAGGTTTATTTTCTTTTGACCTACATATTTTCAATTTTTCTTAGCTGCTAAGCCTTAAGGTATCTTATTATAGTAATCATTATTGTTCTTTATTTATACATTGCGTTTTGTAAATATTATGTTTTTCTCATATTTTCATTACTCTTTTGTTGTTATCTTTCTTTCCTACTTTCTAGTTTTCGATCTTTACCTTTAAGTATTTGTTAATTACATATTTTCATATATTTCTTACTGCGCTAACTTTTCTTTTCTATTTCTTGTCGTTTTTTTTTTTATTACATTATATACTTTTATTCATTTACTTCCAAAGAACATATCGTCTAACGTATCCAGTCCAATCTTGATTACATATTTTTTTAATGATTTGAAATTTTACTATAAGTAGGTATCATTTTTCATTTTGTTTTTGGCTCCTTTTGTATTTTTATTTTCACGAATTTCTTACCCTTTTGTTTTTTTTTTTAATTTACCTTACCTTGTTGGTTTGGTCCGCTCGCCAATAAGACACTGATTAGAATATACTTAGACCTCATTGCATCTCCTTTCTTGACCTGTAAGTTTGTAAAACTCTGTAATTGAAGTTTAAATAACCCGCCCCTCAAAACTCTTCCAAAATTTGAAGGCCCCTGCGTACCTCGACCTAGCGACACATTTCTCGGACACCTACGAACACTTACCTCAGAAGGTGTTATTGAACTAGTGGTAGAAGTAGAATTTGCAACATAAATGGAGTTTTGATCACATACTTTCTTTCTGCCTTGATGTAACTCTGTCATATCCGCCTTACTACTACATCCCTGAAATTTTGACTTACCTTTTTGTAGAATCCCCTGGGCTTTCCGTAGTTGTGGATAAAAATTATTCCTACCCTCATGGTGCCATGCAGATCGCAGAATACTTACGAAATCCGTGTTGTTCACACGAAGAAATCGCGGCTTTTACAGGATGAGCTCTAAGATTAGTGATTCTTACCAATGTATGTCCATCATCCAGCCTATTTCCACTGTGGCCATTATATTTATATAGCCTCCTCCTCTCATTAAATTCTTTGTTTCTAATATCAAGCCTCACATTTTCGTGAGCTGTAGTCAAGGTTTTCTCCCATGTTGGCATCGTAATTGGGTCATCTAATGTAGGTACACTTTTCACTCCGTGTCGTGAAATTTTGTCAACATTATGTGCTTGTTTTTCCCATTTGGAGTATTGGTCACTAGTGCCTGATGTGATGATTTCTGGCGTGTTGATTTTAATATCTGCTATTCTGGTCTGATACGGTCTTTCTTGACTGATATTTTGCCAAGCTGTGCTCCTAGTGCTCCTAGTGGATCCGAACAGTCCTCCAATTTGAATTTTTTGATATGTTTGTATGGGCGTAGTCTTTTTCATCTTATTAACTTTAATTATGCTACATGAAGATCCAGTATCTATTAAAAGCCTTAACTTACCTTCTAATGCTATATCCGATAGAACCGTGATGATAAACTTATTCTGGGAATGTATTTTTTCACTGGCCTTTTCTGCTAAGTATTTCTTCAAGCAGTTCGCTGTATAGTGATCCCGTGTTCGGCAAAATTGGCAGTAAAGCTCCTCCCCTCCTGGATGGATTTTTCCAACAACGCCTTCTTTAATGTCTGCAACTCTGACGACATGATGTATTCGGCAATTGGACATTTCATGCCCATATTGCTGGCATTCTGCACAGAAGGGTAGCTTGTGACACTCTCTCGCGAAATGTACTTGAAGCAATGGCTGAGTCTGCGTCCATACGCGTTTCTAGGATATCCTCTGTACGATTCTGTGTGAATTGGCTTGAACGAAGAGAAAGGATTTTGGCGAGGTGCAGGTACATCTCCGTCAAAGTAGTTGCTGTTCCCTCCTTCCTGTGAAAAACCTTTATTTCTTGGTACCCTGAGCTGAAGTCTTATCGCATCCTTTTCGTAGAATTCAGCTTCTGCTCGCACCGCCTTCAAGGAGTCAAACTTTTGTCCTGTAAGGTGCATCCGCATAGCCTGATTCCATACTCCAGCTTTAAATGTTGCTATCGCATCTGCTTCCAACTCCGCCAGTAATCCTCCATCTTTACCTGGGTACTTTGCAGAAACAGCACTTTTAATCTGATCCAACAGTTCCTTCATTTTGTCCGCAAACTCTCGGATCCCTTCTTCTGGCCTTTGTCGACATGCTAATAACTCTGTCCGTAGCTCACTGAACGATATCCCTGGCATATAAGCGGCTTAGATTGACTTTTGTAATGCTTCCAAGTTCTCTGGCTCTTCAGAGCTTATCGTGTAGTAAGCATCGTCTGTCAGTCGATATTTCACACACTTCATAAAGATGCCTTGCTTTGTGGTTTCCAGCCGGTCGTATAGATCTTTACAACAACTCAGAAAACGATGTACTTCCTTCGCTAGTTTTGGAGACCTTTCTCCGGAAAACGTCGGCACGTATTTAGACACTTTGTCCATGATTCTTTCATATATGTCAGCCATGTTCTTTTGTTGTCTATAAGCGTTGCAATGACCCCTTTTAATCTCACTTTCAGCTACACTTCCTTCTCACTACTTGTAGATACATATATAACTCCCAACCCAACCCAATTCACCAAATTTCTGCAAAAAATGGTGCACTTTGTGACATTAATACTCTTAATTAATACTTCAATCACTAACGTTGCAGACGACTTGACTTTTTGGAAGCTTTTCTACAGAGATTCTTCTTACTATTTGATCTTGGGAATCATCCAGTTTACACGCCTCTTAGTACCCGGATGTCCGTAGTTACGATCAACGCCTCCACGAAAACGTGACGTTGAAAACTTAATTGTCCACGGAGAGAAAAAACCCGTCTTAAAATTTAAAATGATTACTTTTTTATACTATAACATCACACCTGAATTTCACGATCATAGGACTTTCACTAACTCACGCACTTTTCTCTTTATCTTAACATACTGATAATAATACTTTTATTTTCCTGCATATTAATATGTATATAAAAAAAACTATTACTACCTGAAAATAAGAGAGAATTAGACCACTTAAAACAATAATCTCACCCAACAAAACAATCACAACTATATCCTTATTTCTAAGATACACAATCTCAAATTTCTTCTGTAAAAAAAACCAAAATACAATGAGCTCAAATGATCCAAAATTTTGAAGCATTAATTTTAATTCTAAGCATTCATTCATAAACCCAATAGGAATAATATAATTTAAAAAAATAATAATACCAACGTAAACTCAAAAAACAATATATATATTTTTTGTACACAAAAAACCTGAAAAAAATGTAATAGAATCAAATAATCTCAAAGTTTCCTTATTGACTTTAATAACCGTGGGTAGAAACTTTCCTACTTTCACCCATTTACTTCATAAAAAAATGGAAAATAGATTTATTTCTGTTAAAAGAGAGAGCGCAAAGAACTAAAGTAAACATATTAATTTCAAGAGAAAATGAAATAGTACTAGGCATTTCACAGGGATCGTTACTTGGAACATTAATGTTTCTTATACAAGGTGTCCCAGACTAATACGACTATATTACCAAATGATACCTCTCGTCTATACAAGTAAAAAAATGTATGGCAGGGGGTAGGCAAAAATGTTACTCTACCGAGTTAAAGGGTGATTAGTAACCCATACTCACATTCTATACCTTGAAAATTACAGGGAATATGGTCTATTTTAAGACTGCATTGTATGCAGAATCTTGGGTCTTTCCTATGAATTTTAAATTAACCCCGTACCCCTCCCCATTATGGAGTTATTATGCTTCAAATTCAAAATTTCGGTTTATATATTTTATTTTTCCGTTATTTTGTTACAAAATTTCGAAAGCCCAATCTCCTCTTTAATTTAACCTATTACACTATCTGTGACCATTTAGAAGTTATTAGCTTCTAACCTAGCCACAGATAATTTGTTTCCTTGGTAACCGAAAGCACGTAATTTAAAAAAAAATCTAATTAGGTATGACCTGAATAGATTAAGTGTTAACAACTCCTTAACCGTCATAGATAGAATATAACTGTATACTGTGATATAAAAATTGAAATTGATGGATAGAAAATGCGAAAGAGATTAAATATTTATGATTAATATTAGACAGAAATTTTAATTTCAATGCGCATGATTACGTATGCAAGAAAATTGAAAAGAAGTTGGGCTTTTTTAAAAGAGTAAGGAGCAAATTATCTACAATAACAGCTACCCATGTTTAAAATAGGATTGTTCAACCACACTTCAAATATTGTTGAACACTATTATTCTAATGCACACAAGAGCGAACGAGAGTATGCAGAAATTACAAACCAAGGTGATGCGGTGCATATTACGATGCAACTGTTGGGAATGGCATTTTATTTATAACTAGAACACAAATAGATGAAACGCACGTTTAGTCCGATAACAATTCAAGAGCTTTATTGAGATGATTTTTATAATTAAGTACAAAAGCACAACCGACGCGACTGATGCTTGTCAAGTTCGGATCAGTGTAAGTGTGCTCACCACACAGTGCACGAATAGTCCGTAGAATTGTCTGCGTGTATAACTCTTGAATAGCTCTTGAATTGTATTATTTCCAACAGCAACAGGTATAAAACAGTTAGATGTATGCTAGAACAACTAAAGTGGATTAGATTAGAACAGCAATTTTAACTAAATGCAGCTCATATCCAACACAGAATTGGTTGCTATATCGTTAACGGTTTAACAAGTGTTATGGTAGTATGATGAGTGATTGGCTTGGGACGTAAAGTCCAGACTGCCAGCATGGGTTGACAGATCACTCGACGGACAGCGTTGACTGCAGGGCGGCACGCTAGTTCGCCTCGGCTCATTGGCGGAGAGTGTGGGGTGGTTCCACGAAAAACCTGCCGCTGCCGTCAGCCATAATCAAAAAAATTCGTGCCTACAAACTAAACGCCGGCACACATTCGGTCCTGAAGGGACCCTTACATCACTTACCTATATATAGTTGAAGGCGCAGATGTTTTTGCCTTCCTCCATGCCCCAACCACCCATGCGACTAACAGTGTTGATTGCAACTGCTCTGTTCGCAATACGATATATAATTAATTTTCTTTTCTTTTTATATCCTTCTATTTTTATTGCAATAATTTTCACGTGGTGGCGACCGTTTGCTTATTTTATATAAAGAGCGAGAAATGCCTACATTGACCAAAGCTTAAAACGAACTAATAGGAAACTGAAATGTTGCTTTCCTTTTCCTGTAACTTTTCTAAAGAAATTAGAATGGTTTGTTTTTATAATAACGTACCTGTGGTTGAAAAATGTTAATATTCAAGCTTGTACCTGCCCTCTTCTTTACACGTAGTCCTAATTTTTCCTACACAAATCTTATGTCACCACTCTATATAGACATTATCAATTATGGTTTAAAATCAGTTGTGTATTGATATCAATGAAAAACGAATCGTAAATTGATGCAAATTAATATGTATACCCTGCCTATATGTCACAGTTACATTTGTAAAAATTAACTTGTTTCGCCTGAATACAACAAAATTATTGGCAACCTAAGGCTAACTTTCAAATAACTATATTAAAAATTAATTCATACAATTTGATTTTTTCTTTTTTTTACAAAAATTTTAGATCAACCATAACCCTTTTCTCGTTTATTTAAGTTATTCAATGCGTTCTTCTTGTATTTACCTATTGCATTGATAATGAAACTAATTGCAATTATTATTCCTTTTCCTTTTTGTAGTTATATATTTATATTGTAATTTACTTCATATATGTACGTACCACACACAATCTGCCAAACAGTTGACTGGAAATTCACTTGGTGTACTGCACCATGTTGCGAATCTTTTGAATTTTTCCATATCAAAGAGTTTGAATGAAATTTAATCGAATCCTTGTCTTTTATAAAATTTATGCTCGTCTGATCAGTCTCACGTATCTAGTCAAATCTAGCATCCCAATTCCATGGAGTACCTGTTTCAATCGAATATGACTCCTTTTTCTGCACATTCTTCGCAGCCGCAACAGATTTACAGGTTAGAAACTGGCCGACAATGAGATTTGTTGTGGTGGTGATTTGATGTACCTATTCCGCCCTGACTTGCTGCTGGTAATTCGAATCAGGGCTGCGACAGTTGCAATCGCTGCTGCTGGAGCCTGTGCAATACAGATTCCACAACAGATTTGAGCTGTTCTAGCTGATAGTAATGGTAGCGGTGATAGATTTATTTGGTAAGGGTTAGATTTCCCGCCGATGCCGTTGAAAATGGCTGATTTCGTTCGCTTTACTATCTTCACGACCTTTTCGATTTCACGGTTGACAAGACAGATCGATTGTCTTCATACGTGCTGCAGTAATTCTCTGTGTAGCATATTGCTATATGCAATACGCTACGACCATAACACAAGTTACCAACAGAGTTAAACCAGAAAAAAAGATTTAATAATTTTAAAAGAAGAATTTTGCAATATATAAATAGTAGTTAAGCTATGGGGATTCTGAACCACTTTCTCCATACATAAAGTTTCCGGAAAATTCCAACCATTTTGGTGGTTCTGGACCACTGAGGGGATTCCGTCTAGTGGTCTACGTCACAGGGTCTGCCTGAGGAATTCCTTTCCTACCATCTGGTTGACCAGGAGATGACATCAACTGGTTAGATTAGGTATGATGAATCGTTATTTTCTACATGCTGACATCTCTTTTGGTTGGACATCTGCGAAAATTTGTAACAAAGGATGGCTTATGTCAGGTAAAGATACAAGCAATTTATTACCTGCAACTTGGCTTATAACGGAGTTAATTTCTTATTGTACTCACTTCAGATCTTCGAGATCTTATGGACGATCTACCTTTATCAATAAGAAGAGATATCTTTTACCAGTACGATGGAGCACCTGGACACATCGGATGAAATATCCTGCAGTGGATGGACACCAATTACCCAAATAAGTGGATTGGTTGTCACGGTCCTTTTCCTTGACCACCACGGTCTCCGGATTTAGCACCCTTAGACTTTTACCTCTGGGGAACTATGAAGGAGATTATGAACGCATCGGAAATATCATCAAGTGACGAACTTATACACAGAGTTCAAGAAACATCCAACAAAATTAAAGAGGATTTGGCAGCAACTCTTAAAAGATCTATTAAGCGTAGAACTTTATTTTGTATTCAAAATGACGGGGGGCATTTTGAAAATATTTTAAATAGTTAATGTTATTAATTATTCCTATCTCGATCATAATAAATAAATATAAAAATGCTGTTTACGGTCTTAATACTATTTCATATTGCAAGGTAGACTTTTCATGCATTGGAAGAATTTTTGTGTCATAACTCTTAATGGTGAAAGATACAAAATGAAAACGAAGTGCGTTTTAAAGAAAACAATCTTAGCTTCTAACAGGAGTAAACCAGAAAAAAAAAATATAACATTTTAATTTTAGTTTTTTTGCTTCAAACACAAAAAAAATTAGGTACAAAATTTGAAACTTAAAGTTTGGCAGACCGTTTCTTCTAAACTACATACTGTAGAAGAAGCACTGACACTTTGAATCAAAAGGGCAGGAGGTTCTCTATAAATTAGCACCCCGACTATATTTCTACTGTTTGTCGTTTAGGAGATATAACTGTTTTAGTGCAAACCTACGTTTCACGGGAATATCTCAAAAACGGTGGCATATGCAGGATCAAATGAAAGGTAACAATATGAGGTCTCGAAATCGTGCAAGAAAGTACTATCCTTATCTTGCCTTTTAGCGGGAAAATTGTTGAAATTGAAAAACAAATTGCAAAATTTTCTAATTTTTTGATTTTGACGTCCTATAACTGCCGACGGAAAAGGAATAGAGAGGTGGTTGGACATTTGTTGGAAACCGTAGAGGGTTTACTATCACCTGAGATGCAAGTCACCTTCATAGGGTGTATAACAAGAAAATTACACGAAAGTTACATGGTATTAGGATAGAAAGAACAAAAATCACAAAACCCCCTACCGCCCTCACCGTGCATTTTCCGACTCTCCTCCCATACAACTTTTTTCTCGAAATTGAGTGAGGAATCCGGTGTATAAAGGAAATGCGGTACGTATGGGACACCCTGTATATCTCTTTATTCTTTGTCATTTTTGGATATTTACATTTTCCTTTACACTCAATTACACACATATACAAGCGCATACGCAATGATATGCGTGGGTATAACTTATCTCTTAGACTGTTTTCTAGTGGAAATGAAAAAACCTTGACAAAAAGAAATATGTTTATACCCTAGATGAAATCTATAGGGTATACTAAGTTTGTCATTCAATTGTAATACCTCGAAATAATTATGGTACAGCAAAATGGATTGGACACCCATTCATAATACTAAAAGTTATTTTGATTTTTGCATGTCCGTCCGTCCGTCCGTCCGTCCGTGCGCACGATAACTCGAGAACGCGTATACTTAGAGAGCTGAAATTTTGTACAGTACACGGACTTATAAAAAAAAAGTAAAATTAAGTTCGAAAATGAGACAAATCGGCCAACTCCTTCTTGGTGTTGCCATATAAAAATTTAGCTTTTTTACGTATACTTTGAAAACGATCAGTCCACGACATTTTTATAGTACTAAAAATTCTGCAGAATACGAAATCCTATAAAATTGGTTATAATCATTTTTTCTGTGCGACAAACCGTTCTAGAAATATATGCGAAAAACAACTTCAAAATCAAACTTGAATAGATCGGTGACGGTGACCATACGAAATTTAATACGGGCATTCATCTAGGGTATCATAAGAATTGGTCTTAGACCAATGCTAGCTTTTTTAATTGTTCATAAAGAGAAAAAAAAATTGTATTGTTCCTTTAAATTTCCTTTTTTCCGCATTTGATCGTTGGGAGGGGACGGTGCTAAGGACTGTATATGTATATGCTACCATATATTTTATATATGGTCTGGCATTAATTTGAGAAAAGCTTTAAGTCGTTATTGTGGACTCTGTTGTTTTTATTATTTATTTTTACAGTGGAGTTTTCAGGAGAATTGATTTTTACGATCACATGTGGACCTGTCCAGAGTGGTGAAAATTTGTTATCTCTTACTCTGCTTTTTATTAAGACTTTGTCTCCAATATTGAAGGTGTTTTCGGGTAAGAATTTTTTCGTACTGCAGTTTTGATTTCTCTTTGTTGCCATGGCTATGTCTTTCGCAATTTTATAGCTGTGGTGTAGACGTGCTTTTAACTCGTTTGTATAATTATCGTAATTGTAGCAAACAGTCGGAGATGATTTTAAGTTATTTGGGATTTCGGCTGGGAATCCGTACAGAAGTTCGCGGGGAGTATAATTTGTACTCGAGTGAGGTGTGGTATTGTAGACAAACATGGCATATGGAATCCATGTATCCCAGTCTTGAGGATCTTTCGCTACATAAGATCTGAGATATTCTGCTAAAGTTCTACGACTTCTCTCCAATGCACCATTTGTTTGAGGGTTATGTGGAGTAGTTTTGAGCCTTCTGATCTTTAGCAGTTTGGATACCTCGGCGAACATGCCACCTATGAGGTTAGATCCCTGATCTTTTAGGATACTTTCTGGAATGCCATGTCGATAAACTATTGATGTCGTGAAGGCTTCCGCTAATGTCTTAGATTCAGTGTTGACTATGGGGATAGCCTCAGAGAATTTGGAAAGGTCGTCTTGAAATGTGAGGATGTATTTATTTCCACAACATCTAGGTACAGTCTTTCAAAAGGTTTTGAGCTTATGCTTGAGATTTTCATAGGAATCATAGGATTTCTGGATATTTTGTTTACTTGACAAAGTTTGCATTTCCTTACATATCTTACAACATCGTCTGATATGCCAGGCCAATAGAATTGTTTTTTAATTCTTTTGATTTTACGGGAGACACCTTGATGGCCTCCCGTTGGTAGAGAATGGAAATCTTTCAGAACCTGGTCAATATCACTTCTGTTGTTATGGCCCAATATAAGGAAGATTCTTCTTCCAGCAGCCAAGGGCGCATTCTAGCGAAATAATCAGCAATTGCTAAACAATAACCTCGCACGGTATTGTTCTGCTACTGTCGGTTATTTTGCTGATTAACCCAACAGCTGGCTGCGATGAGCGCTTAGTGGAGCAATCGACGATTACAATAATAATTAACCTCGCATGGTAATTATTATGTAAGGCGATTGTTTACTACTAAGCGACTCAGGTGCTGCAACCGGTAGAACAAACGACAAGGTTGTTGTCGTTTGTTTACATCCGCGTTGTGAGCAAAGAAAGCTTACTTCCGAGTATCGGTTCATAAAAGACCAATGACTGGTCTGTCGAGTGCTGGTAGTATTCTCGCCGTTCAGCGTTCAGTTTAGAGTCGCGTTTTTTCAGTTAGCGTAAAAATTAAGAGTGCGGGTCGTGACTTTCTTTTAACATTGTTGAGATAGGGCAGTTTCCAGTATTCAGTCAATAAAGAATAAGTTATCGTGAAAAACGTCTTTTAATTGCTCGAGGGGCACGACAATTTCTGATGAAATCTCACCATACGGGATGTGGTATCCTTCACTTTAAAAATTCCGCGTAAAGGCTGGTGGTCGGATATAACTTTAAAATGTCTACCTAACAGATAACATTTGTAATTCCGCACAGCCCAAACAATGGCCAACATCTCTCGTTCGGTGGTAGAATAATTCCTCTCAGCAGGATTTAAAGTACGGCTGGCATAGCTTAGCGGCTTTCCCTCTTGTTCTAAGACTGCCCCTAAGGATTCTCCACTTGCATCTGTAATTAATGTGAATTCCTTACCAAAATCGGGGTAACCCAAGACAGGTGGCGTAGTTAAAGCCTCTTTTATAATACCAAAGGAATTGTCGCATTTAGAGTCCCAATTAAATTTTACCCCTTTTCTCAGCAATTTCGTAAGGGGGGCCATGATTTTAGAAAAGTTCGGTACGAATTTTCGGTAATAGTTAGCTAGTCCCAGAAACGACTGTACTTGACGCATAGTTCGTGGTCTTGGAAAATCACGCACTACTTTAACTAACCGTTCGTCCGGCCTTACTCCCTTTTCTGAGCACACATGGCCTAAGTACACAACTTCCTTCTTCAAAAATTGGCATTTCGAAGGCTGAAGTTTTAAATTGTGTTCCCTAAAACGCTGGAACACCTCCCTTAGTTTCTCGTGGTGTTCATCCAAATTTTTTGCAAAGATGACCACATCATCTAGATAAACAAAGCATTTTATTCCTTGTAGCCCTGTCAAAATCCCATTCAATAACGACTGAAAGAATGGGGGGGCAGTTTTTAGTCCAAATGGCAATCGCTTATACTGAAAGTGATTGAAATTGGTACTGAATGCTGTTTTCTCCCTATCTGCTGGATCAATTAGTACTTGGTGGTACCCGTTAGCTAGATCTAACGTGGAGAAGTACCTGGAGTGACCCAATCTGTCCAATATATCTTCTATTCGTGGGAGAGGATATGCGTAAGGGATACACACTTTGTTCAGTTCTCGAAAGTCTACGCACAGTCTAAACTTCCGATTACCATCTTCATCCATTCCCTTTTTAGGGATAAGTAGAACTGGAAAATTGAATGGACTTTTACTGGGTTCTATGATATCTTCTTCTAGAAGCTTTGCTAGCTGTTTCTGGCATTCTTCCCTGTAAGCTTCTGGCATCCTGTACTGTTTTTTATGTATTGGGCCTGCGTTAGGCATAAGTGGCAATTTGAAAGTTTTTGTTGATGTGTACGTGAGCTTATCTCCCGGTAAATAAAAAATATCGCTATATTCATAGCAGAGTTGAGCAACGGACTCTCTTTCTTCTGCGTTAAGACTTTCCTCCAGCACTAACGAGTCCCTCATGAGCTTAAGTCGGTGTTGGCTGGCGTGGGTCCTACTTCTAGGGTGTGAGAATGGGTATATTACAAACTCGTTTAATCTTTTTAATTGGGGCTGAAAATTCATAATTTCAACCGGTTCTGTTCGGGCGTTAATAACACCCACAAAGGCCTGTCCATTCCTAGGTTTAATTATAGTGTTCCCACAATATACTCCTGGTCTGATTTCCGCCGCCATGCATACCAACTCTTCTTGACTGGCCACATCTATCTTTACCAGTTGTTCTGTCCTGGCTTCTAGCCTGAAAGTTGAACCTGAATTATGTCTGGAAAATGGTGGCTTCCTCATCTGTGGGTGGTTCCGCTGGTCCTCCGATATCTTGGGTCCAAAGTTAAGTAGTCCCACCTCCTTGCGTGAATGGAATTTTCCACAAGCTTCTTCTATTATATCTGCGACTCTGACTTGATGTATTCGGCCGTTGGATGCTTCGTGCCTATATTGCTGGCATTCCCGAGAAATATGCCCCATCTGTCCACAACTGAAGCATTTGATAGTCTTGGGCTGACTGCTTCTGAGAGGAGTTCCTCGGTATTCTCTTACATACGACTGAGATGGCCTCCCTGGCTCTTTCTTGGCCAACCTGGGCTCCCATGTATTCTGAGGGATTCCGCTGTTACTCTTGAACATTTCCCCTACTCCTGACGGCCGAAGTTGAAGACGTTTTGCATCCTTCTCGAAGTAAGTCGCTTCCTCACGCACTGCCTCCAGAGACTCGAACTTCCTTCCCGTCAGATGTACCTGAGTGCCATGATTAAGCACACCACCCTTGAAGGTTGCCACTGCATCAGACTCTAACTCCGCTATTAGTCCTCCGTCTTTGTCTGGGTACTTTGCTGATACGGCTGTCTTGATCTGGCTCAACAGTTCCTTCAATCGGTCCGCAAATTCTCGGATGTCTTCACCTGGTCTTTGTCTGCAGGCCACCATCTCCGTTCGCAATTCACTAAATGACTTCTTCGGCATATAAGCTGTTTTAATTATCAGTTGCAGAGCTTCAAAATCTTTTGGTTCCTCTGAACTTACCAGATAGTAAGCATCATCTGTCAACCGATACTTCACACATTTCATAAAAATGTTCTGCTCCTCAGGCTTCAGTCGGTCGTACAAATCCTTGCCGCAGCTTAAGAATCTGTACACCTCTTTCACCAGTTTTGGAGACCGATCTCCGGAAAACATGGGTACGTATTTGACGACCATATCCATCACTTTATCGTGTATATCCACCATTTTTATGTGATCTTCGTTTGATTTTCCACTTTCCTTATGTCTTATTTCCTTATTTTCCTTTACGTTAATTACACTGCCGCGTGCGATCGAATTTTGTTTTGGCTCCGACTGATGGTCCCAAAATACTAATCTTCTTGGTGACCACTTTCTGCTGTTTCCTTGGTTGCTATTGCCCTTGGTGGTTGACTGACGTTCCTGCAGTTCTATCGGCAATTCCCGTTCGAGTTCGGCCGCAGTCTGCTCTGCTTCCTTCAATTGAACGTTTAAGGTATCTACCTTCTTGACCAAAGCTTTAATTTCCTCGCGGCTATCCTTTAGTGCCTTTTCTATTGTCCCTTCTTCTTTTTGAATAATGTCGAAGGTTATAGTCACCAAAAGATCCACAACTTCTCCTTTCGTGCTTGTTTGAGTGGCTGTTTCTAGTTCCTGTAGAATATTGTTGAGATCTCCACTCGCCACACGTTTTTTCAATTCTCCTGTTAAATGATCTGTGATATATTGCCAGTCTCTCTCATAATACTGAAGCTTTGCTTGGCACTGCTTCAATTCTTCTGATTTATTTTCCAGTTCCTGCTCCTGTGACTGGAATTGCAATAATTGCTCCCTGGTCAATACATTAGACCTCCCCACTGACATAGATGTATCTTGAACCCTATCTTTATCTACTATTGCAAACGCGAGGATACTTTAACACATTTGATTAACGAAAAATCATTATATCACAAAACATAAATGCCCACGATTATAATAAAATACGCTACATGGAGAATTTTTTAGAGACAGTCGAGAAAACGTAATATTAATACGACAATTAAAGTAAGTGACAAAACTGAAGTTTACCCTTTGAAATATGTGAAGGGATTTATCTGCCAAGCAGTACGCGAGTTTAGTGGAAGAGTTAAAGAAGATTTTAATATGAGTAACACAATACACAATACATTTAGAAGAACACAAACACTGTTCAAATGAAACGTCTTAAAATTATAACTTCCTTATAATATTCATGAAATTGATCTATCATACGCCTCTCACAAAAATTTACCTTTAAATAAAACAATTTCTACTTTTCTTACTCTTTAACTATCGTTTCTTTATCTTTAAAACTGTATGTCTATACAAGACACAATTTTCTCTTAAGAGCATACTATCAATAAGCAGCGAAAATTTAATCCCTTCCAACAACCTAACATTTAGAATACCTAATTACACAAATCAGAACTATAACAACACTTTTTTGTTTCCTATGTCGCCGCACAACCAAATTTCACTCTGAAATGTTCTAATAATAATAGTCGATAAATAAAAATGGAGTAGCTGAAAATGGAGCAGCTAAAAAAGCATAACTCCCAAGAAAATAAAAAATGGAGCAGCTAAAAAAGCGTTAACTCCCACAATTAACAAAAATAAACGGAGCAGCTAAAAAGCACAACTCCTATAACAAAAAAAAAATGGAGCAGCTAAAAAAGCATAACTCCCAAAATTAAAAAAAATGGAGCAGCTAAAAAGCATAACTCCCAAATATAAAAATAAATCAATTGTAAAAATCACAATACCTCTTTTAACCGGCTGCGCCAAATTGTCGTGCCCCTCGAGCAATTAAAAGACGTTTTTCACGATAACTTATTCTTTATTGACTGAATACTGGAAACTGCCCTATCTCAACAATGTTAAAAGAAAGTCACGACCCGCACTCTTAATTTTTACGCTAACTGAAAAAACGCGACTCTAAACTGAACGCTGAACGGCGAGAATACTACCAGCACTCGACAGACCAGTCATTGGTCTTTTATGAACCGATACTCGGAAGTAAGCTTTCTTTGCTCACAACGCGGATGTAAACAAACGACAACAACCTTGTCGTTTGTTCTACCGGTTGCAGCACCTGAGTCGCTTAGTAGTAAACAATCGCCTTACATAATAATTACCATGCGAGGTTAATTATTATTGTAATCGTCGATTGCTCCACTAAGCGCTCATCGCAGCCAGCTGTTGGGTTAATCAGCAAAATAACCGACAGTAGCAGAACAATACCGTGCGAGGTTATTGTTTAGCAATTGCTGATTATTTCGCTAGAATGCGCCCTTGGCTGCTGGAAACTAGTTTTTCCAAGGGGGGGGTGACTTTCTTTTAACATTGTTGAGATAGGGCAGTTTCCAGTATTCAGTCAATAAAGAATAAGTTATCGTGAAAAACGTCTTTTAATTGCTCGAGGGGCACGACACTGTTGGATAAATACTTTATGGAATCTTGATGAAGTTTTATATCTATTTGTTGGTTAATGAAAACCTTGGTAAAAATGTTTTTAATAGTTGATATATTTTGTTGGTCTAATACTGGCAAGGAGATATTTATTTGACTTAACTGATTTGCTTCTGTATATGAGCAGATCTCAGTTAATATCTTTTCAATGTCTAATCTATCTCTTTGTGATCGGCAAGGTAGATTGATTTTTGAGATGATTACTGTGGAGTATTTCTTCCTAAAGAAGTTCAGTTCGTTTTCTTGTAAAGGAGGTTTGTCTAAAAGTTTTAGTTTAGACTTTAGCACTTTTTTCAAGTTCTGTATCCTGCATTGGCAGGATGAAAAATTTGGGATTTGTGTTTTTAGTTAAAAGTAATGGGAAATTGGTCTCAGTTATTATCACTGAAGAACTGTTTACCACTGATAAATCCGGATTTGGAGTAGTAATATTTGGATTGGGTGTATCTAAATTCGCCTGAACTTTGGCTTGATTCCTGGTTACCATAGGTGTGTGGTTCCGTTGATTTTACGGAATTTTCTGGGATAGCCCTGCTGAAAGCGTCTGCATTTGTGTTGAGCTTTCCAGGTTTATGGACAGTAGTTACACTAGGACAGTTCTGGCCCACTTTTTTGAGCCTCTACGATTTCGCCACAGGTGGCGCCACCGTCGCTAGGTGGCTTGGGCCCATACTAAATGTAGGTTTGTGTCTTGGATATATTGGTTTGTGTCTTGGGTGCACCATTGTGTGTCGACTGCGCCCTAGCGGGATTAATCGGTACTACTGGGATGTGTCATTTGGTCCTGACTGCACCCTAGCGGCATTAGCAGGTACTACCAGCATGCTCCGGTACTACAGTTTTCTAGCGACATCTGTTCGGGCGCAAACGTCATTTCTTGAGTAAGGTTCCCTAGCGGCCTTAGTCGGAACTACCAGCATGCCTTGGTTTTGCTGTTTTCTTTTATTAGCGGGAGAGTTCAGCATCATTCGAATTTCACAACATGACAACACCATGAACAGATTCTAGAAGATTTCAGTGAGACATTAGCCGATACTGCCAGCGTGCTCCGGTACTATGGCTTTCTTGGATGTGTGGTACGGTTCTCTTGGAAGTTTTTTGCTTCACTTTTTGCCCACACGTGGCAGCATGCTACGGTTTTGGGAAGTTTTTGCTACACTTTTGCCTACACGTGGCAGCATGCTACGGTTTTGGGAAGTTTTTTGCTTCACTTTTTTTGGATGTGTGATGCTACTAAATGTAGGCTTTTGTTGTTTTCAAGTGTTGCGCCTGGTTTTGAATTAATATTAGTAATAATTGATTTTTCTAGAGCACCTAAATGTAGGCTTTTGGTTTTGAACTAATAATTAAAGTTAATAGTAGGAAATTTTTGTTCATGCCAATGGATTCTATAGGTGTGGTATGTGGGGGGGGGGATCATAAAGATAGGGAGGGGGGGTAATGAAATTTTCATCAGAAATCCTCTACGGCCCCTGGTTTTCGAGATATTAGCGTATTAATAATTCAAGTTATTTTGGCTCATGGAAATGGATTCTTGGAGGTGTGGAGTGGGAGTTTTCATCAGAAATCCTCTACGGGCTTTGGCTTTCGAGATATTAGCGACATCTATTTGGACGCAAACGCCATTTCGTGAGTAAGGTACCCTAGCGGCCTTAGTCGGAACTACCAGCATGCCTTGTTTTTGCTGTTTTCTTTTATTAGCGGGAGAGTTCTAGATATCGGTATGACGTCATCATGGTTTTGCTGCACCTAAATAAATTTCTTAGCAGGGAAGTTGTAGATATAGGATTGTATGGGTGTGTTGGATTCGGGTACGTTACCTGTCCCAAGGCTTGGGTAGAATGTGTGCGGCTTATCATACTATGAGCGGAACGACGGATACTCTACCATATTGGCATTACTCCATTTCATCAGATCAACAAGTGGCAACCGCTGAAAGAATCTAAGTCTAGTGTAAATAAATTATGTATTATAGTTTTAGTTTCATTTATTAAAGTAATTAAAGTATTATAATTATAAATTTATTTGAAATTGTATTATAGGTGTTTTTCAAGAAATTAAAAAACATCTTTTTTATTGATCCAAGAATTGTGTTTTGATGAAAATCCGAGCCATTTAACGTAAGCTTTATCTCCACTCTTCTTTAAGATTTTCTCTACGAGGTATAGGTTTGGGTGTTTAACTTTCAGCAGCTCCAATTCGTAAAAGCATCCTGTGATTGGATTTCCTTGATAATCTTCCAGCCGATATGTGATGGGGTTTGTGGTTTGAAGATTAATAATTTAAAAAATCTCAGCTGTCCAGTTTGGTGTATAGCCTTCCTCAAATATATGCTTGTATTTCCTGATGCGTACAAAATCCCCAACTTTATACTTTGCAGGAACAACAAGTCATCTAGTCCTTTGATGATCACACGACGCCGTTAGAAATTTTTTCTCGCTGGTTTATGCAGCTCATTTACCACTTGTCTCTTACTCATCGTAATTATAAATGAAACCGATTTCTCAAGAGTTTTTACTCATATACACCATCTTTCGGTGGCAAGTTTTTCTTATTTATTACTGAAGTAAACAGATAGTTTTCAATCTTCGTGATTTCATCATTGATATATAGCGTTAAATTTGCTACCTCTATATTAATAGTTTTTTATTTCTTCAACACTTATTTTAATTTTCTTATCAACATAGTCTTTGGTAGTAGCATCATCATTTTCAAGGGGTTCACCAAGTCGATTTATACACTTTGAGTTTAGATCGTAGTCTCCGTTTATCATTAAATTAAATGCAATACCCCGCTCCCCTTGTTCACCAGCTGGACCTTGTGCTCCTAGTTTACCAGCTGGTCCTTGAATTCCTTGTTCACCGGCTGGTCCCCGAGCTCCTGTTGGTCCACGTTCACCTGCTTTCCCAAGATATCCCCGCTTAGAGAAACGTCCAAACTTGTCAACGCTCATCTGTAGATTGTGTAGAAGTATGGCAATGGAGTAGTATTTAAACTATAATATCTGCTTCTCGCAACTCCTCCAGTATAGATACAATTTCATTGTTGTGACTGGTGTTTCCAGCCTGCTTTGATGCCATTAGAAGGCGCAGTCTATCCACTAATTCATTTGGATCATCCCAGTAAATGTGATCAATGTTTTCTTTAGGCAGACGCCTTTATGCTGTATAAGTTTACTGATTATAGCTTTATACTTAGCCGCTCTAGTACCTTTTATTTGCCCATCTTCAGCATAGTCACGTTTATATGCTTTGGTATCTTTCAAAATAGATCCATAATTAGTTAAATCCTCTTTAGTATATAGACTTTTTACAGGATCTTTCATAAATAGCAGCTCACATAACCCCAAAGTTGTTTTATAGCTCTTCCCCTTGATAACAATATTTCCTACATCATCAACATCAAACGTTGAATTACCGATTCTCCACGCGCTATCATCATGGTAAACTCCATAAGTTGGTTTAATTTTAGGGCTATTATCAGTGAATAGCTTTAAATAGTTTGAAACTATATATCCAGACGTATCGGGGGAGGCGACAGGACACCTTCCTGTCAATGTTCTTGAATGTTCAGGTGTTGCGAATTCTTCTTCAGATGTTAAGGAATAATCTCCATAATTTATAGGTGTGCTACTAGCCTCCATTTTAACATATTTTCGTTTTGGAGGGGTAAAAAGTTCCACAACCTCATTGGATTCTTTTTCTGCTTCTTCTTCTTCTTCTTCTTGTTATTCTTCTTCTTCTTCTTCTTCTTTTACATCTTTTGTCTCAAATTTGACTATATCCGGCAGCTCGTATTTAACTGTTCTAACAAACTCTTTTAAGGGTTTAGTGATTGGCTTAAAGGTTTCTTCAAGTCGAGCTTCTGCTTCAATTTTTCCCATCCTTAGGGCTTTTAATTTCCTTCGCACTGCATTCCTAGACTTGATAATTTCTTTTAATAGATTTTCATTCATCTTCGTTATTAACTCAATAACAGCTTTCCAAACAGCTCTGATAACAGCTTAACAGCTTTTAAACAGCTCTGATAACAGCTTAACAGCTTTTAAAACAGATCTGATAACAGATTTCCAAACAGCTCTGATAACAGCTTTCCAAACAGCTCTGATAACAGCTTAACAGCTTTCCAAACAGCTCTGATAACAGCTTAACAGCTTTTCAAACAGCTCTGATAACAGCTTCACAGCTTTTAAACTTACTTTAATATATATAAACTTAACGTAACTTAACTTAACTTAAACTTACTTTAATATATATATATATTTTTATTTTGTTACTTTCCTTCCTGGAGTTATTACATGCAAAAGAGCGAAAGCTCATATGTAAATTTAATTATTTAATAAATTTGAATTTGAATTTGAATTTCCATCATCGAAAATAAACACTGAATGTGATTTGGCTTCCTCTGGAGGTAGAACGTCGCAGTTGTTTGAGAATGTATAATACCCCAATCCTGATATGGGAGTCATCACTCGCTTCAAGCATTCATACTTTGGTTGATGTAAAGATTTGGTATATATGTAAATATTTTCATATCTCAGACCATTGGGATGTTCCAGCAAACTTATCATAACATTAGTTTTTCCACAATTCGATGGTCCAACAATGATGCTCCTTATACTATTAGGCAATAGGGGCCCATGCTTCTTTTTCACCTTCATAACAGCTACATCAGTATTTCGAACAGGAAAATCTTGATGTTGTTTAATGAACCGCATATCGAAGATTAACGGGATTCCTATAAGTACACCTGCTTATATTAAATTTCAACAGTATCATCGAAACCTTATAAGATGTCGGATCACAAATCGAAACGCTTCAGAAAATCTTTGAAAGGGGGCAGAGGACTATGAAATTCAATCATCAACAAATTACCTGTAGAATTACATCTACCGGGATACCAGTACTGTGGACCAGGAACAAAGTTACAACAAAGATTGGCGAGAGGAGATCCAGGCATTAATCCACTGGATGCAGCCTGCAAAGAACACGATATAGCATTCTCGCGACATAAAGATACAAGTGATCGACATATAGCTGATAAAATATTAGCTGAAAAAGCCTGGCAGCGTGCAAATTCTACGGATGCAAATTTGAGTGAACGTGTCAACGCCTGGCTTATAACAAACGCAATGAAGGCTAAACTTAAGCTAAGTATGGGTCTTAAGGCTAAAAATAAACGCCAACCCACATTCCGAGAAGCAGTACGAAATGCACGTAAAATTTTAAAAGTCAAAAAACCAAAAGACTTGATGGAAGCTACAAAAATAGCTCTTAGTGCAGCTAAAAATATTGTGAAAAGAAAGAAAAATCAATTAAAACTCCACGAGTGATACCTGTACCAAAGGTTGGTGGACACTTTCGTTCCTCATCCCGTTGTTTGCTGGGCTTTCAGCATTGGGAGCACTATCGGGAGGTGCAGCAGGCATAGCTAAAGCAGTAAATGACACCAGTGCGGCAAAGGCAAAATTGGAAGAAAGCAAACGTCATAACCAAGCAATGGAAACTATAGCGGTTGGCAAAGATGGAAACGGGCTGTTCCTGAAGCCGTACAGAAAAGGACTTGGACTCTATCTACAACCTCAACCAAAAAACTATTAAAGACGCTACCCAAAAGACCGCTAAACGAGTTGGATCCTCACAAGTATACGACACACTTGCCGCACTTCAGAGGAGTATTTATGCCTGATAATCTTCCTAAAAAGCCATGGAAGCGAGAAAGCGGAATTGTTAACTTGGACATCTCAACTGGAGCTGGTACACACTGGGTAGTGTACTACAAGAAAGGTGATAACATCGAATACTTTGATAGCTTTGGCAATCTCCAACCACCAAGGGAGCTCATACACTACTTGGGTAGTAATATTACGTACAACTACAGTTCTTATCAGAATTATGATACAGTAATTTGCTGTCACTTATGTTTAGAGTTTTTATGTAATTGTTATAGCCATTAATTATTATCTATAAATAAATGTATCTATATTGAAATTGTGACAGTTCATTATCAACCACCATGTCATTAACACTTACTCTCACGGGAAATGCATCTCCACTCAGTGCTGAGTACTTTCCTCCGCTGGAGCTAGCAACGGATTATGTTTGTGGATTAATTGATTTTCAAACATACAACTCTATACCATATATTGATGTGAGCAATAATCTGGTTCATGTAGGGAATGAGGTTGTTGAGATACCTGTTGGATCCTATGAGATTGATGATATAGCAAAATATGTACAAGGATACTTGGATAAAGAAGGGAGAAGGATAAAGGTTACAATAAAGGCTAACAATAATACATTGAAGAGTGAAGTTAAGGCAACTGCAGAAATACATTTTGAAAAACAGAGATCCATAGCTCCTCTGCTAGGATTCAGTAAAAGAAATTTGACTGCTAATATAATGCATACATCAGAGTTGCCAGTCAACATCATTAAAGTAAATACTATACGCATCGAATGTAATATTATATCAGGATCAATCTTCAACAACACACAAGTACACACTCTCCACGAGTTTTCCCCGAATGTTGGGCCTGGGTATAAAATAGTGGAGGTACCCAAAAATGTAATCTATTTGCCTGTGAACACCAAACGTATAAGTTCTCTAACATTGAAGCTACTTGACCAAGACGGTGACTTAATCAACTTCAGAGGAGAGAATATAACCATCAGGTTACATTTGAAGCCACAGCATGTTGATATACAATAATGATAAATACGAGTTCGGAGCAGACAAGATCATTAGTCAGCGAACAACCTTGAAGCGATCAAGACCTACATTAACACCTGCAAATACAGCATATTTACAATCAATAGGCTTAACGCTGAAACAATGAATAAAGGAATACTAGATATTGCACCAGACGCTTGCTTTGATAACAGTGTTACCAAATTTGAACATCACTCCTATTCACCATTTCTAACATCATTTAAAAACAGCGATGAAATCCGTATCTCTGTACAACATCAGGACTTGAATCTTCTACCCAGCAGGAGTTTTCTTTATATTGAGGGGTCGCTAACAAAGCTGGATGGAACCGTTTCAGCAATTGCAAAATTAGCTAACATGCTCTACCATTTCTTTTTGAGGAAATACGCTATGAATTGAATGCAGTGCAAATCAATCGTACAAGAAATCTTGGGATTGCGACAACATTAAAAAACTACGTATCGGTAAATGCAAATGTAAGCAGGATACTACTCAACGGCAGTTGGTCACCAGATTCATCCATTATATCAACCAATGGACTGTTTAACTATTGTGTACCTCTGAAATATTTATTGGGATTCGCTGAAGATTACAAGAAAATTCTTATAAATTCCAAACATGAACTCATATTGACCCGGAGCAGGACAGACGATAATGCCATTATATCACCCACTGATGTGGTGAAAATTGAAATTACCAAACTTCAATGGAGCATTCCGCATGTTACAGTATCCGATGATGAAAAGCTGCAACTATTTAAAATTATCGGGAGAGGTCGCCAGATACAAATACCATTCCGCAGCTGGGACATATATGAGTATCCAGTACTACCGGAATCCACGCATCAAACCTGGTCAGTTAAGACTTCCACTCAACTGGAGAAACCTCGATTTATCATCTTAGCATTACAAACGGTTCGAAGGAACGATAAAACCAAAGATGCAAGCAAGTTTGATCACTGTCAACTCACCGATGTTACAGTTCATTTGAACTCAGAATAATATCCCTATGATGATTTGAATTTGAAATTTGATTTGAATAGATACGCATTGCTGTATGAGATGTATATAAAGTTTACACAATCATACTATCGTCATCAGTTTCAGCCGTTCCTCACATGGGAGAAGTTCAAAACCGATGCTCCGATTGCTGTCATTGATTGCTCACATCAAAATGAAACAATAAAAACTGGACCTGTTGACATAAGGCTAGAATTCAAGACATCTGAAAATGTACCGGCTAATACAACAGCATATTGCCTGCTTCTACACGATCGAATAGTGGAATACAGTCCGCTGACAAGTGAAGTTAGAAAGTTAAATTAAGAAGATGGCTGTCATCGTAGACGTCCAAGGATTCAAAACAAATCTCAATGAATTCATCACTAAAGAACTGGCTATTTTAACCAATGAAAACCAGATGCAGCACTTTATATTTCAACCACCGTTCAGATACAAAGATTTGACTTCAGCAAAAAAGAGACAAGTAAAATGGCTTCAACACAATTTTCATGGATTCCGCTGGGATGATGGCTACATACCGTATCACAAGCTGTACACTATAGTTGAACCACTGCTTCGAAACAAAACCATATATGTAAAGGGAGCTGAAAAAGTTCATTGGATGCAGAAGATAGTTGGAGAGGGTGAAATCATTATCAACGTCGAAGATGAATACAATTGTGGAAAACTAATTGGGATTAACACTAATGCGCCATCTTGCCAAGTTCATATTGGAAAATGTGCGATATGAAATACTTTTATAATAAGAAATTTTATTGGAAATAAAAGCAAATGTTTATAAAACATAAGACTTTTCAATACACACATACCCCACAACCCTCACTGACATCGTCTAGAATCTGTTCATGGTGATGTCATGTTGTGAAATTCGAATGATGCTGATATCTACAACTTCCCTGCTAAGAAAACTTATTAAGGTGCAGCAAAACCATGATGACGTCATGCCGATATCTAGAACTCTCCCGCTAATAAAAGCAAACAGCAAAACCAAGGCATGCTGGTAGTTCCGGCTAAGGCTGCTAGGGTACCTTACTCAAGAAATGGCGTTTGCGTCCAAACAGATGTCGCTAATATGTCGAAAACCAAAGCCCGTAGATGATTTCTGATGAAAACTCCCACTCCACACCTCCAAGAATCCATTTCCATGAGCCAAAATAACTTGAATTATTAATACGCTAATATCTCGAAAACCAGAGCCCATAGAGGATTTCTGATGAAAATTTCATTACCCCCCCTCCCTATCTTTATTATCCCCCCCACACATACCAACCATCTAGAATCCATTGGCATGAACAAAAATTTCCTACTATTAACTTTAATTATTAGTTCAAAACCAAAAGCCTACATTTAGGGGTTCAAGAAAAATCATAATAAAAAGCCTACATTTAGGTGCACCAGATATCTATCTAAGAAAACTGGAGCAAGCTGGTAGTACCTGCTAATGCCGCTAGAGCGCAGTCAAACCAAATGACACATCCCGGTAGTACCGATTAATCCCGCTAGGGTGCAGTCGAGACTCAATGGTGCATCCAAAGCACAAACCAATACAGCCAAGACACAAACCTACATTTAGTATGGGCTCAAACCACCTAGCGACGGTGGCGCCATCTGTGGCGAAATCCTGGAGGCTAAAAAAAGTGGGCCAGAACTGTCCTAGTGTAACTACTATGGACTATTTTATAGTCATATTCCTCAAGGCGTATTCTCAACCTCATTAGTCTTGAGGAATGGTCCTTTAGATTTATCAGCCATACTAATGGTTTATGGTCAGTTATGATGGTGAATTGTCTATCATAAACGTATGGCCTGAATTGCTCAACTGTGAAAACAATTGCCCAAAGCTCTTTTTCGATTGTTGAGTAACGAGTCTCTGCACCATTGAGAACTCGACTCACATAGGCGATTGGATGATCTTCTTGATCATTTACTTGGGAAAGAACTGCTCCGTTGGCGTAGTCGCTGGCATCGGAGGTGCCAAAAATTCTTTGACGAAATCCGGATAGGATAAAATCGGTGCTGATTTTAATTTGTTTCGTAATTCGTAAAATGCTTCATCGCAAATTGCATCGAACTTGAAAGGTGTGTCCTTCTTCAGAAGGTTAGTAAGGGGTTTTGCAATTTTTGAAAAATTAGGAATAAATCGGCGAAACAGTAAATGCCTTGGAGTCTGGAAAGGACATTATTCATGGCACGTTGGAAGTTTGCCGGTGCATCTTTTAATCCAAATGGCATACGGTTAAACTCGTAATGACCATAAGGAGTGCTAAACGCAGTTTTTGCTCTATCCTTGCCGTCCATGCGAATTTGGTGGAATCCCATGTCGAGGTCTAGCGTTGTGAAATATTTGGACTTACCCAATTGATCTAATATGTCTGTAATATTAGGTAATGGGTAAGCGTCGCCAATAGGAATGTCATTTACTCGGCGGAAATCCTTGTTTCATTTTGAGGTTGTATTGTTGAAGTAGGAGCATTTTTCCTATAATTAAAATTTGGAACTTGGTTGAAGTTGACTTGTTTTTGAAGTGGTGTATTTGTATTGGTAAGCGTCGCCAATAGGAATGTCATTTACTCGGCGGAAATCCTTGTTTCATTTTGAGGTTGTATTGTTGAAGTAGGAGCATTTTTCCTATAATTAAAATTTGGAACTTGGTTGAAGTTGACTTGTTTTTGAAGTGGTGTATTTGTATTGGTAGTTTCTGCTCGATTCCTGTAGTTTTGGGCAACAGAATTTGTATTTTGTCTGTAGAAACTCCCATGGTTTGCTGTCCTTACCCTGCATATGATGATATATATATGATGATATATCCTAATTTGTGACAATACCTGCATGTAGGAGTAGGTGCTAGCATGCTTAGGAAGATTGCTGTTGTTTAGGGCATTCGAAAAATTGTTATTTGGGTTAGAGTTTGTACGAATGTTTTGTGGACAATTTGGAGCTGAATGGCAGTTGTACTGATTGAGCAGTGCGAGAAGAGTTTGTTGCTAATTTTGCTGCCTTTGATTCTAGGCGTAATGCTTGCTCACCAATATATGACGTTATGGGCTTTAATGATCTATTTTCGTGGAGTTTGGTTAAAGTTTGGAGTTGTTCGCTAATTAGTCCATCTTCGATTGCTCTAATAGCTTGTTTTTCGTTATCTTTTATTAGAGAATTTATTAATATTTTATCCGTCGTATATGAATGGGTGGCTTCATTTAATTGAGCGTGTGTTATGTTTATTCGTTTTAGGAATTCCTTGACAGGTTCTTTCCTTCTTTGTCTTGTATTTGCAAGCTTTGATTGTAGTTCCGATTTTTCTAATTTTTCTTCGAATGTTTCGAGTAGTATTTACTTCAAATCTGACCACCTGCTTGTATCATTGTACTTAAGTACGTTGTAGGCATCCCCAAAGAGTTTACTTTTAATTATTGAAAATAAGGTTGTTGGCTCAGTATTGGGATAAGGTTTATTAATATCATCACAACATGACACGAATTTATGGAGGTCTTTTGGATCGCCGTTAAAATTTGGTATTAATGATTTAATTTCCGATAGGGAAATATGTGAATGGGATTTAGTTTCGGTGCTTTCATTATGAAAGTGTGATGAGTTATTTTGGGTGTCATATTGGTAAGTAGGGAATCGGGAGTCTAGCTGCTCTTGAATAACAATTACAGCTTCTTCGTAGTTTGCTTCAATTTTACCGAAAACACCTTCAGTAAAGTATTTATTTTCTAGGTCTTGTGACGTAGATTGCATTTCAATTGTATTGTTGAGTTCTTCGAATTCAGCCCAATGTTTATTTAGGATAGCTAGTTTTTGTTCTAAGTATATTTTACTGACTGTAGGTAAGATATCAGGGTTTAATGATTGCATAACTCGTGTAATTGAGTTAATTTTTGTATTTATCATTCTGTATATATTTTCGTTTTTTGTCTCGTCTTTTGCTTTATTGGTTTCTGTGTCTTGTGATTTGATTGGAATTCTCCACGAAGCTCTCGATGATGGGATATGAAAGGGGTTTTGTTGGTTCGTAGTGCTTTCTGAGATTGATTTCAATCTTTCGGAAAGTGTTGCTTTTGTCAATTTGTCCTTAGTTTTGTCTTTACACGAATCTTTGAAATAATCGTGATCGGTCGTGAAGTCTTTATGCTGAACTATTTGTTCTTCTGTTTTCTCGAAGGCGCTCCATATTTCTTCGAGTTGTTGAATTTATTGTTTACAAATGTAAGGGTGCGCTTCATTTTACCGGCTTGGTCGTAGGCCTCTAGGATTAGCGTAATTTCCTTGGTTCTTGCTATTTGAGATGAGCCAGACTCATTGAATGAATTGGTCTCCTTCGTCATTATGGCTTTGTGAAGTAACAGACGGAAAATTTGGAGGAGATGTGGTATGAGATTTTATAATATTAAGGAAGTCTGTTTCGAGCTTCGATTTGGTTGATTTGTGGGGGACTATAGAAGATATGAGAAAACTGTATGTAAAAAAAAACAGCCGAGTAGAAAACAAATCCTTATATTTCCAAGCAGTAATAAGTTGCGAATCAGTTTGTTATGTGTAATTAGTTTTGTTTTTGAAGAAAAAAGTTTGTAAATTGTAGGAAGTGAGTAAAGTGCAGTAACGGGGGCTATGATAATTTATTGGATTTGTTGGTATTACGAAATTCTCGATTTCTAATAAAAGGAATGCTAAGAATTTATGTTTGTATAATAAAGAAAACTGATTTTTATTTATTTATTTTAAATATTTCTGTTAATATTTTTGCGGGAGAACTGGACTTGGACACAAAAATGGAAATTATTATTAGATAATGACATCAAAAATCTTTTAAATGAAGCGCATATTTCCATTAAAAAATAAATAAAAAATTTAGACATTATACACATATGTAGGTATGTATGTAATAAGAAGGAAAAGTGCTTCATTATCTGATCTGCAAAATTTTAAATTGTCAATAGATGGCTCTTCCAATCAATATCTTTCTATCTAGGCTCACCAAGTCGTACCGCAGGGATTGATATTTGATTTTTGTCGAAGTCCTCTGACCAGCAAGCTCACGAGGTCTTACCGCAGAGGTCGCTTCTAGGAAGAGCGGATTTTAATTTTTCTGTGTTGAATTTAATTAATTTAAATAAAATAAATAGTCAGAAAATATCTAAATAATTTTTTTTTTAGCAAAGAAATTTGGGAATTAAATTCTATATATAGACGCAAAATTTCGGTAATAGGTTTAAGGATTACTTGTGGGATCATTTCTGTTAATCCAAATCATTCCCTTGTGTATTCATCCGTACATGCAATACGAAGCAAAAGATATATATATATATACATATTGTTACGTGCAATAGAAAGACACAACTGGTGACATCTACTGGCAATGGAGAGTAAACAACTTCAGGTTTGGAGAATCGGTGAAGGAATCTTCGAGAATGTTCAGGAATAGAATGAATAGAATAGACAAGAAGGCTCTGGAATAGAGCACTCCAGAATAATCTGGAGAGTTTCTAGGGTATAAATATAACAGATGTCACCGCCAGAGCAAGGGTTTTGTCTTAGACGTTGCAGTGTTAACAAGCGAAAGTGTTGTAATTAGATTGCGATAATTGAAAGTACAGTATTAAGCGATAATTAAAGTTGAGTTGATTAATTGAAAGTTTGTGAATTATATAAGACTAGAGTGAAATAAAGAACTTGTGTATTAAATATTTAATATTTGTGTTTTAAATAACGAACCAAAAGCCACGCTCGCAACAACTGGTGTCAGAAGTGAAATAAATTCGCGAAATAAAGTGGTGGCAATTGAATTTTGTGAAATTGTGTTAAATTTTGATAGTTCTGGAAAATAATTTATATTCAACTATAAGTGCATTACTAAGGTAATGGGGCGCAAAGTCGAGGAGCTCCGAACACCGAATTTGAAAGTAGAGCTAGGGAGCCGGTCATTACAAACGACAGGTGCAAAAAAAGTGCTGGTCGAGCGACTCAGACAAGCTTTGATAGCGGAAGGAGAGAATCCCGAAACATTTGTTTTCGAAGAGAACTTGGAAGAAACCGAAGTTGAAGAAGAGCCTGCGATGAAAATGGAACAGCTTTTGAGTACTTTAATGAGCAAAATGGAAGCCCGTTTTGATGAACAAAATAATGCTTTTGAGGAACAAAAGAATTCTCTCGATGAACAAAAGAATTCTCTCGAGGAACAAAAGAATTCTCTTGAGCAACAAAAGAATTCTCTCGAGCAACAAAAGAATTCTCTGGAATATCGTTTAGATGAGCAAAAGAAATCTATGGAAACCCGTCTGGACCAGCAAAAAGATGCTTTTGAGCAACAAAAGAATGCTTTTGAGGATCAAAAGAATTCTCTGGAATCCCGTTTAGATGAGCAAAAGAATGCTTTTGAGGATCAAAAGAATTCTCTGGAATCCCGTTTAGATGAGCAAACGAATGCTTTTGAGGAACAAAAGAATTCTCTGGAATCCCGTTTAGATGAGCAAAAGAAATCTATGGAAACGCGCTTGGACGAACAAAAGAGTTCTCTGGAGAATTGTCTAGAAACTCGTTTGGAGGATCAGCAAAATTTTCTAAAAAGTTCTTTAGAAGAACAAAATTTGAAAATTGAAGGAATTGAGCACGAATTTCAACAAAAGGTTTCGGAAGTTCAACAAAATGTCACCGAGCAACTTGAAAACGTTAAAGCAGATCTGGAAAGAATAAAGAATCGTAAGCTTCCAAACGTAGCAGCTGAAATATCCGGTGCAGGTAGAATGAAACCTCCAATACTTGATGGACAAAATTCGTGGCATATCTTCAAGAGACAATTCGACGCAGCATCAGAGGTAAATGGATGGAATGAAGAAGACAAAGCTATAGCTCTGGTGTTAGCACTTCGAGCTCCTGCGTCAGAGCTCTACAAACTGTTCCGATTAAAAATCAACGTAATTACCCTTCATTAGTACAGACGATGGAATTACGTTACGGAGATGAACACATGCAGCAATATCGCCTACAGTTACGCAACAGGATTCAAAAACATGGCGAATCACTACAACAACTGCAGGCAAATGTAGAAACATTAGCTCATCTTTCATACTCCAGCGTGAATGCGGATTTTCTCACTGAAGTGGCGACGGAGGCATTTGTGAACGCTATTGCAGATCAAAATTTACAACAAGCGTTAAGACTAGCAGGACAGAAATCAACAGCAGAAGCACTAGCCTATGCATTAGCGTATGAATCCGCCAGACAAGCATCACGGAGTGCAGTACGAGTAAGAGAAATTTCAGTGGAAGAATGTACTTGTAACAGAGTGCAATCATCACAGAGTATGCCTTCACGTGGTGTCTTTCGATGCTGGAATTGTAATAGATCAGGGCACCTTCGAAGAGACTGCAGAAAACGTCGACGATTGGAATCACCTGAAGAAGAAGGGAAAGAAGAATGCCAAAGATTTCGAGCCAGGGAACAAGCTATTCGTGGAGAGACTAGATATCAAGCAGAGACTAGTCGCATCAGCTCTCCTGTTGAGCAGTCGGAAAACTAGTAAAAACCAACTTTGTGGGGCAGAAGTTGGTTGGTGGAATCGACAGCCCTGAAGTCATCATTCAAGTAGGCCAGTTACAGAGAAATAATAGCAGTCTTGTCATATATGGAAGTGTAGGAAAAAATGACTGCGCAGTCACTATCGATACTAGAGCTTCAAGATCAATTATAAGAGCAGAACTTGTTAAGAACAAATGGCTGCACAACACCACCAAATATCTACTAAGAACAGCAACTGGAGCAGCAGCACAGGTGTTTGGAGAAATAACTTTACATGTTCAACTAGGTGAGCTACTCTCTCCTCACACTTTCCTGGTTTCAGAGATAACGGATGAATGCATTCTTGGAATAGACTTCATGACCACATACAAAATAAATCTGGATGTCGGAGAGCGGATTCTCAAATATGCGAACATAGAATAGAATCATCCTGCGAAAGTAAGGACGATGGTCTGCGAAAATATTACTCTTTCGCCATGCTCCGAGACACTAATATGGACAAAGCTTACTGATCACATAGGGACCTGCCGATTCTATCTGGTGGAGCCTAAACCCACAAAAGTTACATCGAGCATCCTTGTTGGCAAGACTTTGGTGAAGGCAGAAGGTGCAATATTAATACCAGTCAGAGTGCTTAACACATCCGAAAATGAAGTACAACTAAAAGAACGTGCTATATTGGAAATTGTGAAACCGTTTACCAAATCGTCAATTTGGATAATGGTAATAATGTCAACGAGACAAAAACTATACCAGCTACTCCCCAACCGGTTCAGAAACTTCTTTCGTCCAGTGCCTTAAGTGAACAATAACACAACGATGCCAAAGAGGTGATCGATGAATTTTCGGAACTATTTGCAATGAATGATGATGACTATGGTAAAACAAATCTTGTCCAGCATCGGATCGATACAGGAGAGTCCAGACCCATTCGACAGACACCACGAGGATTGCCATTAGCCAAACAACGAGAAGTTGCAGACATGATGAACTCTATGAAGAAACAAGGCATAATAGAGGAATCTAACAGCCCTTGGACATCGCCGGTTGTTCTGGTTAGGAAAAAGGATGGCAGCACCCGATTCTGTGTAGACTACCGCCAACTAAATAACGTGACGAGGAAAGATAGCTATCCATTACCAAGGATTGATGATACGTTGGATACCCTTTCCAGAGCGCAATGGTTTTCCACGCTGGATTTAAAGAGTGGTTACTGGCAAGTGGAAATACATCCCGAGGACCAAGAGAAAACTGCTTTCTCAGTTGGCAGTGGCTTGTGGCAATTCATGGTAATGCCATTCGGGTTATGTAATGCTCCAGCCACATTCGAACGACTAACGGAATGTGTTCTACGCGGTTTAACTTGGAAAACATGTCTTGTCTACTTGGATGACATAATAGTAATCGGAAGGACATTCAAGGAACATAAAAACAACTTACGGGACGTACTTCAAAGACTCAAAGATGCAAAATTGAAGCTCAGTGCGAGTAAATGTGCTCTATTCAAAGATAAAGTTCAATATTTAGGGCACATAGTTTCATCACAAGGAGTAAGAACCGATCCAAAGAAGATAGAAGCCTTCAAAAATTGGCCAGTTCCAAAGGACAAACATCAATTACGGAGTTTTCTTGGTTTAGCTACCTACTACAGGCGATTCGTGAAAGGTTTTGCAGATATAGCAAGAACCTTACATCAACTTACAGAAAAGGGAAGGCCGTTCATATGGTCGGATAAATGCAACGAAAGTTTTGAAAATTTGCAGCAACAGCTCTGTGAAGCTCCAGTACTTCACTATCCAAAGCTGGGAAAAACATTTATATTAGACACGGATGCCAGCAATGAAGGTATTGGTGCAGTGCTTTCGCAGGAGGAGAATGGTCATGAATTTCCAGTAGCTTACTATAGCAAAGCACTTTCAAAGTCAGAGAAAAATTATTGTGCTACAAGAAAAGAGCTACTTGCCATTGTAAGTTCAACAAAACATTTTCATAAATATCTCTACGGGCAGAAATTCATCCGTCGCACCTACCATGCAGCACTCAAATGGCTTTTACAGTTTAAGAACCCTGAGGGACAAGTGGCGAGATGGATAGAGCGACTCCAGTCTTATGATTTTGAAATCCAACACCGAAGAGGTCGTATCCATGTAAATGAAGACGCCCTTTCAAGACGTCCATGCAAACTTGAATGCAAACATTGCGCCCGGGTGGAAGAAAAAGAAACAACAGCAACTTTACAGTTGGTAACCATGGAACCATCTACAGGTTGGGACAACGAGGGCCTGAGAACAGCACAACGAGAAGATCCGGACATTTCACCTATTCTCGCTTGGAAAGAAGACATGGAAAGACCAGACTGGAAAGATGTTTCGGAACGGAGCGAGAAGCTGAAAAGTTACTGGGCTCAATGGAACTCTCTTCATGTTGAATGTGGTATATTAAAACGCCTAACGGCGAATCATTCCGAATGCAGATAGTCGTGCCAGCATCAAACGTCAAAGATGTTCAAGAAGAAATGCACGGTAGAACCTCTGGAGGACATTTGGTAGTGAACAAAAGAATTTCCAAAATACGGGAAAGGTTTTATTGGCTACATATGCGAAAAGATGTGGAGGAGTGGTGCCGCAGATGCACTGTCTGTACTGCTTGCTAAGGGCCGCAACACAGAAGCAGAGGAGAAATGCATAAGTATAATGTCGGAGCTCCCTTTGAAAGGATAGCTGTAGACATCGCTGGACCTTTTCCAGAAACGGATGGCGGTAACCGTTATATATTAGTTGCCATTGACTATTTCAGTAAATGGCCTGAAGCTTATGCAATCCCTAATCAAGAGGCAACCACAGTTGTGGAACAAATAATAACGAATTGGGTCAGTAGGTTTGGAGTGCCTCACGAACTTCATTCGGACCAAGGACGGAACTTCGAATCGCGAACTTTCCAAGAGATGTGTAAAATGTTGGGAATAAGAAAAACCAGAACAACTCCTCTACACCCACAATCTGATGGCATGGTAGAGCGCTTCAACAGAACATTGATCGAGCATCTAAAGAAAGTAGTTGAATATCATCAACGTGATTGGGATCGACATATTCCTATATTCCTAATGGCTTATAGATCAGCCATTCATAACACTACCGGACAAACCCCAGCTAAGGTCATATTTGGAAGAGAGATGCGTTTACCTAGCGACCTCAAATTTGGTACCCCCAGAAGTGAACAAAAGTTACCAGAAGACTACGTACCGGAGCTTAGACTACAATTAGCTGATATACATGAGGCCAAGAGAACGAAATTAGCAGCAAACACTGATCGGATGAAGACCCGCTATGACTTACGTGCTAATTCCGCAGGATTTAACGAAGGTGATCTTGTTTGGCTGTACAACCCGAAACGACTTAAGGGACGTTCTCCAAAACTACAACAACAGTGGGAGGGACCGTATTCAGTAGTAACTAGAATTAATGACGTGGTATACAGGATTCAGCGTGGCACAAGAGGCAAGCGTAAAATTGTTCATTTGGACCGCTTGTGTTAATACTACAAGCATCAAAACCGTGGACCACCTGTTGCTCGGGACGAACAAATTTAAGAAGGGGGCAGTGTTACGTGCAATAGAAAGAGACAACTGGTGACATCTACTGGCAATGGAGAGTAAACAACTTCAGGTTTGGAAAATCGGTGAAGGAATCTCCGAGAATGTTCAGGAATAGAATGAATAGAATAGACTTGAAGGTTCTGGAATAGAACACTCGAGAATAATCTGGAGAGTTTCTAGGGTATAAATATAACAGATTTCACCGCCAGAGCAAGAGTTTTGTCTTAGACGTTGCAGTGTTAACAAGCGAAAGTAATAACGCGAAAGTGTTGTAATTAGATTGCGATAATTGAAAGTACAGTATTAAGCGATTGTTATGGTCGTAGCGTATTGTATATATCAATATGCTACACGTACTGTGTCGTGTATGTCGGCTGCTGTCCATAGCGGAAAGCGAACGCACCTTGACTGGGAGAAGTGCTTTACTCAAGCTCAAGTGACATGTCGTTGAAGACAAGTAAGAAGAAGACAATCGTTTTGTCTTGTCAAAAACGTGAAAGTGAAAGCATGTGAAAAGTTGAAGACAACCAAATCATAAAATTTCAACGGAATCGGTGGAAATCCATCCCTCATGTAAGTCCGAAATAATAATTATTCCTGCAAGAACCTATTATTAATTCGTAAAAATATTCTCCTCATCACCAGGAGAAAATTTTTCGTACACTTCCAGCCGGCATATTCCGAAATATCTCGACAGTAAGTACACTGTAAGTACATCGGCCATCTGGGCGAATTGTTACACCACTAGCACAATTTCAGGCAAAACCCTGTTGAACTCATGGATGCCTGTTTTATGGCGATTCATGCACAAGTTTCTACCGCACGAAGAGTTGGCAGCCGTAGTGCGAACTGGATTACCTGTTCAAAATTCTTCCATGATTCTACACCATTTAGTACAGTATATTCACCAGCAACAGCTGCAACAAATAAAACTGGAAGCAAAATCAGCATTTAAAATAGTACTCGGACTAAAATAGCATATAGATAAAACAAAAGAATCTCTACCTGGAGAATCAAATAATCTCTTCTACCAAGAAGTACTCGGACTAACATAGCATATAGATAAAACAAAAGAATCTCTACCTGGAGAATAAAATAATCTCTTCTACCAAGAATCTCTAGAACAAGCAACAAAAAATGTTAGGAAGTGAACGCCGAAATAGTATTCAAACTTCAGAACATCTCTTTACAGAAGGGTAAATTGCTGCGGCAATACAGCTAAGTACCATTAGCAAGTAATTTAATAATAGAATAACAAAGAAAAAAAACACAAAAGCACGGAACCAATTATTAAATGTGCAGCAAAGATCATTTTAAATAAATATAGCTTAAGATTTTTTTTGGTAAATCATAGCAAATATACAAATAGCATTTTCGGGAGTTCAAATTATCACTCTGCGTACACAGGCTGCACCTGTTATTATAAAGGAAAATATACATACATGCATTCATTGTCTCAAAATCGAGAAAATAATGAAAAGCTTTAAAGATTCTTCTTCATTTATATCTGCATATTAGGTATTATCTTGAATCATTGAATACAGTAATGCTCACATGAAATACGTACATACGTTCCTGTTAAATTAGATACTTACCTCAAAGTTATGCCACTTTACAATCAATTAAACTTAACTAAATTTTAATATTTAAGAGTGATTCTACACGCACATACACAAAGCAAGCTACGGTTGGGGATTTGTGCCCACAAGTTACTTCTTCTTTACTTACTTCGAATCTCTTAACAGCTAACAATATATTCTCATTCATTTTCCGTCTCGTATCGTACGTATATGTTAGATTATCACCTCACATCGCGGCATATTTTTTGAGACTATGAAACTGGCATACACATTTATATAAAAGAATTTTAATATTTAATTTCTCTCGTATAGTTAAGGGTAGATAAGAAAAAAAAAATGCATTATCATCCAAACATTTATGTACATACATTTTGAAACATTTCTTACGATAAGTTAGTCTGACATTAAAAGCCGAAATTTATGAATTATGGCTGCAGGGCAAGATCGAGATATTTTTATATGGAATCATTTTCTTTAAATGGTATTTATCTTTACTCTATTATTATCCTAGGAAGTTCAATAATCTTAGCTCTATTTATTTTAATGTGAAAAGCAAAATTAAACATATGCAATGAGTCTTGCCATGAACGTTGCGGCGATTTAAAATTAAACTAATTATAGGAATCAATAGCATTTTTTTTGTAAGAAGGAAACACTTGCGATTATAACGTGAACATGATTGGCTGAGTTTTTACTTTTCCTTCACATCCCGGAGCCCTCTATCGCATGAGACCGGGGTCGTTTAGGCTTGCCTAGTCTCTCTCTTTCTATAGGTCAACAAAGGGACTTTGGACGAATTGTGCCACCCAAAGTCGATGGGAAGATGGGGATTGGCAGGAAGGCATGCCATCTGCGCCTTCAATGGAGCATAGGTAAGTGACGTAAGGGTCCCTTCAGGACCGAGTGTGTGCTGGCTCGTTCAAGTAGGCATGAAGATTTTTTTTGATTATGGGTGGTGACAGCGGCAGGTATTTTCGGGAACCTGCCCACACTCTCCGCCACCCTTAGCCGAGGTGCTAGCATGCCGCCCTGTGCTATCGCTGTCATCGAGTGATCTGTCAGCTTAGGCTGGCAGTTTGGACTTCACGTCCTGACCATTCACTCTCAACATACTTCTGTAACAAAATGGCACCCAACGTGGGGCCACCTCAATTAGACTTCGGTGGTCTAAATGTATCATTTGCTGAGGATTGTGATTACTTCGAGAGATGGGCATTTGGCTGTTAGCTAAATAGCCTGACTCGGTAATCGCATAATCAGTGGAGGTTATATGCGGACCTGGGTTTAATTGTTTGTTATTAACTGATTTTCTGCAGAGTAACGTAAAGTTTTTGAATTGAAGTTCGACTCTAGGTTTGACTTTGGTCAAGCCTCGAGTCTGGACAGGTGCCTAGTTTTTGAATTTTTTTTTTGAATTTTTTGAAATTGATCTTTCCCGCTGGCCTTCTGCCATGGAAATGGTAAGTGGCCTCACAAATTTTTTTTGGATTGTGTTCTCGCGGACAATTGTTCTGTTGGCCAACTGGCTGGACAGAGTTATGAGTCTGTGAGACGACTTTTTGGCTTTCAGCTAATTAGTTGAACAGATCCATGACTCTGCCCAGCTGGCGAACTATCTGGACATGAGGATCCGGTGAAGAGGAGAGGAAGAGTTCTCTGAGGGTGGGAGTGATGCTGGAGATCTTCAGTAATCAGGAGTTGGCATACTGCTAACTGCCTGGCTGAAGAATCTCTAGTAGCATTCTCAGCCTTTGACACCTCCAACTTGACTTTTCCCAGAGTTCTGTGAGAACCCAACCAAATCTTTCATGCACCACTCACGTCACTTGCCTATATCCTGTTTTTGACCTTGGAAGAGAGAGAGCTTCGGGAAGTGAGGGTGAAATTGTATGATCTTTGTTGAAGAATTTTTTTTGTAACGCTTGAATTGTTTTCGTGATCTTTTTGGATCCTTCGTAATTTTCAGGATTTTTTTTGAAAATTTTTATTCGACGAGGCTGTTACCGCTTCGCGACATTGGTTTTTTGTCTCGGAATTCATTCTTTACACTATCTCGTTTTGAGAAGCCTTAAATAACTTTTCGAATCCTTGTTTTTCTAAATTTTTTTTTTCAATTTCTTCGAACGTTTGGGAAAACTTTTGTCTGAATTTGAGTATCTCGCCCAAAGCCTTCGACTTTAAAATAGTATTTAGCCATCATCACATTGTGAAGAGCGTGTCTCTTCCAAACGTGCAAACTTCTAGAATTTTTTTGGGATAACTATCCTAAACCCGGATTTGACAATTTTTACATGACTTACGTCTAAATTCATTATGGCTACAGTGAGCGAAATCGACAAGGCGCGACTCATTGCCAACCTTTGATTTGCCTAACTTTGACTTACCACCTTCGAATCGACGATCCTTGTCTCCAGGAATGCCTGGCTTACATTCAAGGACTTTTGTAAACCCGAGTCCTCCACGTGATAGTCCAGCGTGCACAGCTCAAGACCACAACATCTCAGCTGCTACGGATGCGCTGATAGCAGGCTTGAGCATAAAGATGGAAGACCTAATAAACCGAGGTCTCCAGCAGGGTTTAAATGTTTTGCGGTCTGAGTTAGAAAACGATATCAGACAACAAGTAGCAGCAGCAATGCCGCCAGCAGACTCCACACGACCTCCTTCGTCCAGAAGCAATCAGAGGCCGTCAAACGATTTTCCTACACGGGGAAGGCAATCATTTAGGAGACCATCACCACTTTCTGGTCAACCTTCTGGTCAACCTTTTGGTCAACCTTTTGGTCAACCTTTTGGTCAACCTTTTGGTCAACCTTTTGGTAAGCCTACAAATCAGTCCAGACCGAACTTTATACCACCTCAACCACCTCGACCCCCTCCGCCACCTATGCGTGTTCCTGCTAATGTAGGATACCGACGATCAGGCAGTCCAATAAGGAGATGGAACCTGACCTATAATGGGAATAACGCAGAACTATCAGTTGACGAATTCATCTTCAGAGTCGAAGCGCTTACGCACTCCGCTCTAGAAGGGGATTTTGGGTTGTTAGTAAGAAATATGCTTACGCTACTGACAGGACCAGCGAAGGACTGGTATTGGTCGGTACTACGTCAAAATCCATTTCCAACTTGGGACGTCATTAAGATGGGATTGTATACCGAATGGGGAACGCCTAAGGATGATCTGAAAACTAGATTTCAACTGATGTCCAGAAAACAAAAGCCTGGGGAACTGCTCGCAATGTATCACCACCATCTGGGGTTGCTGCGCGATCAGTTAGAACGCTATGCCAGACCAAGAGTTTCTGGAGATTGTCAAATCGAATCTCTTGCCGGAGATTCAAGAAAAAATCTGTCTGCATCCTACTGATACGATAGGACAGCAGAGATCACTGGTCACGCGTATCCAAGCTACACAGACAGGTATTGCGACAGCTGGCAGTTGGAAGCCTTACCGAACCCAACGAGTGCATGAAGTTGACAATCTTCTGACCTTAGATCCTTAACTGGCAGTAGCAAGAGGCAGTGATAACAGCCTAGGTGACGTATCGAGTATTTCAGCCAAACGCCCTATTATATGCTGGAACTGTGACCAGTCCGGTCATTTGTATCAGGACTGCAGACAAGAAAGACAAGTTGTGTTCTGTTATGGATGTGGACGGAAGAACACCTTCAAGCCAGATTGCAGTCAATGTCAACAGAAAAACTTCAGACGGGTCGGGAATACCAACACCTCTTTTCGACCAGCATCGACATCACGAGCAATCAATGCATCGAACACTCCAGTTCAAGCCTTGAACAAGGAGGAAGGTTCGTTCCATTAGCAGACACTAGCGATAACTCCCTGTTACGCCCTCTGATATCATTCAGTGATTCTGGTGATATCAGTACAACACCTGATAGTACGAATGTTGCACCGATAGAGGCGGAGAACTTAATAGACTTCTCCGCAGATATTCAAGCTCCCATTTCCACTTCTGGGGAGCCCATGACCTTGTTGGACACTTCTTTAGAAGAGTCTTTAATCTTCGATGTCCCGTTGACACCTATAGCACGCGTAGCTGACAAAGTTACTGAGCAGGAGATTTGGCCTCCTGTCATTTCTGTTTTAAAACGGCCACCAAGCTCTGATATGACGAGTGGGCGTGAACCAGTTTTACATCCGCTGACGCCATATCATACGCGTCTACAGAAATACAAAGCAGCCAGAGACCGAATCTTCTACTCAGTGGCGGAATTAGCTGACATTATGTTTCCGGAACGGGATATGAGACCGAAAAGAAAACGATCAACCGTTCGTTGGCGGGAATACTGCCGACGAATGAAACTAGAAAGAAAAAAACTGGCACAGATTTCCGTGTCGATGCCAGACGACATTTGACCGTATGCCGAAGTAAAGCTGCTGGAGTGAACTGAGAATGGATTACTTGATAGTGGTGCCACTGTCAGTATTCTAGGCCAGGGAGCTCTCGAGAAGCTTGCGGAAGCAGATGTCGAATGGAAGAAGTATCAGACACAGGTCCAAGTAGCTAATGGGGCCATGACAACTGTTCATGGTCATGTGAATTTGGACGTCACTTTCCGTGGTAAGACCCAAAACGTGCGTTTTTACGTGGTTCCTGGGCTCACACAGGCACTATATCTGGGAATAGACTTCTGGCGTCTATTTGGGTTGGCACCAGATGTCCTGGGTATAGTCGCAGAAGTGAATCTAAGTGGAATAGCTACCTCTGACACCGACAGCCACCTTCTTTCTAGTCTCGATCAACAACGGTTAGAAGCCACAAAACAGCTTTTCCCCTCTTTCGCCTCTTTAGGCCTTGGGAAAACATCACTGGTCACTCACAGGATTGAAACGAATGACGCCGCCCCGATAAAACAGCGCTTTTATCCGATCTCGCCGGCAGTGCAAAGTTTGATGGATTCTGAATTAGAGCGAATGCTATCGGTGGGTGTGATAGAGGAGAGCCAGAGTCCTTGGAGCTCTCCAGTTGTTCTGGTAAGGAAGCCTGGAAAGGTCCGGCGTTGTTTTGACGCCAGGAAGGTCAACTCTGTAACAAAGAAGGATGCCTATCCGCTACCGCAGATAGACGCACTTCTTAGTCAACTTCCTCCGGCAAATTACATAACGAGCCTGGACCTGAAAGACGCATTCTGGCAGATCCCACTGGACGCTGATTCCAGAGAGAAGACCGCTTTCACACTACCTGGTCATCCTCTCTATCAGTACACGGTGATGCCATTCGGCCTATGCAACGCTCCACAAACTATGTGTCGCCTCATGGATAAAGTCATTCCTTTCGATCTTCGTGAGAACGTTCTCGTCTATCTAGACGATTTATTAATTCTGTCTTCAGACTTCGATACTCATCTCACGCTGCTAGCCCGTGTAGCGGATTGTTTGAGGAAAGCTGGCCTTACTATCAACGTCGAGAAGAGTAAGTTTTGTATCAAAGAGACTAAATACTTGGGATTCATTGTAGGAAGGGGAGGTATGAGAACTGACCCTGACAAAATTTCAGCCATAGTTGACCATCCATCACCTAAAACTGTTCGGCAAGCCCGACGCCTACTAGGTATGGCGGGCTGGTATAGACGGTACATCCCGAACTATGCTGATGTGACTGCCTCCATTACAGACACTTTGAAAAACCCGAGTCAGTTCAAATGGACACCTGAAGCCCAGACGTCTCTTGATCTTTTAAAGAAGAAACTTACTTCTGCTCCGTTGCTAGTGAGTCCAGCCCTCACCAAACCGTTCGTTATCCAGTGCGATGCGAGCCAACAAGGTATTAGAGGAGTGCTGTTTCAACTAGATGACGATGGCCACGAGAAGCCAATAGCCTACGTCTCGAAAAAGTTGAACTCAGCACAGAGAAATTACACCGTCACAGAGCAAGAATCCTTGGCTGCACTTTTGAGCGTGCAGAAGTTCCGGCCCTTCATCGAACTTATGCCGTTTAAGATAGTGACTGATCATGCGAGCCTGAAATGGCTGATGTCTCAAAAGTGTAGAGCGCTTAAGCGACCCTCAGCATACATATATGCACACAGCAAAGCGTGCACAAAAAAAAAAGGCAATATTCAATAGCAAAGCATTAAATTACAAAAAAACAGTGTTGCAGGTTGACTATGAATGAAACACTCACTGCATGAATGAAACTGCAGTAGAAAAATTGTAAACAAAAAAAAAGAAAATGAAGAGAAAGAAGAAATTACAATTCAAGCATACTAACCATGCGAGTGAACTCATAGGTAAACATGCAAATAAACACAATGCATAATGCCGTGTGAACTTTGAGTGTAGCGAAAAAGCTTACTCGACGCTTTGTGTGTTTGTGCATTGACCGATTTCAGGTGATCGATCGGTGTGAAATTAATTTTAAATTCTAAATACTTTTTGCGATATTGATTAGGTAAGCGATTTTCATAATGTATAAAAAGACTGTAATTTATTGAATAAAACAGAGTTTATTTTTGACTCCACTGGATATACATTGTTTAAGCGAGCTCCCTTAGCTCCGAAATGGAAGTATCAAAAGGTAATTGAGCCTATTGGCTCTCAGCCCTCAGCTTGACTGCACTTTGAGCTTCTTACCTCTAAATTCAATCAGGTTAGCTAAACTCTACTTTGAGTTTCATACCTCTGACCCAGCGAGGCATCATTTGCAACAAGATTCAATTTATATTAAAACCAAACTTTGAGCTTCACTGCTCTCACTTGGTCGAGATATAAGAGTATAGAGCCGTTGTCAAGCTCTACCGCTTATATCTCCTCGTTAATATAAATTTATTCTTTCTTTCTTTCCGGTCTCTTTGGATAAGAAGTAGAATCAGCAGAAGTGGAAAAAAGATCATTACATGGCGACCCTGCCCTACCGAACAGGAAATCTTCTGATCAACACCGAACTGATGAACTACTAAACCCGTGGAAGGAGTTAAAGAAGTCTTTGGAAGAAGCACTGAAAGAGCCAACAGCGGGACCGCGACCAATAACTCTGGAAGCATATCGCCAGAAATATAAGAAAGCAGTGCAACACGAAGAAATTCAACAAAAAAAGCAGAAAACGAGAACCGGTTTTGAAGTAAAAATAAGAGCGGAAATTAAGGAGTACCATCGACTGCTTGTAATAGCGACTGGAGAGCAGCGTAATCTATTTTTAAAAAAAAATCAAAGAACTCAATAATAAAAGAAATATGTATAGAAAGGCTAAGAGTTTAAGCAAAAAACAAAAACAACAATAAAAAATTATTATACTTACAAATTAAATTCATAGTTCCCATTTGGTGAATTGATTCCTAGGTCAGTCAACAAAAATATATATATACCATCATGGGCAAGAAGGCTTCAAAAATGCAAACAGAGGAAATACTAATAAACAATAATGCAGGTTCCTCAACGAATAATATAACACCAAGCAATCGGAATCTATCAGATTTAGAATTGATTCTCTTAGTACTGGCAATCATTGCCTTAATCATACTAATAATCTGGAGAATCAAGAAGTTACTTGTCAAGCAAGTAAAGAAACAAGTAGCAATCGCAAACGTTTAAACACAAACTATGCACGTGAAAGACTTAACAGCGAAATTAAAAGATATTTTGGACAACTTCAAGAAGACTCCGAACAGAGAATATACGTCCACCTACATTCTAAACAAATCCGCTGAGGTTGAAGACATAAAGCAAAACTTCAATGAAAAATATAGAGAAATACTGAAAATAAGTGAAGAACAAGCAATTGAACATAAGAAAAGTTTTGACAAGCTATACGACAGCGTAATTGTGATCTTAAAAGATAAAACCAAACCTGTATTGGATAAGAAACTTCAACTAAAAGCAGCAAAATGCAAAACTTCGACATAGCTACTGCGGCAAAAATACCAGAATTTTCTGGAGATAATAAGAACTTGGACAATTTTCTAAGTCTAGTGCAATTTCTACATGATGATTTATCAGAGGAAGCACAAAAGAAAAGACTACTAGACTTTGTTTTGAAAACTCGTCTCACATCAATAGTAAGAAACAAACTAGGTACTTTACCAACCCCCACCAATTTAGATTCATTTCAAAAAAATTTAAGAGATATATATAAAACAAACAAAACACCACTCAGCATTCACACTGAACTAACAAAGGTAACTCAGGCCAACAAAAATGTAACAGATTTTGCAGCGAAAATTGAAGACTTAATCACACAATTAAACACCTTACAAATAACAGAACAAGGTGAATCTAGCAGATCAGTAATAGTAAAATTGAACGATCAACTAGCACTAAACGCCTTCAAAAATGGCCTACAAGAACATTTAAAGGCAACGGTCTTTGCTGCAAGACCTAAAACGCTAAACGAAGCAATACAAATAGCAGCAGAAATTGAAACACCGAGGCAAGAAGCAAAGGTATATCAATACAATAAGTACAATGCTCGAAAGCAATTCAGACATCCCAATAATAACAATAACTTTTCAAGACACAATTATCGCAACAAACCTCATAAATACAACAATCAATCGTCGCACAGAAATCATAATAATAACCGACAAAATAACAACAGCTTTCTCAGGTATGATAACCGTAGAAACAATAGCACTACCTACAGAAGAATACAAGTAGCCCAATCGGGAAACGGGCAAAGCCCCGAAGCGGAATCGGGGGACACACATTAAAAATATACAATATAAACAAATTTTTAACCAACTACGTATCACTATCCACAAATGTATCATTCGGCAATAAAACCTTTCTTATTGACACAGGAGCCGACATATCAATTTTAAAGATAAATGAGTTGAAATCGAGAGATGGAATTCAAGAGCATAATAAATGCAAAATCAAAGGTATCACGCAATAAGAATCCAGTTCCTTAGGCACTTTAACAGCAAGTATAAAGATAGATAATCAGTATATCCCACAAGAATTCCACATTGTAGATGAAACATTTCCTATAATGACCAATGGAATACTAGGAAGAGACTTTCTCATAAAAAATTCCTGTAAGATAAACTACTACAATTTTACTATTTCAATTTTTTTTAATGATTCAAAATACACTTTACCAATGTATACGAAATTACCAAATCTGAAAGAGATAAATATTCCTGCTAGATCTGAAATAATACAAGTAATAAAAACTGACATTACTGAAGATAGCGTAGTTTTGAATGAAGAAATTCAAGAGGGAATTTATATAGCAAATTCCATCATACCCGCAAAAGGTATCGCTCATGTCAAAATTCTGAATACTCTAGACAAAGAAGTAACCTTATATAATTTCAAACCTAAAACAGAACCACTGCAAAATTATCACATTTTCAATGCCATAACCACGCAAGAAAATAAAAATAGATACAGTAAACTTCTAAAAGAATTAAAAATTGAAAATCTAGATCAATATGCAACTACCTCCATTTTAGACATTTGTAAAAAATTTTCAGACATCTTCTATTTACCAGGTGACAAACTAACGGTAAATAACTTTTATAACCAAAAAATCTCCACTATAGATAAAATTCCAGTTTATATAAAAAACTATAGGCTTCCCCAAACCCAAATTGAAGAGATAAACAATCAGATCGAGAGTCTCATTAATGAAGATATAGTAGAACCATCTGTTAGTCCATATAATTCACCACTGCTGATCGTCCAAAGAAATCCGATAATGATACTAAAAAATGGCGTCTTGTTGTCGATTTCAGACAATTAAACAAGAAAATTCTAGATGATAAATTTCCATTGACAAGGCTTGAAGACGTATTAGATAAACTCGGAAGAGCTAAATACTTTTCCACGCTAGACCTCACAAGTTCTTTTCATCAGATAGAATTAGAAAAGAAATCAAGACCATTAACAGCATTTTCTAGTAACAAGGGACATTATCAATTCAAAAGATTACCTTTTGGCTTAAAAATTTCCACTAATAGTTTTCAGCGAATGCTTTCAATAGCTTTAGCTGGATTAGATTCAGAAGCATTCCTCTATGTGGATGATATCATAATTTTCGGATGTAACCTAAAACATCATAACCAAAATCTGATAAAAACTTTTAACAGACTAAGAAAGTATAATCTAAAATTAAATCCGCAAAAATGTAAATTTTTGCAAACAGAAGTTACTTATTTAGGACATTTAATAACAGAAAAAGGTGTCAGGACAGATCCCAAAAAATTTGATACAGTATTAAATTACCCAACCCCTGCAAATGCGGACGATGCTAAAAGATTTATTGCTTTCTGTAATTACTACAGAAGATTTATTCCAAACTTTGCGCATATGGCAAAACCAATAAATTCGCTATCCAAAAAGAATACACCATTCATTTGGACAAATGAATGCCAAGAAGCATTCTCGGCACTTAAATGTAAATTGGTAAATGCACCAATCTTAAAATATCCAAATTTTAATGAAAAGTTTATTATAACCACAGATGCTTCACAATTTGCTCTTGGAGCAGTTTTATCTCAAGGTGAAATTGGCTCAGATCTACCAATTTCGTACGCTAGCAGAACATTAACTAAACATGAACTCAATAAACCAATTATTGAAAAAGAACTCCTAGCAATACATTGGGCAATCAATTACTTCAGACCATACGTATATGGTAAAAAATTTATAGTGGTCACAGATCACAGACCTTTGGTTAGTCTCTTCACTCATAGAAACCCATCTTCCAAAATGACAAGGATAAGGCTTGACCTATCTGATTATGATTTCGAGATTATCTATAAGCAAGGCAAAATGAACGCTAATGCTGATGCTTTATCGAGAATAAAAATAGATTCTAATATCCTTAAAGCGATGATACCTACTGCAAATATAAAAATAACAACTAGAGCAATGTCCAAAAAGGACAATGAAGATAACAATAAAAGGAAAACGACCCAACATGAATCCCCTACCAACGTAAAGACTGATCACCTTTATGCATGGGAATGCATCTCAATTAATGAAGTAAGAAGGGTCAAAACATTACGCTTTGAAAGCAATAGTAATAATAACAGCAACAATGCTGATAAACAAAATAGCTGTAGGAAAACAAGAAATAGAATTAATGAAAGTTTGCCAAAAATAATAATAAATAAAAAGGGAGTGATAATCAAAATCAGTAATAATCCATATCATGACTTAGGTTTGATCTTGGAGACACTGATCTTTGAAATGAAGAAAATGAAAATAGAGTCACTATCGTTAGCGAAAGATGACATCATATTTCAATACATAACCCCGAGGTTACACCTGCAAGTACAGCTTGCATGCAACTTGCACTGCCATACTTCTTGCACGTGTAACCTCTACTGCCATGCTGGCAGTACAGCTTTCAGCGAACTTGCATGCTGAAAAACCATGGCAGCTGGGAGATAGTAATTTGACATTTATACAGTTTTCAAAATGGCGGAAACGAAATGCTTGAGAGAAATTCATAAATTTATACCGGGAAAATGAAATTTTCTGGGATTACTTGCAATACATCATTTACCAACACCTTCATTTTCCTTTTTTCTTGGGTTTTTATCATTGTGATGCTTCCTTTATTGCCATAATTTTCCAATATACGCAAGAGTTTACGTCTCAATGCCATTTTTTAAATGAACTTGCATGCAAGCTGATAAGACATCAACCGAACTGCCTTCCGCTGTCAAGTTAAAAATCGTGTTGGAAGGGAGGCTTGCATGCAAGCTGTACTTGCAGGTGTAACCGTGGGGTAAAGGTCGACAAATTTAAAATAATATTTAATGAGCTGCAGCGCAAGATAAATAAGAAAAATAGGCAAACAGAATTAAAAATATTGATATATAATCCTCCCAAAAGAATTCAAGATGAAGCAACTAAGAATGAAATAATTGAAGAATTCCACAACTCCCCGCATGGAGGACACGCAGGTGTCAAAAGAACAATCAACAAGATTAAACAAAGATACGTATGGAAAATCTAAGTAGAATGGTTAAAAATCATATAAATAAGTGTGAAAAATGTGCTAAAAATAAGATTCTGAGACATACAAAAGAAAAAATGGTGATAACAGAGACACCATCCACAAGCTTCGAGATTATATCGTTAGACACTGCAGGACCATTAAAGATATCGAACGAATATAGATATATACTAACTATACAGTGTGATTTAACTAAATATATCGAAGCCATTCCAATAAAGAATAAAGAAGCAATAACAGTAGCGAAAGCTTTGGTCAAAAGATTGCATTCTAAAATATGGCAATTTTAAAACAATAAAGACTGACATGGGAACAGAATTCGTCAATGAGATATTCACTAACATATGTAAATATTTACAAATAAAACATGTAACATCAACGCCATACCATCATCAGACGTTAGGCGCAATAGAGCGAAATCATAGAGTATTAAACGAATATCTCTTATCATTCACTACAGATTACAACTGGGATGAATGGATTCCATATTATAGCTTCTGTTATAATACAACACCTCATTCTGACACGGGATACTCCCCATTCGAACTAGTCTTTGGAAAACTATCAAACTTATTCAATAATCGCGAACTTAATAACAACAGCCCCATATACAATTATGAGGACTATTCCAATGAACTTAAATTTCGTTTAACTACAGCACACGAAAAAGCTAAAAATGCTCTAAACATAGCAAAAGTGAATAGAAAAGAAAAAGCTGATAGAATTTTAAATGTAATAGATTTAGAAATAGGCAGCTATGTATTATTAAATAAAGGTGATAGAAGAAAGCATGAATGTCCATATAAAGGACCATATAAAATAAAAGATATAAAAGGAGTAAATGTATATATAGAAATAGATAATAAAGTAAAGAAAGTACACAAAAATAGGTTAAAGAAGATAGACTATAAAGCTGAATAAAATAACATAATATACAAGTAAAAACAATAAACATACTATTCAATAATATTTTTTTTCTTCATCAACATAGATTACATGTAACTATAAGAAATTTTATTTAACGTAATTTTCATAATATGATATCTAAAATTAATAATTTCAAAGTACCAATTAGATAGAAAAACAGCAATTAATTAGATAAGGATATAAATTACTATAAATGTATGAAAGAATGTATGAATGAAAGAAAAATAACCATAGGGACTATAAATTATGCCAAGACATTGTAAGATAACTACATATAACATACTTTTAAGACTTAATGTTGAACGCTTATTTCACTCAATATGGCAAAAAAAAAACTTTTTTTCTCTCATGCACAAAAAATTTTTTTTTCTTTTGACGGTGAGGATGTAGAGCGCTTAAGCGACCCTCAGCATACATATATGCACACAGCAAAGCGTGCACAAAAAAAAAAGGCAATATTCAATAGCAAAGCATTAAATTACAAAAAAACAGTGTTGCAGGTTTACTATGAATGAAACACTCACTGCATGAATGCAACTGCAGTAGAAAAATTGTAAACAAAAAAAAGAAAATGAAGAGAAAGAAGAAATTACAATTCAAGCACACTAACCATGCGAGTGAACTCATAGGTAAACATGCAAATAAACACAATGCATAATGCCGTGTGAACTTTGAGTGTAGCGAAAAAGCTTACTCGACGCTTTGTGTGTTTGTGCATTGACCGATTTCAGGTGATCGATCGGTGTGAAATTAATTTTAAATTCTGAATACTTTTTGCGATATTGATTAGGTAAGCGATTTTCATAATGTATAAAAAGACTGTAATTTATTGAATAAAACAGAGTTTATTTTTGACTCCACTGGATATACATTGTTTAAGCGAGCTCCCTTAGCTCCGAAATGGAAGTATCAAGAGGTAATTGAGCCTATTGGCTCTCAGCCCTCAGCTTGACTGCACTTTGAGCTTCTTACCTCTAAATTCAATCAGGTTAGCTAAACTCTACTTTGAGTTTCATACCTCTGACCCAGCGAGGCATCATTTGCAACAAGATTCAATTTATATTAAAACCAAACTTTGAGCTTCACTGCTCTCACTTGGTCGAGATATAAGAGTATAGAGCCGTTGTCAAGCTCTACCGCTTATATCTCCTCGTTAATATAAATTTATTCTTTCTTTCTTTCCGGTCTCTTTGGATAAGAAGTAGAATCAGCAGAAGTGGAAAAAAGATCATTACAAAAGGACCTCAGCGGTAGACTTGCACGGTGGAGTTTGAAGCTTCAGGGCTTCGACTTCACTATTGAGCACAGGAAAGGAAGCCTGAACGTCGTCCCTGATGCGCTGTCACGCATTCATTGTGACCGCCTGAACACAAACGAAGATCCTGGCCCGGAAGTTGACCTTAGTTCGCCATATTTCAACTCGTTGGAATATGAGGAACTGAGGCATAAGGTTAAAACGACTTCTGGCAAACTACCAGATCTTTGCGTCAGGGATGATTTCGTTTATATCCGGACTGCTCCGAGAACAGGCGATCCTATTCAGGAAGAAGAAGCTTGGAAGCTTTGGATTCCACGAGGGCTTGTCAACGACGTCTTTTCAAGGGCTCATGATCCGCCACTAGCTTCACACGGAGGCATAGGGAAAACACTGGAACGTCTGCGAAGACATCTGTACTGGCCACGAATGACAGTCAGAAACTACGTAGGCGCCTGTGACGTGTGTAAAGAAACAAGGGCTCCTAATACTATTTTACGACCACCTATAAGAGTCCAGTCTGAGACAGAACGACCATGGCAAAAGCTGTACATTGATTTTCCAGGTCCATATCCTCGGTCAGTAAAAGGAAACGTCTGCATCTTAATAGTTCTTGACCACTTTTCTAAATTTTCACTTCTCAAACCTATGAGAAAAGCGTCTACGCTCAATGTATGCCAATTCATTGAGACTGAAGTGTTTCACGTGTTCGGAGTCCCGGAAATGATCGTCTCGGACAATGGAGTCCAGATTACTGGAAAAATATGGGGTGAAGCACATGCGAACGGCAGTTCACTCGCCCCAAGCAAACGCCTCAGAGCGAGTAAATAGGTCTCTATTGTCGGGGATTAGAGCATATATCAAGAAGGAACACACGAGATGGGATGAGAAACTAGGCCATGTAGCTAGTTCCCTCAGGAGCTCTTTCCATCAAGCTACTGGTTTCTCTACCTATCGAACCCTCTTCGGTCAACAAATGATTGAACATGGCAGCTCCTATCCCATCTTGAGGAGCCTTGGAACTATTAATGAGCTATTGAGAGTTGACGCAGAAGACAAAATGAGATTGATCCGTGCGAGAGTGCAGGAAAACTTACAACACGCATTCGAACAGGGTTCACGAGCCTACAATCTCAGGGCGAAACCTGTCGAGTTCAAAGTTGGTCAAGAGGTGTTTAGACGGAATTTTTCCCAAAGCAATTTCCAGCAGCAGACCAGTGCAAAACTGGGACCGAAATTTGTCAAATGTCGAGTCAGAGCCAAGAAAGGAAATTCCCTATACGAGCTTGAAGATCTGCGGGGAAAACTGTTAGGTGTCTACCACGCCAAAGACATCAAGCAGTGACCATCATTGTGAGAACACCGCCTATACCTATTGTCGTTTATTCCTGGTAGCCATAAGAAGGCATCCGGCCAGCTTCACTGGTAAACTATAGGATATCGCGAAGCCCTCCCATTGCCCCGTCAATGGTGGGTGATATACCTGTTGAAATCCATTCCTGGATAAGGCTGTCAGCATGTCACTACTTCAACGACGCCTGAGAGACACACCGCTGAACAATCACCAGTCGGAGATCAGAGTGAGATGTTGAGCCGGGAAAGTTTAATGATCAGTTCTTTAGGTTACTGATCGCGGGGCTTCCTCAGCAGCTCGGTGAAGGTGGGCAGAGAGGCATCGACCGGTTGGATTTTTTGGGTTACCAGGTTGTCGACGTACCTTTGGCTTCCCACACGGAGAAGGATAAGGATGTCGAAGTCTGGTCACGGACTGACGGGACTTCGGGGATGTGTCCTCGATGCGTCATCGATCAAGTAGAGCCCGAGTGATGAGGAATATGCAGTGGGTCGTGGGTCGAGACACACATTGAGCGCCCGCAGTGATGAGGCCTATGTTTAAGACCGGCTAGCTCAGTCGACCATTTTTCAGCGTTGTCTGAAGCATGGGTGGCGCAGACACTCTGCCCTGTTATGGTCGTAGCGTATTGTATATAGCAATATGCTACACGTACTGTAGCGTGTATGTCGGCTGCTGTCCATAGCGGAAAGCGAACGCACCTTGACTGGGAGAAGTGCTTTACTCAAGCTCAAGTGACATGTCGTTGAAGACAAGTAAGAAGAAGACAATCGTTTTGTCTTGTCAAAAACGTGAAAGTGAAAAGTTGAAGACAACCAAATCATAAAATTTCAACGGCATCGGTGGAAATCCATCCCTCATGTAAGTCCGAAATAATAATTATCCCTGCAAGAACCTATTATTAATTCGTAAAAATATTCTCCTCATCACCAGGAGAAAATTTTTCGTACACTTTCAGCCGACATATTCCGAAATATCTCGACAGTAAGTACACTGTAAGTACATCGGCCATCTGGGCGAATTGTTACACCACTAGCACAATTTCAGGCAAAACCCTGTTGAACTCATGGATACCTGTTTTATGGCGATTCATGCACAAGTTTCTACCGCTCGAAGAGTTGGCAGCCGTAGTGCGAACTGGATTACCTGTTCAAAATTCTTCCATGATTCTACACCATTTAGTACAGTATATCCACCAGCAACAGCTGCAACAAATAAAACTGGGAGCAAAATCAGCATTTAAAATAGTACTATTCAAACTTCAGAACATCTCTTTACAGAAGGGTAAATTGCAGCGGCAATACAGCAAGTAATTTAATAATAGAATAACAAAGAAAAAAAAACAAAAGCACGGAACCAATTATTAAATGTGCAGCAAAGATCATTTTAAATAAATATAGCTTAAGATTTTTTTTTGGTAAATCATAGCAAATATATAAATAGCATTTTCGGGAGTTCAAATTATCACTCTGCGTACACAGGCTGCACCCGTTATTATAAAGGAAAATATACATACATGCATTCATTGTCTCAAAATCGAGAAAATAATGAAAAGCTTTAAAGATTCTTCTTCATTTATATCTGCATACTAGGTATTATCTTGAATCATTGAATACAGTAATGCTCACATGAAATACGTACATACGTTCCTGTTAAATTAGATACTTACCTCAAAGTTATGTCACTTTACAATCAATTAAACTTAACTAAATTTTAATATTTAAGAGTGATTCTACACCCACATACACAAAGCAAGCTAAGGTTGGGGATTTGTGCGCACAAGTTACTTCTTCTTTACTTACTTCGAATCTCTTAACAGCTAACAATATATTCTCATTCATTTTCCGTCTCGTATCGTACGTATATGTTAGATTATCACCTCACATCGCGGCATATTTTTTGAGACTATGAAACTGGCATACACATTTATATAAAAGAATTTTAATATTTAATTTCTCTCGTATAGTTAAGGGTAGATAAGAAAAAAAAATGCATTATCATCCAAACATTTATGTACATACATTTTGAAACATTTCTTACGATAAGTTAGTCTGACATTAAAAGCCGAAATTTATGAATTATGGCTGCAGGGCAAGATCGAGATATTTTTATATGGAATCATTTTCTTTAAATGGTATTTATCTTTACTCTATTATTATCCTAGGAAGTTCAATAATCTTAGCTCTATTTATTTTAATGTGAAAAGCAAAATTAAACATATGCAATGAGTCTTGCCATGAACGTTGCGGCGATTTAAAATTAAACTAATTATAGGAATCAATAGCATTTTTTTTGTAAGAAGGAAACACTTGGATTATAACGTGAACATGATTGGCTGAATTTTTACTTTTCCTTCACATCCCGGAGCCCTCTATCGCATGAGACCGGGGTCGTCTAGGCTTGCCTAGTCTCTCTCTTTCTATAGGTCAACAAAGGGACTTTGGACGAATTGTGCCACCCAAAGTCGATGGGAAGATGGGGCTTGGCAGGAAGGCATGCCATCTGCGCCTTCAATGGAGCATAGGTAAGTGACGTAAGGGTCCCTTCAGGACCGAGTGTGTGCTGGCTCGTTCAAGTAGGCATGAAGATTTTTTTTGATTATGGGTATTGACAGCGGCAGGTATTTTCGGGAACCTCCCCACACTCTCCGCCACCCTTAGCCGAGGTGCTAGCATGCCGCCCTGTGCTATCGCTGTCATCGAGTGATCTGTCAGCTTAGGCTGGCAGTTTTACTTCACGTCCTGACCATTCACTCTCAACATACTTCCATAACACGATAATTAAAGTTGAGTTGATTAATTGAAAGTTTGTGAATTGTATAAGACTAGAGTGAAATAAAGAACTTGTATATTAAATATTTAATATTTGTGTTTTAAATAACGAACCAAAAGCCACGCTCGCAACAATATATTTATTGTACATGAGGATAATATGTTTTATGGGTTAATATTGAGAAGAGAAAAAAAAATATCCTTCATATGGGTGTAAAAACATGTTTTTCTTTTTAAAAAGGAATTAATTTAAGATAAAAAAAAAGCAGCTTTCACTGTACCTGCAACTCTATCAAATGTATGGTATATTTGATGCTGCGTTTATGTTGATAATTATGATGGGAATTGTGTTGTTTTTATTTGGTTCCTTGCTTTCTGTCGCACTTCCTGGTTGTTGTGTTTGTTATTGGTGGAGATGATGTTGAAGTTTGTACACAAGAGGTCTTCCTTCCTTCCTTCATTAAAAAACGTCTTTATTGAGGCAGGGATGAAGCCTCGCAAAGCTCCCACGTTGAGCGTATGGCGCTTGAACTCTTATTATTTTCCTCTAAGTACCCTGTATTAAAGGCACTTTCACATCAAAAATAATAACAGAAAAATGTAAACCGAAAAACTCAATTTATTCCACTTTAAAACAAAATTTTTGTTCCAATGATTAATAAAATCCGAGGAAATAGGAAGAACTAAGAATTTTACTGAGAAAACAGTTATATTTATTTCAGATTTTGAAGAAAAACACAACTTTTATGTTTTATCGGCCGAAAAACTTTTTCGGCGGAAAGATTCGGCCGATAAAACATAAAAGTTGTGTTTATCTTAAAAATCTGAAATATATATACTATTTTATTAGTAAAACTATTAGCTTATCCTATTTCCCATGATTTTATTAATCATTGGAGCAAAAATCTTATTTCAAAGTGGAATAAATTGAGTTTTTCGGTTTACATTTTTTCGATTCTTGTGTTTGATGTTAAAGTGCCTTAAGGGTACCCGGGCTTAGTTTTTGTTTATTTAATTGTTAATTTTTTTTTAAGTTCTTATTGCTGTTTTTATTTTAATTAACTGGTTTTATGTTACTTGTTATAATTATGTACTTCTTCCTTTGTATATGCTGATTCTTTTTGTTATACACTATTCTATTTTCTTTTCCACCTTTGTTTTATATTGCTGGTCACTTGTTTATTGTTGTCACCAGAATGTTATTGATTAGAATTTATTGAATTAATTTAATATTTGGGGAATGGAGATAGATGGAAAAAAAGGTTGTCTTCTATTATCAAAATTTTAATTGGTATTCCGTTAGAAAAAAATAGGAACGCTGTTATTAGTTGTTTGTGGGGATTTCAGTTTTTGTTTTTATTAATTTGATTAATAATATGGCACTGATTCGGAGAAAATACAGCTGTTTTTTAATTTCGTTATTTAATTGATTATTAGTTATTTATTTAATTTTTGTGCACTGATTTTTGTTCGAGTTCCGCTGCCACCAGTTGTTGTAATGTCGTGTGCCGTGCTCTGAGGGAGAGAGCACACAACCGTTGAAGCAATGGGAAGAATAGTAAAAAATAAACTATTTAGGTAAACCCTTATTTGAACGGTTTGTTTTTCACAATAGAAATTATGATTTTTCTCTTGTTAATAGAAGAAAATTTATATTAACATGTTTTTCTTTCACAATAGAAATTAAGATTATTCTCTCGTTAATAGAAGAAAATTTATATTAACACGTTTTTCTTTCACAATAGAAATTAAGATTATTCTCTCGTTAATAGAAGAAAATTTATATTAACACGTTTTTCTTTCACAATAGAAATTAAGATTATTCTCTCGTTAATAGAAGAAAATTTATATTAACACGTTTTTATTTCACAATAGAAATTAAGAGTATTCTATTTTAATAGAAGAAAATTTATGTTAACACGTTTTTCTTTCGCAATAGAAATTATGATTCTTGTCTTTTAAATCAAACTCCCCGATCTTGCCTTCTTGGCGGATTTCAAACAAACTCCCCGAGGTTTGGGCTAGCTGCCCCCAGGTACCCATGAAAGCTTCTTTTTTTTTTACTTTTCCACGACGTGAGAAATCGTACGTGGGAATGTACAAAAAGTTTAGACACAGTGCATATGCATGAAATCTGATATGCACCTGTGTCTTGTAAAAATAATATTTTAGGCGATGACAATAATTGTGTGTATCTATGTACATACGATTAAGTTTTAAGAATTTTAGGAAAAATAAACTGTATGTATGTATAGTACATGCAGGTAATTTAGCGATAAAGTTGTATGTAGGTATGTATGTATATGGTACTGTATGTAGGTAAGTATACGCGCCGTGTGAACAGAATGTATGACTGATAACAAAATGCAATTTATGCTAAATTGCATTTTGTTGCAGTACGTTAGTGCATTTTTAAATGCAAATGAAATTTAAATGAATTGAAAATAAAATATTTTTGGTTTTCAGGGTCAATTTCTAGTACATACTGGCTTTATGGTTGTGATTCTGGTCAATATGCACCCGGGTCACAACATCATGCCAGTACTAGGAAGTAAAATTTTCATCAGAAATCCTGTTCGAGATATTAGTGATCTTACCTTCTCGGTGAAATTAATATTAGTAGCTGAAAAAAACAAAAACAACAGCAATTATAACCTAAGTTGTGTTAATCTGTAGGCATTGTTATGGTCGTAGCGTATTGCATATAGCAATATGCTACACGGAAATACTGCAGCATGTACGGCGGCCCTCAAGTAGAACCACGTACTGAGCGCACCTCGACGAAGCAATGCTTCATCAAGCTCGCGTGACATGCGGGAACGACAGATTATGACTGAAAAGAAGAAGAACTCGTCTCTTTCCGCTGTCAACCACTTCACACGATAGGTACGTGTATAAAATTGAGAAACGAGAAAAGTCTTTAAGTCTTTAAACATCGGACGGATAAACTATTCAGCACCAGGCAAAAAATCAAAGAAAAGGAAAGAAAAAGGGGAAACCAATATTGAGCCCGACAGATTGGCATCTCGCGGGCGCAGCCTATCGTACGTCCATAAACTCTCCTCACAATTTCTATTCACGGTAATTACCGTGTTGCTTGGGAAACAGGGATATACATTTGATTTAGGCTGAACACAAATTGCCACTGGAGAGGAAAATTCACGTCACAACATAAGAAGGAGATAAAATAGCAGTGACTTCCCTAACGAAAACGGTCATAGATTGTTGCGAATCAGTGATATCGCTTGCGAAAAAGTGAGGCTTGGCTAAGGTCAGTCTTGGGGAAAGGTACCTATAAAATCATCATGGGGTCACCATCATCATCATCAGTCGGATTTAGGCTTAAGTAATTTAGGATAGTGGTATACAAAGTGAACCAGTTAAAAAAAAAAGAAAAAAAGAAAACAAAAAAACTTTGGCATCAAATCTAGTGAGGATAGTAGTTGGAATAATTTCGAATTGGAAGGTCAAACACGGCCACCGACAACATCATTAAATTTCCTTAGTGGCGATTCAACAGTCGGGGATGATGAAGAATATGTTTGTAAATGGTAGTTGCTGCCTGCTTCATAGTAATTCAGAATCTACATCCGTTGAATTAAATGATTTTCGTATGATATTTGGAAGTAAGCGACACCATTGAATTCAAATTTTAATTCCTCAACGCAGGCTTCTCGTTTAACTGCATTCCAATACATGTCGCGAGAATCTACAAATTTAAGTGATGCTTGTTTATCAAGTAGTGCATCGAATTTAGAATTATTGAATGATATGCTACAGGGATTCCATCGAAAAATGCCAGTCAAAAGTTACTTGATTTTTTTTTTTGAAAAGCTCTCCGGAAGTATTACCGTAAAGGTATATTTTTGTTTCAACGCGATTGAGCGCAGAAGTGCGTGAAGAAATTTTTTTTTGCAATCGTGCGACGCCACGGGTAGAATGAGATTTGATAACGTAAATACTGTTAGGCTAGATGAAAAATTTTGCAAGCTTTTATATTCCTTTTAACAAGTGTAGTAGTTACTGGAAACATCCCAGAGGCGCCTCAGCGATGGAACCAGATCAACAGACATGTAAGTCGTTATTTCCTTATAATTTGTACTCAAGCACTTAATGATCCTAGATTCCAGAAAATTTATTTTGAACAACTAGTATTTTTGCAGATTTAAGTCATATGGTTAAAGTAGTCGAGATAAGTTTTCCCATACATATATATGTAGATCAATGCATAGAATGAATTCACTTTTAAGATATTTCCGTGATAAGTTTTTTCTCATACATATATATGTAGATCAATGCATAGAATGAATTCACTTTTAAGATATTTCCGTGATAAGTTTTTTTCTCAATACATATATATGTAGATCAATGCATAGAATGAATTCACTTTGATTTTTTTGTGATAAGTTTTTCTCAACACATATATATGTAGATGTTGGCATAGATTGAATTCACTTTGAAATTTTTTTGTGATAAGTTTTTCTTAATACCTATATATGTAGATCAAGGCATAGATTGAATTAACTTTTAAGATGCTTTCGTGATAGGTTTTTCTCAACAGATATATATGTAGATCAATGCATAGCTTGACTTCACTTTTAAGTTTTTCCTATACTGATAAGTTTTTTTTATACTTACTTGCCGATGGGTGCATGTATTTACGGTCTAGCTTGGAGAGGCTTATGAATTAAAACGGATTATTATAACGAAATGAAGAGATAAAAAGATTTTTTTTCCTTTCACATCCTGGAGCCCTCTCCTCTAGCATAGGGGTCGTCTAGGTCCGCTCTCATCTCTCTTAACAGGTAAGCCAAGGGACTTTGGAAAATAGTGCCACCCAGGGTCAATTGGGAGGATGGGGCTGGCAAAGGAAGGTAATAACACCTACGTCTTCCACCCAAACTACAGGTAAGTGACGTAAGGGTCCCTTCAGGACCGAGTGTGTGCTGGCTTGTTTGTTGAAGGCACGAAATTTTTTTGTTTGATTATGGGCGATGACAAGCGGCAGGTTATTTCGGGAACTCCCCCACACTCTCCGCCACCCTTAGCCGAGGTGCTAGCGTGCCGCCCTGTGCTATCGCTGTCATCGAGTGATCTGTCAGCTCATGCTGGCAGTTCGGACTTCACGTGCAAGCCAATCACTCAACATATTACCATAACAGCATCTTTTATGAACAAGAGGCATCATGTAATGATATATCTAAAAATAAATCAGGCGCAAGTGTTTGGGGTGAATGTTGGTAGATATATTGATTTTGCAGGTGTAATGCTTATAATTTGGTTCCTTGCATAGATATATTCGGCCAGCCGAGTAATGTAAACAAATTCATACAGCCGAAATATTTAAACAAAATCCCAGTCGAATAATGTAAACAAAATTCGCACAAACCCGAGTAAAGTAAACAAATTTATGAAAGATTCCCAATTTCTTTAGCTGAAAAAACAACAACTGATATTTTGTCTTAGATGAGTAGTTATAATTGAAAATTTCTTTTGCTGATAAACAAGTAAAAAAGCTAGAATTGGTCTAAGACCAATTCTTATGATACCCTAGATGAATGCCCGTATTAAATTTCGTATGGTCACCGATCTATTCAAGTATTGATTTTGAAGTTGTTTTTCGCATAAATTTCTAGAACAGTTTGCCGCACAGAAAAAATGGTTATAACTAATTTTATAGGATTTCGTATTCTGCAGAAGTTTTTAGTACAATAAAAATTTCTTGGACTGATCGTTTTCAAAGTATACGTAAAAAACAGAAAAACACCAAGAGTGAGTTGCCCGATTTAGTCCATTTTTGACATTTTATTTGCTAATGTAGTAAAAACATCATGTATCAGCTCTCTACGTCGATGCATTCTCAGGCAGTGTCCAAATATATAGCAGAAAACGAAATTTTTATATGGCAACCCCCCGAAGGAGTTGCCCGATTTGTCTCATTTTCGAACTTAATTTTACTTTTTTTTTTTTTAATTCCGTGTACAAAATTTCAGCTCTTTAAGTATACGCGTTCTCGAGTTATCGTGCGCACAGACGGACGGACGGACGGACGGACATGCAAAAATCGAAATAACTTTTAATATTATGAATGGGTGTCCAATCCATTTTGCTCTACCATCATTATTTCGAGGTGTTACAAAGGGAATGACAAACTTAGTATATCCCTATAATTTCATCTAGGGTATAAAAATCAACAACAACTATAACGTAAGTTGTGGTCTGTATGTATCTTTCATAAACAAGAGTGATCATGATATTCGATATCTAAAAAGCGATCACGACTGCTTAGGATAGTAAGAATGGAAATTAAAGCCTAGAAAATTTTCGGTATAGGGGTGTGCGTGTACTGAAAAGTCTTATCAGAAATCCTCTACGGACTATGACTTTCGTAATATTAGCGATCATATCTTTTCTGATGTAATTCATATTACTAATAATTCAAGTCTAGGCTATTTTGGTAAGCATTAAGTTGAGAATTGGTTAAATTAAAAGCTTCGATGAGCTATAATATTAATGTAGGATGATGTGGTGACTTAGATGAGTAATAAAAATTGTATAGGTGCAGCCTTATTAGAAAATTTTCAGTCTTCAAGTGTAATGGCATGACTGGTAATTTTATATCAAACAAACTCGCACAGCTGAGAAAAGTAAACAAGTTGAGCGATTTGTTTTTGTGTCTATTAGGAAGGCTTCCCCTCAGTAAAAACCTTATCAGCAATGCCGCTTAATATTTATTCCGGCTGCACATAGACACACATTCAGGTCAGAGTTAGTAAGCGTAAAATGGTAAGGTTAAATTTTTAATCAAAACAATTATATTATTTTGTTAAGTAAGATATTTAGTAAGTGTAGCCTTTGGGAAGGTAAGGAACTAAGCTGTAAATTACTAGAAGACTATTTTCCTGTATGGATAGTAAGTTAGGCTCTATAAAATATATAAAGTCAATGTTTGGCAGTTTTCCATAAGTGTCAATATAGAACATTTTAGAAAGCGGACTCCCAATGCACACAAATAGATTTCTGTTTCATGGCTTGGGAAGTATTCTCGGGGGTTTTGGTATGTGGGATTGATTCGATGTATGTTGTACAATGGATTGGCGGTATATATGTGTTTATTTGATTTCGGCATAGTATTCTCACGGCTTCATGATACAAGGTTTAAATATAACTGAAATTCATAAAAAAAATTTGAATCGATGACAATAACATTAAGCTGCCGTAATATTGGGATGGATTTAAGGCTTTAATAAAAGAAGGCGGTAGTATGATAGTAGTTGTTCTATGACAGTTCTGGCCAGGGTTGCCACTTTGCTACAATTCTAGCAAAAGTGATACTTTTTTGTACCGATTTTTTAAAATGATACTTTGCTACTTTTTTTTTTAATGGGTGAATTGATACTTTTAGTGCTTCCGGTTTATCTGCTTAGTAAGTAAATTTCTTTGCTCACATATTTTGAATGATTTTAAAAGAAAATTAAGTATATTATTAGTGATCTACTTTAATCTCTAATCAAACTTATTTGGCAGCACTTTTTAAAATATATGCACCTGGGTATGGCTTGTTTAGTCGGCTCAAGGCTTGGCTTATGATTGGATAAATAGCTACAGGCTGCGCCTGACCCGACATAACTCAAATCGTTACAAACTTCACTAATGACTTTTTGACATTTTGTTTGTGTCTGATTGTGGTGAATGGTGATTCTTCTGAAATTGTCCCTCCTTTACGTACAAAATGGATAGGTATGTTAATTGTTAACTATTTCAATAGTAAATTTAATACCAGCATTTCACAACTTTTAAAACTTTTGTTAGATTTGTTGTAAGAACAAAAAAAAACAGCAAAACAACTTAGTGGAAGTCTTAAATACAGTTGCGCATGCAGATATAGAAGAAAACAGCATTTCGGATACTGAGATTTACGTAAGGTATGCATTTTAGAGTATTATAAAACAATAGAACAATTAATAAATACGATTTATCAGAAACGAAAATATTGTAAAAAAACGAAAAATTGAAAGATATTTCAAGAGCGTAAAGGAAAAGCATTTTGCTCGCTATGTAATAACGGGCTGGTAAATATAGTGAGCCATTTAAGTCGACATGAGCAAACGCCTTTTCATCAAAATAACTATAAGGTGCAGAATAATCAACCACTTATTAATGAATTGCCTGCAGTATGTGGCACCGGTGAAACATCTTTAGCTGCCCAGGCAAAGCACGCAGAATCGTGCTTAATTTTAATTTGCATTACACATCATCTTCCAATTTCTCATATGGATCACTTGCCGAAACTGCTTCTGACATGTTGTCCCGATTCAAAAGTTGCTGCTCACATATCTTGTGCAAGGACGAAAACCACTAAATTAATAAAAAAAAAAAAGATGCTGTCTGAAACTCTGCAAAGAACTTGTTTTTCCATAATAGCAGATGTGCGTACGACTAAAGCACTTGCTTCAGTTGCTAGGTACTATGACAGAAAGAAACAAAGGATTTGTAACAAATTTTTTGGTTTACTGAAATTAGAAAAATCTGATGCAGACACTATATTCTCTGTTATTATGGAACATATTAAATTGCTACAAATTCCTGCAAGTAATATCATAGGCTCAGCTACTGATAACGCTAGCGTTATGTCAGCAGAAATAAATGGACTGATAGCTAAGTTTAGAAATGTTAATCCAAGTATATTTTTTATGAGGTGCATTTGTCATTCGTTGCACCTATGTGTAACGAATGCATGTAAAAAACTTCCTATACAAATAGAAAAGCTTGCACGTGATATTTATAGATTCTTTTCTCACAGTTCAAAGCGGATTACAGAATTTGCAGAGTTTCAAGACTATGTAGGTGTAAAGAAAAAAAATTTTTAAATATTTCGGGTACAAGATGGTTGTCCTTGAAGAAAGTAGTCGATAGGTTGCTTGAACAATGGCAGGCACTTCAACTTTTTTTATCTCATCTTATACAGAAAGGGACCTTATTTCTTCCGCAAAATTAGCTGAAGAGTTAGGTAAAGAAACAAATAAAATTTATTTATTTTTCTTATCTAATATTTTACAAATTGTAAATTCCATGAATTTAGAGTTTCAAGCTGAAGGTCCTCGCTTGCACAAACTTTATTATAATATCGAAACCAATTTTAAGTTGATTTTATCTTTTTGTATAAAAACTGATATTATAAACACGGCACAGCGCATGTCGAAAATAGATATACACGATACCTCAAGTTATGTTCCGTTAAATCAGATGTATATAAGTGCTTCTGCCGAAATATATATTACCGAAAAGAATATCCCGGAATCCGAATTATTACCTATTCGAAAAAATATTCTTTCCTTCTATACTGAATTATGCTCCCAAGATAGTGGTTGGGCTCTGCATTCTATAATACATTTAGCGGTTCATATCAACAAGTTTGAGCCGATTCGGGGATCATTTTATATACCTCTGCCAAAGGAGATTGCATTAAAGCAATCTTGCATCAATGTGAAAAACAATGATGAAGCATGCTTCGCGTGGGCAATAACATCAGCGCTATATCCTGCAAATATTAACACCAATAGGACCTCATCATATCCACATTATTCTACTGTGGTAAATTTAACTGGAATAACATTTCCCATGACACTTAAGCAAATTACACAATTTGAGGACCAGAACGATTTATCAATAAACGTACTCATCCTAGAGAAAGAGCGTTTCTTCACCACAGTTCCAGTTAGACTTACGAAACACAGGATGGAGCGACATGTAAATCTCTTAATGATTCAAGATGACTATGATCAGGATGATGATGATGATGATGATGACGATGATGATGATCATGATGCTGGCAGATATCATTTCTGCTGGATTAAAGATCTTTCGCGCCTTGTATCGAAACAAACTTCCAAATATGGCCATAGAGTGTATACATGTATAGATGTTTGTTCTACTTTTACTCTGAAGAAAAATTAACATCACACACTCCCGAATGCGAGAAACAAAACGACTGTAGGATTATGTTTCCCTCAGAGGAAAAGAAATGGTTGGAATATAAGAATTATAACCATAAGAATCCAGTTCCGTTTTGTGTGTATGCTGATCTTGAATCAATATTGAAGCCGAATCAGGGAAACGATCAAAATACACAGCAAATCCAGGAACATGAAGTTCATGGCATAGGATTTTATTTCCACTGCAAACATGATGCTAAGCTCTCATACGACAGAGCATATCGAGGCAAGGACTGTCAACAATGGTTTGCATTAGAATTGCAAAAAATTGTCTCCATAGCTGTACAGGAAAAGCTGAACATCAGGCCAATGCAACCCCTGACTAAAGAGGAACGGCGTTCACATATGGAAAATACTTGCTGCCATATATGTGAAAAAACGTTTGCAGCCGATGAGGAACGAGCCCGAGACCATTGCCACTTAACAGGTAAATACTGAGAATCATAATTCAATTCATTTTTTCATAAATTTTTTTAACAGGAAAATACCGAGGGCCAGCGCACAATGCATGCAATCTGATGTACCAAGATTGCTCCATAGTTCCAGTCATTTTTCACAACTTATCTGGATATGATGCTCACTTCATTATTAAGGATATAGCTACATCTATTCCTGGGAAAGTGGATCTCCTACCAATAAATAAAGAAAGATATATCTCGTTCACCAAGCACGTTGAAGCAGTCATATCAAATTCAGATTCTTCGATTCCTTCCGTTTTATGGCTGAATCCTTAGATAAGCTATCATCATTGCTGCCAATGGATAAATTAAATATTACAAGAGCTGTATGGCAGGAATTGGATGATGATGACTTTAAACTACTTACGCGCAAAGGTGTCTTCCCATACGACTTCGTTGACGATTGGGCAAAATTGGATTTCCAACACTTGCCGGCACAGGAGCAATTCTATAATAAAATGACTGACAGTGATATATCTGCTGAGGACTACAGCCGCGCAGAAAAGGTGTGGAAGACATTTGAAATACAGACACTTGGCGAATAATCCGATCTATACCTGAAAACTTATGTCCTTCTATTGGTCGATGTCTTCGAGAACTTTCGAGATGTCTGTATGAAGACGTACAATTTAGATCCTGCACATTATTACACCATGCCAGGTCTAACATGCGATGCAATGTTAAAATATACCAAAGTAAAACTGGAGCTGATAACTGATGTAGACTAGAGAGAGGTATTCGGGGAGTTATAAGCCAATGTTCCAATAGATACAGTAAAGCCAACAATAAATATATGGATGATTTTAACCCAGATGAAAAACAAAAATACTTGATATATTATGATGTTAACAACCTTTATGGATGGGCCATGTCACAACATTTACCTACCGGAGGATTCAGATGGGCTGATAGTCTCGATATTGATGTTTTCCAAATTCCTGATGACTCACCAACTGGATACATACTCGAAGTTGATTTAGACTATCCACCACATCTGCATGATAAGCATAAAGACTTACCGTTTTGCTCTGAGCATACAGCACCACCAGGTTCAAAATTAGAAAAACTTTTAACAACATTACACCATAAAGAAAAATATATTATACACTATCGAAATTTGAAGCAATGCTTATCACATGGACTCATCCTAAAAAAAGTACACCGGATCCTGCAATTCAACCAGTCAGCTTGGCTTAAACCATACATTGATTTGAATACCTCCAAACGGAAAAAGGCTACCAGCGATCATGAAAAAGACAGCTGTAAAAAGATGAATAATGCTGCGTTTGGTAAAACCATGGAAAATTTACGCAAGTATAGTGACATCAAGCTTTGCGTAAAGTGGGAAGGCCGACATGGTGCCAAAGCTCTGATTGCAGCTCCCAACTTCCACAGTATGAAAATATTTGATGAGAATTTAGTTGCTGTGGAATTAAGGAGACTGAAAATGTTGTTTAATAAGCCACTCTATGTCGGCATAGCGGTCTTGGAAATTTCAAAAACATGCCTCTACGACTTCCATTACAGTTTTATGCAGCGCGAGTTTGATGATAAATGTAAACTCATGTATACCGATACAGACTCCCTAATATACATATGTGTAAGATCTAGTCTCGTTCGTGAGGGAGGAGAGCCGGTTCAGAGGATAACTCAGTTTTTTTATATTTCAAATATAAAATTTTATTTAATACTTCAAGTACAAATTCATTTGCTTAATCTAATATCACAAAATTCATAAATAAATTCAATTCAATCTAAAACTACCCTACAAACTAATATAAAAATCCAATAACAAAAACTCAAAATAAAAAAAAAATAAATCCAACAATTCAAAAAAACAAATAGACGTGGCCACGCAGTAGAATAAAATAAAGTCCGCCACCCTTGAATTAGTTATTCTGAAAAGGAAGAAGAAGCAAAATGTTAATCTTCTATGAATCAACTAAAATTTTCTGAAATAAATTCAAAGGGGTGCTACGTCTAAGCACACGGAAGTAAAAAGATTCTAGAGAGTTCAAGCACTCAGGTTATCCCTGATCAGAATTATCTTCTGTGGTGATGCGTGAGGGCACACAGAAGTAAAAGGATTTTATAGAAAGTTGAGACACTCAGGTTATCCCTGATCAGAATTATCTTATGTAGTAATAGGGCGCTCATGTTATCCCTGACCAGAATTATCTTCTGTATGATAGGAAAGGAAATTCAGGTTATCCCTGACCAGAATTATCTTCTGTAATTATAGGATGCTCAGGTTATCCCTGACCAGAATTATCTTCTGTATGATAGGAAAGGAAATTCAGGTTATCCCTAACCAGAATTATGCTCTGTAATAAGGTAGGAAGCACAATTCTTTTTACTCAGATTAGCTCTGATACAGATCAACTCTGCCAAAAGAATGGTGCCATCTACTGAATTTCGTCGGCTTTATATAGCCACTGTAACCAGTTACGTCTTCTCGCCTTTTGGTGTTGCCCTAGCAATGATTGGTACGATGTCTGAATGTGCCACAGACAGCTGGTTGACGTAATGTCACTGGTTGTCATCACAAATTTGTAAATATACGGAGGTAAGTAGACTGTGATATATTTTATGGAATTCTGTTGTTTAATAAATGATTTTTATATATATATTTTTTAGATAAATGATAAAGAAGCAGCAGCAGCTTTATATTGAATGAATAATCATTCCAACAAGGCATTTCGACTGAGAGCTGATGTGCTGTAGGATTTAATTAGATAAGTATTATTTTTATATAAATTAAATTGGAATGATACTTTGTGTCTTCTTTTTTCATATTTCAGGACATAATTCGTCGTAGGAAGGCACACTCAATATGCCTCTGGAAGTACGTCGAGGTAATAGTATCATATCCGCTGCACAATAACTGACAGCAGAAAATTCATCGTGGAATGTGCACATATTTGTGTGAGGACTGAACAATATGAATTTGAAGAGAGAAACATATATGACTTTATGGCTGAAAATATTGATAAATTCGATACAAGTGATTACCCTGCAAATAATCAGTTCAATATACCGCTTATGAATAAGAAGATTCCTGGTCTTGTGAAGGATGAGCTGAACGGGAAAATCATGTGTGAATTTGCAGGCCTCCGCTCGAAAATGTATAGCCTACGCATAAATGATGGTAATACTGTAAAAAAAGCCAAGGGAATAAAGACAAATGTTGTTCATAGGCATACAAAGTTCCAAGACTATGTATGTTGAATGCCTGAACAACAAGCATAACCACAATGTCTACACCATCAACCAAAAGAAGATAGCTTTAAGTCCACATGATAACAAGCGAATTATTTTGGGGGATACAACGGATACTTTACCATGGGGACATTACTCAATTCCACCAGAGCAACAAGGAACAATCACAGAAAGTTCAGTTTCAGATCAACAAGGAACAGGCATGGAAAGTACAGAAATCTAAGCTCATTATTGTAAATAAAAACATGTATTATAGTTTTAGTTTCATTTATTTAAGTACTTTCTTTTAATTGTAGTAAAGTCTAAGATATTTTAATTATAAATTAATTTTTAAATTGTATTATAGTTGTTTCTTCAACAAATTATAAAACATCTTTGTTATTAATCCAAGAATTGTGTTTTGATGAAAATCCGAGATATATAACGTAAGCTTTATCTCCACTCTTCTTTAAGATTTTCTCTACGAGATATAGGTTTGGGTGTTTAACTTTTAGCAGCTCCAATTCATATGTGATTGGATTTCCTTGATAATCTTACAGACGATATGAGATGGGGTTTGTGTTTTGAACTTTAATAATTTTAAAAATCTCAGCTGTCCAGTTTGGTGTATAGCCTTTCTCAAATATATGCGTGTATTTGCTGATGCGTACAAAATTTCCAACTTTATACTTTGCAGGAACAACAATTTTTATATGATTGCATACAGATGAAGGCAGTTGTTTCTCATTGGAAGTGTTGATATCACGTGGTCTCATTTTTGTAGTTCGATGTATTCTTGAGTTGTATTCAGTGAGCAGTTTCTTCACCATACCAATCCACTGATAAGTTCCATTAAAGCTGAATTCCTTCCACATCATATCCTTCAGAGTTCGGTTAAATCGTTCCACTATTGATGCTTTGAGGAAACTGTACGTAGTAATGATTAATTGCATGCTTCCGCATTAGATTTTTAAAGAGGTTGTTGTAGAATTCCTTTCCATCATCAGTATGCAGGTTTTTAGGTATTCATCCCTCGCTTAATATAGATTGCATGGCATCTCTTACTTCTACACCAGTTTTTCTTTTAATTGGAATTACCCATGCATATTTGGAGAAGGTATCAATTACTGTCAGCAGATACCGGTAACTCTTGTTCACATACTTGTAGGGATCCATTTCAACCAAGTCTGCCTGCCACAAGTCATCTAGTCCTTTGATAATCACACGACGTCGTTTAAAATTTTTTCTCGCTGGTTTATGCAGCTCATTTAGCTCTTGTCTCTTACTCATCGTAATTATAAATGAAACAGATTTCTCAAGGGTTTTTACTCATATACACCATCTTTTGGTGTCAAGTCTTTCTTATTTATTACTGAAGTAAACAGATAGTTTTCAATCTTCGCGATTTCGTCATTGATATATAGCGTTAAATTTGCCACCTCTATATTAATAGTTTTTCTTATTTCTTCCACACTTATTTTAATTTTCTGGTCAACATAGTCTTTGGTAGTAGCATCATCATTTTCAAGGGGCTCACCAAGTCGTTTTATACACTTTGAATTTAGATCGAAGTCTCAGTTTATCGTTAAACACTAAATCCAATACCCCGCTCTCCTTGTTCACCAGCTGGACCCTGAGCTCCTTGTTTAATAGCTGGGCCTTGAATTCCTTGTTCACCAGCTGGCCCCGGAGCTCCTGTTGGCCCACATTCACCTGGTTTCCCAAGATATCCTCGCTTAGAGAAACGTCCAAACTTATCAACGCTCATCTGTAGATTGTGTAGAAGTATGGTAATGAAGTAGTATTTAAACTATAATATCTGCTTCTCGCAACTCCTCCAGGATAGATACAATTTCATTGTTTTGACTGGTGTTTCCAGCCTGCTTTGATGCCATTAGAAGGCGCAGTCTATCCACTAATTCATTTGGATCATCCCAGTAAATGTGATCAATGTTTTCCTTAGGCAGACGCATTAGTCCCATGCCTTTATGCTGTATAAGTTTACTGATTATAGCTTTATACCTAGCCGCTCTAGTACCTTTTATTTGCCCATCTTCAGCATAGTCACGTTTATATGCATTGGTATCTCTCAAAATAGATCCATAATTAGTTAAATCCTCTTTAGTATATAGACTTTTTACAGGATCTTTCATAAATAGCAGCTCACATAACCCCAAAGTTGTTTTATAGCTCTTCCCCTTGATAACAATATTTCCTACATCATCAACATCAAACGTTGAATTACCGATTCTCCACGCGTTGTCATCATAGTAAACTCCATAGGTTGGATCAATTTTAGGGCTATTATCAGTGAATAGCTTTAAATAGTTTGATCTTTCATAAATAGCAGCTCACATAACCCCAAAGTTGTTTTATAGCTCTTCCCCTTGATAACAATATTTCCTACATCATCAACATCAAACGTTGAATTACCGATTCTCCACGCGTTGTCATCATAGTAAACTCCATAGGTTGGATCAATTTTAGGGCTATTATCAGTGAATAGCTTTAAAGAGTTTGAAACTATGTATCCGGACGTATCGGGGGAGGTGACAGGAGACCTTCCTGTCAATGTTCTTGAATGTTTAGGTGTTGCGAGTTCTTCTTCAGATGTTAAGGAATAATCTCCATAGTTTATAGGTGTGCTACTAGCCTGCATTTTAACATATTTTCGTTTTGGAGGAGTAAAAGGTTCGACAATTTCGCTGTCTTCTTCTTCTTCTTCTTCTTCTTTTGGTTCCAATTTGACTGGTGGCTCGATTTTGACTCTGGTAACAAACCCTTTTAAGGGTTTGGTGATTGGCTTAAAAGTTTCTTCAAGTTGAGCTTCTGCTTCAATCCTTCCCGTCTTTAGAGCTTTAAATTTCTTTCGCACTGCATTCCTTGTCTTGATGATTTCTTTTAATAGATTTTCATTCATCTTCGATATTAACTGAATAACGGCTTTTCAAACAGCTCTGATAACAGCTTAACAGCTTTTTAAACAGGTCTGATAACAGCTTTTCAAACAGCTCTGATAACAGCTTAACAGCTATTTAAACAGGTCTGATAACAGCTTAACAGCTTTTAAACAGGTCAAATAACAGCTTAACAGCTTTCCAAACAGCTCTGATAACAGCTTAACAGCTTTTAAAACAGCTCTGATAACAGCTTAACAGCTTTTAAACAGGTCAAATAACAGCTTAATAGCTTTTAAAACAGCTCTGATAACAGCTTAACAGCTTTTAAGCAGCTCTGATAACAGCTTAACAGCTTTTCAAACAGCTTTGATAACAGCTTATCAGCTTTTAAAACAGCTCTGATAACAGCTTAACAGCTTTTAAACAGGTCAAATAACAGCTTAATAGCTTTTAAAACAGCTCTGATAACAGCTTAACAGCTTTTAAGCAGCTCTGATAACAGCTTAACAGCTTTTAAACAGCTCTGATAACAGCTTAACAGCTTTTAAACAGCTCTTATAACAGCTTAACAGCTTTTCAAACAGCTCTGATAACAGCTTTCAAACAAGTCTGATAATAGGTGAACAGCTTTAATCTACTCAACAGGTCCACAGGATTCGGTGTGCTTTCGACTGAGTTACAACTTCGACTTATGAAGATTTCACATGTTTCACCCTTTTACAGTACAATGAAGGTATCAAATCCTTTACGGTAACGCCGGCCCTTGTTTAATGAGCTATCCTTATCAATCATCAAGAAACCATATTCATCCAACACTCAGCACAGGCTCTTCGAAATTTATCAAACTTCATGTCTGTATTCACATGATCATTATAGATATGTTTCAAATTCAAGTCATATTGCTTGAATAAGATGATTAAATTAGCATTTTCACGTATTAAGTGCTTTGGTATATGCGTATTTGTTTGACAGAGATAGAAGCTGTCTATATCTTCGTGACGACCCATGCAAAAAGAGGATCGCACATTATTTTGCTTTTCACATACTACATCATCGAAAATAAACACTGAATGTGATTTGGCTTCCTCTGGAGGTAGAACGTCGCAGTTTTTGAGAATGTATAATACCCCAATCCTGATATGGGAGTCATCACTCGCTTCAAGTACTCATACTTTGGTTGATGTAAAGATTTTGAATATATGTATGTACATATTTTCATATCTCAGACCATTGGGATGTTCCAGCAAACTGATCATAACATTAGTTTTTCCACAATTGGATGGTCCAACAATGATGCTCCTTATGCTATTAGGCAATAGGGGACCATGCTTCTTTTTCACCTTCATAACAGCTACATCAGCATTTCGAACAGGAAAAGCTTGTTGTTGTTTAATGAACCGCATATTGAAGACTAACGGGATTCCTATAAATACACCTGCTTATATTACATTTCAACAGTATCATCGGAACCTTATAAGATGTCGGATCACAAATCGAAACGCTTCAGAAAATCTTTGAAAGGGGGCAGAGGACTATTAAATTCAGTCATCAGAAAATTACCTGTAGAATTACATCTACCATGATACCAGTACTGTGGACCAGGAACAAAGTTACAACAAAGATTGGCGAGAGGAGATCTAGGCATTAATCCACTGGATGCAGCCTGCAAGGAACATGATATAGCATACTCGCGACATAAAGATAAAAGTGATCGACATATAGCTGATAAAATATTAGCTGAAAAAGCCTGGCAGCGTGCAAAATCTACGGATGTAAATTTGAGTGAACGTGCCAACGCCTGGCTTATAACAAACGCAATGAAGGCTAAAATTAAGCTAGGTATGGGTCTTAAGGCTAAAAATAAACGCCAACCCACATTCCGAGAAGCAGTACGAAATGCAAGTAAAATTTTAAAAGTCAGAAAACCAAAAGACTTGATGGAAGCTACAAAAACAGCTCTTAGTGGAGCTAAAAATATTGTGAAAAGAAAGAAGAAATCAATTAAAACTCCACGAGTGATATCTGTACCAAAGGTTGGTGGGGCACTTCCGTTCCTCATCCCGTTGTTTGCTGGGCTTTCAGCATTGGGAGCACTATCGGGAGGTGCAGCAGGCATAGCTAAAGCAGTAAATGATACCAGTGCGGCAAAGGCAAAATTAGAAGAAAGCAAACGTCAGAACCAAAACCAAGCAATGGAAACTATAGCGGTTGGTAAAGATGGAAACGGGCTGTTCTTGAAGCCGTGCAGAAAAGGACTTGGACTCTATCTACAACCTCAACCAAAAAACTATTAAAGACGCTACCCAAAAGACCGCTAAACGAGTTCGATCTTCACAACTATACCACACAAACTTCAGAGGAGTATTTATGCGTGATAATCTTCCTAAAAAGCCATGGGAGCGAGAAAGCGGTATTGTTCACTGATTTTATGGATAACACTTGGTGGAATAAGTTTATTTTAATTGCCATCTTAAAAAAGATAATAAAAAATACTACTTGTTTTTTTTCCACAACGTACATGTATATTTTAAATTTACATATAATGTAACAGCCAACGCGTTTCGTCTTATCAGGACATCATCAGGGCTTTTGTTGTACTGAGGGAATGATTGATCTAGCTGTTAAATAAACTCTCATGGGTAGCTAACGCATGCGTAATGTACTAAAATTCACATTCAAAAGTGGGCTGTTGTTTTTAAAATCTAGCTGATCATTTACTATAAAGCAGCCATCATCTTTAGCTTTTTTAATCTCAAAAGTTTCATATCTATCTAGTAATTTTTTATCAGATAAATTGTGTAATAATTTAATGTCGTCTGCATTAGGCTTATGTCCGGTTAAGCTAAGGTGTTTAGCGAAACCGGAATTAGGGTTTGCAGCCTTTGAGCTATTTATATGCTCCTTGAATCTTGTTTTAATTGATCTTTTAGTTTGTCCAATGTAAATAGCATCACAATCCGCACAATTCAGCTTATAGACCCCGCATTGGTCAATTTCATTGATTTTAGGTTTAAATTTGTTGTTGACTAGAATATTTTTTAGAGTTCTGTTGTTAAAGAAGGCTGGCTTTATGTTTTTTTCCCTAAATAATTTATTTAAACGTCTGGATATCTCGCCAAAGTAGGGGATCCTTCTCCATTTTATTGGGTCATTATCCAAACATTGTTGTTTGAAAGGAAAAGTCATTGAAATAGCTTTTTTGTAGTGCTTTTGCGTCAGTAATTTGTAGATAGTTCTATTACTATACCCATTGTTTCTAGCGATCAGTTTTATTGTCGTGAGTTCTTTTTTGAAATTTTCTTGATTTAATGGTATATCTAACAATCTATCAAGCATGGAGTGAAAAGAGGACATCTTAATATTCCACGGGTGTAAAGAAGATCTAGGTATTATTGCGTCTGAATAAGTATCTTTTCTATATATATTAAAATCTAGTTTGTTATCCGCTAAAGATATGGTCAGGTCTAAAAAATTAATAGATTTATTACCTAATTCTAATGTGAATTTTATGTTATTGTCAAGTCTATTTAAAACATTAGTGAGGAAATTATTTAATTGTCTATTTGTTCCCGTCCAAATGCAAAATACGTCGTCGACGTAACGCAACCAAACGAGAACATGTTTTACAAGGGGATTTTCTGAGTTAAAAAGGATTTCCTCTAGATGGTTCATAAAAAATTCGGCTAGAAATGGAGAAAGGGCAGATCCCATGGCCAGGCCATCGTTTTGTAAATAAATTTTGTTGTCAAACATGAAATAATTTTGTTCTAGGCAAATATTTAACAAATTGATTAATTGTGAGGATTGTGATGTGTCGGTTAGTTTCCTATTAACTGTCTCAGTTAGCAAATCTTTTAATTTTTTAACAGGAACCGAAGGGAAAAGGCTGCAAACGTCAAATGATACCAGTTTTGAGTTTTTTGGTAAGTTAAGGTCTTTTATTCTTTTGACTAAGTCTTTAGTGTTTTTGATAGAGTATTTGGGCTCAAAATTGATCAGAACTGGCACCAAGCTGTTCAATTCTCTGCAAAGCCTCTGTGCAGGCGCATTAAAAGAAGCTGAAACGGGGCGAACTGGTATATTATTTTTATGTAACTTTGGAAGTCCATAAACTAAAGGTATAGAAGGATGGCTGTTTTTTAGCAAATACATTTTTTTCCTATCGAAAATTTTTTCTGATCTATTTACAGTTTCTTTTAATAACCTATTAAATTTGTTTGTCGGATCATAATTAATTTCTGTTAAATTCATTGAGTTTAAACAATCTGTCATTTTTTGGCTATAAGTACTTTTATCTAAAATTGTAATTGAATTGCCTTTATCGGCCTTGCATAGAACTAAATTATCTGTCTTCAATTTCTCTTTAATTCCTTTAAGTAATCTATCATATTGTGTGTTATTATTATTAACATATCTAATACCTGATTTAATTAAACTTGAGCAATTAGATTTAGTTTCCATATCATCGTCATCAAAAGCCGCGTCAGTATGAATAGCTAAATCCAATATGTGTGCTGGCTTCACTTTCAATGTCGGTGCAAAGTTCAACCCATGTCGTAATAATTCTTCTTCCTCGCTCGAGAATGAAACAGCTGATAAGTTGACGACTCTTGCATGGAAAGGTCTTTCTGTGCTGGTGCATGTTATCACAGATGCTGTGGTCCGAGTTAAACACTTCAACTTGTTTTTTTGTCTCTGATATTGCAGATATGATAACTGCCTAGCTTTTTCATGGCATTTTTTGTAGAGAAGGTCAAATTCTAATGGATGTAATAACATAGTCAGCTGAGAGTACAAAATTTTGTACTCTCAGCTGACTATGTTATTACATCCATTAGAATTTGACCTTCTCTACAAAAAATGCCATGAAAAAGCTAGGCAGTTATCATATCTGCAATATCAGAGACAAAAAAACAAGTTGAAGTGTTTAACTCGGACCACAGCATCTGTGATAACATGCACCAGCACAGAAAGACCTTTCCATGCAAGAGTCGTCAACTTATCAGCTGTTTCATTCTCGAGCGAGGAAGAAGAATTATTACGACATGGGTTGAACTTTGCACCGACATTGAAAGTGAAGCCAGCACACATATTGGATTTAGCTATTCATACTGACGCGGCTTTTGATGACGATGATATGGAAACTAAATCTAATTGCTCAAGTTTAATTAAATCAGGTATTAGATATGTTAATAATAATAACACACAATATGATAGATTACTTAAAGGAATTAAAGAGAAATTGAAGACAGATAATTTAGTTCTATGCAAGGCCGATAAAGGCAATTCAATTACAATTTTAGATAAAAGTACTTATAGCCAAAAAATGACAGATTGTTTAAACTCAATGAATTTAACAGAAATTAATTATGATCCGACAAACAAATTTAATAGGTTATTAAAAGAAACTGTAAATAGATCAGAAAAAATTTTCGATAGGAAAAAAATGTATTTGCTAAAAAACAGCCATCCTTCTATACCTTTAGTTTATGGACTTCCAAAGTTACATAAAAATAATATACCAGTTCGCCCCGTTTCAGCTTCTTTTAATGCGCCTGCACAGAGGCTTTGCAGAGAATTGAACAGCTTGGTGCCAGTTCTGATCAATTTTGAGCCCAAATACTCTATCAAAAACACTAAAGACTTAGTCAAAAGAATAAAAGACCTTAACTTACCAAAAAACTCAAAACTGGTATCATTTGACGTTTGCAGCCTTTTCCCTTCGGTTCCTGTTAAAAAATTAAAAGATTTGCTAACTGAGACAGTTAATAGGAAACTAACCGACACATCACAATCCTCACAATTAATCAATTTGTTAAATATTTGCCTAGAACAAAATTATTTCATGTTTGACAACAAAATTTATTTACAAAACGATGGCCTGGCCATGGGATCTGCCCTTTCTCCATTTCTAGCCGAATTTTTTATGAACCATCTAGAGGAAATCCTTTTTAACTCAGAAAATCCCCTTGTAAAACATGTTCTCGTTTGGTTGCGTTACGTCGACGACGTATTTTGCATTTGGACGGGAACAAATAGACAATTAAATAATTTCCTCACTAATGTTTTAAATAGACTTGACAATAACATAAAATTCACATTAGAATTAGGTAATAAATCTATTAATTTTTTAGACCTGACCATATCTTTAGCGGATAACAAACTAGATTTTAATATATATAGAAAAGATACTTATTCAGACGCAATAATACCTAGATCTTCTTTACACCCGTGGAATATTAAGATGTCCTCTTTTCACTCCATGCTTGATAGATTGTTAGATATACCATTAAATCAAGAAAATTTCAAAAAAGAACTCACGACAATAAAACTGATCGCTAGAAACAATGGGTATAGTAATAGAACTATCTACAAATTACTGACGCAAAAGCACTACAAAAAAGCTATTTCAATGACTTTTCCTTTCAAACAACAATGTTTGGATAATGACCCAATAAAATGGAGAAGGATCCCCTACTTTGGCGAGATATCCAGACGTTTAAATAAATTATTTAGGGAAAAAAACATAAAGCCAGCCTTCTTTAACAACAGAACTCTAAAAAATATTCTAGTCAACAACAAATTTAAACCTAAAATCAATGAAATTGACCAATGCGGGGTCTATAAGCTGAATTGTGCGGATTGTGATGCTATTTACATTGGGCAAACTAAAAGATCAATTAAAACAAGATTCAAGGAGCATATAAATAGCTCAAAGGCTGCAAACCCTAATTCCGGTTTCGCTAAACACCTTAGCTTAACCGGACATAAGCCTAATGCAGACGACATTAAATTATTACACAATTTATCTGATAAAAAATTACTAGATAGATATGAAACTTTTGAGATTAAAAAAGCTAAAGATGATGGCTGCTTTATAGTAAATGATCAGCTAGATTTTAAAAACAACAGCCCACTTTTGAATGTGAATTTTAGTACATTACGCATGCGTTAGCTACCCATGAGAGTTTATTTAACAGCTAGATCAATCATTCCCTCAGTACAACAAAAGCCCTGATGATGTCCTGATAAGACGAAACGCGTTGGCTGTTACATTATATGTAAATTTAAAATATACATGTACGTTGTGGAAAAAAAACAAGTAGTATTTTTTATTATCTTTTTTAAGATGGCAATTAAAGCGGTATTGTTAACTTGGACATCTCAACTGAAGCAGGTACACACTGGGTAGCGGACTACAAGAAAGGTGATAACATCGAATACTTTGATAGCTTTGGCAATCTCCAACCACAAAGGGAGCTCATAAACTACTTGGGTAGTAATATTACGTACAACTACAGTTCTTATCAGAACTATGATGCAGTAATTTGCGGTCACTTATGTTTAGAGTTTTTATATAATTGTTATAACCATTAATTATTATCTATAAATAAATGTATCTATATTGAAATTGTAGCAGTTCATTATCAACCACCATGTCATTAACACTTACTCTCACGGGAAATTCATCTCTACTCACTGCTGAGTACTTTCCTCCGCTGGAGCTAGCAACGGATTATGTTTGTGGATTAATTGATTTTCAAACATATAACTCTACACCAAATACTGATGTGAGCAATAATCTGGTTCATGTAGGGAATGAGGTTGTTGAGATACCTGTTGGATCCTATGAGATTGATGATATAGCAAAATATGTATAAGGATACTTGGATAAAGAAGGGAGAAGGATAAAGGTTGCGATAAAGGCTAACAATAATACACCGAAGAGTGAAGTTAAGGCAACTGCAGAAATACATTTTGAAAAACAGAGATCCAGAGCTCCTCTGCTGGGATTCAGTAAAAGAAACTTGACTGCTAATATAGTGCATACATCAGAGTTGCCAGTCAACATCATTAAAGTAAATACTATACGCATCGAATGTAATATTATATCAGGATCATTCTTCAACGACACACAAGAACACACTCTCCACGAGTTTTCCCCAAACGTTGGGCCTGGGTATAAAATAGTGGAGGTACCCAAAAATGTAATTTATTTGCCTCTGAACACCAAACGTATAAGTTCTCTAGCATTGAAGCTCCTTGACCAATACGGTGACTTAATCAACTTCAGAGGAGAGAATATAACCATCAGGTTACATTTGAAGCCACAGCATGTTGATATACAATAATGATAAATACGAGTTCGGAGCAGACAAGATCTTTAGTCAGCGGACAACCTTGAAGTGGTCAAGACCTACATTAACACCTGCAAATACAGCATATTTACAATCAATAGGCTTAACGCTGAAACAATGAATAAAGGAATACTAGATATTGCACCAGACGCTTGCTTTGTTAACAGTGTGCATCACTCCTATTCACCATTTCTAACATCATTTAAAAACAGCGATGAAATCCGTATCTCTGCACAACATCAGGACTTGAATCTTCTACCCAGCAGGAGTTTTCTTTACATTAAGGGATCTCTAACAAAGCTGGATGGAACCGTTTCAGCAACTGCAAAATTAGCTAACAATGCTCTACCATTTCTTTTTGAGGAAATACGCAATGAATTGAATGCAGTGGAAATCAATCGTACAAGAAATCTTGGGATTGCTACAACATTAAAAAACTACGTATCGCTAAATGCAAATGTAAGCAGGATACTACTCAACGGCAGTTGGTCACCTGACTCATCCGTTATACCAACCAATGGACTGTTTAACTATTGTGTACCTCTGAAATATTTATTGGGATTCGCTGAAGATTACAAGAAAATTCTGATAAATTCCAAACATGAACTCATATTGATTCAGAGCAGGACAGACGATAATGCCATTATATCACCCACAGATGTGGTGAAAATTGAAATTACCAAACTTCAATGGAGCATTCCGCATGTTACAGTATCCGATGATGAAAAGCTGCAACTATTTAAAATTATCGGGAGAGGTCGCCCGATACCAATACCATTCTGCAGCTGGGACGCATCAAGCCTGGTCAGTTAAGACTTCCACTCAACTGGAGAAACCTCGATTTATTATCTTAGCATTACAAACGAATAGAAGGAATGATAAAACCAAGGATGCTAGCAAATTTTATCACTGCCAACTCACCGATGTTACAGTTCATTTGAACTCAGCATCATATCCCTACGATGATTTGAATTTGAAATTTGATTTTAATAGATACGCATTGCTGTATGAGATGTATATAAAGTTTACACAATCATACTATGGTCATCAGTATCAGCCGTTCCTCACATGAGAGACGTTCCGATCGCTGTCATTGATTGTTCACATCAAAATGAAACAATGAAAACTGGACCTGTCGATATAAGGCTAGAATTCAAGACATCTGAAAATATACCGGCTAATACAACAGCATATTGCCTGCTTCTACACGATCGAATAGTAGAATACAATCCGCTGACAAGTGAAGTTAGAAAGTTAAATTAAGAAGATGACTGTCATCGTAGACATCCAAGGATTCAAAACAAACCTCAATGAATTCATCACTAAAGAACTGGCAATTTTAAACAATGAAAACCAGATGCAGCACTTTATATTTCAACCACCGTTCAGATACAAAGATTTGACTTCAGCAAAAAAGAGACAAGTAAAATGGCTTCAACACAATTTTAATGGATTCCGCTGGGATGATGGCTACATACCGTATCACAAGCTGTACACTATAGTTGATCCACTGCTTCGAAACAAAACCATATATGTAAAGGGAGCTGAAAAAGTTCATTGGATGCAGAAGATAGTTGGAGAGGGTGAAATCATTATCAACGTCGAAGATGAATACAACTGTGGAAAACTAATAGAGATTGACACAAATGCGCCATCTTGCCAAGTTCATATTGGACAATGTGCTATAAGAAATACTTTTGTAATAAGAAATTTTATTGGAAATAAAAAGAAATGTTTATAAAACATAAGACTTTTCAATACACACATACTCCAGAGCCCTCACCGACATCTTCTAGAATCTGTTCATGGTGATGTCATGTTGTGAAATTCGAATGATGCTGATATCTACAACTTCCCTGCTAAGAAAACTGATTTAGGTGCAGCAAAACCATGATGATGTCATGCCGATATCGAGAACTCTCCCGCTAATAAAAGAAAACAGCAAAATAAAGGCATGCTGGTAGTTCCGGCTAAGACCGCTAGGGTACCTTACTCAAGAAATGGCGTTTGCGCCCAAACAGATGTCGCTAATATCTCGAAAACCAAAGCCCGTAGAGTATTTCTGATGAAAATTTCGTTCCCCCTCTAACCCCCGCCCCTATAACACCTTCTAGAATCTATTGGCATGAACAAAACTGTACTAGGTAGCTTGAATTATTAATAATATTAACTATATCTCAAAAGGTAAAATCGCTAATATCTCGAAAACCAGAGCCCGTAGAGGATTTCTGATGAAAATTTCGCCCCCCCCCCCTAATACCAACACCCCTACCAACTTTAATTACTACTAATATTAGTTCAAAACCAAAAGCCTACATTTAGGCGCTCAAGAACAATCCTAATAAAAAGGTCTATATTTAGACGCAGCACCCCCATGAGCAAAAAAAAACTTGAATTATTACTAAGATTAACTATATCTAAAAAGGTAAAATCGCTAATATCTCGAAAACCATAGCCCGTAGAGGATTTCTGATGAAAATTTCGTTCCCCCTCTAACCCCCGCCCCTATAGCACCGTCTAGAATCTATTGGCATGAACAAAACTATCCTAGGTAGCTTGAATTATTAATAATATTAACTATGTCTGAAAAGGTAAAATCGCTAATATCTCGAAAACCAGAGCCCGTAGAAGATTTCTGATGAAAATTTCGTCCCCCCTAATACTAACACCCCAACCATCTAGAATCCATTGGCATGAACAAAAATTTCCAAGCGTTAACTTTAATTATTACTAATATTAGTTCAAAACCAAAAGCCTACATTTAGGCTCTCAAGAACAATCATAATAAAAAAAGCTAGGGCGCAGCCAAGATCTAATGACACATCCCGGTAGTGATGAAGCATGCTTCGCTTGGGCCGTAACATCAGCGCTATATCCTGCAAATGTTCACTCCGATAGGACCTCATCATATCCACATTATTCCACTGTGCTAAATTTAACTGGAATACCATTTTCTATGACGCTTAAGCAAATTAAACAATTTGAAGACCAGAACGATATATCAATAAACTTATTCATCCTAAAGAAAGAGCGTTCCTTCACCACTGTTCTAGTTAGACCAACGAAACATAATATGAAGCGACATGTGAATCTATTAATGATACAAAATAACTATGAGCAGGATGATGATGATTATGATGCTGCTGCTGATGATGATTATGATGATAATGATGATGAAAGTACCAGGTTTCATTTCTGCTGGATTAAATATCTTTCACGGTTTGAATGGAAACAAGCTTCAAAACATAAGCTAGATTGTATATATGCGATAAATGTTTGTTCTATTTTTATTCTGCTAAAGCATTAGCATCACATATTCCTGAATTTGAGAAACAAAAAATTTATCTTGAATTAAGGAAGCCCAACCGTAGAATTAAGTGTTAGTAGCACAACGGATACTCTACCATTGGGAAACATTACTGAATTCCATCAGAGCAACAAAGAGCAACCGCAGAAAAAATATGACCTAAGTCTAGTATATTGTAAATAAAAAAAACGTATTACATATAGTTATAGTTCCATTTATTGAAGTAATTTGTTTTAATTGTATTATAGTCTAAGATATACATTATTGGAAAATAAAGAATATATTATAGTTATAGATATATTCAAATAACGAAGCCCAACAATAGAATGATACACTAAGAATTAAATGTTAATATTTTTTAAATTTATAATAAATCGATAATGATATTTTATATATATTATTCTTTTTATTCAATTTCCCTACTAAGTCCAGAACTCCTGAAAGTATTCTTTAATAATATTTGCTTACAACAGAGGGCTCTTAGTCGGACGGTTGAACCTTTTACCCAGAATGCTAGGTTGAGCGTGAGCGTGAGAAAACACGTTGACACGTGGGCTTGACCTTGGCCTCTGGCATCACCTTTGAAACCGGAAGGGTATTTTGTCCTTGACCTTGATCCAGAAGTGTGTGTCTTGGCGGCTATAACCTTAATCAACTACGTCACAGGGGGCTCTATACAGCTTTTCAAAACAAATTTGATAACAGGTAAACAGCTTTTCAAACAGCTCTGATAACAGATTAACAGCTTTTAAATTATAATAAATAACACGTTTTTATCTAGCCACCGATCTCGAATATATTCTGATAACTGTAGTTCGTTAAGGACTTGTCGACTCGATTTCACAAGAGGCAGTACGTCATCTAGTTGCCTGGCAGAAGGTTTCGGTAGGAAGAAGTACTCGGTTGGAGTTTCGCCTTCCCTCAGCCAGCGTGATTGATTGCGCGACACAAACTCCAAGCTGTGCTTGTAAGTTTGTGCTCCAAGTGTTTATTGATTCTATTATTCTATCCGATATACTTTGGACAACAAACTGAAAGCTTGATACCCAGTTTGGTTGAAACTCGTTTCGATAAAGGATCGAATTTGGAGCTTACCAACATCCCACCGTTGACCAAGAAAAGGAAGTCAGCTTTCCTCTCTTGCCAATCGTGCCAGAACTCAATGAACTCATTGATGAACTGCTCTGAGTTGATGAATAGCCAGTACGCAGTTCTCTTTTCAACTAGAGTGATGGATGCCACTACAAGAAGATGATCACGACCGAACACAATTCATTAGTGAAGCCAACGAAATGTTCTAGTATTCCAGGGAGACGTAAAGTCTATCAATTCTCGAGCCCGCGAGACTTCCATGGATATTTCGTGAGACCCTCGTGTATGACCTAGTCATAGGATAGATATCCACAAGTCTGAAAACACTGGCAAAATTCCTCACTCGAGCAGCATTGAGCTGTTAAGCTGTTATCAGAGCTGTTTGGAAAGCTGTTAAGCTGTTATCAGAGCTATTTCAAAAGCTGTTAAGCTGTTATAAAACCTGTTTAAAAAGCTGTATAGCTGTTATTTGACCTATTTAAAAGCTGTTAAGCTGTTATAAGAGCTGTTTAAAAAGCTGTTAAGCTGTTATCAGAGCTGTTAAGCTGTTATCAGACCTGTTTAAAAGCTGTTTACCTGTTATCAGAGCTGTTTGAAAAGCTGTTAAGCTGTTATCAGAGCTGTTTGAAAAGCCGTTATTCAGTTAATAGCGAAGATGAATGAAAAGAAGCTGTTATAAGAGCTGTTTGAAAAGCTGTTAAGATGTCATTAGGGCTGTTATCAGAGCTGTTTGAAAAGCTGTTTAGCTGTTATTTGGACTGTTTAAAAGCTGGTTACCTGTTATCAAATCTGTTTTGAAAAGCTGTATAGAGTCCCCTGTGGCGTAGTTGATTAAGGTTATAGCCGCCAAGACATACACTTCTGGATCAAGGTCAAGGACAAAATACCTTTCCGATTTCAAAGGTGATGCCAGAGGCCAAGGTCAAGCCCACGTGTCAACGTGTTTTCTCACGCTCACGCTAAACCTAGCATTCTGGGTAAAAGGTTCAACCGTCCGACTAAGAGCCCTCTGTTGTAAGCAAATATTATTAAAGAATACTTTCAGGAGTTCTGGACTTAGCATGTGAACTATGATATCGGGGATCAATCCAATCTCATAACAGTGTGACTGATTGAGAAATTTTATTGAAAATAAAAAACAATTCGTCATAAAGACTTTTCAATACAAACTCCTAGATACAAAAAAACATTAATCGCTCAATTTGTCTGCTTTACTCGGCTATATTTGTTTATGCAAGATATCAAATTACCAGCCACCTGGCAACCTTTTCTAATGCTTTAATTTCCATTACTTCTAATGATTTCATGTGTCTTACCATCCCAAGCAGCCGTGATCTATTTTTAGATATCGAATATCATAGCATGATCACTCTTGTTTATAAAATATTTTTAATCCACAACTTACGTTATAGTTGTTGTTGTTTTTTTCAGCAAAAGACATTTTCAATTATAACTTCCACTATTCATCTACGACATCACGTCCTACAGATTAATATCAGTTGTTGTTGTTGTTTTCTGCTAAAGAAATTAGGAATCTTTCATAAATCGCTCAATTTGTATACTTTACTCGTCTGCTGTGTGAATTTGTTTACATTATTCGACTGCGAATTTGTTTACTTTACTGGACTATGCGAATTTGTATATGCAAGGCATCAAATTAGAAGCATTACACCTGAAGAGGAAAATTAGGCATTTACAAATTTCCATTACTTATCTAAGTGAACATATCTACCTACATTCGCCCCGACCAGCTTCGCCTGATCTATTTTTAGATATATGGTTACATGGTGCAATCTTGTTTATAAAAGACACCTACAGATAAATATAATCAAATTTTTAATCCACAACTTAGGTTATAGTTGTTGTTGTTTTTCCGTTTTTCAGCTACTAATATTAATTACACCTGAGGAGGTAAGATCGCTTATATCTCAAACCATAGCCCGTAGAGAATTTCTGATGAAAATTTTACCCCCCTAGTACTAATACTATTGGCATGAACAAAAAAAATATCATAGGGTTAACTTGAATTATTACTACTACTATTAATTACACCCGAAAAGATAAGATCGCTAATATCTCGAAACCCATAGCGACTTTTTAATACACACACACACCTACATCGAAAATTTAATTTCTATTACTTCATATTTCTTAACATCCCAAGCAACCGTGATCAATTTTTAGATATTGAATATCATAGCATGATCACTCTTGTTTATAATATTTACAGCTACGATCTCCGAGATGACAAATAAGTGAACTCCAGAAATAAAATCAAAATCCTATGCTATTTCCGTATGCTGGAGAGTGCTGAATGTGATCTCGTATCCCCAAAGTGATCTCCTATCCCCAAAACTCGAGATGAAAAATAAGCGAACTCCAGAAACAAAATCGGAATCCTATGTTATTTCCCTATGCTGGAGAATGCTGAAAGTAATCTCATATCCCCAAGCCCGAGATGAACAATATATGTAGTACCGACTAATGCCGCTAGGGGACCTTGCTCCAGAAATGGTGCTTCCACTCGAGAGAGCAACTGTGACTTTTCAATACACGCACCCCCAGGACCCAATAATAATAATAATTTGCTAAGAAAACATCAAGCCAAGGTGATATCATGTTGTGAAATTCGAATGATGCTGATATCTACAACAGCACTTGAAAACAACAAAACCAAGATGACGTCATGCTGATATCTAGAACTTCCCCGCTAATTAAAGAAAACAGCAAAACCAAGGCATGCTAGTAGTTCCGTCTAATGTCGCTAGGTAACCTTACTCAAGAAATGGCGAGCCCGTAGAGGATTTCTGATGAGAATTTCGTCCCCCCTCCCACCCTACACCACCTAGAATCCATTTCCATGAGCAAAAAATAACTTGAATTATTAATACGCTAATATCTCGAAAACCGGAGCCCGTAGAGGATTTCTGATGAAAATTTCATTACCCCCCTCCCTTCACAAATATATAGAAGTGAAAGTGATCTCGTACCCCCAAAACTCGAGATGAAAAAGTTGATGTCAACTTAGAGGCTACGAGTCTGAGATGAAAAATAAGCGAACTCCAGAAACCAAATCGAAATCCTATGCTATTTCCCTATGCTGGAGAGTACCTAAAGTGGTCTCGCATCCCCCAAATTGGTCTCGTATCCCCAACATCCAAGACATAAACAAGTACATCCAAGGCACAAACCCACATTTAGTATAGATTTACACCAGCTAGCGACGGTGGCTCCATCTGTGGCGAAATCCTGGAGGCTTAACAAGTGCGCCAGAACTGTCATAGAACAACATCTTATGATATGTTGATTTGAGGAATATCTTAGATGAGTAGTGGTAGTTGTATGGGTGCAGTAAAAGCCTTATCAACAATTTTTTTATGATCAAGTGTAATGGCATGGTCAATGTTGCCACTTGAAATCTTTCTAGAGCAGCTCTTTATCGTAGCCTGAAAGTGGTTTGCGTAGCTACACCTTACAGAAAATGTAAAATCTTACCAATTTAAAGCTTTGCAGGAAGATATTGCTATGATATGAATATAGTATGATATGCAGACTTAAATGAGTAGTGGAAGTCGTATGGATGAAGCAAAAACTTAATTTTTGGTGATCAGGTATAATAGAATGTTCAGTGTAGCCATACGAAATCTTTCTAGAGTAACTGTTTAGCAAAGTGATCTTTTCTGGTTAGGCGATGAGAGCTCGACAGCAAAATCCCATGTTATTTCTTATGTAAGTCCAAATTTACTTTTGGAATTATCTCGCTCGAACACATGATGATCAACAGTAGTTGTTCTATGTATGTTCTGGCTCACTTTTTTAAGCCTCCAGGATTTTGCCACAGATGGCGCCACCGTCTCTAGGTGGTTTGAGCCCATACTAATGTAGGTTTGTATCTCGGATGTATTGGTTTGTGTCTTGGCTGTATTGGTTTGTATCATGGAAACACCATTGTACCTTGGATACACCATTGTACCTTGGATGCACCATTGAGTCGCGACTGCGCTCTAGCGGGATTAATCGGTACTACCGGGATGTGTCATTTGGTCTTGACTGCACCCTAGCGGCATTAGCCGGTACTACTAGCATGCTCCGGTACTACGGTTTTCTTGAATAGATATGTGGTGCGCCTAAATGTAGGCTTTTGGTTTTGAACTAATATTAGTAATAATGAAAGTTAACGCTAGGAAATTTTTGTTCATGCCAATGGATTCTAGATGGTCGGGGTGGAGATATTAGGAGGGACGAAATTTTCATTAGAAATCCTCTACGCGGTCTGGTTTGCGATTTTAGCTTTTCAGATATAGTTAATATTATTAATAATTCAAGCTACCTAGGATAGTTTTGTTCATGCCAATAGATTCTAGAAGGTGTTAAAGGAGCGGCGGTTAGAGGGGGAACGAAATTTTCATCAAAAATGCTCTACGGGCTCTGGTTTTCGAGATATTGGCGACATCTGTTTGGACGCAAACGCCATTTCTTCAGTATCCTAGCGGACTTAGCCGGAACTACCAGCATGCCTTTATTTTGCTGTTTTCTTTTATTAGCGGGAGAGTTCTAGATATCGGCATGACGTCATCATGGTTTTGTTGCACCTAAATAAGTTTTCTTAGCAGGAAAGTTGTAGATATAGGATTGTATGGGTGTGTTGGATTGGGCTACGTTACCTGTTCTAAGGCTTGGGTAGAATGTGTGTAGCTTATCATATTATGAGCGGAACGACGGATACTCTACCATGGGGGCATTACTCCATTTCATCAGATCAACAAGTGGCAACCGCTGAAAGAATCTAAGTCTAGTGTAAATAAATTATGTATTATAGTTTTAATTTCATTTATTAAAGTAATTAAAGTATTATAATTATAAATTTATTTGAAATTGTATTATAGGTGTTTTTCAAGAAATTATAAATCATCTTTTTTATTGATCCAAGAATTGTATTTTGATGAAAATCCGAGCCATTTAACGTAAGCTTTATCTCCACTCTTCTTTAAGATTTTCTCTACGAGGTATAGGTTTGGGTGTTTAACTTTCAGCAGCTCCAATTCGTAAAAGCATCCTGTGATTGGATTTCCTTGATAATCTTCCAGCCGATATGTGATGGGGTTTGTGTTTTGAACATTAATAATTTTAAAAATCTCAGCTGTCCAGTTTGGTGTATAGCCTTTCTCAAATATATGCGTGTATTTGCTGATGCGTACAAAATCCCCAACTTTATGCTTTGCAGGAACAACAATTTTTATATGATTGTATACAGTTGAAAGCAGTTGTTTCTCATTGGAGATGTTGATATCACGTGGTCTTATTTTTGTAGTTCGATGTATTCTTGAGTTGTATTCAGTGAGCAGTTTCTTTACCATACCAATCCACTGATAAGTTCCATTAAAGCTGAATTCCTTCCACATCATATCCTTCAGAGTTCGGTTAAATCGTTCCACTATTGATGCTTTGAGGAAACTGTACGTAGAGTAATGATTAATTGCATGCTTCCACATTAGATTTTTAAACAGGTTGTTGTAGAATTCCTTTCCATCATCAGTCTGCAGGTTTTTAGGTATTCGTCCCTCGCTTAATATAGATTGCATGGCATCTCTTACTTCTGCACCAGTTTTTTTTTTTAATTGGAATTGCCCATGCATATTTGGAGAAGGTATCAATTACTGTCAGCAGATAGCGGTAATACTTGTTCACATACTTGTAAGGATCCATTTCAACCAAGTCTGCCTGCCACAAGTTATCTAGTCCTTTGATAATCACACGACGTCGTTTAAAATTTTTTCTCGCTGGTTTATGCAGCTCATTTAGCACTTGTCTCTTACTCATCGTAATTATAAATGAAACAGATTTCTCAAGGGTTTTTACTCATATACACCATCTTTTGGTGTCAAGTCTTTCTTATTTATTACTGAAGTAAACAGATAGTTTTCAATCTTCGCGATTTCGTCATTGATATATAGCGTTAAATTTGCCACCTCTATATTAATAGTTTTTCTTATTTCTTCCACACTTATTTTAATTTTCTGGTCAACATAGTCTTTGGTAGTAGCATCATCATTTTCAAGGGGCTCACCAAGTCGTTTTATACACTTTGAATTTAGATCGAAGTCTCCGTTTATCGTTAAACTAAATCCAATACCCCGCTCTCCTTGTTCACCAGCTGGACCCTGAGCTCCTTGTTTAATAGCTGGGCCTTGAATTCCTTGTTCACCAGCTTATCACAAACTTATCAACGCTCATCTGTAGATTGTGTAGAAGTATGGTAATGAAGTAGTATTTAAACTATAATATCTGCTTCTCGCAACTCCTCCAGGATAGATACAATTTCATTGTTTTGACTGGTGTTTCCAGCCTGCTTTGATGCCATTAGAAGGCGCAGTCTATCCACTAATTCATTTGGATCATCCCAGTAAATGTGATCAATGTTTTCCTTAGGCAGACGCATTAGTCCCATGCCTTTATGCTGTATAAGTTTACTGATTATAGCTTTATACCTAGCCGCTCTAGTACCTTTTATTTGCCCATCTTCAGCATAGTCACGTTTATATGCATTGGTATCTCTCAAAATAGATCCATAATTAGTTAAATCCTCTTTAGTATATAGACTTTTTACAGGATCTTTCATAAATAGCAGCTCACATAACCCCAAAGTTGTTTTATAGCTCTTCCCCTTGATAACAATATTTCCTACATCATCAACATCAAACGTTGAATTACCCATTCTCCACGCGTTGTCATCATAGTAAACTCCATAGGTTGGATCAATTTTAGGGCTATTATCAGTGAATAGCTTTAAATAGTTTGAAACTATGTATTCGGACGTATCGGGGGAGGTGACAGGAGACCTTCCTGTCAATGTTCTTGAATGTTCAGGTGTTGCGAATTCTTCTTCAGATGTTAAGGAATAATCTCCATAATTTATAGGTGTGCTACTAGCCTCCATTTTAACATATTTTCGTTTTTGAGGGGTAAAAGGTTCCACAACCTCATTGGATTCTTCTTCTTCTTCTTTTACATCTTTTGTCTCAAATTTGACTATATCCGGCAGCTCGTATTTAACTGTTCTAACAAATTCTTTTAAGGGTTTAGTGATTGGCTTAAAGTCGAGCTTCTGCTTCAATTTTTCCCATCCTTAGGGCTTTTAATTTCCTTCGCACTGCATTCCTAGTCTTGATAATTACTTTTAATAAATTTTCATTCATCTTCGTTATTAACTCAATAACAGCTTTCCAAATAGCTCTGATAACAGCTTAATAGCTTTTAAACAGCTCTGATAACAGCTTAACAGCTTTTCAAACAGCTCTGATAACTGCTTAACAGCTTTCCAAACAGCTCTGATAACAGCTTAACAGCTTTCCAAACAGCTCTGATAACAGCTTAACAGCTTTCCAAACAGCTCTGATAACAGCTTTTAAACAGCTCTAATAACAGCTTAACAGCTTTTCAAACAGCTCTGATAACAGCTTAACAGCTTTGCAAATAGCTCTGATAACAGCTTAACAGCTCTGATAACAGCTTAAAAGCTTTTCAAACAGCTCTGATAACAGCTTAACAGCTTTTAAACAGCCCTGATAACAGCTTAACAGCTTTTAAACAGCTCTCGTAACAGCTTAACAGCTTTTAAAACAGTTCTGATGACAGCTTAACAGCTTTCCAAACAGCTCTGATAACAGCTTAACAGCTTTTCAAACAGGTCTGATAATAGGTGAACAGCTTTAATCTACTCACCAGGTCCACAGGATTCGGTGTGCTTTCGTCGAAGTTACAACTTCGACTTATGAAGTTTTCACATGTTTCACCCTTTTATAGTACAATGAAGGTATCAAATTCTTTACGGTAGCGCCCCTTGTTTAATGAGTTATCCTTATCAATCATCAAGAAACCATATTCATCCTTCCAACACTCAGCACAGGCTCTTCGAAATTTATCAAACTTCATGTCTGTATTCACATGATCATTATAGATATGTTTCAAATTCAAGTCATCTTGCTTGAATAAGATGATTAAATTAGCATTGTCACGTATTAAGTGCTTTGGTATATGCGTATATGTTTGACAGAGATAGAAGCTGTCTATATCCTCGTGGCGACCCATGCAAAAATAGGATCACACATTATCTTGCTTTTCACATGCTACATCATCGAAAATAAACACTGAATGTGATTTGGCTTCCTCTGGAGGTAGAACGTCACAGTTGTTTGAGAGTGTATAATACCTAATACCCCAATCCTGATATGGGAGTCATCACTCGCTTCAAGTACTCATACTTTGGTTGATGTAAAAATTTTGAATATATGTAAATATTTTCATATCTCAGGCCATTGGGATTGTTGTAAATCGTATTTCAACCATCATTCTAGTATGCATAGCAATTGTATGTAATTTGCATCTATTCAAGTTTAGTTAATCTAGTATGTAATTTTCATTGAGATTGAGTAGTCAAAGCAGTGAACGTGTCAAAAAATAAAAAATAAATAAATCTTTTTTATAACGTTGAAGTTTATAAAGTCGTTCTCACTTTCCAAACATAATTATGGTCCTTCGAGAATCCGGATTGCTGAGCGAATTTTAACTATTAGGATACACATATCTGTACACACATAGTTCACAGCCTCACATCTGCATCGCTGGATTAATCTCATCATTGCTGGCAGCTATAAATCACAATCGAAGATTAAATAAAAACACGAACTACATAAGTTCAGTCAATGGGAAGTATTATCAGCCAAACTGTAAGTAGATCGTTCATCATATACCTGTGAAGTCCCCATAGAATTTGGACAAGTGATTCGAGAAACAAATCAGTTGCAATTGATAATTTGTTTGCATTCATCAAGTACGGCGAATGTGCGAAATTTCTGGTAACTTGCAGTCCTACAATTTTTGTCAATTTCGATATCAGAAGAGGACAATAGTTGCAACGGAACTATGGCCGAATAGCGGACAACAGAAATGAAGAATGAATCACCTGACTCAGGCATCGTAAAGTAATGATGCAAGAAATTTAAAATGAATTCAGTCCAAATTATATTCTAATTATGCTGCATGTAATAATTTCCATATTTATTGATTCTATGGTACTGAACATATTAATTGACTGATTTACAGCTTCGTAAATTGAATTCTTTCTAAACGTTGCATGTGTTTCTCATTATAATTGCAAGTGTTCCAGCTACTGCACATCAATTTGTGACATTACATATCTACGTATGTATTTCGTTTTCGTTATATATCGGTACATACATATCCAGTCACTAAATATCAGTTGGTGACCTTGAATCGAATGACCCATTCAATTTGTAGCAATATATGAATATATTACTCGGTTTGTGTTGCTATAACCGTGACCTAATTCACATAACGATTACGTGTATTAATAACATTCGATCCAGCAAACGTGAATCTCAATCTATATCTGATTATAAAAACTGTAGATATATAGGACAGAATGGACATCGTTAAAGCAAAGCGTGGTCGCGTTAAAGGTATGGTTACTCGTATTGCAAGCTACTGCGATAGTATTACAGCAGAAACAACGCTCGAGTCCTTAGAAGGCAGCCCCTTAGCTCAACTCACGCTCTTTGGATGGATCATAGCTGGAGAACTTCCAGTCAATTTTGACACTCTGAACACTCTTCATGGATCTCTCGTCTCGCTTCACACCAATATTGATATTGATCGTTGTTTACAAAGATTTTGGGAGCTAGAAAACATTTCTCATAAATCCAATTCCACTCCAGAAGAGCAAGAAGCAGAGAAGCATTTCCAAACTACTCACATGCGTACTGAGGATGGCAGGTACCACGTCGAATTGCCATTTAAAATCCCTAATGTTGAATTGGGAGACAGTTTTACACCTGCCATGAATCGGCTCAAGGCAATGGAACGCCGGTTTGTTAATAATCTCGAATTAAAGGAAAAATACACACTCTTCATGAGAGAGTATATTGAATTAGGTCATATGGAGAAAATATCAGATAATGAAACCTGCCTCGAACATTCATTTTATTTGCCTCACCACGCAATTTTGAAACCAGATAGTAGCACTACGAAACTGCGGGTCGTATTTGATGGGTCCTCAAAGTCATCGAATGGAAATTCACTCAATGATGCTCTTCTAATTGGACCGTCGGTGCAGCGAGATCTATTTTCTGTATGCCTTCGCTTTCGCCGCCACACATATGTGTTCACAGCCGACATCGAAAAGATGTATCGGCAGATCCTTACAGCAAAGCATCATCGTGATTTTCAAAGAATTCTTTGGCGTGAATCTCCAAATGAGCCAGTCGAACATTATCGGTTATGCACTGTCACCTATGGCACTTGCTGTGCTCCATTTCTTGCTGTTCGAAGCCTGCAACAGTTAGCCTATGATTATGCCAAAGAGTTCCCTCAGGCAGCAAAGGTGGTTCTCGAAGACTTCTATGTGGATGATGTCATGACGGGAGCGAATTCCGTCACAGATGTAATATCATTAAAAAATGAATTATCACAACTACTGAGCTCAGCTGGGTTTAAATTACGAAAATGGTGTAGTAACTGCTGGCCCTTGCTAAAATTGGTACCACACAATGATTGTGAATTATCTGAACTCGAAATCAGTGACGATTTGAAATCCATTAAAGCACTCGGATTACGCTGGCATCCTTCTGCAGATGTTTTTTCATTCAAAGTAGTGCTACCAGCCGATACTGCTACTACAAAAAGAAAGATGCTCTCGGATGCGTCCAGGATATTTGATCCTCTGGGATTCTTAACTCCAGTGACGGTATCTATAAAAATTTTATTCCAAGCTCTTTGGCTACAAAACTTACATTGGGATGACTTGATTCCTGACAACATAGCAGAAAAGTGGAGATTTATTCGAAATGAACTTTCTTGTTTAGAGCAACTCCGTATTCCAAGAAGGTTATGGGATTCAAACCAAACGTATGAAATTCACGGCTTTTGTGACGCTTCGCAGTATGCCTTTGCTGCTGTCATCTACTGTCGAAGCTCAAATATTGATGGCACTATTGATATAACTTTAATCGCTGCCAAAAGCAAGGTAGCACCACTCAAGCAGATATCGATACCAAAGTTAGAATTATGTGCTGCAGTAATGTTAAGTCAACTACTACAGAAAATCTCTCAATCACTGCAAATGGACTTGTGTAACGCATTTGCTTGGACTGACTCTCAAATTGTTCTACAATGGCTGTCATCAATTCCGCGGAGATGGAAAACCTTCGTCGCCAACCGGACATCTGAAATTCTAGACATTATTCCACGAAACCGATGGCGTCATGTGCCGTCTGAATCCAATCCTGCAGATTGCGCTTCGCGCGGAGTTTTGCCCTCAGAGCTTTTGCAGCACAGCCTTTGGTGGAACGGACCACAATACCTGCAAGACGAAGAATTGTCGTGGCCAATCTCACCTATGCACAATCATAACGAAAACATTGAAATTGAAGAAGAAAGAAGTAATTTTGTGCAAGCATTTACTATCGGGAAATCAGAGTCTGTATTGGATGAATTATCGTCCAGAGTTTCAACGTGGAATAGGTTGATTCGATCACTAACATACTGCTACAGATACATCGACAATGGTAAGAGGACAGCCAATAAAAAGGTGAAAGGAGGCCTTCGTGTTCAAGAGCTTGCACGGGCCAAAATCGTGATTTTAAAACATGCACAACATGAAGCGTTTAAAATGGAACTAAGGTCCCTTCTAAAAGAAAAATCACTGCCTCCACGTAGCAAAATCATCAAGTTGACGCCATTCATCGATAAGGAAGGTATACTACGTGTAGGTGGGAGAATATCTAATTCCAACCTTCCCTTTTCATCAAAGCATCCAGTTATACTCCCAAAAGGGCACGTTATTACTCAATTAATCATCAAGGACGCTCATATCAGTTATCTCCATGCAGGAACAACAGAGCTTTTCTCCATTTTACGACAAAGCTATTGGATTCTCGGCTGCCGAAACATGGTTCGGAAGGTAGTGCATGAATGCATGCCTTGCTTCAAACAACGTCAGAGCAACAACTTTCAAATGATGGGCAATCTCCCTGCTGAACGAGTCACCTATGCTAGACCATTTCTAAACGTGGGATGTGATTATGCTGGACCACTCACATTGAGGCTCTCAAGGGGCAGAAATCCCCGTTACGTTAAAGGGTACATCGCCTTGTTTGTATGTCTCACAACAAAAGCACTTCATCTTGAACTAGTAAGTGACCTGACGACTGAAGCGTTTTTAGCAGCTTTAAAACGATTCTTCGCCCGTCGCGGAAAAACTCTTCATATTTTTTCAGATAATGGAACTAATTTCAAGGGCGCTCATCGCTTACTGTCAGACATGCATAAACTACTCGTCTCTCAGTCTCATAATGATGCTATACACGATCATCTATCCACACTCGGTATCAATTGGTCATTCATACCTCCCTCCGCCCCACATTTCGGTGGTTTGTGGGAAGCTGGTGTAAAGGCAGTTAAACAGCACCTCAAACGAGTTATCGGGAAAAATATCCTCACATACGAAGAGATGTATACTGTCCTTGTCCAAATTGAAGCTCTACTTAATTCAAGACCGTTATGCCCCATGTCTGATAATGATTTGAATGTATTAACACCTGCTCATTTTCTAATTGGTCATCCTTATACTATACTTCCAGAAATAGATTTCACACACACGCCTCAATCGCGGTTGAAAAATTGGGAACTATTGCAGAATATGACTCAAGGCTTCTGGAAACGTTGGCACTCCGACTACCTCACATCCTTACAGCAGCGTCCAAAGTGGTACGTTCCTCAACCAGAAGTAAAGGAAGGCGATCTGGTTGTATTAAAGGAGCCAAACTTACCACCATCAAAATGGACTCTAGCTCGTGTCATGAAGAAGCACCCTGGTCAGGATGGTCATACCAGAGTCGTTACAATTCGTTCTTCAACTGGGAGCTTTACACGACCTATTACGAAGATTGTTCCATTACCAACTCCTTAAACTGGATTCTCCAGCGGGAGCCGGAATGTTGTAAATCGTATTTCAACCATCATTCTAGTATGCATAGCAATTGTATGTAATTTGCATCTATTCAAGTTTAGTTAATCTAGTATGTAATTTTCATTGAGATTGAGTAGTCAAAGCAGTGAACGTGTCAAAAAATAAAAAATAAATAAATCTTTTTTATAACGTTGAAGTTTATAAAGTCGTTCTCACTTTCCAAACAGGGATGTTCCAACAAACTTATCATAACATTAGTTTTTCCACAATTGGATTGTCCATTCACCTTCATAACAGCTACATCAGCATTTCGAACAGGAAAAGCTTGTTGTTGTTTAATGAACCGCATATTGAAGACTAACGGGATTCCTATAAATACACCTGCTTATATTACATTTCAACAGTATCATCGGAACCTTATAAGATGTCGGATCACAAATCGAAACGCTCCAGAAAATCTTTGAAAAGGGGCAGAGGACTATTAAATTCAGTCATCAGCAAATTACCTGTAGAATTACATCTACCAGGATACCAGTACTGTGGGCCAGGAACAAAGTTACAACAAAGATTGGCAAGAGGAGATCCAGGCATTAATCCACTGGATGCAGCCTGCAAGGAACATGATATAGCATACTCGCGACATAAAGATACAAGTGATCGACATATAGCTGATAAAATATTAGCTGAAAAAGCCTGGCAGCGTGCAAAATCTACGGCTGCAAATTTGAGTGAACGTGCCAACGCTTGGCTTATAACAAATGCAATGAAGGCTAAAATTAAGCTAGGTATGGGTCTTAAGGCTAAAAATAAACGCCAACCCACATTCCGAGAAGCAGTACGAAATGCACGTAAAATTTTAAAAGTCAGAAAAGCAAAAGACCTGATGGAAGCTACAAAAATAGCTCTTAGTGCAGCTAAAAATATTGTGAAAAGAAAGAAGAAATCAATTAAAACTCCACGAGTGATACCTGTACCAAAAGTTGGCGGGGCACTTCCGTTCCTCATCCCGTTGTTTGCTGGGCTTTCAGCATTGGGAGCACTATCGGGAGGTGCAGCGGGCATAGCTAAAGCAGTAAATGATACCAGTGCGGCAAAGGCAAAATTGGAAGAAAGCAAACGTCATAACCAAGCAATGGAAACTATATAACCGCTATCTATATTGAAATTGTAGCAGTTCATTATCAACCACCATGTCATTAACACTTACTCTCACGGGAAATGCATCTCCACTCAGTGCTGAGTACTTTCCTCCGCTGGAGCTAGCAACGGATTATGTTTGTGGATTAATTGATTTTCAAACATACAACTCTATACCCAATATTGATGTGAGCAATAATCTGGTTCATGTAGGGAATGAGGTTGTTGAGATACCTGTTGGAACCTATGAGATTGATGATATATCAAAATATGTACAAGAATACTTGGATAAAGAAGGGAGAAGGATAAAGCTTGCGATAAAGGCTAACAATAATACACTGAAGAGTGAAGTTAAGGCAACTGAAGAAATACATTTTGAAAAACAGAGATCCATAGCTCCTCTGCTAGGATTCAGTAAAAGAAATTTGACTGCTAATATAGTGCATACATCAGAGTTGCCAGTCAACATCATTAAAGTAAATACTATACGCATCGAATGTAATACTATATCAGGATCATTCTTCAACAACACACAAGTACACACTCTCCACGAGTTTTCCCCGAATGTTGGGCCTGGGTATAAAATAGTGGAAGTACCCAAAAATGTAATCTATTTGCCTGTGAACACCAAACGTATAAGTTCTCTAACATTGAAGCTCCTTGACCAAGACGGTGACTTAATCAACTTCAGAGGAGAGACTATGACCATCAGGTTACATTTGAAGCCACAGCATGTTGATATACAATAATGATAAATACGAGTTCGGAGCAGACAAGATCATTAGTCAGCGGACAACCTTGAAGCGGTCAAGGCCTACATTAACACCTCCAAATACAGCATATTTACAATCGATAGGCTTAACGCTGAAACAATGAATAAAGGAATACTAGATATTGCACCAGACGCTCGCTTTGATAACAGTGTTACTAAATTTGAACATCACTCCTATTCACCATTTCTAACATCATTTAAAAACAGCGATGAAATCCGTATCTCTGTACAACATCAGGACTTGAATCTTCTACCCAGCAGGAGTTTTCTTTACATTGAGGGATCTCTAACAAAGCTGGGTGGAACCGTTTCAGCAACTGCAAAATTAGCTAACAATGCTCTACCATTTCTTTTTGAGGAAATACGCAATGAATTGAATGCAGTGGAAATCGATCGTACAAGAAATCTTGGGTTTGCGACAACATTAAAAAACTACGTATCGCTAAATGCAAATGTAAGCAGGATACTACTCAACGGCAGTTGGTCACCTGACTCATCCGTTATACCAACCAATGGACTGTTTAACTATTGTGTACCTCTGAAATATTTATTGGGATTCGCTGAAGATTACAAGAAAATTCTGATAAATTCCAAACATGAACTCATATTGATTCGGAGCAGGACAGACGATAATGCCATTATATCGCCCACAGATGTGGTGAAAATTGAAATTACCAAACTTCAATGGAGCATTCCGCATGTTACAGTATCCGATGATGAAAAGCTGCAACTATTTAAAATTATCGGGAGAGGTCGCCAGATACAAATACCATTCCGCAGCTGGGACATATATGTGTATCCAGTACTACCGGAATCCATGCATCAAACCTGGTCAGTTAAGACTTCCACTCAACTGGAGAAACCTCGATTTATTATCTTAGCATTACAAACGAATCGAAGGAATGATAAAACCAAGGATGCTAGCAAATTTGATCACTGCCAACTCACCGATGTTACAGTTCATTTGAACTCAGAATCATATCCCTACGATGATTTAAATTTGAAATTTGATTTGAATAGATACGCATTGCTGTATGAGATGTATATAAAGTTTACGCAATCATACTATGGTCATCAGTTTCAGCCGTTCCTCACATGGGAGAATTTCAAAACCGATGCTCCGATCGCTGTCATTGATTGTTCACATCAAAATGAAACAATAAAAACTGGACCTGTTGACATAAGGCTAGAATTCAATACATCTGAAAATATACCGGCTAATACAACAGCATATTGCCTGCTTCTACACGATCGAATAGTAGAATACAGTCCGCTGACAAGTGAAGTTAGAAAGTTAAATTAAGAAGACGACTGTCATCGTAGACATCCAAGGATTCAAAACAAACCTCAATGAATTCATCACTAAAGAACTGGCAATTTTAAACAATGAAAACCAGATGCAGCACTTTATATTTCAGCCACCATTCAGATACAAAGATTTAACTTCAGCAAAAAAGAGACAAGTAAAATGGCTTCAACACAATTTTCATGGATTCCGCTGGGATGATGGCTACATACTGTACACTATAGTTGAACCACTACTTCGGAACAAAACTATATATGTAAAGGGAGCTGAAAAAGTTCATTGGATGCAGAAGATAGTTGGAGAGGGTGAAATCATTATCAACGTCGAAGATGAATACAACTGTAGAAAACTAATAGAGATTAACACAAATGCGCCATCTTGCCAAGTTCATATTGGACAATGTGCTATAAGAAATACTTTCGTAATAAGAAATTTTATTGGAAATAAAAACAAATGTTTATAAAACGTAAAACTTTTCAATACACACATACTCCAGAACCCTCACTGACATCTTCTAGAATCTGTTCATGGTGATGTCATGTTGTGAAATTCGAATGATGCTGATATCTACAACTTCCCTGCTAAGAAAACTTATTTAGGTGCAGCAAAACCATGATGACGTCATGCCGATATCTAGAACTCTCCCGCTAATAAAAGAAAACAGCAAAATAAAGGCATGCTGGTAGTTCCGGCTAAGGCCGCTAGGGTACCTTACTCAAGAAATGGCGTTTGCGTCCAAACAGATGTCGCCAATTCCTCGAAAACCAAAGCCCGTAGAGGATTTCTGATGAAAATTTCGTTCCCCCTCTAACCCCCGCCCCTCTAACACATTCTAGAATCTATTGGCAGGAACAAAACTATCCTAGGTAGCTTGAATTATTAATAATATTAACTATATCTGAAAAGCTAAAATCGCTAATATCTCGAAAACCAGAGCGCGTAGAGGATTTCTGATGAAAATTTCGTCCCCCCTAATAGCGCCACCCCAACCATCTAGAATCCATTGGCATGAACAAAAATTTCCTAGTGTTAACTTTAATTATTACTAATATTAGTTCAAAATGTAAGACGCACCACATATCTATCCAAGAAAACCGTAGTACCGGAGCATGCTAGTAGCACCGGCTAATGCCGCTAGGGTGCAGTCAAGACCAAATTACACATCCCGGTAGTACCGATTAATCCCGCTAGGGCGCAGTCGAGACTCAATGGTGCATCCAAGGTACAATGGTGTATCCAAGTTACAATGGTGTATCCATGATACAAACCAATACAGCCAAGACACAAACCAGTACAGCCGAAACATAGGCCTACATTAGTGTTGGCTCAAACCACCTAGCGACGGTGGCGCCATCTGTGGCAAAATCCTGGAGGATTAAAAAAGTGATCCAGAACATACATAGAACAACTACTATCATCTGTCTCTCTCTAGCACATATGCTTGAGGTGGACTCATTATTATAAATTGAAAAGTATTAACATTTAATTGTTAGTGTATCATTCAATGGTTGGACTTCCTTAAATCGGTTTGCCTATAACTGTAATAATACTTTTTTTTATTTTAGAATAATGTATATCTTAGGCTAAAATACAATTAAAATAAACTATTTCATTAAAAGGTATTTTAAATATAATACAACATTTATTTACAATACTATCTTAACTCCTTGCTGTTATGATGAAATAAAGTAATGCCCCCATGGTAGAGTATCAGTTGTTCCACTCATAATATGCCGCTTGTTATCATAAGGACTCAATGCTATCTTCTTTGATTGACAGTATAGACATTATGGTCATGTGGTCGTATGTAGCTCTGATTTGAAGTTAATACCCGTTTATTATTCAAACATTCGACGTAGCCTTTGAAATTGATATGCCTCTGGGCTATATTTGTTTTTATTCTTTCGCATTATTTACAGTTTTTCCATCGTTTATATGCACACTGTATATTTTCGAGCGCAAGCCTGCAAATTCGGTCATGGTTTTCCCATTCAGTTGATCCTTCATCAGAGCAGGAAGTGTTTTATTCATGAGCGTTAAATTGAATTGATTATCTTCTAGGCAATCACTTGGATCAAATTTATCAATATTTTCAGCCATAGACTCATACTGATCCATCCGTTGAATCATCTCTTGCCCAAGCACAGCTTAAATGGTGCTCATAACATTTTGAATCGACTTTCTCCATATTTTTATATAATTTTAAAAAGTTATAGCATTTTTGAATTTGTATCTTATGCTCATCGAGAAAAATGTTATTCTAGTCTCTTATAAACTCCTCAATATCCATCTTAACAGTCTCACATTCAAGAAGACACTAACCACTAACCAAATTCTCATGCAATTCTCTTTTTGCCACTTAGATTTTGTATAAAATATACCAATTTCTTATAAAAATTTTCCCTGCTTATCAGATTTTGAATAGAACATATGTTACCAAATTCTTATAAAATTTTGTTTTACCACTATAATGTTTACTTATAGGATATATTTTCACTTAGAACTGATTTCAGAAAATGGTCTCCAGCTTCGCTTTGGGTAAAGCTATAGCCTATAAGAAATATCTATACAGCATAAGGTCACCCTATTCTGGGTTCCTGGACATATGGATATCTAGAGTAATGAAGCAGTTAATGAGCTAGGTGAAAGAGGTTCTGAAATGGATAACTCTGCAGCACTATAATTTATTTGAGGATGCCATTCGAAACTTTGAAAAGAGTGATTACCAGAGAGACGTGTGAAAAAACAAGTCTCCTGTAGTTCAATAGAGACACCCAGATTCTTATCAAATTTCTTCTGCCTGTTAGATTTTGTATGGAACATTCTCTTACCAGATTCTTATACAATTTTCTTCTACTTATTAGATTTTTTATAGAACATGCTCTTACCAAATTCTTATAAACTTCATATTGTTGCCATCTAGGATATCGGCTTCTTTCATCAAAGCTTTAAATTTAACTCACTCTCAACCTAATTAGAAAATACTCCAATATCGCAGCAGTTTCACGTGATCTATTTTTAGATATGTATTCACCCAGCCCAGCTCAACACATAATAACCCCTGACAGCCAGAGCATATAGCAAACAACCAAGTTTCAAGCTGTCAAGTAAACGATAGCATATTGTCGCTAAAGCTCTCATCCACCAAGTATACAGACCAGCCCAACACATGCATAATAATTCGAGACAGCCATAGCATATCAATCAAACAACTGATAACACAAAGCTCAAAGCTGGCACCCGCCGCACATAAAAGAAACTTCATGCAGCACCAAACTTAATCTATTCTCAAAATATTTGTTAATCCCAGACCGAAAAAATGTAACGAATTGTAAACAAAACCTGTAGACTTCCTCATTGACGAATATCTATAAGATAATTTCTAGCTATCATGTCCACCTGAAATATGAACCCAGATTCATGTTAGAGCGACACAGATGTTTTGGCAGAGTCAGCTAGTTGAAAAGTATGGTATTCACTAAAGCTTTCTACTATATTATGCACACCCACCACCCATTAAATAAACTTCGAGCACCACTAAACTTAACCCAATCTCAACCGCCACGATCTTGGGAAAAGGTAATATCAAATTACCTGCAAAGTCATGCCATTACACCGGACAACTAAAAATTATTCCTTTACTACTCCCATACAATTTCCATTACTTAATATGATAGCACTATCTTCTATCATCAAAGCTTTTAATTTAACCCACTCTCAACCTAAGCCAAAATGTGTATAGCCTACTGTTCTCATAGCATATAAAGCGCCAAGGTCCAAGCAGGCAAGTATATGACCAAGTCCACCTCAAGCATATGTGCTAGAGAGAGACAGATGATGATCATGTGTTAGAGCGAGATAATTGCAAAAGTAAATTTGGACTTACATAAGAAATAACATGGGATTTTGCTGTCGAACTCTCATCGCCTAAACAGAAAAGATCACTTTGCTAGACAGTTACTCTAGAAAGATTTCGTATGGCAACACTGAACTTGCCATTATACCAGATCACAAAAAATCAGGTTTTTGATTTATCCATACGACTTCCACTACTCATCTAAGTCCGTATATCAAACTATATTAATATAATAGTAATATCTTCCTGCAAAGCTTTAAATTGGTAAGATCTTACATTTTCTATAAGGTGTGGCTACGCAAACCACTTTCGGGCTACGCTAAAAAGCTGCTCTAGAAAGATTTCAAGTGGCAACATTGACCATGCCATTACACTTGATCATAAAAAAATTGTTGATAAATCCATCCCAATATTACGGCAGCTTAATGTTATTGTCATCGATTCAACATTTTTTTACATCAATTCAATCCCTCATAACAAAACCCCCGAGAATACTTCCCAAGCCATGAAACAGAAATCTATTTGTGTGCATTGGGAGTCCGCTTTCTAAAATGTTCTATATTGACACTTATGGAAAACTGCCAAACATTGACTTTATATATTCTATAGACCCTAACTTACTATCCATACAGGAAAATAGTCTTCTAGTAATTTACAGCTTAGTTCCTTACCTTCCCAAAAGCTACACTTACTATATACCTTACTTAACAAAATAATATAATTGTTTTGATTAAAAATTTAACCTTACCATTTTACGCTTACTAACTCTCAGCTGAATGTGTGTCTATGTGCAGCCGAAATAAATATGAAGCGGCATTGCTGATAAGGTTTTTACTGAGGGGAAGTCTTTCTAATAGACACAAAAACAAATTGCTCAACTTGTTTACTTTTCTCAGCTGTGCGAGTTTGTTTGATATAAGATTACCAGTCATGCCATTACACTTGAAGACTAAAAATTTTGTAACAAGGCTGCACCTATGAGTACAATTTTCAGTTGATGTCATCTCCTGGTCAGCCAGACGGTAGGAAAAGAATTCCCCAGGCAGGCCCTGTGACGTAGACCACTAGACGGAATCCCCCTCAGTGGTCCAGAACCTGGTCCAGAACCACCAAAATAGTTGGAATTTTCCGGACACTTTTTGTATGGAGAAAGTGGTCCAGGATCCCCATAGCTTAACTACTATAAATAGTAACGAGGTTTAAAACTAACAAAGTATTATTATTATTATTATGTATAGGTATATATTATAGTCCATTAGTCCATATTGGCACAAAAAAGCGGCGTCCCAGGAAAAACATAAAAACACCACCAGGACTGTGACATTTAGTTTGCCATGCGTACGACTCGGAAGTGTTAAAATTTTTAATAATTTTAAGCTGCTATTTTATTTTAAATAAAAAAATCAGTGGGGACCAGTCCTTATATAGTAAGGAAGCGGGAGATTTTAAGGGTGGATATAAGGCTCTATCTCTAATTCTGCAATATTTTGCTTCAAAAGCAACCAGAAAAAGCGTGAGTCTTTCGAGCAAGGAATCAGAAAAACGAGGGAGTGTAGAAAGTTATTGGACTAAGTACAATGTTTAATAATATTTGCGCCAATGTTATGCTGTGGTCACAGTATTTACTGTATATGTTACAGTCAAAACACGAAATCCGTCAAAACCCGATTTTACTAGGAAATTCTAGTTCTAACAAAGCGCTCTCGGTAATTCTAGTTTTAACTAATATAACACAGTTAAAACTAGAATTAACGAGAGCGCTTTGGTAGAACTAGTATTAACTAAAGAATATTTAGTTAATTCTGGTTGTGGCTGAATTCTCGCGTAGCGCTTTTAGTTAAATCTAAAACTGAATGGTTGCTATTAATAAATTTGCGCCAATAAACCTTGATGTTTATTAAGGATGTGGCTATTTATACATACAGTAATAGGTGAAGGGAGGGGGGCGTACAGATCAGCCCCCCCCCCACCCACGCAGGCGTAGCCATACGCGGATGCGTGTGTGTATGCGCGATCGGACGTGTGTGCGGATATGTGTGTGTGTGTGTGTGTGGCTACATGTGCGTGAGGGGCGTGTGTGTCACTGATCTGTGTGCCCCCCCCCCTCTACCACTATTGCGTGTACATACTGTATGTATAAATAGCCACATCCTTATTAAACATCAAGGTTTAATGGCGAGAGAATTCAATTGTAACGCAAATTTACTAATAGCAACCAGTCAGTTTTAGATTTAACTAAGAGCTACGCGAGAATTCAGCCACAACCAGAATTAACTAAATATTCTTTAGTTAATACTAGTTCTAACAAAGCGTTCTCGTTAATTCTAGTTTTAACTGTGTTATATTAGTTAAAACTAGAATTACTGAGAGCGCTTTGTTAGAACTAGAATTTCCTAGTAAAATCGGGTTTTGACGGATTTCGTGTTTTGACTGTAACACATATACTAAATATACTGTGCTGTGCTGCGCTGATGTATTTTGGAACGTTTTTGATTTTTTCTTAGAAATTTTCGCTTGGTTGTTTAAAGAGAAAGGAAATATGATGCTGGTTTTTTCCAATCAATTTTATACATTCGATGTGAGTGTGAGTTGGAGTAGTTCTTTATTAGTTAGTTTAAAAGCTTTCAAAAACAACATATAAGGCCAGGCGCCCACTGGAGTGGTGTGTGAGCAATGTGGCAGTGGCGTGGCGATTGAATTATAAGTGAAAAAATTTAGTCCCGTAAAAACAAATATAATAGCGCACATTGAAATAGAGTGGCGATGGCGTGGCATTTGACAAGTGGCGTGGCACCACTTGATTGCCACTAGTCTCCGACAAGTTTAATTTTCGAGTGGTAAGTGGCAGTGGATGCCACTTCTCCTTAGTTATTACTGTTGATGTTGAATTACTTAATCGATACGCTGCTTGCCATTTTGATGCGCGCTAAATAATATTAATACCAATCCGCCACCATTCTATTGCCACACCACTTTGTTGCCACATCGCACGCCAAAACCACGCCACTGCCACATTGCTCACACACCACTCCAGTGGGCGCCCGGCCTAATATTTTAGTTATTAGAACTTTGTCAATACCTCAAATCAAAGGATGGGATTCGGGTGAAATTCCAAAAACTTGACTGGAACATTTGCAAGGAATTTTATAACACGCATCACCTAAGGGGGTGGGTACTAGTCCATTCTTATATTTGCGTACATAAAAAAAAAGAAAAAACTTACGATGGAAGTTACATACAACAGAAACTTAATTTTTTTTTGTCAATATGGCAAAATTTTCTATAACTAACGTGTAATAAGAATCCCATGAAACTTTTTTCTATATTTTTCTCCCCAGATCAAAGTGCACACTGAACCTGTAGCCAAAGCAATATACAGTTCAGTATCACTATATTTATGTATAGAAAATCAGAAAGGTAAGTCATGCTCAATTCTTTTGCAGTTGGGAAATTGCCGACTTTGGTCTTCCACCATGTATATATTGGTATCAATTAAAATATTTTCTTTAGCAATTAGGTATATATACTTAGAAACCTGTAAATTCATGTATTCGAAATATTATTAAATTAAGCGGGGGGGGGGGGGGATATGTTCTAATACAATGTCCAAAACCGTGCAATTTTTGAATCACCAATGATCAGTTCCTGCAAAACATGTTTCGGCAATATCAATATCGGCAGTAAAGGCCTAAACATAATTGCGACGGCAGACTATTGCAATAATAGGAACAATTTTCTTCGAGAAAGTGTTATGGAGCTTGTATGTAATGCACGCTCTATAAAACATTTTTGGAAAAAAGTGTTCCTATTACTGCAATAGTCTTCTGCCTTCTGTCGTGGCAATGATCTTTGCCTCAATATTGTCTCCGGTTTTCTTTCATTTTTACTCATTGCCTAACAACCTCCTGTTCCGGGCTTGGATATGTTACCTGTTATCTATCATTCAGAAGCTTCAACTATCTATATAGAACTTTTTAAACTATCTGCACGTAACTCCATATTGTTGCGAGCGTGGCCTTTGGTTCGTTATTTAAAACACAATATTAAATACTTAATATACAAGTTCTTTATTTCACTCTAATCATACAAAATTCATAAACTTTCTGTTAATCAACTCAACTTTAATTATCGCTTAATACTGTACTTTTAATTATCGCAATCTAATTACAACACTTACGCACGTTATTACTTTCGCTTGTTAACACTGCAACGTCTAAGACAAGACTCTTATTCTGGCTATGACAACTGTTATATTTATATCCTAGAAACTCTCCAGATTATTCTCGAGTGTTCTATTTTCCAGAAGCTTCTTGACTGTTCTATTCATTCTATTCATTCTATTCCTGAACCTTCCTGTAGATGCCATAATCAATTCTCCGACCCTGAAGTCGTTTACTTCCCCATTGCCAGTAGATGTCACCAGTTGTCTCTTTCTATTGCAAGTAACACTGCCCCCTTCTTAAATTTGTTCGTCCCGAACAACAGGTGGTCCACGGTCTTGATGCTCGTAGTATTGACACAAGCGGTCCAAATGAACAATTTTATGCTTGCCCCTTGTGCCACGCTGAATCCTGTATACCACGTCATTAATTCTAGTTACTACTGAATACGGTCCTTCCCAGTGTTGTTGCAATTTTGGAGAACGTCCCTTACGTCGTCTCGGATTGTAGAGCCAAACAAGATCACCTTCGTTAAATCCTGCGGAATTAGCACGTAGGTCATAGCGGGTCTTCATCCGATCAGTATTTGTTTCTAATTTCGTCCTCGTGGCCTCGTGCACATCAGCTAATTGTTGTTTGAGCTCCGATACGTAGTCTTCTGGCAACTTTTGTTCACCTCTGGGGGTACCGAATTTGAGGTCGCTAGGTAAACGCATCTCTCTTCCGAATATGACTTTAGCTGGGGTTTGTCCGGTAGTACTATGAATAGCTGATCTATAAGCCATTAGGAATATAGGAATGTGTCGATCCCAATCGCGTTGATGATAGTCAACTACTTTCTTTAGATTCTCGATCAATGTTCTGTTGAAGCGCTCTACCATGCCATCAGATTACGGGTGTAGAGGAGTTGTTCTACTTTTTCTTATTCCCAACATTTTACACATCTCCTGGAAAGTCCGCGATTCGAAGTTCCGTCCTTGGTCCGAATGAAGTTCGTGTGGCACACCAAACCTACTGACCCAATTCGTTATTATTTGTTCCGCAACTGTGGTTGCCTCTTGATTAGGGATTGCATAAGCTTCAGGCCATTTACTGAAATAGTCAATGGCAACTAAAATATAACGGTTACCGCCATCCGTTTCTGGAAAAGGTCCAGCGATGTCTACAGCTATCCTTTCAAAGGGGGCTCCGACGTTATACTTATGCATTTCTCCTCTGCTTCTGTGTTGCGGCCCTTTGCAAGCAGCACAGACAGTACATCTGCGGCACCACTCCTCCACATCTTCTCGCATATGTAGCCAATAAAACCTTTCTCGTATTTTGGAAATGGTTTTGTTCACTCCCAAACGTCCTCCAGAGGTTCCACCGTGCATTTCTTCTAGAACATCTTTGACGTTTGATACTGGCACAACTATCTGCATTCGGAAATACTCGCCGTTAGGTGCTTCCCATTTGCGTTTTAATATACCACATTCAACATGAAGAGAGTTCCATTGAGTCCAGTAACTTTTCAGCTTCTCACTCCGTTCCGAAATATCCTTCCAGTCTGGTCTTTCCATATCTTCTTTCCAAGCGAGAATAGGTGAAATGTCCGGATCTTCTCGTTGTGCTGTTCTCAGGTCCTCGTTGTCCCAACCTGTAGATGGTTCCATGGTTACCAACTGTATAGTTGCTGTTGTTTCTTTTTCTTCCACCCGTGCGCAATGTTTGCATTCAAGTTTGCATGGACGTCGTGAAAGGGCGTCTGCATTTCCATGGATACGACCTCTTCGGTGTTGGATCTCAAGATCATAAGCCTGGAGTCGCTCTATCCATCTCGCGACTTGTCCCTCAGGGTTCTTAAACTGCAGAAGCCATTTAAGTGCTGCATGGTCGGTGCGAAGGATGAATTTCTGCCCGTAGAGATATTTATGAAAATGTTTTGTTGAACTTACAATAGCAAGTAGCTCTTTTCTTGTAGCACAATAATTTTTCTCTGGCTTTGAAAGTGCTTTGCTATAGTAAGCTACTGGAACTTCTTGACCATTCTCCTCCTGCGAAAGCACTGCACCAATACCTTCATTGCTGGCATCCGTATCTAATATAAATGTTTTTCCCAGCTTTGGATAGTGAAGTACTGGAGCTTCACAGAGCTGTTGCTTCAAATTTTCAAAACTTTCGTTGCATTTATCCGACCATATGAACGGCCTTCCCTTTTCTGCAAGTTGATGTAGGCTTCTTGCCATATCTGCAAAACCTTTCACGCATCGCCTGTAGTAGGTAGCTAAACCAAGAAAACTCCGTAATTGATGTTTGTCCTTTGGAACTGGCCAATTTTTGACGGCTTCTATCTTCTCTGGATCGGTTCTTACTCCTTGTGATGAAACTATGTGCCCTAAATATTTAACTTTATCTTTGAATAGAGCACATTTACTCGCACTGAGCTTCAATTTTGCATCTTTGAGCCTTTGAAGTACGTCCCGTAAGTTGTTTTTATGTTCCTTGAATGTCCTTCCGATAACTATTATGTCATCCAAGTAGACAAGACATGTTTTCCAGGTTAAACCACGTAGAACACATTCCGTTAGTCGTTCGAATGTGGCTCGAGCATTACATAACCCAAATGGCATTACTTTGAATTGCCATAAGCCACTGCAAACTGAGAAAGCAGTTTTCTCTCGGTCCTCGGGATGTATTTCCACTTGCCAGTAACCACTCTTTAAATCCAGCGTGGAAAACCATTGCGCTCCGGAAAGGGTATCCAACGTGTCATCAATCCTTGGTAATGGATAGCTATCTTTTCTCGTCACGTTATTTAGTTGGCGGTAATCTACACAGAATCGGGTGCTGCCATCCTTTTTCCTAACCAGGACAACCGGCGATGTCCAAGGGCTGTTAAATTCCTCTATTATGCCTTATTTCTTCATAGAGTTCATCATGTCTGCAACTTCTGGTTGTTTGGCTAATGGCAATCTTCGTGGTGTCTTTCGAATGGGCCTGGACTCTCCTGTATCGATCCGATGCTGAACAAGATTTGTTTTACCATAGTCATCATCATTCATTGCAAATAGTTCCGAAAATTCATCGATCACCTCTTTGGCATCGTTGTGTTGTTGTTTACTTAAGGCACTGGACGAAAGAAGTTTCTGAACCTGTTGGGTAGTAGCTGGTATAGTTTTTGTCTCCTTGACATTACTACCATTACCCAAATTGACGATTTGGTAAACTGGTTCACAATTTCCAATTATAGCACCTTCTTTTAGTTGTACCTCATTTTCGGATGTGTTAAGCACTCTGACTGGTATTAATGTTGCACCTTCTGCCTTCACTAAAGTCTTCCCCACAATGATGCTCGATGTGACTTTTGTGGGGTTAATTTACCAATCGCTCTTGCAATTGGGATAAAAAAAATTATAAATAAGAAAAAATAATCAATTGAAACTATTTAACTTTATTTTATTGAAATTTATTTCTCCACTTCTAAAACTTTATATTTATAAGAATAATTTCTTTATTTAAAGAAGTACAATTAATAATTTTCGCGGCCGTCCCGGAATATGATAAAAATTAGACTAACTTACATTTATAATTACAATACCTTCTTTGCTCTACGAGCTTTTAGGAAAATTGCAGTTGGCGGATTATATTTCACTTAAGTTTGATAATTTACCCGTGTGAAAGAATGTGTACGTGACAATTTAAGGTTTTTGAGTTTTGTGTGAAAGGAGATATATTATTCGTATTCTTTATAAATTGCATTCAAGAATTATTTGTATGATAATATGATATTTGTAAATTTCAGGCGTAAGCGGTTTCGTGCTGTGAAAATACCGGATGATGGAATAAGGTGTCATGGTATGATCGTGGGATAATTAATGCACTGAATGGAAAGGTAATTGTGATATATGTATATGTTATATGTAATTACTATATTATAGATTTATCTACTGTAACTCCCCCATCGTTTGATTGAGGCTCCGACGAAACTTTAAAAATAGTTTCTCTAACTGCAATTTTCTTATTTCTCTTTAGGTATATTATGATTATAATTATGGCAACTATACTAACACTAATTGATACATTAATACTTGATGACACTATGTTAAAAATTCTGTTATTTTTTGAATGTATTTCTATCAATTCCCTATTTTTTACATTTTTTAGGTATAATTCATCTAGCTTTACATCTGGAATAATTTTTCCTTCCTTAATTTTCGTTACAAAATTTGGTAGTATGATTTTGTCGTATATCACTTTTTCAAAATTTTCAAACGTTTTATTATTTATTTCTATTTTGCAATTTTTGAATTTTATTAAATATGTGCCGCTCAATTTCATATTTAAATTATTACAATTTTGTTTTATTATAGTTTCCCGTAGGTTTTTCGTTATTATAACGCCTGTTGTTATTTCCTTTACCTCTACAATATTTGTAATTATCCTAGTGCAATAAGCTTCTTTTGAGCACATAATATTTTTAATACAATTATCGTTTATTTCTAAAAGGTTTTTCTTTAAATTATCTTTTACTGGAAATTCAAATGCTACATTTTTGTCATTTACCAGAATTTCTTTATCTTTTAGGAGTATGGATTTATTTTGGGAGTCTGGGAGTGGCTCAATTAAGACCTTCGAATAATTGTACTCGGAAAACTCTGGAATAAGTAGGACGATTATTATTTGATCTCGGTAAGTAGTTACTGCCATCTTTATTTCCTTGAGACTATCGGTATTTGTAATTAGTTCTAGTTCTTCTTTACCTAAGATATTTTTTGTGAGAATACCTAATTTGCTAGAAAATAAAATTTGTTCTATGTCATCTACGTGGCTTCTAAGGAGTATCATGTCATGATTGATCTGGTACATATATTGTATTAATTTCATCTCCTGTTCTAGAGTTATTACCCTACCTGTCAATTCTTTGTTAAAAGAATTCAAATAGTTTTCTATTGTAAACTGTTGATTTCTGATGTGGGAAGTTATGTTTTGAATTTGGTCGGATTATTCTTTATTTATAAGGACCTGCTTATTATTCTCATTGGTTAACTCAACATTGTATTCAAATAATTTATCTAACTTATTTTTGATCTGAGCTTCGTCTTCGTGGTCCATTGTTCCAGCTAAATATTTGAGACCTGTACCTAGTATGTTCATGAGTGCTCTCTTTTCTTTAAAATGTGGTTTTATATTATTTATTTTAGCTTCCAATAAAATGAGACTTTGGTTAATGGTATTATACATTGGTTCTACTAAACTTGACTTGGGTTTGAGTGTCAGGAAGTTTGCTTTTATGCGATTTTTGGCCATTTCAAATTCTGTTACATTGACTATATGTAAGACTTTACGATAAGTCTTTATTACCTTAATATTCTCTAAGTTCATTGTCAGGTAGCCGTTATTGTTGTTCAGGTCGTTCAAGTGTATTTCCTGTGTCTTGTCCATTGGCAGTATCGTTGTTACGATTACAGTTAGTATCAGTAGTATGTATGTCATCATCGTTTCCTGAAATGAAAGTTTTTTGTCTATTAGTTCGTTTTGTTCGGGTCAGTGTATTATTAGTTTTTATTGTCGGTTTATCCGTGGTTTGGTCCTTTTTCTTTGGTTTAACGTGTGCCCTATAATATTTATATCGATTATCGACGTCTTCAACGTGGTCTTCGTCCACTTTTTCTGTGTTGATTTTCCTATATTTTGAGTGGTTCTTACCTCCTCTAATTTCCTTTATGAAATTCTGACCATCTTCCAGTGGAATGTTTTTTCTATTCTGATTAAGTTTTTCAATAACCTTTTGTTTTTTCTCTAATGTTTTATCGTAAATTTCCTTATACTCCTCGCGGTGTATTTTGCCATTGATAAAGTCAATAGGTCTTTTGTTAGTGGTTGAATGTATGGTGTTGTTGTAAAATCCTATGATCTTTAGAATCTTCTCCTCTACTGTTCCTTGGTTGTTTATTTCATCATGTTTTAGGAGCCGAATGTGCTCGTTGATGGTATTATGCAATCGCTCGATGTCGGCATTTGACGTATGATTACTGTTAGATGTAAAATGTATTTCAATACTTCGATTTGCCAGGAATTCTCTAAGAGGTAGCGCTTTGAAGGCTAATTCATTATCCACTACAATTTTTTTAACATCACCGAACTGGCTAAAATAGTACAAAAGCGCTCGCTTGAATTCTGTCCAAGTTCTTCCTAAAAGTTTTATTGCAAAGGCATGTTTTGAAAATTTATCTATCACGGTCAAAAATAAGGATTTTCCTAAAGTATAGAATACATCTGCATGTATTATTTCTCTGGGGCTCTGTGGTGTTTCAGTAAATTTGAGCAAAGGTTTCGATGGCTTTCTGGAATACTTTTCTATGTTGCATATATCACAATTATTTATAAATTGTGTTATCCGTTGCTTTAATTTTGGGTTATAGTAACATAGTTTTAATTCTTTTAAAACTTGGTCTATACCTCTATGATTATTTTTCAGATGTTCTTTTTCTATTAAATTTGCCAATTTCTCTTCGTCGGTCACGTCCTCTAAGAATGTAAGACAGCGTATTAATTTGAATTTACGGTTGCCTGAAAACTTTTGGCTAAATGTAGTTTCAATAGTATGGAAGAAATCTTCGTCTGTCGTATATATTGCGTTTAGTCCATTTGGGTTGAAATGGTTTTTTAATAACATAACAGCGGTTGATTCGTCTAAAAATTTCATGTATATGGTGCTACGGTTTTTATCAAATATTTTTGTGTTTTTTATTTTTAGGGATCCCGTATTTGACTTATTGATTATAAACTGAGTCTTGAACACATTTAGTGCTGAATTGCTAATGGGTATTGTAGGGTCTTCTATTAATAAGTTCCCTTCTGATGCTTCTATACGGGATAATGCATCTGCATTACTATTTCTCGTACCCTTTTTGTATCTGATCTCATAATCAAATTCAGATAATTTTAACCTCCATCTAATAAGCTTGGAGTTCGGTTCCTTAATTGAAAATAACCAAGTTAATGGCTTGTGATCAGTTTCTACTATGAACTTTCTCCCGAAAAGGTATGGGCGGAAATATTTTGTGGCCCACACGATTGCCAATAGTTCTTTTTCAATTGTACTATAATTGACTTCATGGTCATTTAAAGTACGACTCGCATAACATACAGGATGGTTTTCCTGTGAAAGTACAGCACCTAGTGCATATTGACTGGCGTCTGTAGTAAGGGTAAAAACTTTATTAAAATCTGGATATCGCAAAATGGGATCGTTTATCAGAAGTGTTTTTAGGGTTTCAAAGCTTTGCTGATATTCAGGGTCAGATAGATTCATCTTTGTGTCCTTTTTTAAATACTTAGTCATTGGTTTCGCGATCTTAGAATAATCCTTTATAAATTTTCGGTAATATCCCGTTAGCCCTAGGAATTGCTTAATTTGCTTACTATTTTTTGGTATTGGAAAATTTCTTACGCATTTCACTTTGCTCGGATTGGGTTTGATACCTTCTGGGGTGACTATATGTCCTAGAAACTCAGTTTCCTTCTTTAGGAATTCTGATTTGTCCATTTGGACTTTTAAGTTCACTTCTCTCAATCTATTAAAAATCTTCTTTAAAGAGTCGATATGTTCTTGAAGAGATGTTGAAAAGATTATAATATCATCTAGATATACTAGACATATTTTATTAATGAATTCTTTTAAGACATGATTCATTAGTCTTTGGAATGTCGCGGGGGCTGTTTTTAAACCGAATGGCATACGCAGAAATTCGTAGTGGCCATTTTCGACACTGAAAGCTGTTTTGTGAACGTCTTGCTGATCGATCTCGATTTGGTGAAATCCTTTCGCCAAATCAAGTGTCGTAAAGTATTGACAATTCCCTAATTTCTCTAAAATTTCGTCTATATTAGGCATGGGGTATTTGTCATCGACGGTTACCTCATTGAGTTTACGGTAGTCGATTACAAGTCTCCACTTCGTTTTACCGCTGGCATCTGCCTTCTTAGGTACAATCCAGATCGGTGCGGAGTATGGGGAGTTGCTGTGACGAATAATATTTTTTTGTAACATCTCTTGGATTTGATTTTCAACTTCTTCCTTATGTACATAAGGATAGCGATAGGTTTTACATTGAATAGGGATGTCATTGACTGTGCGTATCCCATGTTTTATAACATTGGTAAAAGTGAGATCTGAATTCTCATTGTAGAAAATGTCAGTGAATCTTTTCACTACATTTAGAAGTGCATTTTGTTCTTCTGGATTCAAATGGTCAATTCTCAATTGATCCATAACAGGTGTTTTATCCCTTTCCTCGATAATATTAAAATTCTCTTGGTCGACCTTCTCTGTCTCCAATGGTTGGGAAATTTCTAATTTGGTTCTTTCATTTTTTAACTTTCTAACTTTTGCGCGAACTTGAAAATTATCTATATTGTAAATTCCCTCTTCTATGACAAACGAGTTGTCTTTAAGTCGCTGTTCTTTGATGAAACCTAGTCCTTCCTTCTGCGATACGGACAAGTTCATTTCGATTTCCTCATATTCCTTGTTCTGTGATATATTTTTATCTATATCGCTCCTTAGTTCGAAGTTTAAATCGACCGTTTTTGTTCCTGATATTAATATTTTATTTTTATAATCGACAATTGCTTCTATCTGAAGAAGTATATTATTACCGATTAGACCATCGAATTGGTCTTGAAATTTACAGACCAAGAATTCAACTTTGTCTGAGGGGTTACCTATCTCTTCGAAAAGTGGTATATTAACTTTTTCGTTAATTTCTACAAAGTGATTTAAAGTTTTTAGTTTAAGGGGTTTTTCATTGGTGCTTCTCCATTTCGGATGACAAAGGTTAGGGTTGATTATGGAATGGGTTGCCCCGGTATCTATAATAAATTTTAAAGGAATAGTTTTAGATTTAACGACTATATAGGGTAGTCTGTGTTGGAGGCTTGAGATTGAAAATTTTCTGATTGTGCGGTAGCTGATCTGTTCGCAACACGCACTAAATCAACTTCCATAGGTTCTGGCCTATTAACGTTGTTATTTGTATTATTTTGTGTATTGTTCCCAAATCGATAATTGCTGTTAAAATTATGATTATTATTGGGTCTGAAATTGCTAAAATTCGGATGATTATTGTTGTGAGAGTTATTGTTTGTATTACTCTGTTGACGATGTGAATTAAAATTTGGCCGGAAGAAGGGTTGGCTTGGCGGGGGTCTTGGTTGTTCGTTAGAAGGTGGTCTGTAAGAATTGTTTCTGTTATAATTAGAAAAGTAGTTCGTTGGATTACTATTGAATCTCTGATTCTGCCTAATACTGTGATTATTGTTTCTATTTGGTTCTCTGTAACCAAAGGGTTTGTTTAATTGGTTGCTTTGTACTTTTTGAGAAGAGTTATAAAATGCATATCCGCATTCGTAAAGTACATCCATGCTTTCTTCTAAGCTGGCGGGGTTCCTGCAGTGAAGAATAGAACGCATAGGTTCTGGCAATTTATTTTTAAATATTGTTAATGCGGCGGATTTATTTGCCTCGATAGTACTATTCATTTTATTTTCATCTTCTGAGACTTGCTTTGTTTTAACATTAAGTCTCCTGAGTATAGTTTTCACTTCGTTATAAAAATCTGCGCTGTTCGATTTAAACTTAACTGCTCTTAGTTCGTCAAAGAGCTCTAGTGTTGTAAGTCTGTCACCGAAGTTTTGTATTAAAGTATTTTTAATGTCAGTCCAAGAAGTTATGTGAGCGTTAATTTCTATTACTTCCCTAGCTTTTCCTTTCAATTTAGATTTTATATGATCTGAGAATATATTTTGAGATAATTCATCATATCTCTTTAATGTGGGGTGAATTTTATCGATTAAATCGATGAAGTTTTGAAGGTCTCTAAAATCGCCACTAAATTCAGGCAGTTTTGATAGATATTTGAGGGGATCGATAGTAATTGAAAGCATGTTTGGGTTTTGATGAGAACCGGTGAAAAAATTGTTAACTATATTCGAGATTTCTTTAGATCGGTCTAATGCTGACTCAATTTGTTCTGATAACGTAGATGGATTGGGGGTGTTTGAAATTTGTTCGAGTAAATTAGTTGGATTGAAATCTGTCATAATATTAATTTCTGACCATTACGATTTCTTGTATCATATAATCTATATTATGTATATATTTGGATTTTTTATGAAGATGGGAAGCGAAAAAATTCTGGTTTTTCACTATGTAACTCACTTCTTAAATATGTTTAACACATTTATCACTATTTTCAGGATTTTTGTTTTCAATATATTTTTCTCAATCACTTTTATAGGTAGGCGTATCAATTAAAACATTATCAAATCTTATATAAAATAAAATGAAAAAAGAAGAAAATCTAAATTCAAATTTAAAATTTAAACTAAGTACTTTCGGAATTTATTTCTTTTTTTCAATATATATTTTTTTTTTAATCACTTTCCTAGATAAACTTATCAATTAAAATATAATGAATTCTAAGATAAAATACAATGAAAAAAAAAAAATTTAAAGCAAAATGTAATTTCTGACCTTAGAATTTATACTTCTTGTAGCGAAAATTCTCTTCAGATGATGTTTATCTTATCCAGTGGTTGGCACTAACTTTGAATCCAAACTTGATCCTTCGTATTAAGAGTATTTACTTCCGTCTAAGTGTTTTTTTTTTTTTTTTAGGTGAAACTTCCTTTATCCAGTGGTTGGTAGTAGGTTTTGATGTAAACCTTATCCTTCGAATAAATAAAAACAAAATCTGGCTCCGTTCCGTTGATAAGAATTCTTCACATAAATTTCCTTGATTTCTTTGCTCGGCGTACTTTAATTAACTATCGTAGTGTTGGTTACCGATTTCACTGTTGTATATTATAATTCACTAATATCGTAGTAAATCTAGATCTTTCTAGAGTATTTAAATATTTTCGGACAATCCGATAAGTGTAGAAAAATCACTAAAATCTTATTTAGAATTTTCACACTAATATGTAAATCGAATCTTCACGATTTATACGAACGTTTTAGGGTTTCACATTAAAGCATTAAAATGCACACGAAAATAACTCGCGATGTGTATCCTACCGACTGCGCCATTTACCAATCGCTCTTGCAATTGGGATAAAAAAAAATTATAAATAAGAAAAAATAATCAATTGAAACTATTTAACTTTATTTTATTGAAATTTATTTCTCCACTTCTAAAACTTTATATTTATAAGAATAATTTCTTTATTTAAAGAAGTACAATTAATAATTTTCGCGGCCGTCCCGGAATATGATAAAAATTAGACTAACTTACATTTATAATTACAATACCTTCTTTGCTCTACGAGCTTTTAGGAAAATTGCAGTTGGCGGATTATATTTCACTTAAGTTTGATAATTTACCCGTGTGAAAGAATGTGTACGTGACAATTTAAGGTTTTTGAGTTTTGTGTGAAAGGAGATATATTATTCGTATTCTTTATAAATTGCATTCAAGAATTATTTGTATGATAATATGATATTTGTAAATTTCAGGCGTAAGCGGTTTCGTGCTGTGAAAATACCGGATGATGGAATAAGGTGTCATGATATGATCGTGGGATAATTAATGCACTGAATGGAAAGGTAATTGTGATATATGTATATGTTATATGTAATTACTATATTATAGATTTATCTACTGTAACTGTTAGGCTCCACCAGATAGAATCTGCAGGTCCCGATGTCATCAGTAAGCTTTGTCCATATTAGTATCTCGGAGCACGGCGAAAGAGTTATATTTTCGCAGACCATCGTCCTTACTTTCACAGGATGATCTGCTCCTTCTCCTAGTTTCATAGGAATTTCTATGTTCCCATATTTGAGAGTCCGCTCTCCGACATCCAGATTTATTTTGTATGTGGTCATGAAATCTATTCCAAGAATGCAATCATCCATTATGTCTTAAACCAGGAAAGTGTGAGGAAATAGTAGTTCGCCTAGTTGAACATCTAAAGTTATTTCTCCAAACACCCGTGCTGCTGCTCCAGTTGCTGTTCTTAGTAGATATTTGGTGGTGTTATGAAGCCATTTATTCTTAACAAGATCTGTTCTAATAATTGATCTTGCAGCTCCAGTATCGATAGTGACTGCGCAGTCATTTTTTCCTACACTTCCATATATTATAAGACTGCTATAATTTCTCTGCAACTGGCCTACTTGAATGATGACTTCGGGGCTGCCGATTCCACCAACCAACTTCTGCCCCACAAAGTTAGTTTTTACTAGTTTTCCGATTGCTCAACAGGAGAGCTGATGCGACTAGTCGCTGCTTGATATCTAGTCTCTCCACGAATAGCTTGTTCCCTGGCTCGACATCTTTGGCATTCTTCTTTCCCTTCTTCATGTGATTCCACTCATCGACGTTTTCTGCAGTCTCTTTGAAGGTGCCCTGATCTATTACAATTCCAGCATCGAAGGACACCATGTGAAGGCGGGCTCTGTGATGATTGCACTCTGTTACAAGTACATTCTTCCACTGAAATTTCTCTTACTCATACTGCACTCCGTGAAGCTTGTCGGGCGGATTCATACGCTAATGCATAGGCTAGTGCTTCTGCTGTTGATTTCTTTCCTGCTACCCTTAACGCTTGTTGTAAATTTTGATCTTCAATAGCGTTCACAAATGCCTCCGTCGCCACTTCATTGAGAAAATCCGCATTCACGCTGGAGTATGAAAGATGAGCTAATCTTTCTACATCTGCCTGCAGTTTCTGTAGTGATTCGCCATGTTTTTGAATCCTGTTGCGTAACTGTAGGCGATATACTTGCTGCATGTGTTCATCTCCGTAACGTAATTCTATCGCCTGTACTAATGAAGTGTATACACGTTGCTTTTCAATCGGTACCGTTTGTAAGAGCTCTGACGCAGGAGCTCGAAGTGCTAATACCAGAGCTATAGCTTTGTCTTCATCATTCCATCCATTTACCTCTGAAGCTGCCTCGAATTTTCTCTTGAAGATATGCCACGAATTTTGTTCATCAAATATTGGAGGTTTCATTCTACCTGCGCCAGATATTTCAGCTGCTACGTTTAGAGGCTGACGATGCTTTATTCTTTCTAGATCTGCTTTAACGTTTTCAATTTGCTCGGTGCTCAATTCCTTCAATTTTCAAATTTTGTTCTTCTAAAGAACTTTTTAGAAAATTTTTCTGATTCTCCAAACGAGTTTCTAGACAATTCTCCAGAGAACTCTTTTGTTCGTCCAAGCGAGTTTCCATAGATTTCTTCTGCTCATCTAACCGGGATTCCAAAGAATTCTTTTGCTCCTTAAAAGCATTCTTTTGTTCCTCATTGGAATTTTTCTGTTCATCAAAACGAGCTTCCATAGACTTCTTTTGTTTCTTGAGAGAATTCTTTTATTCCTCGACAGAATTCTTTTGTTCCTCGAGAGAATTCTTTTGTTCCTCAAAAGCATTCTTTTGTTCATCAAAACGGGCTTCCATTTTGCTCATTAAAGCACTCAAAAGCTGTTCCATTTTCATTGTAGGCTCTTCTTCGACTTCGGTTTCTTCCAAGTTATCTTCGAAAACAAATGTTTCAGGATTCTTTCCTTCCTCTATCAAAGCTTGTCTGAGTCGCTCGACTAGAACTTTCTTTGCACCTGTCGTTTGTAATGACCGGTTCCCTAACTCCACTTTCAAATCCTGCGTTCGAAGCTCCTCGAATTTTCGCCCCATTACTTTAGTAATTCACTTTAAGTTGAATATAAATTATTTTCCAGAACTTTCAAAATTTAACACAATTTCACAAAATTAATCACACTTTGTATTTTAAAGTCAATTGCCACCACTTTATTTCGCGAATTTATTTCACTTCTGACACCAGTTGTTGCGAGCGTGGCCTTTGGTTCGTTATTTAAAACACAATATTAAATACTTAATATACAAGTTCTTTATTTCACTCTAATCATACAAAATTCATAAACTTTCTGTTAATCAACTCAACTTTAATTATCGCTTAATACTGTACTTTCAATTATCGCAATCTAATTACAACACTTCCGCACGTTATTACTTTCGCTTGTTAACACTGCAACGTCTAAGACAAGACTCTTATTCTGGCTATGACAACTGTTATATTTATACCCTAGAAACTCTCCAGATTATTCTCGAGTGTTCTATTTTCCAGAAGCTTCTTGACTGTTCTATTCATTCTATTCATTCTATTCCTGAACCTTCCTGTAGATACCATAATCAATTCTCCGACCCTGAAGTCGTTTACTTCCCCATTGCCAGTAGATGTCACCAGTTGTCTCTTTCTATTGCACGTAACAATATTAATCAAATTAATCATAATACAAAAACCCTATCTATCAACTCTGACTATCATATTCACTTCTGTCGAAAAAAGACTCAAAAGGGGAGAACTTTATAAATGAAACGAAACGCGTTCTGATTATTGGCTATAATTAGTTTATTGCTACATATATGGTATCTATATATCGCAAGTTACAAGTTTTCATGCTATCACGTCGAGAGAATGATGCGAACTGATGCTATTGCAAGAACAAATAATACAGTAGCGGTATTGAATCTATGAGCGTATGGAGACTTAGTTGATGTTAGTGGCAACCAGAAGTATTTTTAACATTGATCCATTGGAAAAGCGTAGCTCACAAGCTCGAATTTTTCAATCACGACCAGGGAACACGTTTGCTACTACAGCAAGCTTCCAAAACAAACGAGGAGTTGATTGGTCATATATAATTATACGACATCACCAGTTTCTATCTTTAACTGCTGATTGGAGTGATGTGCAGATCGAAGTTGCTGGATGTATTCTGTCTTAAACCGTTTCATGAAGAAATTGGAAAGGCGTACACGTGCCTTCCATTTCAATCGAATGTCGTTGTCTGATGATTGACCAGGAGATGATATGATCGTTGAGCAAGACCCCTTTAAAAATTATTTGATGTTAATGGCGAAAGATCTACAGGGTCATCACTGATGTAAGTTAATGGTCTGGAATTTATTGTAGATTCAGCTTCTTTAAAATGGTTTTGAAGTTGTTCCGTTGTAAGAACTGCTCGGCTTATCGTTATTTAAAGGATATCCTTTTCTGTTTTTACGAGGTGCTCCCAGAATCCGCCCCACCAAGCGGCTCATTCCACAATCAAATTCCAGGAAATTCCTTCATTGCTGATAAAACCCTGAAAATTCTCCGAATCAATTATGGGTCCCAAATGACGTAATTCCAAAGAAGCCCTTTTAAAAGTCCGAGCGTTGTCTGACAATATGCACTTTGGAGCACTGCGACGTGCAAAAAAACGTCGTAAAGCCAATAGACAACTGTCACATGTCAAGATAGGCACAAGTTCTAGGTGAACCGCGCGTACTACTGCACAAGTCAATACCATTATATATACCTTGTTGGTACTCTTTTCGTCATTTGAGTTCCTTACATGGAGTGGACCTGCAAAATCCACCCCCGTTGTTTCAAAAGGCTTAGCTGTGTGTAGCCTTTGCTTTGGTAAGGGCGCAATAAGCTGAGATGCTGGTAAACCCTTTAGACGATGGCATACCTTGCAACGTTTTATAATATTCTTGACTAGCTGACGGGACTTAATGATCCAGAACTTTTCTCTTAGCCGAGTTAAGACGACGTTCACACCTCCGTACAATGTTCGCTCGTGAGCATCTTGGACCAGTAGTTCAGTAAAGTATGTCGACTTTGGAAGCAGAATTGGATAAATTTCATTAAACCCATAATTTGACTGTTGAAGGCGGGTCTGGAGTCGTAAAACTTCTTCTTCATCCAACATCGGATTTAACGTTAAAATAGGCGACGACTTTGGCAACAGGTTAGCAGTATTTGTAAGACGTCTGATTTCTTGAACTCGGTGAGCGACGTATGGTTTGTATTTCTGATTATCGTTGTGTATCCAATGCAGTGCAATCGTAGAATCCGACCATAGGTAAATAGAATCAAATTTTGTAATTAAGTTTTCAATTAAATATTTTGTCAATCTTGCTGCAATGAGAGCTGCCGTTGATTCCAACTTTGGGAGCGTTAGTTCTGCAGAGTTTTCTTTCCTAAGCGGCGCCACTCGATTTTTGGAGCAAAGGTACATTACATGTATCGATTCATCTTCACCTATACTCCTTATATAAGCCACGTACCATAGGCTGTCAAGCTAGCATCGGCAAAAACGTGAAGCTCCTGACATACTCTACTGGAACTTATGTATACACATCGTGGCAGGAAGAGAGGGTCAAACATCTTAGCGATTACTTCAAGAACATTTCGTTTTGTTGAAGCCAAGATCTTTACATTACATAGCTGCCGAAGATCATTGGAAAGTTCATCGTTATAACAGGACCATATTAAACTCAAAACTTTCTGGATTTCAGGTGGTTTTTCGTTGAAAGACGTGAGCATTTGTTGGCAATTACTATTCCAATTTCTGATACGCATAGATGCTCGTCCTAGGATTTCACATGATTCCTTGTGAACGTTAATGGCCGTTTTCATATCATCAATATCAGTTACGAAGTCATCCATATAAAAGGAATTTTGTAGCAGGTCACAGGTTTCTGGAAATACTTGAGATTCTTGAGTAAAATGGTTTTTCGAAGTGGCACATAGTAGGAAAGGGCTACATGCAACACCAAACGTTACCCTAGTCATCCGGTATACCGCGAGTGGGGGAAGCTGGCCTTTACAAGTTACTTTGTCCTCAAACCACAGAAAACGATAAGCATCTCTATCCCTGGCTGCCGAGGAGATTTGAAGGAAAGCCTGTTCGATATCGGCCACTAGACCAATTGCTCCAATGCGAAAATTAAGCAAAACCGTCAACAGATCGGGTAATAAATTTGGTCCTGCAGATAAATTTTGATTTAACGATAAATTAGAACCTGAATGTGCAGATGCATCGAAAACAATGCGCAACTTGGTAGTCGTCTTATCCTCTCTGTACACAGGGCGGTGTGGCATGCAGAAAATACGTTCGGCGTTACAATCCTCGTTCACTCGTTCCGCTACTCCAAATGCGATCATCTCTTACATGGCTGCATCGTACTCCATAAGCTTATATTCATGTCTAGATAATTTCTGTATAAGTTTCTTACAACAGAATACTGCGCAATTGTGATTATCATCCAATACAATCTTATCCTGTCGCCACAATAAAGACGCTTCATATCGTTCACCATTCTTAACCACGTAATTATCGAAGTCCCAGGCCTCATTTTTATTTTTCATTATTCCAACACTTGTTATGGAACTATGCTGAGTAATTGACATCGGACGCAAAGTCCCGACTGCCAGCATGAGCTGACAGATCACTCGGCGGACAGCGTTGACTGCAGGGTGGCACGCTAGCTCGCCTCGGCTATTGGCGGAGAGTGTGGGGAGGTTCCACGAAAAACCTGCCGCTGCCGCCTGCCATAATCAAAACGAATCTCGTGCCTTTAACCAAAACGCCGCACACATTCAGTCCTGAAGGGACCTGTACGTCACTTACCTACATCCCCATTGAAGGCGCAGATGGTATGCCTTCACTGCATGCCCCAACCGCCCAGCACTCTGAGGGCAGATATTTTCAGAGTCCCTTGTAGACATATAAAAAGAGAGCCTAGCGGACCTAGACGACCTTCATGTGAGAGGGCTCCGGGATAGTGAAGGTGAAAACCAAAAAAACTTTATGGAGCCATTACGTTATAACAAGATTTTATTTCTGAACTTCTCCTTTATTTTACTTGCAAATTCCTTTCAACAGCTACTTAGGTTGCTCTTAAACTTTGAATTAAAAAAAAAAACATCTGTATACCTCAACTATGAAAGATCTCTGTATCTCTCACAGATACAGTATCGTGAGGCACACAAATTTCTAAACGTGCCACAAAGGTAATATCAAGCCTACAGCTAGCGAAAGACTTATCATCATAAAGAATAAAATAATACGCAGGTAAGAAAGAAAAATTTCCTTAACTATTTTGCATACCTATATATGTATATAGGTCGAGTTCCTGGCTTCATTTAAACATAAAAATGAAGGAAGATTTCCTTAAGAAAGATATATACCTATCTAGATCGAATTCTAACTTAATCTCAATATAAGAACTATAATGTCAGCCTAAAGCTATTGAAAAAAATTGGTATCATACCGAAAATTCAGGTAGGAAGGAAAATTTTCATTAAATAATTCCTATACCTATATATGTATATGAGTCGAGTTTTTAGTTTAGTTTAAAATATAGAAATGAAGAAAATTTTCATTCAATAATTCCTATATCTACATATATATGTATACGAGCCGAATTTTTGGTTTACTTTAAAGATACAATAATGGAGAAAAATTTCATTAGATAGTTCGTATACATATATACATATGTATGTAGGTCGAATTTTAGAGTTATCTTACATGTGCAAATAAACAACAACTTACAGGTGTTTCTGTGCTGCAGATCCATCGCTGAGGCGCCTCCGTCATGATCTGCATGCCGCTGCTTACTCGCTAAACGAAACAGTAGAAAAGTAGCCAACAACCCAAAGTATCGGCTCATATGAGTTATATCGAAGACTTAAATTCAAAATACGCGTATGTCAGAAAACATCTACCTGATGTACATACATATAGTCCACTAGAGTGGAACTAACTAAAATCAAAAGGATAGCAATAATTCACACTAATTGTTAGCTCAAATGCAAAAAAAACAATTTTTAACAGTAGTAGTAGTTCAATAGTGATCTCTTTAAGTTAGATAAAAAAAAAATGTAATTCTAAGTTAGAAACGAAAAGACGGAAATTACGACACTAATTAAGCTCACTAATGTTCTTATTTTTTTTTTGCTTTGAGTATCTACACTTCTCTTGCAGCAGTTATTTCTGCTCTTGCTAGCGCTTGACCTTGATTCTGACTTTTGCTATTTCTTGTACGAGTAAAATTGTTTCGTCAGCTCCAGCTTCCTTTGGATATTTGAACTTTTAATGAAAGGTGATGAAGTTTTCTATGGGTATCATCCCTCAAATCACAAGTATGGTTTCCACCAGCGGCAACTAAACTTGTCGTGTATAAATTTGTTGATTGGCTGCCTCTGGATATGAAATTAAGGATGCAATTTCTGTTAGCCATGGATATGGTCGGCCATTCTTTATCCACTCAATAATTCGATATCCTTTTGTACAGCAATGCAAACTCTTAAAGTCACTCAGGACAGTATGCTCAGTACGGCTAATTTTTTTGGTGAATGCATGTAAGTCGTATTAGATGACAAATAATTTTGAAGATTTATTTCTTCGCGGATGTCTACGGAAAATTTTGCGGATGAATTTCTCGATTTTGCTGACTGGACGATTGTCAAGACCGAGAAGATTGTCTTCTTCTTCTCCATCAGCAAGTCAGAGCTTTTTCGGGCTAGGGTGCGTGCGCACTGTCGGTATGGCATCCGGCCGGCGTACGTGCTGCAGTAAAGTTCAGTGTAGCATGCTGCTATATGCAGTACGCTACGACCATAACACATTTTCTAAATCCCAGAAGCGTTTTAAATCTGTATCATCAACCGCACGTACGTTAAGTGTAGTCGAAGCTGTGGATAATATCAAACTTTCATTATTAACTGAGTTAACGACAGGACCTTGAATTGTCCATCCGAATACTGAATTAATAGTAACAAGATTGTTTGTTATACGTTTTGACTCGTTATATACAATGTTCCAATAATAATCCGTACCAATTAACATGCATAGCCCACTTTCGGTATATTTTTCGTCGTCAGCCAGCTCAAATTTTGTAAACATTGGGCATTTCGCACTCGGTACTGGTAAAATATCAACACAGATGCTGGGCACAACTACAGCTAGCAACGAAACAGGCTGCTTATTATGTCGACTTTTTTAACACAACTTGCACTCGATTGAAAAGTTTGACTGATGATTTTTCCACACATCCGAAAGGTAAGATACGCAATTTAAATCTATCAAAAATTTCTAATCCAAGCATTGAAGCTACGTGCTGAGTTATATAAGTACGTTGAGTTCCGCCATCCAAAATTATGAGAATCGATGTTGACTGACTATTTAAAGCAGTGGAGTGCGAGGATAATACACACGCCGTTTGTAGGTATACGTCAGAAGATTCTGATGTCGCTGAACACAAACTCGTCGTTGGCAATACTTCTGTGGTGTTTATTGATTTTTTGTGCGTTGATCGAGAGCTGGAAGGCTCCGTTAATGATGAATGATAAGATGGATCACACATAGATAAAGAATTCCTTCCCCCACAGTGGTCGTATTTGATTGATTTGTTCATGCAAGCACGTGAGTATACCCCTTTCGTGTGCATCTAAAACAGCGCCCTTCTGTTTTTATATCTTCTCGTTGGGCAGTAGTGAGAGGTGCACTGCATCGTTGAGATGTGTGTGAGTCAGAATTACAAAAGCAGCACTTTAGCACTTCATTAGAAGTTAAGAGGCCAGCAGCAGTTTTATATTCTCTTTGGCTTCTTTGCACTAATGGACGCTTACTTTGCATTTGTATACATAGATCTCTCCAATGACTCAACCTCTCCCTTTAAATATTTTAAAATATCCCGTACTTGCTTATCGCCGTTATAACCAACAGAAAAAGTCTCACTTCCAGCTAATGATGCGTTGTCAGCAGCGACGTTTTCTGCATTGTCGTCGGATAAAGTGCCCTGATGAGTTCGATAAAAATCCACTACAAGCTCATCTGGTATACACCTCAATAACAATGATTTAAACATGACAGAGCATTGATTTGATGGCACACCAAGTACCATAAGAGACCTTGTGCTAGTTGTTACACTGTTGTAAAGCCGCCGTAACCCAAGGGCATCGCGGCGAGACGATACTTGCGAGACAAAGACATTAGCTACTGTATTGTATGATCGATGAGTTTTTTAGTATCTCCATACTCCTCTTGCAGCAATGTTATGGATGTATGTTGAGAGTGAATGGTCAGGACGTGAAGTCCAAACTGCCAGCATGAGCTGACAGATCACTCGATGACAGCGTTAGTGCAGGGCGGCACGCTAGCACCTCGGCTAAGGGTGGCGGAGAGTGTGGGGGAGTTCCCGAAATAACCTGCCGCTTGTCACCAACCATAATCAAAAGAAGGATTTTCGTGCCTACATACGAAAGCCTCGCACTCACTCAGTCCTGAAGGGACCTTTACGTCACTTACCTGCATTCCCATGAAGGCGCAGATGGCATGCCTTCTTGGCCAAGCCCCATCCTCCCATTGACTTTGGGTGGCACAATCGTCCAAAGTCCCTTAATTGACCTGTAAGGAGAGCAAACGAGACTAGGCCACCGTCATCCCATGTGTGAGGACCTCAGGATGGTGAAGGAAGAAATGAGAAAAAATCAACTCGCCATTTCGTTATAAATTCATTCTGTCTAGCAAAGTACTTTAATCAGTTCTTTTAATAATAAAATTTCACAAGTTCTCATCCATACATGATGCTAGACCTATTTTAGGTACACTGAGCATTGTTCGAATCTAAACTTAATAATGCAAATACATTGTGACAATAGTATCTAACTAAAATAGACACTTAAGCGACAAGATCATATGATAGCGGACGTCATAGTTGCCTATATGTTTAACTCTTCAGAAGGAAAGAGCAAGATGGCCCGTGATGCCAGACGAACGACGATAGACCTTCTAATTCAATTATTTCAAAATTTGTGGTGCTAAAGTTTAAGTTAAATAATCCAAAACTAAGGTAGGTACGAATAATACTAGAATCTGTTTATGATATTAATCTTATAAGTTAATGAAAATTTTGTGTTTAATAATCCAAAACCAAGGTAGGTACGAATAATACTAGAATCTGTTTATGATATTAATCTTACAAGTTAACGAAAATTTTGTGTTCAGTAATCCAAAACTAAGGTAAGTACGAATAATACTAGCACCCGTTTATGATATTAATCTTATAAGCTAATGAAAGTTGAGTTCAATAGTCCAAAACTAAAGTAAGTAAATATTTAACAAAAAAAACAAATGGGTGACACAACTTACATACTTTTGTTGCCGATGCTCCCTCGCTGAGGCGTCCCATGAAGTTTCATCATGTCACTGGATGAAAAAAAAAATTTTTATTTACAGCTTTCCGAGCTAAAGGAGATACAAAAAGAAATATTCGTAATTTAAACGGACTGTCCTACCTATGTCACAAGATACAATAATAAAAAGAACAAATCTACTTAACTAGACTGAATCATAGTTGGACGAACATGTTCTACGTGCGAAACAATTTGATAAACAGAGTTGATTCCTTCCGCGTGCGGCATATCTTTTAGCGTTTGCAAAATTTACTAGCTGGTTCCTTATCCCTAGCTGTTGTATCCCGTCTCCAGGCGGCCGTGGTTCAGCTTACCATCTGACCTCTTATTATTTATGTTCGACTTCTTTTATATCGATTGCGCTTAGAGTACACACTGTATTCAGAAGCAGTCAAACATATAGGTACTAAAAGTTTAGCGCAAAATGTCAAGTTGAGATCACTACTTTATGTGATTTTCAATCAATATTGTAATTATTTTGATGCCAGTGTATCTTACTGGATTTCTAACACTGGTGGAGTTTTTTTTTTTTTTCTTTCTTTTTCTTAAAAAAAACTTGCTCTGAACTACCGACCGACAGCGGCCTATGACGCGACGTTGTCCTTTGGATAGACACAGTTGCCGAACACACTTTGCCAAAGCACAATTCCTCTTTAATGAGGTCGCACTTATAGGCTCTGAGCACCAAAAGCAATAGATAATCCACTTTGCCAAACCTAGGTGTAAGGGCAGGTCACGGCAGCCGTAACTTTAAATTTCTTTTGTTCCGCGACTGTCCCTCTGGAATTTCGCTGCTTTCGGGAAATTTTTCGCCGGTGCGGGTTTTGTTTTTTCTTTTTGTGCCGGATTTACAGGTTTTACGTCCTCTCCGATGCTTTTGGAAAATAAGTTTTTGTTCTCATCCGTGCACTCACTACAGAAATTTCGACAAGACAGAGACGTCTTCTTCTTCTTTTTCTTTTTCAAACCCCCATGTCACACGAGCTGAAGGAAGCATTACTCTCAGTCGGAGTGCGTTCAATTTTGTTATGTTTAACGCAGCCGGCCTACATGCTTCAGTATCGTCAATGTAGCATATTGCTATATGCAATACGCTACGACCATAACAGCAAAGAAATAGCTGCATGGTAGTTCTCATCGGAAATGGTATTTGCCGCTTTACCCGTTAGGTACGATTGGAGATAATTAAACTTATCTGCTCCAATGAGACTATCCTGGTCATGGACTGCTGTGCGAAAGACCTCCCAGAATGGCAACCATTCTTTGAAATCTCCAGAGAATGTCCTTAGCGAGAGCTTTGGTAATTTAGCGGCCGAATTATGGTTACATATCGAACGATGAGGATCTGAAGATGACACGTTAAAGCTTCGAGATTGTACCTCCTGCAATTTCGCGATACGTTTTCTTAGGCGGCCAATAACCGTGACAGCTTTGTCCTCGTATTCGGCGATTAATTCTTTGTCCTTTTGTTTGTCCTCGGGCATCAGAGTATCGCGCACTACACTAGTAGCTCTAGTTAAGCTCTGATGAGCTACCATTAAGCGTTCTAAATACACCGTTAGTTCCTCTTCGATTTCATAAAATTTATCAGCGTTATGCTTATGATTTACAAAAGGTAAATTTAGCTGGGTATTTGCTTCAGGGTAATTGAATTACCTAGTTAATTGGAGACCCATGATACACATTAATCGGGGTAATTCGAATGGTAATGCGCATGCTTGACGTTTATTATTGCATTACTTGCCCGCGATAAGTAGCGCGCGTTGCAACGTCCATTCTTAGCGTCTATAGCACTACACGTGTCCTTTCCGTTCAATTCCCGTTTCCCGGGTTTCGGCACCAATGTCGAAAAAAGACTCAAAAGAGGAGAACTTTATAAATGAAACGACATGCGTTCTGATTATTGCTATAATTAGTTTATTGCTACATATATGGTATCTATATATCGCAATTTACAAGTTTTCATGCTATCACGTCGAGAGAATGATGCGAAGTGATGCTATTGCAAGAACAAATAATACAGTAGCGGTATTAAATCTATCAGCATATGCCTGGACTTAGTTCGTGTTAGTGGCAACCACAAGTATTTTTAACAACTGCTAATTCTAAGGACTTTCTGTATTTGTGCCTGTAAATCTATCTGCTAGGGGCACTGCGCACTGGACTGTGCTATACAGGGTGTTTCATAATTGGTGCACCTAACTCAACGGTTTGATAGCTTAGGGGAAGACAAGCAAAAATTATAAGCTGAAGGGGGGGGGGGGTGGTAAACGCGACGTTTCGGCGGCAGGGTGGTTTAAGATTTTTAATTTTTCTTCCACTTTGCATCCCATCATGGTGGAATGTATTTCAAATGATAGCAAACCGCCTAAGCTTTCCAATAAATGCCCAATCAGCCTTCCTGTCATTTTCCATCGGAAGTTCTAGGACGTCTAAGTAAAAAAATTGGGAAAAAATACTAATATTTTCAAATTTTAACGATTTTCCCGCCAAAATGCATAATTACTATACAGTTTTCTTACAAGATTTAGAAACTCCGGAATGTTACCTTTAATTTCAATGCAACAAGTTTTGAGATATTCCCGTTTCTATGACTCATAATTTCATTACTTTTGCTACTGACGATAGTAATTGCGCCTACTATTACGAAATTCTACGCAAAATTAATGAAATTATGAATCATAGAAACGAGAATATAGGTCTGTTCCACTGACATATATAATATGGACTGATTAACTTTCTATTTCATGTGGACTCAGTTGCTAATGTCAAAAAAAGTTCTTACGCCGGTGCCAACATTGAAAAAAATCATTGGCGGGAAGTTGAAAAAATGAGCCCGCAGCTCGAAAAGCGAATATAATAAAACCTTGCGAATTTCTACTGCATATCTAATGAATATGTCGCGTTTGGTAAAACAATTTTATCTGTAATTAAACCAAATAATTAATTTAAAAACATTTTTTTCGACACACCCACTTATTTATTTGTTGTTTTCAGTTCTCCTCAGTTGGTACTTGGAGCTTAGACCGAAAGAGTCAGCAAGATAGAAGTGAGCCCACTTTTCGCAGTGCATTTCTACGAACGTAGTCAGTCCATATTATATATGTCAGTGGTCTGTTCACGTACTTCTCGGGTGTTTTCGTTCTTGGACTTTTTTGTTCATATACTTTCCAAATTTGATAGCTTCCCTTTGCACATTTGTGCACAAAAAAGTCCAAAGGGAAGCTATCAAATTTGGAAAGTATATGAACAACTTTTGTTGTTCTTGGGCAGAAAGTGACGAGTACAAACTATCAAGCTAACAACTTTAATTTGAAATTAAAATGCCAAACATAACATATCTATTTATTATACTTACTATTTTATAGCTTTTTATACGACCTGAGCGAACAGTGCACATCATTTTCGAAATCTACCGCCTTTTCCGTTTTTCCTTTGACAATAACTCTGGATTTCAAATTTTAATTTGATTGACAGTTCTTACAGAGTTATCCAGAGTTTTTTCTTGGGTTAAAACTTTATTGAATGGGAAGTGTGACGTCTACTTATTTTCCCCAATTTTCTGAGTACGTGAACAGAGTTTAGGTCCTTTCGGGTGAAAATGTTATAATGCACAATTTCGAGTACGTGGACAGACCATATCTCAAAAACGGTTGCATTTAAGCAGGTACATGTGCATAGCCAATTAAAGGTAACATTTCGGGGTTTCTAAATCTTGTAATAAAACTGTTTAGTTATTATATATTTTTGCGGGAAAATCGTTAATTTTTTTCCCCAATTTTTTGATTTTCATCTCCTACAACTTCCGACGAAAGGTGACGAAGGCTCATTGGGCATTCATTGGAAAGCTGAGATGGTTTGCTATCATCTGAGATGAATCCCACCTTGATAGGGTATATATCAAGAAATTTACTGGGTGTCGAATTAAAGAAGTACAAAGAAAACACGCGTGTTTAGACCTCAAGAATGAAAGTACGCTAGAAACCCGCCTCTGGCCACGGGAAGGACGTGTTTAAAAAAAAAAAAAAAAAAAAAAAAAAACGGTATAACACGATCATATATCTTTATGGCTTTGCGCTATAGTCCCTTTATTGTACGCAAGGTGTAAAATTTTAAATTTTTTATATTAAATCAAACCTGTTTAAGAAAATTTACACAGCTTTTGTTTTACAGCTAACTACCATGTATTTACAAATTCTTAGTACATATATTACTCATTTATCTAACAGATCCTTAGCTTCATTAATTTTTGCTGCTATATACGGTGAGCCACCACGATCCGGATGATTTAGAAGCATTATTCTTTTATGGGCATCTTTTATCTGGAAAGTTGATCAGAAATAATTATTTCGTACTTTACCAGCATATATTTACCTTCACCTTTGTCTTAGCTGCAGTTGGACTTACACCTAAAATTAGTGCTGCTTCTCTTTTCGACATTTTTGATTCAAAACCACCTTTATAATACTTTGAGTTAGCTAAACTATCGGCATCAAATTTAGGCAATGTTTTCATAGCTTCGGTGATTTTTCCAGACATTGCAGGCATTCTGCGTACAAGTTGTTTTCCGACAAATCCGATGGCTGCTAAACCCAAACCAGCTAGGATAACGGTACTCGCCTAAAACAAAAGGTTGAATATATATTCTAAATCCTGAAAAACTTTATTTCACCATTCTAGCTTTTCAAGTGGCGACTAAAGTCATATATGTATTAAAAAAAATTAACACTACTTAAAACTCTTCTTCTTCCTCTTGGTTTCAAAGGCGAAACCAAACCTTACCCCGAGGTTACACCTGCAAGTACAGCTTGCATGCAACTTGCACTGCCATACTTCTTGCACGTGTAACCTCTACTGCCATGCTGGCAGTACAGCTTTCAGGGAACTTGCATGCTGAAAAACCATGGCAGCTGGGAGATAGTAATTTGACATTTATACAGTTTTCAAAATGGCGGAAACGAAATGCTTGAGAGAAATTCATAAATTTATACCGGGAAAATGCAATTTTCTGGGATTATTTGCAATACATCATTTACCAACACCTTCATTTTCCTTTTTTCTTGGGTTTTTATCATTGTGATGCTTCCTTTATTGCCATAATTTTCCAATATACGCAAGAGTTTACGTCTCAATGCCATTTTTTAAATGAACTTGCATGCAAGCTGATAAGACATCAACCGTACTGCCTTCCGCTGTCTAGTTAAAAATCGTGTTGGAAGGGAGGCTTGCATGCAAGCTGTACTTGCAGGTGTAACCGTGGGGTTAGGATATATAGCATACAGGAATGGTGATAAGCCTGATTCAGATTGCTCGACAGCGACAGCGGCAGCAGCAGCAACGCAAAAAACAGTTTTGCTGTCGAGTGTATCAGATTGCTTAGAATATAGAGCAAACAGGAATGGTTGAATCGTGTAAAATTCGTGTACATGAGCGTAATTTGTCAAGAGCAAGAGGTTATACATAGGAGTAAGTGAGATGCTGGGAGAAAGATTTGACAAAGCTGGGTGCAGAATTGTCAAATCTGATTTTGTTTTGTGAACAGGTTTATGCAATTTAAAATTCTTTTGCGAAATTCAACAAAAGTACGGAAGTAATTCTTTTCAAAACTATTTATGTTTGAAGTTTATTTTTTTTTTAGTTTTATAGTGCCATTAGTGGCTGTTAAAATCTTCATATCAATTAAAAAAGCAGAAATGAAGTGTTCGGTCAGTGCTTGCAAATATAAATTGGATTATAAACTAGGGAATCCCGTATGAGGCAACTGCACTACCTAAATTATCTTTTTTGTTAATAGAAGCAAAGATTTATATTAATTAATTATGTGAATTGTTTCAAAATAAAGCAGAAAAAGAACATTTTTTACCACAGACGCTCCGCTCAAAACCTTTGTTTACTTTTTGCTAATTGACAAGTTGCTTAGAATAGGGATGGCGTGTAAATGCATGTAAAAATGGGCTACCAACACAACCAGAAATTCATTACGCAAAATCTGGCTTATCACCATTCCTGTTTGCTCTATATTCTAAGCATTACAGCAGCACAAGTCAGCGAGCAAAATATTATGACATTTCTCAGCAACATTACCACTTTTTTTTAATTCATTGGAAATTTTTTGTAAGAACTTCTTGATTTTTCATATAAAAATTGTTTGTTTTTTACTAAGGATATAAGTTTTTCCTCCATTTTCCCTACATGAAAAATAGCGTAGTCCTAACATTTTAATATATTTACATACAGTGCTCTTATGGAAGATTGACAAAACTTTGATTTGAATAGCTCCTCCGCCCTAAACTTCTATTCATACAGAGAAATGGTGCTGTGGTAATCTTAAGCTTACTTTCTTATCATTCCAACTGCAATCAAATTTTCTTACCTTTTTTAACAAAATATTTAAAAAAATCTATTTTAACCGAATGACTACCGTATCCCAAATAAAAATTCTCAGGAGAGGATTGCATATGTTTTTATGCCGGAGTCCGATGAATTTGAATGAATCTGCCTGCAAATGAATTCAATATGATTGTCAATTATTGTTCATCGCCTTAGTTTGACATTTAATTTTTGTCATTTGTCAGAATATGGGAGAGTGATTCTGATCTTTTGTCGTACTTGAATGTAAAAATGTACGACTAAATGAAATGAACTTTTCTATTGATTTTTTCCTGTTTTTATTAAGATCAGCAACCCTTGCATGACATAGAATGAACTGAAAATGACACTTCATATTACAAACTCAAAATAATATTTTGAATTTAAACACTTGTAATACTCTAATTAGGTGTATAATTTCTATTTACCAGTGTAAAATTCTTATCACAACCTCTGGGAGCAGTTGACTAATTTGTCGTATATTTAGTCGTGTTTTTTTACGTTTGTTCACCGAAAATTCATTATAGTTCATTTTGTGGTATATAAAGTCACTTCCGCATCAAAACCGAAAAATGTAAAACGAAAAAATCAATTTATTCCACTTTAAAGCAAGATTTTTACTCCAATGATTAATAAAATCATAGAAAATAGGATAAACTAATAATTTTACTAATAAAATAGAATCTTTATCTCAGATTTTGAAGAAAAACACAACTTTTATCTTTTTTCGGCCAAAAAACGAAATTTCGGTTGCATCTGTCAATTTCTTTTCGGTTTCCATATGTGGAACGTTTCGGGACGAAACATTTTTTCGGTCGTACTAAAACTCACTTTTGTGTTTACATTGAAAATTATATTATTTTATTTTATTATTTATTATATTATTATAATATGGATAGGGATTTTGAAGTAAAATTAAAATACGTTTTTTGTATGAGCTCTCATCATACAACTTTTATGATAATTAAATGTTCCTTCTATTTAACCGAAAAAAAGTTTTTGGGTTTTTGATGTGCAAGCAAAAGCGAATTTCCGGTGTAGAACCAACGAGTTATTACCTCGTTGTGTAGAACATGTCGATTTTCGGTTTTCGGTTTCGATGTTAAAGTGCCTGAATAGTGGAGACACAAAATGAAATGTACGACAAAACATGTCAAAATTTACGACTAAGTAGTACGACAAAAGATCAGAATCACCCTCCTGATGCTTTTTGGGTTGCCACCAGAGACAACTCACGACGTCATTTTTGCTTCAAACGAACGCTTTGACAACACTTAGGTTGCCTCTAGAACGAAACTGATATTCAAACGAAAACGACATTAGTCAACTGCTTCTGAGGTTGTGACAAAAGTTTTATTCTGTGGTAAATGGGTATTCTACACCTAATTAGAGCAAAACAATTACTTAAATTCGAAATAATATCTTGAATTTGTCATGTGAAGTGTCATTTTCAGTTCATTCTACCATTGTGTTTGGAGTATACTCTAAACACAATGATTCTACGTAATGCAAGACTTGATGAACCGAATAAAACACGAAAAAGTCAGTAAAAAAGTTCATTCCATTTAGGCGTTAAAGTATGACAAAAGATCAGAATCACTCTCCAGAAATAAGCTTTTCTACTGATTTTCTCGTGCTTTTATGCAGCTCAGCAAGCCTTGCATTACATAGAATGAACAGAAAATGACACTTCGCATTACAAATTCAAAATATTATTTTGAATTTAAGCACTTGTATTGCTCTGATTAGATGTAGAATATAAATTTACCACATTATGAATTTTTTGTCACAACCTCGGAAGCAGTTGACTAATTTGTCGTACTTTTAGGCGTGTATTCTGATATTAATTCATTGCAATTTAATTTTAGTTTATTTTATAGTTGATGAAAAGGATAAATATAAATGAATATGGTGAATTTAAAAATACGACAAATTTGAGGTGAAGTGTCAAAATATGTGACAAAATATACGCCTAAGCTACGACAAACAGATCAGAATTACCCCCTAGATATCAACTCTAATATAGACATGAAATGTGTGAAATCTCAATGAATTAAAGCACGCCCTCCTTCCAAACATTTTATCGCATTTGAAAACCTGAATTTAGTAAATGAAGTAAATATAAGATGCACTTAGTAAATCTGCAAACAGTTAAAAAATTACTCTTCCACTAATAGATGAGTTGAAACGTGTGCCAACTTTTCCAAATTGACTCATAATCTTCGAGATTTCTGGCCTCATTGCAAACGTTTGTATATTAGATACTCTAAAGCAGTGGCTCCCAGCCTGGGGGCGATTAGGGTTATCAGGAGGGTGATTCTGATCTTTTGTCGTACTTGAATGTCAAAACATACGACTAAATGAAATGAACTTTTCTACTGATTTTTTCGTGTTTTTATTCAGGTCAGCAACCGTTGCATGACGTCGAGTGAACTGAAAATGAGGGTGATTCTGATCTTTTGTCGTACTATTTAGTCGTCAATTTTGACATATTTAGTCGTACTTTTTGTTTCAACACAGTTCATTTTGGGTCTTCACTATTATCTACCACAAAATGACTATAATGAACTTTCGGTGAACAAACGTCAAACAACACGACTAAATATACGACAAATTAGTCAACTGCTCCTAGAGGTTGTGACAAAAATTTTACACTGGTAAATAAAAATTCTACACCTAACTAGAGCATTAAAAGTGCTTAAATTCGAAATATTATTTTGAATTTGTAATGTGAAGTGACATTTTCAGTTCACTCTACGTCATGCAAGGGTTGCTGACCTGAATAAAAACACGAAAAAATCAGTAGAAAAGTTCGTTTCATTTAGTCGTATGTTTTGACATTCAAGTACGACAAAAGATCAGAATCACCCTCCAGGGCGGCAATAAATAATCGGTGGGCGATTTGGTGGCGATGAGTATTCAAAGGGGGGAAAACTCAAATAGCACTGTACAATAGAAGTTGCCGGGTAGCACGAGTCACTGGCTATTCTCAGTCGGCGAGTTCACTGCACTCACCCCTTTTCACAGTCCCCACTTGTTTTTGCTCAGCGCGGCTGACTGGTGACTAAACCCCCAAACGAGCAACCGAACTTGACAAAAGTCCTTTCGCTTCTTACGAGGTTTTTTTATTGATCGCTAAATGTGGCGAAACTCTTGTTTTACCGGCTACAAAAAAAAATTGTTGAAATCATGTAGGCGAGGGCCCTAGTAATAAGATAAGTCAATCGGTTCCTTTGAGCAACAATACTGTTTGCAGCCGAATTGACGAAATCCGACGTTGAATCCAAACTCACCAATTTATTGAAAAAAAAAAGTAAATTTGCTTTGCAGATTGATGAGTCAACTGTGATTGATAACAAAGGGTTTGCCGATTTTTAAAGTGGTGCAAGATTATTTTTAGGAAAAAGAGATTGCCCTAACAAGCGTGAGCGCTTGCGCTACAGACAGTGCTCCTACCATGCCAGGTCGTCATGCTGGGTTTCTAGCCCACCTTAAGAAAGAAGTGCCAGAGTTCATCACTATTAACTGTGTCATTCAGTGTCCTGCATGAAACCCTACAACTGGTTATTACTGATGTCAACAAGATCAAAGCAAATTCCCTCAATGACCGTCCGTTCCGATAACTTTGCCATGAAAATGATGAGAAATTCGAACGCTTGCTTCTACATACGGCAGTGAGGTGGCCTTCCACAGGAAGATGTTTGCGCCGTTTCTTCAAATTATTTGACATAGTTACCGAGTTTCTCGACACGTCTGATCCTGTTTTAAGTGAGAATTTGAAGCAAAGCAAGCTGGAACTTTCGTACCTTACAGCTATTTTACAAAAAATGAACAAAATTAATATAAGGCTTCAAAGAAACGAGATGAACCTTATCAAGGCTAAAGGAATTATTTCATTATTCGTCGCCAAGTTTGATATTCACAATGTGAATATTGGCCATAAAGAGGTGATTCAGTTGCGATCCTTAAAAAGTGTTCAGTGTCAGATAACGAGACTCCTAAACTCCCAGAAAACAATATCATAATTTTTACTGATCACCTTGACCAGTTAAAAATTGACATGGAAACAAGATTTGAATATTTTCCAGGTTACAAATTCCAGATTGGATTATTTCACTTCTTCGTTTTTAAAGAAATCTGTAAAAAATGTACATTTTAAATTTCTTTCTATTTTATTTAAGACTAACCCGATAAAACTGGTTTGGTTATACGGTAATAAAATTGATAAAAATAATAAAATTGCCTTATTATTTACACTTTACTTCAAATTAAAATTGGGCATACAATGAAAATGAAAAGGGGGCGTTAGGTGTTAGTCAACCTCCAGAATGGGGAAACGGGCCACAAAATCGATTGTTGGTCGTTTGTTGGTGATTGTTGGCTTAATTTAAACATTTGTTGGATAGTAGTTTTTTCGAAAATCTAAAAAGAAAATTTACCATCAAGTTAACCGGAAAATTGTTATTTTTAATTTAATTTGATTTATAACCAGCTCAATCAATGCGTAATCGTTTGTTGGACTCGTTTTTATTAATAAAATCGTTTGTTGGTCCCTCAATTCTTCTCTAATTACAAAAATAATTTACCTAAGCTACACGTAAAGCTAGCTACACAAGAAGCTGTAGCTGATATTACACAAATTATAATTTTGCAGCTGAAGCTGCAGTAACACCAACATGATAACGAAGTAAAGCCACAAGGAATATAGAATACACGATATTCTCGGTACGAACCACGTTCCACCATTTTGTCTAGAATGGAAATTGTGTTGGCGTCACTCTATGTCTAATATGTACTGTATATATAGACAAATAAGAAAATTTTTGATATCTTAATAAATATGCCAATAAATTACTAAAATTGTGTGTAAAATGAAACTTTCGAATATTTTAGATGTTTTTTTATAAAGCTTTTAACATAAGTAAAGGCACTTTCACTTTGAAAACTTGCTTTTGCAATCATACCAAAAATCGAAAACTTTTTTTTGGTTAAATACTATTATGATGAGAGCTCATATGAAAAAGCATATTTTGTTTTTACTTCGCAATCCCTATCCATATTGTTGCGAGCGTGGCTTTTGGTTCGTTATTTAAAACACAATATTAAATATTTAATATACAAGTTCTTTATTTCACTCTAATCTTATACAATTCACAAACTTTCAATTAATCAACTACACTTTAATTATCGCTTAATACTGTACTTTCAATTATCGCAATCTAATTACAACACTTTCGCACGTTTATTACTTTCGCTTGTTAACACTGCAACGTCTAAGACAAGACTCTTGTTCTGGCTATGACAACTGTTATATTTATACCCTAGAAACTCTCCAGATTATTCTCGAGTGTTCTATTTTCCAGAAGCTTCTCGACTGTTCTATTCATTCTATTCCTGAACCTTCCTGTAGATACCATAATCAATTCTTCGAACCTGAAGTGTTTTACTCTCCATTGCCAGTAGATGTCACCAGTTGTCTCTTTCTATTGCACGTAACACTGCCCCCTTCTTAAATTTGTTCGTCCCGAAGAACAGGTGGTCCACGGTCTTGATGCTCGTAGTATTGACACAAGCGGTCCAAATGAGCAATTTTATGCTTGCCTCTTGTGCCACGCTGAATCCTGTATACCACGTCATTAGTTCTAGTTACTACTCAATACGGTCCTTCCCAGTGTTGTTGCAATTTTGGAGAACGTCCCTTACGTCGTCTCGGATTGTAGAGCCAAACTAGATCACCTTCATTAAATCCTGCGGAATTAGCACGTAGGTCATAGCGGGTCTTTATCCGATCAGTATTTGTTGCTAATTTCGTCCTAGTGGCCTCGTGCACATCAGCTAATTGTTGTTTGAGCTCCGATACGTAGGGTTCTGGTAACTTTTGTTCACCTCTGGGGGTACCGAATTTGAGGTCGCTAGGTAAACGCATCTCTCTTCCGAATATGACTTTAGCTGGGGTTTGTCCGGTAGTACTATGAATGGCTGATCTATAAGCCATTAGGAATATAGGAATGTGTCGCTCCCAATCGCGTTGATGATAGTCAACTACTTTCTTTAGATGCTCGATCAATGTTCTGTTGAAGCGCTCTACCATGCCATCAGCTTGTGGGTGTAGAGGAGTTGTTCTAGTTTTTCTTATTCTCAACATCCCACACATCCATCACATTCCCACATCTTCTCGCATATGTAGCCAATAAAACCTTTCCCGTATTTTGGAAATTGTTTTGTTCACTCCCAAATGTCCTCCAGAGGTTCCACCGTGCATTTCTTCTAGAACATCTTTGACGTTTGATGCTGGTACGACTATCTGCATTCGGAATGATTCGCCGTTAGGTGCTTCCCATTTGCGTTTTAATATACCACATTCAACATGAAGAGAGTTCCATTGAGCCTAGTAACTTTGCAGCTTCTCGCTTCGTTCCGAAATATCCTTCCATTCTGGTCTTTCCATATCTTCTTTCCAAGCGAGAATAGGTGAAATGTCCGGATCTTCTCGTTGTGCTGTTCTCAGGTCCTCGTTAACCTGTAGATGGTTCCACGGTTACCAACTGTATAGTTGCTGTTGTTTCTTTTTCTTCCACCCGGGCGCAATGTTTGCATTCAAGTTTGCATGGACGTCGTGAAAGGGCGTCTGCATTTCTATGGATACGACCTCTTCGGTGTTGGATCTCAAAATCATACGACTGGAGTCGCTCTATCCATCTCGCCACTTGTCCCTCAGGGTTCTTAAACTGCAGAAGCCATTTAAGCGCTGCATGGTCGGTGCGAAGGATGAATTTCTGCCCGTAGAGATATTTATGAAAATGTTTCGTTGCACTTACAATGGCAAGTAGCTCTTTTCTTGTAGCGCAATAATTTTTCTCGTACTTTGAAAGTGCTTTGCTATAGTAAGCTACTGGAACTTCTTGAGCATTCTCCTCCTGCGAAAGCACTGCACCAATACCTTCATTGCTGGCATCAGTGTCTAATATAAATGTTTTTCCCTGCTTTGGATAGTGAAGTACTGGAGCTTCACAGAGCTGTTGCTTCAAATTTTCAAAACTTTCGTTGCATTTATCCGACCATATGAACAGCCTTCCCTTTTCTGTAAGTTGATGTAGGCTTCTTGCTATATCTGCAAAACCTTTCACGAATCGCCTGTAGTAGGTAGATAAACCAAGAAAACTCCGTAATTGATGTTTGTCCTTTGGAACTGGCCAATTTTTGACGGCTTCTATCTTCTCTGGATCGGTTCTTACTCCTTGTGATGAAACTATGTGCCTTATATATTTAACTTTATCTTTGAATAGAGCACATTTACTCGCACTGAGCTTCAATTTTGCATCTTTGAGTCTTTGAAGTACGTCCCGTAAGTTGTTTTTATGTTCCTTGAATGTCCTTCCGATTACTATTATGTCATCCAAGTAGACAAGACATGTTCTTCAGGTTAAACCACGTAGAACACATTCCATTAGTCGTTCGAATGTGGCTGGAGGATTACATAACCCAAATGGCATTACTTTGAATTGCCATAAGCCACTGCCAACTGAGAAAGCAGTTTTCTTTCGATCCTCGGGATTTATTTCCACTTGCCAGTAACCACTCTTTAAATCCAGCGTGGAAAACCATTGCGCTCCGGAAAGGGTATCCAACGTGTCATCAATTCTTAGTAATGGATAGCTATCTTTTCTCGTCACGTTATTTAGTTGGCGGTAGTCTACATAGAATCGGGTGCTGCCATGCTTTTTCCTAACCAGAACAACCGGCGATGTCCAAGGGCTGTTAGATTCCTCTATTATGCCTTGTTTCTTCATAGAGTTCATCATGTCTGCAACTTCTGGTTGTTTGGCTAATGGCAATCTTCGTGGTGTCTGTCGAATGGGTCTGGACTCTCCTGTATCGATCCGATGCTGGACAAGATTTGTTTTACCATAGTCATCATCATTCATTGCAAATAGTTCCGAAAATTCATCGATCACCTCTTTGGCATCGTTGTGTTGTTGTTTACTTAAGGCACTGGACGAAAGAAGTTTGTGAACCTGTTGGGTAGTAGCTGGTATAGTTTTCGTCTCCTTGACATTACTAAAAATTACCCAAATTGACGATTTGGTAAACTGGTTCACACTTTCCAATTATAGCACCTTCTTTTAGTTGTACCCCATTTTCGGATGTGTTAAGTACTCTGACTGGTATTAATGTTTCACCTTCTGCCTTCACTAAAGTCTTCCCCACAATGATGCTCGATGTGACTTTTGTGGGGTTAGGCTCCACCAGATAGAATCTGCAGGTCCCGATGTCATCAGTAAGCTTTGTCCATATTAGTGTCTCGGAGCATGGCGAAAGAGTTATATTTTCACAGACCATCGTCCTTACTTTCACAGGATGATCTGCTCCTTCTCCTAGTTTCATAGGAATTTCTATGTTCCCATATTTGAGAGTCCGCTCTCCAACATCCAGATTTATTTTGTATGTGGTCATGATATCTATTCCAAGAATGCATTCATCCATTATGTCTGAAACCAGGAAAGTGTGAGGAAATAGTAGTTGAACATCTAAAGTTATTTCTCCAAACACCCGTGCTGCTGCTCCAGTTGCTGTTCTTAGTAGATATTTGGTGGTGTTATGAAGCCATTTATTCTTAACAAGATCTGTTCTAATAATTGATCTTGCAGCTCCAGTATCGATAGTGACTGCGCAGTCATTTTTTCCTACACTTCCATATATAACAAAACTGCTATTATTTCTCTGCAACTGGCCTACTTGAATGATGACTTCGGGGCTGCCGATTCCACCAACCACCTTCTGCCCCACAAAGTTGGTTTTTACTAGTTTTCCGACTGCTCAACAGGAGAGCTGATGCGACTAATCGCTGCTTGATATCTAGTCTCTCCACGAATAGCTTGTTCCCTGGCTCGACATCTTTGGCATTCTTCTTTCCCTTCTTCATGTGATTCCACTCGTCGACGTTTTCTGCAGTCTCTTTGAAGGTGCCCTGATCTATTACAATTCCAGCATCGAAGGACACCACGTGAGGGCGGGCTCTGTGATGATTGCACTCTGTTACAAGTACATTCTTCCACTGAAATTTCTCTTACTAGTACTGCACTCCGTGAAGTTTGTCTGCTGTTGATTTCTTTCCTGCTAGCTTTAACGCTTGTTGTAAATTTTGATCTGCAATAGCGTTCACAAATGCCTCCGTCGCCACTTCATTGAGAAAATCCGCATTCACGCTGGAGTATGAAAGATGAGCTAATCTTTCTACATCTGCCTGCAGTTGCTGTAGTGATTCGCCATGTTTTTGAATCCTGTTGCGTAACTGTAGGCGATATACTTGCTGCATGTGTTCATCTCCGTAACGTAATTCTATCGCCTGTACTAATCAAGTGTAATCCCGTTGCTTTTCAATCGGTACAGTTTTTAAGAGTTCTGACGCAGGACCTCGAAGTGCTAACACCAGAGCTTTGTCTTCTTCATTCCATCCATTTACCTCTGAAGCTGCCTCAAATTGTCTCTTGAAGATATGCCACGAATTTTGTTCATCAAATATTGGAGGTTTCATTCTACCTGCGCCGGATATTTCAGCTGCTACCTTTAAAGGCTGACGATGCTTTATTCCTTCCAGATCTGCTTTAAAGCTATCAAGCTGTTCCTTGACATTTTGTTGTATTTCCCACACTTGTTGTCGCACTTCCAACACTTCCTGCTGGATTTCTGCAATTTTCACATTTTGTTCGTCTAATGAACCTTTCAGAAAATTCTTTTGTTCCTCCAAACAAGTTTCTAGACAATTCTGCAGAGAACTCTTTTGTTCGTCCAAGCGGGTTTCCATAGAATTCTTCTGCTCATCTAACCGGGATTCCAAAGAATTCTTTTGTTCCTCAAAAGCATTCTTTTGTTGCTCAAAAGCATTCTTTTGTTCATCTAAACGGGATTCCAGAGAATTCTTTTGTTCCTCGAGAGAATTCTTTTGTTCCTCGAGAGAATTCTTTTGTTCAACAAAACGGGCTTCCATTTTGCTCATTAAAGCACTCAAAAGCTGTTCCATTTTCATTGTAGGCTCTTCTTCAACTTCGGTTTCTTCCAAGTTCTCTTCGAAAACAAATGTTTCAGGATTCTTTCCTTCCGCTATCAAAGCTTGTCTGAGTCGCTCGACCAGCACTTTCTTTGCACCTGTCGTTTGTAATGACCGGCTCCCTAACTCCACTTTCAACATAATTCACTTTAAGTTGATTATAAATTATTTTCCAGAACTTTCAAAATTTAACACAATTTCACAAAATTAATCACACTTTGAATTTTAAAGTCAATTGCCACCACTTTATTTCGCGAATTTATTTCACTTCTGACACCAGTTGTTGCGAGCCTGGCTTTTGGTTCGTTATTTAAAACACAATATTAAATATTTAATATACAAGTTCTTTATTTCACTCTAATCTTATACAATTCACAAACTTTCAATTAATCAACTACACTTTAATTATCACTTAATACTGTACTTTCAATTATCGCAATCTAATTACAACACTTTCGCACGTATATTACTTTCGCTTGTTAACACTGCAACGTCTAAGACAAGACTCTTGTTCTGGCTATGACAACTGTTATATTTATACCCTAGAAACTCTCCAGATTATTCTCGAGTGTTCTATTTTCCAGAAGCTTCTTGACTGTTCTATTCATTCTATTCATTCTATTCCTGAACCTTCCTGTAGATACCATAATCAATTCTCCGAACCTGAAGTGTTTTACTCTCCATTGCCAGTAGATGTCACCAGTTGTCTCTTTCTATTGCACGTAACAATATTATAAATGTAATGTATGGATTTTCAATATAAACACAAAAGTGAGGTTCGGTACGACCGAAAAATTTTAACGCCCTGAAACGTTCCAAGTTAAAAATTCCAGATTGGATTATTTCACTTCTTTGTTTTTAAAAAAAATCTGTAAAAAATGTACATTTTAAATTTCTTTCTATTTTATTTAAGACTATCCGGATAAAACTAGTTTGGTTGCTTCTATATACGGTAATAAAATTGATAAAAATAATAAAATTGCTTTATTATTTACACTTTACTTCAAATTAAAATTGGGCATACAATGAAAATGAAAAGGGTCGTTAGGTGTTAGTCAACCTCCAGAATGGGGAAACGAGCCACAATAGGTTGGGAACCATGCTTTAAAGGATAGCAAGACGATTTTAAGCGTGAATTACAATTACGACTGATCTGTCGACATCGACTTGATTTTAAGTCGAAGTCGACGCTGTGGTGGAATTTGTAATTGAATTAAAGCTTCAACTGCTTGAACAAACCAGCAGTCCCGACTTCTGTGATTGAACTGAAGTTGACCACAGGCGGCACCAACTTTGCACTTTGAGCAAAGTATAGTTTCAGTCGTTGTCGCAGTCAAAGTTGAAGTTGCAATTGTATCTTGTGACATGTATTTACCATTTGAGCAAATTCGAAGCCGAAGTCGCAGTCGTAATTATTCACGCCTTATTTTGGTACAAACCTTACTCAATGGGTGCGTTCACCGTATTTTCGTTCATCGTATTTTGGAGAATAAAATGTAGCGAAGTGTTGTGTTACCATGGATACGGATGCAAGAACGACAATAACATGGCAACTTTATAGGTTAACTTATACAGTTCGAGCATTTATTATATTTTTCTCAATGATTGTTAGTAAGTTATGTAAATAGAGGCAATTAAATGGTCTTTCCAAAGTTAAAAGTATTATTTTATACAGTTATAAAGGCTATCTTATTTTATTTTAAATGAAAAAATCTTCGTTGATTGTTGGAATGATACCATGTCTATTGGCTGCCTTTATGATAAAACGGCATTAATAGGAGTTCAACCACAAAGTTTTTATTTTATTGTTTTGCCTAGTACTAGTAGGATGGACTAGTTTTGTTCTCTTCATGCCCTACATAGAACGATTCTGTTGGTTCAGTGTTTATTATTTCTTCTTTAATAAATTTCACACATTTTTGTATCTATGATTTATGTAATCCGCCAGGAATTTACACTATATTTAAAGCCTTTAAGTATAAACGAATGGATTCTAAATAAAATCTGTATTAGGTTAGATTGGAAAATTATAATAAAATAACAATATTAAATCTTCTAGGATCATTGTATTGTATTTATTCGTTTCAAATTTTTATTCGTACATATGCGAACATATTTTATTATTTTATGTTAAAAATCTCGAATTCTAAAAACTCAAAGTTTTTACTACACTACGCTACGCTTTCTTTCGTTCACCGTGGCAAAGTGGGTAGCGTAGTAATTAACTGTCAAAGTAATTCTTTTGACATATGTTTACTACGCTACGCCAACACTACGCTACAAGATGCTATCGTGTCGGTGAACTACTGACTTATAACAATGGACTGAGCGTATTGCCATTTTGCTATAGGAAAGAATGGCACAAATTTTAGAGTTCTCCCTTTCGCCCTATGGCAGAGTTGGAGCTACCAACACAAAATATTGCTTACTGAACGTTTACTTATGCCATTTGATGTATTTATGTTGGCTGCAGATGCAATCACCGCAGAAAGAATAAGGTAAAGATAGTGTTTACCATGCGCCGTCTCTCTTGCCCATACGCAGGATTCAGTTAAGAACAACTTTTGAAAATTAAAGTCAGAATTAGTTTAATTTCTTAGAATAGTGCTTATAAGCGATTAAAATATCACTTGGACACAATAAAATATATTTTTTTTAATTTAATTCGATTTACGGGTGTAAAATTTCATCTGATTGGTTGAGTTTTACATATTTTTGTGTAGTAAACGTTTTAAAGGGTGCTCTAACGGTGATATACAGAAACACAAAATTTTTTGTGCCACATGAAATAGCAAATCGCTCAGTCCATTGTTATAAGTCAATGCGGTGAACGCACCCAATATGTCGATATAAGAAATGTTGTTATGGTCGTAGCATATTGTATATAGCAATATGCTACACTGAGCTAGATACACGTCTAAGCGACCCGTAGCAGCACGAGATGGACGCGAACTGTCTTCTGTATGGACGGAGATCGAAACACTCCGAACGCAAGCTCCATCAAGTTGGCCGGTCAACTTTTACTTTTTTAATTTTTTATTGCACTATCGATTTTTGGTCGTTTGTTGGTGTTTGTTGGCTCCATCAAGTTGGCCGGTCAACTTTTACTTTTTTAATTTTTTATTGCGCATATCGATTGTTGGTCGTTTGTTGGTGATTGTTGGATTAATTTAAACGTTTGTTGGTTAATAGTTTTTTCGAAAATCTAAAAAGAAAATTCACCATCAAGTTAGCCGGAAATTTCTTATTTTTATTTTAAATTTATTTATAACCAGCTCAATCAATGCGTAATCGTTTGTTGGACCCGTTTTTATTAATAACATCGTTTGTTGGTCCCTCAATTTTTCGCTAATTGCAAAAATAGTTTACCTAATAAGCTACACATGAAGTTAGCTACATCTGAAGCTAGCTACACATGAAGTTGTGGCTGATATTAGCCAAATAATAATTTTGTAGCTGAAGTAAAAGTCTTATGTCGATTTCGATGGGACTTTGGTGCAACACCAGTATTGCATTTTTTCCAGCAGTGCAACACTCAAAATGTTCGATGGGACAATTTTTATAGCAGAAGTGTAACACAAGCTTTGCACTCACTTCCCCTACTTTGCACCGGATATTTTCTTGGTGTTACAAAGCCATATCGAGGTCGAATTGTCATCTGCTCTGTCAAAGTGTACTGTCGCGATTATTTGTGAAATTTTGGAGTTAAATGAATTAAATTTTTTTATTTGGTTAATTGGCTTTAAGTTAAAAAAAAAATTTGTTTCTATATATCAATAAACAACATTTATTACGTTTGACAGTTCCGTGCATATAATACGTGTGTCAACAAATACAAGGAATATGACAGAAATATGTTCGATGGACTTCAGTTCTCCCAGTTCTCCGCTGCCAGAAAAAGTGCAAAACTGAAATGGTCCCATCGAAATCGACATTATATTTCATGTATTGACAATCAACTGTAGCTCCATCAAATTGGCTGGTCAACTTTTACTTTTTTAATTTTTACCACGTCAACTTTTACTTTTTAATTTTTTATTGCACTTATCTATTGTTGGTCGTTTGTTGGTGTTTGTTGGCTTAATTTAAACGTTTATTGGTTAATAGTTTTTTCGAAAATCTAAAAAGAAAATTTACCATCAAGTTAGCCGGAAAATTCTTATTTTTAATTTTATTTTATTTATAACCAGTTCAATCAATGCGTAATCGTTTGTTGGACTTGTTTTTATTAATAAAATCGTTTGTTGGTACTTCAATTCTTTGCTAATTGCAAAAACAATTGACGTAAGCTACTACACATGAAGTTGTAGCTGATATTAGCCAAATTATAATATGCACCTGAAGCTGCAATAACACCAATATGATAACGAAGTAAAGCCACAAGGAATATAGAATACACGTTATTCTCGGTATGAACCACGTTCCACCATTTTGTCTGGAATGAAAATAGTGGTGGCGTAAGTGTGTGTCTAATATGTGTTCTATATATCGAAAAATAAGAGAATCTTTGATATCTTAATAAATGTGGCAATAAATTAAATTAAAATTGTGTATATAAGGTAAAAAGTTGTAGTTTCAAGTTCAAGTGAAAATGTAAACAGAAAGAAAAATAATTGTTTCATGTCATAAATGTATTAACATAATAACGATTTTGTAGCAGTAAAATATTTAATTAATTCGTAATTAATCGTTTTGTGTTTTTTTTTCTTTTTTACTGCATTTAAATTACATTTCATGCTATTAAGTAAAATTCTGTACGAATAGTCACACATAAACTAGGCATCGTCAGGTAAATGAATAGATATGGTATATGAATAGATATGTAAGGCGAATGTATTCAGTATAACCTGTGTATTTGAAGACAACTTGATTGTTAAACATTTTCATACCTGTGAATTTTATTTAAAAATGACGATGACTAGATTATGAAAGTTTTTATGTCATAAGTTAGCATTCTGAAATCATCTCACGTAGGTACGTTGTGACTATTCGTCACTGACATGTATAACACATAGACCGCTGACACAACTGAAATCGTTTACATTTTCATGTGATCACTTTTCTATAGTTGTCTCTTTTCGGCTTAATGACTGGATTCCATTGAACTTGAAATAATAATTTCTGTACTAAATCCACCATAGTTCAGTTTCAGTTCAGTCGATTTGCCAAATGAACATATAGAATAGAAGTAGATGGCAATATACCATTTGTAATCCTTTTTCTGTCCGCTATAGCTACTTTTAGGGATAGCAGACAAATATTGCTTAATTTTATTTCCATAAAAATCGAGTTTAAGGAATATTTGATGTTATAGGAGATAAGCTTCCAATAAAAATAATAAGTTGTAACATGACTGTTAAAGTAAAAATGAAACTTGAAATTATGATAGTTTTTACACCCCTGCCAACAAAAGTGGACCCATATGAAATACAAGATCAAGCAGTCCATCAGCACGTTTACATGAATACTTGAGTACTTGACTTGAAATCCACTTGAAGCTCAGGTAGGGAGTTTGATTGAATTAATTCCAATTACTTGACTTGAGTTCTTCTTGAATTTAATTTTCCAATTATTTAAGTTGAAACTTACGCCCTGAATACGCATTTTCATAATATTTTGATGACGTCAAGCATTACTTCAAGTATACTTCAAGTATTCATGTACTGCATGTTATACATTGTCAGTTATATTCGAACTGAATTTTACTTTATGGAATGAAAAATAATTTAAATGCAGTAAAAAAACACAACAAGGCTAATTATGTATTAATTAAATATTTTACTGCTACAAAATCGTTATTATGTTAATACATTTTTGACATAAAAAAATTAGTTTTGTTTCTGTTAAATTTTCATCTTTACATCTTTTTACCTTATTGAACTTAAGGCACTTTCACATCAAAACCGAAAAACTCAATTTATTCCATTTTAGAACAAGATTTTTGCTCCAATGATTAATAAAATCATGGGAAATAGGATAACTAATAATTTTATTTCAAATTTTTGTGAAAAACAAAACTGTAATCTATTTTCAACCGAAAAACGAAATTTCGATTACATCTTCTTTTCGGTTTCCACATGTGGAACGTTTCAGGACGTTAAAAAATTTCGGTCGTACCGAACCTCACTTTTGTGTTTATATTGAAAATCCATACATTACATTTACAATATGGATAGGGATTTCGAAGTAAAAACGAAATATGCTTTTTCGTATGAGCTCTCATCATACAACTTGTATGATAATTAAATGTTAATAGTATTTAAAGAAAAAAAAGTTTTCGATTTTTGGTATGAATGCAAAAGCAAGTTTTCAAAGTGAAGTGCCTTTACTTATGGTAAAAGCTTTATAAAAAAACATCTAAAATATTCGAAAGTTTCATTTTACACACAATTTTAGTAATTTATTGGCATATTTATTAAGATATCAAATATTTTCTTATTTGTCTATATATACAGTACATATTAGACATAGAGTGACGCCAACACAATTTCGTGGTTCGTACCGAGAATATCGTGTATTCTATATTCCTTGTGGCTTTACTTCGTTATTATGTTGGTGTTACTGCAGCTTCAGCTGTAAAATTATAATTTGTGTAATATCAGCTACAGCTTCTTGTGTAGCTAGCTTCACGTGTAGCTTAGGTAAATTATTTTTGTAATTAGAGAAGAATTGAGGGACCAACAAACGATTTTATTAATAAAAACGAGTCCAACAAACGATTACGCATTGATTGAGCTGGTTATAAATCAAATTAAATTAAAAATAACAATTTTCCGGTTAACTTGATGGTAAATTTTCTTTTTAGATTTTCGAAAAAACTACTATCCAACAAATGTTTAAATTAAGCCAACAATCACCAACAAACGACCAACAATCGATATGCGCAATAAAAAATTAAAAAAGTAAAAGTTAACTGGCCAACTTGATGGAGCCAATTCATTTGACTAATTGAAAAATATCACCATCTTTTGCTAATTCTTGAAACAGTTCCTGTAATTTTTCTTCCTCGCACATCTCAAATTTTGTTCAGTTAACCACAAGAATACCGCATCTATAAAGCCAAATATTTGACACAGCCAAACTTTTCATTTAAAATTAACGTGCGGCGAAAGTATATATTTATTCATCTTCTTAAAGTGACAGGATAAAGGAATTTTACAATAATTTTGCTAAAAGTCAATGTTTAAAAATATTTATTTTATAACCCACCTTTTTTTCATAGAAATCCAAATTAGTATTTAGAACGACAAAATCAACAGGAAAATTGGTCAAATTATTAAAGGGTGAACTAAACAACAAGACGGCGCTACGTGCCATACAAGCAACGAAACCATTGATCTTTTACGGGAAAAGTTTCCGGACCGTGTTATCTCTCGAAGAGGTGATCACAATTGGCCACCGAGATCTTGTGACTTAACACCTTGCGACTTCTTCCTTTGGGGCCACGTGAAAGAGAAGGTCTACGCCAATAGCCCAGCGTCGATTCAAGACCTAAAGATGGAATTCGTGAGGCTATCGAGGACATAGGGCAGCCACTTTGCGATTTGGTTATGGAAAATTTCATGAAAAGGATATGGTCCTGTAGGCGTGGTCGTGGTGGTCATTTGGCTGATGTTATTTATTTATTATAATGAAATAAAGATCCATCATTTATCTCAAAAAATGGCATTTTTCTTTGAATATCAAAATAACACCTCTTATTGGAAAACCAGTTACAATAGAAGTATATGTAAGTAAATTTACTTACGTAAAGCGAACGCGCCCTTTAATATAACGGGGTACACAAATTAACACATTTTCCATGAGCCAGAATTGAGTTAGGATTGAGTTAGCGTTAAGTTTTGCTGGCTGAGTTAACTCGATGCTGTTTCCATGAACGGCTTGAATTGAGTTGACATATAATATATTTCATACAAAGTTTCTGGATTTGTATTGAATAAGCTACCCATCCGCACTAATCTAACTAATACTTACACAAAACCCAACTCAACCCGACTGGTTTCGTGGAGTTAATATGGATTGAACGAAACTCAACTCAATTCTCGTTTCCATAAGCGCTAATTCGGATCCAATTCGGATTGAACTCTGCATGGAAACATAGTAGCTGTGTTCTTTTGTGTACCTTGCTCTAGAACTCCCATACATTGGAGAGAACTATTTGCTCTGTGGATTGAAGCGAACTATTTGTGCTGTTCGCTTCATTTAAATCTTCTATGAAAATGTAGGGGCGCTGTTCTACAATTTTCTAGTTGTAGAAGTTGGTAAAACTCAACTGAAAAGAAAATGCTTGACATTTGTCATATTTGAACTGTCACAATAGAACATAAAACATACCTATTTACATTTTAATTGAAATATTTTGTCTACTTTAAACTTAGGTGAAGAGTTCCTGGTGCCAACAAAAATTTACGTAAGCGCAATAAAACCTCTGCTGGAAGAGAAGTGTATAAAAGCAATGGCACATATTACTGGAGATGGATTAATTGAAAATATTCCTCGTGTCCTCACCAAAGAACTCGGAGTTCATCTGAATGCGAACAATTTTCATATTGTTCCTGTTTTCGGTTAGTTAGCAGAAAGTGGTAATATTACTCATCATGAAATGCGACGAACGTACAACTGTGGTCTTGGAGTTGTCCCAGTTGTCCTAATTGTTGATTCCAAATTTGAAAACGTAATCATGGAACATTTGCGTTTTACGCATAAAGCTTGGCGTCTTGGGTATGCAACGTGCTGAAAGTGCTAAAATTCCTGCTCTGTATATATCTCACAAAGATTACAAGAGTAGAGAGGAATTCGATGATGCTATGACGAAAAAGTTAGATGAATACAAAATTGATATAATTTGTTTGGCGGGTTTCATGAGAGTTTTATCAGAAAAATTTGTTGAACGATGGAAAGGAAAACTGATCAACATCCATCCATCTCTTCTCTGGTGAAATAATAGTTCAAGAAAAAGTACCGATTTTGCTTGGTGACGATGAGGATGCGCTTACAAAGGAATTCAAAAGGCTGAGCATTATGCATTCCCTAACCCTCTTAAGCTGGTAGCTACGGGAATAGCATCATTAAGTGAGACAGGAAATACAATTTTTAACTATTAAGTCTGTAAATGCTTTTAATCTAGATGACGTACTTTTTATTATTGTTTTTGTTAAGACTATCAACATAAATTTATTTCTGTTATGATTTTAATCTTATTTACATCTTTCGTCAGTTGTTATACCTTAGATGATGAAATCCTAGAGTATACAAGTTTATCATTCCATTTGTAACGCAAAGAAATAATTATGGTAGAGCAAAATGGATTGGACACCTTCGAATAATAATAAAAGTTGTTGATTTTTGCATGTCCGTTCGTCTGTCCGTCCTCACGAGAAATCGGGTATCTCCTTCGTGGGTTTCCATACAAAAGTTTCATTTTTCACTATATATTTGGACAACGTCTGAGAACGAGTTAACGTAGAGAGCTAAAATTTTGTACACGGCGGGTTCATAAAAATAGTAAATATAATTTTAAAATGGGCTAAATCGGACAACCAGTTCTTGGTGTTGTCTAATAAAAATTTATGATTTTTACGTCCTAGACATTTTTATTGAGCTGAAAAGTTCTTCAGAATATGAAATTGACTTTTTACTGTCCGAGGAACCGTTCTAGAAATATATGCGAAAGCCCACTTCAAAAATCAAACTTGCACAGATGGGTACCATACGAAATTACATACGGGCATTCATCTAGGGTATTATAAGAATTGGTCTTAGACCAATTCTAGCTTTTTTACTTGTTATTTTATTTTTTGTTAACAAGCCTATAATTTTGTTTAAATATACACACTACTAATAAAACAAGGTTTACAATGGTATAGGTTTCATTTTGGGCTTAGGTAAATGAAAGCAGATATGGGGCTTACCGATTGTGATAATAAAACTAGATTAGTGACTTGTTAAAAAAAAAAAAAACCTTAATTAAACTCGAAAAATGATTGGAAATCCAAAGTTCAGGATTTAAAGCGCTGCATCTCCCGAGTGGAGAGAAGTATGGCATCTAATGGCGTATAGCAACCCTCCAAAGTACATTAATTTGCAAAAATACAGGATGTTTCATAAAAAAAATGAGCTAATATCTTTCAACTCTTCGTAACTATTCCACCCATTACCCGTTGGCTCAAAATATATGGTTTTTTTTCCATCAAGCTCTATCGAACAACTTACGTAGAACAGAACGCCCCATTTAATATTAATAAATGAGTAAACATTAATCAAAATCATAAAATATTTTATTTGTATGCATTTAACCTTAATATCATTTTACAAAATTATTTCAAATACTGTCCTATTTTATTAAATCGTTTTGCACACTGCTAAGAATATTCTAATTAAAAGTATATTAACAAGTTGATTAAACAGAAAAGATTTTAATTAATTATGTATTTTTGATTCTACAAAAAAAATCCATGCGAAAATATCGATCGATTAACAACAAATTACTTTTTTATTCAATATACAACACTTTCAGATTTAATTTTAATATTAAGTGTTTCCTATGGCCGGTTTCACAGTCCAGCCTTAAGCCAGAGCTTAGCTAAGCCACGGGTGTGGCTTAAGCCCAGAACTTAAGCCTACTCGGTTTCACAGCACTCGGTAAACTGAGGCTTAGTTAAGCCGGAGATGAACGTTTTTAAGTTGTCAGCACTGCGGTAATTGTGAATTTTTGTAAGGAAAATTCCCATTGTGGATTAAGGGCCGTATTCACCAAGCCATTTAATACAAATTTAATTTTAATTTAATTATTATTGAGGGACCGCAATTAAATTATTGTAGCTATTCACCAACCTTAATAAAATAAATAATTTCGGACATTTCGGACTATCAGCTGCAAGATTTCCGAATTTGGCAAGTGACAGTTCTCGTGACAGTTCATGTAATTTAAATTTTATTAAAGAAGTTTTTTAGTATTATTTAAATAAAGACGTTTTTATGTATTATTAAATATAATTTATAATATATGTACAATTTGTTTTAATTAAAAATAGCCCATATTAAGCAATTCACATATTAAAAATGATTTTAAAAAAATTTGCAATAACTGAATTACGCGCAGAAAAATCGGTCTGAGTATTCCTAATATTCATTTGAGGTTGCTGTAGGTTGTCAAATACAATTTCGATTGGTGGAATTTTCCTGTCTCTTAAAAGATTGTTTAAAACAGCTGTCGCAACAATTACTCTGTTGTGGGCGCTACTCGCATTTCTAAAAAAGAAAAATCAAATCAAAATCGAATCATATATGATTTCCACTGACACGTATATAAATGGACTAGTCATTGAACCAAAAATCCATAGCAGTGATTAAGATTAAATTAATTTGTATTTACTTTTTTTTAATGCACTTGAAACTAAAAACCGTGGTTCTATTCACTGAAATCGTAATATATCTACACAGTTAAATTCTTGCTTCTTCAAACTTTTAACAGCACTATTAAAATTATGACATTTGACTGCATGACACTTCAATCAGCTGACATCGAAATTAAATTTATTTAAGTGAGGGTAAGGCCTCACTTAAAATTAAATTAAAATTAAATTTTCATTAAATCGACTCAGTAAGTGTGGTTGGTGAATAGCTTTAATTGAAATTTTTTTTAATTTTTCTTGGTGAATACGGCCCTAAAAACCAAGCGAAAGAAGATTTTTTTATTTACCAGTGTGTTGTGGTTTTTATATGGAAGGATATCAAACCCAAAAGCCATTGTTGCAGAATGTTTCGACAATGTAAACCATCATAGCTGAATGTGTCTACAGTCGGAACCGAGAATAAAAATCAGCGTCATCCCATTTCTCGAAATATTGTGGGCGCTTTCTTATAATTTTTTCACGGGTCACAGTCACGTTCTTCGCCGCCTATATTCCATGCATCAGATAAATAACTCATTTTTGTCTTAAACTGTTTGGTTTCTTCCTAAAATGCCAAATGGAATGCTGACACTAGCTACCAGACAGTACTCAAAACTGCTAACTGGATAACTATTGGAAAATTTCAATTTAGTTTTAAAGTATAACTTTTGAAATATGCACGTTCGTTTAATAACAGAAATTATAATATTTAGGAAAAATACATATTTGGCAATAATTTTCTATGTGTTTCACAGCAACATCTGAAGCTTAAGCCTTCGAGATGACGGGCTTAAGTTAAGCTTCCCTTAAGCCAGTACTTTCACTTAAGCGTGGACTGTGAAACCGAAATATTTATTAAGCCTTAGCTTAAGCCATCGCTGTGGCTTAAGCCTTGACTGTGAAACCGGGCACTAGTAACCTGTGTCCTAAAGAATTTTAACAACTTAATTTTTTTTTTGTTTTCACCTGTAACTTTTTGACAAGAAGTAATCATAAATAGTGCCAACTGCTGGACATAAAAATCTTGTTCTCTTGAGGCGTTCTTTTGTGTATCTCTTGTTCTGCTCTGTTCTGCGGACACAAAAGAACACAGCTAGTATATGATGACATCCAATTTTTACAGAAATTGTGTGAGGGGAACTTTCGTTAAGTTTAAATATCCAATTTTCCGAAGTATAGGCTGAACCACAATGGAAGTAAATAACTTCACGAAATTAAACAAGACTGAGGTTTACTTACAAAAAATTGATACTTTTAGCCTAAATATATATCACATTCCAGAAGAGTTATTATCTTGATATTTAATGTTTTCAATTTTGAAAAGTGGTAAAAGTGAAAAAATTAACAAATGGAAGTTGATGTAATTGATGATTTGTACTTTCTATTAATTCGCAGTGCTTGAATGACATTTTATGTGTTAAAATTTAAAAAGTGGTAAAAGTCAAGAAATTAATAATTGGAAGATGATTTAATTGAAGATTTGTGCTTTCTATTAATTCACAGTACCATTTTTATTACATTTTAAGTTATACATTGCACTTTTAATCATTTAGTAATAATTTAACTGTTTGACACTTCACTTTCTTACGGAATGAGCAATTCTTACCGCACCTTTACCACTGACTTATAACAATGGACTGAGCGATTTGCTATTTCATGTGGCACAAAAAATATTGTGTTTCTGTATATCACCGTTAGAGCACCCTTTAAAACGATTACATAAAAAACATGTAAAACTCAACCAATCAGATGAAATTTTACACCCGAAAATCGAATTAAATTAAAAAAATGTATTTTCTTGTGTCCAAGTTATATTTTAATCGTTTATAAGGAATTAAACTCATTCCGACTTTAATTTTCAAAAGTTATTCTTAACTGAATCCTGCTTATGGGCAAGAGAGACGGAGCATGGTAAACACTATCTTTACCTTATTCCTTCTGAAGTGATTGCATCTGTAGCCAACATAAAAACATCAAATGGCATGAGCAAATGTTCCCGAATGCAATATTATGTGTTGGTAGCTCCAACTCTGCCATAGAGCGAAAGAGAGAACTATAAAACTTGTGCCATGCTTTCCTATAGGAAAATGGCAATACGCTCAGTCCATTGTTATAAGTCAGTGACCTTTACTGACTGCAATTTGACTTTTAAATTTAACGAACGTTCCCCTCTGTCGAGTTAAAGTTAATTTGTGTACGCCTGTTAAATTAAAGGGCGCGTTCGCTTTAAGTAAGTAAATGTACTTACGTTTACTTCTATTGTGGTTCAGCTTTATAATGCGCTAAGAATCGCTCATTCCTTACCCCACGGTTACACCTGCAAGTACAGCTTGCATGCAAGCCTCCCTTCCAACACGATTTTTAACTTGACAGCGGAAGGCAGTTCGGTTGATGTCTTATCAGCTTGCATGCAAGTTCATTTAAAAAATGGCATTGAGACGTAAACTCTTGCGTATATTGGAAAATTATGGAAGCATCACAATGATAAAAACCCAAGAAAAAAGGAAAATGAAGGTGTTGGTAAATGATGTATTGCAAATAATCCCAGAAAATTTCATTTTCCCGGTATAAATTTATGAATTTCTCTCAAGCATTTCGTTTCCGCCATTTTGAAAACTGTATAAATGTCAAATTACTATCTCCCAGCTGCCATGGTTTTTCAGCATGCAAGTTCGCTGAAAGCTGTACTGCCAGCATGGCAGTAGAGGTTACACGTGCAAGAAGTATGGCAGTGCAAGTTGCATGCAAGCTGTACTTGCAGGTGTAACCTCGGGGTTAAGAACGCGATGTGTCGAAACAATTAAATTTTTACTAAATGATTAAAAGTGCAATCTAAAAGTTAAAATGGAATAAAAACGGTACTGCATATTACTAGAAAGCATATCTTCAATTAAATCAACTTCCATTTGTTAATTTTTGAACTTCTACCACTTTTTAAAATTTAACACACAAAATGTCATTAGGGCACTGCGAATTAATAGAAGGCACAAATTTTCAATTACATCAACTTCCATTTGTTAATTTTTTCACTTTTACCACTCTTTAAAATTGAAAACATTAAATATCAACAACAATATCTTACGGAATGTGATATATAATCAGGTTAAAAATATCAATTTTTCGTAAGTAAACCTCAGTCACAGTATATATCATACAGTAGCCCAGCTCTGTCAAAACTGTCAAGTGAGTAGGATGCTTCTATAAAGAGACTATACTTTCTCTTTCAACAGTTTTAACTAACACACTAGTCAATTTTTAATACATGGATTCCTATGTAAATCTAAAGTGGAAGAAAGAGAACTGATGGCATTCTTAAACTTTTACTACAGGGAAAGAGGCAAAATGACACCACTTTACCGTCAAACAGCTGTTTAGTAATGGAACAATACATTTGTCGCCGATTGCCGATATGTGTACATACATAAAACTAATACTTCCGTCAACGGTCGTGCAGCTAGCTACTGTTCGCCCATTTATGTCCGTATCATACTTAATAGTTCCCTCTAGTGGGAGAAATTTTAAGGTTATGTTTTTTTAATTGAAATTCTAAAATTCACTTTTCAGTAGTTAGTTCTAAGCTATTCTAGTGTATGATATATACTGTGCCTCAGTCTTGTTTAATTTCGTAATGTTATTTATTTGTATTGTAGTTCAGCCTTAACTTAACGATGACAATGAGGAATAACGAAAAATCGGAAAAGGATTATGGCAGACCTATTTTAATTTAAGTTCAGTGGTTTCTTCCGGTGATTTCTTTTAATTTGACAGCCGCGGGAAACGTGTTTCGTTCTTTCAAGTGATAAAATTCTGCAATGGCAGTCGGGAAAAATAAGGGTTTGTCTAAAGGTGGCAAAAAAGGCGGTAAAAAGAAGGTTGTGGACCCTTTTTCACGTAAGGATTGGTACGATGTGAAGGCCCCAAATATGTTTGTTACTCGCCAAGTTGGAAAAACTTTGGTAAATAGAACTCAGGGGACTAAAATCGCTTCTGAGGGTCTGAAGGGTCGCGTGTTTGAGGTATCCTTGGCAGACTTGCAAGATGATCATGACGCCGAACGATCTTTCCGTAAATTCCGATTAATTGCTGAGGATGTACAAGAAAGAAATGTGCTTACCAACTTTCATGGCATGGATTTGACTACAGACAAATTGAGGTTAGTTTTGCTATATGATAATGTGTAAATTGTAATTTATTTTAGAACAGAATATTGTTTTAATCTTCAAAATAAATAAAAAAACGTAATAAAATGACTTCAAGGATTGCATTTAAGATACATGTAAAAATTCGTCTTGAAGATACTAGGTCTGTTTACAGAACTCTAAAAAAGTTTAGAGCAGAGCAGGAGCGTGTTTTTAAAGTCTTCAAATGTGCACATTTGATCATTTGTGCACAAATAAGAGTTTAAATCCTCTGCGATTCATTTGCCATGACTGCACAGGCACACGAGCATAAATGAATGAATCGAGAGAGCGTCAAATGTGACGACTTTAAAACCACGCCCCAACTCAACTTTTTTATAGTAGAGCAGGATGAAGCAGGGCCTGTTCAATATTACAGCTATAGCTGCTTTGGGCACAGGGAAATAATGATAAATTTAAAACTTCTTGAAGTGGTAACCATTTGCGATAGAGACAATCATTATTTCTGGTCGCTCATTGTAATTTAGGTATAGCAATTGTTTTTGTTTCGTTTTGCTGTAATGTGTATCTACTAATGTAACTTGCTATGATGTGCCCAGCGCTCTGCGTGCCTTTGGCATGGGTGCTCAAATAAATGGATGTTTATGTTATGTTTAATTCAATATAAAATTTCGCAATTCAATACAAACAGCTTTTGACAATTTACACATAGAAATTGCAAAGCATAAAAGCAGCTTTTGGCTGTCCAAATGTCGCAGCCGCTTTTTCTTGCTATGGCTAAATTTGACAGTTTTCAAAGTGTTGCTCTACTGTGCTATCAAAGCATAAGACAAAAATCGACCACTAACCGATTTTCTTCAAACTTTGTGAATAACTTACAATTGGCTCGCAAATCACAAATATCACAATTATTTTTCACGGAAACTTACACTTTCCGAGATATTTCACTTTTAAAATCACATACGTTCACTTGTTTTTGGGTGCGTTTTTATTTATTTATTATTTGAGAACATCCCATTTTAAACAAAATTTACATTTGTGCATTTTGTGTTTACATTTCCTACTTTTGGCTGGTTCCACTCAGTCAGCTCAGTTGGTATAAAAGTAGAGAGTTTGGTAGAGTATATAATATAATGATAAAATTACAATAAAGAAAACAATGAGTACATTAAATATAATACTCTTTGAACATATTAATAATAATAATAATACTTTATTAGTTTAAAAACTCATTATGTACACAATATTGACTTATTTTATATTTTAAAGTTAATTTACATATTACTCTTAATATATTGCAAACTTCCTCTTTTAAAATTATTAAATCTTGTTTCTTGTTTTAAATCTGTTGGTAACGCGTTATACCTTTGTAAGCCCTTATATAACAGAGAATTCTGCGCAATGGTACTTCTTCGTAGATTCAAACGAAAGTTAACTTCAGCTCCTCTCAAATTATATGGTTGTATGTCTGTTACTAGGTTTAATTTACTGCGCAAATATTCAGGTAGACGACCAGATTTTACCTTGAATATGAACAGCAATACACTCAGTTCAATTCGCTCTTTTAACCTCATCCACTTTAGTGCTTCTAGCATCCATCTTATTGGTGTATACCTGTTGCATCGTAATATACACCTCATCGCTTTGTTTTGTAGCTTCTGCATCCTCTCGATCGCTCCTTGTGAGCATAAGAATAAAATTGTTGAACAATATTCGAAGTGTGGTCTAACGATACTAATGCAAACATGTATAGCTGTCATTATTGATAAATTTTTTCCTTATTCTTTTAAAAAAGCCTAACTTTTTTCCAATTTTCTTGCATACGTAATCCACATGTGCATTGAAATTCAAATTTCTGTCTAATATTACTCCTAAATATTTCATCTCGTTTACATTTTCTATCGGCTCACCATCAATTTCAATTTCGATATCACAGTTTATCTTTAGTGCCATAAATTTTGTTTTTTGCAAATTCAGCAATAATTTATTCATTTTTAGCCATTTACTTAAAGCCTTTAAATTCTGATCTAACTGCCATTTGACTTGAGGTAAGTTACTTCCAGTTATATATATTAGTGTGTCATCCGCAAATAAAACAGGCTTTACTACCTTAATCACATTTTCCATATCGTTAATATATATAAGAAACAATAATGTTCCATGTACCGATCCCTGTGGAACTCCCAGTGATATTTCCTTTTCTCCTGAAATTAATCGGTTTACTTTTGTTTTTTGTGTTCTCTCTTTTAGGTAACTTTCAAACCATTGAGATTCTTTACCCAAAATTCCATATTTACGTAATTTTTTCAAAAGAATTAGTCTATCAATCGTTTCAAATGCTCTTTTGAAATCCAAAAATACAGCTATTACAAACTTGTTTTTATTCATTTCCTCTTTCCATTCCTCTATGACTAGATTTAATGCTGTTTCACAATTATGTCTTTTCCTGAAACCTCTCTGGCCGCATGTTTTCATGTCAAATAGTCTTTCGTTTTTTTAACGAACACATAGTGTCGATTTAATGTTGTCGGGCAGTTCTTTGTATATTTGCCCAGCGGTATTGAGTTGTTGGATCCTATATCTTGTTCTGTGGCTATGAAAATCAGTATGGAGTTCAACTACTGGATTCGTTTTTATATTTTTCCTCAATATGTTGAAAATAAATTTGGTCTTCAATTTGCACAATTTTTTTCAAGGTTGCCTGTTGTGTGTATTGATGAACAATATTCATGGCAGTGGGCCCTATTGATTAAAGTCTTGATATAAGCGTTGAGTCTTTTCGAGCATTGTGACCAGTTTATTAAGATTTAGCATATGTGTGGTCGACACGACATATACGTCAACAAATTAGAAGTTAACCTAATGGCAATACCATGTTGCTGTACACGATGGCTCCGACCGAATTTGTTGCCGTAACCAGAGTTGGGAATAATTCAACTATTGTCGTCGTTGTCATAATTTGATTTTAACAGCTCAGAGTAATGAGCAAAAAATCGTTTTTTTTTTATATCTTTTCCATATTGCCTAATAAATTTCAACAAGTAATTTTACCACCTACATATTTTGATATGTCAACAATCATAAGAAAGTCCGTGCCATTGGGTTAATTCGGCGACGTCGTCGTAAATTGTCGTGTCGGCATCATTGTATTTCGGCCTTAAGTTCGGGGTAGCCCTAGGTTTTTCAAAAAACAAGTTAGCCTAGTCCGGTGTAGACCTGGGTTTACCCGTGGTTTTCATTAAACAGGCCTAATATTTTTACACAGGGTAAAGTGGATGAGTAAGTTAATTGTTTTCTTTCATTTGTCATTTGAAATAATTCTTTCAGTTGTCAGGGCAATTTTTTAAAAAATAAAATAATGAATTTTGAGGTATAGTTTTATCATATTTAATGAATAAAAAAAAATAAATAAAACTGATTTCTAAGCTGATTTCATGGGCGCCATGTCGCCGTACTCTTTAATTGGCGGAAAGATTCACCTCGTAATTTTTTACTGAAACAAAAAACCAAAACAAGATTAAATTTATTATAAATTTTTCTTTCGTGTGAACTAAAAACAGACAGAAAAAATGTGGAATAAAAAAGTTAGGTGGGTTTAAAAAAAAAAAGCACCTTTGGTGCTATAATAATTATTTAAATAAACTTTTTGACGAATATTTTTAGTTCACTTAGAAGAGAATTTAGTACTGAATAAAAAAAAGCTTTGGTTCAATTAAATAGGTTGTTTAGTTTTTTAACTATCACGCCCACCAATTTGGAAAACTTGTGAAAATAAAAACTGGAGCAAAAGCGTTTCCACGTTTTCAATAGAAAAAAATATATGAAATTTGAGATACTTACGCTGATAATCTGCTAATCACCTATTTCTGTTCCATATAATAGTCCTTCTACTTAAACTGAATACAACCATGGATACAATAGTTAATTGAACGACCCCCCATTCCCTAACCTTTTCCAGGAATAGAATTTTGAATAGAAAGTGGCGAGCGCTCGCACACGTCGATCATGTCGTCGCTCGTCTGCTCCTGTTTCTATATTCATGGAAATATTTAGAATTGACCTCTTTAACTTACACATATTCTTACATAGTTTATCTATCGATTTAAACAATAAAAAACAAAGCATTTTCTAAAATTTCAATTCAGGACATCCCTTGCTGATTAACAACGCCGCGATAACGATAGTGATAAAGTAGCGACACAATTCCTTTCACACCAACGCGATAGATCACAGCGATAGTTAAATCATATGCCTGAACCAAATAGTAAAGACATTTGGGAAAAATTTGACGTGCTTTAAATGTTTCGGCTATACAGATGTTTGTTCGAAGAATACCACCAAATGTTTGCCTGATCGATTGTCGATTAAAGATTCGCTTTAAAACTTTACTTAATGCATCCTTTCGCAGGAAGGTATGCTCGACAAGAACCTCAGAAAGATTTTAGTACAATACTTAAATTTACACAGCCTTATAAGTAGATAATTGAAAACGCGCTTGGAATTTTGGCACAAAATGAAGAATTTTTGTGAAGCCTACTGCAACATAGTCTGAAACAAACCGCAAATGATTTAGAACCCTCTTAATAAAAAATGGAGGGTTTGATAAATTTTGAAGTTAATGGAAGAAGACTAACGGAAGAAATTTTCCAAATCCAACAACCTCACTTCGTTTAACACTTCCCACTTGTATCCTTGGCTCGATTTAGCTTTAGGGAAGGATACAATTAAACCACTCTAGTTGCGGTGTCCCCAGGGTCCCAGTGGCCAGGTCACCAATACTCTTAAGCTAACCCAAGATGTATTCAACTCCTTGGCAATATCAACCCCCACTTTGTCCTTTTTTTCTACTATTTTTATAATGTTTTAAATTCAGATCATATAAAATTGGGTATTTATGTGATTTTAATTCATTTTTTAACACCCAACTGAATTGCACTGATCTATTTTGATCTCACAGCTCGCGATAGATGACTAAAAAAGTGCATGCTGCGATAGACATTTAAATCGATGGTCAAACGCTGCAGAAATTCTTTGTATCGCTGTGGTTTATCGCGTTGGTGTGAGCGTTTACATAGAAAACGGGTAGAAAATTTTTACATTACATTTCCCCTGCTACATTACATTCCCCTCCTTATTTTATTTTTTAAGAAATCGCCCTGACAACTGAAATAATTATTTCAAATGACAAATGAAAGAAAAGAATTAACTTACTCATCCACTTTACCCTGTGTAAAAATTTAACTGGAGGAGAAATGCATTCAACTGTCAAATTTTTCTAGTCCGAGAAGTTAACATTAGGCCTGTTTACGTACTTCTCGGGAGTACGTGAACAGAGTTTGGGTGCTTTTGGGTGGAAATGTTATATTCATTCACACAAGTTTGGGTACGTGAACAGCCCTATGTATACACATTATGGGTAAAAAACTATCGAGTATGTGTAAAAACTTTCGAGTAAACATACAGACTTATTATCTTCAATGCCCGCTGAGGCTTAGCTAGAATTAATACAATTATACATCCATACTAAACGTCAGGCATGCGCATTACCATTTATGTGTATCAGGAGCACATTATATCCATACAGTAGAACAGCTGTCAAAACTGTCAGGTGCGTTGGATGCTTCAATAATGTGACTATACTTTCTCTTTCAACAGTTTTTAACTAACACACCAGTCAATATTTAAACAAACGCTCCTATATAAATCGAAAGTGGAAGAAAGAGCTTATCGTATGTGTAAACTTCTATTAGAGGGGCAGAATAACAAACAAAACTATTTGTTCCAATTCTCATGCCATTCAGCTTGGTAGAACTTAACTAACTAATTAGGTTTAGAAAAGAGTAAGTAAGTGATTTTATTTAGCATTTTGCTATTTGACATTAATTATTACATTTATTATTTTTTTGACGTGCTCTACTATTTTACTTTCAAATATTAGAATATTTTGAATATTCGTAATACTACGTGGCAATTCATTAAATTCCTTAAAGCCCTTGTTCTAGTATTCAACTAGACGATCGATATATTAAGTAACTTGTAAATAAAAATTTATATAGAAATAAAAATACGTATAAAGGGAAAACTTACATCAAATGATTCTGCATTTAAATATCGCTCTAAATTTTGCTGCATATTATCGCATAATTCTTGTTCTTGGTCCTAAATTTACAAATAGAAAAAAATAATTATACTTAGGAAATTCTTTTGATTTGAATATTTGTAAAATAGAATAATTATAGGGCGCAGTGCTGATAAAACACTACCTCTTTGTGCGAAAGGATTAGCGCGATTACGTCTCCAGTATTAACTGTAGTATAGCTGGCCGAGCTTCATATAAAATTTTCCATGAGTCTAAAAATTTACAGAAATTTGAATTAATTAATTAGTAATATATATTTCATGTAAAGAGTACACCAGATCTATAATCTTATAATAGTACTTCAAGATAACGGAACTAGTTACAGTATCTATTAATATATTTTTTTTTTATGTAAATAGGATCTTTATTTTGTGGCGCCTCGGCTCTTTTCAAAATACCTTAAAAATAGGTGGCAAAAGGCTCTACATTGTGTAAAAAAAAGACGCTAACTAAACTAATTGTTATAAAGGTCAATAGGGACAAATAAGAACACTTAAACAATTCAAAAAAACCAATATGCAATAAAACTGACACAATAACAATAATAATAATAATAAAATAATAAGAATGAATGAGTATAATAAACAGTATAATACATTAAAATATAGAATTATAAACTACATGATGGAATGAATACCAACTATAATTATAACTAAAAAAAAAAAAGTAAGAATAAAAACCAAAAATCTACAAAAGAAAAGAATGAAAGCATAAAAAAAAACACTAAAGATCTAAATTAATATATAAAATTGTTGCCAATAAACTGTCGTGTGAAAACACCGAGAAATGCAACTTTAGTAAGCTCTTGAACATGCGCAGGGAACCAGCGTTTTGTATGTTAGTTGGTAAATTATTCCATAAACGTATTCACTGGACAAAGTAAGAAATTTCATATACAACTGTGCGAAAACGAGGAAGCAGGAGATTGACATTTCTATCTGAACGTAAGCTGGCTATTCCTAGACTTATTGCAGAGTTGACTAAGGTCAAAGGAGAATTGTCAAGCAGAATACTGGGAAAGTCATTTGCACATAGCTTGCTGTTATGGATAATCATGTAATGTGATTTAATCGGATTCAGACTGAGTTGGTTCAATGACGCCCATTTGCTTATTTCGATGAGGTCACTGTTGAAACGTGAGAAGCAGTCCTCTACTAGTCCGATTGGTTTACTGAGGTAAAGCTGGACATCATCGGCGTACATGTGAATATCAACATCATGAACCACACCAGAAAGATCGTTTGTAAAGATGCTGAAAAGTAGTGTGCCAAGTATTGATCCCTGAGGAACACTGGCAAGAATCCTGACGGATTCGCCGATCTTAACTTGTTGGTATCTGCCTATCAAAAAGCTACGGATGAGTCGAGCAGCTGAAGAGGAGAACGCAAGAGGTTAGTAGTTTCTGCAGAACAATGTTACGATTGACTTTATCAAAAGCTTTGGAAAAATCAAGCAGGGCCAATACACTAATAAATCTCTTGTCGAGTGCTGCCCGCAAGTCATCTGTCACCTTCAATAAGCTGTAACACAGCTGTGCTTAGGACGAAATCCCGATTGCCATCTGGTTAAAAAGCGATTGTGCTCTAAAAATGTTAGCATCTGGGAATACATTAGTCTTTCCAGTACTTTTGAAAGGAAAGGCAGAATACTTATTGGTCGAAGATCATATCAACAGGTGGAGATATTTTAGGTAAGGCTAATACTGTAGCCACTTTCCAAGTGCAGGGGAAAACAGAGCGAGTTAAACACGAATTCAGGACATATAAGTTAAATGGTCAATAATTACGGGTAATAAGATTTTAAGAAAACGGGGAGAAATTTCATCGGGTCCAGTTGATTCGGAATGAATCAACCGAATATCATTAATTACATCACGAATTTACGGTCTTGAAAGAAAATAGAGTTGACGCGTAGTTATTAGACGTATTAAGAATAGGGAGAACATTTGCGAGAGCGGTAATCTCACTTTGCTGAGAGAAAAAAGCATTCAGTTTGTTAGGATCGAAATCGGAATTCCAGTTCGTTAATTTACCATAACCATCAGCAATCTTGAGATTACTCCAGAGTTTCTTCGATGGAAGATTTGAATCTAATGCGTTCGAGAAATATTTTTGCTTAGCCTTCCTTACTGCTAGAATAACTCGGTTGCGTGCTGTCTTAAACAATTGCTTTGTATACTGGGATTTAATACGCCGGTGAAGTTGATAATAATATTCCCTTTCTGAAATTAAAGAAGATATGTTAGGGGTAAACCAAGGAGAACCGGACACCTTTATTCACCTATTTACAATGGGCACATGACGGTCGAATAAGTATTTAATAAACTCTCTGAAAATTTAGACTTGTACGTTGACGGCTGTGCTTGTATAAATGGTACTCTAATTCAGGAGACTGCGTTCGCCAAATAGAGTCGATATATCAATGTTCTTAAAATCTCTGTATGAAACAGTCGAGAGCTCATCCGGCAAAAGCGGAATGTCATACGTCACAAACAAGATGTCATGGTCAAGGAAACTTGGTGGACTAATCTGGTTGTTAAAGCCAATGCTATCCAAATTGGAGGTTAGGAAGAGATTTAGCAGAGAGGGATTGGTTGTGTTCATATATGTTGGTAGTGAGTTTATTATATTCAGACAAAGCGACTGTACCATGGACTGAAAGTTGGCAGAAATTAAACTGGTGTAAAATATTGACGTTGAAATCACCTCCTACTATTACAAGATTATATTTGTGAACCCAACTAGAAATAATGGTCTCAAATTCTCTAGCTTCATCAACAGTTCTATCGATCATTGAACCGAGCGGACGTGTTTGTCAGATTAGAGAAAAATAAAAATATTTTGGTGGATTAAAGCGGAATTAATGTGTTAATTGACGTAGGAAATTATAATTGAATAGATTTTATTGATTGTGCGGAAAAGTGAATATAAATCTGTTAATCAGGTGATATTATTGATCTATTGGACGTGCATATGCATGCCAGCATAGGTAGCGGTGATTATATTGCATATATTCTCTGATGGCGGTGCGGCTTGTTGTGAATTAACGAGAAATATTAAATTACGGATATAGTTTTTTAAATAGTGATCTGGTAACCTGAAGTAGAAATTAAAAATGAATTTAAATTGCAAGAAATGCGATAAAGGTTTTAGTCGAAATGATGTAAAATGCATTTGTAACGGATTTTGCGGTTGTGCGGTACATATCAAATGTGTGGGTTTAACGGAGTACCTAATTAATACCATGAATTCAAACAAAAATTTGAAATTCATTTGTGATGATTGTGATAATGCAATGACAAGCGTAGCGGATAAAATTGAATGTGTGTTGCAAGGGTTAAATGAAAATAAGAGGTACATGCAAAAGCAAGAGGATGAAATGAAAATGTTATTGCAAGAAGTGAAAAAATTAGGTGAAGAAAAAAATAGCATGGTTAGAGAAATTAAGAAAATAGCGACTAAAAACGATAGTGGCAAAAGTTACGCTGATCAATTGAAAAAGAGTGAGGTGAGACCTGTTTTAATAAAACCAAAGGCTAAACAGAATAGCAATAAAACAAGAGAAGAAATTAAGGAAGTGATTGATCCGCGGGCTCTATCTTTAAAAATCAACGGTGTAATAAATAAAAATAACGGTGCAATCGCAATTGAGTGTGATAACAGTGAATCAGTGGGAAAGGTGGAACAGCAGGTTAAAAGTAAATTAGGAGATAAATATGAAGTAGAATCATTGATGCGAAAAAATCCTAAGGTAATTATATGCGGAATGAATGAAAAATTGACTGAGGAAGAAATTGTCCAAGCTTTGAGCATGCAGAATAATATTAAGGGGGTAAAAGTTTTAAAAATATTTGAAACACGTAAGACATCACAACACAAGCACACAAGGTACAATGGTATAGTTGAAGTAAATATGGAAATTTTTAAAGAAATAATGAAAGAGGGTAGGCTTAATATAGGATGGAGTAAGTGCATGGTTTATGAATGGCTAAATGTGAAGCGTTGTTTTCAATGCTGGGGGTTTAATCATTCAGCAAAAGACTGTAAAAATAGAAAAGTGTGTGCACGATGCTCTAATGAGCACGATGAGAAGGATTGTCAAAGTGATGAAGAGAAATGCGCAAACTGTTTGGCGGCAAATGTAAAATTAAATATGAAACTAGATACTAGGCACCATGCAAGAGCTACAGAATGTCCAGTGTACAAGCGTAAACTTAAGGTGGAAAAAGATAAAATTGCATACTAGCAAATAAAGGAAATACGGGGAGTATATATGAACATACAGGGCCTTATTAATAATTTTGAGCAATTAGAAGTGTTAGTCGGAAAAGAAGAGTTTGAAATGATTATGTTAGCAGAAACACATTTAATAAATGATATAGATGATAGTGAAATCGAAATATGTGGTTATGACGTTCTAAGATGTGACAGTATTTCAAAACGCACCGGAGGAGTGGCAATTTATATCAAAAAGGGATGGAATTATGAAGTTTTGAAAAAAGTGGAAGTAAATAAAGATATGTGGTGGTTGGTAGTAAGTTTGGCGATAAATGACTGCAAAATTAACGTCGTTGTGCTATATAAATCTCCACAAGCCAGTAAGAGATTATTTTGTGATAACTTTACTACATTAATGGAAGAGTTGGATGAAATGCAAGAGGATTTTGTGCTAGTTGGTGACTTCAATATAAATTGGCTTGAAAAGGAAACATATAGAGAAGAACTGAAACAGACTTTTGGAGACTATGCATGCAAGCAGTGGATAGATCAACCAACTAGAATTACTCAGAATTCGCGAACATTAATTGACTATGTAGTTTCAAACTGCAACGTTATTAAGGCCAATGTAAAAAATGAATGGAAAATTAGTGACCATGAAAGTATTGAGATAGTGCTACCAAATAGAAATTATTGCGCTGAAAGAACCGATATTAAGCAAATTGATTACTTAAAATATAACAAAGAAAGTTATATACGGGAATTAAACTCGAGTCGGATCAAAAGTATAAGTAAAGTTGAATTCCTAAACAACAAAGTTGAAATTTTCTCCAAGGAAATAAAAAGAGTAACGGAAACTTTCGTGGTAAAAAGACGGATATGTGAAAGAAAAAATGATTGGTTTAATGATGAGCTTCGTAAAATGAAGCATTACAAAATAAAAACATATAGGAAAGCAACTCTGTTGCAAGAAGAGAGTCATTGGGAGCGGTATAAGGAAATCCGTAATATATACAACCTTAAACTGAAAAAAGCTAAAGCAAATAGCATCAAACAGAAAATCGTGAACACCCATGACCCAAAATCAATGTGGAAAGTAATAAAATCACTAGTACTGAAGCAAGGTAGAACAGAAATAAAGGAAGTTAGATTCAGGAATGAGATATTTCAAAATAAAAGGAAAATAGCGGAGGAGTTCAATGACTTTTTTATCAGCAGTATTGAGGATATACATGATTCTATAGCACCAATGCAATACAAATATGCAAGTTGTAACATTGAAAGCGAATTTGTGTTTGACTTAGTGAGTTATCAAGATGTGTACAACATACTAGGAAAAATAAATCAGAAACGAGATTTTAATCGTATTAGTGCTAAAATGATTAAAGATGGAGGAGAAATTACTATAAATGCACTAGTGGATATTATAAATACATCATTTAAAAATGGCGTATTTCCAACAGCGTGGAAGGAATCTGTAATCGTACCAATACCAAAGGTGGGGAAAACCAAAAATTGCGAGGAATTTAGGCCTGTGAATATGCTACCTACGGAGGAGAAAGTTTTAGAGAAAGCCACACAAATGCAGTTTGCACGATACCTAGAATCAAATAAGATTTTATCAGAATATCAGTCGGGATTTAGATCTGGCCATTCATGCGAATCTACTTTAACTGGGTTGATCGTGAAATGGAAAGAAGCAATTGATAAGGGAGATATGGTTGTTGCTGTGTTTCTTGACTTAAAAAGAGCCTTCGAAACCATCGATAGACATATTTTAAAAAATAAACTCGAAACAATTGGGATTCACGGAAAAGAGTTGAAGTGGTTTCAGAGTTTTTTGGATGGCCGTATACAAAGAACCAAGGTGGATAATGAAATGTCAAATATTAATGTAAATCGACTAGGAGTACCGCAAGGATCAGTGCTAGCAACACTTCTTTTTATAGTATATATAAATGATATTGTGTGCGTGCTAAGGAACTCAGATATAAGACTTTTTGCAGACGATACATTAATTTTTATAACGGGAAAGAACTTAAATGAATGTGTTGTAAAGTTGAATGAAGACTTAGGAAGACTGAATGTGTGGTTAAGAATGAATAAACTTAAGCTGAATGTAACAAAAACTAAATGTATGGTTCTAAATGCGGATGAAAGAGTTAATGTGTTTATGGATAATGTGTTGATTGAACAGGTGAATGAGATGAAATACTTAGGTGTTATTATTGATGAAAAACTGAACTTCAAAGCTCATGTGGACTATGTATGTGCAAAAATAGCTAAAAAGGTTGGATTTATGAAAAGAATAAGAAAGAAATTATCTATAGAAAGTGCAATTAATATTCATAATAGCATAATCATGCCACATTTCGAGTATTGCCAATCAATTCTCTTTATGTGTACGAAGGAACAAATGGCAAGGTTACAAAAATTACAAAACAGGGCAATGAGGAGCATATTATGTTGCCATAAAAGAACGCCCATTAGTGCAATGTTAAATACTCTTAAATGGATGTCAGTCAATCAGCGAACGATTTTCAATGTATTAAAAATGGTGTTTAAAATGAAAAATAATCTTCTGCCTGAGTATTTATGCCGGGAACTCCAGTATGTAGCGGATATGCAACCTTATCGATTGCGCAACTTGGAAGACTTCAGAGTGGAGCGACTGAGAACGAGTAGGGCTCAAAATACAGTAATGTATAAAGGACTTCAATTATATAATAGTATACCAAGTGATTGCAAAAATGAGACCAATTTTATGTTTTTTAAAAAGAAAATCGTAGAATTTATACGCAAACGTTATCCGGTTCGATAGTATAATAAGAGTATAAAATAAGAAAGAAAGGTACATTATTAATATTAGTATTATCATAAAGCAAGATTTATTGCTAATAAAGATATTTATTTATATTTATTTATTTAATATTAAATAGTACAGGGGTCATATACCGATGAGAGACCACATTTTTCAACGCCCGTGTTAACTTCTACTGATACAAATTCAATCGCCTGTAAGGATGAAGAGCCAATAATCTTAGTCTTATAATTATTCTTTACATATATCGCTACACCTCCAGTTCTGTTGCTGCGATTATTACGAAATAAATTGTACCCTTCAATGGATACAAGGTTGAAAGGAATGTGATCCTTTAACCAAGACTCACTGACCAGAATTACATCCACATTAGATCGCACAAAATTTCTTTCAATTAGTCGATTTTATTTTTTACACTCCTTGCATTCAGCAAACATACATTTAGACCAGCAGCACGCCTGCAAAAAATCTCTAACAAAATTCTTACCCGGTGCAACCACCGTAATCATTCATAGAAGATAAGAAACAAAACGCCGGCCACGGGCATTATGAATATGGAGCTGTGAAAATAGAGAATGAGCAAGAAAACGAGATCTTGCGAAGGACTTCTCAGATTCAAAAACCAATAATAAATTGATTATAATGAAAATAATTCTCACGACATTTTTATATAGCAAACTTAGAATAATCATAATCTGTCAAGTGTTAAGTGTGGTGACAGTGGTGTTTAGCGTGAATTTTGTTTTTAAAGTATTTTTGAACGTCTTTAATTACATTTTAGTACTTTGTTTGTGTCTTTAGTGTTGTAGTTTGGTTATTGTATATTGTTTTGGGTGTAATTTAATTTATACTGGTGCAATTTTATGTTTTTGTTTTTAGTGCTAGCTAACCCCACTTTTTTTGTTTGTACTTACTACGTTTTTTTTTCAATCGCGTCGTAATTTAATTTTATTCTTTTTATTATGGATTGCTGTGGTTTTTGCCGCGCCGAATTTGATGGCTCTTCCGAGTTTTTAGCGTGTGATGGTGTTTGTGGTAAGGCGTTCCACGCCACATGCGTAAAACTCGAGAATGCGGCCTTAAAATTGTTAAAAAAGACTCGCAATTTACTGTGGGTCTGCGACTCTTGTGGAAGAGCCCCGGCTCTTACTTTTTTCAATACGCTCGCTTTGTACAGAGGTGACATGGACAACCTTAAGAGCATGGTGGTTGGCCTATCGGACAAAGTTAACCTTAATGCTCAGTCTATTGAGCAAAAAATGGTTGGCTGCTCCAGTTCAACTGTCGTTGACTGCCCTCTACAACCAAAATTGGACCACGGTTTCATAAACAACCGCTCTAATAGAAACCACAACAGCCATCCAATTATAAAGAAGAAAAAAACTTCCAAAAAACAGGAGGTTCTGCCGACTGTGGGATTTAACCCGCCGAATTTGCCAACTCCTGGTATACAGGGTTCTCCTTTGGCTGGTGGGGCCGTATGCAGCGCTTTGAGCCAATGCGTGGATAATACCACTCCAGCTCCTGCTTCTGAATCCACAGTAACACATAATATTAATTCTGTATCCCCATTAAGGAATGGTATTGGTACCTCTTTGAGGACAGTACCAAGACCTTCAAGTGTTTTCGTCACTAGGTTCTCTCCTGAAACGGCGTGTGACGACATATTGAGGTATCTCGAATCCAAAAGCATTGCAACAGAGGGTGTTTCTTGCCGCAAAATTAGTAAATCCTCCAAACCGATTGCATCCTTCGTCTTAACTGTTTCAGCAGATGTCCAGGATAAGTTATTAGATCCCTTATTTTGGCCCTCTGGCGCTTTTACTAAATTATTTGTACCTTCTGGGCGCCAACCCAGAAATACAGCTAAAATAAACAATATTATTCCAAAAAACTTAAGTCGCTTTTCCTTTACTATCAAAATGTAAGGGGGATTCGGACAAAAACTGCACATTCTTACCAGGTTTTTAGAAAAGACAGACATACTGATTCTGAAGCTCGTGGCGGTGGCGTACTTCTCGCATGTAAGAGCCATTTTAATTGCAGCCAAATTGTGGTTCCCAGTTTTTCCAACACTTTTGACACTGAACTTATAGTTCTTAAGCTGTCTCTTTTAATACACGACTTATACATACTATGTTGCTATATTCCTTCAGACTCCATAAACATTGTTGATGACAAAGGTCAAAATATTTACGACTTACTAACTTCAACATCTAAATTTATTCATGACATGATGCAACCTCTTGACGAATTTCTACTTATTGGTGATTTTAACTTACCCAATATGGGTCAATATTTGATAATGGAGTACTCCGCCTAAGAAGCAATGGCCACATACTCAACCAAAGTCTTACTACGAACTTTCGCACTTTTTATGTTAAGTAAGTTACATACGTTATAATTTGAAGAGGGTCAGATATTATTTGTAGTATTATTGAAATTTTTTAACTCCAGGGGAATTACAGCTACCAGGGGAATTACACTTATGCAGAGGGATTACATTTTACGCCAGGGGAATTAAATATCTAAATCAGAAAAGAAAAGACAGCGGTAAATATATTACAGGAATAATTATATTTGTTAGAAAACACAATTTCAACGAATAAAAGAACAATACAAAAGAAATCGAAATAATGAAAAGGAAACAAAATATCACTTCTTTGGTTTAGTTAATAAATAAGCTATTATTATTTTAGAAATAATCCAGTTCGTTAAAGAATTATACAATAAATTAACAGCAGAATTCAGTATCAAATGAATAAGGAAATCAACTATATTTACATTGCAGCCCTCATATTGGAGATACATTTAAAACTAATATTGCTTGAATGTAATCTTCCTTGACTTCGTTTTCATCATCACTTCGTCATCAACTGCTAAAGTTTTAGATGGTGTGGTACTGAATCTCACCTAGTTTATAGTGATTACAACCTTCTTCATTACAAAAGCAGCTTAAAGACTTCATACAAATTTTGTTTGACAAAGAAATATCCCCACAAACTTAATGAACTTGTAATGTCCCCTTGAATAAGACTATTTTTTTAACATTTTTATCGATTATAGAGGCCACTTCTTCTATATCCTCATTATTGATGACATAAACCCGGATTCCTGTACAGTTCTCCTTTATTATATTGACCACAGATTCTAAAGAAGAAATATCTCTACCTAAAGCAACAAATTTATCTGCAGTTCTTTTGCAGACTGCCCCTATGCCATCTGGAGCACCTTTACCATGACCAGCTTCATGAAAATTCCAAGTGAACCGTCTTATTTCAGGATAAAAGTTTTGTATTTGGGAGGCTAACATATAAAACATAGTTTTATTTCTATACTAAGTCACTGGTCCATCACTTAGAAAATGAATGTTTTTAACTTGTTCCGGTAACAATTGAAAAATTGGTTTTAGGTGCGCCCAAATGGCAGCCGGACCATGTGCTAAATTCTTAGATAAAGTACATGTACAAACGGTAGATATTGTATCATCCAGATTGCGAGTGTAAATTACAACAGTGTGAAGACATATTTGTGTTCTTGAACCCCCAAAATGGAAGGCCTGAATTTCCTCGGAATATTTAGTATTATAATTTTCGCTAAAATCCATATGGATTATACAGTCTTCTTGGGAAATAGTATCCTTTAGTCTTTTCATTTCGTTATATTGGTGCACAATATTGAGCTGATGGTTCAAGAATTTTGGAAGACTATTTTCAAGTCGGATTATAACGTCACGAGCAGCCAGCTTCAACGGGTTTTTAACGTATTTTCGAATCTTGCGAGGGTTTTTAGATTTAACTTCTACTATGGTCTCTGTAACAGTCTCCCATTGTTTCAAATTAATATACCTACATTAAATTGTCAAATTCTTTATATTCTATGTGATTTGTCGCACACTGGTGACATTTTCGAGCAAGACAGGCTTCACTGTAACGATTGCAGCAGATAAATTCCAGAAACTTTTGATAATTGGGCATAGTAATTATTTTGGCTTGGTTGAGGCTTTGCAAAAGAAGATCAAAATTTGCATGGATAACGCATAAGCACGTATCGCGATCTATGGTCTTCGGTTGAACAATCCAAAATGGACGAAGCTGGCAAAAAATACTGTAGCTGATTCTTGCGTTGTTATTAGATGACAAAAATTTTGTGTGCAAATTTTTCATGGTGTCTGTTAATATACGCTTTTGTTTCTTTTCTTTATTTTTCGTTACTAATTCTTTTTTTCCAGCGCACATACGTGAGTTACTGTCTTCTTCCAGAAACTGCACAACCATATTTTTAACTATATTGCTTATTTTATTTCTTCTTGGTTTTCTGTGGTGGTCCAAAAGTGAACGGCTATTCGAAACTTTCATCAGCCTTTTCTTTGAAATATTTCCTAATAAATTCATTTTATAAATTTTATATTTCTTTACCATATCACCAGTTATGGCACGTATAAAAGTGTCTTTTTCTTTGGAGGTAGTCAATTTGGAAAAATTTTCATTAAGTTGTTGCTTCAAGACTTCTCCAAACAATAGGTTTTTTCCCAGATTCTCTTTTGCATTAGGAGATGAGTCGTTCAACATTTTACTAACCGTAGAATCAGGAGTTGAAATGTGAGATTCAGTTATTACATTAGTTTTAGCACGCTGTAACCGTTTTTTATATTTCTGCAGCCTATTTTTCAACTTCTTTATTTCTGTATCTTTCTTTTGTATAATTTTATTCCGATCTTTCCTTATTTTTACCGATCTCTTTTTTGCAGCCAATTTTCTACCATCTTCTTGGTTGTCCTGTCTATGTTGTTCATCAGCTGAATAGGTCGTCGTGTTCTTCCTAACGATTTCACCAGTGGTATCTTTCAAACTATTTTGTCTCCTACGGAAGGCAGCAACATTCTCTCTCCAACGTTTTTTTGCTAACCTATTTTCTCTAGGGGTCATATCTTTTGCGGCTTTTACTGTACCCCTTTCTTTTTTCCTTAAGTACTTTATTCTCTCTTTTTCTTGCTGTTCTGCACACTTCACAGGATCATTTTTGATGCGTTTGTATCTAGCCCTTTCTGCTTGCCTCTTTTTTTCCAACATTTCCTCTCGTGTTAATTTCTTTTGTCTTGCCATTTTCCTAATTTTAGATAACAAATACGATATTATTAACTAGAAATACACTACAGTTTACTAAAAGCATTTCAAAATCAATGCATTAAGAATGAAAGAAGGTAGTAATATATTACGAAGTAATTCCTCTGGAAGGGCAGTAATTCCCCTGGTGCCTAATTTTACAGGGGAATTACACCAGGGGGATTACAATTTTTCATTTAAAAAGTAAATAATGCTATGAGAACGATTTTATTGTCTTGGTAATTTTATATATCAATTCAACTAATTATTTGATAATAATTGATAATAATGAACGTAAATAATACTCACTTTTAGCTCAGATAACTCACGGCAGGGGAATTACAAAGTTTCCGGCACCAGCACAATTTAGCAGTTGCAAACAACTTTTAAGAGTAACCCTTCCAAAGATAAGCGGCGAAATGCATCACTTATAACTAAGTTCACATTGCATTGATACCAATTGCACAATAACGACGAGGGTGCGTTCTGTATTCGTAAGATAATCAAGGTTAAAATGTTGCCAGGGTAATTACATAGAAATTGGGGGACACACGTTTAACTGACATTTAATTTGTTATTAGTATCTTTAATAATATAAGATGTACTCAGCCGTTTAGATAATTTATTTAAAAATAAATAATTATAGCATTAAGTTTAAAATTACCTACACTTTGCAAGTAGGATTAATAATAGCGAAAGACATCGCAGGTAAGACATGGCAGGGGAATTACATTTTTGCACTTTAACGAAAAATTGCGGAAAATATAAAAATACTTTTTTAACGAAATTTATTGACGTATTACTATTACGTATTATTAACACTCTAAGTAACGTATAATTATTAATTTCGCCATATATAAAAAGATAAAAGTGGGGACAATCCCTGACCCCATTATCTAATATTGACCCATATACATTGGGTACGGTACTAAATGAAGATGACGATGACTATCTTCCTCTTAATAACTTATCAACAAGGGAATCACTATTCCTAGACATCTCATCTCATCTCTTGGTCTCAGCCAAATCAGTAATGTAAAGAATGACATGGGTAGGCAGTTGGACTTGGTTTTCTCTACTGACACGGGTAACTTGTTAGTCGAACCTAGCCCAATTCTAATATCTAATATTGACAAATATCATCCTCCTCTACTAATTACATATTGCTTTGATACAGAAAACATTACAAATTGTGACGAAACTCAATACTTCTTCAATTTTAGAAAGGCAAACTTTTCGGAACTCTCCAGTAGTCTTACATCTATTGATTTCAACACATTACTGTCTAGCAATAATGATGACGAAGACATTTCTAAATTTTACATAATTCTTTTCAATTTATTTTCATCTCATGTTCCCCGCGAGCGACAGCGGTTCTCTAAAACATCTCCGCCTTGGTTCAATAAAGAACTGAAACGTCTTAAAAATAGAAAGAATAAATTGTGGAAAAGTTATATCAGGGATAAAGACATAAGTCATAACAACTTCCTCACATCCTATAATGAGTTCAAAGAACTTTCCTCTTCACTTTATGATGAGTATATCCAAAGCATGCGTGCGAAATTATTTAGTGACCCACGTATTTCTTTCAAGTTTATAAATATGAAGAAAAAAACTGACAACTATCCCAATACCATGAGGTATAAGGATTGTGCTAGTGATGATTCGTCTGAAATTTGCAATATGTTTGCTTCTTTTTTCGACAATGCTTTTTCTTCGTCAAATTTCCATCCTCGATATAACAATTTTAGTCATATGAACGATACTCATATCGTTTCATTCACTATTCCTACAATTACACAAGAGGATATACTCAATCATATTAATGGGCTTTCAAATGACTTTGCAACGGGTCCTGATGGGATCCCTCCAGCCTTTGCCTTGCCCTGGCAACGCCGCTTAAAATAATATTTCAAAAATCGCTCGATAGTGGTTGTTTCCCTCAGCTATGGAAAAACTCTTTCATCATACCTATTCACAAAAAAGATAGTAAAAGTGAAATTTCTAACTATATGCCTATTACAAAATTATCTTTATGCCCAAATTATTCGAATCTTTCATTTACTCTCAGCTATCGGTTTCATGTAAGAATTTCCTCTCTTCCAACCAACATGGGTTTATTTCGGGCAGATCTACAACCACTAACTTGTTGGAATTTGTCTCGGAGACCATTCGCGGGTCTGCAAAAGGCTACCAAACGGATTGTATTTATACAGACTTGGACAAGTTATCTCACTCCGTGATACTCTTTAATATGGAAAAGTATGAATTTCCCCCAACATTTCTAAAATGGACAGTCTTATTTAGATAACAGAACATATCATATCTTATTCCGCCATTCCATCTCTAGAGTCTTGAAGGCTTCGTCTGGCGTACCTCAAGGGAGTCACTTGAGTCCATTGTTCTTTATTCTGTCTATTGACGACATTGTCTCTGTGGTGAGGTACTGTAAGGTCTTTATTTATGCTGACGATGTTAAGCTTTTCGCTCAGATTAAATCTGTTCACGATTGTGAACTGATACAGGATGAACTTCACACTTACGTTTGGTGCAAAAACAATAATTTGGTACACAATATCGACAAATGTGAAGTTATGACTTTCCATAGGAATCAGACACCAATCACTTATGGTTATGAGTTCTCGGATACTCGATTCGCCGTGTGGACTCTGTCTGTGACTTGGGTGTCAAATGTGACCACATATTGAATTTTATCTCCCATTTAAACTATATGGTATCAAAGAGTAGCTCTATGCTTGGTTTTATAAAACGTTCGTGCCGAGAGTTTTCTAATCCCACCATAACATTGCGTTTGTACACTTGCTTTGTAAGACCACTTCTTGAATACGCTAGCTAGGTCTGGTCTTCATTTTACGGTACACACATCGAGTCTGTTCAGAGAATTTTTTTACGATTTGCTCTCAGACACCTACCCTGGAATAATTCATTAATTCTTCCACCTTATGAGGATCGCTTGAAGCTTTTGAATATGCACTCGCTTGATTCTCCGCTGTTACTTAGTAAATCTCTTTCCGCGATAGTGGACATAATTTGAGAAGACTACCTATGTTACATGTTAACTCCGCAAGATACCACTTTTGCATATACGAACCCATTAATCGCATGTGCATTACTGTTAATACTAACGCTGAGCATTTTGTCGTTGACGTTTCTAATCATGTTCTAAAAAACGTCTATATAATACTTAGTTCTCTGTTTCTATGTCACATTTCATATCATTTCATCCGGTGTTTGGTTTATGTTTATTTTAACATATTAATACTAACACCAACTAAGGGATGAAACGCATGTATTGTTGACCGTTTATTTATTAAACGTGTCCATGCAGCGAGCTTGTGTTAAGCTGGTTCTGATAGTCAAAAGAATTAAAATTAAAGCTAACGGATAACTAATGTTTAGAACGGAATTGGCCGAAAGAAAGTAAAAAAGTAAAATTACATAACCTAAGCTGTTATTATCTATCATGTAAGAGTTCAATTAAAGAATTTAAAACGAAGAATAAAATGCAACAAAAGAAAAATCCAAAAATCTCATACGCAATAAATGGATACATTCCTCATCGATAAAATAGGTCGTCGAGATCAGTTATTCGAATAGGTTTATCATTTTCACTATGCTTGATGTAAACAAAACCGGTACGAGAGTAAGCAGCGTACAAAGACCTGACCACGCATTCGCTGAGCAGCACGCAATAAAATCTGGTTTTTAGGTAGTAGTAGTAGTAGTAGTATTTATTAGTTTAAAGAACTTTCTAATAACATTTCAATTACATTCTTAGTTCTTAAGATTTAATTATTTTAATTTAATTTAATTGACCGCTTATATAAAAATAAATAAAATTTAAACATTATCATAATAATTTTTTATAAATTCAGCTAGCTTTAATTTAAATAAATGCATTCTGTGCTCTGCTTTTGTGTGGTGCTCTTGTTCCATCTTCTTAGCGTAAATTGTTATTTTGCAATAAATTGTACGGCTGCGCTTGAGATACATATTCAACATTTCCACTTAAGTAGGCCGGAAGTAAGTTGGTTATGCTTGATTTTAAAGATGAAAACCATTACATTATGTGTCAATCGCTGCCTTAAATTCATCCATTGTAGGGTCTCCAACATATACAGGATCGGCGTGTACAAATTACATTTTAAAATCATGCGCATAGCTTTATTTTGTAATAACTGCAGACGTTCCTTTATTTGATTCGAGCTCGCATATAATAGTGTTGAGCAATATTGGAAGTGTGGCAAAACCAATGCATTATACAACATAATTGCATTCCTCACACTTAACATTCTTCTTATTATACGTAAAAACCCGATTTTTTTGACGATTTTACGACATATATAGTCAGCATGTTCTTTAAATTTCAGTTTATTATCTAATACAATACCGAGATATTTAAGGTTATTCACACATTCAACATTAATTCCATCTATATGTACAGAAATACTATCAACACAATTAAACTTCATATATTTAGACTTTGCAATATTTAACTTCAATTTGTTCATCTTTAATCAGTTGTTAACGCTTTCTAAGGCTGTATTTAAATTAGTACACATATTATGGATGGTCTTACCACTTATCTATATTAAGGTGTCATCCGCAAATAACGACATTTTGCTATAACTAATCACATCCTTGATATCATTAATATATAAGAGAAACAGAATCACACCTAGCACTGAACCCTGTGGTACATCAAGGTTAACTTCGACTGACTCGAGAATATGTTATTCACCTTAGTCCTCTGTGATCGCTCTGATAGATAGGATTCAAACCACTTATATTCCACTCCCTCTATTCCAAACATTGAAAGCTTCTGTAACAAGATTTGTCTGTCTATGGTCTCAAAAGCTCTTTAAAATCCAAGAATACAGCTATAACAGCATTACCGGCATCCAGTTCCTTCTTGCAGTCAAATATTATCCAATTAAGGGTGGTTTCACATGAGTGACTGTTCTTCTGCTAATAATTTATTAGATTCGATGTACTCCACTAGCCTGTTAGCTACGTGTCGTTCCAGGATTTTTTTCTTGTCTTTATCGGACGAAATTCCTCACAATTACTTGTATTAGGTACCTTCTCAATTGAGACGACTATCGATTCTTTCCAAATTTTAGGAAAGATACCTGTCTGTAGCGATAAGTTTATAACTTTTAATAACACCGGACCCAATATTTCTATTGATTGGAAGATTATATCACAGTCTAGGCCATTGAAGTCTTTCTTCTTATTGCACTCTTTCAATATATCACAGATCATTTTTGTATCACAGTATGTCATTCTAAATCTACAAAGTGTCATCCTATTTGGTAAAGTATATTGCACAGTGAGAATAGAGTCGTTAATTGCTCTAATACTATCAATAAAATATATGTTAAACTTGTTAGCTATTTTTGCTGGGTCGCGTATATATTCTTGGTCAAATCTGACTTCCTTAAAATCCCTTTATCTTTACTTATAACAAGATTTTTAATTGGTTTCCAGAGCCATTTCTGGTCTCCGGAATGCGTTTCTAATTGTTTTTCTATGAAATTATTTTTTGTTCTTATTATCTCCCTCTTATACGAGTTTCTAAGGACTTTGTACCTATCCCAATCATCCCTGCTGTGACTGTAAATAGCTCTATTGTATGCAATTATCTTCCCTTGTTTCATGCTCTCTAACTCATGCGAGTACACCAATGAAAGCACAACATATTCGGTGCGGTGGGTGGGGCGTAAACGCACTCACAGCGATCCTCATTCAATAGATGCTGGCATCGGTCGCTGTGGTGACTGGAGGAGACGAGCGTAATCTACGAATAGAGAAGTAAAGCAAAGGTATCGCAATTTTGTGTACGAGACTGAAGCATTTTAGTTGTGTGCAAATGTATACAAACGTCGGCAAAGGACAGGGCCACAGACAAACTAATAACATGCAGAGTAGTGCCTCGCTTCAATATAAAATTAACAATGCCTCGACCTGATGTAGGGAAGGCCGCAATTTTTTCTTAGAAATTTACTAGAATATTTTTGGCTTATTGCTTTGCTACGCCTCTACGATCATAGAAATTGTTGTCGCTCTCGAAAAGTGTGTATAAATTCCAGGAAAGAATTTTCCATTAAATTTCTAAGAAAAAATTGCTGCCTTCCTTCCATCAGCTCGAGGCATCATTGATTTTATAAATATTAGAGCTCACGGCCAATGCATGAAAATTCGAAGAAAGAAATTTCCAGTAAATTTCTAAGATATAATTGTTGCCTTACCTTCATCGGGTCGTGGTAATGGTGATTTTGTATGGAGCGAAGCATTGCTGGCTAAAGGTGGCTTCCCACGGCCCGTGATTTCACGAGCCAAGCCAGCTCGTGCTCGCGCGGCGCGGCCCGTGAAATCACACGCCGTGGGAAGCCTGCTACTAGCGCTCGTCAGCTCGCGCCGCGCCTATACACTTCCCACGGCGTGTGTTGGCTCGATTTGCGGGCGGTGCCGCCGAAATGAAGAGTAAATGTCACGCGCCGCCTCGAGCCATCTCGCGCACGCTCGCGCCGCGCCTTTGAAGTTACCGACTCGAAATGGATCGGGCGCGCCAGCACAGGCGAGCTCGCGCCACCACGAGCCGGTCCCTTCCCACGGCGCGTTGGCTTGCGCTCGCGCGGCGCAGCGTGTGAAACCACGCGTAGTGGGAAGCCAGCTTTACACTTTTGTGCACGAAAAGCGTTGCATATTTTTGTTCTAGACTTTGTATGTTTTTAGTTTTTTCAAAACAGGGCCAATTGTAATTTTCTCGGAAAATTGTTAAGTTCGATAGGAGAATATTAGTTGGTGCAAAATCGTCATGCAATACCATTACAAAAATTATTATTTAATAAAGTTGTTGTTTCTTTTAAATCAAATCAAATCCTAATAACTACAGCAAAATAAAAAGTATTTCCAAAAAACGAGACAAGAAAGAAATAACATTTACGTCCCTCCCACCGCACCGAATATGTGGTGCTGTGGATCATTCCTTAGTTTAATTAGTTCAGCGACATGAAAAGAAAAATGATTAGAGTTACGTCGAGTGATTCATATTTTCCTGCATCTACCATGTTGAGGCAGTCGACCCAATGTATACAAAACTGCTGTTAAAGCAACATTTCTTCTCGGTGCCTCAGAAACATGTTGTGGAATGGACCAGCCATTTAAAATATGTATACTTTTTGCGGTATGCTATGCGACATCTAGTTCTTATGCCATCTATGATAATATCCACTCCTGTGAGCACGTAATCAATTAGAGTTTGTGAGTCTCTCGTTGTTCTAGTTGGTTGTGTAACTAATTGCTTTAAACCTTGATCAGCTATAACATTTCTTATAACATTGTGATGACTATCAGTTCCTAGAAAATTTATATTAAAATCACCAGTCACAATAGTATTACTACTTTCATTCTCCATTCATTGGGCAAACAAATTCGAATAAAACGATTTAAAATCATGCGTAAATATAAACCCTTTGACGAGAACCCTTCAATATGTTTAAGCTTAACTCATCCATATTTCTTGAAATTTGAAAGAAATGAACGTTGTTCATTCATACATGGGAACTTCACCAAAATAGGAACCATAGAATAGACTGCGTAATACCATAGATGGCACAAGAACTAGATGTCGCATGGCATACTAAAACAGAGTATACAGATTGTGAAATGGGTAGTGTATTCTGGAATGGACCATAACATATTTTAGAGCATGCCAAAAGCAAATATTTTTATAATAGCAGTTTAGTAAACATTTGACCGACCTCCTCAATACTTCAGATACGAAAAAATATGAATTACTCGACGCATACCTCATTTTAAATCTTGTGGTCCATTCCGGAATGGACCACCCAGCCATATAAATTTTGTATACTTTTTTGGTACTGTATGCGACATCTAGTTCTTGTGCCATCTATGGTAATACTTACATTTGATGCTACTTCAACTGGAACTTCCTCCATATTGCTAGTGAGCAAAGATTCAGATTCCTCCATAATAAGTCCGGGATGTTCAACATCCTTATACATATAATGTACAATGTATATAGGAATTACTTACTATCATATCAATAAGACGAGAAGGATTGCATCGCTCTTTAAGGTTTTCTTTTTGCCGAGTCGTTGAATATCCGCCTCTAGAAAGTGGTTCTCACAAATAAAATGTGAGTTCTTTGGGATGAATTCTGGATTCCTTATTGCTTCCAGCCACTTCTTTTGCAGTATCGCATCCTTAGGAAATCTGAAACAGGTAATATATTGGCTAATGCTAAGGTTTTCCTTTTGCCGAGTCGTTGAATATCCGCCTCTACAAAGTAGTTCTCACAAATAAAATGTGAGTTCTTTGGGATGAATTCTGGATTCCTTATTGCTTCCAGCCACTTCTTTTGCAGTATCACATCCTTAGGAAATCTGAAACCGGTAATATATTGGCTAATGCTTATATTTTGTTGGTTTTATGATGTTTGAAGTCACAATACAATTTAAACTATTGTTAGCTTATCACAAATTGAAAGTTTTCCCCCATAGAAAAAATATTTACACGTCGTTGCTATTCTAGTGCAACTTGTCAATTTGCAAAAAGTAAACAACGTTTTTGTGCGGGACATCTGCGGTAAAAATTTCCTTTTTCTACTTTATTTTTAAATAATTCACATATTTAATTTATATAAATCTTTGCTTCTATTAACAAAAAAGATAATTTACATAGTGCACTTGCCTGAAACGCGATGTTCCTAGTTTATAATCCAAATTATATTTGCAAGCACTGACCGAACACTTCATTTCTGTTTTTTTAATTGATATTGTTGCGAGCGTGGCTTTTGGTTAGTTATTCAAAACACAATATTAAATTTTTAATAAGCAAGTTCTTTATTTCACTCTAATCTTATACAATTCACAAACTTTCAATTAATCAACTCAACTTTAATTATCGCTAATACTGTACTTTCAATTATAGCAATCTAATTACAACACTTTCGCACGTTTATTACTTTCGCTTGTTAACACTGCAACGTCTAAGACAAGACTCTTACTCTGACGGTGACATCTATTATATTTATATCCTAGAAACTCTCCAGATTATTCTAGAGTGTTCTATTCCAGAACCTTCTTGACTTTTCTATTCATTCTATTCCTGAACCTTCCCGAACATTCCGTCATCGATTCTCCGAACCTGATGTTGTTTACTCTCCATTGCCAGTAGATGTCACCAGTTGTCCCTTTCTATTGCACGTAACACTGCCCCCTTCTTAAATTTGTTCGTCCCGAACAACAGGTGGTCCACGGTCTTGATGCTCGTAGTATTGACACAAGCGGTCCAAATGAACAATTTTACGCTTGCCTCTTGTGCCACGCTGAATCCTGTATACCACGTCATTAATTCTAGTTACTACTGAATACGGTCCCTCCCACTGTTGTTGTAGTTTTGGAGAACGTCCCTTATGTCGTTTCGGGTTGTACAGCCAAACAAGATCACCTTCGTTAAATCCTGCGGAATTAGCACGTAAGTCCATAGCGGGTCTTCATCCGATCAGTATTTGCTGCTAATTTCGTTCTCATGCACTCGTGTACATCAGCTAATTGTTGTCTCGTGTCCTCGTGTACATCAGCTAATTGTTGTCTAAGCTCCGATACGTAGTCTTCTGGTAACTTTTGTTCACTTCTGGGGGTACCAAATTTGAGGTCGCTAGGTAAACGCATCTCTCTTCCAAATATGACCTTAGCTGGGGTTTGTCCGGTAGTGTTATGAATGGCTGATCTATAAGCCATTAGGAATATAGGAATATGTCGATCCCAATCGCGTTGATGATAGTCAACTACTTTCTTTAGATGCTCGATCAATGTTTGTTGAAGCGCTCTACCATGCCATCAGATTGTGGGTGTAGAGGAGTTGTTCTGGTTTTTCTTATTCCCAACATTTTACACATCTCCTGGAAAGTTCGCGATTCGAAGTTCCGTCCTTGGTCCGAATGAAGTTCGTGAGGCACTCCAAAACTACTGACCCAATTCGTTATTATTTGTTCCGCAACTGTGGTTGCCTCTTGATTAGGGATTGCATAAGCTTCAGGCCATTTACTGAAATAGTCAATGGCAACTAATATATAACGGTTACCGCCATCCGTTTCTGGAAAAGGTTCAGCGATGTCTACAGCTATCCTTTCAAAGGGGGCTCCAACATTATACTTATACATTTCTCCTCTACTTCTGTGTTGCGGCCCTTTGCAAGTAGCACAGACAGTGCATCTGCGGCACCACTCCTCTACATCTTCTCGCATATGTAGCCAATAAAAACTTTCCCGTATTTTGGAAATTGTTTTGTTCACTCCCAAATGTCCTCCAGACGTTCCACCGTGCATTTTGTCTAGAACATCTTTGACGTTTGATGCTGGCACGACTATCTGCATTCGGAATGATTCGCCGTTAGGTGCTTCCCATTTGCGTTTTAATATACCACATTCAACATGAAGAGAGTTCCATTGAGCCCAGTAACTTTTCAGCTTCTCGCTCCGTTCCGAAATATCCTTCCAGTCTGGTCTTTCCATGTCTTCTTTCCAAGCGAGAATAGGTGAAATGTCCGGATCTTCTCGTTGTGCTGTTCTCAGGCTCTCGTTGTCCCAATCTGTAGATGGTTCCACGGTTACCAACTGTATAGTTGCTGTTTCTTTTTCTTCCACTCGGGCGCAATGTTTGCATTCAAGTTTACATGGACGTCGTGAAAGGGCGTCTGCATTTCCATGGATACGACCTCTTCGGTGTTGGATTTCAAAATCATAAGACTGGAGTCGCTCTATCCATCTCGCCATTTGTCCCTCAGGGTTCTTAAACTGTAGAAGCCAAGGATGAATTTCTGCCCGTAGAGATATTTATGAAAATGTTTTGTTGAACTTACAATGGCAAGTAGCTCTTTTCTTGTAGCACAATAATTTTTCTCTGACTTTGAAAGTGCTTTGCTATAGTAAGCTACTGGAAATTCATGACCATTCTCCTCCTGCGAAAGCACTGCACCAATACCTTCATTGCTGGCATCCGTATCTAATATAAATATTTTTCCCAGCTTTTGATAGTGAAGTACTGGAGCTTCACGAATCGCCTGTAGGTAGCTAAACCAAGAAAGCTCCGTAATTGATGTTTGTCCTTTAGAACTGGCCAATTTTTGACCGCTTCTTTCTTCTCTGGATCGGTTCTTACTCCTTGTGATGAAACTATGTGCCCTAAATATTTAACTTCATTTTTGAATAGAGCACATTTACTCGCACTGAGCTTCAATTTTGCATCTTTGAGTCCTTGAAGTACGTCCCGTAAGTTGTTTTTTTTTTATGTTCCTTGAATGTCCTTCCGATTACTATTATGTCATCCAAGTAGACAAGACATGTTTTCCAAGTTAAACCGCGTAAAACACATTCCATTAGTCGTTCGAATGTGGCTGGAGCATTACATAACCCGAATGGCATTACTTTGAATTGCCACAAGCCACTGCCAACTGAGAAAGCAGTTTTCTCTCGGTCCTCGGGATGTATTTCCACTTGCCAGTAACCACTCTTTAAATCCAGAGTGGAAAACCATTGCGGTCCGGAAAGGGTATCCAACGTGTCATCAATCCTTGGTAATGGATAGCTATCTTTTCTCGTCACGTTATTTAGTTGGCGGTAGTCTACACAGAATCGGGTGCTGCCATCCTTTTTCCTAACCAGAACAACCGGCGATGTCCAAGGGCTGTTAGATTCCTCTATTATTCCTTGTTTCTTCATGGAGTTCATCATGTCTGACACTTCTGGTTGTTTGGCCAATGGCAATCTTCGTGGTGTCTGTCGAATGGGCTTGGAATATCCTTATCGATCCGATGCTGGACAAGATTTGTTTTACCATAGTCATCATCATTCATTGCAAATAATTCCGAAAATTCATCGATCACCTCTTTGGCATCGTTGTGTTGTTGTTCACTTAAGGCACTGGACGAAAGAAGTTTCTGAACCGGTTGGGGAGTAGCTGGTGTAGTTTTTGTCTCCGTGACATTATTACCATTATCCAAATTGACGATTTGGTAAACGGGTTCACAATTTCCAATTATAGCACCTTCTTTTAGTTGTACTTCATTTTCGGATGTGTTAAGCACTCTGACTGGTATTAATGTTGCACCTTCTGCTTTCACTAAAGTCTTGCCAACAATGATGCTCGATGTAACTTTTGTGGGGTTAGGCTCCACCAGATAGAATCGGCAGGTCCCGATGTCATCAGTAAGCTTTGTCCATACTATTGTCTCGGAGCATGGCGAAAGAGTAATATTTTCGCAGACCATCATCCTTACTTTCGCAGGATGATCTGCTCCCTCTCCTAGTTTCATAATTCCCATAATTGAGAATCCGCTCTCCGATATCCAGATTTATTTTGTATGTGGTCATGAAATCTATTCCAAGAATGCATTCATCCATTATGTCTGAAACCAGGAAAGTGTGAGGAAATAGTAGTTCGCCTAGTTGAACATCTAAAGGTTTTTCTCCAAACACCTGTGCTGCTGCTTCAGTTGCTGTTCTTAGTAGATATTTGGTGGTGTTGTGAAGCTATTTGTTCTTAACAAGATCTGCTCTAATAATTGATCTTGCGGCTCCAGTATCGATAGTGACTGCGCAGTCATTTTTTCCTACACTTCCATATATTATAAGACTGTTATTATTTCTCTGTAACTGGCCTACTAGAATGATGACTTCGGGGCTGTCGATTCCACCAACCAACTTCTGCCCCACAAAGTTGGTTTTTACTAGTTTTCCGACTGCTCAACAGGAGAGCTGATGCGACTAGTCGCGGCTTGATATCTAGTCTCTCCACGAATAGCTTGTTCCCTGGCTCGACATCTTTGGCATTCTTCTTTCCCTTCTTCTTCAGGTGATTCCAACCGTCGACGTTTTCTGCAGTCTCTTTGAAGGTGCCCTGTTCTATTACAATTCCAGCATCGAAGGACACCACGTGAAGGCGTGCTCTGTGATGATTGCACTCTGTTACAAGTACATTCTTCGACTGAAATTTCTCTTACTCGTACTGCACTCCGTGAAGCTTGTCTGGCGGATTCATACGCTAATGCATAGGCTAGTGCTTCTGCTGTTGATTTCTTTCCTGCTAGTCTTAACGATTGTTGTAAATTTTGATCTGCAATAGCGTTCACAAATGCCTCCGTCGCCACTTCATTGAGAAAATCCGCATTCACGCTGGAGTATGAAAGATGCGCTAATCTTTCTACATCTGCCTGCAGTTGTTGTAGTGATTCGCCATGTTTTTGAATCCTGTTGCGCAACTGTAGGCGATATCCTTGCTGCATGTGTTCATCTCCGTAACGTAATTCTATCGCCTGTACTAATGAAGTGTAATCCCGTTGCTTTTCAATCGGTACAGTTTGTAAGAGTTCTGACGCAGGACCTCGAAGTGTTAACACCAGAGCTATAGCTCTGTCTTCATTATTCCATCCATTTACCTCTGAAGCTGCCTCAAATTGTCTCTTGAAGATATGCCACAAATTTTGTCCATCAAATATTGGAGGCTTCATTCTACCTGCACCGGATATTTCAGCTGCTACGTTTAGAGGCTGACGATGCTTTTCTTTCCAGATCTGCTTTAACGTTTTCAAGTTGCTCGGTGACATTTTTTTGAACTTCCGAAACCTTTTGTTGAAATTCGTGCTCAATTCCTTCAATTTTCAAATTTTGTTCTTCTAAAGAACTTTTTAGAAAATTTTTCTGATCCTCCAAACGAGTTTCTAGACAATTCTCCAGAGAACTCTTTTGTTCGTCCAAGCACGTTTCCATAGCTTTCTTTTGCTCATCTAAACGGGATTCCAGAGAATTCTTTTGTTCATCGAGAGAATTCTTTTGCTCATCTAAACGGGATTCCAGAGAATTCTTTTGTTCCTCGAGGGAATTCTTTTGTTCCTCAAAAGCTGTTCCATTTTCATCGCAGGCTCTTCTTCAGCTTGGGTTTCTTCCAAGTTCTCTTCAAAAACAAATGTTTCAGGATCCTTTCCTTCCTCTATCAAAGCTTGTCTGAGTCGCTCGCCTAGCACTTTCTTTGCACCTGTCGTTTGTAATGACCGGCTCCCTAGCTCTACTTTCAAATCCGGTGTTCGAAGCTCCTCGACTTTGCGCCCCATTACTTTAGTAATTCACTTATAGTTCAATATAAATTATATTCCAGAACTTTCAAAATTTAAAACATTTTCACAAAATTAATCACACTTTGAATTTTTAAGTCAATTGCCACCACTTTATTTCGCGAATTTATTTCACTTCTGACACCAGTTGTTGCGAGCGTGGCTTTTGGTTAGTTATTCAAAACACAATATTAAATTTTTAATAAGCAAGTTCTCTATTTCACTCTAATCTTTATAATTCACAAACTTTCAATTAATCAACTCAACTTTAATTATCGCTAATACTGTACTTTCAATTATAGCAATCTAATTACAACACTTTCGCACGTTTATTACTTTCGCTTGTTAACACTGCAACGTCTAAGACAAGACTCTTACTCTGACGGTGACATCTATTATATTTATACCATATTCATCATATTATCATATTCATCTTTATTAAAAAATTGTACACAAGATATTCATCTTATAAAGTACTTTCTTATAAATTAATAAACAAAAAAAAAAAAAATTTTAAAATTAATTATTATTGAACTTATACTACTTACAGACTAAATAAATAAATTTAATTCACTTCATAAATAATTTAATTCAATTCAATTTAATTCAGTTTAAAAGAAGAAAATAAAAGCAAAGATAGAAGAAAAGAAAAACAAAAAGAAAAAGAAAATTAAAATTATTAAAATATAAAAATAAAAAAAATAAAAAATATTTAAAAACAACAACAACAAAAATGAAAGGAATAATATAAGACTAAAGATTATGTGACCGGAGTAACCTACTAAAAGTATGAATGCTTTCCGCCCCCTGGATATGTGAGGGTAAATTATTCCAAAGACGAATCAACTGAACAAGGAAAGAACCCTCCATGACTCGTTTAGAGAATCTAGGAATAAGGATTTTTCGGTGTCTTGCTGAACGCAGAAATTGTAAGCGATCATATAGATTTCTAGGTTTGCGTGAGGTAATAAGGCCATAGAGGAAGGTCAACCCTCTGCGATGCAAGTATGTCTGCAATGTACAGCATAACAACGATGTTCTATAGGGCGTGATGTGATCATAACGTCGCAGTCCATGGATAAACCGAAGACAGTCATTAAAGGCTACATCCATTCTACGTTCACTTGTAGAGTCTAGCTTAGGGTAAACAAAGTTTCCAAAGCAGAAGTGGGGCAAGAGGAGAACCTTGACAAGCCTTTCACGAGTGCGGAGTGGTAGTATATCAGCACACAACCACAACATCCGCAGACCAGAATAAATTTTCCGCAATTGTGCGCTGATATAATCTGTGCATTTTAAATTGGCATTTATAATAACTCCAAGGCTCTTAACTTTATCAACATACGGAAGGGTAACAGAGTCGATACAAACTGGAGGAAGCTGCTCGGGGTCAAAGCCTGGGTTGTGTATTGCGATTGCAGAGCATTTCGCAGGGTTTAGCCTTATATCATTATTACGAGCCCATTCAGATAGGTTTACTAGATCCTCGTTAATGCACCCCAAACAGTGCTCCATAAGGCCAATAGAGCTACTATGGTAAATCTGCACGTCATCAGCATACAAGTGAACCTTAGCGAATTTGATTTTCTCTGGCAGATCATTTATAAACAGAGAGAACAGAAGTGGTCCGAGAATAGAACCTTGTGGAACACCTCGATGCAGTGATAATAGACCAGAAAACTCACCATCCACTTTTACTCGCTGCTTTCGATTTGACAGCAAGCTCATCACAAGCCTACAGGCTGAACTAGAAAAATTGAAAATATTTTTTAGTTTAGATACAAGTTTAAAATGGTTTACGCTATCGAAGGCCTTGGAAAAATCCAGCAATATCATTACTGCAAACTCATCGTTGTCAAGTGCCGCAGTTTCGCAACTGTGGAGGGAGCGAAAGCCCGACTGCCAAGGCGATATCATACGATTATCCTCTAAATAAGAATTCAATTGCCAGTACATGAGCTTTTCAAGGGCTTTTGCCAGAAAGCATAACACACTTACCGGGCGGTAATCAGAAACAGCGGTAGGTGCTTTATTTTTGGCAATAGGGATGACGGTGGCCACTTTGGTTCTGGCCTCGCAGAATCTACGCTAGTAGTAAAATACTGATTTAGCTCATCAGGATGAAGATTACAGCAAGCCTTCTCATTATTGCATAGGCCGTACTTTTTTAAGTTACTCCACAGAAGCCTTGGGCCCAAGTTAATATCAAGTCTGGATTGAAAGTATTCACGCTTCGCTCTGCGTATAGCAGACGTTACCCTATTCCGTGCTCTTCGATACATATTACGCATAAAAGTGTCACGTGATCTCCTATAAATAAGGTAAAAATACTCCCTCTCATCTATCAGAGAGTGAATTTCTCTGGAGAACCATGGATTACTGGTGGATCTTAAGCTTTTAGTTCTTACAGGTGCATATTTATTTAAAATATAGTTCAAAAAACCTTCAAAGATTGATAGACGATCATCAATTGGAGCAGATTAACGCTCAAATTGAGGAATAAAATTCATGCATTCCTCTGAAAGACTACCATGATCAATATTGTTGTAATTTCTGTGTGAGTACAAACGATTTGTGACACAGAAATCCATTTTGTAAGTTAAAAATAATATGTCATGATCAAATATGCTAGGTGGGTCAATTTGAGAAAAAAATTCTACATTGTCTGCATCTGTCGTAAGGTATAGATCTAGCAATGAAGGAGAACTTGTGTTAAAAAAGGTTGGAGTATCATTAAACACTTCGAGGTGAAGACTCCTCATAAAATCCACAAAACAAAGCGTAGCAGAACAGCCTCGCAAGATATTAACGTTAAAGTCACCACCAAGAATTATCTTATTATATCTTCGCGAAAGTATGGAGCAGGATTCCTCAAACTCTTTCATATTATTGCAATCGAAACTGTTTGGAGGGCAATAAGCGGCTGCTAGCGCACATTTCTCTGCCCCAGTATCAACCTCAATACAAATGAACTCCAAATTAAGAGTGCTCAATGATGCTAAGATTTTGGTTTTAAAGCAGTCTTTTACATATATTGCGGCACCACCACCAATTCGTCCCTCACGATCGCTACGAAAGAGTTTATATCCAGAGATAGATACCAAGCTAGAAGGGGTGGAAACATTCAACCAAGATTCACTAATTAGAATCGCATGAACACCCGAGCCAACAAAAATTTCACGCATTTCATCCATCTTATTTCTAACACTTCTGGCGTTCAGCAAGCATATATTAAAGCCAGCAGCTTGTTTACTACAGATTTTAATTAGGGTTCTTACCTTGTTCGTTGCAGTAAGCACGTCAATCATTAGTGTCCCAGGGCAAATTACAACGCATACAATTAGAAGGCTCTCCGGACAGCAACCTAATTACACTACTAATGAATAGGAGAAAAGAGAAAAAGTACATAATAAAAGAGAAAAAGAACAGAAGAAAAGAGAAAACGTAACTTATACATAAGAAGAAATGTTTATACTTCATAAATCCCAGTGAGATATTTTGCATGATAGTACATAGTTGACGTGCTCCAGTTTCTAGTATTGATGCTTTAATTACCAGTTGTAGTTTCAGACACTAAGCAAGAATTCAGGTCATCTAAGCTCAGCACTTTTTTTGCTCTTACATCGTTCTCCTTCAGTTTGACATGGACAATGCCGTTTTTAGTGAAGACAGAGTAAATTTCCCCAAGCTTGCGCCGCCGCAGAGCCTCTCTGAAGACATGATAATCATTTGGCGACAGGCTCTCGTTAACAAACACCGATGAATCAGCAGAGAAGCCTGTTAGTTGATTTAGTTTAATGCCGCCCGCTTGTTTGAATGCCGTAATGAATGCACGTCGCTCAGCTTGGCCTGAAAAACGCACGATCATGGGTGCATCGATCTTTGATGATCTTGACGTGCTTGCATTATTAGAGCGATTTCTCAGACGGAACGCATCAGTGAAGGAAGAGACAGGGTGTTGCACCTTAGCTGCAATTTCAGCCCAAATATGCTGTGGATTTTCAGACATTTTCATAGGAATCCCCCGAATGATGATATCGGATAATCTTTGAGTGCGCTGCAGTGATTCAAGCTGCATAGTGCGAGCTTTAAGTCTAGCCGTGAGATCAGTAATTGAGCTTTCACATGCTGTAATACGAAGGCTATAAGCTTCTAAATTTGAACTAAGCTCACTTGTTGTTTTTTCACACGCATTCAGATGGGCACTGTAGGTCTTAAGTTTATTGTCAATGAACATCATTATTCTAGATTCACACTCCATTAACACCTGCTTAAAATTATTGGTGAGTCTGCGTTCAAGGTCACGAAGTAGTTGATTTGAATCAGCTGATGGTACATCTAAGTCCGGGTTATTGCCCTGTGACGATGATGAATTGGATGAACTGCGCAGGACGGGAGCACTAGTCTCAGAGTTAAGGCGACCTCTCCCCTCACGTGTCGGCAGGGCTTTCGATGTATTAGTTCCCTTACTCGTCATATTTCTAGTCCAGAGAGAACAAAGTGAATCAAAGTCGAAGGAAAAGAATTCACAAAATGTGGAATTTTAACGAAATTATATAGCACCAAACCACGCACTATCGTATAGTAACGTATAATACTAAAGATAGGCACAAAAATTAAATATAAATCACGCGGTTAAATACTGGTTTAAGACAAAAAAGATAGGAGCGTTTTTAGACACGTCTGTTAGTTAGCGCACATTACATTACCAACTCTCCAGATTATTCTAGAGTGTTCTATTCCAGAATCTTCTTGACTTTTCCATTCATTCTATTCCTGAACCTTCCCGAACATTCCGTCATCGATTCGCCGAACCTGATGTTGTTTACTCTCCATTGCCAGTAGATGTCACCAGTTGTCTCTTTCTATTGCACGTAACAATATGAAGGTTTTAACAGGCACTAGTGGCACTATAAACTTCAAAGATAAATAGTTTTGAAAAAACTGATTCCGTACTTTTACTATATTTGGCAAAAGAATTTTAGATTGAATAAACCTGTTCACAAAACAAAAGCACATTTGACAATCAGGGCTCAATTAGGTCCCTCCTATGCATAATCTCCTGCTCTTAACAAATTACGCTCATGTACACGAATTATACACGATTCAACCATTCCTGTTATATATTCTAAGCATTTTTGTGAACAAAAACCACTTTGCAATCAAACAGCTGTTTAGTAATGCAACATTACATTTGCAGTACGTACCTACTTTTACCGAGATGTGTACTTACATAAAACTAATACTTCTCCCAACTAGCTACTGTTCCCCCATTTACTTCCGTATCGTACTTAATAGTTCTTTCTTATGGGAGAAATGTTGAGGTTTTTCTTTTCTTAATTAAAATTCTAAAATCACTTCAGTGGTTTATTCTAAGCTGTTCTAATGTATGTATACTGTGCCAGGAGTCTGCAATTACCTAGGTAATTCAATTACGCTGAAGCAAATAGCTATTTATATTTACTCTATTTGTATCATAAGCATAAGCTTAACTGGGTACTTGTTTCAGGGCAATTGAATTACCTACAGTGGCTGTCAACAGTTAGTAAACACTCTTCTTTAGAAAAATAAAACGAGTTTAAAACTTATACCAAACAAGACTGTTTTTTTTTTATTCTTTTTGAAGTTCTAATACACATAATAACAAATTTAAATAAATTCAAATTCAAAAACGCTTTATTGTATAACCGTACAGAAAGCCTATTACAACAAAGTGGTTGGTCCACGGCGTCAAGGCTATCTGGGCTCTATCTGCGTTATGATCCTTATCAATTACTACAGCTAATTTTGTACTTATCACTAGAAAGTCACTATAGCTTGTACAGTACTGGAGACTATCTATTTACAGCTAGTTCATATTGGAGTTCAACAGAGAGTAAAAAACCAAATGTTACTTAGTCTAGGAAGAAGTACTAAAAGCGTAATACAACTCTGATTCAGTTTAGTTCATGGCAATTAAATCTAACAGCTAGGGAATTTAGTTTGAAAAAAAGATTAAAATAAAAAAAAGACGAGCTAACCTATTCTGCTTTACATATTTTGCTAAGTTGAGGAGGTAGCAAGGACTTCTTAACCTGAGGGTTTAGGTGCTTCAGTCTTTCGTTCGTTAGTCTCGTTGTTAGTCCGTTGAATATTTAATAAAAATAACTAGAATTTATAAAATAAAAACACTAATATTATTTTGCAAAGAAATGAAAATAAAAAGCTTAATCGCAAGCAGTCAAAAGTAAGTAAACGAAATTTTAGCTTCCACAATGGAGAAAAGGTAGACCAGATTTCTTTGACGCATTCCATTAATTGGAGGATATCCTTTGGTGCCTTCGCGCTTATTCTCACCTTCAACCAAACCCAGAGGTTCTAGATGCGTGACAGGCCAGGAATTTGTGGAGGCCAATTTAAAACTTCTATTTTCTGATCGGAAAGGTATTTTTTTTTTTACAATTTTAGCATTATGAGGGCATTGTAGTATGAAGTCGTCCCCTATTTATTAAACGTTTACCTTCTGGCACAATTACATCTTTGAGTAAATTCAAATATGTAGTAAAAAAAACAATTGTATAAAACTTATACGTCCGATCAACTCGAGCACTTTATTCAGTCTATCGTTACAAATTTCAGAAAAATAAAATGTAAGTCTGTTGACCGCTACTCAAACAATTGAAAAAAAACGAGAGCAATGCACATTTGTGAATTGCAGCTCTACCCGTCGTCGTCATCAGACTTGAATTTTTAACAGTGTCATTTATTGTCGGATTTATATTAAAATCGACTACAAATACATATTTGAATTTATTTTGCCCTCCAACAAAACTATTTTCCCATACCATATGTAGAGAAACAGTCCCATACCATTACACCTCTCTAGGACGATTTGAATGTTGGTTTTGTGCACTTGTAAGATAGTAACTCACCTTTTCTTCTCCACACATATATTTGGCCTTGACTGTACCGCATCCTTATTCATGGGCTCATCCGTCCATAATATTATATACCAATAATTTTCTGATTGAAATGCAACCATTTGTAGAACTGCATCTTTTTCTTTTGGTTTATTTTACTTAAAAGTGGTAATTCACGAGCTCCTCTCTCAAATGTCTCCTAATAGTTGAAAGTGATGGCGTACATTTTTCTTGTGCAACTAATTTTGAGCGAAGGCTGATAAGAATGAATTTGATGAAGACTGGTTAACAATTCATTTATCAACTCTAGCATTAGTCACTTTGGGCTCTAATAATTTCCGCCACACATCCACATTCCTTGTAAGTCTTTGTTATTTTAAAGACAGATGCCGGTGTTTTATTAAAACTTTGCGATTTTTCAATATGATTTGCGATTTTTCAATATGATTTGCCTTCTTCGTATAATTTTATGACTATAAACTTTACTTCCGTCGTGAAATGTTTAAATAAAGACATTTTTCTCTGAAATTCCTACATAATGAATTTGAGGTAATAAATTAACTCCTTAACGGCTGCAGAGCACATAGGGTGTAATTGATCAAATGAGGAAGAGTCCTCAGTTTAAGTTTTTGTAAAAAAAACAAAGTTATGTTAACTACCTATTTATAAAAAAAGTGTTAAGGAAAAAAAAAGGTAAGATAATTTTCTAGACAATTATAACTCCGTTGGGGAGAGGAAAATAGGTGAAGTTCACTGCAAACCTAGTTAGTGTTGTACTTCTTCTATAAAAGTGGTCCAAACGAACAATTTTAGTGCTGCTCTACTAGAAAAGTGCAGCACTGATGTTGTACTGAAGTCCTATAATCGCTAATGACTATAAGTACAGAGAGGGATTATACTTGTAGTAAAGAACAAATTTTATTGCTGTGCATGACGCTGTACATTAGCATGTGGTTCTGCCTGAACATCACCGCCCACCTCGTCTATTTGACGAAATGATGTTTCGGGTGTTGCTTCTACCAAAATCTATCCACGTATCCCAATTATTGGGATCTTCTGTTGCATAACTTCTGAGATAATCACCTAAGGTGCGAAGACATCTTTCAAACGATCCATTGCACTGCGGGTGATAAGCCTTAACTTGCAAGTTTTCTTAAATAAGTCACTAAGAAAGTTGGTTCCTTGATCCGTCAATAAACACTGTGGGGTACCGAAAGACATATTATCTTGCGAACATAGACGTCTGCAATCGTCTCTGCTTCCTGGTTAGGAATGGGGATTGCTTGTATGAACTTCGTCAGATCGTCTTGAAAAGGGAGGATATACTTATTCCCACTTTCCGATACTGGTAACGGTCCCACGACATCCAAGGATACACGTTCAAATGGTCTTTTAGATGTCGTAGTGATCTTCATTGGGATTTTTATTTTATGTGTCACCCTGACTTTTCTGACATATCTCACAAGAGGATATAAAAGTTTTTATATCTTTGTACATATTTTTCCAATGGTATTTCTGCCTAATTCTCTTTAAGGTTCGAGCTATTCCTTGGTGTCCACCAGTTTGAGAAAAATGATATTCACGAAGAATTCGCTTAATTTCTTCTTCATTGTTTAAAATTATTGGGCTTGATGTAAGTCTGTGATTATTACGAGTTTCGTTTGAAGTAGAGTAGCCTCGTTGTTGCCATTTAGGGTGCCATCTGTATGTACTTTCAGGTCTTGAACTGGGATTTCTGCTTTAATCACCTTCCAGGTTGAGCTGGCGGTGTTATGGTTCTCCTTATTTGCATTACTATTATTGTTTAAATTGACTTCTGAGTTGGTTTTTGTTTGGGATCTAGTAACAACATTGATATTTTTTTTTATTTATTTTTTATTTATTTATTTATTTATTATGATAAGCAATTAGGCCTTTAGGCCCATTGTATAAAATCATGTTGCTACAGCAAACAAAATGAGTGGCAGAACCATAAAAATAAACAAGAAAAAAATACTAAGATTAACTAAAATAAAAATTTCTAAATATGCCGACAAAACGCACTCGATCGATCGATATCCATCCCCGCTACCCAGAGAGGTATCACGTAGAAAGTACTAGTACAGAAGTGAGAACTGAGGGTGCAGGTGCACTACGTATTGTCAAGCCGAAAGTGTGAAAGTTAGTAAATCAATGCGCGAAATAAGAGAGTGCAAAGGGCAGGAAAAAATTGGATTAGATAAAATTAGAATAGAATGAATTAGATTAAGTTAGATTAGAATAGATTAGAATAGAATAGAATATAATATAAAATAATAGAATAAAATGGACTAAAGTAGAAGAGCATAGGTTAACGAAGAGCAAGACCAGCACGACCAATTAAGACTTCAAATTGAGTAGCATTCAAAAAATCTAGAAGGTGCGATCTAAATGCCATCAAACTAAGCGAGGAGTAAGCGAAATTCAATAAGTTCCAAATGGGAATAAAACGAACAAAGTAGGAATTTTTCAGGACGTTGTATGAATGACGCGGGATAATTAAATTAAATAGGAAACGAGGGGACTTAACAAACTCCAACCTGAAATACAAATATTGTGGAATGCGAGATCGAATTAGTTTGAACAAAAAGATGAGGTTGCGGAGTATAAGGTACCTGTCAAAGGTAGTATTAAGAAAGTCCACCGTGTAGCCACGTAAATCATGCACCCGCCGTGGAAGATCGTACACATACCTAATAATCGAATTAAAGGACGTGCGTAGTCTGTCAATATTACCTGCGGAAGTTCCAGTGTATAGCTCCGCCCCATAAACGAAGTGGGAGAACAACAGGGCGTGGGCAAGCTTCTTCCTTACAGATGTTGTCAGGTACATGTTGATATTATAAAGTTTGCGAAGGATAAAGTCTAATAACCCCATTAAGGGAGATGGGATCGAGAAGGTGCGTGATTGGATGACCAAAGAAGGCAATCGATTTCGACTTAACTGGGCTTAGGGTTAATTTATTGCACAAAGCCCAAGATGATACAGAGGAAAGGTCAGCGTTGATATCTACAACACATTGACCCGCAGATCCCAGTGGCACTGAATAAAGTAGTTGCACGTCATCTGCAAAGATGTGTACAACAGGGAACCTAACTGTAGCTGGAAGGTCATTGATAAATAGGGAAAATAAGATTGGATCTAAGATAGACCCCTGAGGAACACCTTTGTGGAGGCCCACAAGATCAGATGTACGACCCCTGACATGACACACTGGCATCTCAAGCTCAGATAAGAGTAGATCAGGTTACAGGCGGACCGGGAAAAGCGGAAAAGGCTCTGCAGCTTATGACACAGAATAGTGTGATCTAGGCTATCAAAGGCTTTGCTAAAGTCGAGTAATACGAGTATGCTAGCCAGCTTGCGTTCCATGTTATGCCTTACCGTCTCGGTAATGTCCAGAATTGCACTCGAGGTACTATGGACAGCAGATGCCGAAGTTATTTGGTTCCTGATTAAAATTTCCCAAACCTTAGAGAGTGCTGGTAAGATGGTTACAGGCCTAAAATCAGAGGGCTGTGAAGGATTGGAGCACTTGGGAACAGGAATTACCTTCCCTGACTTCCATGCAGTAGGGAAGGTTGAAGTGGTGATAATGGTGCTAAATAGATAAATGATATGACCAGAGAGGGCAGGAAAAACTAGCTTCAGAAATTTTAAGGGAATCCCATCCAGGCCAACTGCGTCCGATTTGACACACGAGTGGGCGTATAAGACTTGAGAGATATCTACGTTGGAAAAGGAAAAGGAGTCCTCATGATCGGCAATGCTAAAATTATTACTCGATGAAGAGGTAGATGTAGGATCAGTTTGCACTGAAGGAAAGAAGCTGTTCATTACGTCAGGGTCAATGTCATTCTGCACGGGGTTTGAGTTAGAAAGCACACCAAGGTTACGAACTTTCGCCCAAAGAGCCTTAGTGGAACACGATGCGCCAAATATTGTTATTCCCTGAGCCATCTTGGCTTTACGAACCTCCTTGCGATACCTGTTCCGAAACTTCGTGAAAAGTCCCCATCTCTCGAGCGTGCATTGCTCAGAGTAAGCCCTAAATGCAAGGTCCCGTAGAGCCTTCGCTCTCTTGATGGCTGGAGTATGATACCAGTTGGATACAGTCGGTCTTTTTGAAAATGTTTTGGGAGGAACGTGTTGACTGAAAAGTTGAAGGACACGGCTGTTGAAAACCGATAGCTGGAAGTCTACATTGTTAGTTAGATTACATGTCAGAGAAATGTGTTGACAACGCACAGTCCAAGAGGGCCTCCACATTAACGCCTTTATAATCACGATAGGAGAATTCTTCGGTGACCTGGGGAATGGGAATGTCGGATGAAATATGTATGAAGGCATGTCTAGAGATGCCCGACACCTGGAACTGATTATGAAACTTAACCAGCTAGGGGCTGGCCAGAGTGGAAAACATCAAAATGTGTAGGCGCATTATTATGGACGATATAGAGGAGAAATCCGTAGCTCTAGCCGAGGCATGCGAGCCAAGGAGATTATTATTGAAGTCACCCCTAATAATGATGCTTTCGTATCGCGGCGAAACACGAGTTAGGACATCATTCATTTTTGAAAGATCACCATCGGGGAGATAACAGACACCTACAAGTATTTTTAAAATGATATGAAATGCATGGACACGCTTAATAAATAAACGGTCAACAATACATGCGTTTCATCACTTAGTCTGTGTTAGTATTAGTATGTTAAACTAAACATAAACCAAACACCGGATGAAATGATATGCAAAGTGACATAGAAACAGAGAACTAAGTATTATATAGACGTTTTTTTAGAACATGCTTAGAAACGTCAACTACAAAATGCTCAGCGTTAGTATTAACAGTAATGCACATGCGGTTAATGGGTTCGTACATGCAGAAGTTGGATCTTGCGGAGTTAACATGCAACATAGGTAGTCTTCTCAAATTGTGTCCACTATCGCGGAAAGAGATTTTACTAAGTAACAGCGAAGAATCAACATTCGCGTTTATTAGTTGATGCACAAACGTTACATCGGCAACCATACGACGTTTTTGAAGCGAGTGCATATTCAAAAGCTTCAAGCGATCCTCATAAGGTGGAAGAATTAATGAATTATTCCAGGGTAGGTGTCTGAGAGCAAATCGTAAAAAGTTTCTCTGGACAGACTCAATGCGGTCGATGTGTGTACCGTAAAATGGAGACCAGACCTGGCTAGCGTATTCAAGAAGTGGTCTCACAAAGCAAGTGTACAAACGCAATGTTATTGTAGGATTCGAAAACTCTCGGGGCCAACGTTTTATAAAACCCAGCATATAACTACTCTTTGATACCATATAGTTTATATGTGGTCACATTTGACACCCAAGTCACAGACAGAGTCCACACGGCGAATCGAGGAATCAGAGAACTCATAAGTGAGAACCATAAGTGATTGGTGTCTGATTCCTATGGAAAGTCATAACCTCACATTTGTCGATATTGAGTACCAAATTATTGCTCTCGCACCAATTGTAAAATTTTTGAAGGTCACCCTGTACCAGTTCACAATCGTGAACAGATTTAATCTGAGCGAAAAGCTTAACATCGTCAGCATAAATCAAGACCTTACAGTACTTCACCACAGAGACAATGTCGTCAATAGACAGTATAAAGAACAACGGGCCCAAGTGACTCCTTTGAGGTACGCCAGACGAAGCCTTCAAGACTCTAGAGATGGAATGGCGGAATAAGATTTGATATGTTCTGTTATCTTAATAAGACTCTGTCCATTTTAGAAATGTTGGGGGAAACCCATACTTTTCCATTTTAAAGAGTATCACGGAGTGAGCTAACTTGTCGAAGGCTTTACTAAAGTCTGTATAAATGCAATCCGTCTGGTAGCCTTTTGCGAACCCGAGAATGGTATCCGAGACAAATTTCAACAAGTTAGTGGTTGTAGATCTGCCGGAAATAAACCCATGTTGGTTTGAAGAGAGCAAATTCTTACATGAAACCGATAGCTGAGAGTAAATAATAGATTCGAATAATTTGGGCATACAGGATAATTTGGCTAACCCGATTGCAAGCTCGCAAAAGATGTATTCACTACCATTAGTGAGATAACTTGACTTTTCAACTAGCCTAGCCTTGATCCTTCTCGATATACATATATATACCAACACCTCCACCCCCGATAGCAGGTCTGTCATTCCTAAAAAGCCTATAACCAGGTATCTCAACTGACTTAGAGAAAACATAAGGTTTGAGCCAAGTCTCACTCACACCAACAACATCGAGATAGCCGCCTTCTAGAATGCACTTAACTTCATCGAATTTTACTGTTCGGATGCCTGATCTAATGCTCTGTCCATTAAAATGACCGAAATTTAAAGAATTAGAAAAGCTAGCAAGAGTTGAACTAAGGAGTGAGTTATCACCTGCAATCTGTCCCAAATCATCACGAGAACTCATACTGAGGATTCCAAAAAATAAAACAGCGGGAAATGGATGATCAATCGAGATTAGTTCGCCGTACATATGCAAGTATAAGCAAGTTAAAAATAAAAAATCCATATACAATCATATAAAGCAGCACCTAATTAAGCATAAGAACTGTAATTAAAAGCATAAAATCCCAATGAAAACTAAAAATTAAAAGTAGTTCAAAATTCAAGTAAATAATACTAACTACAAGCAGCAATAAAGAATTCAAAATTTATAAAGAAAACCATACATTGAAGTAAAAAAGAGAAAAGTGTACTATCAAAAAAGAAAAGAAAGAAAACATAAGAATATCAATATCAATAATGTGAACTAAGGCTAAATTTAACTAAGAATGTAACTGTATTTAGTGGATGTAGAAAAGCAATTTGAACAAAACAATGAAAAAGAATAAATTACTCAGAAAATCCATGGAAATCCGGGCTTCCTGTGCCAGCTGGAGCCGAACCAGAGGAGGGGTTTGACTTTGCGACGGACCTCTTACTTCTGGACAAGCCAGGGAATCTAATGCGCAGCAGCTTGATGTCTGAAAAACTCAGCACCGCCATCCATGTGAACAATCGAAGCAAGGCTTCCCTTTAATTTGAATGACCTAATTTTACCCAGCTTAAGCAAGAACCTGGCAAAATTCTTCAAGGCTTCCTCTCCGCGGGAGCTGTGTTCATTTATGTAGAGTCTAGAGCTCAATCCCAGTTGGGGACAAACAACAGCAAGATCTAACGCCTTCCCCTCTTTCAGCATCCTGAAGTACTTATTCATTACGAGATCTCTTGTAGTCGTGGAACAAGACTTTATCAACAGCTTCCTTTTATCGCCCTTTAACCAGCAACAGTGAGCCAAATCCTTGCTGGAGCAGTCCACCCCACAAGCTGCAGCAACTTCACGGCAAAACATAGGGCATCGGAAACATCAGGAGGAATACCAGTTACAATCAAGTCATTGCGTCTCAAAATCCGCTGAAGTCTGGAATTATCGGCCTCCAAAGCGTCACATCGAGCAGTCATCCTCTCGAGTCCACATCATCAATCCTGCTACTACAGCCTTGCAAATCCTTTTCAACCTCATCCAGCTTACCAAGGAGCAGGCGGCTAAGAGGGTCGAACCTCTTATCGATGTCCGCCTTCATGACGTCAAATCGATTGTTGAAATCAGTGCCCAGTTCCGAGATGGCAGCAAGAATGTTATCCACTTTGTCCGACGGCATTGGAGCAGAATTAAGCTTGAGCTTGATTCTAGCAGACTCCCCCATCTGAGAAGTAATAAAGCAAGAACCGATGCCACTACGGAGACTGGGAACAAAGCAGAAATAGGTTATGTAACTATGTCTTTCACGTGATAGTGAAAGACTCCACGCACATATGCAGAGCAAGCTATGATGCGTAGGGGGCAATTGAGACTCCAAAGACTACAGCAAGGAACAAATGTGGAGTAAGATGGATTTCCTACTGGCAGCCACGTGCAACGTTCACAGTAACAGACACCATCAGCCAAAGCAGAAAAATAAAGCCAAAATTTAATCCACTCCTATACACAATGGAAGAAAATACCAAGCACGGCAGGAAATATTAATAAAAAATACCCGAATTTAGCAATGAAAGCGGGATAAAAAAGTAAAAGCACTGCTAACACAAAATTATTCTGACACTTCCGCCATCTTTAAATTTCTTCTATATTTTATTTCTATATTTAATCGAGATAGAGCACCGGCATTTGTATTTAAGTGACCTGACTTATGAACAACTTCGAAGTCGTACTCGCCTAGCTTGATTCTCCAGCGCATAATCCTAGAGGATGGATCTTTTAAGTTAAAAATCCAAACCAGTGGCCTATGATCCGTTACCACAGTAAACTTTCTGCCGTATACGTACGGTCTGAACTGTTTGGTCGCCCATACAATCGCGAGCGCTTCCTTTTCTATCGTTGAGTAATTCTTTTCGGCCTTGTTGAGGACCCTACTTGCAAATGCAATAGGTAAATCCGTACCATCAGAATCTGTTCGTTGCGAAAGCACCGCGTCTATGGCTGCATTGCTGGCGTCTGTAGTAACGCAGAAATGTTTTTCAAAGTTAGGGTATTGTAGAACAGGAGATTGGATATAATTGCTTTCTTTAACAATCCAAGACTCATCGCAATGAGCGTCCCAATTGAAAGGAACATCTTTCTTTAGCAGATTATTTAAGGGATTAGCAATTTTTGAAAATTTCGGAATAAACTTCCTGTAATATCCTACGAATCCCAAATAAGACTTTAACTGTTTAGTATTCTTTGGTGGACTTATAGCTTCGACAGCTTCGATCTTTTGCGGGTCAGGTCCTTGGTCAGTTATAATATGCCTCAAGTAACGAACTTCTTTGCTAAGGAATTTACACTTATTGGGCTGAAGTTTGAGATTATGCCGTCTTAAACATTCGAATATTTCTCTGTTTTCGGTTGTGGTCATCTAAGTCTCTACCATCTTCATCATTCTGTCATCTTCGTTTAATATTATATAAAAGAGTAAAAATGTATCATCATGCAAGATCTATTAGTGTGCGATAATTTAGCTCACAATTTAGAATCACGGTCATATTGTAGCTTTGAAGCTTCGAAAATCAACATTTGGAATATATATACCATCATAAGTTTTTGCGTCCAATGAATTATTTTCAAAATCAGGCAGTTTCACCTAAAATTTTATTTGATTCTAAATACCAAACCAACTGCTTTTGCACCGCTGTTTTCAATATGCTCTCTTATTTGTGTAACATACAGGGTTTTCCATTTGATACTAATTTAACAAGCTATTATAGAATTATTTCACATCTTTGAAAAGTTATCATTATCCATTGTGATTTATTATGTTCACCAAAATAGTATCTAATTCGTTCACCACACTTTTCAGGTCTATGGTTAAAAAATGGCAAACACTCATTGAAGCTAACGTTGATGTCAAGACAACCGATGGATATTTACTTCGTGTATTTTGCATTGGGTTTACTGCGAAGGATCAAATGTCACAGCGTAAAACTTGTTATGCTCAACAATCGCAAGTTCGAACTATTCGCAGAAAGATGAGCGATATCATTGTTCGTGACGTTAGCAGCTCTGATTTAAAGGAAGTCGTAAACAAACTCCTTCCTGACTCGATCGCTAAGGATATTGAAAAACAGTGCCAAGTAATATATCCATTGCATGACGTTTACATTCGCAAGGTAAAGGTATTAAAAAAGCCAAGGTTTGATTTGTCAAAACTCCTTGAGCTTCATGGCGATGGTGGAGGTAAAGGAACCGAAGGGGTTGTATCGGAAGGTGCGGCTGTCAACAGACCTGAAGGTTATGAACCGCCAGTACAAGAGTCGGTATAAATTTTTTAAGACAACATAATTTATGTTGTACAAATTTTGCTGGAAATAAATAATTTTAAAACAAATTCTATACATTTTTTCACTTTGAATTTATTTATATTAAGGTTGTAAAACTCGAGTTTGAGGATTATGTATGCTATTTATATTTTAATCAAGAGTTTTTTTTAAGGATGTATTTTAAGCTTTGCTTTATTTAATTAGCCCAGTTTTCAAAAGTCATAATAATCTTATTTACCGGATTTATGAAAGAAGATATTTTCCAGGATATGCGATAGAGAAAGAAGGTACACAGATATTAGAATATTATTTCAATTTATTTCTTATATTATTATTTTTCTATTTATTGCAGAATATTAAGCATATTCCGATTTACAAAGATTGTGTATCACTTCTTGGAAAGAACAAGGATTACATTTCAGTTTCAAGAAATCAAGGGTAAGTTTTCTAATTGTACTTAGCGCTGTAAAAAAAGACATAAGTTTTTGAAATATGTATATAATAATATTTACAATATTTTGCCTAATGTATTACTGATTCCTTATATTCCTGTGATGTTTTCTATTTTTCGTCGCTGACAAAATGTAAATGATGTCAAATATTTCTGAGAAAATTGGAGTTTCCAGTTGAGTTAAAAAATAAAAATCTTTAAATAATTTTAATAATTCGACTACTGAATACGATTCAATAATTGTACGTAAATTTCAAGAAATATTGATACTATCAAAATCATATCGTATTTCATAGTCTAGTTCTTGGGTTGTATTGATATAAAATTGCATGCACAATAGATAATATGCAAGCTGTGTTCTTTTATAATATCCCACACAGTTTAAGTTCCAATAAGTTTTAGATAGTCTATAAGAAAAGCAAGTAACAGTGAACAGCCTTGTATGATGTATTGTTTATATTTATCAAGTCATGTGTGATTTTATGAGTTTAAATCTGTGGTGCTCTGCGGCCGGTATACAGAAGACGGAGTATGTATGTTACATGTGGCCATGATATATGGAGAGCAACAATAATAATACAAAAAAAAAAAAACATTATGCATATCATTGTTTACAGCAATGCTGCTCTAATTCTAAATTTTACTCTTGCTCTTCCAACCCAAAAATTGATTTAAATCATAGTGACAGTGCAAGCAGGTGATTTCCATAATTTTGCATATAGTCGTCATTATACACTTTTTAAAATGCAAGTGAACCAAGCAAGCTGATTTTTGGATATTGTGTAGGCATAGAAAAACTTAGCTTGAAATTGTCGACCAAGATTTCCAATGAGTTTTCTCCGGTCATCAGTGGAATTATCCAAACAAGAGAAAGTCGATCCGGAGGCTTTGACTTCCACAGGAGAACAATTTCTCATAGCCCTATATGGCGGCAATAAGCAAGAAAAATCTTTAAATATTTTACGCAGTACGTCAGCATATATTCCGTACGTATCTGCAGATGCACACGGGGCTCGGGTTTTACAGGGATCCTCAGGAATGGGGCTTGCGACGAACAAATCATGAGCTTAAACCAGTTCTCAGCACAGCTGAACCCACGCCACCTGAGCTTTTAAAGCTCATATCGTGTAAGTGCAAGGGAAAATGTGAGGCTGCATGTGGGTGCAGAAACGCAGGGATTGATTGTTCCATTATTTGTCTCAATTGCAGTGGGCAAACATGCAACAACGTCGCCAAAGTCGACTTCCTACTCAACGAGGATGATGAGGATGATTCGACCATTGAAGAATCTTCACAGTTCGATGAGTATTCCGAATAGGAAGACTGAACCAGAACCGTCGAAACGAAGAAGAGTACAGATATTAAAAACGTACCTTTATTCATTTCCATCTTCTACAATACAAAAACAATTATTTACTAATAAATTCCATGCGTGTGATTCATAATTTTACTGTTTTATTTATTTATATTGTACTTAAATAATTTCCTACTGACCATCTCACCTTGTGGCGAGCTAAATGTCAGAATTTTTGTCTAAAACAAGAAAAAAAAATGTCATTGTAGGTATTAACATGCCCTAAAGGTTTGATAATGGACATTTTTTTCGATATGTATCATGAGAAAGAAGAAAACAGCAAAAAACAAGTTACAGTCTCTTAATTTTTTATTTTCTCGTCTGATATCTCAACGACGATCAACGCTAGGTGAAAAATTCATACCACCTAAGTACAGCGTAAAAAAAGCAACAAAAAAGTATATACAGTCAGTTCTCGACTTACGACGGGGTTCGGTTCCACAACTTCCGACTTAAGTTGAAAGGGTCGTAAGCCGAAGTTCATACAAAAATAAATCATAGAATTATAATAGACATATGTACATCAAAATTAATAGCTTTTTTCTGTTTTTTAATTGTTTACTACCTCATTCACCAGAAGCGTGCAAGATATATAATATGTATTTGATATACAGGGTGTTTCCCCTTAGGAGGTCCATAGAGCGGGAGGTGATAGTACTCACCTAGACGAACCAAAAATTGTATGGCAGGGGGGGGGGGCAATATCAACCGTTTAGGAGTTACAGGGTGATTCATAAAAAAAGCTAGGTTTTCACAAAACACCCTGTATCTTAAAAACTACAGGGCGTATGGTCACAGTTAAGGGCTCACTGTATGCAGAACTTCATGGCCTTTCCAACGACAGCTCAACCAGCCCCGTGCCCCTCTCCCCTCAGATGTTATGAAGGTCTAAACTAAAAATTTCGGATTTTCTTTCCTTTTTTTTTTACTTTGACCTCTATTATTTTTGCAAAAAGGTCGTTAACATAACTTTTTTTTATAAAAACTGTAAACTGTGGAGCCTCCTCTTTAATTTGACCTATTATACCCTATGTGCTATCTGTATCCGTTAAAGAGTTATTAGCTCTTAACCTATTCTAAAACCTATTTTCAAACCTTCTCTCAACGATAATTTGTTCCCTTAGCACGTCATTTTACAAAATATCGTCTAATTTCGGTGTGACCTGAATAGGTTATGAGTTAATAACTGTTTAACGGCTACAGTTAACACATAGGGTATAATAGGTCAAACTAAAGAGCAGGCTCCACAGTTTACAGTTTTTATAAAAAAAAGTTATGTTAACGACCTTTTTGCAAAAATAATAGAGGTCAAAGTAAAAAAAAAGGAAAGAAAATCCGAAATTTTTAGTTTAGACCTTCATAATTTCTGAGGGGAGAGGGGTACGGGGCTGGTTGAGCTGTCGTTGGAAAGGCCATGAAGTTCTGCATACAGTGAGCCCTTAACTGTGACCATACACACTGCAGTTTTTAAGATACAGGGTGTTTTGTGAAAACCTAGCTTTTTTTATGAATCACCCTGTAACTCCTAAACGGTTGATATTGCCCCCCCCCCCCTGCCATACAATTTTTGGTTCGTCTAGGTGAGTACTATCACCTCCCGCTCTAAGGACCTCCTAAGGGGAAACACCCTGTATATTTGGCGAAAACTACAGAAAATCTATACATTTTTGTAATTTTCGTATGAAGCTTTTTCGTCGTAAATGCGAATGGTCGTAAGTCGAGGTGGTATAGCTCGAGAACTGACTGTAATCACAATTTTCGTACCATGACGATGAGCCAAGTTATCACAAATAAACCAAATTTACCCCTTTTTTCAAGATGGCGGAGAAAGCTCATCGGAATTCTTGGTCGACAATTTGAAGTTAAGCTTTTCTAAAGGCTTGAAAAATCAGCTTGCTCGGTTCACTTGCATTTATATGCCATTTTTTCCGCTATAATGAGTGGACTAATAATATCGATTAGTAGGAAGAATAGTATGTACCTTCACTTTGGTTCAATTCGTTAGTGATTGATTAAGGATTTATTTTCTACTTTTGAAATACTTTGATTTATTTATATCATAAAATTGAAATTGGAATTGATGTTACATAAATTGCTTCATATGACAAGCTTACAAAATGTAGATGAAATCTGTTAATTACGTTTTCCATGTACAGTTCAACTTGAGGTACATTCGAGTTAAACCAGTGGAACACAAACGTTAAGTTTAAATTTAATTGTAGGAAATTTCTTTCTATCTATTATTTGTTAAAAGTAGCTATGCAGGGTGTTTCCCCTTAGGAGGTCCATAGAGCGGGAGGTGATAGTACTCACCTAGACGAACCAAAAATTGTTTGGCAGGTGGGGGGGGGGCAATATCAACCGTTTAGGAGTTACAGGGTGATTCATAAAAAAAGCTAGGTTTTTACAAAACACCCTGTATCTTATAAACTACAGGGCGTATGGTCACAGTTAAGTGCTCTTTGTATGCAGAACTTCATGGCCTTTCCAACGACAGCTCAACCAGCCCCATACCCCTCTCTCCACAGAAGTTATGACGGTCTAAACTAAAAATTTCGGATTTTCTTTCCTTTTTTTTTAATTTGACCTCTATTATTTTTGCAAAAAGGTCGTTAACATAACTTATTTTTATAAAAACTGTAAACTGTGGAGCCTCCTCTTTAATTTGACCTATTACACCCTATGTGTTAACTGTAGCCGTTAAACAGTTATTAACTCATAACCTATTCCGGTCACACCGAAATTAGACGATATTTTTTAAAATGACGTACTAAGGGAACAAATTATCGTTGAGGATAGGTTTGAAAATAGGTTTGAGAATAAGTTTAGAGCTAATAACTCTTTAACGGATACAGATAGCACATAGGGTATAATAGGTCAAATTAAAGAGGAGGCTCCACAGTTTACAGTTTTTATAAAAAAAAGTTATGTTAACGACCTTTTCGCAAAAATAATAGAGGTCAAAGTAAAAAAAAAAAGGAAAGAAAATCCGAAATTTTTAGTTTAGACCTTCATAACATCTGAGGGGAGAGGGGCACGGGGCTGGTTGAGCTGTCGTTGGAAAGGCCATGAAGTTCTGCATACAGTGAGCCCTTAACTGTGACCATACGCCCTGTAGTTTTTAAGATACAGGGTGTTTTGTAAAAACCTAGCTTTTTTTATGAATCACCCTGTAACTCCTAAACGGTTGATATTGCCCCCCCCCCACCTGCCATACAATTTTTGGTTCGTCTAGGTGAGTACTATCACCTCCCGTTCTATGGACCTCCTAAGGGGAAACACCCTGTATAGAGACTACCGTGAACTGACAATACCCATATACCCACATATTTATGTAGTAATCCCGAGAAAAAATGTTATTCAGTGGATCTGGAATTCGTACCCAACTCATTTTAGAATCGTAATAAAATATATTATATAGTTAAATGTTACAGCATTAATTAAAAAAAAAATGAAAAAAAACGACATTGCAATTACTGTGATTTCTTGCCAAAACGAAAAAATTCAATTCATATTTGATAATACTATAAATATTTCGGTTTCTCGAATTCATTTGAATTTTTATACCCTAGATGAAATCATAGGGGTATACTAAGTTTGTCATTCCGTTTGTAACACCTCGAAATAATTATGGTAGAGCAAAGTGGATTGGACACCCATTCATAATATTAAAAGTTATTTCGATTTTTGCATGTCCGTCCGTCTGTCTGTCCGTCTGTGCGCACGATAACTCGAGAACGCGTATACTTAAACAGCTGAAATTTTGTACACTGACTTTAAAAAAAAAAAGTTAAATTAAGTTCGAAAATGAGATAAATCGGGCAACTCCTTCGTGGGGTTGCCATATAAAAATTTCGTTTTCCGCTATATATTTGGACACTGCCTGAGAACGCATCGACGTAGAGAGCTGAAATTTCGTACATGATGTTTTTACTACATTAGCAAATAAAATGTCAAAAATGGACTAAATCGGGCAACTCCTTGGTGTTGCCATATAAAAATTTCGGTTTTTTACGTATACTTTGAAAACGATCAGTCCAAGACATTTTTATTGTACTAAGAACTTCTGCAGAATACGAAATCCTATAAAATTGGTTATTACCATTTTTGCTGTGCGACAAACTGTTTTAGAAATATATGCGAAAAACAACTTCAAAATCAATACTTGAATATATCGGTGACCATACGAAATTAATACGGGCATTCATCTAGGGTATCATAAGAATTGATCTTAGACCAATTCTAGCTTTTTTACTTGTTATTTCTATTCTGGACCACAAAAGAACGCAGCTTGTATACAATGAGTATATCACAATAATTACTTGAGCTCTGGAACTCTTATATAAGACGCAAACGATTTTGAAGAATAATTACTAATATGATACATATATATTTTTTAAATTCTATTGCAGGTTTTCGGTGGTCGGAGATTGCTTTATGGATAATTCTTCAGGTAAACTTGCATTACAATATCTACATATTCCGTATATTTACGTTATACTATAAATTTGACAATTTTTAATTTAATTGAAATCATTTTGATAAAACAATGTTAATTCATTTAGAAAGTGGAAGTAATTTTTTATTTCTCCCTCCGTATCGAAATGAATGTGTCCTATTTGCAAAAATTATTTTGGAAATTATCAAAAATCATCGAAAAATATGTAAATAATATACATACATCCATACTATTACAATTTTTACACAAATAAAACACATTTCTGATGTGGGAAACAATTCTTTCGAGCCTATTTTCTGTTTTATATTTTTTCCTAACTACGAAATAAAAAAAGCAAAATGTAATTTGGTCGCATGGGCCATCAGTGATCGCTACTAAGGGGTTATTTCCCTAGATGTGTAATTCGTACCTAGATTTGCCCAAGTTTTGTAATATTGTAGTCTTATCAACTAGAAGTTGTTGTTTCCCGTCACATGTGTGGTGATCTGTCAAGTGTTAAGTGTGGTGTGCAATCGTATTTTGCAAATATTGTGTTTTTAAGTGTTTTTAGTAATTTTCTAGTAATCTTTTAGTGGCTTTAGTTTGTCTAGTTTGTTTATTGTATATTTTTCTTGGTTGCTTTTAATTTATACTTGTGTAAATTAATATTTTTAGTGCTAGTGAGATTCTTTCTAACCTCACTTTTTGTGTTAAACGTGATTTTGTGTAATTCTCTTTCTAAATTTTCCCGCCGCGTCCTTGATTTAATCATAATTTTCTTTAATTATGGATTGCTGTGGTTTTTGCCGCGCGAGCCCGATGGCTCTTCCGAGTTTATAGCTTGCGACGGTGTCTGTGGTAAAGCGTTCCACACCTCCTGCGTTAAACTCGAGAAGGCTGCCTTAAATCTGTTAAAAATGACTCAATTTACTGTGGGTTTGATACGCTCGCGTTGTACAGGGGTGACCTGGACAACCTTAAGAGCATGGTGGTTGGCCTATCGGACAAGGTTAACCTTAATGCTCAGTTAATTGAGCAAAAAAGGCTTGACTGCACAATTTCAACTGTCGTTGACTGCCCTCAACAATCTAATCCTGTTCCAAAGAAAACAAAAAAAACTTCTAAAAAACAGGAGGTTCTGTCGACTGAAAGATTCAGCCCGCAAAATCCGACAATCCCTGTTAGTCGGGGTGCCTCTTCGGCAGGTGTGGACGTGAGCCAATGCGGAGATAATACCGCTCTTGCTCATGCTTCTGAATCCACAGTACCTAATATTATTACTTCTGTGTCCACATTAGGCAATGGTAATGGTACCTCTTTGAGAACAATACCAAAACCTTTGAGTGTTTTTGTCACTCAGTTCTCGCCTGAAACGCTATGTGATGACATACTGACGTACCTAAAATCCAAAAACATTGCAACAGAGAGTATTTCCTGTCGTAAAATTAGTAAATCCTCGAGACCGGTTGCATCCTTTGTCTTAACTGTTTCAGCAGATGTGCAGGATAAGTTATTAGATCCCTTATTTTGGCCCTCTGGCGCTTTTACTAAATTATTTGTACCTTCTGGGCGCCAACCTAGAAATAAAGCTAAAATAAACAATATTATTCCAAAAAACTGAAGTCGCTTTCCATTTACTATCAAAATGTAAGGGGGATTCGGACAAAAACTGCACATATCTTCAAATCCTCTGTCGCAACTTGTTTTGATATTGTTGCTTTCACTGAAACTTGGCTGCACCATGGCTTTCGTGATGCCGAAATTTTAGACAATTCTTACCAGATTTTTAGAAAAGATAGACATACAGATTCTGAGGCTCGTGGTGGTGGCGTACTCCTCGCATGCAAAAACCATTTTAATTGCAGCCAAATTGACGTTCCCAGTTTTTCCAACACTCTTGACATTGAACTTATTGTTCTTAAGTTGTCTCTCTTAAAAGACGACTTATACATATTATGTTGCTATATTCCTCCAGACTCCATAAACAGCGTTGATGACAAAGGTCAAAATATTTACGACCTACTCACTTCTTGACGAACTACTACTTATTGGTGATTTTAACTTACCCAATATACAATGGGTACTTAATGAAGATGACGATGACTATCTTCCTCTTAATAACTTGCCTACAAAGGAATCACTATTCCTGGACAATATGTCATCTCTTGGTCCCAGTCAAATCAGTAATGTAAAGAATGACATGGGTAGGCAATTAGACCTGGTTTTCTCTACTGATGCGGGTAACTCTTTAGTCGAACCTAGCCCAGTTATAATGTCTACTCTTGACAAATATCACCCCCCTCTACTAATTTCATATTGTTATGAAACTGAAAACATTACTATTTGTGATGAAACACAATACTTCCTCAATTTTAGAAAGGCTAACTTTCCGGAACTTTCCAGTAGACTTATGTCTATTGTATCCAGCAGCAGTGTTGACGAAGACGTTTTTAAATTTTACATAATTATTTTCGATTTATTTTCCTCTCACGTTCCTCGCGAGCGACAGCGGTTCTCCAAAACATCTCCGCCTTGGTTCAATAAAGAACTTAAACATCTCAAAAATAAAAAGAATAAATTGTGGAAAAGTTACATGAGGGACAAAGACTTTATAAGTCACAACAATTTCCTCACATCCTACAATGAGTTCAAAGAACTTTCCTCTACGACGATATTAAACTTTGATCACTTATGATTATGTGTTCTCGGATGCCACGATTTGCCGTCGCGAGGGTGCTGTTTGTGACTGTGACTGTCAAATGTGACCATAGATTGAATTTTACCTCTCACATTAACTACATGGTATCTAAGAGTAACTATGCTGGGCTTTATCAAACGTTGGTCTTGAGAATTCTCGAATCCCACCATAACATTGCGTTTGTACTCATATTTTGTGAGACCTCTCCTTGAATACGCTAGCCAGGTCTGGTCTCCATTTTACGGTACACACATCGACCGCATCGAGTCTGTTCAGCAGAACTTCCTGCGCTTCGCTCTTAGGCACCTACCCTGGAATAATTCATTAATTTCTTCCACCTTATGAGGATCGCTTGAAGCTTTTGAATATGCACTCCCTTGAAAAACGTCGCATGGTTGCCGATGTAACTTTTGTGCATCAACTCTTAAACGCGAATATTGATTCTCCCGTACTACTTAGCAAAATCTCTTTGCGCGATAGTGGGCACAATCTGAGAAGGTTACCTCTGTTGCATGTTAACTCCGCAAGATCCAACTTTAGTATGTATGAACCCATCAATCGTATTTGTATTGTTGTTAATATTAAGACTGAGCATTTTGACGTTGGCATATCCAACCATGTTTTAAAAAAACGTCTATTTAATACTTAATTTTCTATTTCCATGTCGCATTGCATGTCATCTCATTCGGTGTTTGGGCTATGTTTATGTGTCCATGCAGCGAGCTTGTGTTAAGCTGGTTCTGATAGTCAATTATAAAAAAATATTAATCGTGGGGTGTAAAAAGTTAAGAAATATGCAATTGAAATAGGGGAAACTTTTAATGTCCTTACTGCGAGATACAAAGCTCAATATAATAATGCCCACGATTCAGGTTAGGTTACAAAAAAATGTTTCAAATTACAGGGCATACTTCTTCCAATACATTAGGCCTGTTCACGTACTCAATTTTGGAACAATGTGTTATAACAAATTTGCATGACCTTTACATTTTCTGTTTTTCCACTTTTTCGTAAATTTTTTTTTTATGAATTTTGCATGCGTCATACTTCCCCCTTTTGCATGAATTTAGCCGAAGTTTTTAGCTACTGCAAAACTGCAAACTGATGGCTGTCATAAGAAAAGCTCTCTTTACTGTTGCAATTACTTTGAAATTTTTCAAAAAATGCAAATCAGCAAAGTTTTGAAAAGTAAATGTTTATGCTTGCTTTGCCACATTTGTAAATACACTGATAAGGCCTTCGCTGCAAGATTTGGAATGAATTCAGCATTTGCTACATTTGTTTTCTGGCTTACTATCTAAATCAAATCACGCGCCAAATTTTCCATTTCACCAAAACTATGGATAAAGTAAACTCAATTTTCAAATGTCATTCCACACTTCTTATTATATTTTATATACATATTTATTTTGTTAATTTTGTTATTGTCAAATTTATTATGATGATTAACCAGTAACCATAATCTTTGTGTTGGCTTTACTTGATAGTAGAACTGAAATAATTCTTTTATTTAATTTATTTATAACTTAAGCAATATTGAAATTTCAAGAATTCTATAAATATTTTCAGAAGATGGATGCAGGTGCTGGGATTGATAATCTTGTATGGTTCAGGAGGTAAACTATGTATAAATCACATAATATTATATTATTATTATCAAATATGTAAACGGTTTTTTTTACATGTACATATTTTAAAGATTATTCTTATTTTATGACTCTTTTATAATGAATTTTCAATTACTCTTTTATAATGAATTTTCAACTAAGTCGACCACAAATTACATTCGCGAGTTTTCACACAATTTAAACATGATTTTGTGACTTTGTAAATAACAAATGATCGTTACAAGTGAAAGTCAGCGAATATATTGAATATCTTTCAAAATATTCCCAATTTAATAAACATGAGTCATTTAAAACTAGACAAGTGTTTGTTATGGTAGCATACGAGTGAGTATGCCCCAGTCTGTCAGCATGAGCTGACAGGTCACTCTGTGAACAGCGTTGCAAATGCAGAGGGGCACGCTAGTCACCTTGGCTATTGCGAGAGATTAGTGGGGTGGGTAACCCAAATCCTGACGCTGTCACAGGCCATATACAAAAAATTTTCGTGCCTTAAACAAAAGCACCACATCCAGTCCTGAAAGGACTGTTACACTACTTATCTTCACTTACGATGATGGACTGTCCTCTTTGCCAATGCCCCATCCACTCAATGACATTGCGGGCAATATTTTGAATATCCTAATTAAACGACCTGAAAATGTAGTGGAGGAGCGGACCTTTATTTAACCATCATATCGGGAGGGCTCCGGGAGAGTGAGAAGAGAAATAAGAACTCTATCTAGCCATTACGTTATAATAAGTTGTTTAACGCCAGATCTACACATTGATGGCCTTACTACCGTCCTCGCTTTACGGCGTTTCGTTTTACGTCAAGTAGCATCTTGAGACCACTGCTCATATTTACGTCTAGATTAAATTTATTGCTCTTACTCTCGGAAGATTTCCTTCCCACCTTTTACTCCTTTTGTGGGTTTTTTTTTTCGTTTTCCTACCTCCGGTTATGACCAGATTTAATGACCACGGAATTGGGCTTCCTTCCCTCGGTCTTGTCGCACTCAGGTTTTACCTTTCAGGCCAATTACAACACTTGTGAAGAGTATTAAAACCACTTTCGCAGGCACAATTAGCTGGCGCTACTTCACTACCGGCCGTGCACTTTCCAACGAACGTTAATCGTGCTACGCCTACTAGAAGGTCCTTTAGACTGTTACCAAGCCCTGTCATGTACGAGTTATTTCGGTGTTACCCGATGGCTCTAAATGAACTACAATTCGCTCAGCGCCAACCTCTTAACCCGACCTGTATTTCCTGTATCCAAGCCCAGAAGCTATTAATCCCAATTTAGAATTTATGCTGTTTTCCACTCGGTCTGCTTTCCCACGCCATGTAAGTGACTGGGGTATCTTGTAATGCGGAAAATTATTTGAACAAATTTTCTCTTTAAAATTTTTTATTTTTTTATTTTATTTTTTATAGCAAACTTGTTATACTGATGACTTCACCTGTGCGTCTCCGCCGCTTCGCGTTGTTGCCAATGGGGCACCAGAATTTGATGATACCGTTTCCACCGTTAAGCAGGCCATACACCATCAGTTTTGCCGTGGTTTTACTGTAAAACCACGGCAAAACTGATGGTGTATGGCGAACCCCACGTTTTGAGGTTCGGATATCTACTAAAACCAGAATTCAGGTCATGCCAGAAATATCTTTCTCAAAACGTGGGCAAGACGTGGGCAAGGCCATACACCATCAGTTTTGCCGTGGTTTTACTGTTTTGCTCGTTCATAATCAAAGTTAACTTAATAATAAGCTAAGAAGTAGGCGACATTTCTGAGTGTTTTACATTTAAATGTACACGGCAAGAAAAGGAAGAAAGAAAAAAAAAATAATAATAAAAAAATCAAACTCTCTTTAAAATTTTTATGAATAAAGATAAAAAATATGAAAGCGCAAATTGCATGCAACGAAACAATGGAAAATATTTCTTTTTCGTAAATAAATGAGAAGTGGCGGAGTTTTCACGTTTTCTCTCATAAAATGTTCCCGCGCTTCTGTGAAAACCGGTTTTTATGAAATAATCAGAATGTTTGGTCACATGTTGTTGCTGTAAATGGACACTACAAGATGTCGGCAAGACGTGGTCAAGTTGGATGGTGTGTGGGGCTTTTTCTTGACCACGTTTTAGGTTCTTATCTCGACTGGTTTTTAAAACCACGGCAAAACTGATGGTGTATGGCGCCAATTAGTTATCTGCCACCGCTATTCCTGTGAAACACTTAAACTTGAATCCCTGGGATATTGAGTTGTCCATCCTTTTTCAACTGCTTAAATTTAGTACTGATTAATTGGTTAAGTTATTATTGATTAATTGGCTAAATTATTACCGATTATGCGTAATGGAGATGTATGTGGTGTCATGTCTTAGGAATCGGCGGACAAAAACAGCCTCGTTTGAAAAGTTTTCCTTTCTTGGAAAGAACCTTTTTTCTTTTTTAATTTCCCTCCTATCCTTGTTGCCCAGAATACGCTGACACTTCGTTTTCTCTCTTTACAACAATTTTTGCAGAATGAAAAATGGCAGCAAGCCACATTAATTAATTAAGTTCTATTCCAACGCAATTTATTGTTTTGTATGTCTTTACCATTAACGAGCTTTACCAACATTTCAAAAGGTTAATCACATTCTTTCCGTTTTTTTTTACAGAATAATACATGCAAGCTTTAACAAATCGGCTGCTTTTGCTGTGTAATCGGTAAGAATCTATTATTTATAACATAAATATAAAATACTTTTGCATTCAATAAGAAAATTCTATGCATGATTTGCAAATTTATATCTCAAGGAGAACTGGTGTTAGTGTAGGATGCAGTTTTAGCATTAACAATAGGTAGAGGGGAAAGAACCAATCATGCGTTTTAAAGAAAAATATTTTTGTCATAATTGCCGTTTCATAGGGCAGCGCTTTAGACATTTTTGGAGCTGCACGTTAATAAAGTGGGCTATATATATACTAGTTTTGTATAACTTTCAATAATTACTTTGTCTAGTCACATTGATCAGTTAAGTTTACGGGACTTATTTATGAACAATTCGATTCTCTCTTACTAATCGTAAATTAAATGAAAATTACACTGGCTAGGTCATATATATTAGCTGCGTTCCATTGGGCTGTGTAAAGTACTCGCGAGCACTTCCCGAATGGAACGCAAGCTTGTGTTGTCAAGAGCATAAAATATAACTTCCAATTTCAGACATTTCTGTTATGTTTCTGTTATATCAAGTTTCTTACGAAAATAGTTAGGATTATTAACTATTGTACTCAAATTAATTTAAGGTTAGTGAAAATAAAATTATGAAAAAGTGGACCTATATCCCAGCTACTTTCCTTGAAAATTTAAGGATAAACATTCGTCTCTGTCCGATATTTATTATATTAAAATTTCTTACCGTATTTATTTTCATAACGGTAATATAAATTTGAATAATTCTCCTCGGTACACAGCTAATGATTACGTAATCTTTATCATGCTTTACATATTTTATTTATGGAAAAGAAATGTGTTACGCGACCATGGATGTTACCATGAATGTAGCACTAACTAATTAACAAGGCACAAGCAAATATGTATGTGTATATTGAACTGATATATTGATAGTTGTCTTTTATATTAGGCGTCATTGTTGGTTAGAAGGACTGGAACGAAAAGTATTGTCGCCAAAATGTAGTATAACACTAAGAGCACAGTACATTTTTTGGTGATATAAAATTTTCTCAGAAGCCACAAGTATTCCGTGGACCAATAACAGTTCGAATGGTTCAGTATTGGAAAATCACCGTAATGGTATTGCGGAAGGAGATTGCGCGAATTTATAAATAAAATAAAACTAAATCTAAGTTAAGTATCGCGAAAGAGATAGGAGTGTCGGTTAGAACAGTTCAGTATTAAAGATCTTCTGCCTTTCGGGGATAAGACAAAATCGGGTCGCCCAACAGGTCCAGTTATAAAAAAATAGAGTCAAGTGTCTTGAGAGAAATTGATCTGAACAAATCATCATCGATACGGAATATCGTTTGAAAATTGAAAACGAGTCACACAACGATTCAACGTGTGAAGAAAAGAAACAAGCTGAAGACGTATAAAAAGCAAAAATCGCCAAAAAGAAGCAAGAAACAATTGGAGCAAGCAATTTTGCGAGCTCGAAAATTCTACAATGTATTTTTAAAAAAAAAACCCTGAGCGGTCTTCTTTTGGATGACAAATCATATTTTAAAATGAATTTTTCGACACTACCAAGATCCCAATTTTATACCGTTAAAGCTGGTACAGTGGTTGCTGATGCAGAAAAGTCAATTATAACGGAAAAATTTGGACCAAACATTATGGTTTGGCAAACCATTTGTCAATTTGGCCTCAGGAGCAGGCCTTTCTTTACAAAAGGGACAATCGATGCAAAAACTTATGTCAACAATTGCTTGAAAAATAGGTTATGTAGCCGTCCTTACGACGACGTACCCAAAAATACTACAAGGGTTGTAATTAAAGCCCGTTGCCGTTAATTATACTCACTATTTATTATTACCACTTCAATTACAAATTATAATTATAAAAAAATAACATTAATTCACAATTTGCTTTTTAATTACATTAAGTACTGCTCTTATGATCTTGAGCCGGAGACAAGACTTGTTCGTATCGCTTTTAAACACAAGTGAGTGGAATGGAAAGAAGTCAGCTTTTTTTTGACACGTTGATAAATGAGGTACAAATTGACACAATTTTATTGAGTGCGTTCATGAAACGGAGTTTAATCTATGTACATGTGCCACTACAGTTACTAGACACTCTATATTATTTTGGCCTGATTTAGCTAGCTGTCATTATGCAAAGCACACCGTTGAGTAGTTCAATAAGAACAATATCGATTTTGTGCCAAAAGAAGTAAACCCACAAAATGTACCTGAACTTCGACCAATCGAACGGTATTGGGCTCTAGTGAAGAATAAGTTAGGAATGAAGCTAAAGTATCGAAAACCATGGAAGATTTCAAAAAGGAGTGTTTTAAACAGTCAAAATTGGTGACTAAGGAGGTTATTATGAATTTGATGGCACGTATTCATGAAAAAGTTAAGGAATTCTCTAAAAATTGTAACGAAGTTACAAATTTTACCTCTAATCAAATTATTTTAGCCCACCACTGGAACATTTTTTAATTTACGTCCAGTAACCACGCCACTGGCACATACGAACAAATCTACCATAACCACTGGCTGCATGATCAGCACGCAAGCACATGTTCTAGCCAACACCAGTAAAGCTTTTCAAAAGAGCTTGAAAGCTTTTCTGTTATAAACAAGCTCGCACCAGTGGAAGCATCAGCCACTCAGTCAACGAGAAGCTCTGGCCCCCCGGCTATATAAAGCACGCCAGTCGACCACAGAATTCAGTCTAGTCAGCAAGCTCGACGAGTGAAGTGGCAGACTTATTTTTGAAAGGTACTAGTGTTGTGCGAAATTCCCGCACTAGTAATAGCCTAGCACGCCGTGTGAATAATCCCCGTGCATTTCTGAATTTTAGTAGTGAGGTCTGCGTGAACCATCCCGGCCTACTACATTTTGTTTGGTACGCCGTGCGTATAATCCCCGTACCATTCTTCCCCATCCGCCGTGTTAAGGTTAGCGTGAACAATCCCGCCTTAACATATCCCTGGTACGCCGTGTGAACAATCCCCGTACCACTCTTCCCCATCCGTCGTGTTAAGGTTAGCGTGAACAATCCCGCCTTAACATATCCCTGGTACGCCGTGTGAACAATCCCCGTACCACTCTTTCCCATCCGTCGTGTTAAGGTTAGCGTGAACCATCCCGCCTTAACACATCGTTTTGGTACGCCGTGTGATCTATCCCCGTACCAACCGTCGATATTCCAAATTTATTAGTAATTAAGAACCACTGGTACGTCGTGCGTAAAATCCCCGTACCTCCCCCCCTTAAACATTCCATAGTTTCACGTTGTGTATAATCAGTCTCCCTCTCAGGTTGAAATAGTAAGCCGTGCGAAGAATCCCCTTACTATTACTTCGTCTCTACACCCATAATAACTGAGAAAGAGTAGCGTAATATAGTGACTCGCATCAGCGTTAGGCATTTTTAATATTAAGTCCGAAATTTGTTCTCGAGTGGTAAGCCGTGCGAACCTTCCCCTTACCACCACCCCGTCTCTGTATTTAGCATAAAGACACTAAGTAGATTTAAATTAAACTAGCTTGTAAATGTGAGGCTATTTTACTTGAATAAAGACTTTTTTTTTAATTTTATTGTAACTGAAGGAGTTTCATTTATAGAAACCCTGGCACGACGAGCTATCCACAGCCATCCCACCGAAACTCCGTTACAAATAAAAAATAAAAAAATTGGTGTTACAGTAAATTTTAAAAACATTATAAACTATTGAAATTTAAAATTGAATTGAAAAATTTCTTAAAAATTAACGGAGTTTTTTTTAGTTTATGTGACGACAAGACTTTTCGTTCCAGTCTTTATAGAAAAGAAAAGAATAGGATAGAAAACTTATTTATTTTCAACGCCGGCCACAGAGCCACGTCCTAAGGCGGCGATGTTACAAGATTTACATTGGCAGATTATCAATTTTATAGAAAAATACAGTTGTGTGAAGAGAGGCATTGTTATAGACTCTGAGAAGGATGAACATAAATATAAAATATCTCAGCTACCCTTGCATAAAATAATACAGTGTTCGATGTCGGACAGAAAAAATTATTATAACCAATTTTATTGGATTTCGTATTCTGCAATAAAAATGTCTTGGACTGATCATTTTCAAAGTATACCTAAAAAACATAAATTTTTATATGGCAGCACCAAGAAGAAGTTGCCCGAATTAGTCCATTTTTAAAATTTTATTTGCTAGTACAATGAAAATACCATGCACCAAATTTCAGCTCTCTACGTCGACACGTTCTCAGACAGTGCCAAAATATATAGTGGAAAACAAAAATTTTGTATGGCAACCCCACGAAGTGGTTGCCCGATTTGTATCATTTTCCAACTTAATTTTACTTTTTTTTTTTTAAGTCTGTGTACAAAATTTCAGCTCTCTAAGTATACGCATTCTCGAGTTTGTAGTGTTGGTGTTTGGTTTGAATTCAAAGCTGTCAGGACAATGGCTCAGTGCAGCACCTCATTAGGCCTTGTCACAGGAGATGACAGCTGACACCATACACAGAGCTTCCTATTGCGAGGGGGGGTATGAAGCCAGGGTGCCTGCGCTTGTTGACAGTGCACGGACTAGCTCGTCGTCAGGGGTGTGGAATCTTGGCTTCACCTCTTATAGGTTAATGAGTTCGCAGGCTGTTTGTGGCCAAGGAAGCTGTGGAGGAACTATCTCAGAGTTCACTTCCTTGAGGTAACCACGGGTATATAAAAATAGTACAGACAGGGGAATGGTGCTGGAACAGGCCGTAGGCATGTTCGAAATGACTGACCAGACTCGGCTAACATCCGGGTATCAGTCTGGCGGGAGATGTCCACAGCGTGTAGCTATGACATCTATAGTGGAACTGACCCACCCACGTACATCGATGGCCCGCCGCCATCGATCCCATACCAAATTAGAAAGACTGACGGAAAGGAAAGAGGTAGACAGGCTACCCCATCTTGAGTTCCTCGAGGGAGGTCGGAGACAGACGGGCGCTTAGGCAACTCTTAGCTAGGATACATTGAAAAATTACTATATAAGCAGATCAGGACTTTTCAGAAAAAAAAACTATGCCTTTCTTCAAAGGTGATATATCTTTTTATTAGGTGCGAGAGTACACCGTACATCGACTGAAGCTCATACAGATCAGAATAGCTATTATAAACTCAAATCTAATACTAAAACAAAAAAAAAAACAAGAGACTACATGAAAGGCTTAGGCTCCAACTACAATTATACACATGTCCAGAGGGGACTTAACCTACAAGGTATTAATCTGTACACATACATATCTAAATCTTGCTAGCCTTATTCTCATTCTACACCTGTGACTTATTGCTCATATGTACCTATAGGTATCTATATATATAAATTGACCAATACTATCGATCCCAACAAGGTAGGTACAAATTATTTTCACTTTGCATTAATACAGGGTGGGCCAAAAGTCACCATGGGTAACATATGGTAGGATGAAAAAAAGGAGGGGTAAGGTGGGGTGGGGAAACATGCTTACCTATGAAGAACAGACAGTTGGCTATAATGTAAAAAAGGAATGAAGAGAAACGGTCAACAGGGTGTGGAGCAATGTACAAACGAAAAAGTTAGTTATTTTTAAACCCCATGGTGACTTTTGGCCCACCCTGTATATATAGTTGAACAAAAAGAAACTCTTATTCCTTTCAACATAGGTGATTAAGACATAAATTAACACTATCTAACGTCATATTAAGACAGCTACTAGTTGCTGATATAAAACTACTAAAATCTCTTTACTGAGATACTATTAACGTTATGTGGCGACACCCACTATTTATTGCTATAATTACTAATATTTCTGATCAGTAACAGGTGGACAGGAGCGAGATCGCAATCGATAGGCATGCCCATGCGTCAGTATTGTTACGATATTATTTTAAGTTAGGTTATTCCTTGGATATATTCAAATTCAAATTCAAATTTATTATTTACATAACTATTGTACAATTAAGACATAAATCTTTTTTATTTGTACAAGAAAAATCCAAAATAAAAACAATATGACTAAGTAGTATATACCTACCAATGGAAGAGAGAAAAAGCTCAAACAATTAAAGAATAATTAAACTAAAAATATAAAATATTACAATATAACGTAAAAAAAAAAAAAAATATATATATATATATATATATATCAATGCTAACTAATAAGATTAAACAAATTAAAAACACTACTTCTAATTGTAGTTAAAGTGTTGGACTGGACCATGTCTTTTATCGATTGTGGTAAGTCATTCCATTCTAATAGCATGGCAAAAAAACAAGCGTTGGGTGATAAGGAAATTATTTCGCGGTAGTAACAAATGATGTGTTCTGTTGAATCTAGAGAATACCAAGAGCTCGTAAAGATACCGAGGACATTTAAGCTTAATAATTTTGATCAAATAAATTACGGAGCAGTAATCAAGATAAACAGAAATATGGCACCCCAAAATTGAATTCTTAAATTGAGAAACATGATCAAATCTCCTGAGACTATGAACGTATCGGATGATAGAATTAAAGGCAATCTCAACTTTTCTTCTATTATTGTAATCAAGCTTTCCAAATATTTCACATCCATAAGTCATAATAGGTATTAATAATGTACGCACTAAAAATACTCGTGTAGGCATGGGTGTGAAATCGCTAGACACCCATAGAGAACGAAGTCCTGCATAAACTCTACTCACAACAGAATTGATATGCAGATCCCATGTAAATGTTTTATTAAAGATCACCCCAAGAATTTTAGCTGAATCAACAATAGGAATAGCAGTGTTGTTAACGGAAACTGACGGAAAACCATCCATATTTGGTACACGCCTATGTATCAGCAAACACTTAGATTTAGAGGGATTAAGCGTTAGTTTATTATTACAGTACCACAAGTATATAGCCTCCAAATCCTCATTTACCCTAGAGATACAATCCTCAATCAGGCCAAGTACACTAGATCTATACAATTGAACATCATCAGCATATAAGTGCAGATTAGAATACTTGACGTGAGAAAATATATCATTTATAAACATGGAAAATAACAGGGGCCCAAGAATGGATCCCTGAGGTACACCAGATACCACTGGTAAAAAAGATGATTGAGAACCATTTGAAAAAACTGCTTGTGACCTGTTGCTCAAGTAGTCATAAATTAATTCACTGGATTCTCGTATTTTTTTATCATTAAATTGTTTCTTTTGTCTTTTTTTTTCTTTTTTTTTTTTGTATAAATATATATGTATATATGAAGATATTTTTATATAAAAAAAAATTTATGGTACTCACTCAGCCGCTCCCAGGAGGTGAAGCCTCATCCGCTGGACCAACGTGCATTCCTGTAATCTTATTTACACAAAAAAAAAAATTTAAAAGGCCGATATTCGCTACGCCTGGCACTTTGTTATATCAAGAGACTACGTCCCTCTCTATCGTGCGGTTTCCTCCTATTCACCTTTTTGACCTCATTGACCTTAACGAGCTCCTACTATATCTAGTACCTAAAGATACTACTTGACCTATAAGACGTGACTATTCTGGCATTGGATTAAGTTGTGGTGACCTCCGGGTGTCTTCCTTTTTCCTTTGTTATTTTTGTAGATATACCTCTTCAGGGTACTCTGCCGTCCTAAGAAAGAAAGTCACATCTCCATTTTAGTAGTTTTGACATATTTAGCTTTTACATTTTTCAACTTTGGCGCCTTAATATGAAATATTTTATTTATACAAGTAAGTTGACACTTTTCTTACATTTGTTCGCAACACAATATAAATTTATTTCATAATAAAAATAATAATCGAATTCAAAAAACAACAAAAAAGTAACAAGTTTCAAGAAGTACCTAAAATTATTTTAAAAAAACCAAAACTTTAATGCTTATAACTAAAAGTACTCGTACTAAGTACTAGAATTACTCGCTTTCGTCGTGGGTTTCTTCGTTTACCGTTTTTCCAAAATTGAATTCGGTTTTCAGGCAAAATATCTTCCAGTTTTTTCACGAGATCCTGTTTTCGTTTAATAACAATACCGCGAGGAATCGTTTTTGATTTTGGCTTTGCTAATCCTGATTTTATAGACGCAGCTTTCAAGAAATTCAGGTTTGAGTAACTTGTTTCCATGAAGCTCTTTTTGTATAGCAAACAATTATTATTTTTTATGAATTTGACTTCCACCATTTCATTTAAATAAACTCTCGGAATATTTTTTTTTAAGTTTGTGTTGAGACGATTGATCCTTCCATTCAAAAAAATTTTCCACTTTCATTTCGATTATTTCAACCTTTCCCGAGATACTTTTTTTAACGCAATCTTTAAAATCAGTCATGTCATACACTTTTTTTTTGTTTTTTCAAAGATTTTTCCACTTGGTGATGAAAGGCATCAGCTGACATAAATGTGTGCCCTGGTTCAAAAAATTTAATGACAATTTCTTGAACATTAAGTTATAAAAAGCTAAACAATGCCCAATTCTTATTCTGAGCTGCACAATTGTCTAGGCAAAATATGAAATTTTTTGCATCTCTGCGAAGCTTGATGAAGGCATAAAATGTTGATATAATGTCTTGTTTGGATCTGCCAGAAATACCTTCATGCCAAATAGCTGCAACTGGCAGCATTTGTTTTTTTTCCCCAAAGGTACAAAACCTTCGTTAAATACAATAATTCTTGGAGTAAAAATAATTTCCTTAAACATGTCACACCGAGGAAGCATTATTATCTATTAATTAAAATAACACAAATAGTACAATATATATTAATTTTAAAATAGTTCTTACCTTTTGCAAATCCGCAGAAACAATTATGCATTCATCCTTTTCACTAACATCGCAATCCTTTTTATAGTTTTCTCGTGTTTTCTTCTCATTGTGAGTTTTCCAAATCTTACAATCTTCGCAATCAGCTTTTAGATTATATGTAGTATGGTCAGTTTTCTTTTCGTGGTTGTTTCTTTTTTCACATGACCAGCATTCCTCATGACCCAATTTCGAAAATGAAATGTTATTTTCAGAAACAACTTTTCCATATACTTCATAAGAAATATTAGTTTTTTCTTTTTCAATGTAATTTTTACATGCATGTCTTTCGGTGCGTGCTCTCTTCGGTAATGCGATATAGTTGGATGATAGCTTTCAATATGCTTTTTAATTGAGGTTGTATCGAAAGCGTTATGTGATGTATGCTTACCTCGTTTGTCATGTTTTGGGCCACAAGCATTAGGCTTCTTTTTTGATGCAACTATATTACGCACTACCCTATCATTCTTAGCTTTGAAGCCCAATGTAGTTAAAAACAATTTTTTACACACGACCACCTCGGTGGAATCTCCGCAAGTTAAAGTGTGTTTGACGGTAACTGACCTCAGAGTTGAATTTGATCGTCTCCGCTGAGGCTGCATAATGTTTATGTGGTTGTATATGAACCATTTTTTCTCAGCGCCCCTTAATTCACAAAAATTTCTATTAATTATGACACGCTGCTCCTCACTAATTTTACCACAATCTTTATTATGACAGAGTCTATTGCAGCCTTCTTTAACATATAACTTTAATGTTTGCTGCTTCAATTTTTCAGCCTTTTGATTTTTGGGAGTTATTTTGGATATTTTCCTTTTCCTGGGCAATCCTTGTTTTGTCACTCCAGCTGATAATGTATTATTTGGATTTGCACCTGAAATTAAATTTTCTTCTACATGAGGATGAGACGATGTCGACGGTGATAGTTCCGGTATGTTTTGACCCGGAGGTGATAGTGGTTCTTGTAGCGGTGTAAACGTTGGATCATTATCGCTTTTGTCTACTTTTGCATTTTTTGTTTTATCTCTTAATAACTTCGACTCCATGACATTAAGTTAAATATAATTAAAAATTATTGAATATTACTTACCACAATTATCAAACACTACTATGTAATTCTTATCTAAAAGAAACAGTTTAAAAATAACGTGTTCTGATGTTCTACAGAAACTACACGTTTCACTTCAATAAATTTGCCAAACTAAACTCACATACGCAGTGCCACGCACAAAATTCTGATTGGTGTTTTTAAATTAAGATATAAATCAGAAACGGTTTCACGACTCCGAATCTGTCCCTAACTCAATTTTGGAATTTTGGCGTTTGTGACTTTCTTTCTTAGGACGGCAGTACTTTCCTTCAGTGTTTTTATTTGCACTCCTTCTATTCCAATGCTTGTTACTTTACATTTATATGTTTTTTTTTTGTTTTCTTTTTATTTTGGTATTTGTAGCTCCGACTAACTCCACAGCTCTTGCTACCGATTCTATTAGAGCCGAGTTGGTTTATCTGGCACGTTTGGGCTTCCTATTTGATGCACTTCGGACCTTATAATTAGGCGTACGAAGTAGAATGCCCAAGCTTGGTCTGATATTATTAGTTCTAATTCTGCCAGCGGAACACGACTGGGACCTGAGCTGGAGAGTAGGTAATTGATACTTGAGCCTTTTTGGAGTGTTCGGATCACCATTGATAGAGCTCGATCTCTACTATGCAATTTCTTACTTAAGGAGTGTATATTTTCCGGGATGCACGCGGTTTTTCTTAGATCTTCTAATCTGAGCGGATTACAGGAACCGATCTATGTAAGGTTAGACGTGAAGTGACAGACACTCTAGAACATTCAGCCATGTCATCTGGAGTTTGACGTTTATCGATTCTCGAATCGAAAGCTTAAGGACCGTCTTCATGAATGTGCCGGAGTTGGTTTCCGTGCGAATGCGCGATCTGCCAGAAGGGTTAGGAAGAAGAAGATTTACTTTTCGCTTATTTTAACCTCGCACTTTCTACACTAACTGACAGCTAGTATTCGTCTTACTATAGTCTGAAGCTATGCTCACGTTACAGGGCAGGTACTATCGCGGATCCTAGATGTCGCGGTAGGATCTGAAAAGCGTGAGAGTTATTTCACGTGTGGCTTCGACTCACGCCCTGACCACAAGGTCTCATGCTCTGCTGGTTGAGCTAACCGGGCTTTCGTCTTTTAATGAAATATTATGGTGTCCAGATGCCTTGGACTGTAGTTTCTAGTTTGGACCAGGTGATACGTGGATCTATGCGTGTCCTTGCTAGGGGGGGGGGGGGTTGACATCGTCATTGCTGTTATACCATTTGGGACTTCCTACACTTACCAGTATCACTGTTTCAAATCTTTAGCATGATAGATCCCTACAGGTTTACCCTGCGCATCTTCTACTTCATACAGACTTTTACCTATTTCTTTAGTAATGCGTGCTTTTGCGAACTTGTTAACTAATTTAGCATTAATACATTTGGTTACGTCACTCTGAGGAAATAAACGTCGGTACACCTCTTGTCCAGGCTTAAACTGAACTGGTCGACATCGAGTGTTATAGGACCTCTCGTACTTCTCATGCGCTTTCGCTAAATTATTCTTTATTCTTTCTCTGATCAGGTGGAATTGATCGGGTCGGGGAAGAGTTTCCACTTCACCGTCTGACAGTGCATTTAATTTTTTCAATAAGCCATAAGCCGAGGCATGCATTATCATGTTAGTTCCAAAAACAACTTTATACGGGGTGGCTCCGATCGCACTATGTACTGAACTTCTAAGGGCACTCCCAATACTCGGTAGGTGTACATCCCATTCCCGGTGGTCATGGATATAGGCTCAAATTGCTGCTAAGACTGATCTATTCACTCTTTCGCTAGCGTTAGCTTGAGGTGAGTGAATGGCGGTGCACGTGTGTCGAATTCCGTAGGTCTTCAGTAAGGTGGAGAATTCGTTGGACTTGAATTGCTTGCCATTATCAGAAAATATTGCCTCTGGCACTCCGAAGATCGGAAATAGTTGGCGTTCCAGATACTTGACTACATGTTTGGTTTTTTCAGCCCGCACTGGGTGTAAGAATACGAATTTGCTGAAGGCATCTAGAATCACTAATATAGCTATGTTTCCTTCTCGGGTACGTGGATACGGTCCTAGGAAATCTATATATAACATTTGAAATGGTCGAAATACCTTCATGGCTTCTCCCATGGGCGGTCTGAGGGTGATATTATTACATAGCTTTTGTCTCTCTACAAATTTGACAACTATTCACGTACTGCCTGACTTGATTTACCATTCCTGGCCAATAGTATTTCTCTCGGAGGCGAAATAAGGTTTTGTGCATGCCTCCATGGGACGCAGTAGGTGGGTCATGAGCCTTCTTAATTAGGTCGGTTGTAAGGGGGGAAGGTATCCATAGTTTCCATGCGAGGTCTCCTTGTTCCGAGTCACCTGCATACATTCTTCGTCGAATGAATATCAACCCATCTGATACGCGTACATCAGGTAGCTGCTCCTGATGCTAGTTTCAGATAATCCTCCGCTTTAAATTCCGCTGAGTCCAATTCGACCTCCAGAGAAGTGGCTATACGGAGTTCCTCGCACTCTATCCTAGAGAGGGTATCTGGGACTACATTTTGAGAACGATCTCGAAGTCGAAACCTTGCAGTTTCATACTCCATCGGGCTAGACGTCCGCTCAGGTCCGACTGATTCATCAACCATTTAAGGCTGGAATGGTCCGTAATAATAGTAAAGGCATGACCTTCTATGAACGCTCTAAATTTCTTCACGCTCAACACAGCTGCATAGCATTCTAATTCTGTGATGCTGTATCTACTCTGGGCGCTATTGAGTTTCTTTGACATATAGGCTATGGGATGTTCTCCGCCCTCAATGTCTTTCTGAAATAACACGCTACCTACTCCAAGTGTACACGCATCGCATTGTATGTAAAATCTTTTAGTGAAATCAGGTGTAGCTAGGACGGGCTTCAATCATTCGGCGTTTAAGCAGTTCGAATGAGCGTTGAGCAGATTCCGTCCACGTGAACCTGCTACTTTTCTTTAAACAATCTGTGATCGGAGCGGACAGACTGGAGTAGTTTGAGATGAATCTTTGATACCATCCCGTCATCCCAAGGAATCTGCGAGTTTGTTTGGCTGTTTTTGGCGCTGGAAACTCCTCGATAGCAGATACTTTACTAGGATCGACTCTCAGTGATCCATCTCCGATTAAGAATCCAAGATATTTCACTTGTTTCACACAGAACTTACTCTTGTTCAAATTTATGGTTAGATTGGCTTGCCGTAAACATTCTGCGACTTTAGCCAGAGTTTCTATATGGGAAGGGAAATCAGCTGAGACAACCAAAAGGTCATCCAGATATACAAATACATTTTGTGTTAAGGAACCGGGGATTACTTTATCCATTAATCTAAGCTGAGGCGCATTGCATAGTCCAAAAGGCATTACTGTAAACTGATATAAGGGGCGACCGGGTACCGTGAATGCCGTTCTTTCTCTAAATTCTTGTTCCAGCGGAACCTGCAAAAAAGCGTCCTTAAGGTCTAAAGAGCTAATGAATTTGGTATCTTGCAGGCGTCCTAACAGACCATCCATGTGCGGCAAAGGATATGCATCTTTCTTGGTTATTGCGTTGACCTTTCGGGAATCGAGACACAATCGGACCTTTCCAGGTTTGCGAACTAAAATTACTGGGGAATTCCAGGGGCTGTTAGACTCCTCGATCACTCGTACAGACGGACGGAGGTGTTACAAACGGAATGACAAACTTAGTATACCCTATAGATTTCATCTAGGGTATAAAAAATATCTAAGGTACAGTTGCATAAATTTATACAGTGTTCGATGCCATGCATGTGCCCTGAATATACTTATATAATTTGCGGACAATCAGAGCAACTATGCAAGTATAAATAACATATAAAATATTAAAATCTAATAAACTATAAGTCAGTTGGTTAACACTGATAACTAAACATAAAGCTAGAAATATACGTTCGAGTCTCTTAATTAGTATATAATTAATAATTAATATATATATATATATATATATATATATATTATATATAAATAATAATTAATTATATGTGTTGCTCCATATGCCCTAGATATATGTAGTTATATACTTTGTGGGCAATAAGAACGGAACAGTTATGGTATGCAAAAATGAAATATAAAATATAACAGACTATGAGATAATCGGGGAACAACTGATAACTAAAAATAAATCCTGAAATAACAGTTCGAGTATACTAACTAATTAATCAATTGTTAAATCATAAGGTCGTCGGCTGAGCATGTAGGTCGACGTACTGCAGTCTAACCTGGGGGTTACATGAGATAGTACAGCTTACATGCAAGCCTCCCTTCCAACGCGATTTTAAATTTGACAGCAGAACGGAGTTTGTTGATGTTTTATCATCTTGCATGCAAGTTCATTAAAAAAATATCATTGAGACGAAAAGTCTTGTGGATGTCGGAAATTTTAGCAATAAAGGAGGTAGCAGAATCTGAAAAACAGAAGGAAAAAGGAAGAGGAAGGTGTTGTAAATGATGTAATCCAAATGATCCCAGAAAATTTCATTTTCCCTGTATAAATTTACTACTTTAAACAGCTTCGCTCTCAAATAATTTTTTCCACCATCTTGAATACTGTATAATGTCAAATTACTATCAGCTCAGCTGCCATGATTGTTCATCCTGCAAGTTCGCTCCAGCATGGCAGTAGGGATTACAGGTGCAAGAAGTATGACAGTGCAAGTTGCATGCAAGCTGTACTATCTCGTGTAGCCCCCGAGTAAGATAAGTGCTCTAGCGTGATAACGGTTCAATATCACAGCCCCGAAAATAAAATTGAATTTAGGTTGCACAAGCATGATTGTACCAGCCAGCAGGGTTGCACAAGGATATTTACACCATCAGGCCCACACCAGCATCGACCAACACTGAGTTTCGCATCCTCCTCATCATTATTTCAGCCAACATCCCCTCATCCTATGTCGTAAATGTTCTAGACTTAGAGTTTGCTTCTACTGCGGGGTAGGGCTACCTATCGTTTTCTAGCCTAAAAGGCGTCTATAAGCTTATAAAATGGATGATGTTCCGGCAAAAGGCATGGGCGATAGCTTCACGGGAAAATCTGAAAAAAAAAAACACAACCACAAAGAATCATCAACAACAATATAATTAGTCTAGTAGATACTTATCTGATTTAGAAGTATTTTTTTTTTGCCGTTTTTCAATTTTTGCTTTGTACTCCAGTCAATTGTTTTTTTTTTTTCATTTTCCTCTGTAATTACCTAAAAATTAATGTTTTGTTTTAGTTAAGAAAGTAGCATAGTTTCTGTCCTTTTTGTTTGTAACATAAACCACGTATACAAAGATCACTTAGAACTTAGCACAATACCGGACGCACATGATTTTATTCTAACAAAACACTTAGCAGCAAACAACGTAGTTCACAAAACCAAGTATCAACAAAAAAATGAAAAACTAAACATACTCACCTATTTCTGAGATTTTCCAAAGATTTTTTTTTTTTTTTTTTTTTTTTTTAATAAACAGACTGCCCGAGATAGGTACCATAGCGTCCCATCGCTCAATATAACAGTCGCCAGACAGCAATGAGTTAATATTAATTTAAATCTTAGCCCGTGTAAATTCAGTCATGGCATAAGTTTAAACCAGAAAAGTTTATCTATATGACTAGCTGGCGATGTTCTGTGTCACAAGCTGTTTGAATCTGCCAATTTTTATCCACGGTGTTTTGAGTATTTTATTTTCCGTATTTAAGCGTTTAATTTCTGGTGCTGTTTGTCTTTTTGTTTTCCGTGAGCTATCTCAATATTTCTTTTACTAGCATTTCAACTGACATTAGAAATCTAAGTATCCAGATGCTACATGTGGTTGTTCTTGACTAATCAAAAGAGATTTGAAATTTTGCAATTTGTTATCCATCTTTCATAGGATACAGAACAATTGAGATGGCTCTCTGAACAACGGAAAATATAAATCTTCAAATTAATATCTTCTGATTAAAATTTTCAGTAATTGTAGTACTATAATTGAGCATTGGCATAATCATTATCATTAGCATCGAATTTGTCCCACCATTGGCATTGGTGCCGACTTTGACAGAATGGCAGCATCACGTTCTTGGGAGTGCTTCTGGAAGGAGTTTCCCGTATTTTCCAGCATCGGCATTGATGCCTACTATGACTGGCAGCATCACGTCCTTTGTAGCATTTCCGGAAGGAGTTTCCGGTATTTTCCTCAGCTAAATCTTGTATGAATTCCAAAGGGACTTCCACCTTGATTTTAGTTTTGCTTCTCAAAGGAAACATAAAGCCGTTACGGAATGGTATAAATTTGTTACATGATGACAGATGCTAAATTTATTTTACTACCAAAATAAATTTTTCCAAAGGCAATAACGGTATTTAGAAAGGCTGCGGCTACGAACACCGCCAGTAATATTGGAGCCAGATGGTACAATCTGCTGTGTCCGCAAGCTGCCTTGAGCTAGTTTTTGATGGTGGTTACGCACCTTACCAGCAGCACAAGCACCAGCTGGCATCACGCTGTACATTCGAAGTCCCTAGTCGCCCTTTTAGTTGTCGACTTCCCGAAGTGACAAGCTTCGCAGTCACTCTTGTTGGGAATGGCTGGTTATTTATAACTAGAACAAACAAGTAAAAAAGCTAGAATTGGTCTAAGACCAATTCTTATGATACCCTAGATGAATGCCCGTATTAAATTTCGTATGGTCACCGATATATTCAAGTTTGATTTTGAAGTGGTTTTTTGCATATATTTCTAGAACGGTTTGTCGCTCAGAAAAAATGATCATAACCAATTTTATAAGATTTCGTATTCTGCTGAAGTTTTTAGTACAATAAAAATGTCTGGGACTGATCGTAAGTCCGTGCACAAAATTTCAGCTCTCTAAGTATACGCGTTCTCGAGTTATCGTACGCACGGACGGACGGACATGCAAAAATCAAAATAACTTTTAATATTATGAATGGGTGACCAATCCATTTTGCTCTACCATCATTATTTCGAAGTGTTACAAACGGAATGACAAACTTAGTATACCCCTATGATTTCATCTAGGGTATAAAAATAGATGAATCGCACGTTTAGTCCGATAACAATTCAAGAGCTTTATTGAGATGATTTTTATAATTAAGTACAAAGTACAACCGACGCGTGTCAAACACAGTGCACGAATAGTCCGTAGAATTGGCTGCGTGTATGAAAATACGGTTGTATTATTTCCAACACTTCCCTCAATTTAAGGTAAGTTAATATAATATATATTTACATACATACATAATATGTTTACAAGCAATGTTTTTAAACAAAAAATGAGGATACTTTCAAATACTAAATTTTACATTTCAGTTTCAATAATTCAATGCACCTAAGATGTTTAGGATTCGGTAGAGCCTTGGTGAGAACGTCAGCAGGCATGTCCTCGGTGTAGACGTGAGCGATCCTGATTTTCTTTTCTCGTAGAGATTCCCGAATAAAATGATGCCTCACGTCTATATGTTTGCTACGTGCATGATAAGTTGGATTTTCAGCCAGCTTTAACGATCCAAGATTGTCATTGAAAATAATTGCATCTGCAAATTCACTGAAACCCAATTCTGAGAGGAAATTATTTAAATATATGACCTCTTTAGTAGCCTCTGTAAGTCCCATGTATTCGGCCTCGGTACTGGATAGGGCTACAGTTCGCTGCTTTTTGGCTTCCCATGAATTGATGCAACTCCCGATCATGGTAACATACCCAGTGTATGATTTCCTGTCCTCAGGACAGTTTGCCCAGTCTGCATCCACGAAGCATCTTAACGGGGTAGAGCTTCGCTTGAAAGAAAGTCCTAGGTCGAGAGTACCTTTAAGGTATCGTAGTACACTTTTTGCAGCTATCCAATGAGTAGTATCGTGATCCTCGTTAAATTGACTCAGATAACTGACAGCGAATGCGATGTCAGGCTTGGTGGATACCGCAAGATACATAAGAGAGCCCATTAATTCACGATAAGGCACTATTTTTCTTCCTTGGAATTACAGGTTTGTTTGTAAGCTTCGAATTGACATGGAGGAGTAAGTACAGGTTTGGCATCAGACATTACAAACCGATGTAAAACTTCGTTGATATAACCTCGTTGATGCATGGTTATGCCTTCCTTATCTCGTAAAATCTCAATTCCGAGACAGTATTTCACTTCACCCATGTCCTTCAACATAAAATATTTCGATAATTTCTCCTTGATGAAATTCATTTGTGCTGTATCATTGGATAGTAATAGGATATCGTCGACGTAAGTTGCAATCAACGTTGCATTGTTTCCTTTTCCGATGCGATATATACAAGGATCTCCGCTACAGGGAACAGCGCCCAGCTCAAATAAGGTTTCCTTCAGCGTGTTATACCAATTTATTCCGGATTGCTTCAGTCCGTATAGGGATTTTTTAAGAAGAAGTACGTTGCTACCTGAACTTAAGCTTTTCAACATCTGTATAGCCTTGCATTGAATTTCCATTTCAACGAGGTATTCCAGTGCCTTGGCTATATATTTCGGAGGTTTCAAAAATAATGTTTCTTCAATTGTGCTATTTAGATACGCAGTTGTAACGTCTAGGTGATGAATCTTCATTTCCGTTTGAGTTGCGATGGAAATTCGGAGAGGAATAGAACTTAATTTGGAAACAGGAGCCAAAGTTTCGTTAAAATGTATACCTAGTTTTTTAACAAACCCCTGGGCTACTATTCTGGCGTTCTTCTTCTGCACACTTCCGTCCGAGTTGAACTTATTCCTCAGAACAAAAGGACTTCCAATTGTTTCGACGTTGTCTGGTCGAGATACAGTTTCCCAGGTACTTCCGAGAGAAACGAAAATTGCGATGCCGAATTTCCCGTTTGTGTCGTGATCATGTCGTAAACCTTTGTGGGCCTTCCCCTCGCTCCAGTACGCTCAAGCCTTGGTGTTCCGGGTCCACGCCTTTCACTTTCCTGGCTGGTTTCCTCTTCTTCATGGCTTCCGAATAGATCGTCAGATTCGTTCTTCGTCTGCTGTTCCGGTTGGTTGATGTTCTCTTCCAGCAACGAAGGGGGTTCCATTATGACTTTGATAGGGAGATTTTGTTTTTCAACTTCCAGACGTTCATCTATGGAATTAAAGAAATCTTCGGGGATGGCTTGATAGTACTTAAGAGGTTTCTTCGTGTTAATAACTAATGTCTTGCGATATTACAACTTGTTTTATGGATGGTATCCAGATTCTATAGCCTTTAGATTCTTGTGCATAACCCAAGAAAATTTCATCTAGACCTCGGGGTTCCAGTTTCCCAATTCCTGGTTTCGTCGATAGGCAGTAGACCTTGCTTCCGAATTCGTGGAAATGTCTCACATCGGGTACTTTTCCGGTCCATAACTGATATGGCGTTTTTCCTTGCAAACTGCTAGTTGGTACTCGTGAGCGGTTGAGACTGCTTCTGCCCAAAATGTAGGTGGGAGTTTGGCTTGAATTAAAAGACATCTGGCCATTTCGTATAATGTGCGGTTGTTTTTTTCACATATCCCGTTCTGTTCCGGGTTGTATGCTACCGTGCATCTTTTTGAAATAACGTGTTCCTTCAAGAAATCATCAAAAGTATTATTTATGTACTCACCGCCATTATCTGTATGTAACTGCTATATTCTCTTTTCCTTCTGGTTTTCAACAAGTTGTTTATATTCTTTGAAATGCTTAAATACTTCATCTTTAGACCTTATAAATTTAACTTCCGTCCACCTTGAGTGGTCGTCTATAAAGGTAACACAGTATTTAGCACCTCCACTGATTCAGTCCTTATTGGACCGTAAACATTGGAATGAATTATTTCCAGTAAATTAGTGCTTCGATCCGATGATGCTTGAAACGGAGTACGGGTCCTTTTTTCCCTGTAAACATATCTCGCAATTAATATTTGTGTTTGTACAAGAAAAATTCAAACCCTTCATTGTAATGTCTCGTTGAGTTTTTTTTAATTTAGCGAAATTCAGGTGATCAAGCTTCCGATGCCACTCGAGAAGTTTATTATTATTAATCGCGTTTTCGTATTTCGAACTGTTACATACGTAGTTTGCAGATTCATTAAAATAGGCTTTTTCCGCGATCAATTTAGTTCTGCCCTTTTTGTCGATACCTTTTGCGTGATGTTTTGTAAACAAAACGTCATACCCGTTTTCTGTGAGTTTTGCGACGGAAATTAAGTTTGTTCTCAAGTCGGGAACGTATAGTGTGTCCTTTAGGTCAATTTTGACTTCTGACCCTAGGTAGTTATTGAAAAATGAAGCATCACCTTTTGCTTTAATTTCAGTTGAGTCCTGATTTGCCAAGTTCAACTTTCCACAACCATTTTGTGTTTCACCAAAATGTTTTAATTCCTTGCAAATATGACTTGTTGCACCGCTATCCAGACACCACTTCCTATATTCCGATTCCCCGATGAAGGCTTCCGACGCACCTAAACTTAAATCCTCGGTTTTTCTTGCAAATTGCCGATTTTCGTTTTTAGATTTACAATCGATGGCTTTATGTCCATACTTTCGACAACGATGACACTGGAACGGAAATTTTTCGTTTTTATTAGAGTTACCTTTCCCGTAATCACTTGTGTGCACTTTGTTTTTGTGATGATAGTTATGTTTTTGTCCGTTTTTCTGAGCAAACAATACCTTTTGAGTTTTAGAACTAGATTCACTACCACGAGAGTCACTTTCCTCTGTTACTTAACCCGTAAGTTTTCTAGACTCGATAATTCATCACGTGATTTGATCCCACACCGAAAGTTTTCGTAGCTTCGTGGTAAACTGCACAAGAACATCACTGACAACAAGTCTTGATTTAAATCTACTTCCATCTCTGTCAGTTTATCGACAGTGTCAAAGAGCTTGTTAGTGTGTTCGCGCACGTTACTGTTCTCTTCCATGCGTAGTTGTATGAGTTGTTCTAGCCCAGTTGGAAAAAGAAGCATATAGCATGCATGCAGGGGACCTTCCTCGGAAGTTATGGATGAATGAATCCTCGTTTCTCAGTTAATTTCGTTTTTCTATTACGATGTCATTGGAGAGAAGGCATGCATAAAACTTTTTATGAAGTGATCATACTGACATGCTGTGGAAGGGGTTCTGCTGGCATGATATGAATTTGATTCTGCTGGCATGATGTGGACGTAATTCTGGCGGCATGATTTGGGAGTGATTCTGCTGACATGATGTGGACGTAATTCTGACGGTATGATTTGGGAGTGATTCTAATGGCATGATGTGTCATAAAAGGGGAAGAAGCTTTTAACTATTATACAATCGAAATCCAATTTTATAATTTTATTCTATATTTATTAATATGTTTTTTTTTAACATTCGTTAATTTTAATTTACTCTTTAATAAAATAAACTAAAAATGCTTCATTAAAAAACTAAAAATTTAATAAAACAGTAGATTTCAGAAGATATTAAAATTAAGGTAAAAAATACTAAGATGAAAGAAAACAAAAATCAAATTTACACTTTTTTTAACTTATGAGTAGCTTTATAAAATTTGTTTTTAGCCAATTTGAATCCTTTCTTCATGTCCATTTCAAATTGAACGTAGCCATAACTTTCATTTTTCACAGCGTCTGCAAAATAAGTAAATAATGAATGAATACATAGCTCTTTTGAAAAATAATTTAATCCTCGTACCGAAAACAAAAGTATTGAAAATTTTGTAATTTTTTATCGCCTCTTTATTTTTTACTCCGTCCCAATTAACTTTCAAAATTACTTCGTCCGTGAAAAGCAATCCAAAACACTTCGAAATGTTAGATTTTCCAATGATTCGCTTTATATAAGCAACCTGCACAGACAATACTCCTTTAAGTGAACTCAAACAATATATATATATATATAATTATTAATGTTATTCTACAATGAAAAATAACTTACAAGTTCTTCGCTTGGGTGGTTTTCTACATTGCTTTCTGCTTCCTTTAAAACATCTAAACTATTTACTGGGAAGATGTTGAAGTCACGAACTTGAGGAAAAACTTTGGTGCTGATGCGCTCCAATACAACCATATGTTTACTCAGAGCATCTTTTAACTGCGAAATTGTTTTGCACTGGCTTTCCACTTGTTTTTGTAAAGCAAGAACTATAATCATAATATTTTTATTGGTACAAACTAAATAAATAAATTGATATGAAATTTTTACTTTGACGACTTAAATATTTTTCTCCTCTTGATAATGTTACTTTGCCAACTTTTGCAGTATTTATGGCGCTTAAAGGGGAATCTAAATATACATATGTATTACTATTATATTTAATTTTACAATATTAGAATTGCTTATTTTACTTTTCGGCTCCGAATTTTCCTCTCGTCCAATCGTGGCATTACATCTTACAATAGGTACTGATGCATATGGAGAATGCGGAGCAAATGTCTTCTGCTTGAACATATTTCTGTATAAAAACAAAAGCCAAAATTAATACAAATAGACAAGTTTCAGATGAAGTATTTTTGATAAATTGTGTTTTTATACCTACCTGTAATAAAATTAGACAGTTATTCAGTGAAAAATAAATTGATTCGGAAAATTTTATAAGATATTGCATTCTTTAAATTATGCAGTGGTGTAATATTGGAATAAGTACACACTTTTTCTCAAATGGTAAACATACAAGTTTGCAGTAGATATCTGAAACTTTAAATTTTTCTTCGTCATTATTTACACCATTTGCAGCGCAAATTCCAAGCATTCTGTATGATTCGAATGGCTGCTCAAAAAAGTTTTGTACATCTAATAATTTGCAACCAACTACGTATTCTTCTTCAGTAGCATCCTTGAAAAAGCCTTTTATTTTTATAGGCGTCATCGATTGCACATAGCAGAAGTTATCAGGAGCAAAAGTGCTTAAGTAAAACTCTCGGCATTTGTAATTGGTATAAGTTGGTAACGAAGTTATTTTTAATAATTTTCTGTTCTTTGACAGTCGTTGAAATCCCACCTTAAACGATTTGGGCTCAAATTTTGCTCGTTCCATAATCCTATTATTTAACTGCTCCAATATTTTTGATGGTCGACGACAGTCCTTCTTTAGCACTTGCATATAGTTTTCAAACTTATATGCAGAGAAGCTATCAACATTCCCAAACATTTGGACACAATCGGTCAAATGCAACAAATTGTGTACATTATAACTGATTTTATCTTCTCCGTATAAAACAGCAAAGTCATGAACAAAACATTCTAACATTTCTTGTACACAATTTAAATTATTTTTACAATTTGCAGGACATGATATTAATCGATATGAACAATGTAGCAGCAAGAAATTATAATAGGAATCTTCATCGAGAACTTTCTTCAGTATTACAATGCCGGTGTATAAAACCACTTGACGAAATTCTGTCGCCTTCCATCTGCATATTTCATCAAAAGATCTTGGTTTTCTTGAAAATTCTGACGGGATACTACTTTTCAAGTTAATTATTGCATTATTCATCCATAGTTTCTGATCACTGGTGAGTTTTGTTCTGCTATATCTACCTTCCCAAATATAAGTTAATAATTTTTTGCAAACACCTAAATCAATAAGATGCATTGTATCTAATGGGAACTGACTAACCATTTTAATTTGTATTTGCTCAAGAATGAGGCTATTGTTAATTTGAAAGCAGTTTTGATGATAAGTTTTGTCAATGCGATTATTAAAATTTTCATCGGTTCTGGGAGCTGATTTTACAGTAGTATATGTTAATCGTTTGTTAATTTTTTTCCCCTTTTGGAAACATTTACAACATCCACTAGAAGAGGTGTGGCCAACGGTACCAGTCAAAAATGCCCTTGCTGGGGTATCAGCAGTAAATAATCTTATTTCAAACTTTGATTTCCGATTATTTATAATAATCCCATCATTTTGAAGACGTTTTACTTCATTAGTAAATTCTTCTAAATAGCTGTTTACATTTACGGGCTTGCCAGGACCAATATAGGCTCCAATTAAAAATGGTTTAATTTCAGGATACCCACAAACTGCTCCTAATATTGGCCACAATGTTGTTCGGGAACTTTTGAAAAGAGGTAAACCATCAATACCAATGTCAATAGAAATAGTTTCAGTGGATATAGATACATTCATCACTTTAAGCATTTTTTCAATCCCATAATGGTAATATCTTCCTGGGGGAAGCTCAAGTATTTGGAGCTTTTCACAATTTGTATTTAATAGTGCTTTGGTGGATTTTGGTATATTGATATGTTCCTCAGAAAGTATTTTTAAGAGGTCATCGGAAGCATTTCTTGGTATTTTATGAACAATGCACCAATTTGCCAGTTTGTCCCTCAGACTACCATCATTTAGCAATACAGACGAACCACTTTCAGTGCTTCCAGCAGTTTTTTCAAAATTATTAATTTCAGGTTCATATTCTGTTGAAGTACTCCTCCTTTCTATATTTAACTCATTACTAGTCTCACTTGTTTCATTAAGTTTCCGTACTTTTTCTTCTGCTAAGCGCTTCATGTGTCTGACGGTTATTCATCCAATTTTTCCACTCATTTTCTTTCATTAAAAGACAGAAAAAAAACGTTGACTTCAAAACAGTAAGTACATAAATGTCTTAAAAATATCAGGTTAACTACTTCTCCTCAATTTTGAAATCAAAGTTTTTGTTTTTCAAATCCGCTAGGTCGACGGACAGAGAGCCGTGTAAATTTAAAAATTTTCTTATTCTAAATAACTTTATTTTAAAACACTTACCTTAAAAATTTTTCATTCCAATAATTATTTCAAACTCCAAAATTATTTAATTTTTCACAACAAACCGTTCGCTTAACACGTCTGAATACTTCAAACACCACATTTAATATAAAATTGTCCATTACTCATGTTAAAACTTCGCAGTAAAACAAAAGTCACCATACTACTACGATGCTGCACAATTTTCGGAGCTTCTTGATGCATCGCATATGCCTTCCTGGGAAGGTTTGGAATTTTTACTAAAAATTCGATTCCTTCTGCATACCTTCCACAGGAAGGCCTTCTTGATTCATCGCATATGCCTTCCTGGGAAGGTTTGGAATTTTTACTAAAAATTCGATTCCTTCTGCATACCTTCCATAGGAAGGCCTTCTAGGTTTTCCAACTGGGAGAAGCATCGATTTTCTAGCGGGACCTTTCGACTGATAAATTCCTTCGAGTTTGTTCCACATTTCCTTCGAAGTTATGCACCCCTTTACTTGCTTTAATTCAGAAGCACATATTGATAAGATAATTTCCGACTTTGTTTTGGCGTCATTTTTCTCCCACGTAGAAATTTCCTTGGCACGATTTAAGTCGCCGTCGACTGTTTCCGGTTTGATTTCCTTACCGTTTACATATTGCCACAGATTGTTTTTTGTTAGCAATGCCTGCGTTTGCATTTTCCAAGTATCGAAGTTCTCCTTGTTGAGCAACTCGATTCTTGTTGCAAAATTCATGGCGATTCACTTACACTTTTATTTATTTATTTTTATGTTATTTGTGCCTGGGCCCATAACCTGTTGGGAATGGCAGGTTATTTATAACTAGAACACAAATAGATGAAACGCACGTTTAGTCCGATAACAATTCAAGAGCTTTATTGAGATGATTTTTATAATTAAGTACAAAGTACAACCGACGCGTGTCAAATTCTCTAATAGACTGACGCTTGTCAAGTTCGGATCAGTGTAAGTGTGCTCACCACACAGTGCACGAATAGTCCGTAGAATTGGCTGCGTGTATGAAAATACGGTTGTATTATTTCCAACACTTCCCTCAAAAGTGAGATTTGTCATATATCGTGGTATTGTTGTTATTTTTGAAAGTGTTTAAAAGAAAAAAATTATAACTCCGATGTATTCTGCGTATTTCAGCACTTAAGCATTGTTTTTCTGTTTAAATTTTTACACTAAAAATGCAAAAAAAAATAATTTAATTTATAAAAACTATTGAAATTTATGTTTTAATGAACAACTTAAAAAGCCACCATAAAATTGAGCTTTTTCCGCTTGTATTTTCCTTTTCCTTAAGCACATCTAACAATGTGTCACTTAAGAAAACCAAGTGTATGAAATTGTCACTTAATATCACCTACATCGACATTTGTCTACTTAATAAGCAACAGTAATACCTCCAAAGCTTAGAATATAGAGAGTACAGGAAGTGTGATAAGCCAAATTTGGTGTATTCAAATTCTGGTTGTGTTAGTATCTGTTGCCGCTGTAGTGAACGGTCAGTGCAGCCGTCTAGTAGAATCAATATAGAGAGCTGGGCAACAAGATATATGGTTGAAAATATTATGTTTGCTCCCATCGAAAATGTTCTTATTCGCTGTCACTACGGCAACATACCCAGGGAATTTCGCAACTGTCACAAACGTAAACAAATCTCTGTGGAGGAAGGATTTTTTCGATATTTCATCGCTTTTGTTGTGCATTTTTAATTTAATTTAATATACAAAGGTGTGTAAAGTACACAAAATAATATTTTATAACTATACTTGCCTAAAAAATGGTTTCTCACGTCGTTCCTTGGTGTAGTTGTGGCAATTTTTCACCGAACATTTCATTCTGAAATTACATGAACATTAGAACTTTATCACTATAATATCAACAGATAATTACTTACACTCTTTACTTTATTTAGCACTATTTTTAAATCACTTTTCACAAGTTTTAAATTATATTTAAATTTTTGCAAATCTTTCGCAAATTAAACAAACTTCGTTTGACAGCTAAACATAGATTTGTCTCTTTCTTCAATATAATGCTGAGCTACTTCACGGCACGCTCATGCACACGAATTTTACAGGTATCAACACTTCCTTTTGTCTCTATATTCTAAGCTCCAAAGTCGTATGTTTTCGACAAATGTCACTTTAAACGTCTGTCATAATACCTTTTTTGTGTCGTAACCACCATCTTTGAGTGAGGAGCTTCTGTTATCCGAAAGCATTATTAAGGAAATATTCTGTTCATCCAATTAATGCGAAACGGCAGAAATTAGGTGAAAAATATGTGCAGATGAAGAACCTTTTCTTTTCGAATATTACAGAATAAGGCCCGCAATATTTTAACTATATTTTGGAGTAAAATAAGACAATTATACAGAAAAATTCAATGGTTCTTATCACGATTTTACCAGAAGAAGGGCGGAAAATCAATTTTTGAATATCACTCATTTTCTTCATTATAGTCCCATCCAGCTTTTCCACGTCCGTTTTTGTACGAAAACTTTATTGCATCTAAACAACTGGCGCTCGTAACATAAATGACTCCACCGCAAAAAAGTGCCTAGCGCTTATAAGATAGATTTTTCATCTCGTAAACACACTATAAAAGCATTCTAATTGCTGGCGACGCGGACGTTAGTATTACTGGCAAAATGCGTAAAACTCAAATGAAAATTATATTTGGTTGCTTTTCTAAAGTAACCCTCTGGTTAATCCGGCAGTCAACCTTAATAACATATCCAGTTTTACTAGATATTATTGCATAATATAACTTTATGTTTTGCAGTTTGCAACCCACACACACGCCTCCATTATAACCACGCGTGACGAGCTAAACAATCGTGCTAGTACTAAAACCTCGATAGGTAAGCTTTAATAGAATAAATTTTTAATAGAAAATTTGTGACTATGTAATTAGTTTTGTGATAATTTCAAAAATTAAATTTAAATTAAATTTTTTCACAATTTTTGGGATTTGTTATTCCTCATTTCATTTGTCTGGTAACAGTTTTTATATACGCATATTCGAAAATTCTAATTTCCTTTATTTTAAAAAGTATTTTATTTGTAAAAATTATCACAATTATTATTACCTACTGTTTTAAATTGATGATAACTTACCCAGCTCGCTTTGATTTCATATGTGAAGAGAATTAAGTTCTATTCCAACGCAAATTATTATAATCTGATTTGTTTTGATTTAGCTTAACGTACTTTACAAATATTTCAAATCGTAATCACATTCTCCGTTTTTTCCAGAAAAGTATGTTCGAGATATAACAAAACCAGACGTCTGCTGTATTAATCGGTAAGAATATTTATTATTGTACCTATCGACTGGTGAAGAGCATAAGCATAAATATAGAACTTACGTAAACTCTGTTGGTATTTATCGAACTTTCGTAAAAGTCTACAAATCGGTGTCAATTAGAGAATATGTATATGGAATATTCCTAATAAAATAAACGGACCAAAACTCTCGAGAAATATTTGTTCTATATTTATACTTATTGAAAAGTGATAGACATTGAATCTAGCACTAACTAAATAACAAGGCACAAGCAAATATGTACGTGTATATTGAACTGATATATGAAAGTTGTCTTTTATAATAAAGGGTTTTCCAATAAGAGGTGATATTTGAATTAGCCCGCTATTTCGGTAGATGTCACTTTTGGAGCTGTCATTTTTTGACATTTGACAAGTAGAAACTACGTCATTAATAAAAATGGAACGATACACGATTCAACAACGCATTGAAATTATTAAAATTCACTATAAAAATGGTGAAAATGTGGCAGAGACGGTTCGTAAAACTCGAACATTTTTGGGTCGTCGTGAAGCACCTTGTCGGACCGCAATACAGAAATTGGTAGAAAAACCCGTGCACGTCGCTCAAGAACATCCGAGAATATTGCTGCTGTAGCCGAAAGTGTTGAAGAAAACCCAGGTTTGTCCATTCCTCGTCGTTCTTTGGAATTAGGCATTCCACAAACGTCATTACACCGTATTTTGCATAAAGATTTGGGTTTTAAGGCTTATAAAGTTCAGTTAACACAAGAACTTAAGCCGGCCGATCATCAACAACGTCGAGTCTTTGCTGATTGGGTCCTTGAAATGCATGAAAATGATCCGGAATTCCATCGAAAACTCATCTTGAAGTGATGAGGCCCATTTCCACCTCGATGGCTTCGTCAACAAGCAAAATTGTCCCATCTGGGGCTCGGAAAACCCAAGAGTTATTGTTGAAAAGCCTCTCTATCCTCAACGTGTGACTGTTTGGTGCGGTTTATGGTCCCGCGGGGTCATTGAACCTTACTCTTTCGAAAATGAGTTCGGTGAATGGATTGCGCTATCGACAGATGATTAATGATTTTTTATGGTCGGAATTGGATGGTATTGATCTGGACAATGTTACAAGCAACGAAACCATTGATCTTTTACGGGAAAAGTCTCCGGACCGTGTTATCTCTCGAAGAGGTGATCACAATTGGCCACCGAGATCTTGTGACTTAACACCTTGCGACTTCTTCCTTTGGGGCCACGTGAAAGAGAAGGTCTACGCCAACAGCCCAGCGTCGACCTCAAAGATGGAATTCGTGAGGCTATCGAGGACATAGGGCAGCCACTTTGCGATTTGGTTATGGAAAATTTCATGAAAAGGATATGGTCCTGTAGGCGTGGTCGTGGTGGTCATTTGGCTGATGTTATTTTCCATTATTAACGGCATACCTTCCTCTTTATAATGAAATAAAGATCATTTATCTCAAAAAATGTCATTTTGTTTGAATATCAAAATAACACCTCTTATTGTTGGTTAGAAGGACTGGAACGAAAAGAATTGTTTCCAAAAAGTAGTATAACAATAAGAGCACAGCCATTTTTTTGTGATATACAAGTTTCTCAGAAGCCACAAGTATTCTGTGGAACAATAAAAGTTCGAATGGTTCAGTACTGGAAAATCACCACAAGCAAAATTGCGGAAGGAGAAAGCGCGAATTTATAAAGAAAATAAAACTAAATCTAAGCTAAGTACCGCGAAAGAGATAGGAGTGTCGGTTAGAAAAGTTTAGTGTTAAAGATCTTCTGCCTTTAGAGGATAAGACAAAATCGGGTCGCCCAACAGGTCCAGTTAACAAAAACAAAATAAATGGGGTCAAGTGTCTTGAGGGAAATTGATCTGAACAAATCATCATCGATACGCGATATCGCTCGAAAATTGAAAACGAGTCACACAATGATTCAACGTGTGAAGAAAAGAAACAAGCTGAAGACGTATAAAAAGCAAAAATCGCCAAAAAGAAGCAAGGAACAATTTGGAAAAAGCAATTTTGCGAGCTCGAAAATTCTACAATGGAATTAAAAAAAAAAAAAACCTGACAGCGGTCTTGTTTTGGCTGACGGATCGTATTTTAAAATGGGTTTTCGATACTACCAAGCTTCCAATTTTATACCGTCAAAGCTGGTACAGTGGTTCCTGATGCAGAAAAGTCAATTATAACGGAACAATTTGGACCAAAAATTATGGTTTGCAAAGCTTGAAAAATAGGTTATACAGGGTTTTCCAATAAGAGGTGATATTTGAATTAGCCCGCTATTTCGGTAGATGTCACTTTTGGAGCTGTCATTTTTTGACATTTGACAAGTAGAAACTACGTCATTAATAAAAATGGAACGATACACGATTCAACAACGCATTGAAATTATTAAAATTCACTATAAAAATGAGGCAGAGACGGTTCGTAAAACTCGAACATTTTTGGGTCGTTGTGAAGCACCTTGTCGGACCGCAATACAGAAATTGGTAGAAAAATTCGAGCTGTCGGGACAAGTTAGTGATGTGAAGAATAAAACCCGTGCACGTCGCTCAAGAACAGCCGAGAATATTGCTGCTGTAGCCGAAAGTGTTGAAGAAAACCCAGGTTTGTCCATTCCTCGTCGTTCTTTGGAATTAGGCATTCCACAAACGTCATTACACCGTATTTTGCATATGGGTCTTAAGGCTTATAAAGTTCAGTTAACACAAGAACTTAAGCCGGCCGATCATCAACAACGTCGAGTCTTTGCTGATTGGGTCCTTGAAATGCATGAAAATGATCCGGAATTCCATCGAAAACTCATCTTGAGTGATGAGGCCCATTTCCACCTCGATGGCTTCGTCAACAAGCAAAATTGTCGCATCTGGGGCTCGGAAAACCCAAGAGTTATTGTTGAAAAGCCTCTCTATCCTCAACGTGTGACTGTTGGGTGCGGTTTATGGTCCCGCGGGGTCATTGAACCTTACTTTTTCGAAAATGAGTTCGGCGAATGGATTGCGCTATCGACAGATGATTAATGATTTTTTATGGCCGGAATTGGATAGTATTGATCTGGACAACGTTTACTTTCAACAAGACGGCGCTACGTGCCATACAAGCAACGAAACCATTGATCTTTTACGGAAAAAGTTTCCGGACCGTGTTATCTCTCGAAGAGGTGATCACAATTGGCCACCGAGATCTTGTGACTTAACACCTTGCGACTTCTTCCTTTGGGGCCACGTGAAAGAGAAGGTCTACGCCAACAGCCCAGCGTCGACCTCAAAGATGGAATTCGTGAGGCTATCGAGGACATAGGGCAGCCACTTTGCGATTTGGTTATGGAAAATTTCATGAAAAGGATATGGTCCTGTAGGCGTGGTCGTGGTGGTCATTTGGCTGATGTTATTTTCCATTATTAACGGCATACTTTCCTCTTTATAATGAAATAAAGATCCGATCATTTATCTCAAAAAATGGCATTTTTCTTTGAATATCAAAATAACACCTCTTATTGGAAAACCCTTTATGTAGCCGTCCTTACGACGACGTACCCAAAAATACTACAAGGGTTGTCATTAAAGCCCGTTGCCGTTAATTATACTGACTATTTATTATTATCACTTCAATTATAAAAAAAAATAACATTAATTCACAACTGCTCTTATGATCTTGAGCCGGAGACAAGACTTGCTCGTATCGCTTTATAAACACAAGTGAGTGGCGATGACAGAAGTGAGCTTTTTTTTTGGCACGTAGATAAATGAGGTACAAATGGTAATTGACACAACTTTATATGCGTTCATAAAACGGAGTTTAACCTATGTACATATAGTGTCAGTAGTGCCACTACAGTTCCTACCATTATTAAGACAGCATAGACGCTCTATATTATTTTGGCCTGATTTAGCTAGCGGTTGAGTGGTTCAATAAGAACAATATCGATTTTGTGCCAAAAGAAGTAAACCCACAAAATGTACCTGAACTTCGACCAATCGAACGGTATTGGGCCCTAGAGAAGAATAAGTTACGAAAAGAAGCTAAAGTAACGAAAACCATGGAAAATTTCAAAAAGGAGTGTTTTAAACAGTCAAAATTGATGACTGAGGAGGTTATTATGAACTTGATGGCACGTATTCATGAAAAAGTTAAGGAATTCTCTAAAAATAAAAAATAAAATAATTGGTGTTACAGCAAATTTTAGAAACATTATAAACTATTGAAATTTAAAATTGAATTAAAAAATTTATATATATATATATATATTTATTTATTTATTTATTTTCAACTCCGCCCACAGAGCCACGTCCTAAGGCGGAGGGTATCTCGATTTTACAATATTTACATTGGCAGATTATTAATTGTATAGAAAAATACAGTTCTGTGAAAAGAGGCATTGTTATAGACTCTGAGATGGATGAACATTAATATAAAATATCTAAGCTACCCTTGCATAAAATAATACAGTGTTCGATGTCGGACAGAAAAAATGATTATAACCAATTTTTTTGGATTTCGTATTCTGAAGAAGTTTTTAGTGCAATAAAAATGTCTTTGACTGATCGTTTTCAAAGTGTACATAAAAAACCTAAATTTTTATATGGCAACACCAAGAAGAAGTTGCCCGATTTAGTCCATTTTTAAAATTTTATTTGCTAGTACAATCAAAACACCATGCACCAAATTTCAGCTCTCTACGTCGACGCGTTCTCATGCAGTGCCAAAATATATAGTGGAAAACGAAATTTTTATATGGCAACCCCACGAAGTGGTTTACCGATTTGTCTCATTTTCGAACTTAATTTTACTTTTTTTTTTTAAGTTGTGTACAAAATTTCAGTTCTCTAAGTATACGCATTCTCGAGTTATCGTGCGTACAGACGGACGGAGGTGTTACAAACGGAATGACAAACTTAGTATACCCTATAGATTTCATCTAGGGTATAAAAAATATCTAAGGTACCCTTGCATAAATTTATACAGTGTTCGATGCCATGCATGTGCCTTGAATATACTTATATAATTTGCGGACAATTAGATTAGAGCAACTATGCAAGTATAAATAACATATAAAATATTAAAATTAATAAGCTGTAAGTCAGTTGGATAACTAAACATAAAGCTAGAAATATACGTTCGAGTCTCCTAATTACTTAATTAGTATATAATAAGTATATATACGACATATTTGTTGCTCCATGTGCCCTAGATATATGTAGTTATATACTTTGTGGGCAATCAGAACAGAACAGTTATGGTATGCAAAAATGAAATATGTATAAAATATAACAGACTATGAGACAGTCGGGGAACAATTGATAACTAAAAAAATCCTGAAATAACATTTCGAGTATACTAACTAATTAATCAATTGTTAAATCATAAGGTCGTCGGCTGAGCATGTATGTCGACTTACTGCAGTCTAACCCGGAGTTTACACGAGACAGTACAGCTTACATGCAAGCCTCCATTCCTACGCGATTTTAAATTTGACAGCAGATGATGTCTTATCATCTTGCATGCAAGTTCATTAAAAGAATTTCATTGAGACGTAAAGTCTTGTGGATGTCGGAAATTTTAGCAATAAATGAGGTAGTAGAATCGGAAAAACAGAAGGAAAAAGGAAGAGGAAGGTATTGTAAATGATGTAATCCAAATGATCCCAGAAAATTTCATTTCCCTGTATAAACTTATTACTTTAAAAAGCTCCGCTCTCAAATAATTTTTCCACCATCTTGAATACTGTATAATGTCAAATTACTATCAGCTTAGCTGCCATGATTGTTCATCCTGTAAGTTCACTCCAGCAGTAGGGATTACACGTGTAAGCAATATGACAGTGCAAGTTGCATGCAAGCTGTACTATCTCGTGTAACCCCCGGGTAAGATAAGTGCCCTAGCGTGATAACGGTCAATATCACAGCCCCGAAAATAAAATTGAATTTAGGCTCTTAATTCAGTTCCGTTTTTTTTTTTTTTTTTATAAACAGACGGCCCGAGATAGGTACCATAGCGTCCCATCGCTCAATATAACAGTCGTCAGACAACAATGAGTAAAAATTAATTTAAATCTTAGCCCGTAGATTCAGTCATGGCATATGTTTAAACCAGAAAAGTTAGTCTATATGACTAGTTGGTGATGTTTTGGTTCGCAAGCTGTTTGAATCTGCCAATCGAGCTGATCTGATCTGGCTTGGCAAAGTGGTCCAGAGACTCGCTTCAATTTGCTAGAGGCTGGTACCTCCGAAATATGTCCTGAATCTAGGCAGAACTAATCTGCAATATGTCATGACTACTCCAACAAGTCATCTTAGGTACAGATGAATTCTTACCATAATCCAGGCAAATAGATAGCTTTTCTTGTATAGCATTTTTATCAACGGTGTTTTGAGTATTTTATTTTCCGTATTTAAGCGTTTAATTTCTGGTGCTGTTTGTCTTTTTGTTTTCCGTGAGATATCTCAATATTTTCTTTTAACATTTCAACTTACGTTAGAAATCTAAGTATCGCAGATGCTACATGTGGTTGTTCTTGACTAACCAAAAGAGATTTGAAATTTTGCAATTTGTTCTCCATCTTTCATAGGATACAGAACAATTAAGATGGCTCTCTGAACATCGGAAAATATAAATCTTCAAATTAATATCTTCTGATTAAAATTTTCAGTATCTGTAGTACTATAATTGAGCATTGGCACCATCATTATCATTGGCACCGAATTTGTCCCACCATTGGCATTGGTGCCGACTTTGACAGAATGGCAGCATCACGTTCTTTGTAGTGCTTCTGGAAGGAGTTTCCAGTATTTTCCAGCATCAGCATTGATGCCTACTATGACTGGTAGAATCAAGTCCTTTGTAGCATTTCTGGAAGGAGTTCCCAGTATTTTCCTCAGCTCGATCGTGTATGAATTCCGCAGGGACTTCCACCTTGATTTTAGTTGGCTTCTCAAAGGAAACATAAAGCCGTTATGGAATGGTATAAATTTGTTACATGTGACAGATGTGAAATTTATTTTACTACCAAAATAAATTTTTCCAAAGACAATAATAACGGTATTTAGAAAGGCTGCGGCTACGAACACCGCCAGTAATATTGGCGCCAGATGGTACGATCTTCTGTATCCGCGAGCTGCCTTGAGCTAGTTTTTGATGGTGGTTACGCACCTTACCAGCAGCACAAGCACCAGCTGGCATCACGCTGTACATTCGAAGTGGCTCGAGCTAGTCACCCTTTTAGTTGTCGACTTCCCGAAGTGACAAGCTCCGCAGTCATTCTCAATTTACTTTTCGTATTGTCGTTGTCGAACGGTGTGATGTGACATTTTTCTTCGAAGCCTTATTATCGTTGCCACTTAAAGTGACAGATAGCGTCAGGGTATGAATTACATTTGTAGACAAAAGTGAGATTTGTCATATATCGTGGTATTGTTGTTATTTTTGAAAGTGTTTAAAAGAAAAAAATTATAACTCCGATGTACGTAGGTTGCCTTTTATATTTCGGGATTTGGCAACCTCGTTGTTGCAATCTGTCAACTGACAGCTCTATCGTAAAGTTAGACGTTTTTGAGGTTATACGTACTCAGAACGTTTTGACATACGAGCGCTATTTGTGTTGTTTACATTAAGTTAAAGCTTAATCTTCCTCAAAAATGGAATTAAATCGTGAACATTTTCGTGCGATTATTTTTTACAACTTTCGACGTGGATTAACTCAGCAGCAGTGCATGAATGAACTTAATTCAACTTTTGGTGATGAAGCTCCATCAAGGACCAGTGTTTATCGATGGTATGGTGAATTCAATCGTGGTCGGAGTTCATTCCAAGACGAATTTCGTGAAGGTCGTCCAAAATCAGTTGTTGTTCTGAAAAACATTGATGCTGTGCGCGAACTGATATTGCAAGATCGTCATGTGACCTATCGTGAGATAGAGACAACCTTAGGCATTAGTGGGACCAGCATACACTCAATATTGCATGAACATTTAACTGTCAAAAAAATTTGTTCGCGTTGGATCCCACACAATTTGTCAATCGCTCAAAAAAAGGCTCGTGTCGATTGGTCGAAAGAAATGCTCGAAAAATACGATCGCGGTGCTTCAAAACACGTCTATGACATCGTGACAGGTGATGAATCGTGGATTTACGCGTATGAGCCCGAAAGTAAACAGCAGTCGACTGTATGGGTGTTTCAAGATGAGCCAAATCCAACAAAAGTTGTTCGTGCACGAAGCACTTCCAAGCAAATGGTCGCATGTTTTTTCGGAAAAACTGGACATGTCGCAACCGTACCACTAGAACAACGCAGAACAGTCAATTCTGAGTGGTACACAACAATTTGTTTGCCAGTTGTCTTCCAAGAAATCAGGAAAACTAACCGCCGAAGACGGATCACTCTTCACCACGACAATGCGAGCTCTCACACATCGGCTCAAACAACTGCATTTTTGAGCACCCAAAACATCGATTTGATGAGTCATCCGCCATATAGTCCTGACCTTTCACCAAATGACTTCTTTTTATTCCCGTACGTAAAAAACAAACTGAGAGGTCAACGTTTTTCGACACCTGAAGAAGCGGTTGCTGCATTCAGAATGCATGTTTTGGAGACACCTCAATCAGAGTGGAAAAAGTGCTTCGACAATTGGTTCAAACGCATGCAAAAGTGTATAGATCTTCATGGGGAATATTTTGAAAAACAATAAAGTGATTTTCGATGATTAATATTTGTTTTTGTTCTCTAATCCCAAAATATAAAAGGCAACCCTCGTATTCTGCGTATTTCAGCACTTAAGCTATAAGAGGATGCTTCATCATAAAATCTATCATGACTTTAAATTGTTTTTTGTTTTAATTTTTACACTAAAAATGCAAAAAAAAAATAATTTAATTTATAAAAACTATTGAAATTTATGTTTTAATGAACAACTTAAAAAGCCACCATAAAATTGAGCTTTTTCCGCTTGTATTTTCCTTTTCCTTAAGCACATCTAACAATGTGTACTTAAGTAAACCAAGTGAATGAAATTGTCACTTAATATCACCTACATCGACATTTGTCTACTTAAGGGGGTCACCCCGTGTGACGGCCGGTTTTTTTAGCTTTCTTTGGGATTTTTCTTTTCCGAAGAATAAAAAGATAGACGTTTGAACTTTTTAGTATTTATTTATTGACATTTAAACAATAAGTCAAAATATTTTCAGATCAAAATCTTTATCACATATGTGTGTTGCACTAATCCAAAGGCACCCATGTCGAAAAGTCGACGGTCTCCATGATTCCGGCTGATTGACTTATCTGAAATGGAAAAACCAAACGGCGTTTCAATCTATGAAGCTGTGGCTATCGAATGAACTAGCATCATTTGAAAATATTGAAAATTGAATAATTGACATGTTTTTGAAAATAAATTTTCAAATTTTGTTATTTTTTTTCGATTATTTTGTTACGAAAAAAATAAAACGGCTCGGATGACTATACATGTGGCGAATATATCGTTAAAATTTCAAAGCAATCGGTCAAACCGTGTTTGAGATATCGTGGAGACCAGTTAGAAAAACGTAGTTTTGAGAAAAACGCGTTTAAAAGTTCAAATACGATTTAAACTATGAAATCTTTACTCACCATTAATCTGCTATGCCTGGTCCATAGAGAATTCCTTCTTCTTGGAAGTCCCTTAAAGCTACTTGCTCCGCTCTTGCTTCAATTCTGGCTTGTTTTACGACATCGCTCACGCGCCGCTCGAAGCGAGAGGTTCGTTCATCATCACGGCCATGCACGTAAGCATGCGCTTCGTGACCAATCAAACATCCCATTGTCGCCAATGTTTGTATTACTCCTTGAAATCCTTCGTTGAAGATAATTACAGCCAAAAAGGTTGCAATATCAACGATTTTTACGCCGGAATGAAGATGTTTTGGAGCGAAAGTCCAGATTAACGAATTCAGAGATTCATTATGTGTCTGCTCCTAAACATCGGGTCAACAGTTCATCTCTTGACAAGTCTTCATATACAGGTTTAATAGCTGCTTGGACTTGTTGTGTTAAAGGTGGCTTGTCGTGATGGAATTGACTGAGCTCACGCTTAGTTTGAGCCTGTCGCCATTTGCACCAGCTGTCTTCGCCCTCTGGACAGTTTCCATGCTGAGGATTTTATGAAAGAAAGTGGCCCAAACTTCTTTCTTCATTTCTTCAACAGAATCTGAATGTCGACGAATTGCTAAACCATAGAACTTTGTCATTTCGTTGATGATATTATCAGTCAGTTTGCCTGCGCCTTTCCCACCGATTCCTTTATTACTTTTTTTGATATCAAGGTTTCTCCGTATGGTTTGGCTTTTAAAATTCCATTAAATGTTTCGCTATCTCCATCCCCTACGTACGTCAGATATTTTACGCCATGTTTATCTATCGATCTTACAAACATTTGCATGATGGCATTTATTTCCATCTTACCGGAGCTTCCAGAATGATTCACGCTGCATTCATTTTCGCGAGCTTCATACCATGTGTTGAACGCTACTGGATCAGTATTTTTTTTTCCTTTTCCATAAATTACATCCTCCGCAAAAGCTGCTCATAACTATTGCATCTAAAACTTTTCCGGTGTATTTTGCAATTAACGTAGACACACCAAACAGAGATGAGAAACCTCGTTTCTTCCAAGTGCCATCGCCTGAAGCTGTCAATTCATCCCGTGGGTTTCCGGCTTCTTCATTCATGTTTTTCTATTGCATATTTCCATCTTACCGGAGCTTCCAGAATGATTCACGCTGCATTCATTTTCGCGAGCTTCATACCATGTGTTGAACGCTACTGGATCAGTATTTTTTTTTCCTTTTCCATAAATTACATCCTCCGCAAAAGCTGCTCATAACTATTGCATCTAAAACTTTTCCGGTGTATTTTGCAATTAACGTAGACACACCAAACAGAGATGAGAAACCTCGTTTCTTCCAAGTGCCATCGCCTGAAGCTGTCAATTCATCCCGTGGGTTTCCGGCTTCTTCATTCATGTTTTTCTATTGCATGGCAGCAAATGTCAACACAGAATCAAAAAATGCAGATGCGGCTATATGAATATTCTCTAAGAGGGCGTAATATGTAGAATTGCCAATTCCTCCACATATATCCATGAGACTACAAAAAAGATTCACTCCTTCGTGACCAATTCCTAATTCACAAAAACAAAACGACGATTAATTTCACATAAATTCTGAATCATAGGACACGAGTTCACGATCTGATGTCTCTCACACTTGCAAGATTGAACAATTTTGAACCCCAAGCCTCGTAAACTTAATTGCGTGAAAGACACATGACTTTTACATTTCTTACATATGACATTTGCAGAGATGACAGCAAATACAGAGACAAACTCCAGAATGCAATACACAAAACTTGAAGTGACGGGCACCTCCATGCCCATACTGTTTTTGAGTTTCTTAGCTGAAGCTGATGTAAATTCTGTATCATTTTGCACTATTTGACGATTTCCATAAAACTTTCGTTTCTTAGACCGACCAGGATGAATATTACCGGACTTGCTTCCTTTTATACCACTCATTGCAAAGGCCGTTATTTCAGTTTAGTTCTGCATCAGTTCGGCTGAGAATGCACTTTAGTATCAAACTTGTGCTGCACTCGTAGCAAAATTTGACAGCAGTTGTCATTTCCGTGGTAATTTGGTGAACAGGTAAAATGATTTATATTTCTCAGCTAACAGGTTCCGCATTTCACGAAAAAAATATATGTATGATATTTCTTACGCATTTAACAGTGTATCCAGGGTGTCCCAGAATAATATAACTATATTTTGCCAAATGATTCCTCTCGTCCAGACAAGTAAAAAAGTGTATGGCGGGGGGGGGGGGGCAAATGTCACCCTTCCGAGTTACAGGGTGTTTAGTAAAATATACATTTTTTTCCTTAAACACCCTATGAAATGTACAGGGTGTACGGTCTATTTTAAGAAGGCTTGTATGCACAACCTTGGGCTCTTTCCTATGAATACTCAACCACCCCTGTAACCCTCCCCCTCCAGAGTTATGACGCTTCAAATTTTTTTTTTTTATCTTTCGTTTTGAGCTAATAATTCTTTAACGGCTACAGTTAGCACATAGGGTGTTATAGGTTAAATTAAGAGGAGACTCGGGGCTTTCGAAATTTTGTAATAAAAATGTATGTTAGTAGGGGTATTTAAAAAAAACGGACAAATAAAACAAAAGAAAATTTAAAAACCGAAATTTTGAATTTGAAGCGTCATAACTTTGTAGTACGGACGGTTACGGGGATGGTTTAACATTCATAGGAAAGACCTTAAGGTTCTGCATATAATACCGTCTTAATAAAAATTGTACACCCTGTGCTTTTGAAGATATAGTATGTTTAATGAAAAAGAGAATATTTTACTAATCACCCTGTAACTCGGTAGGGTGACATTTTGCCCACCCTCCTGCCATACAATTTTTTACTTGTATGGATGAGGGGAATCATTTGGCAAAATATGGTCATATTAGTCTGGGACACCCTTCGAACACCTGGTCTTCTAACTGCTATAACTTTCCAACGACTTCGAATATTTGAAAATCACCTTGTCAGCATATTTTACACATGTCTAGGAATCAATTTATAAAAAAAAAAAAAAAAAAAAAAAAAAAAATTTCAACATATTACACGGGGTGACCCCCTTAATACGACAACCACTGACATATATAACATGGACTGCCTGATTTTGTATTTCATATGGGTCAACTTTATTTGGCAGGGTGTGACAATTGTCTTAATTTCAAGCAATTTCTGTCTACCTGCCTCTAAAAGTAGCTATGGGGGACAGAGAAAGGATTACAATTATTGTATTGCCATCTATTTCTATTCTATATATTCATTGGGAAAACCACTGAACTGAAACTGGACTATGGTGTATTTTGTATAGAACTTATTGTTTGTAGTTCCACGGAATAAAGTAGTTAAACTAAAACGAGACAACTACAAAAAAGTGATCCCATAATAATGTCAAATAATGTAAGCAATTTTTGTAGCATCAGCAGTCCATTGTATATATGTCAGTGACGACAACAGTAATACCTCCAAAGTCGTATGTTTTCGACAAATGTCACTTTAAACGACTATCATAATACCTTTTTTGTGCCGTAACGCCATTTTCAAAGTTCAGTTGTTATTTCTAGGTGCCGCGAGTACTTTTCTCTTCAGTAGCTTTGGAATTATATATAACAACGTACCGACCTACGGCACTATCTTTGAGTGGGGAGCTTCTGTTATCCGAAAGTATTATTAGGGAAATATTCTGTTCATCCAATTAATGCGAAACGGCAGAAATCAGGTGAATATTATCATCTACACAATATGTGCAGGTGAAGAACCTTTTTTTTTTCGAATATTACAGAATAAGGCCCGCAACATTTTAACTATATTTTGGAGTAAAATAAGACAATTATACAGAAAGATTCAATGTTTCTTACCACGATTTTATCAGAAGAATGCGGAAACTCAATTTTTGAATATCACTCATTTTCTTCATTATAGTCTCATCCAGCTTTTCCACGTCCGTTTTTGTACGAAAACTTTATTGCATCTAAACAACTGGCGCTCGTAACATAAATGACTCCACCGCAAAAAAATGCCTAGCGCTTATAAGATAGATTTTTTATCTTGTAACAACACTATAAAAGCATTCTAATTGCTGGTAACGCGGACGTAAGTATTACTGGCGAGGTGCGAAACCGAAAATGCGTAAAACTCAAAAACTATATTTTGTTGCTTATCTAAAGTATAACATATTCAGTTTTACTAGATATCATTACATAATATAATTTTTTGTTTTGCAGTTTGCAATCCACACATGGGCCTCGATTATAACCAAGCGTGATCAGCTAAACAAATGTGCTAGTACTAAAACCTCGATAGGTAAGCTTTAATAGAATAAATTTTTAATAGAAAATTTGTTACTATGTAGTTAGTTTTGTGATAATTTCAAAAATTAAATTTAAATTAAAGTTTTTCAAAATTTTTGGGATTTGTTATTCCTCATTTCATTTGGCTGGTAACAGTTTTTATAACCCATATTCGAAAAATCTAATTTCTTTTATTTTAAAAAGTATTTTATTTGTAAAAATTATCACAAGCTATTATTACCGACTGTTTTAAATTGATGATAACTTACCCAGCTCGCTTTGATTTCATATGTGAAGAGAATTAAGTTCTATTCCAACGCAAATTATTATAATCTGATTTGTTTTGATGTAGCTTTAACGTACTTTACAAATATTTCAAATCGTAATCACATTCTCCGTTTTTTCCAGAAAAGTATGTTCGAGATATAACAAAACCAGACGTCTGCTGTATTAATCGGTAAGAATATTTATTATTGTACCTATCGACTGGTGAAGAGCATAAGCATAAATATAGAACTTACGTAAACTCTGTTGGTATTTATCGAAGTTTCGTAAAAGTCTACAAATCGGTGTCAATTATAGAATATGTATATGGAATATTCCTAATAAATTTTCAAATTTTGTTATTTTTTTTTCGATTATTTTGTTACGAAAAAAATAAAACGGCTCGGATGACTATACATGTGGCGAATATATCGTTAAAATTTCAAAGCAATCGGTCAAACCGTGTTTGAGATATCGTGGAGACCAGTTAGAAAAACGTAGTTTTGAGAAAAACGCGTTTAAAAGTTCAAATACGATTTAAACTATGAAATCTTTACTCACCATTAATCTGCTATGCCTGGTCCATAGAGAATTCCTTCTTCTTGGAAGTCCCTTAAAGCTACTTGCTCCGCTCTTGCTTCAATTCTGGCTTGTTTTACGACATCGCTCACGCGCCGCTCGAAGCGAGAGGTTCGTTCATCATCACGGCCATGCACGTAAGCATGCGCTTCGTGACCAATCAAACATCCCATTGTCGCCAATGTTTGTATTACTCCTTGAAATCCTTCGTTGAAGATAATTACAGCCAAAAAGGTTGCAATATCAACGATTTTTACGCCGGAATGAAGATGTTTTGGAGCGAAAGTCCAGATTAACGAATTCAGAGATTCATTATGTGTCTCTGCTCCTAAACATCGGGTCAACAGTTCATCTCTTGACAAGTCTTCATATACAGGTTTAATAGCTGCTTGGACTTGTTGTGTTAAAGGTGGCTTGTCGTGATGGAATTGACTGAGCTCACGCTTAGTTTGAGCCTGTCGCCATTTGCACCAGCTGTCTTCGCCCTCTGGACAGTTTCCATGCTGAGGATTATTATCTGCCGAACTTTTATGAAAGAAAGTGGCCCAAACTTCTTTCTTCATTTCTTCAACAGAATCTGAATGTCGACGAATTGCTAAACCATAGAACTTTGTCATTTCGTTGATGATATTATCAGTCAGTTTGCCTGCGCCTTTCCCACCGATTCCTTTATTACTTTTTTTGATATCAAGGTTTCTCCGTATGGTTTGGCTTTTAAAATTCCATTAAATGTTTCGCTATCTCCATCCCCTACGTACGTCAGATATTTTACGCCATGTTTATCTATCGATCTTACAAACATTTGCATGATGGCATTTATTTCCATCTTACCGGAGCTTCCAGAATGATTCACGCTGCATTCATTTTCGCGAGCTTCATACCATGTGTTGAACGCTACTGGATCAGTATTTTTTTTCCTTTTCCATAAATTACATCCTCCGCAAAAGCTGCTCATAACTATTGCATCTAAAACTTTTCCGGTGTATTTTGCAATTAACGTAGACACACCAAACAGAGATGAGAAACCTCGTTTCTTCCAAGTGCCATCGCCTGAAGCTGTCAATTCATCCCGTGGGTTTCCGGCTTCTTCATTCATGTTTTTCTATTGCATGGCAGCAAATGTCAACACAGAATCAAAAAATGCAGATGCGGCTATATGAATATTCTCTAAGAGGGCGTAATATGTAGAATTGCCAATTCCTCCACATATATCCATGAGACTACAAAAAAGATTCACTCCTTCGTGACCAATTCCTAATTCACAAAAACAAAACGACGATTAATTTCACATAAATTCTGAATCATAGGACACGAGTTCACGATCTGATGTCTCTCACACTTGCAAGATTGAACAATTTTGAACCCCAAGCCTCGTAAACTTGATTGCGTGAAAGTCACATGACTTTTACATTTCTTACATATGACATTTGCAGAGATGACAGCAAATATAGAGACAAACTCCAGAATGCAATACACAAAACTTGAAGTGACGGGCACCTCCATGTCCATACTGTTTTTGAGTTTCTTAGCTGAAGCTGATGTAAATTCTGTATCATTTTGCACTATTTGACGATTTCCATAAAACTTTCGTTTCTTAGACCGACCAGGATGAATATTACCGGACTTGCTTCCTTTTATACCACTCATTGCAAAAAACGAACTTATAAACTGATCTCTGATTTCGAACTGATTCGTAGTAGCTGTTACGAGCTACGTTTAGGCCGTTATTTCAGTTTAGTTCTGCATCAGTTCGGCTGAGAATGCACTTTAGTATCAAACTTGTGCTGCACTCGTAGCAAAATTTGACAGCAGTTGTCATTTCCGTGGTAATTTGGTGAACAGGTAAAATGATTTATATTTCTCAGCTAACAGGTTCCGCATTTCACGAAAAAAATATATGTATGATATTTCTTACGCATTTAACAGTGTATCCAGGGTGTCCCAGAATAATATAACTATATTTTGCCAAATGATTCCTCTCGTCCAGGCAAGTAAAAAAGTGTATGGCGCGGGGGGGGGGGCAAATGTCACCCTTCCGAGTTACAGGGTGTTTAGTAAAATATACATTTTTTTCCTTAAACACCCTATGAAATGTACAGGGTGTACGGTCTATTTTAAGAAGGCTTGTATGCACAACCTTGGGCTCTTTCCTATGAATACTCAACCACCCCTGTAACCCTCCCCCTCCAGAGTTATGACGCTTCAAATGTTTTTTTTTTATCTTTCGTTTTGAGCTAATAATTCTTTAACGGCTACAGTTAGCACATAGGGTGTTATAGGTTAAATTAAGAGGAGACTCGGGGCTTTCGAAATTTTGTAATAAAAATGTATGTTAGTAGGGGTATTTAAAAAAAACGGACAAATAAAACAAAAGAAAATTTAAAAACCGAAATTTTGAATTTGAAGCGTCATAACTTTGCAGTACGGACGGTTACGGGGATGGTTTAACATTCATAGGAAAGACCTTAAGGTTCTGCATATAATACCGTCTTAATAAAAATTGTACACCCTGTGCTTTTGAAGATATAGTATGTTTAATGAAAAAGAGAATATTTTACTAATCACCCTGTAACTCGGTAGGGTGACATTTTGCCCACCCTCCTGCCATACAATTTTTTACTTGTATGGATGAGGGGAATCATTTGGCAAAATATGGTCATATTAGTCTGGGACACCCTTCGAACACCTGGTCTTCTAACTGCTATAACTTTCCAACGACTTCGAATATTTGAAAATCACCTTGTCAGCATATTCTACACATGTCTAGGAATCAATTTATAAAAAAAAAAAAAAAAAAAAAAAAAAAAAATTCAACATATTACACGGGGTGTGACCCCCTTAATACGACAACCACTGACATATATAACATGGACTGCCTGATTTTCTATTTCATATGGGTCAACTTTTTTTGGCAGGGTGTGACAATTGTCTTAATTTCAAGTTTTACTTTCACTTTAATATTCATATTAAAAGTTCAACAAATTACAGATGCATTCGAAATTATTTTTATTCTTGGAAGCTTATCTCATACAACATCAAATGTTTTTTAAACTTGATTTTTAAAGAAATAAAATTAAGCAATTTCTGTCTACCTGCCCCTAAAAGTAGCTATGGGGGACAGAGAAAGGATTACAATTATTGTATTGCCATCTATTTCTATTCTATATATTCATTGGGAAAACCACTGAACTGAAACTGGACTATGGTGTATTTTGTATAGAACTTATTGTTTGTAGTTCCACGGAATAAAGTAGTTAAACTAAAACGAGACAACTACAAAAAAGTGATCCCATAATAATGTCAAATAATGTAAGCAATTTTTGTAGCGTCAGCAGTCCATTGTATATATGTCAGTGACGACAACAGTAATACCTCCAAAGTCGTATGTTTTCGACAAATGTCACTTTAAACGACTATCATAATACCTTTTTTGTGCCGTAACGCCATTTTCAAAGTTCAGTTGTTATTTCTAGGTGCCGCGAGTACTTTTCTCTTCAGTAGCTTTGGAATTATATATAACAACGTACCGACCTACGGCACTATCTTTGAGTGGGGAGCTTCTGTTATCCGAAAGTATTATTAGGGAAATATTCTGTTCATCCAATTAATCCGAAACGGCAGAAATCAGGTGAATATTATCATCTACACAATATGTGCAGGTGAAGAACCTTTTTTTTTCGAATATTACAGAATAAGGCCCGCAACATTTTAACTATATTTTGGAGTAAAATAAGACAATTATACAGAAAGATTCAATGTTTCTTACCACGATTTTACCAGAAGAATGCGGAAACTCAATTTTTGAATATCACTCATTTTCTTCATTATAGTCTCATCCAGCTTTTCCACGTCCGTTTTTGTACGAAAACTTTATTGCATCTAAACAACTGGCGCTCGTAACATAAATGACTCCACCGCAAAAAAATGCCTAGCGCTTATAAGATAGATTTTTTATCTTGTAACAACACTATAAAAGCATTCTAATTGCTGGTAACGCGGACGTAAGTATTACTGGCGAGGTGCGAAACCGAAAATGCGTAAAACTCAAAAACTATATTTTGTTGCTTATCTAAAGTAACCCTCTGGTTAATCCCTCAGTCAACCTTAATAACATATTCAGTTTTACTAGATATCATTACATAATATAATTTTTTGTTTTGCAGTTTGCAATCCACACATACGCCTCGATTATAACCAAGCGTGATCAGCTAAACAAATGTGCTAGTACTAAAACCTCGATAGGTAAGCTTTAATAGAATAAATTTTTAATAGAAAATTTGTTACTATGTAGTTAGTTTTGTGATAATTTCAAAAATTAAATTTAAATTAAAGTTTTTCAAAATTTTTGGGATTTGTTATTCCTCATTTCATTTGGCTGGTAACAGTTTTTATAACCCATATTCGAAAATTCTAATTTCTTTTATTTTAAAAAGTATTTTATTTGTAAAAATTATCACAAGCTATTATTACCGACTGTTTTAAATTGATGATAACTTACCCAGCTCGCTTTGATTTCATATGTGAAGAGAATTAAGTTCTATTCCAACGCAAATTATTATAATCTGATTTGTTTTGATGTAGCTTTAACGTACTTTACAAATATTTCAAATCGTAATCACATTCTCCGTTTTTTCCAGAAAAGTATGTTCGAGATATAACAAAACCAGACGTCTGCTGTATTAATCGGTAAGAATATTTATTATTGTACCTATCGACTGGTGAAGAGCATAAGCATAAATATAGAACTTACGTAAACTCTGTTGGTATTTATCGAAGTTTCGTAAAAGTCTACAAATCGGTGTCAATTATAGAATATGTATATGGAATATTCCTAATAAATTTTCAAATTTTGTTATTTTTTTTTCGATTATTTTGTTACGAAAAAAATAAAACGGCTCGGATGACTATACATGTGGCGAATATATCGTTAAAATTTCAAAGCAATCGGTCAAACCGTGTTTGAGATATCGTGGAGACCAGTTAGAAAAACGTAGTTTTGAGAAAAACGCGTTTAAAAGTTCAAATACGATTTAAACTATGAAATCTTTACTCACCATTAATCTGCTATGCCTGGTCCATAGAGAATTCCTTCTTCTTGGAAGTCCCTTAAAGCTACTTGCTCCGCTCTTGCTTCAATTCTGGCTTGTTTTACGACATCGCTCACGCGCCGCTCGAAGCGAGAGGTTCGTTCATCATCACGGCCATGCACGTAAGCATGCGCTTCGTGACCAATCAAACATCCCATTGTCGCCAATGTTTGTATTACTCCTTGAAATCCTTCGTTGAAGATAATTACAGCCAAAAAGGTTGCAATATCAACGATTTTTACGCCGGAATGAAGATGTTTTGGAGCGAAAGTCCAGATTAACGAATTCAGAGATTCATTATGTGTCTCTGCTCCTAAACATCGGGTCAACAGTTCATCTCTTGACAAGTCTTCATATACAGGTTTAATAGCTGCTTGGACTTGTTGTGTTAAAGGTGGCTTGTCGTGATGGAATTGACTGAGCTCACGCTTAGTTTGAGCCTGTCGCCATTTGCACCAGCTGTCTTCGCCCTCTGGACAGTTTCCATGCTGAGGATTATTATCTGCCGAACTTTTATGAAAGAAAGTGGCCCAAACTTCTTTCTTCATTTCTTCAACAGAATCTGAATGTCGACGAATTGCTAAACCATAGAACTTTGTCATTTCGTTGATGATATTATCAGTCAGTTTGCCTGCGCCTTTCCCACCGATTCCTTTATTATTTTTTTTGATATCAAGGTTTCTCCGTATGGTTTGGCTTTTAAAATTCCATTAAATGTTTCGCTATCTCCATCCCCTACGTACGTCAGATATTTTACGCCATGTTTATCTATCGATCTTACAAACATTTGCATGATGGCATTTATTTCCATCTTACCGGAGCTTCCAGAATGATTCACGCTGCATTCATTTTCGCGAGCTTCATACCATGTGTTGAACGCTACTGGATCAGTATTTTTTTTTCCTTTTCCATAAATTACATCCTCCGCAAAAGCTGCTCATAACTATTGCATCTAAAACTTTTCCGGTGTATTTTGCAATTAACGTAGACACACCAAACAGAGATGAGAAACCTCGTTTCTTCCAAGTGCCATCGCCTGAAGCTGTCAATTCATCCCGTGGGTTTCCGGCTTCTTCATTCATGTTTTTCTATTGCATGGCAGCAAATGTCAACACAGAATCAAAAAATGCAGATGCGGCTATATGAATATTCTCTAAGAGGGCGTAATATGTAGAATTGCCAATTCCTCCACATATATCCATGAGACTACAAAAAAGATTCACTCCTTCGTGACCAATTCCTAATTCACAAAAACAAAACGACGATTAATTTCACATAAATTCTGAATCATAGGACACGAGTTCACGATCTGATGTCTCTCACACTTGCAAGATTGAACAATTTTGAACCCCAAGCCTCGTAAACTTGATTGCGTGAAAGTCACATGACTTTTACATTTCTTACATATGACATTTGCAGAGATGACAGCAAATATAGAGACAAACTCCAGAATGCAATACACAAAACTTGAAGTGACGGGCACCTCCATGTCCATACTGTTTTTGAGTTTCTTAGCTGAAGCTGATGTAAATTCTGTATCATTTTGCACTATTTGACGATTTCCATAAAACTTTCGTTTCTTAGACCGACCAGGATGAATATTACCGGACTTGCTTCCTTTTATACCACTCATTGCAAAAAACGAACTTATAAACTGATCTCTGATTTCGAACTGATTCGTAGTAGCTGTTACGAGCTACGTTTAGGCCGTTATTTCAGTTTAGTTCTGCATCAGTTCGGCTGAGAATGCACTTTAGTATCAAACTTGTGCTGCACTCGTAGCAAAATTTGACAGCAGTTGTCATTTCCGTGGTAATTTGGTGAACAGGTAAAATGATTTATATTTCTCAGCTAACAGGTTCCGCATTTCACGAAAAAAATATATGTATGATATTTCTTACGCATTTAACAGTGTATCCAGGGTGTCCCAGAATAATATAACTATATTTTGCCAAATGATTCCTCTCGTCCAGACAAGTAAAAAAGTGTATGGCGGGGGGGGGGGGGGGCAAATGTCACCCTTCCGAGTTACAGGGTGTTTAGTAAAATATACATTTTTTTCCTTAAACACCCTATGAAATGTACAGGGTGTACGGTCTATTTTAAGAAGGCTTGTATGCACAACCTTGGGCTCTTTCCTATGAATACTCAACCACCCCTGTAACCCTCCCCCTCCAGAGTTATGACGCTTCAAATGTTTTTTTTTTTATCTTTCGTTTTGAGCTAATAATTCTTTAACGGCTACAGTTAGCACATAGGGTGTTATAGGTTAAATTAAGAGGAGACTCGGGGCTTTCGAAATTTTGTAATAAAAATGTATGTTAGTAGGGGTATTTAAAAAAAACGGACAAATAAAACAAAAGAAAATTTAAAAACCGAAATTTTGAATTTGAAGCGTCATAACTTTGTAGTACGGACGGTTACGGGGATGGTTTAACATTCATAGGAAAGACCTTAAGGTTCTGCATATAATACCGTCTTAATAAAAATTGTACACCCTGTGCTTTTGAAGATATAGTATGTTTAATGAAAAAGAGAATATTTTACTAATCACCCTGTAACTCGGTAGGGTGACATTTTGCCCACCCTCCTGCCATACAATTTTTTACTTGTATGGATGAGGGGAATCATTTGGCAAAATATGGTCATATTAGTCTGGGACACCCTTCGAACACCTGGTCTTCTAACTGCTATAACTTTCCAACGACTTCGAATATTTGAAAATCACCTTGTCAGCATATTCTACACATGTCTAGGAATCAATTTATAAAAAAAAAAAAAAAAAAAAAAAAAAAAATTCAACATATTACACGGGGTGACCCCCTTAATACGACAACCACTGACATATATAACATGGACTGCCTGATTTTCTATTTCATATGGGTCAACTTTTTTTGGCAGGGTGTGACAATTGTCTTAATTTCAAGTTTTACTTTCACTTTAATATTCATATTAAAAGTTCAACAAATTACAGATGCATTCGAAATTATTTTTATTCTTGGAAGCTTATCTCATACAACATCAAATGTTTTTTAAACTTGATTTTTAAAGAAATAAAATTAAGCAATTTCTGTCTACCTGCCCCTAAAAGTAGCTATGGGGGACAGAGAAAGGATTACAATTATTGTATTGCCATCTATTTCTATTCTATATATTCATTGGGAAAACCACTGAACTGAAACTGGACTATGGTGTATTTTGTATAGAACTTATTGTTTGTAGTTCCACGGAATAAAGTAGTTAAACTAAAACGAGACAACTACAAAAAAGTGATCCCATAATAATGTCAAATAATGTAAGCAATTTTTGTAGCGTCAGCAGTCCATTGTATATATGTCAGTGACGACAACAGTAATACCTCCAAAGTCGTATGTTTTCGACAAATGTCACTTTAAACGACTATCATAATACCTTTTTTGTGCCGTAACGCCATTTTCAAAGTTCAGTTGTTATTTCTAGGTGCCGCGAGTACTTTTCTCTTCAGTAGCTTTGGAATTATATATAACAACGTACCGACCTACGGCACTATCTTTGAGTGGGGAGCTTCTGTTATCCGAAAGTATTATTAGGGAAATATTCTGTTCATCCAATTAATGCGAAACGGCAGAAATCAGGTGAATATTATCATCTACACAATATGTGCAGGTGAAGAACCTTTTTTTTTCGAATATTACAGAATAAGGCCCGCAACATTTTAACTATATTTTGGAGTAAAATAAGACAATTATACAGAAAGATTCAATGTTTCTTACCACGATTTTACCAGAAGAATGCGGAAACTCAATTTTTGAATATCACTCATTTTCTTCATTATAGTCTCATCCAGCTTTTCCACGTCCGTTTTTGTACGAAAACTTTATTGCATCTAAACAACTGGCGCTCGTAACATAAATGACTCCACCGCAAAAAAATGCCTAGCGCTTATAAGATAGATTTTTTATCTTGTAACAACACTATAAAAGCATTCTAATTGCTGGTAACGCGGACGTAAGTATTACTGGCGAGGTGCGAAACCGAAAATGCGTAAAACTCAAAAACTATATTTTGTTGCTTATCTAAAGTAACCCTCTGGTTAATCCCTCAGTCAACCTTAATAACATATTCAGTTTTACTAGATATCATTACATAATATAATTTTTTGTTTTGCAGTTTGCAATCCACACATACGCCTCGATTATAACCAAGCGTGATCAGCTAAACAAATGTGCTAGTACTAAAACCTCGATAGGTAAGCTTTAATAGAATAAATTTTTAATAGAAAATTTGTTACTATGTAGTTAGTTTTGTGATAATTTCAAAAATTAAATTTAAATTAAAGTTTTTCAAAATTTTTGGGATTTGTTATTCCTCATTTCATTTGGCTGGTAACAGTTTTTATAACCCATATTCGAAAATTCTAATTTCTTTTATTTTAAAAAGTATTTTATTTGTAAAAATTATCACAAGCTATTATTACCGACTGTTTTAAATTGATGATAACTTACCCAGCTCGCTTTGATTTCATATGTGAAGAGAATTAAGTTCTATTCCAACGCAAATTATTATAATCTGATTTGTTTTGATGTAGCTTTAACGTACTTTACAAATATTTCAAATCGTAATCACATTCTCCGTTTTTTCCAGAAAAGTATGTTCGAGATATAACAAAACCAGACGTCTGCTGTATTAATCGGTAAGAATATTTATTATTGTACCTATCGTTAAAATCTCAAAGCAATCGGTCAAACCGTGTTTGAGATATCGTGGAGACCAGTTAGAAAAACGTAGTTTTGAGAAAAACGCGTTTAAAAGTTCAAATACGATTTAAACTATGAAATCTTTACTCACCATTAATCTGCTATGCCTGGTCCATAGAGAATTCCTTCTTCTTGGAAGTCCCTTAAAGCTACTTGCTCCGCTCTTGCTTCAATTCTGGCTTGTTTTACGACATCGCTCACACGCCGCTCGAAGCGAGAGGTTCGTTCATCATCACGGCCATGCACGTAAGCATGCGCTTCGTGACCAATCAAACATCCCATTATCGCCAATGTTTGTATTACTCCTTGAAATCCTTCGTTGAAGATAATTACAGCCAAAAAGGTTGCAATATCAACGATTTTTACGCCGGAATGAAGATGTTTTGGAGCGAAAGTCCAGATTAACGAATTCAGAGATTCATTATGTGTCTCTGCTCCTAAACATCGGGTCAACAGTTCATCTCTTGACAAGTCTTCATATACAGGTTTAATAGCTGCTTGGACTTGTTGTGTTAAAGGTGGCTTGTCGTGATGGAATTGACTGAGCTCACGCTTAGTTTGAGCCTGTCGCCATTTGCACCAGCTGTCTTCGCCCTCTGGACAGTTTCCATGCTGAGGATTTTATGAAAGAAAGTGGCCCAAACTTCTTTCTTCATTTCTTCAACAGAATCTGAATGTCGACGAATTGCTAAACCATAGAACTTTGTCATTTCGTTGATGATATTATCAGTCAGTTTGCCTGCGCCTTTCCCACCGATTCCTTTATTACTTTTTTTGATATCAAGGTTTCTCCGTATGGTTTGGCTTTTAAAATTCCATTAAATGTTTCGCTATCTCCATCCCCTACGTACGTCAGATATTTTACGCCATGTTTATCTATCGATCTTACAAACATTTGCATGATGGCATTTATTTCCATCTTACCGGAGCTTCCAGAATGATTCACGCTGCATTCATTTTCGCGAGCTTCATACCATGTGTTGAACGCTACTGGATCAGTATTTTTTTTTCCTTTTCCATAAATTACATCCTCCGCAAAAGCTGCTCATAACTATTGCATCTAAGACTTTTCCGGTGTATTTTGCAATTAACGTAGACACACCAAACAGAGATGAGAAACCTCGTTTCTTCCAAGTGCCATCGCCTGAAGCTGTCAATTCATCCCGTGGGTTTCCGGCTTCTTCATTCATGTTTTTCTATTGCATGGCAGCAAATGTCAACACAGAATCAAAAAATGCAGATGCGGCTATATGAATATTCTCTAAGAGGGCGTAATATGTAGAATTGCCAATTCCTCCACATATATCCATGAGACTACAAAAAAGATTCACTCCTTCGTGACCAATTCCTAATTCACAAAAACAAAACGACGATTAATTTCACATAAATTCTGAATCATAGGACACGAGTTCACGATCTGATGTCTCTCACACTTGCAAGATTGAACAATTTTGAACCCCAAGCCTCGTAAACTTGATTGCGTGAAAGTCACATGACTTTTACATTTCTTACATATGACATTTGCAGAGATGACAGCAAATATAGAGACAAACTCCAGAATGCAATACACAAAACTTGAAGTGACGGGCACCTCCATGTCCATACTGTTTTTGAGTTTCTTAGCTGAAGCTGATGTAAATTCTGTATCATTTTGCACTATTTGACGATTTCCATAAAACTTTCGTTTCTTAGACCGACCAGGATGAATATTACCGGACTTGCTTCCTTTTATACCACTCATTGCAAAAAACGAACTTATAAACTGATCTCTGATTTCGAACTGATTCGTAGTAGCTGTTACGAGCTACGTTTAGGCCGTTATTTCAGTTTAGTTCTGCATCAGTTCGGCTGAGAATGCACTTTAGTATCAAACTTGTGCTGCACTCGTAGCAAAATTTGACAGCAGTTGTCATTTCCGTGGTAATTTGGTGAACAGGTAAAATGATTTATATTTCTCAGCTAACAGGTTCCGCATTTCACGAAAAAAATATATGTATGTATGATATTTCTTACGCATTTAACAGTGTATCCAGGGTGTCCCAGAATAATATAACTATATTTTGCCAAATGATTCCTCTCGTCCAGACAAGTAAAAAAGTGTATGGCGGGGGGGGGGGGGGGGGCAAATGTCACCCTTCCGAGTTACAGGGTGTTTAGTAAAATATACATTTTTTTCCTTAAACACCCTATGAAATGTACAGGGTGTACGGTCTATTTTAAGAAGGCTTGTATGCACAACCTTGGGCTCTTTCCTATGAATACTCAACCACCCCTGTAACCCTCCCCCTCCAAAGTTATGACGCTTCAAATTTTTTTTTTTTTATCTTTCGTTTTGAGCTAATAATTCTTTAACGGCTACAGTTAGCACATAGGGTGTTATAGGTTAAATTAAGAGGAGACTCGGGGCTTTCGAAATTTTGTAATAAAAATGTATGTTAGTAGGGGTATTTAAAAAAAACGGACAAATAAAACAAAAGAAAATTTAAAAACCGAAATTTTGAATTTGAAGCGTCATAACTTTGTAGTACGGACGGTTACGGGGATGGTTTAACATTCATAGGAAAGACCTTAAGGTTCTGCATATAATACCGTCTTAATAAAAATTGTACACCCTGTGCTTTTGAAGATATAGTATGTTTAATGAAAAAGAGAATATTTTACTAATCACCCTGTACTCGGTAGGGTGACATTTTGCCCACCCTCCTGCCATACAATTTTTTACTTGTATGGATGAGGGGAATCATTTGGCAAAATATGGTCATATTAGTCTGGGACACCCTTCGAACACCTGGTCTTCTAACTGCTATAACTTTCCAACGACTTCGAATATTTGAAAATCACCTTGTCAGCATATTCTACACATGTCTAGGAATCAATTTATAAAAAAAAAAAAAAAAAAAAAAAAAAAAAATTCAACATATTACACGGGGTGACCCCCTTAATACGACAACCACTGACATATATAACATGGACTGCCTGATTTTCTATTTCATATGGGTCAACTTTTTTTGGCAGGGTGTGATAATTGTCTTAATTTCAAGTTTTACTTTCACTTTAATATTCATATTAAAAGTTCAACAAATTACAGATGCATTCGAAATTATTTTTATTCTTGGAAGCTTATCTCATACAACATCAAATGTTTTTTAAACTTGATTTTTAAAGAAATAAAATTAAGCAATTTCTGTCTACCTGCCCCTAAAAGTAGCTATGGGGGACAGAGAAAGGATTACAATTATTGTATTGCCATCTATTTCTATTCTATATATTCATTGGGAAAACCACTGAACTGAAACTGGACTATGGTGTATTTTGTATAGAACTTATTGTTTGTAGTTCCACGGAATAAAGTAGGTAAACTAAAACGAGACAACTACAAAAAAGTGATCCCATAATAATGTCAAATAATGTAAGCAATTTTTGTAGCGTCAGCAGTCCATTGTATATATGTCAGTGACGACAACAGTAATACCCTTAGAATATAGAGACAACAGGAAGTGTTGATACCTGTAAAATTCGTGTGCATGAGCGTGGATTTTTTCAGGGTCCCGTGAAGTAGGTCAGCAGTATATTGAAGAAAGAGACAAATGTATTTCCACCGAGATTTGTTTACGTTTATGACAGCTGAGAAACTCTCAGGGTATATAGGTGTAGTGACAGTGAATAAGAACATTTTCGATGGGAGCAAACGTAATATTTTCAACCATATATCTTGTTGCCCCGCTCTCTATATTGATTCTACTACACGGCTGTACTGAGCATTCACTACAGCGGCAACAGATACTAACACAACCAGAATTTGACTACATCAAATTTGGCTTATCACACTTCCTGTACTCTCTATATTCTAAGGTAATACCTCCAAAGTCGTATGTTTTCGACAAATGTCACTTTAAACGACTATCATAATACCTTTTTCGTGCCGTAACGCCATTTTCAAAGTTCAGTTGTTATTTCTAGGTGCCGCGAGTACTTTTCTCTTCAGTAGCTTTGGAATTATATATAACAACGTACCGACCTACGGCACTATCTTTGAGTGGGGAGCTTCTGTTATCCGAAAGTATTATTAGGGAAATATTCTGTTCATCCAATTAATGCGAAACGGCAGAAATCAGGTGAATATTATCATCTACACAATATGTGCAGGTGAAGAACCTTTTTTTTCGAATATTACAGAATAAGGCCCGCAACATTTTAACTATATTTTGGAGTAAAATAAGACAATTATACAGAAAGATTTAATGTTTCTTACCACGATTTTACCAGAAGAATGCGGAAACTCAATTTTTGAATATCACTCATTTTCTTCATTATAGTCTCATCCAGCTTTTCCACGTCCGTTTTTGTACGAAAACTTTATTGCATCTAAACAACTGGCGCTCGTAACATAAATGACTCCACCGCAAAAAAATGCCTAGCGCTTATAAGATAGATTTTTTATCTTGTAACAACACTATAAAAGCATTCTAATTGCTGGTAACGCGGACGTAAGTATTACTGGCGAGGTGCGAAACCGAAAATGCGTAAAACTCAAAAACTATATTTTGTTGCTTATCTAAAGTAACCCTCTGGTTAATCCCTCAGTCAACCTTAATAACATATTCAGTTTTACTAGATATCATTACATAATATAATTTTTTGTTTTGCAGTTTGCAATCCACACATACGCCTCGATTATAACCAAGCGTGATCAGCTAAACAAATGTGCTAGTACTAAAACCTCGATAGGTAAGCTTTAATAGAATAAATTTTTAATAGAAAATTTGTTACTATGTAGTTAGTTTTGTGATAATTTCAAAAATTAAATTTAAATTAAAGTTTTTCAAAATTTTTGGGATTTGTTATTCCTCATTTCATTTGGCTGGTAACAGTTTTTATAACCCATATTCGAAAATTCTAATTTCTTTTATTTTAAAAAGTATTTTATTTGTAAAAATTATCACAAGCTATTATTACCGACTGTTTTAAATTGATGATAACTTACCCAGCTCGCTTTGATTTCATATGTGAAGAGAATTAAGTTCTATTCCAACGCAAATTATTATAATCTGATTTGTTTTGATTTATCTTTAACGTACTTTACAAATATTTCAAATCGTAATCACATTCTTCGTTTTTTCCAGAAAATTATGTTTGATATATAACAAAACCAGACGTCTGCTGTATTAATCGGTAAGAATATTTATTATTGTACCTATCGACTGGTGAAGAGCATAAGCATAAATATAGAACTTACGTAAACTCTGTTGGTATTTATCGAAGTTTCGTAAAAGTCTACAAATCGGTGTCAATTATAGAATATGCATATGGAATATTCCTAATAAAATAAATGGACCAAAACCCTCGAGAAATACTTGCAATCAATGTTCTATATTTATACTTATTGAAAAGTGATAGACAGTGTATTTATATATGAGAGCCTAAACTACTATCCATCGAGAAAAATAGTCGCCCAGTATATTTTAAAATTGGCTTCATAATCTTACCTTCCTAAGGGCTACACTTAGTATATACCTTACTAAACAAAATAATAAAATAGTTTTGATCGAAAAGGAAGCTGAATAACTCTTAGCTGAGTAATATTAATAGTCATTCTAAACATTTTCTCTCAACTTTCATCTATGTGACATTTCAGTAACCACTTAGCATCCAAATCCACCTAGCGGAAAGTTCTTACGCAACTACTCAGCTCATCTGGTCGCGGACAAGAGTAGTTGCGAGTAGGTAGAAGTACTTGGGAGTACTTTACACAGCCCAATGGTACACAGCTAATGATTAGGTATTCTTTATCATGTTTTACACATTTTATTCATAGAAAAGAAAGAAAATTGTTATTCCTTTGTGAACGATAGTGAATAATGTGTTAACTAATTAACAAGGCACATGTCATGAATCCACATCACCTCCTCCATATTCATAACGCACATTCCAATAATTGCATTCTCTAATTATCCAAATGCATTATTCAATAGCCAAAAGGCAATATCTACATATATCATTTCCACATTTCACAAAAACCTAAAAATAAACCTAACATACTATTCATGATATCATGACAAGATCATTTCCAACATACAAAAACCTTAACCCATTAACACACTCAGAAACAGGTGTCTTATTTCAACATTCCTCGGGGCACCCGCTAGACAATCAAATAAACACGTCACCGCGAAGTAACTACCGTTCATAAGAACGAAAACATGATATACGATCCCTTCTGAGTACTGACCGTCGGTCTAGTGCTCTTATGTAATCTAAAATTTGTTTATCATTTTCCATATGCTACTTACTGGTGACCCTGAAAATTGTCTCTGATTGTTTTTGTAATTTTTAATTGTTTTTGTGATATCCCAATTGTTGACCGATTTTTGAAATTCGAGCGTTTCCGTTCAAGACGAAAAGCCAATTTTTAATTATTTTTCTGATTTTTGTTATTTGAGCGTTTCCGTTGAAACAAATATCAGAACTGTGATTTTCAATTGTTTATTCGATTTTTGTCATTTGAGCGTTTTCCGTTTGGACAAAAATCGGAACATGTGCATGCATATGGAATTGTCTACCCGACAATTCCCACAAAATAGGAAAGAGCATAATCGACCAATTCTGATTGGTTAAAGAATTGGTTCGATTTTAAATAAATAGGCTGTTGAAGCGAAGCCAGAAAAAAAAAGGATTCAAGTGTTCAACCTGGAGAGTCCCCCCCCCCTACCCAAGGTAAGGCCTCCAGTGTATAAAGTGTCTAAAGAGTTCTAGTGTAAAATCCAGTATTTATCTGTTTAATTAAAGAAAGTCTTTGTAAAGGCTAGTATTTTTCAGTATAATAAAAGAAAGTTTTTTGTAACCAAGTAAAAGGAACTTTGTGTGATTAACTGTGCAGTGAAGAATTAAATTAAACCCTCGCCCACAACTTCTTGAGTTTTTACTGAAAACAAGTATTGGTGTTACCCGAGTAAGGCTAGTGCAACAACAAAGAAAATAAGTTATACTCCAAGTGGCGTGTAACAAAAACTGGTGGCAGCGGTGCAGATTTCGTAAAGGTTTGTAAGACCTACGAAACACCAACCTACAAATCTCGAGCAGCATTTAATGTGCTGGCCAGGAGAAATTCCCCCGATTGGAGCGAGCGACTCCATAAAATATATAAACCTCCACCTAGAGGAAGAAGATTTCCCTGAAGTCGAGCCAGACGAGGTAGGGATTTCAACTGATCCTCTCACATTTCGACATAGACGAACTGGAATTGATGCTAACACCAGCAAGCGAGCCGTTCTTCCGACATCTATTTTTCAACGCGGGATACACCGAAGACCGAGTAAATCGGGCGATGTCAAGAGCCCTCCAACGAGGAGAGCAACAACAAAATTAGTATAACAATTAAGTAAGTCTAGAACCTTTTCATTAATTAAGCTAAATGATAATTTACATTTTATAATATATGTATATATATATATATATTTTCATTATAAATATGCACTACAAAATTATCTTTTTTTTTAAAAAAAAAAAACAAACTTTTTAAATCCTGCTCATTAATGGTCGTATTTCTCTTGATGGTTATAACAATTTCCTTTTGTCGTATTTTCTCTTGACGGCGAAATCAATCTTTCGAATTTAGTGAAAACGTTTTATCAAGTGAAATCTTTTTTTTTTAGTGTTAAAGTGTACAAGTTCGTTTCTACTCGCAAAACTTCTCCAATTTTTTTTTCTCTTTGTCTCACTGGAAACTATGTTGAACTCCAAAAATTGAGGGAAATTCGCGCAAATATTTTCACACTCGATCTTCAAAACATCGTGGTGTACGCGCAACCCTTTTACCAGGTCTCGTTACACATAGGAAGAAATCTACTCCTAAACAAAAACGAACAATGCCTGATAACACTACAGAACATTTAACTCTAGATCATGCCAAGAGTCTTATCCCAGAATTCGATGGGAATCCAGAGAATCTCCACAGGTTCTTAAACATATGTAGCCTATTCCAAAAACAAGGTACAGCCGAATCAGATAAAGCGCTATACCTCCATATTATAAAGGTTAAACTCATTGGCAAAGCATACGATGTCATCAAATATAATGACATTAATTCTTGGAAAGAATTGCAAGCTGCTCTCCAAGAACAATTCATGGAAACCCGTTCTAGAATGTCTATTCAGAACGAAATTCTATCATTAAAACAGCTGCCTAAGGAAGACATTAAAGAATATGCTTTCCGAGCTTAAAAGCTATTAGCTATCTACAACGACGCTACTTCAAGTCTGACAAATGAACAGACTTTAAAAAATCTTATATTTGAGGAAAATAAAAAGATGTTTATCAGAGCTTTTGAAGATGGTTTAAGACATGACCATGTTCGTCTGCTAACCAAGGCTAAAAGTTACATCGACCTAAAAGATTCGACAGAATTTGCCATAGAGCAATCTGAAAGAAATGGTTCTTTCAACGAAAACAATTCATCCTGCTCTAAATGTCACAAAAAGGGTCATTCAGCTGACTCTTGTTTAACATCTAGAATTAGAGTGGAAAACACGCTTATATGCGCATATTGTAAAACACCGAATCATCACATTAGTCAGTGTAGAAAAAGGTTATTTCAACAGCAATCTCAACATTTTCAATCCAATAGGATTCCTCAACAGCAGCAACCTATAAGAGCTCCAAATCTTCGACAAATAGATAGGCAAGGTCAATATCCACAAGGAAATAGAGCTCCCCAAATCAACCTACTAACTCATCACTTCCAACATATTCTCGTAATATTAGATCCGCAATTAAAAGTAGGAATCCAAAAGGTAACCCTGATATGCCACAACCTAATGCAAAAAGGGAAATTCCAAAAAACAGTCAGCGGCGAGACGAGATAGCGGAAACTCAATCTCTCGCCTAAATCAATTAATGATAACCGCCGATGTCCATCCGCAACCTCAAATTTAGAAGGAGAACTTTCTCTCTCCTTAATCGCCAATCGCTAGTTGTGACGATCGAGAATTCTATTACTGCGTTTAAAACTAGCACCTTTTTGATAGATACCGGAGCAGAAATATCGGTATTAAAAGCTACTAGGGCACTTGGGAATACTATCGTCACTACTTCAAAAAGCATAGAGCTATCTTCATTAGCAGGAACCCCCCTGCGTACGCTAGGAACTGCAGAATGCAATTTCTACATTAAAAATATGACTTTTAAACATAATATACATATGGTCGATGGTAATCTACAATTAAAATATGACGGATTATTAGGTCATGATTTTTTAGACAAGTTTCTTTGCAAAATTAACTACGAAACTAAAATACCAACTCTTAAAATAAATAACGTGTCCCCAGATGACACAGACATACAAAATTCAATCACAGGAATAGTATCGAACATTGAGTGCGGAGGTTTGAAAGACCCAAGCTCCGAACTATTTCTAGTTAGGTCAGGCGCAAGGTATGGAGGTTTGAAAGACCCAAGCCAACACGTCAGACCAAATTCGAAAAACGTCTCAAAAGAAGACAAAGTACAAAATAATAAAGCAAAGAAATCGAATAAAGGCAAGTGCGATGCTGACGAGATAAATATACCAGCACGTACGCAGGTAATAGCTAGGATAGCCATGAATAAAAGAGGTACCTTTTTCTGCGAACACAAAGAATTGGAATCAGGAGTGATTATTGGGAATACGCTTATAAAACCAGACAAAAATGGTCAAGCGAATATTCTTATCCTCAATTCCAATCAAACTGATGTTCATATTAGGAAAACGGACATAAGACTTCACTTACATGAAATTAATAAATTTAATATTATAAAACTAAATCCTCAAAGGGATCCTATCCAAGAAAGGCTTGCTAGACTCGCATCCGAGCTAGACCTTTCACACTGCAATGCTGAAGAGTTCAGATCCATTTTAGATATATGCCGTAAGTACAACGACATATTCTACTTGGAAGGAGACTCCCTGACATTCACAGATGCAGCGACACATAACATTCCTATCTTACCTGGAAAACCTATCGTAAATGTCAAACCATATTGATTACCTGAAGCTCAGCGTGATGAAATTAACAATCAAATTAATAAAATGTTAGAAGACGAAATCATTAGTCCCAGTTCAAGCCCTTGGAACTCACCTCTATTATTAGTTCCTAAAAAACCAGATGCCGTTGGCAATAAAAGATGAAGAGTAGTCGTTGATTTTAGACGTCTCAATGATATAACTGTGGGAGACGCATTTCCATTGCCAAACATAACGGACATCTTAGATCAATTGGGAAAAGCCAAATATTTTAGCACGTTGGACTTAGCCAACGGCTTTCACCAGATACCCATGAGTGAAAGCTACAAGGAAAAAAACTGCATTTAGTACATCTTATGGTCATTACCACTATAACCGTATGCCATTTGGTCTAAAGCGAGCTCCAGCCACTTTTCAAAGGCTGATGAATAATATTTTAGTCGGTCTCCAAGGCATAGAATGCTTTGTTTATATGGACGACATTATTATATACGGGTACAATCTGATAGAACACAACTCTAGACTCCAGAATGTTTTTGACAGGCTTCGAGAACATAATCTCAAGCTACAACCCGAGAAATGTCACTTTCTCAGTAAGCAGATAGCCTATCTGGGTCATCTTATAACCAAAAACGGAGTATCACCAGATCCCGCTAAGCTCGAAGCAGTTACTAATTATCCTACATATTCCAAAAAAGGAGAAAGACGTAAAATCCTTCTTAGGATTTGTCGGCTATTATAGGCGCTTCATTCCAAATTTTGCAAAGCTAGCCAAACCTTTAACAGCTCCTTTAAAAAAGGATGCTACTTTCAAATGGGATGCTTTCTGCGATGAAGCTTTCCAATCGTTAAAGAAGGAAAAATCGGTGAAGATAAACCCATCTGTTTTGCAAGTAGAAATCTCAATCAGGCCGAGACGAGGTATTCTACCATAGAAAAGGAATTATTAGCGATAATTTTTGCCGTCGAGCAATTTCGCCCTTATCTGTACGGTCGAAAGTTCACTATCATCACAGATCATAAGCCCCTCACGTGGCTCATGAACCTGAAAGACCCCACTTCTCGCCTAATGAGGTGGAGAATAAGGTTAGAAGAGTATGATTACAAAATCATATACAAACCAGGAAAAGAAATTTAAATTTTAAATTTTAAATTTTAAATTTTAAATTTAAATGCCGACGCACTCAGCCGTGCGATCCCTGATACAAGTGGTAACTAGAAGTCAAAATAAGGTCCAAATCGAATCCCAAAAGGAAACAAACAATAATCCTACATCGACTTATGTAGAAGAAAACACGAAAGATCTTCTAGAGACTCGTGATATTAAGAAAAAATACTTCTTATTGCCAATTCATAACTCCATACAGGAAAATTCATTAAGTACGTATTTACCCGATAACTACGTAATACCCTTAGGAGAAGCTATTGAATTTAACAAAATTTCTTACATTGTTGGACGCGCTCCTATACCTATCAGAAATGAAACTGATCGAAATCAAATAATAAAAAATTTTCAAAAAGTTAAGGCCTACTCAAAGAACGAGAAAACTATTTCTATAGCCATACCAATCACCGATAACACTAGTTATCGCGAACTAAAGTTTCTATGTTCTAAAGAATTTGAAAAGTCAGGCACTAGACCAATTTTCTTTCTTAATAAAGTAATTAAACTAACGGATCCTGAAGATATAGCTCAAGTAATAAAAGAGCATCATATCTCTCCGTTAGGCGGTCATCAAGGTGAAGCCAAAACTATAAGCAAAATAAAAAGAATCTACAATTGGCAAGGCATGTTCAAAGATATTAGAGACTACATTAAGAAGTGTCCCTCCTGCCAGAAAAATAAGTGTAGCAAAAACAAAAGAATGCCTATGAAAATAACCACAACTAGTAATAAACCCTTTGAAAAAATATTCTTAGATATAGTAGGACCATTACCCACTAGTTATTTGGATAACAAATATATGTATACTTACGTTCCAAGATGATCTGACGAAATTTTCAGATGCCGTACCCTTACTAAATGCCGAAGCGCACACCGTAGCAGAACAGTTTACGAAACAAATCATATGTAAACACGGTCTACCTGAAACGATCTTAACTAATCAAGGAACCAATTTCTTAAGTTCTACATTTAACGAAGTATGTAAACTACTGAAAATTCATAAGCTACAAATCACTCCTTATCACCCAGAAACAAACGGAGCTTTAGAACGAAGCCACCGAACCTTAGCTGAATATCTTCGACACTATGTGTCAACAGATCCACTTACATGGGATACTTGGATCCCCTACGCTATGTTCGTTTACAACAATTCCGTTCATTCAAGCACATGCTACGCGCCGCATAACTTATTATTTGGATTCCATGCCGAAATCCCAACGTCATTGAAAGAAGATCCTGAAGTTGCGTATAATTACGACAATTATGCCAGCGAACTAAAAGCCAGACTTCAACATTCTCATAGGATTGCTAGGGAAAATCTTATAAGAAATAAAGAAAAATACAAGGCATATTATGATCAATCATCCAAACCCAAAAATTTTGTAATAGGCGATAAAGTCTTAGTTAAAAATCATACCCGAAAAAATAAGTTATGTAGAGACTCCTTCGTCCGAAAACTCTATCGTCAGAATTAAAAACAAAAATAAACGAATTCATAATAACCATTTGAAGTTATTCGTCGACTAATCACGAACTATTCATCCGTTTTTTCCATAGGTCAAGATGATCGGACCAATTATATTCTTCGCATTATTATGCACAACGACGAGCGCTACAATTAACAAATCACATTCAAACCACTGTGAAGCGCAGATTAATATGCAAAAGGTGTTGAGCGAAATAGATCAGATTGACGAAATCCTAGAACCAAAAAATTTAAGGTCACGTAGAGCCTTGTTAAATATTGTCGGAAGTATAAGCAAAACCTTGTTCGGAACGTTGAACGAAGAAGATGCCAAGCACTACGACGAACAAATACAAATCCTAAAAGTAAATGAAGACCATCTCTTAGAATTAATAAAATCCCAAACCCTAATTGTTGACAAAACTGTCAACGTGTTCAATAAAACTTCGTCCCAAATCCAAAAAGAATTCGGAAACAATAATTTAACCTATCAAATAAATGATAACATCTTAGAGCTAGAGCTAGAAAATGCCATTTCCATTACAACACTCTCCCTTATGAGATATCAAAACACACAAAAGGCCATTTTGGAAATGTTGCTTGACATTAAACATGGAACATCAAATCCCCTTATGATAACTTCCTATCAACTCGAACATACCCTTACCATCATTAGGAAAAATCTTCCATCGGGAACGACATTACCTGTCCCCGTTACACCAAACTTACTCATTGATTTGTATAGAGTTAGCCAAACGAGTACTAATAAGATAAACAATCAAATTATTATTGAAACTAAAATCCCTCTACCTTCAAGTACTCAATTCCAAGTTTATAAAATTATACCATTCCCGATTGCCGTGAACGACTCCTTCGTTTATGTCAAACCCACTACCGAATTCCTATTAGTCACTCTGAACCGAGAAAAACACTTATGAATCACGAAGATTTTCATCAATGTTTACAAAATGTTCCTCATCATTATATATGTATGTCAGACGACTCACCCAATCTTCAATCTTAATTCTAGAGATAACCAATGCGAGATGGAATTGCCAATACCCAAGATCTCCCGCCTTCTTGTACGTTAAATACCCTAAAAGGCTCTTCCTTATGGATACAATTGGCAAATCCTAACAAATGGCTCTACAGTCTCAGATCACCCCTCACTTTAGATAATATATGCAATGGCGAAATTAAACCACTAACCTTAAAAGGTACCGGAATTTTAGAAATTCGACCCACCTGCTATATTCGAAGCGACTTTCAAACACTTTACGGACATTCTGAAGGAACAACAATACTTGATAAATATTATTTGCCATCAATTAATCTAACTAATATCACATCCTTGATGGAAAGAATTAATCTAAATGTACCACAAGAGATTACGATAAGAAACAATAATCATCAAGAACTTTTTGATATCAGCGAGGACATTAAATCTCTTAGAAGTAAAGAACAAACTAAATTAAAAAACGTCACCCCACATGACGTTCATCATTATCTACTCATATACTGTTTAGTAGCAATAGCTTCTATTATTATTATATTAAGAGTAATTAAGTACTATATCAAGAAAAAACCTGTAATCTCAGAAACCACTGAAAACGAATTAAGTCAGGCTAATGTTGAACTAGAATCCTCTCCTAGGAACATACCTCTGACTAGAACTGTTAATTAAAAACGAAAAAAAGGGGAACATTTAATTTAGTTTCTTTCGTTCTAGTAATATAAGCCAATTACCTTTTTTTCAATATATATATATATTTTATTATTCAAAATACTAAATTTATCTCAATAAATCAAATATATTCATCATATAAGTATCTCAACTAACTAACTAATACCTACATATAATTTTTTTGTATCAAACCCTAGATATAGGTTATATAATAAGGTATTATAGTCATAAAAATGTAAGCACATACATATATCACTTACCTATATAATTTGTAAACAAAAATAATTATAATACCTATATTTAGATTGTAATTTGTCAAAAACTCTAATCAAATATTGTAACTTTCAACGGCGGAGCCTCAACATCCATTCCAACAAAAATTTTCTAATTCTTTTCAAGAAATACAAAATTTCTCTTTAGGGGGAAGGTGTCATGAATACACATCACCTCCTCCATATTCATAACGCACATTCCAATAATTGCATTCTCTAATTATCCAAATGCATTATTCAATAGCCAAAAGGCAATATCTACATATATCATTTCCACATATCACAAAAACCTAAAAATAAACCTAACATACTATTCATGATATCATGACAAGATCATTTCCAACATACAAAAACCTTAACCCATTAACACACTCAGGAACAGGTGTCTTATTTCAACATTCCTCGGGGCACCCGCTAGACAATCAAATAAACACGTCACCGCGAAGTAGCTACCGTTCATAAGAACGAAAACATGATATACGATCCCTTCTGAGTACTGACCGTCGGTCTAGTGCTCTTATGTAATCTAAAATTTGTTTATCATTTTCCATATGCCACTGGTGACCCTGAAAATTGTCTCTGATTGTTTTTGTCATTTTTAATTGTTTTTGTGATATCCCAATTGTTGACCGATTTTTGAAATTCGAGCGTTTCCGTTCAAGACGAAAAGCCAATTTTTAATTATTTTTCTGATTTTTGTTATTTGAGCGTTTCCGTTGAAACAAATATCAGAATTGTGATTTTCAATTGTTTATTCGATTTTTGTCATTTGAGCGTTTTCCGTTTGGACAAACATCGGAACATGTGCATGCATATGGAATTGTCTACCCGACAATTCCCACAAAATAGGAAAGAGCATAATCGACCAATTCTGATTGGTTTAAAGAATTGGTTCGGTTTTAAATAAATAGGCTGTTGAGGCGAAGCCAGAAAAGAGAAGTTTTCAAGTGTTCCACCTGGAGAGTCCCCCAACCCAAGTAAGGCCTCCAGTGTATAAAGTGTCTAAAGAGTTCTAGTGTAAAATCCAGTATTTATCTGTTTAATTAAAGAAAGTCTTTGTAAAGGCTAGTATTTTTCAGTATAATAAAAGAAAGTTTTTTGTAACCAAGTAAAAGGAACTTTGTGTGTTTAACTGTGCAGTGAAGAATTAAATTAAACCCTCGCCCACAACTTCTTGAGTTTTTACTGAAAACAAGTATTGGTGCTACCCGAGTAAGGCTAGTGCAACAACAAAGAAAATAAGTTATACTCCAAGTGGCGTGTAACACACAAGCAAATATGTACGTGTATATTGAACTGATATATTGATGGATAGGATAGGACTGGAACGAAAAGTATTGTCGCCAAAATGTAGTATAATAATAAGACCACAGCCATTTTTTTGTGATATACAATTTTCTCAGAAGCCACAAGTATTCCGTGGAACAATAACAGTTCGAATTGTTCAGTATTGAAAAATCACCACAAGCAAAATTGCGGAAGGAGATTGCGCGAATTTATAAAGAAAATAAAACTAAATCTAAGCTAAGTATCGCGAAATAGATAGGAGTGTCGGATAGAACAGTTTAGTGTTAAAGATCTTTTGCCTTTAGAGGATAAGACAAAATCGGGTCGCCCAACAGGTCGAGTTAACAAAAAACAAAAAAAAAGGAATCAAGTGTCTTGAGGGAAATTGATCTGAACAAATCATCATCGATACGCGATATCGCTCGAAAATTGAAAACGAGTCACACAATGATTCAACGTGTGAAGAAAAGAAACAAGCTGAAGACGTATAAAAAGCAAAAATCGCCAAAAAGAAGCAAGGAACAATTGGAGCAAGCAATTTTGCGAGCTCGAAAATTCTACAATGGAATTAAAAAAAAACCCTGACAGCGGTCTTGTTTTGGATGACGAATCATTTTAAAATGGACTTTCGCCACTACCAAGCTTCCAATTTTATACCGTCAAAGCTGGTACAGTGGTTCCTGATGCAGGAAAGTCAATTATAACGGAAAACTTTGGACCAAAATTTATGGTTTGGCAAGCCTTTTGTCAATGTGGCCTCAAGAGCAGGCTGTTCTTTACAAAAGGGACAATCGATGCCAAAACTTATGTCAATAATTGCTTGAAAAATAGGTTATGTAGCCGTCCTTACGACGACATACCCAGAAATACTATAAGGGTTGTAATTAAAGCCCGTTGTCGTTACTGACTATTTATTATTATCACTTCAATTACAAATTATAATTATAAAAAAATATATTAATTCACAATTTGCTGTTTAATTATATGAAGTACTGCTCTTATGATCTTGAGCCGGAGACAAGACTTGTTCGTATCGCTTTATAAACACAAGTGAGTGGCGATGACAGAAGTGAGCTTTTTTTGACACGTTGATAAATGAGGTACAAATAGTAATTGACACAACTTTATAGAGTGCGTTCATAAAACGGAGTTTAACCTATGTACATGTAGTGTCAGTAGTGCCACTACAGTTACTACCATTATTAAGACAGCATAGACGCTCTATAATATTTTGGCCTGATTTAGCTAGCTGTCATTATGCAAAGCACACCGTTGAGTGGTTCAATAAGAACAATATCAATTTTGTGCCAAAAGAAGTAAACCCACCAAATGTACCTGAGTTTCGACCAATCGAACGGTATTGGGCCCTAATGAAGAATAAGTTACGAAAAGAAGCTAAAGTAACGAAAACCATGGAAGATTTCAAAAAGGAGTGTTTTACATAGTTAAAATTGTTGACTAAGGAGGTTATTATGAACTTGATGGCACGTATTCATCACTGACTTATAACAATGGACTGAGCGTACTGCCATTTTCCTATAGGAAAGAATGGCACAAATTTTACAGTTCTCTCTTTCGCCCTATGGCAGAGTTGGAGCTACCAACACAAAATATTGCTTACTGAACATTTACTTATGCCATTTGATGTATTTATGTTGGCTGCAGATGCATCACCGCAGAAAGAATAAGGTAAAGATAGTGTTTACCATGCGCCGTCTCTCTTGCCCATACGCAGGATTCAGTTAAGAACAACTTTTGAAAATTAAAGTCAGAATTAGTTTAATTTCTTAGAAGAGTGCTTATAAGCGATTAAAATATCACTTGGACACATGAAAATATATGTTTTTAATTTAATTCGATTTACGTGTGTAAAATTTCATCTGATTGGTTGAGTTTTACATATTTTTGTGTAGTAAACGTTTTAAAGGGTGCTTGTTATGGAAGTATGTTGTGAGTGATTGGTCAGGACGTGAAGTCCAAACTGTCAGCATGAGCTGACAGATCACTCGATGACAGCGATAGCACAGGGCGGCACGCTAGCACCTCGGCTAAGGGTGGCGGAGAGTGTGGGGGAGTTCCCGAAATAACCTGCCGCTTGTCATCACCCATAATCAAAAAATTTTCGTGCCTACTTACACCAAGCCTAGCACACACTCGGTCCTGAAGGGACCCTTACGTCACTTACCTGCATTCCATTGAAGGCGCAGATGGCATGCCTTCCTTGAAAAGCCCCATCCTCCCATTGACTTTGGGTGGCACAATCGTCCAAAGTCCCTTAGTTGACCTATAGAAAGAGAGAGAGACTAGGCAAGCCTAGACGACCTTGTTCTCACGCGATAGAGGAATCCGGGATGTGAAGGAAAAAGTAAAAATTTAACTCATCATTACGTTATAATATTTCTCGGTAAATATATATAATATAAATAGGTAAATATATAAGTTTAGTATTAATCTACAGCTAGATTTTTTTCTTGTTTATTATTATTAATTCATTTTCCTAAATAAATGCTTTGGTTATCAAAGGGATCGTCAAAAAGAACGTACTTTGTTATTCTTTTCTAAATTCTCAAAATATCCCGACTTTATGTATATTGTTGCGAGCGTGGCTCTTGCGGCTCGTTATTTAAAACACAATATTAAATACTTAGTATACAAGTTCTTTATTTCACTCTAATCATACAAAATTCACAAACTTTCTATTAATCAACTACACTTTAATTATCGCTAATACTGTACTTTCAATTATCGCAATCTAATTACAACACTTTCGCACGTTATTACTTTCACTTGTTAGCACTGCAACGTCTAAGACAAGACTCTTATTCTGGCTATGACAACTGTTATATTTATACCCTAGAAACTCCCCAGATTATTCTCGAGTGTTCTATTTTCCAGAAGCTTCTTGACTGTTCTATTCATTCTATTCCTGAACCTTCCTGTAGATACCATAATCAATTCTCCGAACCTAAAGTCGTTTACTTCTCCATTGCCACATTGCCAGTAGATGGTAGGTAAACGCATCTCTCTTCCGAATATGACTTTAGCTGGGGTTTGTCCGGTAGTACTATGAATAGCTGATCTATAAGCCATTAGGAATATAGGAATGTGTCGATCCCAATCGCGTTGATGATAGTCAACTACTTTCTTTAGATGCTCGATCAATGTTCTGTTGAAGCGCTCTACCATGCCATCAGATTGTTGGTGTAGAGGAGTTGTTCTAGTTTTTCTTATTCCCAACATTTTACACATCTCCTGGAAAGTCCGCGATTCGAAGTTCCGTCCTTGGTCCGAATGAAGTTCGTGAGGCACACCAAACCTACTGACCCAATTCGTTATTATTTGTTCCGCAACTGTGGTTGCCTCTTGATTAGGGATTGCATAAGCCTCAGGCCATTTACTGCAATAGTCAATGGCAACTAAAATATAACGGTTACCGCCATCCGTTTCAGGAAAAGGTCCAGCGATGTCTACAGCTATCCTCTCAAAGGGGGCTCCGACGTTATACTTATGCATTTCTCCTCTGCTTCTGTGTTGCGGCCCTTTGCAAGCAGCACAGACAGTACATCTGCGGCACCACTCCTCCACATCTTCTCGCATATGTAGCCAATAAAACCTTTCTCGTATTTTGGAAATGGTTTTGTTCACTCCCAAATGTCCTCCAGAGGTTCCACCGTGCATTTATTCTAGAACATCTTTGACGTTTGATGCTGGCACGACTATCTGCATTCGGAAATATTCGCCGTTAGGTGCTTCCCATTTGCGTTTTAATATACCACATTCAACATGAAGAGAGTTCCATTGAGCCCAGTAACTTTTCAGCTTCTCACTCCGTTCCGAAATATCCTTCCAGTCTGGTCTTTCCATATCTTCTTTCCAAGCGAGAATAGGTGAAATGTCCGGATCTTCTCGTTGTGCTGTTCTCAGGTCCTCGTTGTCCCAACCTGTAGATGGTTCCACGGTTACCAACTGTATAGTTGCTGTTGTTTCTTTTTCTTCCACCCGTGCGCAATGTTTGCATTCAAGTTTGCATGGACGTCGTGAAAGGGCGTCTGCATTTCCATGGATACGACCTCTTCGGTGTTGGATCTCAAGATCATAAGCCTGGAGTCGCTCTATCCATCTCGCGACTTGTCCCTCAGGGTTCTTAAACTGCAGAAGCCATTTAAGCGCTGCATGGTCGGTGCGAAGAATGAATTTCTGCCCGTAGAGATATTTATGAAAATGTTTTGTTGAACTTACAATAGCAAGTAGCTCTTTTCTTGTAGCACAATAATTTTTCTCTGGCCTTGAAAGTGCTTTGCTATAGTAAGCTACTGGAACTTCTTGACCATTCTCCTCCTGCGAAAGCACTGCACCAATACCTTCATTGCTGGCATCAGTGTCTAATATAAATGTTTTTCCCAGCTTTGGATAATGAAGTACTGGAGCTTCACAGAGCTGTTGCTTCAAATTTTCAAAACTTTCGTTGCATTTATCCGACCATATGAACGGCCTTCCCTTTTCTGTAAGTTGATGTAGGCTTCTTGCTATATCTGCAAAACCTTTCACGAATCGCCTGTAGTAGGTAGCTAAACCAAGAAAACTCCGTAATTGATGTTTGTCCTTTGGAACTGGCCAATTTTTGACGGCTTCTATCTTCTCTGGATCGGTTCTTACTCCTTGTGATGAAACTATGTGCCCTAAATATTTAACTTCATCTTTGAATAGAGCACATTTACTCGCACTGAGCTTCAATTTTGCATCTTTGAGTCTTTGAAGTACGTCTCGTAAGTTGTTTTTATGTTCCTTGAATGTCCTTCCGATAACTATTATGTCATCCAAGTAGACAAGACATGTTTTCCAGGTTAAACCACGTAGAACACATTCCATTAGTCGTTCGAATGTGGCTGGAGCATTACATAACCCAAATGGCATTACTTTGAATTGCCATAAGCCACTGCCAACTGAGAAAGCAGTTTTATTTCGGTCCTCGGGATGTATTTCCACTTGCCAGTAACCACTCTTCAAATCCAATGTGGAAAACCATTGCGCTCCGGAAAGGGTATCCAACGTGTCATCAATCCTTGGTAATGGATAGCTATCTTTTCTCGTCACGTTATTTAGTTGGCGGTAGTCTACGCAGAATCGGGTGCTGCCATCCTTTTTCCTAACCAGAACAACCGGCGATGTCCAAGGGCTGTTAGATTCCTCTATTATGCCTTGTTTCTTCATGGAGTTCATCATGTCTGCAACTTCTGGTTGTTTGGCTAATGGCAATCTTCGTGGTGTCTGTCGAATGGGCCTGGAATCTCCTGTATCGATCCGATGCTGGACAAGATTTGTTTTACCATAGTCATCATCATTCATTGCAAATAATTCCGAAAATTCATTGATCACTTCTTTGGCATCGTTGTGTTGTTGTTCACTTAAGGCACTGGACGAAAGAAGTTTCTGAACCTGTTGGGTAGTAGCTGGTATAGGTTTTGTCTCCCTGATATTACTACCATTATCCAAATTGACGATTTGGTAAACGGGTTCACAATTTCCAATTATATCACCTTCTTTTAGTTGTACCTCATTTTCGGATGTGTTAAGCACTCTGACTGGTATTAATGTTGCACCTTCTGCCTTCACTAAAGTCTTCCCCACAATGATGCTCGATGTGACTTTTGTGGGGTTAGGCTCCACCAGATAGAATCGGCAGGTCCCGATGTCATCAGTAAGCTTTGTCCATATTAGTGTCTCGGAGCATGGCGAAAGAGTAATATTTTCGCAGACCATCGTTCTTACTTTCACAGGATGATCTGCTCCTTCTCCTAGTTTCATAGGAATTTCTATGTTCCCATATTTGAGAATTCGCTCTCCGACATCCAGATTTATTTTGTATGTGGTCATGAAATCTATTCCAAGAATGCATTCATCCATTATGTCTGAAACCAGAAAAGTGTGAGGAAATAGTAGTTCGCCTAGTTGAACATCTAAAGTTATTTCTCCAAACACCCGTGCTGCTGCTCCAGTTGCTGTTCTTAGTAGATATTTGGTGGTATTATGAAGCCATTTGTTCTTAACAAGATCTGTTCTAATAATTGATCTTGCGGCTCCAGTATCGATAGTGACTGCGCAGTCATTTTTTCCTACACTTCCATATATAACAAGACTGCTATTATTTCTCTGCAACTGGCCTACTTGAATGATGACTTCGGGGCTGCCGATTCCACCAACCAACTTCTGCCCCACAAAGTTGGTTTTTACTAGTTTTCCGACTGCTCAACAGGAGAGCTGATGCGACTAGTCGCGGCTTGATATCTAGTCTCTCCACGAATAGCTTGTTCCCTGGCTCGACATCTTTGGCATTCTTCTTTCCCTTCTTCAGGTGATTCCACTCGTCGACGTTTTCTGCAGTCTCTTTGAAGGTGCCCTGATCTATTACAATTCCAGCATCGAAGGACACCACGTGAGGGCGGGCTCTGTGATGATTGCACTCTGTTACAAGTACATTCTTCCACTGAAATTTCTCTTACTCGTACTGCACTCCGTGAAGCTTGTCTTGCGGATTCATACGCTAATGCATAGGCTAGTGCTTCTGCTGTTGATTTCTTTCCCGCTAGCCTTAACGCTTGTTGTAAATTTTGATCTACAATAGCGTTCACAAATGCCTCCGTTGCCACTTCATTAAGGAAATCCGCATTTACGCTGGAGTATGAAAGATGCGCTAATCTTTCCACATCAGCCTGCAATTGTTGTAGTGATTCGCCATGGTTTTGAATCCTGTTGCGCAACTGTAGGCGATATACTTGCTGCATGTGCTCATCTCCGTAACGTAATTCTATCGCCTGTACTAATGAAGAGTAATCACGTTGATTTTCAATCGGTACAGTTTGTAAGAGTTCTGACGCAGGAGCTCGAAGTGCTAACACCAGAGCTATAGCTTTGTCTTCATCATTCCATCCATTTACCTCTGAAGCTGCCTCGAATTGTCTCTTGAAGATATGCCACGAATTTTGTCCATCAAATATTGGGGGTTTCATTCTACCTGTGCTGGATATTTCAGCTGCTACGTTTAGAGGCTGACGATGCTTTATTCTTTCTAGATCTGCTTTAAAACTGTCAAGCTGCTCGGTGACTTTTTGTTGAGCTTCCGCCACATCCTGCTCGATTCCTTCAATTTTTAAATTTTGTTCGTCTAACGAGTTTTTCAGGAAAGTCTTCTGTTCCTCGAAACGAGTTTCTAGACAATTCTCCAGAGAACTCTTTTGTTCGTCCAAGCGAGTTTCCATAGATTTCTTCTGCTCATCTAACCGGGATTCTAGAGAATTCGTTTGCTCATCTAAGCGGGATTCCAGAGAATTCTTTTGTTCAACGAAAGCATTCTTTTGTTCATCCATAGATTTCTTCTGCTCCTCGAGAGAATTCTTTTGTTCCTCGAGAGAATTCTTTTGTTCATCAAAACGGGCTTCCATAGAATTCTTTTGTTCCTCGAGAGAATTCTTTTGTTCCTCGAGAGAATTCTTTTGTTCATCAAAACGGGCTTCCATTTTGCTCATTAAAGTACTCAAAAGCTGTTCCATTTTCATCGCAGGCTCTTCTTCAACTTCGGTTTCTTCCAAGTTCTCTTCGAAAACAAATGTTTCAGGATTCTTTCCTTCCTCTATCAAAGCTTGTCTGAGTCGCTCGACTAGAACTTTCTTTGCACCTGTCGTTTGTAAAGACCGGTTCCCTAACTCCACTTTCAAATCCTGCGTTCGAAGCTCGTCGAATTTTCGCCCCATTACTTTAGTAATTCACTTTAAGTTGAATATAAATTATTTTCCAGAACTTTCAAAATTTAACACAATTTCATAAAATTAATCACACTTTGAATTTTAAAGTCAATTGCCACCACTTTATTTCGCGAATTTATTTCACTTCTGACACCAGTTCTTGCGAGCGTGGCTCTTGCGGTTCGTTATTTAAAACACAATATTAAATACTTTCACTTCTGACACCAGTTGTTGCGAGCGTGGCTTTTAGGTTCGTTATTTAAAACACAATATTTAATAATTAATATACAAGTTCTTTATTTCACTCTAATCATACAAAATTCACAAACTTTCTATTAATCAACTACACTTTAATTATCGCTAATACTGTACTTTCAATTATCGCAATCTAATTACAACACTTTCGCACGTTATTACTTTCACTTGTTAACACTGCAACGTCTAAGACAAGACTCTTATTCTGACTATGACAACTGTTATATTTATACCCTAGAAACTCCCCAGATTATTCTCGAGTGTTCTATTTTCCAGAAGCTTCTTGACTGTTCTATTCATTCTATTCCTGAACCTTCCTGTAGATACCATAATCAATTCTCCGAACCTAAAGTCGTTTACTTCTCCATTGCCACATTGCCAGTAGATGTCACCAGTTGTCTCTTTCTATTGCACGTAACAATATAATAGATTTTATATACATAACATTTTATGCATTGTAACGTTTGGGGATTTAAATCGGCACAAAATTTAATCAACCATAAATTTATGTAAAGAAAAAAAAATTGTTTTTATTTTATTGTGACTCCTTTAAAACTTCATAAATTAATGAATAAAAAAATTTACACCCAGTCTGTTAGCCTTACGAATTTTTAGTGGCAGCTCTTTCATAGCCTTAGTAAAAAGCTGTATGTTCAGAGTTTTGAGGACGTTTCTGATCCTATTTTCGAGATTTTTTTTGTTTTGGCCTGAAATCCATTTGCATATACGTTCCTCTTTAAATTGGCCCACAAGTCTTCTATGGGCCGAAGCTGTGGTATGTTCGGAGGATTATGGTCTTTCGCTACGAATGGGATGTCCAACTGATGCATTTTGTCTATTGACTTTTTAGCGTAGTGTGCAGAAGCTAGATCGGGCCAGAAAATCACCTCGTCTGTGCTATGAAGTTTTAAAATGAAGTTCTTCACTTCTGGCAGACAGACTTCAGAATAACGGTCAGCATTTACGGCCAAATTCGATGAGAAAAACCTCGGGCACGACATTCCCTCAGAGCTGATGGCCAACCACACTAAAATTTTTTCTGGGAACTTGGTTGTAGCACACATCTTCACATGATCAGCAGCAACTGATTGAGGAGTATCGTAGTAATGGCGCCCTTGCCACTCGTTACCATCAAGAGTGAAATATGACTCATCATCCATTATAATTTTTACTTTACTTTGTGGGTAAAGAATATTTTTTGCTATCAATTTCACTCTTTGCTTTTGCACAACCTCCTGTTTTTTGGACACTTTAGGACACTTCTTTCGAGCTTTACGCATTATATTCATTGAAAGTAACTCTTTTTTCACTGTCTTGTGGTCACAATTAAATCTTCGTCCTAGACTTCGATAACTTTTAGCAACCTTTCCCACTGTGATCCTCTTCAGTTCACGCCTAACTTCATTGTTTGAAAAAGGATTATCGGACCGTTTCGTTTTTTGTTTTTTATACGAAATATTGTTTTCCCGTCTTTTTAGAATACTATACACTGTTTTTCTTGAAAATCCTACATCTTGGAAATATCGCACAATGTCCGATTTAGAAGCTAATGGGTGTAAATCACAATATGAAAATATAATTTTTCGACGCGCTTCTTCATTAACTTGCATTTTTCTGTTGTCACGGACTAAATTGCACGCAAAACTGATTAAACCAGTAGAGAAACCTCTGACAAAACTAAATTATCTAACGGGATAAATTTTAGAATGATACAGGGGGATTCAAGTGAAAATGAGTTTTGTGCCGATTTAAATCCCCATACGTTATTGCTTACTACGTTCAAAAATATGTATCCCTATACTTTAATATTATGGTAATATATAAATAATGTTTTTTTTCTTCTGAGTTATGGTAATATTTATGCTCGCCTTATCAAAAACAAATGTTCTTAAAGGCTTTACGGCCGCCTTTTGTGTTTTTTTTCTCTTTCTTTGTTGTTTTGTTTTAAAACATCCAACAATGTCATATTTACATTGTTTTTTTTCATGCAATAACGTACTAGTACCTTATTTTCAGTTTTCTTTTCTTTTCATTATTGTGAATTGATTCCGAAGTGAGCTCTATTATCTTTTATCATTATTCATTTTTTGTTTATTTTTTGTGTTTAGTTTTAAAATTTGTTTGATAAGTGAGCTGAACTATCGTATGCGTTAATAAAATATACGAATTAATATAGTAAATGATTTAATTAAATAAATGGATAAGATAAGCTATCTTAAAGAGAAGCATTATTAATATTATATTAAAGAATGCAGTATTAAATTTCAACGTTCCTGTGGCAGGTAGATAACAAATATTGCTTGATGGATAATAGAAACTATCGTAACTATGCAATATTTCGTAATAGTTATAACTTTAAAATATATATTGAGTAATATTTAGAAATATAGTTCAAGTAAATCTATAAAGTGCATTAATAGCTAATACCTATTAACATAGCAGACCATTTGCATATTAGATATCCCTCCAGAGATTACACCTTCTGTGATTATATGAGATGGAATTTGATAGTAGATCCTTCACGAACAGATACAATGCCGCCCGAGCTTGTTGAACCGGGAGTATCAGAGCGTCCTGTATTTGGATGAATAAATAACCAACATCCACCAGTCAGTAGACCCAATTTAAATGCACCCCTTATGAGCTTTATATATGATCTAATTTTGCCGATTGTAGTGCGGTTATGTTGGTGCCGCAATGCTCACTGGACGAATGGAATGGTTCAAGAAATATAACACCTTTGCGCTGCACTTGATGTTCCAGTTGAAAACGAGTGTGGGGCTTTCACGGGACCTCTACGTAGAATTATTTTATGGAAATTGTGCGGCGTGAACTCCGGTGCAGTATTGTACAGCCATCAGAACTTAAGTTTTTCCCATTTCAAAATTTGGACATCAGGTTTGGACTAGTGCATTTGTGAAAAAGCGCACTTTCGCAAAATGGCGCGCGAAGTCAGCTTAGTACCCGCCTGCATGCGATCAGTAAAATTATTGCTATTAAAACTTTCTGGATGATATAAGATGCAAAACTTCATGTATTGTACATAACAAAAGGCATCGAAGACAAAATGTACCACTTTAAAAACTGAGTGAACAGACTACGAAAAAATATCTAAGGAAATTAACACGAGAGAACAATTTCACCAGTCGTGACAGCTTGCTGTCTCCCACTTCTCTGTCAGTTCGACATGGCGCCTAAACGTGAGGAAATGCAATTCTCTCGGCCGGGTGCGTTCGTTTTCCGCTGTGGACAGCAGCCGATATACACGCTACAGTACGTGTAGCATATTGCTATATGCAATACGCTACGACCATAACATGCTCTAACGGTGATATACAGAAACACAAAATTTTTTGTGCCACATGAAATAGCAAATCGCTCAGTCCATTGTTATAAGTCAGTGGTATTCATGAAAAGGTTAAGGAATTCTCTAAAAATGTGTTCCAGTAAATTTTAAAAACATTATAAACTATTGAAATTTAAAATTGAATTAAAAAAGTTCTTAAAAATTGACGGAGATTTTTTAGTTTATGTGACGACAAGACTTTTCGTTCCAGTCCTTATAGAAACGAATAGAATAGATAACTCATTATTTATTTTCAACTCCACCCACAGAGCCACGTCCTAAGGCGGTGGGTATCTCGATTTTACAAGATTTACACTGGAAGATTATTAATTTTATAGAAAAATACAGTTGTGAAGAGAGGCATTGTTATAGACTCTGAGAAGGATGAACATTAATATAAAATATCTAAGCTACCCTTGCATAAAATAATACAGTGTTCGATGACATGCATGTGCCCTGAATATACTTATATACTTTGCGGATAATTAAATCAGAGCAACTATGCAAATATAAATAACATATAAAATATTAAAATCTAATAAACTATAAGTCAGTTGGTTAACACTGATAACTAAACATAAAGCTAGAAATATACGTTAGAGATTCCTAATTATTTAATTAGTATATAATAAGTATATATGAAGGTGTCTTGTCTTCTGTATGTGATGTATTCACCTTCACCTCTCGGGTGGACACAATTTACGATTGGATTAAAACAGTGAAGCACTTCATAAAAAACTTCTTTATTCACTACTTATAAAATGAATTAGTCCAAATAAATTTACAACTTAATTTATGTTCAACTTGACAATTTGGGGAGCTGATAAGTAGCCGCAGCGGAATTCAGATCGTGACTGACTCTCTACGTAATTAGCAGACCAACCAACAGGTAGCAATTCAGCGTTGCTGATGATGTGATGATGGTAATGATGATTATGAAGTTGGGTAGTTGAGCATAGTGTCTTACAGAATTGATATTTTGTAATTTTATATTTTGTTGTGATATGGTCACTACATATATACGACATATTTGTTGCTCCATATGCCCTAGGTATATGTAGTTATATACTTTGTGGGCAATCAGAAGAGAACAGCTATGGTATGCAAAAATGAAATATAAAATATAATAGACTATGGGACAGTCGGGGAACAACTGATAACTAAAAATAAATCCTGAAATAACATTTCGTGTATACTAACTAATTAATCAATTGTTAAATCATAAGGTCGTCGGCTGAGCATGTTGGTCGACTGACTGCAGTCTAACGCGGGGGCTACACGAGATAGTACAGCTTACATGCAAGCCTCTCTTCCAACGCGATTTTAAATTTGACAGCAGAACGGAGTTCGCTTGATGTCTTATCATCTTGCATGCAAGTTCATTAAAAAAATTTCATTGAGACGTAAAGTCTTGTGGATGTCGGAAATTTTAGCAATAAAGGAGGTAGCAAAATCAGAAAACAGAAGGAAAAAGGAAGAGGAAGGTGTTGTAAATGATGTAATCCAAATGATCCCAGAAAATTTCACTTTCCCTGTATAAATTTTTTACTTTCAAAAGCTCCGCTCTCAAATAATTTTTCCACCATCTTGAAACCTGTGTAATGTGAAATTACTATCAGCTCAGCTGCCATGATTGTTTGTCTTTTTGTTTTCCGTGAGCTATCCCAATATTTTTTTTACTAACATTTCAACTGACGTTAGAAATCTAAGTATCGCAGATGCTACATGTGGTTGTTCTCTATCTTTCGTAGGATACAGAACAATTGAGATGGCTCTCTGAACATCGGAAAATATAAATCTTCAAATTAATATCTTCTGATTAAAATTTTCAGTATCTGTCGTACTATAATTGAGCATTGGCATAATCATTATCATTGGCACGGAATTTGTCCCACCATTGGCATTGGTGCCGACTTTGACAGAATGGCAGCATCACGTTCTTTGTAGTGCTTCTGAAAGGAGTTTCCTGTATTTTCCAGCATCAGCATTGATGCCTACTATGACTGGCAGCATCACGTCCTTTGTAGCATTTCCGGAAGGAGTTTCCGGTATTTTCCTCAGCTCGATCTTGTATGAATTCCGCAGGGACCTCCACCTTGATTTTAGTTTTGCTTCTCAATGGAAACATAAAGCCGTTGAATGGTATAAATTTGTTACATGGTGACAGATGCGAAATTTATTTTACTACCAAAATAAATTTTTCCAAAGGCAATAATAACGGTATTTAGAAAGGCTGCAGCTACGAACACCGCCAGTAATATTGGCGCCGGATGGTACGATCTGCTGTATCCGCGAGCTGCCTTGAGCTAGTTTTTGATGGTGGTTACGAACCTTACCAGCAGCACAAGCACCAGCTGGCATCACGCTGTACAACCGAAGTGGCTCGAGCTAGTCACCCTTTTAGTTGTCGACTTCCCGAAGTGACAAGCTCCACAGTCAATCTCACTTCACTTTTCGTAATGTCGTTGTGGTACGGTGTGACGTGACATTTTTCTTCGAAGCCTTATCGTTGTCACTTAAAGTGACAGATAGCGTCAGGGTATGAATTACATTTGTAGACAAAAGTGAGATTTGTCTTATATCGTGGTATTGTTGTTATTTTTGAAAGTGTTTAAAAGAAAAAAATTATGACTCCAAGTGAATGAAATTGTCACTTAATATCACTTACATCGACATTTGTCTACTTAATACGACAACAGTAATACTTACCTCCAAAGTCGTATGTTTTCGACAAATGTCACTTTAAACGTCTGTCATAAGACCTTTCTGTTACGTAACGCCATTTTCAAAGTTCAGTTGTTATTTCTAGGTGCCGCGAGTACTTTTCACTTCAGTAGTTTTGGAATTATTTATAACAACGAACAGACCTATGGCACTATCTTTGAGTGAGGAGCTTCTGTTATCCGAAAGCATTATTAAGGCAATATTCTGTTCATCCAATTAATGCGAAACGGCAGAAATTAGGTGAACAATATGTGCAGATGAAGAACTGTTTTTCGAATATTACAGAATAAAGCCCGGAACATTTTAACTATGTTTTGGAGTAAAATAAGACAATTATACAGAAAGATTCAATGGTTCTTACCACGATTTTATCAGAAGAAAGGCGGAAACTCACTTTTGAATATCACTCATTTTCTTCATTATAGTCCCATCCAGCTTTTCCATGCCCGTTTTTGTACGAAAACTTTATTGCATCTAACAACTGGCGCTCGTAACATAAATTGACTCCACTAAAAAAAAAGTGCCTACCGCTATAGGATAGATTTTTTGTCTCGTAACCACACTATAAAAGCATTGTAATTGCTGGTGACGCGGACGTTAGTATTACTGGCGAGGTGCGAAACCGAAAATGCGTAAAACTCAAATGAAAATTATATTTGGTTGCTTTTCTAAAGTAACCCTCTGGTTAATCCGGCAGTCAACCTTATAATAACATATCCAGTTTTACTAGATATCATTACATAATATAACTTTTTGTTAAGGTAAGCTTTAATAGAATAAATAAATTTGTGACTATGTAATTAGTTTTGTGATAATTTCAAAAATTAAATTTAAATTAAATTTTTTCAAAATTTTTGGGATTTGTTATTCCTCATTTCATTTGTCTGGTAACAGTTTTTATATACGCATATTCGAAAATTCTAATTTCCTTTATTTTAAAAAGTAGTTTATATGTATAAATTATCACAAGCTATTATTACCGACTGTTTTAAATTGATGATAACTTACCCAGCTCGATTTCATATGTGAAGAGAATTAAGTTCTATTCCAACGCAAATTATTATAATCTGATTTGTTTTGATTTATCTTTAACGTACTTTACAAATATTTCAAATCGTAATCACATTCTTCGTTTTTTCCAGAAAATTATGTTTGATATATAACAAAACCAGACGTCTGCTGTATTAATCGGTAAGAATATTTATTATTGTACCTATCGACTGGTGAAGAGCATAAGCATAAATATAGAACTTACGTAAACTCTGTTGGTATTTATCGAAGTTTCGTAAAAGTCTACAAATCGGTGTCAATTATAGAATATGCATATGGAATATTCCTAATAAAATAAATGGACCAAAACCCTCGAGAAATACTTGCAATCAATGTTCTATATTTATACTTATTGAAAAGTGATAGACAGTGTATTTATATATGAGAGCCTAAACTACTATCCATTGGAGAAAAATAGTCGCCCAGTATATTTTAAAATTGGCTTCATAATCTTACCTTCCTAAGGGCTACACTGATATATACCTTACTAAACAAAATAATAAAATAGTTTTGATCAAAAAGGCAGCTGAATAACTCTTAGCTGAGTAATATTAGTAGTCATTCTAAAAATTTTCTCTCAACTTTCATCTATGTGACATTTCAGTAACCACTTAGCATCCAAATCCACCTAGCGGAAAGTTCTTACGAAATTACTCCGCTCATCTGGTCGCGGACAAGAGTAGTTGCGAGTAGGTAGAAGTACTTGGGAGTACTTTACACAGCCCAATGGTACTAATGATTAGGTATTCTTTATCATGTTTTACACATTTTATTCATAGAAAAGAAAGAAAATTGCTATTCGTTTGTGAACGATAGTGAATAATGTGTTACGCGACCATGGATGCTGCCATGAATCTAGCACTAACTAATTAACAAGGCACAAGAAAATATGTACGTGTATATTGAACTGATATATTGATAGTTGTCTTTTATAATAGACGTCATAGTTGGTTAGAAGGACTGGAACGAAAAGTATTGTCGCCAAAATGTAGTATGATAATAAGACCACAGCCATTTTTTTGTGATATACAATTTTCTCAGAAGCCACAAGTATTCCGTGGAACAATAACAGTTCGAATTGTTCAGTATTGAAAAATCACCACAAGCAAAATTGCGGAAGGAGATTGCGCGAATTTATAAAGAAAATAAAACTAAATCTAAGCTAAGTATCGCGAAAGAGATAGGAGTGTCGGATAGAACAGTTTAGTGTTAAAGATCTTCTGCCTTTAGAGGATAAGACAAAATCGGGTCGCCCAACAGGTCGAGTTAACAAAAAAAAATGGAATCAAGTGTCTTGAGGGAAATTGATCTGAACAAATCATCATCGATACGCGATATCGCTTGAAAATTGAAAACGAGTCACACAATGATTCAACGTGTGAAGAAAAGAAAGAAGCTGAAGACGTATAAAAAGCAAAAATCGCCAAAAAGAAGCAAGGAACAATTTGGAGAAAGCAATTTTGCGAGCTCGAAGATTCTACAATGGAATTAAAAAAAAACCTGACAGCGGTCTTGTTTTGGATGACGGATCATATTAAAATGGATTTTCGACACTACTAAGCTTCCAATTTTATACCGTCAAAGCTGGTACAGTGGTTTCTGATGCAGGAAAGTCAATTATAACGGAAAAATTTGGACCAAAAATTATGGTTTGGCAAGCCATTTGTCAATGTGGCCTCACGAGCAGGCTATTCTTTACAAAAGGGACAATCGATGCAAAAACTTATGTCAATAATTGCTTGAAAAATAGGCTATGTAGCCGTCCTTACGACGACATAACCAGAAATACTATAAGGGTTGTAATTAAAGCCCGTTGTCGTTACTGACTATTTATTATTATCACTTCAATTACAAATTATAATTATAAAAAAATATATTAATTCACAATTTGCTTTTTAATTATATTAAGTACTGCTCTTATGATCTTGAGCCGGAGACAAGACTTGTTCGTATCGCTTTATAAACACAAGTGAGTGGCGATGACAGAAGTGAGCTTTTTTTTTAGCATGTTAATAAATGAGGTACAAATAGTAATTGACACAACTTTATAGAGTGCGTTCATAAAACGGAGTTTAACCTATGTAAATATAGTGTCAGTAGTGCCACTACAGTTACTACCATTATTAAGACAGCATAGACGCTCTATATTATTTTGGCCTGATTTAGATAGCTGTCATTATGCAAAGCACACCGTAGAGTGGTTCAATAAGAACAATATCGATTTTATACCAAAAGAAGTAAACCCACCAAATGTACCTGAGCTTCGACCAATCGAACGGTATTGGGCCCTAATGAAGAATAAGTTACGAAAAGAAGCTAAAGTAACGAAAACCATGGAAGATTTAAACAAGGAGTGTTTTAAACAGTCAAAATTGGTGACTAAAGAGATTATTATGAACTTGATGGCACGTATTCATGAAAAAGTTAAGGAATTCTCTAAAAATGTGTTCCAGTAAATTTTAAAAACAATATAAACTATTGAACTTTAAAATTAAATTATAAAATTTCTTAAAAATTGACGGAGCTTTTTTTAGTTTATGTGACGACAAGACTTTTCGTTCCAGTCCTTATAGAAACGAATAGAATAGATAACTCATTATTTATTTTCAACTCCGCCCACAGAACCTCGTCCTAAGGCGGTGGGTATCTCGATTTTACAAGATTTACATTGGCAGATTATGAATTTTATAGAAGAATACAGTTGTGTGAAGAGCGGCATTGCTATAGACTCTGAGAAGGGTGAACATTAATATAAAATATCTAAGCTACCCTTGCATAAAATAATACAGTGTTGGATGTCGGACAGAAAAAATGATTATAACAAATTTTATTGGATTTCGTATTCTGAAGAAGTTTTTAGTGCAATAAAAATGTCTTGGACTGATCGTTTTCAAAGTATACATAAAAAACCTAAATTTTTATATGGCAACACCAAGAAAAAGTAGCCCGATTCAGTCCATTTTTTAAATTTTATTTGCTGGTACAATGAAAACACCATGCACCAAATTTCAGCTCTCTACGTCGACGCGTTCTCAGGCAGTGCCAAAATATATAGTGGAAAACAAAATTTTTGTATGCCAACCCCACGAAGTGTTTGCTCGATTTGTCTCATTTTCGAACTTAATTTTACTTTTTTTTGTAAGTATGTGTTTAATTTCAGCTCTCTAAGTATACGCGTTCTCGAGTTATCGTGCGCACAGAAGGACGGAGGTGTTACAAACGGAATGACAAACTTAGTATACCCTATAGATTTCATCTATGGTATAAAAAATATCTAAGGTACCCTTGCATAAATTTATACAGTGTTCGATGCCATGCATGTACCCTGAATATACTTATATAATTTGCGGACAATCAGATCAGAGCAACTATGCAAGTATAAATAACATATAAAATATTAAAATCTAATAAACTATAAGTCAGATGGTTAACACTGATAACTAAACATAAAGCTAGAAATATACGTTAGAGTCTCCTAATTATTTAATTAGTATATAATAAGTATACAGGGTGTGTCCCACTAGGAGGTCAGTAGAGCGGGAGGTGATAGTACTCTGATACATGAACAAAAAATTGAATGGAAGGGCGGGGGGCATATCAACCGTTTAGGAGTTACAGGGTGATTAAGAAAAAAAGCTAGTTTTTTTACAAAACACCCTGTATCTTAAAAACTACAGGGTGTATGGTCACAGTTAGAAGCTCATTGTATGCAGAACTCCATGGCCTTTCGAACGACTGCTCAATCAGCCCCATAGCCTTCTCCCCTCAAGAATTATCGTTGTCTAAACTCAAAATTTCGGATTTTCTTACCTTTTTTTTAATTTAACTTCTATTATTTTTGCAAAAAGGTCGTTAACATAACTTTTTTTTATAAAAACTGTAAGCTGTAGACTCTCCTCTTTAATATGATCTGTTACACCCAATGTGCTATCTGAAGCCCTTTAAGAGTTATTAGCTCTAAACCTATTCTAAAACCTATTTTCAAACCTTCTCTCAACGATAATTTGTTCCCTTACACGTCATTTTACAAAATATCGTCTAATTTCGGTGTGACCTGAATAGGATATGAGTTAATAACTGTTTAAAGCCTGGTGTTAACACATAGGGTGTAATAGGTCAACTTAAAGAGGAGAGTCAATAGCTTACAATTTTTATAAAAAAAGGTATGTTAACGACCTTTTTGCAAAAATAATAGAAGTTAAATTTAAAAAAAAGGTAAGAAAATCCGAAATTTTGAGTTTATACAACGATAATGCTTGAGGGGAGAGGGCTATGGGGCTGATTGAGCAGTCGTTCGAAAGGCCATGGAGTTCTGCATACAATGAGCTCCTAACTGTGACCATACATCCTGTACAGGGTGTTTTGTAAAAAACTAGCTTTTTTTCTTAATCACCCTGTAACTCCTAAACGGTTGATGTGCCCCCCCCCCCCCCGCCTTACAATTTTTTGTTCATCTATCAAAGTACTATTACCTCCCGCTCTACTGACCTCCTAGTGGGAAACACCCTGTATATACGACATATTTGTTGCTCCATATGCCCTAGATATATGTAGTTATATACTTTGTGGGCAATCAGAACAGAACAGTTATGGTATGCAAAAATGATATATAAAATATAACAGACTATGAGATAGTCGGGGAACAACTGATCACTAAAAATAAATCCTGAAATAACATTTCGTGTATACTAACTAATTAATCAATTGTTAAATCATAAGGTCGTCGGCTGAGCATGTTGGTCGACTTACTGCTGTCTAACCCGGGGGCTACACGAGATAGTACAGCTTACATGCAATCCTCTCTTCCAACGCGATTTTAAATTTGACAGCAGAACGGAGTTCGCTTGATGTCTTATCATCTTGCATGCAAGTTCATTAAAAAAATTTCATTGAGACGTAAAGTCTTGTGGATGTCGGGAATTTTAGCAATAAAGGAGGTAGCAAAATCAGAAAACAGAAGGAAAAAGGAAGAGGAAGGTGTTGTAAATGATGTAATCCAAATGATCCCAGAAAATTTCACTTTCCCTGTATAAATTTATTACTTTCAAAAGCTCCGCTCTCAAATAATTTTTCCACCATCTTGAAACCTGTGTAATGTGAAATTACTATCAGCTCAGCTGCCATGATTGTTTGTCTTTTTGTTTTCCGTGAGCTATCTCAATATTTTTTTTACTAATATTTCAACTGACGTTAGAAATCTAAGTATCGCAGATGCTACATGTGGTTGTTCTTGACTAACCAAAAGAGATTTGAAATTTTGCAATTTGTTCTCTATCTTTCGTAGGATACAGAACAATTGAGATGGCTCTCTGAACATCGGAAAATATAAATCTTGAAATTAATATCTTCTGATTAAAATTTTCCGTATCTGTCGTACTATAATTGAGCATTGGCATAATCATTATCATTGGCACCGAATTTGTCCCACCATTGGCATTGGTGCCGACTTTGACAGAATGGCAGCATCACGTTCTTTGTAGTGCTTCTGGAAGGAGTTTCCTTTATTTTCCAGCATCGGCATTGATGCCTACTATGACTGGCAGCATCACGCCCTTTGTAGCATTTCCGGAAGGAGTTTCCGGTATTTTCCTCAGCTCGATCTTGTATGAATTCCGCAGGGACTTCCACCTTGATTTTAGTTTTGCTTCTCAAAGGAAACATAAAGCCGTTGAATGGTATAAATTTGTTACATGGTGACATATGCGAAATTTATTTTACTACCAAAATAAATTTTTCCAAAGGCAATAATAACGGTATTTAGAAAGGCTGCGGCTACGAAGACAGCCAGTAATATTGGCGCCGGATGGTACGATCTGCTGTATCCGCGAGCTGCCTTGAGCTAGTTTTTGATGGTGGTTACGCACCTTACCAGCAGCACAAGCACCAGCTGGCATCACGCTGTACAACCGAATTGGCTCGAGCTAGTCACCCTTTTAGTTGTCGACTTCCCGAAGTGACAGCTCCACAGTCACTCTCACTTCACTTTTCATGTTGTCGTTGTCAAACGGTGTGACGTGACATTTTTCTTCGAAGCCTTATTATCGTTGTCACTTAAAGTGACAGATAGCGTCAGGGTATGAATTACATTTGTAGACAAAAGTGAGATTTGTCTTATATCGTGGTATTGTTGTTATTTTTGAAAGTGTTTAAAAGAAAAAAATTATAACTCCGATGTATTCTGCGTCTTTCAGCACTTAAGCTATAAAATGATGCTTCACCATAAAATCTATCATGACTTTAAATTGTATTTTTGTTTTAATTTTTGCACAAAAAATGCAAAAAAATTAATTTAATTTATAAAAACTATTGAAATTTATGTTTTAATGAACAACTTAAAAGGCCACCATGAAATTTAGCTTTTTCCGTTTGTATTTTCCTTTTCCTTAAGCACAATGTGACTTAAGAAAACCAAGTGAATGAAATTTTCACTTAATATCACTTACATCGACATTTGTCTACTTAATACGACAACAGTAATATCTCCAAAGTCGTATGTTTTCGACAAATGTCACTTTAAACGTCTGTCATAATACCTTTTTTGTGTCGTAAGCCATTTTCAAAGTTCAGTTGTTATTTCTAGATGCCACGAGTACTTTTCACTTCAGTAGCTTTGGAATTATATATAACAACGAACAGACCTATGGCACTATCTTTGAGTGAGGAGCTTCTGTTATCCGAAAGCATTATTAAGGCAATATTCTGTTCATCCAATTAATACGAAACGGCAGAAATTAGGTGAACAATATGTGCAGATGAAGAACTGTTTTTCGAATATTACAGAATAAGGCCCGCGAAATTTTAACTATATTTTGGAGTAAAATAAGACAATTATACAGAAAGATTCAATGATTCTTACCACGATTTTACCAGAAGAAAGGCGGAAACTCAATTTTTGAATATCACTCATTTTCTTCATTATAGTCCCATCCAGCTTTTCCACGTACGAAAACTTTATTGCATCTAAACAACTAACGCTCGTAACATAAATGACTCCACCGCAAAAAAGAGCCTAGCGCTTATAAGATAGATTTTTTATCTTGTAACCAAACTATAAAAGCATTGTAATTACTGGTGACGCGGACGTTAGTATTACTGGCGAGGTGCGAAACCGAAAATGCATAAAACTCAAATGAAAATTATATTTGGTTACTTTTCTAAAGTATCCCTCTGGTTAATCCGGCAGTCAACCTTATAATAACATATCCAGTTTTACAAGATATTGTTATGGAATTATGAAGAGTGACTGGCTTGGATGTAAAGTCCAGACTGTCAGCATGAGCTGACAGATCACTTGACGGATAGCGTTGACTGCAGGGCGGCACGCTAGCTCGCCTCGGCTATTGGTGGAGAGTGTGGGGAGGTTCCACGAAAAACCTGCCGCTGCCGTCAGCCATAATCAAAAGAAAATTTCGTGCCTATCCAACAAAAGCCGGCACACATTCGGTCATGAAGGGACCCTTACGTCACTTACCTGTATACCATCGAAGGTTCAGATGTTCTGCCTTCTTTGCCATCCTCCCACCTGACTCTGAGGGGCATAATTCTTCAGAGTCCCTAATTGACCTGTAAAGAGAGAATAAACGAGCGAACCTAAACGACCTTCATACGAGAGGGCTTCAGGATAGTGAGAAGGAAAATTAAAAGCGTTCACTGCATGATTACGTTATAAAAGTTCCTTGTTTTACATATATTTTGAAGCATAAAATTTCTGAATGTTCAAACTGTCTTAGACGTAATATATTCCGCGTTTACTGTTTAATTTTATTACATTAATTAAAAGGAGTATTAAGAATAATAATACTAGTAATACCGATACATGTATACGTATATATATATATATAATATATGTCATTTGATCGAAAAATCACACCGATGTATTAATTGCCATACGATTGCATCGCCGATGGCCTGCCTTGTTTTCGCAGAATTTTTAATATAATAATCATAACGACATTCGCTCCTTAGAAAATATAATATAGCAAATAAGATTAAAGTGGAAAAAACAAAATAGATATTTAGAAAAAAAATCAAAGTCCTGTCCTGATATTGTGGAAGTAGCTCGTCTATCGAACTATGTGTATATAAGAAGGTTAAATAGAATACGATGTATAAAAGCTTGTATCATCATCCTAATTTTACACGTACTTCGATAACAAGATGAAAGTGAAATACTAAACATAATCTATACTTTTAAACTGTCATTGTCTTAATGTAGAAAGCTTATTATTATGCACATGACATACATATATAGATACATGTATATAGGTAAATTTTTACTCTAGTAATTGAATCTTCCTTTTCTCTCATGAACGTACCTCTTCAAACTATAGGAATTCTCAAACTGTATGATTTCTTAATTACTTTGAAAAAATTTATTCGAATGGTCTGACACCGAACTAATGAAATCCTTTCTCAAAAAAATGACTCAAACTTTTCTTTATATTACGCACTTAAACTAACTAGTCGTCATCGATATATATTGTAGATCATAATTATGTAATTTTATCTAAAGCACCACATTCAACGTAGTTATTACCTATTTAAGGCCTTAAATGCAAACCCACAAACATGGAGTGAATGTGATGTGCAAAGCAAAGATATCTAATTCAAGGAGCATCGATATAACTACTATACATAGGTATATGTATACGGTATTTTATAGAATAAGTACGTATGTACGTATTGAATATGAGCATTACTGTATTCAAATATTCAATATAATACATAATATGTATATATAAATGAAGAAGAATTTTTAAAGCTTTTCATTATTATTTTTTGATTTTGTGCCAAAAGAAGTAAACCCACCAAATGTACCTGAGCTTCGACCAATCGAACGGTATGGGGCCCTAATGAAGAATAAGTTACGAAAAGAAGCTAAAGTAACGAAAACCATGGAAGATTTAAAAAAAGGATTGTTTTAAACAGTCAAAATTGGTGACTAAGGAGGTTATTATGAACTTGATGGCACGTATTCATGAAAAAGTTAAGGAATTCTCTAAAAATAAAAAATTTGTGTTACAGCAAATTTTAGAAACATTATGAACTATTGAACTTTAAAATTGAATTAAAAAATTTCTTAAATATTGACGGAGCTTTATTTAGTTTATGTGACGACAAGACTTTTCGTTCCAGTCCTTATAGAAACGAATAGAATAGATAACTCATTATTTATTTTCAAATCCGCCCACAGAACCACGTCCTAAGGCGGTGGGTATCTCGATTTTACAAGATTTACATTGGCAGATTATTAATTTTATAGAAAAATACAGTTGTGTGAAGAGAGGCATTGTTATAGACTCTGAGAAGGATGAACATTAATATAAAATATCTAAGATACCCTTGTATAAAATAATACAGTGTTCGATGTCGGACAGAAAAAATGATTATAACCAATGTTATTGGATTTCGTATTCTGAAGAAGTTTTTAGTGAAATTAAAATGTCTTGGACTGATCGTTTTCAAAGTATACCTAAATAACCTAAATTTTTATATGGCAACACCAAGAAGAAGCTGCCCGATTTAGTCCATTTTTATATACATTTATATATATATAAATGAAGAATTTTTAAAGCTTTTCATTATTTTTTGATTTCGAGACCACGAATGTACGTATGTATATTTCTTTATAATAATAATTGTAGCTTGCTTATGCAGAGTGCTAATTTCAATTCTCTAAAATATGCTATTTGTATATTTACTATAAATTACCAAATATCTTAAGCTATAATTATTTAATTAATGGTTTTAGCTGCACGTTTTACTAATTGGTTCCATGCTTTTTGTGGTTTTTCTTTCTTTTTGTGGTACTATTATTAAATTACTTGTTAATAATACTTAGCTGTGTTGCCGCTACAATTTACTCCTCTGTAAAGGGATGTTCTGAAGTTACACTACTATTTCGGCGGTATTGAGCACAGACAATATTTCACCTTATCTCCAGGCATTGGCATGTATCTCCTTCGATATCGGAAATGGGTACCAACGTATCTTCACTGCCTGAATGAGGCACAATAGAGCCGTGTCCCTTCGAACGACTAAATAACTTTATAATTCCGGTTTCTATTGGATTCTCTAAGGCCCTTTGTATGTAAAGTTTATTGAATGATAAACAGGTGTCGTCCTCGCACTATTCTTACAATCGAAAACGCAACAGTAAAGGAGAATAATCTTCCGGAGGAAAACCAGGCGCAGCATCACTTGGATAGCGCACTCGCCTGATCTGAATCACTTCAAATCTCCAAATTTTCATTTACAGCGTAGAAGCGGCGACTTTGCTGCTGCCGGAATTTCGCCGGAGTTTTTTTTTCGAATTTTCCTCCTGGTGCGGGGTTTAATTCCTAAAGTATACTATTAATATATTTCGACACTAAAGAGATTCATGCGAAAATATTACCTCTCGGGCACGATGTAGGCGAGAATTATTGATGCCAATTTCTTTCGGGAACTACCTTCCATGGGCGTCACTTTACTCAAGAAGTAAGACAAATCGATTGTCTTCTTCTTCTTTGTCACCATCGTCAGAAAGTCACTCCGAGCTCGAGGAAACGCACTTCTCTCGGTCGGGGTGCGTTTTAATTTTCCGCTCGTCGCGACCGGCTTACACGCTTGCTTCAGTACTTTGTGTAGCATATTGCTATATGCAATATGCTACGACCATAACAGGGCAGAGTGGTCTGCGCCACCCGTGGTTCAGACAACGCTGAAAAATGGTCGACTGAGCTAGCCGGTCTTAAACATAGTCCTCATCGTTGCAGGCGCTCACCACGACCCACGACCCAATGCGTAGTCCTCATCACTCGTGCTATATTACGCCGTTGCTCTACTTGACCGATGACGTATCGAGGACACATCCCTGAAGTCTCGTCGGTCTTCGATCAGACCTCGACATCCTTCTCAGGGGACATTGACAAGCTGGTAACCCAAAAAAACCAGCCGGTCGATGTCTCTCTGCTCTCCTTCACCGAGATGCCGAGAAAGCCCCACGATCAGTAACCTAAAGAACTGATCGCTAAGCTTTCTCGGCACAACATCTCGCTCCGATCTCCGATCGCGATTGTTCAAGGGTATGTCCCCAAGGCGTCGTCGAAGTAGCGACATGCTGACAGCCTTATACCGGAATGGAGGGCTTCGCGATATCCTATAGTTTACCAGTGAAGCTGGCTGGATGCCTTCTTAGGGCTACCAGGAATAAACGTGACAATAGATAGACGACGTTCCAGAATGGTTATCACTGCCTGATGTCTTTGGCGTGATAGACTCCCTAACAGTTTCCCCTGCAGATCTTCAAGCTCGTTTAATGAGTTTCCTTAATTAGCTTTAACCCGACATTTGACAAATTTTCGTCCTAGTTTAGCACTATTCTGCTGTTGGAAGTTGCTTTGGGCAAAATTCCGTCTACATACCTCTTGACCCATTTTGAAATTAACAGGCTTCGCCTTGAGATTATAGGCTCGTGAACCCTGTTCGAACACATGGTGTAAATTTTCCTGCACTCTCGCACGGATCAATCTTAGTTTGTCCTCAGCATCTACTCTCAACGGCTCATTAAGAGTTCCAAGGCTCCTCAAGATGGAATAGGAGCTGCCATGTTCAATCATTTGCTGACCGAAAAGTGTTCGATAAGGAGAGAAACCAGTTGCTTGGTGGAAAGAGCTCCTGAGGGAACTAGCTGTCTGGCTCAGCTTCTCATCCCATTTTGTGTGTTCCTTCCGAATATATGCTCTAATCCCTGACAATAGAGACCTGTTTACTTGCTCTGAGGCGTTTGCTCGCGGCGAGTAAACTGCCATTCGCAAGTGCTTCACCCCATACTTATCCAGCAATCTTGTAAACTGAGTCGAGCAAAACTGGACTCCATTGTCAAAGACGATCGTTTCCGGGACTCCGAACAAGTGGAACACTTCCGTCTCGTTGAATTGGCACACATTGAGTGTAGATGCTTTTCTTATAGGTTTGAGAATTGGGAATTTTGAAAAGTGGTCAAGAACTATAAAAATGCAGTCATTTCCTTTCATTGATCGAGGATATGGACCTAGAAAATCGATATACAGCTTTTGCCATGGTCGTTATGTCACAGACTGGATTCTCATAGGTGGTCTCAGAATAGTATTGGGAGCCTTCGTTTCCTTACATACGTCACAGGCGCCTACGTAGTTTCTGACATCGACTGTCATTCGTGGCCAGTACAAGTGTCTTCTGAGACGTTCCAGTGTTTTCCCTATACCGTGTGAAGCTAGTGGCGGATCATGAGCTCTCGAAATGATGTCGGTGACAAGCCCTCGTGGAATCCAAAGCTTCCAAGCTTCTTCCTCCTCAATCGGATCGCCTGTTCTCGGAACAGTCCGAATGTAAACGAAGCCATCCCTGACGCAAAGATCTGGTAGTTTACCAGAAGTCGTTTTAACCTTATGCCTCAGTTCCTCGTATTCCAACGAGTTGAAATATGGTGAACTAAGGTCAACTTCCGGGCCAGGATCTTCGTTGGTGGACAGGCTGTCACAATGGATGCGTGACAGCGCATCAGGGACGATGTTCAGGCTTCCTTTTCGGTGCTCAATAGTGAAGTCGAAAACCTGAAGTTTCAAACTCCACCGAGCAAGTCTACCGCTGAGGTCCTTTTGAGACATCAGCCATTTCAAGCTCGCATGATCCGTCACTATCTTAAACGGCATAAGTTCTATGAAGGGCCGGAACTTCTGTACGCTCAAGATTGCAGCTAAGCATTCTTGCTCTGTGACGGTGTAATTTCGTTGTGCTGAATTCAACTTTTTTGAGACATAGGCTATTGGCTTCTCGTGGCCATCGTCATCCAGTTGAATCAGCACCCCACCAATACCTTGTTGGCTCGCATCGCACTGTATAACGAATGGTTTGGTGAAGTCTGGACTCACTACCAACGGAGCAGAGGTAAGTTTTTGTTTTAGCATCTCCAGAGACGTCTGGGCTTCGGGTGTCCACTTGAACTGACTAGGGTTTTTCAAGGTGTCTGGAATGGAGGCAGTCAAGTCAGCATAGTTCGGGATGAACCGTCTATACCATCCCGCCATACCTAGTAGGCGTCGAGCTTGTCGAATAGTTTTAGGTGACTGATAGTCAACTATAGCTGAGATCTTGTCTGGGTCAGTCCTAACTTCTCCTTTCCCGACTATGAAACCCAAGTATTTGGTCTCCTTGATGCAAAACTTGCTCTTCTCGACGTTGATAGTGAGGCCAGCTTTCCTCAAACAATCCGCTACACGGGATAGTAGCGTGAGATGCGAGTCAAAGTCTTATGACAGAATTAATAAATCGTCTAGATAGACGAGAACGTTCTCACGAAGATCAAAAGGAATGACTTTATCCATGAGGCGGCACATCGTTTGTGGCGTGTTGCATAGGCCGAATGGCATCACTGCGTACTGATAGAGAGGATGACCAGGTACTGTAAAAGCGGTCTTCTCTCTGGAATCAGTGTCTAGTGGGATCTGCCAGAATGCGTCTTTCAGGTCCAGGCTCGTTATGTAGTTTTCCGGAGGAAGTCGACTCAGAAGTGCGTCTATCTGCGGTAGCGGATAGGCATCCTTCTTCGTAACAGGCGTCAAAACAAAGCCGGACCTTTCCAGGCTTCCTTACTAGAGCAACTGGAGAGCTCCAAGGACTCTGGCTCTCCTCTATCACACCCAGCGATAGCAATCGCTCTAATTCGGCATCCATTAAACTTGGTACTGCCGGCGAAATCGGATAAAAGCGCTGTTTTATCGGGGCGACGTCATTCGTCTCAATCTTGTGAGTGACTAATGATGTTTTTCCCAGGCCTAGAGAGGCGAAATAGGGGAAAAGCTGTTTTGTGGCTTTTAAGCGTTGTTGATCGAGGCTAGAAAGAATATGGCAGTCGGTGTCAGAGGTAGCTATTACACTTGATTCACTTCTGCGACTATACCCAGGACATCTGGAGCCAACCCAAATAGACGTCAGAAGTCTATTCCCAGATATAGTGCCTGTGTGAGCCCAGGAACCACGTAAAAACGCACGTTTTGGGTCTTACCACGGAAAGTGACGTCCAAGTTCACATGACCATGCACAGTCGTCATGGCACCATTAGCTACTTGGACCTGTGTCCGATACCTCTTCCATTCGACATCTTCTTCTGCAAGCTCCTCTAGAGCTCCCTGGCCTAGAATACTGACAGTGGCACCACTATCAAGTAATCCAGTCTCAGTTTGCCCGAGCAGCTTTACTTCGGCGTACGGTCGAATGTCGTGTGGCATCGACACGGAAATCTGGGCCAGTTTTTTCTTCTCTAGTCTCACCCGTTGGCAGTATTCCCGCCAACGAACGGTTGATCGTTTCTTTTGGGGTCCAATATCCAGGTCAGGAAACATTATTTCGGCTAACTCCGCCACTGAGGAGAAGATGCGGTCTCTTACTGCATTATATTTCTGCAAACGCGTATGATACGGCGTCAGGGGATGTACAACAGTCTCAGGCCCACTCGTCATAGCAGAGCTTGGTGGCCGTTTTAATATAGAAATGCCATGAGGCCAAATCTCCTGCTCAGTAACCTTGTCAGCTAAAAGTGCTGTAGGTGTTATCGGGACATCGAAAATTAAAGACTCTTCCAAAGAAGTGTCTAATAATGTCATGGGCTCTCCGGAAGTGGAAATGGGTGCTTGAACATCTGCGGAGAAGTCTATTAAGTTCTCCGTCTCTATCAATGAAGTATTCATACTTGCAGGTGTTTTGCTGATATCATCAGAATCACTGAATGATATCAGTGGACAATTCAGGGGTTCGTCAAGGTCTGATAATGGAGCGGACCTTCCTCCTTGTTCAATGTTTGAATTGGAGTGTTCGTTACGACTGGTGCTCGAGACGTTGACGCTGGTCGAGAAAAGGTGTTGGGATTCCCGACGCGTCTTTCGTTTTTCTGTGCACAGTGTCCGCAGTTGGGCTTACTGGGTGTCTGGTCGAAATGGCTGACACGTCGGTTAAGCTAGTGTCACTGCCTGTTGCTATTGCCAGTTCGGGGTTTAAGGTCTGGAAGTCGTCAATCTCGTGTACTCGTTGGTTCCGGTAGGGGTTCCAACTACCAGCTGTCGCAATTCGTAGCTGCGTTGCTTGAATTCGAGTAACGAGCGATCTTAACTGTCCTATTGTATCGGTGGAATGTAGGCATATCTTCTCCTGAATCTCAGGCAGTAAGTTAGATTTGACGATTTGCAAGAATTCTTGCTCTGGCATGGCGTTCTGCAACTGATCACGCAGCAACACTAGATGATGGTGGTACATGGCGAATAGTTCACCAGGCTTCTGCTTTCGCGACATCAGCTGCAAGCGGATTTTTAAATCGTCCTTGGGCACTCCCCATTCAATTGACAACCCAGTCTTGACAAATTCCCAAGTTGGAAAGGGATTATGTCTTAATATCGAGCAGTACCAATCCTTTGCTGGTCCCGTCAATAACATGAGCATGTTCCTGCCAAGGAGATCAAAATCTCCTTCTAGAGCGGAGTGCGTGAGCGCTTCGACTCGAAAAATAAATTCATCTACGGAAAGCTCGGTGTTATTTCCGTTGTATGTCAGGTTCCATCTTCTGATAGGACTGCCTGATCGTCGCTGTCCTGCGAGTGTAGGATGAGATGAAGCTGGTGGAGGCTGGTTAAAATTTGGTCTAGTCTGACCAAAAGCTGAAGACGGTCGGTTAAACGACTGCCTATGCTCGTCGTGAAAATCTGGTGGTGGTCTGGGATCATCCATAGAAGGAGGTGGCAGTGAAAAATCGATTGGTGGCATTGCGGCTGCTATTTGCTGCCTAACGCTACTTGTCAATTCAGTCCTTAATGCATTCAAGCTCTGCTCGAGGCCTTCTCGAACCAGGTCCTGCATTTGCATGCGCAAGCCTGCCATCAAAGCATCCGTAGCTGCTGAAGTATGTCCACTGCCAGAAGGCAGTGGGCTATTTCGTCGCGAGTGGGTATTTGTAAATGTCATGGAGTGTATATCTGGCATTCCAGGTGATATAGATCGTCGACTAGGTGGTGGAACTGGCAAAGGTGGTAACTCTAGTGACGGCATGGGAGGCAATGGATCATGACTGACAGTCTTTACGGGCTTTGTCATCTTCGGGACAACACCTGTATACTCAGTAAAATCATACTGAGTGAGATGGAACCTGCAGGTAGAGCAGTTTGACTGCTGCACGATCCACGTTTTCAGACACGCCTTGTGGAACACATGTCCACAAACTGTCTTCCCTGGCTTCCTCGGTCCTGACCAGTCGCCCTCCTGACAGATGGAGCACTGGTCTGGCAACGGTACCGGTACACCAGTTGTTCGCGGTGGTGCTCGCGGTGTAGCCATTGTACAATCAGTCGTAAATCAAACGAAAAGATTTTCAAACAAGGGGTTTGGACTAAATATAAAAAAAAAAAATCAAAGAATTTGAAAATTCGGAAGAGATAACAGGCTCTTCACAACGTGAGGATGACGAAATACTGAGTTAAAAATTTGAAGGTTGGGACGATATACTAAAATTTCAAAATAAAAAAATTTTCCCAAACGTTCGGAGAATTAAAAAAAAAACAAAATCAGAAAACTCAAAGGTTCGACAAATTACCAAAAAGTTCAATTAAGCGTTTCAAAAAAAAGTTCTTATCAGAAACATACGATTTCTCCTTCAGTTTCCGGAGCTAACTCTCAACATAAAAGTCTTCAGGTCGCTCTCTCTCTTCTCAGGTCAGAAACTTTATACCAGTAAGTGACGTGAATGTGTGCATGAAAAATGTTTGAGTCCTCACAGAAATCTGGAAAGAGTCGGGTTGAAGAAGCTAGAGACTGAAAATGATACTAGAGATTCTTCAGCCAGGCAGTTAGCAGTATGCCAACTCCTGATTACTGAAGGTCTATAGCATCACCTCCATCCTCCAACAACTCTTTCCTTCCTCTTCACCTGATTGTCATGTCCAGCTAACCATCCAACTGGGCAGAGTCATGAATCTGGTCGACTAGTTAGCTGAAAGCCAAAAAGCCGTCTCACAGATTCACTGCTCTGTCCAGCCAGTTGCCCAACAGAGACATATCTCCGCGAGAGCTCACACAAAAAAAATTTGTGAGGCCACCTACCATTTCCATGACAGAAGGCCAGCGGGAAAGATCATTCCGAAAAAAAAATTCAAAAAGAATTCAAAAACTTTAAGACGTTACGTTACTTTACTTTACTCAATTCAACTTTCAAATATCAAAACTTCACAAATCTTTACTTTACTTTACAAACTTTCAAAACATCACGTTACTTTAATCGTTACAAAAAATTCAAAATACCAAAAACTTTACTTTACTTTCAAAAAATTTCTATTAACAAAACAATCAAACTTCAGGTCCACATGTGTTCTCCACTAGACATGAGACTACCGAGTCAGACGATTTAGCTACAAACCAAATGTCCATATCTCAAGTAGCCTCAGTCCCCAGTGTCAAACACATTTGAACACCGAAGTTGACTGAGGGGCCCCACGTTGGGCGCCATTTTGGTTATGGAATTATGAAGAGTGACTGGCTTGGACGTAAAGTCCAGACTGTCAGCATGAGCTGACAGATCACTCGACGGACAGCGTTGACTGCAGCGCGGCACGCTAGCTCGCCTCGGCTATTGGCGGAGAGTGTGGGGAGGTTCCACGAAAAACCTGCCGCTGCCGTCAGCCATAATCAAAAGAAAATTTCGTGCCTATCCAACAAAAGCCGGCACACATTCGGTCCTGAAGGGACCCTTACGTCACTTATCTGTATACCATCGAACGCGCAGATGCTCTGTCTTCTTTGCCTGCCCCATTCTCCCATCTGGCTCTGAGGGGCATAATTCTTCAGAGTCCCTAATTGACCTGTAAAGAGAGAATAAACGAACGAACCTAAACGACCTTCATACGAGAGGGCTCCAGGATAGTGAGAAGGAAAAATAAAAGCGTTCACTGCATGATTACGTTATAAAAGTTCCTTGTTTTACATATATTTTGAAGCATAAAATTTCTGAATGTTCAAACTGTCTTAGACGTAATATATTCCGCGTTTACTGTTTAATTTTATTACACTAATTAAAAGGAGTATTGAGAATAATAATACTAGTAATACCAATACATGTATACGTATATATATATATAATATATGTCATTTGAACGAAAAATCACACCGATGTATTTAATTGGAATACGGTTGCATCGCCGATGGCCTGCCTTGTTTTCGCAGAATTTTTAATATAATAATCATAACGCTCCTTAGAAAATATATTATAGCAAATAAGATTAAAGTGGAAAAAACAAAATAGATATTTAGAAAAAAAATCAAAGTCCTGTCCTGATATTGTGGAAGTAGCTCGTCTATCGAACTATGTGTATATAAGAAGGTTAAATAGAATACGATGTATAAAAGCTTGTATCATCATCCTAATTTTATACGTACTTCGATAACAAGATGAAAGTGAAATACTAAACATAATCTAGACTTTTAAACTGTCATTGTCTTAATGTAGAAAGCTTATTATTATGCACATGACATATATAGATACATGTATATAGGTAAATTTTTACTCTAGTAATTGAATCTTTCTTTTCTCTCATGAACGTACCTCTTCAAACTATAGGAATTCTCAAACTGTATGATTTCTTAATTACTTTGAAAAAATTTATTCGAATGGTCTGACACCGAACTAATGAAATCCTGTCTAAAAAAAATGACTAAAACTTTTCTTTATATTACGCACTTAAACTAATTAGTCGTCATCGATATACATATATTGTAGATCATAATTATGTAATTTTATCTAAAGCATCACATTCAACGTAGTTATTACCTATTTAAGGCCTTAAATGCAAACCCACAAACATGGAGTGAATGTGATGTGCAAAGCAAAGATATCTAATTCAATGACCATCGATATAACTACTATGTATATGTATACGGTATTTTATAGAATAAGTACGTATGTACGTATTGTAATGTTTTAACGCACTCCGTGATCCTAGGTAGGGGTTTTATGAATAAAAGAACACTTTTACACAATTTCTTTTGATAATTTTTTGAAATTGCATTTATTTTAAATTAAAGAACACTTTTCGATAATTTCTCTTGATAATTTTTTGAAATTGCATTTATTTTAAATTAAAGAACACTTTTCGATAATTTCTCTTGATAATTTTTTGAAATTGCATTTATTTCAAATTAAAGAACACTTTTCGATAATTTCTCTTGATAATTTTTTAAATTGAATTTATTTTAAATTAAAGAACACTTTTCGATAATTTCTCTTCATAATTTTTTGAAATTGCATTTATTTCAAATTAAAGAACACTTTTCGATAATTTCTCTTGATAATTTTTTAAATTAAAGAACACTTTTAGATAATTTCTCTTGATAATTTTTTAAATTGAATTTATTTTAAATTAAATTTATTTTAAATTAAAGAACACTTTTCGATAATTTCTCTTGATAATTTTTCTAATTGAATTTTTTGTTCACACTCAACGAGGCGACCACTAGACGGGTGAAAAAACGACTGCCCGAGGTTCGGGCTAGCTGCCCTCAGGTGCCCATGAAAGCTTCTTTTTTCTTTTTATTACTTACCCACGACGTGAGAAATCGTACGTGTGAATGTACAAAAAGTTTAGGCACAGTGCATATGCATGTAATCTGATATGCACTTGTGTCTTGAAACAGTAATATTTTTAGGTGATGAGAATGATTAGGTGTATGTATGTACATAGTACTGCATGTGGGTAAGTATACATGCCGTGTGAACGGAATGTACGACTGATAACAAAATGCAATTTATGCTAAATTGCATTTTGTTGCAGTACGTAAATGCATTTTTAAATGCAAATGAAATTTAAATTGAATTGAAAATAAAATATTTTTGAATTTTCAGGGTCAATTTGTAGTACGCCAATATATTGCTTATGGCAAGATATTGGCGTATTTGCTTTATGGTTGTGGTTCGGGTCAATGGGCACCCTGGTCACAACATCCCTCCCCCCTGGGGAAAAGAAAGTTTTATTCTTTCGAGAAGAAAACTTTCTTTCTCTAATAGTAGTAGATTTTTCACGCTATTCTAAATAGTACTTTTATAAGTAACTAGGAATGTATACCTATTTAGATGCAAAATTATGATAACTTTATAATAGGTAAAACATTTAAAAAAAAATTATTTTGATATAATTAGAATTTGATAGGAATATTTTTCGGATTTTCTCATTACACATGTTACATGTATGTATGTATGTATGTATGTTACATTTATACTTTCAAAGCTAGTTAAAAGGAAATGAATATTACAAAGTTTATAAATTTACATATGATTGGTAGTAGAGGTATTTACATTTATTGTATTTCTTTATTATTTATATAAATCTTTATTACTTCATTATGTCTCGATATTTTTATTTATTATATAACTAATTGGTAAAAGGATGTGTTTTATATGTTTTTATTTTCTTAGAAGGAAGAATAAAAGTTTAAAATTCTATGTACAAAAAAGGCTGGTTATGTATGCAAATGTACATTTTCATAATTTTTCTAGTCCTTTTATTTATTTAGTAATAATAATAATAATTTGTAGAATGTTGAAAAAACATGTCTTTCATAGATATCTTTACTACAAATTAACCACAACATTGGCTTTTTTCTTTTTTTATCATATTTTGTCTCTTCTAAACTAGTATAAAAGAAATATATAATGCTAACGATATACTTACATGTTTGGTAATTTTTTTTTTTTTTAATTATATCTACAATTATCATATTTTGATTTATATTTATTGATTCATTTCTAGCAAAAGTAAAAAAATTTAATCGTTATTATATATATTTTTCCTTTTAAATTTCAGTTATACTTATAAAATTATTTTTTATTTTTTATCGAAAAATATTTATTTTTTATTAAGTATTTTTACAAAACAAAAAAAATGATTTGGCATTTGCCTTTATATATATATATTTTTTTTCTTGTCTTTAGAGTATTTTAAATACCTACTTCACAATTTCTTTTTTTTCTTTTCGTTCTTCAAATTTTGTTTAGAAGTTTTTTTTTTCTTCTCTTTTTCATTTTTGGGAGATATAGGTATTGAAAATATAAAGGAAAGGTTAATGTGTCAGTTTTTGTTCGTTATAGTTTCGGTATCTTGTACTGTTTGATTGGAAGCATGAGTCCACGGGATATATGCTAATACGCAGTACATATATTTAAATGTATTAGAATTAGTTGGGGGAACTATCTGTAGTTCTTCTGTTGGGAGCAGGGGTTATGATGAAGTTAGACCTTCTTGGTGCCGCGGTGGGCACATCTGCAAGTATATGTTTCGGTTCAAGTGGTATATTTTTACCTATGTCGGTTTTTGATTTGTGTTTCATGTACATGTAGATAAATAGGATAGTCATCACTAATGCTAATGTCAAATATGATAGAGCATAGTGGTGAATGTGGTGATTGTTTATAGGATTTAGAGGATTTGATTCTTGTTCTTTTTGAAGATGAATGGATTTTAAAATTTCATCGATGTCCATGTTGTTTGTGATATTTAAAGGATTTGCTCTTCTGTACGTTTCCAAAGAGGGAAAAGTCATATTTTCGATTATGTTGGAAATGTTTGTTGTTGGGATGAAATGGGAGTTAAATTTTGATATTTTTACGCTATGTCCGTGCAAGATGAATTCTTTGCTACGGACATAACAACCTGGGTAGATAAATATTGTTCCTGTTCCCTGCAGGGTTTTTCAACTAATTGAGTCTTCACAAACGATATCTATATGGAAAGGTTTTTTAAGGGAGAAAAGCCATGCATTTTGCTGCGATAATTGTGTCATGTAGTAGTTTTGTTTTAAAGTCAAAATTTTACATTTTGGTGTAATAGGTTCCTTTTTTATTAAATTGATTTCACATTGATTTACTCTATTATTTGTATTTAGGAGGGGTGATGAAATTTTACAATAAAAGTGTGTATGGTCTAACGTTGCGCAATTGTGGATTTCCTGTAGTGTTAATTCGATGTAGTGATCACGATTGTAGTCAATTAATATATATTCCTTTAATGGTTCAATATATATGAATGAACCGTTTAGGATTGTCGGTAATGGCGTTGCTTTGAATATTTGGTAAGGTTCTTTAAAGGGGAGTGGAACTCGGAGTTCTATGATTATTTTGTTGTTGAAAACATTTGCAGATATTGTGCCTAATTTGTAGATCTGTGATAATAAATTGTCTCTGGAATTTATGGGCATCATCATTGAATTTGGTAATTTTTGCCTAATCTTTGATAAAATATCTTCAATTTTATTAGGTGATATTAGTGCAGGGTGAAATTTTCCATGCTTGGAATCAATTAATTCTGACTGTGTATTTTGATATCTGAATGACATTAATGAAAGAAGTGAGACGAGTGATTCTAATTCAATGGATATTTGATTATCCAGTGTTCTATTTTCCATTAGCGATGTAGATATTTGAATCGAAATTAGTTTTTTATGCATATTCAGGAATTCCTTTTCAATTGCGGCCTTGGTTTTATGGAATATTTGGGCTGTTGCTTCTATTATCGCGGTTTGGGTTTTGAGGTTGTGAATTTGTTCATCATACAACTTGGCATCATCTTCATCTAATGTGCCGAAAAGAGCTTTGGAAATGGAGCCTATAGCATTGAATAAAGCTCTTTGTTTTCTACTTTGAGTTACTAGGAGCATATTTTTGTATTCTATATTTGCTATAATAAGGTTTATCTGTAGTAACGTACCGTTACAAGTGTGCGCCATTGCTGAATTTCGGTCCAGTTTCCGACAAGTAGCTGTAATTTGTTGCGTGATGAATTTAATGTTCCTGAACTCCGATTTGAAGTTTTCTAAATCGTAATAGGTTACGATTTTCCATTCGTTTGTGTAGAAATTGGCTCTGCCGATTTCCTCGAAATAGATGCCTGCGCTGGCATTTATTTGATTTATTTTTATCCCCGAGCCTGAGATGAATGGGATGCAGATTAGGAAAAATGCCGTTTGCATCATTGTGAGGACCTGGAAGATGATATTGTTTATTCATTTGCGGTGATTTTGTAGTAGATGAGATTTTGTATTAGTCCGAGAAAAGTTTTAAGTCATTGTTATGGACTCTTATTTTTATTATTTATTTTCACCGTAGAGTTCTCGGGAGAATTGATTTCTACAGTCACATATGAACCTGTCCAGAGTGTTAGAATTTGTTATCTCTTGCGTTTTATTAAGACTTTGTCCCCAATATTGAAGGATTTTGGAGCTGTGCTTTTGTCATATTGGAGTTTTGATTTCTCTTTGTTGGCCATGGCTATGTCTTTCGCAATTTTATAGCTGTGTTGTAGATGTGCCTTTAACTCGTTTGCATAATTATCGTAATTATAGCAAACGGTCGGAGATGATTTTAGGTTATTTGGGATTTCGGCTGGAGTTCGCGGGGAGTTTAATTTGTACTCGAGTGAGGTGTGGTATTGTAGACAAACATGGCATATGGGATCCATGTATCCCAGTCTTGAGGATCTTTCGCTACATAAGATCTGAGGTATTCTACTAAAGTTCTATGACTTCTCTCCAATGCACCATTTGTTTGAGGGTGATATGGAGTAGTTTTGAGCTTTTTGATCTTTAGCAGTTTAGATACCTCGGCGAGGTTATGAGGTTAGATCCCTGATCTGTTAGGATACTTTCTGGAATGCCATGTCGACAAACTATTGTTGCCGTGAAGGCTTCCGCTAATGTCTTAGATTCAGTGTTGACTATGGGAATAGCCTCAGAGAATTTGGAAAGGTCGTCTTGAAATGTAAGGATGTATTTATTTCCAGAATGGGAAATTGGGAGAGGTCCTACAACATCTAGGTACACTCTTTCAAAAGGTTTTGAGCTTATGCTTGAGATTTTCGTCGGAATCTTAGGATTTCTGGATACTTTGTTTACTTGACAAAGTTTACATTTCCTTACATATCTTACAACATCGTCTGACATGCCAGGCCAATAGAATTGTTTTTTAATTCGCTTAATTGTACGGGAGACACCTTGATGGCCTCCCGTTGGTAGAGAATGGAAATCTTTTAGAACTTGTTCAATTTCACTGCTGTTGGATATATACTTTATGGAATCTTGATGAAGTTTTATATTTATTTTTTGGTTAACGAAGACCTTGGTAAAACTGTTTTTAATAGTTGATAAATTTTGCTTGTCTAATACTGAGAAGGAGATATTTATTTGACTTAACTGATTTGCTTCTGTTTTTGAGCAGATCTCAGTTAAAATCTTTTCAATGTCTAATCTATCTCTTTGAGATCGGCAAGGTAGATTGACTTTTGAAATAATTACTGTGGAGTCTTTCTTCTTAAAGAAGTTCAGTTCGTTTTCTAGTAGAGGTGGTTTGTCTAAAAGTTTTAGTTTAGATTTTAAAACTCTTTCAAGTTCTGTATCTTGCATTGGCAAGATGAAAATTTTGGGGTTAGAATTTTTAGTTAAAAGTAATGGGAAATTAGTCTCAGTTATTATCACTGAGGAACTGTTTACCACTGATAAATCTGGATTTGTAGTAGTAATATTTGGATTGGGTGTATCTAAATTCACCTGAGCTTTGGCTTGGTTCCTGGTTACCACATTTACATAGGTGTTGGGTTCCGTTGATTTTACGGAATTTTCTGGGATAGCCCTGCTGAGAGCGTCTGCATTTGTGTTAAGCTTTCCAGGTTTATGGACTATTTTATAGTTATATTCCTCAAGACGTATTCTCCATCTCATTAGTCTTGAGGAATGATCCTTTAGATTCATTAGCCATACTAATGGTTTATGGTCAGTTATGATGGTAAACTGTCTACCATAAACGTATGGCCTGAATTGCTCAACTGCGAAAACAATTGCCAAAAGCTCTTTTCGATTGTTGAGTAACGAGTCTCTGCACCATTGAGAACTCGACTCACATAGGCGAATGGATGATCTTCTTGCTCATTTACTTGGGAAAGTACTGCTCCGATGGCGTAGTCGCTGGCATCGGAGGTGACAAAAAATTCTTTGCCGAAATCCGGATAGGATAAAATTGGTGCTGATATTAATTTGTTTCTTAATTCGCAAAATGCTTCATCGCAGATTGCATCGAACTTGAAAGGTGTGTCCTTCTTCAGAAGGTTAGTAAGAGGTTTCCGGATTTTAGAAAAATTGGGAAAAAAGCGGCGATAATAGCCGACGAAACCAAGGAAGGCTTTAATGTCTTTTTCCTTCTTGGGTCTAGGATAAGATTGAACTGATTTAATTTTTTCCGGATCTGGCTTGACTCCATTTTCAGTAATGATGTGCCCTAGATACATTATTTCTTTTCTTAAGAAATGGCACTTGTCGGGTTGTAGTTTTAAATTGAAATCCCGAAGGGGGCTAAATACATTTGCGAGCCTAATATTGTGGTCTTTAAGATTGTATCCATGGACTACAATATCGTCCATGTATACGAAACAGTAAATGGCTTGGAGTCTGGAAAGGACATTATTCATGGCACGTTGGAAGGTTGCGGTTGCACCTTTTAATCCAAATGGCATACAGTTAAACTCGTAATGACCATAAGGAGTGCTAAACGCAGTTTTTGCTCTATCCTTCCCGTCCATGCGAATTTGGTGGAATCCGCTGGCGAGGTCTAGCGTTGTGAAATATTTTGACTTACCCAATTGATCTAATATGTCTGTAATATTAGGTAATGGGTAAGCGTCGCCAATAGTAATGCCATTTACTCGACGGAAATCTACAACGACGCGCCAATTTTTGTTCCCATGCTCATCCGGCTTTTTGGGAACTAGAAGCAGGGGTGAATTCCACGGACTATTTGAAGGGCTTATTATCTCTGAATCCAACATTTCATTTATTTGCCGAGTAATTTCTTTCCGGCTTGTTTCTGGAGGTCTGTACGGTTTAGTATATATGTGAGGTTTGTTTGGGACTGTTTCGATTTTGTAATCGGTTGCATTTGTAAATGTTAGGAAATCCCCTTCTAAGTAGAAGAGATCGTTGAAATCCTTACAAATTTTCCGAATACTCTCGGCTTCTTCCAAATTACAGTGATCCAATTTAATCAGGTTCTGCAGTTTTTTTATTCTGCCCCTAATTGGAATCCGTAGAGATGCAATCGAAGTCATTAAGGTCATGGCATTCTAGGTTCATGTCATGAATTGCCAGTTCGACGTCCTGCTCATTCGTGTTGAGAACTAGAACTTTTGCCATTCCTTGTGATGGGTTGACTATGGTATTACCTATGAACAACCCTGGCTTTACCTCTTTTTTAAAATATACCGATTCCGTAGTTGACAAAGTTGGAATTTGAATTATGGATTCAGAGCGAGCGGGAATTGTAATAAGTTTATTATGTAATTCATCCGATTCATTTCGGTTTTATTGGATTGTAAAATATATTCCGGATTCCAATTATTCTGTATTAGTTTTAAAAAAAAAATTTCAAATAAAATTGATGATGTTTGAAAATAACTATTTTTCACTTTTGTATACATATATATTCACATACATATATGAAAATATATAGAGAAAAGGAAATCAGATATTGTAAATAGTTTTGCTAAGAAAACTAACTTGGAAACTACACTTTGTAAATCCACTAGTTCAAAGAAAAATTGAGGAATAGTAATGGGAATTATTTGTGGTTTCATATGATATAATTTTAACAACTTATATTCAATTCGATCTACGAAAAACGTTAGATTTTATACTTTCTTTATCATCGTTATTATATTATTATTATTTTTGCTAGGTTGATAGCTAAAAGAGTCTTTACCGAACGATAACATTTATATGTGAACTAAATTTTTATTGGTTCTATTGAGTTAATTATTAATAATAAAAAAAAAATTAATTTAAAATACAAGAAGAGGAGAAGGGAAAAATGCTTTTCATTGTACCTTTGACTTATTCCACAATTTAATATAAGACGATCGGTTCCCAGCTTTTTGTAATTTCCTTGTCGTTGTGAGTATAGTTGTTTCTTCTGGTTGATCCTGATGATACTACGCCGAGCAGTCCATCGAGCGATTCCTTTCAGTTGAAAGTGTTGCTGGTGATGATGGATAAAATTTGTAGATTTTGTTGATGTTTGCGGCGTTTTAGTTGACGTATTGTTATGGTCTTCTTTCCTTCCTTCTTTATGAAACGTCTTGTTGAGGCAGGGATGAAGCCTCACTAAGGGTCCACCGGTGGAGTACTATGGCACTCTAAACAATCAAAAATATTATTCCTCTAAGTATCCTGTATTAAGGATACCCGGGCTTATTATTTTTTTTTTATTATTTTATTGCAGATGTTTAATTTATTATTTTTATTTGTTTGTTCCTATTAGTTTTATTTTACAATTTCTATTTGGCTATTATTTTTTTTTGTTTTATTTGGTTCAAATATTCAAATTAGATTATTATTTTATTTTGTTTGTTTTCGGCACTGATTGGGGTATACCGCTGCCACCAATTGTAATGTTTTAACGCACTCCGTGCTCCTAGGGAGAGAGCGCGCGTAGGGGTTTTATGAATAAAAGAACACTTTTACACAATTTCTTTTGATAATTTTTGGAAATTGCATTTATTTTAAATTAAAGAACACTTTTCGATAATTTCTCTTGATAATTTTTTGAAATTGCATTTATTTTAAATTAAAGAACACTTTTCGATAATTTCTCTTGATAATTTTTTGAAATTGCATTTATTTCAAATTAAAGAACACTTTTCGATAATTTCTCTTGATAATTTTTTAAATTGAATTTATTTTAAATTAAAGAACACTTTTCGATAATTTCTCTTGATAATTTTTTGAAATTGCATTTATTTCAAATTAAAGAACACTTTTCGATAATTTCTCTTGATAATTTTTTTTAATTGAATTTATTTTAAATTAAAGAACACTTTTCGATAATTTCTCTTGATAATTTTTTAAATTGAATTTATTTTAAATTAAAGAACACTTTTCGATAATTTCTCTTGATAATTTTTCTAATTGAATTTTTTGTTCACACTCAACGAGGCGACCACTAGACGGGTGAAAAAACGACTCCCCGAGGTTCGGGCTAGCTGCCCTCAGGTGCCCATGAAAGCTTCTTTTTTCTTTTTATTACTTTCCCACGACGTGAGAAATCGTACGTGTGAATGTACAAAAAGTTTAGGCACAGTGCATATGCATGTAATCTGATATGCACTTGTGTCTTGAAACGGTAATATTTTTAGGTGATGAGAATGATTATGTGTATGTATGTACATAGTACTGCATGTGGGTAAGTATACATGCCGTGTGAACGGAATGTACGACTGATAACAAAATGCAATTTATGTTAAATTGCATTTTGTTGCAGTACGTAAATGCATTTTTAAATGCAAATGAAATTTAAATTGAATTGAAAATAAAATATTTTTGAATTTTCAGGGTCAATTTGTAGTACGCCAATAAATAAATACAGATATTGGCGAATTTGCTTTATGGTTGTGGTTCGGGTCAATGGGCACCCGGGTCACAACAGTATTGCCTATGAGCATTACTGTATTCAAATATTCAATATAATACTTAATATGTATAAATAAATGAAGAAGAATTTTTAAAGCTTTTCATTATTTTTTGATTTCGAGACCACGAATGTACATATGTATGTATATTTTTTATAATAATAATTGTAGCTTGCGTATGCAGAGTGCTAATTTTAATTCTCTAAAATATGCTATTTGTATATTTACTATAAATTACCAAAAATCTGCCGGAATTTCGACGGAGTTTTTTTTCGAATTTTCCTCCTGGTGCGGGGTTTAATTCCTAAAGTATATTATTAATATATTTCGACACTAAAGAGATTCATGCGAAAATATTACCTCTCGGGCACGATGTAGGCGAGAATTATTGATGCCAATTTCTTTCGGGAACTACCTTCCATGCGCGTCACTTTACTCAAGAAGTAAGACAAATCGATTGTCTTCTTCTTCTTTGTCACCACCGTCAGAATGTCACTCCGAGCTCGAGGAAACGCACTTCTCTCGGTCGGGGTGCGTTTTAATTTTCCGCTCGTCGCGGCCGGCTTACACGCTTGCTTCAGTATTTTGTGTAGCATATTGCTATATGCAATATGCTACGACCATAACAATATCATTACATAATATAACTTTATGTTTTGCAGTTTGCAACCCACACACACGCCTCCATTATAACCACGCGTGACGAGCTAAACAATCGTGCTAGTACTAAAACCTCGATAGGTAAGCTTTAATAGAATAAATTTTTAATAGAAAATTTGTGACTATGTAATTAGTTTTGTGATAATTTCAAAAATTAAATTTAAATTAAATTTTTTCACAATTTTTGGGATTTGTTATTCCTCATTTCATTTGTCTGGTAACAGTTTTTATATACGCATATTCGAAAATTCTAATTTCCTTTATTTTAAAAAGTATTTTATTTGTAAAAATTATCACAATTATTATTACCTACTGTTTTAAATTGATGATAACTTACCCAGCTCGCTTTGATTTCATATGTGAAGAGAATTAAGTTCTATTCCAACGCAAATTATTATAATCTGATTTGTTTTGATTTAGCTTAACGTACTTTACAAATATTTCAAATCGTAATCACATTCTCCGTTTTTTCCAGAAAAGTATGTTCGAGATATAACAAAACCAGACGTCTGCTGTATAAATCGGTAAGAATATTTATTATTGTACCTATCGACTGGTGAAGAGCATAAGCATAAATATAGAACTTACGTAAACTCTGTTGGTATTTATCGAACTTTCGTAAAAGTCTACAAATCGGTGTCAATTAGAGAATATGTATATGGAATATTCCTAATAAAATAAACGGACCAAAACTCTCGAGAAATATTTGTTCTATATTTATACTTATTGAAAAGTGATAGACATTGAATCTAGCACTAACTAAATAACAAGGCACAAGCAAATATGTACGTGTATATTGAACTGATATATGAAAGTTGTCTTTTATAATAAAGGGTTTTCCAATAAGAGGTGATATTTGAATTAGCCCGCTATTTCGGTAGATGTCACTTTTGGAGCTGTCATTTTTTGACATTTGACAAGTAGAAACTACGTCATTAATAAAAATGGAACGATACACGATTCAACAACGCATTGAAATTATTAAAATTCACTATAAAAATGGTGAAAATGTGGCAGAGACGGTTCGTAAAACTCGAACATTTTTGGGTCGTCGTGAAGCACCTTGTCGGACCGCAATACAGAAATTGGTAGAAAAACCCGTGCACGTCGCTCAAGAACATCCGAGAATATTGCTGCTGTAGCCGAAAGTGTTGAAGAAAACCCAGGTTTGTCCATTCCTCGTCGTTCTTTGGAATTAGGCATTCCACAAACGTCATTACACCGTATTTTGCATAAAGATTTGGGTTTTAAGGCTTATAAAGTTCAATTAACACAAGAACTTAAGCCGGCCGATCATCAACAACGTCGAGTCTTTGCTGATTGGGTCCTTGAAATGCATGAAAATGATCCGGAATTCCATCGAAAACTCATCTTGAAGTGATGAGGCCCATTTCCACCTCGATGGCTTCGTCAACAAGCAAAATTGTCCCATCTGGGGCTCGGAAAACCCAAGAGTTATTGTTGAAAAGCCTCTCTATCCTCAACGTGTGACTGTTTGGTGCGGTTTATGGTCCCGCGGGGTCATTGAACCTTACTCTTTCGAAAATGAGTTCGGTGAATGGATTGCGCTATCGACAGATGATTAATGATTTTTTATGGTCGGAATTGGATGGTATTGATCTGGACAATGTTACAAGCAACGAAACCATTGATCTTTTACGGGAAAAGTCTCCGGACCGTGTTATCTCTCGAAGAGGTGATCACAATTGGCCACCGAGATCTTGTGACTTAACACCTTGCGACTTCTTCCTTTGGGGCCACGTGAAAGAGAAGGTCTACGCCAACAGCCCAGCGTCGACCTCAAAGATGGAATTCGTGAGGCTATCGAGGACATAGGGCAGCCACTTTGCGATTTGGTTATGGAAAATTTCATGAAAAGGATATGGTCCTGTAGGCGTGGTCGTGGTGGTCATTTGGCTGATGTTATTTTCCATTATTAACGGCATACCTTCCTCTTTATAATGAAATAAAGATCATTTATCTCAAAAAATGTCATTTTGTTTGAATATCAAAATAACACCTCTTATTGTTGGTTAGAAGGACTGGAACGAAAAGAATTGTTTCCAAAAAGTAGTATAACAATAAGAGCACAGCCATTTTTTTGTGATATACAAGTTTCTCAGAAGCCACAAGTATTCTGTGGAACAATAAAAGTTCGAATGGTTCAGTACTGGAAAATCACCACAAGCAAAATTGCGGAAGGAGAAAGCGCGAATTTATAAAGAAAATAAAACTAAATCTAAGCTAAGTACCGCGAAAGAGATAGGAGTGTCGGTTAGAAAAGTTTAGTGTTAAAGATCTTCTGCCTTTAGAGGATAAGACAAAATCGGGTCGCCCAACAGGTCCAGTTAACAAAAACAAAATAAATGGGGTCAAGTGTCTTGAGGGAAATTGATCTGAACAAATCATCATCGATACGCGATATCGCTCGAAAATTGAAAACGAGTCACACAATGGTTCAACGTGTGAAGAAAAGAAACAAGCTGAAGACGTATAAAAAGCAAAAATCGTCAAAAAGAAGCAAGGAACAATTGAAGAAAGCAATTTTGCGAGCTCGAAAATTCTACAATGGAATTTAAAAAAAAACCTGACAGCGGTCTTGTTTTGGATGACGAATCATATTTTAATACGGATTTTCGACACTACCAAGCTTCCAATTTTATACCGTCAAAGCTGGTACAGTGGTTCCTGATGCAGAAAAGTCAATTATAACGGAAAAATTTGGACCAAAAATTATGGTTTGGCAAGCCATTTGACAATGTTGCCTCACGAGCAGGCTGTTCTTTACAAAAGGGGCAACCGATGCAAAAACTTATGTCAATAATTGCTTGAAAAATAGGTTATGTAGCCGTCCTTACGACGACGTACCCAGAAATACTACAAGGGTTGTAATTAAAGCCCGTTGCCGTTAATTATACTGACTATTTATTATTATCACTTCAATTACAAATTATTATTATAAAAAAATAACATTAATTCACAATTTGCTTTTTAATTATATTAAGTACTGCTCTTATGATCTTGAGCCGGAGACAAGACTTGTTCGTATCGCTTTTTAAACACAAGTGAGTGGCGATGACAGAAGTGAGCTTTTTTTTGACACGTTGATAAATGAGGTACAAATAGTAATTGACACAACTTTATAGAGTGCGTTCATAAAACGGAGTTTAACCTATGTACATGTAGTGTCAGTAGTGCCACTACAGTTACTACCATTATTAAGACAGCATAGACGCTCTATATTATTTTGGCCTGATTTAGATAGCTGTCATTATGCAAAGCACACCGTAGAGTGGTTCAATAAGAACAATATCGATTTTATACCAAAAGAAGTAAACCCACCAAATGTACCTGAGCTTCGACCAATCGAACGGTATTGGGCCCTAATGAAGAATAAGTTACGAAAAGAAGCTAAAGTAACGAAAACCATGGAAGATTTAAACAAGGAGTGTTTTAAACAGTCAAAATTGGTGACTAAAGAGATTATTATGAACTTGATGGCACGTATTCATGAAAAAGTTAAGGAATTCTCTAAAAATGTGTTCCAGTAAATTTTAAAAACAATATAAACTATTGAACTTTAAAATTAAATTATAAAATTTCTTAAAAATTGACGGAGCTTTTTTTAGTTTATGTGACGACAAGACTTTTCGTTCCAGTCCTTATAGAAACGAATAGAATAGATAACTCATTATTTATTTTCAACTCCGCCCACAGAACCTCGTCCTAAGGCGGTGGGTATCTCGATTTTACAAGATTTACATTGGCAGATTATGAATTTTATAGAAGAATACAGTTGTGTGAAGAGCGGCATTGCTATAGACTCTGAGAAGGGTGAACATTAATATAAAATATCTAAGATACCCTTGCATAAAATAATACAGTGTTCGATGTCGGACAGAAAAAATGATTATAACCAATTTTATTGGATTTCGTATTCTGAAGAAGTTTTTAGTGCAATAAAAATGTCTTGGACCGATTGTTTTCAAAGTATACCTAAAAACCCAAAATTTTTATATGGCAACACCAAGAAGAAGTTGCCCGATTTAGTCCATTTTTAAAATTTTATTTGCTAGTACAATGAAAACACCATGTACCAAATTTCAGCTCTCTACGTCGACGCGTTCTAAGGCAGTGTCAAAATATATAGTGGAAAACTAAATTTTTGTGTGGCAACCCCACGAAGTGGTTGCCCGATTTGTGCCATTTTCGAACTTATTTTTGCTTTTTTTTTAAATCTCTACAAAATTTCAGCTCTCTAAATATACGCGTTCTCGAGTTATCGTGCGCACAGACGGACGGAGGTGTTACAAATGGAATGACAAACTTAGTATACCCTATAGATTTCATCTAGGGTATAAAAAATATCTTGCATAAATTTATACAGTGTTCGATGCCATGCATGTGCTCTGAATATACTTATATACTTTGCGGATAATCAGATCAGAGCAACTATAAAATATTACATAAACATAAACATTTATTTATTTGAGTACCCCTGCCAAAGGCACGCATAGCGCTGGGCACATCTTAGAAAGTTACATAGTAGATTAACATATTAGCAAAACAAATAATAAAATAATGCGAATAACATTAGACTTAATATATAGTACAGTATAAAATATAGAAATTAAGAATATAACAATATAGAAGTAGTAGCTTAATGTACAGCATAGTCCAGTGCAAAGTGCATCCGGCAATTAGACCTGCCTAGCATAAAAAATAAAATAAGACAAGGTAATCCAATCCTGGGACCGGAGGATGTGAGGCAACTGAAGTATAAATTAAGGAAAACTGGAGACCATATTGACACAGCGATTATTGATAGGATAGAAGGCAGAAGGCCATTAGATAGCTGCTGTCAAAAAGTCCAGAGCTTCAGATTTAAATGAATTTAGTGAGGCACTGCGTCTAGCCTTATCAGACATACGGTTCCAATATACGGCTCCACTCAGGAACACAGTTTTCCCAGCAAGCTGCGTACGTACCCTGGGAAGGACAATTCTGTGATTGTTCAGGGTGCTCCAAGCGAAACGTCTAGTAATGTAGTTTGGTAGTAGACCGTGTCTGGCCTTGAATATCAACTTTAGGGTGTTAAATTCGTACATGTTAGCAAGTGGACAAGGAAGAAGCATCATAAGAAACTGTGGTGGAATATGTGAACCTCGTTTGAAACCAAAGACATATCTAGTGCAGGACTTGAATGCACGGATTAATTTAGACAGATTACCCGATGGAGATTGGGAAAAGGACTACATCAGCGTAGAAAAAAAGCGGTAGAATCAGAGCCGAGAGAGCCTTGTGCGGGTGAGCAGATCAATATGCTGGGAAGCAGCATAGAGCGAACGCAAACTATAGTATACCCTAGAAAAAATTTTGTTTATCTGAGGCTCCCAAGTGAGGCCTGAGTCCATGAGAAGGTCGAGATTTAAGATCGGCTTGGTTGAGAGTGTAACGGTATGGCCTAGAAGATGAATATTTGGAAGATCAAAAGATAAGTTAGTGATGTTTCTGAGACGAATTGAATAAACGATGGCCTGAGTCTTGGAGGGATTGAGGGACAGACTGTTGTTAGCAGACCACTCCGCAATCCCGGCCAGAGTTGAGTTAATAGTTTCCGCAGCCTCGCTAATATTGTCCCCGGGTGCACCAGAGTATATCTGGAGATCGTCTGCATATATGTGGAAACGCACTCTGTTCAGAACTGTACAGACATCGTCTATGAAGAGCGAAAACAAGATTGGGGCCAGCACCGCTCCCTGTGGCACTCCATCAGATACCGATCTCATCGCAGAGTAAGAGTCATTGCACTTTACCATGAATTGCCTTTGCATTAGATAGCATTTGATCAATGCACACGCTGATGTAGAGAACGCAAAACGTGTACGTAGCTTGTCAATCAGTAGAGTGTGTGGAACTGAATCGAAAGCCTTACTGTAGGCTAGCAACACATGAATGACGCAGTTACCTTTGTCGCAGAGATCACGGATGTCTGTGGCAACCTCCAGCAGAGCGGTGCTGGTTGAATGATGTCGCCTGAATCCAGATTGTCGGTCTGACATTAGATTGTTAGTGTCCACATGTGTAGAGATTTGATCCGCTATCAGTGTCTCAAGGACTTTCGAAATTGTTGGTAATATTGTAATCGGCCTCCATTCGGAGATATTAGCTGGGGAATTATTTTTGGGGATAGGAGTGATCAGACCCACTTTCCAGTGGTCTGGAAATAGCGATGAAGATTAAAATCTAATGAACTATAAGTCAGTTGGTTAACACTGATAACTAAACATAAAGCTATAAATATACGTTAGAGTCTCCTAATTACTTAATTAGTATATAATAAGTATATATATGACATATTTGTTGCTCCATGTGCCCTAGATATATGTAGTTATATACTTTGTAGGTAATCAGAACAGAACAGTTATTGTATGCAAAAATGAAATATGTATAAAATATAACAGACTATGAGACAGTCGGGGAACAACTGTATAACTAAAAATAAAATAAGTCCTGAAATAACATTTCGAGTATACTAACTAATTAATCAATTTTTAAATCATAATGTCGTCGGCTGAGCATGTCGGTCGACTTACTGCAGTCAAACCCGGGGGTTACACGAGATATTACAGCTTACATGCAAGCCTCCATTCCAACGCGATTTTATATTTGACAGCAGAACGGAGTTTGCTTGATGTCTTATCATCTTGCATGCAAGTTTATTAAAAAAATTTCATTGAGACGTAAAGTCTTGTATATGTCGGATATTTTAGCAATGAAGGATGTAGCTGAATCGGAAAAACAGAAGGAAAAAGGAAAAGGGAGGTGTTGTAAATGATGTAATCCAAATGATCCCAGAAAGTTTCATTTTCCCTGTATAAATTTATTACTTTAAAAAGCTTCAGTCTTAAATAATTTTTTCCACAATTTTGAAAACTGTATAATGTCAAATTACTATCAGCTCAGCTGCCATGATTGTTCATTCTGCAAGTTCGCTCTAGCATGGCAGTAGGGATTACACATGCAAGAAGTATGACAGAGCAAGTTGCATGCATGCTGTACTATCTCGTGTAACCCCCGGGTAAGATAAGTAACCTAGCGTGATAACGGTCTATATCACAGTCCCGAAAATAAAACTGAATTTAGGCTCTAAATTCAGTTCCGTTTTTTTTTTTTTTTTTTTTTTTTTTTTTTTTGTTTTTTTTTTTTTTTTTTTTTTTTTTTTTCTATATATAAACAGACGGCCCGAGATAGGTACCCTAGCGTCCTATCGCTCAATATAACAGTCGCCAGACAGAAATGAGTAAAAATTAATTTAAATCTTAACCCGTGTAAATTCAGTCATTGTATAAGTTTAAACGAGAAAAGTTTGTCTATATGACTAGCTGGTGATGTTTTGGGTCGCAAGCTGTTTGAATCTGCCAATCGAGCTGACCTGATCTGGCTTGGAAAAGAGGTCCAGAAACTCGCTCCAATTTGGTAGAGGCTGGTACCTCCGAAATATGTCCTGAATCTAGGCAGGACTAATCTGCAATATGTCATGACTACTCCAACAAGTCATCTTAAGTACAGATGTATTCTTACCATAATGTAGGCAAATAGATAGCTTTTCTTGTATAGAATTTTTATCCACCGTGTTTTGAGTATTTTATTTGCCGTATTTAAGCGTTTAATTTCTGGTGCTAGTTTGTCTTTTTGTTTTCCGTGAGCTATCTCAATATTTTTTTGCTAACATTTCAACTTACGTTAGAAATCTAAGTATCGCAGATGCTACATGTGGTTGTTCTTGATTAACCAAAAGAGACTTGAAATTTGGCAATTTGTTCTCCAGCTTTCATAGCATACAGAACAATTGAGATGGCTTTCTGAACATCGGAAAATATAAATCTTCAAATTAATATCTTTTGATTAAAATTTTTAGTATCTGTAGTACTATAATTGAGCATTGGCATCATTATCATTGGCACCGAATTTGTCCCACCATTGGCATTGGTGCCGACTTTGACAGAATGGCAGCGTCACGCTCTTTGTAGTGCTTCTGGAAAGAATTTCCCGTATTTTCCAGTATCGGCATTGATGCCTACTATGACTGGCAGCATCACGACCTTTGTAGCATTTCCGGAAGGAGTTTCCGGTATTTGCTTCAGCTTGATCTTGTATGAATTCCGCAGGGACTTCCACCTAGATTTTAGTTTTGCTTCTCAAAGGAAACATAAAGCCGTTATGGAATGGTATAAATTTTGTTACATGGTGACAGATGCGAAATTTATTTTACTACCAAAATAAATTTTCCCAATGGCAATAATATTGGCGCCGGATGGTACGATCTGCTGTATCCGCGAGCTGCTAGTTTTTGATGGTGGTTACGCATCTTACCAGCAGCACAAGCACCAGTTGGCATCACGCTGTACATTCCAAGTGGCTCGAGCTAGTCACCCTTTTAGTTGTCGACTTCCCGAAGTGACAAGTTCCACAGCCACTCTCACTTCACTTTTCGTATTGTCGTTGTCGAACGGTGTGACGTGACATTTTTCTTCGAAGCCTTATTATCGTAGTCACTTAAAGTGACAGATATCGTCAGGGTATGAATTGCATTTGTAGACAAAAGTGAGATTTGTCTTATATCGTGGTATTGTTGTTGTTTTTGAATGTGTTTAAAAGAAAAAAATTATAACTCCGATGTATTCTGCGTATTTCAGCACTTAAGCTATAAAAGGATGCTTCACCATAAAATCTAATGAACAACTTCAAAAGCCACCATAGAATTTAGCTTTTTCCGCTTGTATTTTCGTTTTCCTTAAACACATCTAACAATGCGTCACTGAAGAAAACCAAGTGAGTGAAATTGTCACTTAATATCACTTACATCGATATTTGTCTACTTAATACGACAACAGTAATACCTCCCAAAGTCGTATGTTTTCGACAAATGTCACTTTAAACGACCATCATAACACTACTTTTGTGTCGTAACGCCATTTTCAAAGTTCAGTTGTTATTTCTAGGTGCCGTGAGTACTTTTCACTTCAGTAGCTTTGGAATTTATTATAACAACGTACCGATCTATAGCCTGAAACACATTCACTGCAGTAACTTGGACTTTGCAGTAGCCGTTGCAGTAAAGTCGACTTCACTGCACATGTGTGCCACATTAACTGCAGCGCCTTCATTTTGACAGCCTATTTGACATTTTCTGAAGTTTGTTGCGGAGCAGTATAAAAATTTAAAAAAATTTTAATATAATAAAGTGTACATATAACATTTTTGTACCAAAATATGAACGAAATCGAATTCGTTATTGTTGTATGTGCTGCTTATTTAGCATACATAAAAATAATTGATTTTGCATTTTGGCACTATCTTTGAGTGAGGAGCTTCTGTTATCCGAAAGCATTATTAAGGAAATATTCTGTTCATCCAATTAATGCGAAACGGCCGCAACATTTTAACTATTTTTTGGAGTAAAATATGTTATGGAAGTATGTGAAGGCGACTTGACCAGGACGTTAAGTCCAAACTGCCAGCATGGGCTGACAGATCGCCTGATGACAACGATAGCACAGGGCGGCATGCTAGCACCTCGGCTAAGGGTGGCGGAGAGTGTGGGGGAGTTCCCGAAAATACCTGCCGCTGTCATCATCCATAATCAAAAAAATTTCATGCCTGCATACAAAAGAGCCGGCACACACTCGGTCCTGAAGGGACCCTTACGTCACTTACCTACTTACTGTGGAAGGCGCAGATGTTCTGCCTTCATGGCCTTGCCCCATCCTCCCTATGACTCTGCTCGGCACTATCTGCAAAGTCCCTTTGGCTGACCTGTGGAGAGATTAGAGCGGACCTATGCGACCTTCATGCGAGAGGGCTCCAGGAAAGCGAAAGGAGAAAATAAAAGCTCTTAGAACATCATTACGTTATAATAGTTCATTATTGTTACTCAAAATTTCCATTCCTATTAAATTTTTCTCTTACAATTCACTCCTACTTCATTATAATGTACCCTGTACAATATTATTCTTCGCTTACCTATCAGGCACAGTACTACCTATTATATTAAAATATAAAATCTAACTTAGACTTAAGATGTTATAGTAAAATGATAAAATATTTTGATGACCTACAATTATTTGTGGGAATATTATATTTGCGATATTATGTATGAGACGTTGAATCAAATCATGGAAATTTCAATTAAATTAAATTTTAATTTAATATCCCAATAAATAAAATCAACTTACTTCCCTTTAATTTTATGGTACATATAAAGTGATTATTGTACTCAGGATATGAAAAAGTATAATATAAAGATCTTATCAAGGCTATAATATTTCGGCCATAATTCAGTTAAATAGAATAAAATTTAAGCGTTTCCTCAAAGTAAGAATACAAAGAAGAAAATATTATAAAATTGGACAGTATTATATAATTAGAAAGTATGAGTCATATAATTCTTTAATTAACAGTATCCTTTAAGGGCAAACAATAAATTCAGAAGTTCAATGAGCCGAGATAGATAGGAAATTTTATACTAATGACAGTGAAATAAATAGAAATTGTGAAATCTTTCTGACCTAAGTTTCCAAAAATAGTTGTAAAACTGTCTAAAATTTGTAGACGAATTAAAGTTTATAGCTTTACATAAAAGAGGACTGATATACTATGCGAAAAATCCTAATATTGTTGTCAATTGTCAATATTTTGAGAATTTTCGATTTAGTTTTCACGGGTTACTTACTAGACCTGAATGAAAGTCGAGTAAATTAATTTTACTCTAGTCTAGAAAGATCATCGGAATATTGTAACAATATTTCACAGAAAGGTACAAGTAAGAATCATCATAAGGTAAAAGCAAACATATCATAATCGCGTGCTTGAAAGACTAGTGCGATTTAGACTAAACAGAGTGTTAATCGCCGCCATAAAATTCAAACTGATTCTATAACATCGATCGTTCCATTTATTATGAATTAGCTTCGTACCAACTATATACCGGACGAGAATGCCTAATTGGAATATGTCACAACCTGATCACGGACCTTGCGAAAAACTAATGCTCCCTAAATTCATATAAGCAAGTCGTATACTATTTATTTCAACATCCTTTAAGGTCTAAACAAAACAAAATGAAGTGTCCAGTACGCCCAAATAAAAACACAAACGCCCAAGGCACAATACTACACACGTCTACGGATCCTGGCTCATTGTCTGCTGCCTACTTACAATTCGCTGAGTAGATTTTTACAGGTTTTTATTTACTCGTCACTTAATGGTTTGAAACAACTACCATAGATCGCTATTAACTAAAGTATTTCGTGGTATTTACTTGACAAACTGACAAGTCACATTGCAATGTTCATATGTTAAAAGAAAAATCGTACACTTTCGGTATTACTCTTATACGACACATGCGATACTCAAAAACTTCAATCGATACACCGAATTATAGCAGACTTGAACTTATCAGATCAGTGAATATAGATATTTATAGTCACAAGACAAATTATATAACGAATGGATTGAAAAGAAAATAATTAATTCCTTATTTCATATGATTTGATTGTCAGTCTCAGGAAGGTTTTTTTTCCTTGTTTTTTTCTCACCAAAGAAAGAACACATTTTCAGTAAACATAAATCACGGGAAGTGTAAGAATCTGAAAATTGCTTTTATAACTTCAAAAAGAATTATTTCCTTATTGCTACTAAGAAAAAGCGAATCTAAGCTATACATTAACTAAAGGGTTTTTCCCTTGTTTCTTAAATTAAATATTCTGAATATAAAAATGTATTTTTTTTTTTTTTTTTAAGAGAAATGTGATTACCTAAACTATATCAGCTAATATGTACAGCATTCTTATTCAAAAAAAATATAGGATGATATATGCCATCAAATTTTATCTTCGATTATTATGTGACACTGAGAAGCTCCTACAAAATGTCTGAATGTGGCATCTACTTACATAATGGTTAAGTAGGAATCTTATGTAGATAACTCCATGTCAAATTTACCTCAAACATTTGCTTTTCATACGTCTCTCTTTTCGAGGTTTTTCCCGACGTACGCCACCCCAGATTCGAACTCCAACAGATCCCTTTTCTCACCTCACAAATGGGGCTCCGGAGGGAGACGCCAAGTTTTATGGGGTGCCGTTGGCGGATTAATCTTTGGTTACTGTGCGAATAAAGTACCAGGTGGGGATGTAAATTTATTAATAACTATAAGTATTCTTCGAACTTACGTGAGGATTTTGTTTTCTTCGTCGGATTGCGGCGAGAAATATTTGATTTTGCGGGATTTTAATTTTAACGACCTTACTTTCCTGCTAGCAAACTATGACAGACCGATATCGATGGTCTTCTTCTTCTTTCTGTCACTGAACATGACACCGAGCTTAAGGAAGCATTTCTTTCGGTCGGGGCGCGTTTTGGTTTCATGCTGTAGTCGACAACAAGCCGGGCATACACGCTTCAGTCCGTGGTGGCATATTGCTATATGCAATATGCTACGACCATAACAAATAAGACAATTATATACACAATTACCACGATTTTACCAAAAGAAAGGCGAAAACTCAATTTTTGAATATCACTCATTTTCTTCATTATAGTCCCATCCAGTTTTTTCACGCCCGTTTTTGTACGAAACCTTTATTGCATCTAAACAACCGGCGCTCGTAACATAAATGACTCCACCGCTAAAAAGTGCTCCGAGCTTGTAATATTTTTTATCTTGTAACCACACTATAAAAGCATTCTAATTGTTGGTAACGCGGACGTTAGTATTACTGGCCAGTGCGAAACCGACAATGCGTAAAACTCAAATGAAAATTATATTTGGTTGCTTTTCTAAAGTAACCCTCTGGTTAATCCGGCAGTCAACCTTAATAACATATCCAGTTTTACTAGCTATCATTGCATAATATAACACACACACGCCTCCATTATAAGCAACCGGATCATATATCACCCTACGCCATTAAATATATAAAAGTACCAAAATACGAAAAGCCAACTTACGTAACCATTCATAATTTATTTTTCTTTCCCACAATTTAAGCTTATTCGCAGAAAGCAGAAGTGACTTGAAATGTAATTAGATCTTCCATTTCCTTTCTCGCATAGATATTTTGTAGAGTAAGGTTTTTGGTATGCAAGTTTTAGAATAAGAATTCACATTTTAATTCAGTTCCATGTAAAACCTAAAAGTGTCCGGAATAAATCGTTGAAATTAAATTGATTTCGGTTGTTTTAATCTGACAAATATATATTTTTTTTTTGTTTCTTATCGAGAATAATTATAAAAGTCGCGTGACGACCTAAACAAACATGCTAGTACTAAAACCTCGATAGGTAAGCTTTAATAATTAAATTTTTTCAAAATTTTTGGGATTTTTATTCCTCATTTCATTTGTCTGGTAACAGTTTTTATATACGCATATTCGAAAATTCTAATTTCCTTTATTTTAAAAAGTATTTTATTTGTAAAAATTATCACAAGCTATTATTACCTACTGCTTTGATTTCATATGTGAAGAGAATTAAGTTCTATTCCAACGCAAATTATTATAATCTGATTTGTTTTGATTTAGCTTTAACGTACTTTACAAATATTTCAAATTGTAATCACATTCTCTGTTTTTTCCAGGAAAGTATGTTCGATATATAACAAACCGTGATTTTGGAAAAATCGTTTTTGTTTTTTACTTGCTGCGGTACGCGTGCTGAGCTCATCACCATTCACCAGGATGCGCAAATGCTATAATAAACACAAGTAAAAAAAAATTTCAAGGATTCAAGTTCTCCTTACAACTTGAAACGCGCTTTAAACTGGGAGAACGGATTACTCGAACATCTTTGCATGGATCGATTTAAAATTTGATAGTAATTTCAGAATTACATTCCCTATGGGAGTACGTAGCCGTTTTTTGATTACCTGTAACCTTTTTGTTTAATGAACAATTACTGCTTATTTTTTGGGCCAAAGATCGAGAAATTTCTTCTTTTTTTAAAATTTGATTAAAAAAAAACCCTACATAGTCCCATAGCTAATATGTAATGTATAGATTATAATTTTTTTGTCTTTTGTTTCAGGTGTTATACTTAACGAGAAAACTGTTCTCCCGTGAAGCTATTTGTAAAAGCAGCTTTTTCAAGATGGGCTCTGTCGCCGCATGAAAATTATAATAATTTTGTTTTTATACTGTAATATATGTTAAATAAACCATCCCAAAAGTTTCTTTTTTCATACTCCCAAAATAAATTATCAAAGTTAGGCCCTATTTTCTGCCGTTAAAATGGTTACCCCTCAATTCAAAATATCAATTTTGGCTGATGGGACAAACCAATGAAGGAGAAAGAAGAATTTTTAAGAACTTTTTATTTTTAACGATTCTAAATCAAATTCATAAATACAAGAGGAAAAAACGATCGCCTCGTCCGGGGTTTTAAACCGGGATCTTCCGCTTGCCGGGCGACTGCTCTTACCACTGAGCTAACGAGACAGATGATTTTCTCTCTTGCATTTATTAATTTGTAACTAGCCTACTAATCCACGTTTGCTTTCAGCTGACATTAACCAGTAACGATGAAAGCGCACAAATAAATTGTAAATTCAATTTTTAAGGAAGGTTCCGGTTCAAATCCCGGACAAGGCCACATAAATAAATTTTATATACCATAATTTTAGGATTTTAATAGTGTTAAAAATATTATTCTCCGTTGTATATCTTTTTTAGTAGAAAATACTCCGAATAACTCAGTGCGTCTAAATATTGTCGTCGCTATTCACTGAATAACCTGATAATTCTTTTGTTGTGGTTCTATCTATTTCTCTTAGAATTTCCAGTACAGTGATATTTCCAATCAACTGCAAATCTGTGGTTCTATGAATTTGTTTATGCGTTTTTTATATATACTTTTTTTAGGTTATGCTGGTTCCCGTGTGGCCGTTTCTACACTTTAAATCTACTAGTTAATATTTGTTGAATGATTTTTAGTTTTCATGTTTAGTAATGCTTCTTATTCATATGCAAAAAAATTTTTTTTATTTTTTTATAAATATATTATCGTATTCTCTGTATTGTATTCATTTTAAATATTAAGGTGTTTTAAGCATCTCAAGGTAAAAATGTTGAATTTTCTTCTTTATCGTATGTATTCTATGTATATGTTACGGATTTGCAGGTATAGTCGTATATTAGATAGTGATTCTCAATGTTTTTGATTGTATGCATCATGGGTATAGTCGTATATTAGATGGTGATTCTAAATTTTTTTTGATTGTATGCATCATGGGTTGTTGCTACTATTTGTATCATGTTGTGTTCTAGATCATTAGATAGTATGATGTTGTGCTCTTACATCCAAGGAGTCTCATATTTATAAAATTGGGTCATGTTTGCTTCTTCTTTTCTAGGGTAGGATTAAGTCAATAGGTAATGCTATATATGGTCGTCCCTAAAACGTATATGTAACAAAAAATATATATGTGTGTGTGCTTAATAATCCCTCAATTCAGAATTTAAAAAACTGTAAATAAATTGTATTATAAAAGGCGTAACTGGTCAAAAGGGTTTCACTTACCCCTCCTCAGTCTCTCTGAGTATCGTTGTTATGAGGTAATAGTACCATTTTGTGTTTATTCTCCTGGATCTATTTGCCTAGTACGACCTACCTTTGTAAATGATCGGAAAGTTACTGATATTATGGAAATTCTATGGTTCGTATCATTATGGTGTCTACGTAATATTTATGGTCAGTAGCACTAAAAGCTAATTCGTTCCGTTAGTCGAACTGAATGGCTATATGTAGAGTGCTCCAGTTAGGTATGCATAATACAACGGCCTATTATGATCCGTTAGATATATTGGCTGGCTCTCAATTGGTCACAGGTCATATACACACCCGGTGTGGTATCACATTGAGGCCCGCATCGTAAAACGACCGGCCCGGCGCGACACTTGTCACGTTATATGCGTGTGGGTCATGCATTTCGTATATTCTCGTCCTGTTTGTGTGATGTGAATCTTGTATCTTTCTATAAATATCATCTGGTTTGTTGCCGTATGAAGTCTATGTAGCAGTTATCGTAACTAATTATGCTGCTAACAGCAATCAGCAATGTCGTTCTGTATGTCGAACTGAAAAGCTGTGTAGTGCTCCTGATTGGTATGTATAATCCAGTTATAAATCTGACCAGTTACGTTTATTGGTTGGCTCTAAGTGGGTTATATGTCTCATACCTTTATGGTGTCGCATCGCTGCGAGTCGGCAATACCAACCGATCAACGCGATGCGACACATAGTCACGTCATATGTGTGTAGGTCACGCATTTTGTACTGGTATTGTATGTGGTAGTCTCGTAGGTGGGATGTGGATCCCTATAACCTCTCATATGTTACGTCTATGGTTAATGCGTACGTATCCGATATTGTCAACATCTACAACAGTCAATTTGTTCTGTTTGTCAAACTGAATGGCTGTAGAGTGCTTCTGTTTGGTATGCATAACACCGCGTTACATTATTGGCTGGCTCTAAATGGATTACATGTCACGCATATCCAATGTGTTGTATCTATCCCACCGAGATCGCATCGTAAAAGGACCGGCCCGGCGCGACACTTGTTACGTCACATGTGTGTGGGTCATGCTCTTAATTATATTGTGCCGTATATTTTCTTCTCTATGTGTTATGTAGATTATATACATATAATTATTCTATCATAAATAAGCATTATATACATTACATTATATAATATATGGTTTTATCTATCATATGGTTCGTTTTCGTATGAGATCTAAGTCTCTGCTTATGCCAGTAATTTCTAATCACTGAAAAACGTTCCTTATGCCTAAATGAAAACGCTTCATTGGGGTATGTATCTCCTCATGGCCTATCTGATCTGTTATATTTAATGGCTGGCATCACGTGAGTTCAGGGTCGTGTATATACAAAAAAGGTGCCATATCGGACCGAGTCCGCAACATAAATCGCCCCATCACATATCGCTCTTTCCCGGTGTGACACTTATTCATGTCTATGGCGTGTGGGTCGCGTATCATTAGTTGAGCCGAATTGTTGTGGTGTGCTTTAGTTAGGTAATCTTTTGTCTCATCTGACCCTTATGCATTAATTGACTGGCTCTAACGGGGTTGTAGGTACTATGATCTAAGGTGTTGTATATATATGGTTAGTGAGGCTTCTATGTTCTGTCTGTGACTGGAGTCAAAATAGTTCATAGTGATTCATATGGTTATCCCCAAAAAATTAGTTCTAAAAGATCCCGATCAGTTTATCCTTTCCTGGTTTATACACTATTATTGATGGGGGTTTGGAAAGGTATCTAATTAGGAAGTGAAAGGTACTCATATAAACGAGATATTAGATCATGGAGTTCAAAAATGTATATAGTACATACATACGATTTGTGACACTCATAAAAGTTATATTTATTATATATTGAATGTTATTATATTATATATTTCATTTTACTCCCACATATATGTGGTAACACTGAACGCGCTAACCACTTTACACAACCCTGTCTTTTATGACATTCGACAAGATGATAAAAGCTCAGAGGAGACGCCATTACGATGTAACTTATTAAAGAGTGAAGAAGTTTACGAAGAACCAGATTGATAATTATACTTACCTTTTTTTGCTTTAACTTATCTTTTGTAAATACTTTCATTTGTAGTATATTAATCAGTAAAGTCATAGTACGTCGTTTTCCAATGTAATGAATTTAATTCGTCTAAAATAAAATAGTGGCATCGTGAATTTTAACCACACAAATCATTTTATCACCAATCTCATTCGTTTTATTTGGAAATCCTACAATTGGGGGCTTAACCACTGCGAACGCGGAGAAAAGACTCGCAGCCAGAATAAAGAGTAAAAGCAGATCAAGAACAAAAAAGGTGAAAGGTCCAGTCTGAAAAAAAAAAGAAGAATTTCAGCGGAAAAAGCATTCAACAGTAAGAATAAAAGTGGTACAAAAAAAGAAATTTTTTGTAATAAGGTATGAAATTTCATTTTCCTAACCTATAAAATATATATTACATCAAAAATTATAAGAAAACGTGGTTCTATAAAAGCTTTCTACATTTTCGTCAGCGATAGTGCACGTATACAAAGCTCATTTTATATAACCAAAAAGTCTAAATAAATTGCATACGAACACATACATACACAGTAAAGAGTAGGACTGTAAATAAAGCGCAGCGCGATCGTAATCGTAGAACGATCAATAAATATCGATTTTTGAAATTTAAATATCGATTTTATTAAAGTAAACGCGATAATACAACAAAATAAACTTAAACGATTCAATAAAATTAAAATATTTAATAAATTAACAAAATAACTGTATTATTTCACAATAAAATAATTTCCATAATTTTAGAAATTTTATTTCGCTAATATATCGTGATAATAAGTAACAAACAACCGTAACAATATGACGGATATGAAAGCGAATACAACAGGTGAAAACAAGATAGCCGCAACGTCAAGCCAAGCCCCATCCTCCCATTGACTTTAGGTGGCACAATCGTCCAAAGTCCCTTTGTTGACCTGTAAAGAGATTACAGCGGACCTATACAACCTTCATGCTAGAGGGCGCCAGGATAGTGAAAGGAGAAATAACAAAAGCTTACATTTCCATTACGTTATAAATCAAACTTTATTCATTAATTTCTCCGTTGTTCGAACACGCTTTTCAGATGTTATAAGTTACTCTATATCGTGAATTTCAACCAAAGAAAAGTTCCGAATAACAAAATAAAGATAAAATGGAGCACGCTTCAATAATGTATCTCAATTCGTACGAGTTTAGCTGACTGGATGCAACGCGAATCCAGTCACGTAACTATTCTTTTTCAGATACGTTTCGGTCACATGGTTAAGATACATTTAACTACCAATATTGGTAATACATAGTGTAAGTGTCCTGCCGGTTAAATGTAATACTGGCACCCGTTAATCTAGTAGCCGTTATTGAATTCGGCGAGAAGGAGAAGAAATTTAGAGGAAGTATGCGAGTCGGTCGAGTCGAGGATAGACATACTAGCTAATTTGTATTTTTAAAACAATAAAACGTCAATTTCTAAAATATCCCGAGATTTCTTTTCATGACTGCGAGTAATCCTGACAACGCATTTTCAATTTTCTTAATTATCATAACAATTTCAGAAGTGGGATTGGATTCACGGTTAAAATTAACGGGGAGGCAGCATCGTGCGTTATAAATTTCCCTACGTGTGAGAGAATTAAAAAAAATAAAAAAAAAATCATTTCGTCAACGCTTACCAAGTTTAAATTTTCCGACGTTTGGAAATAATAATAAAAGATAAGACGTCATTGAAGAAAAGAAAACCCAAAACGATTTTTGTTATTTATAAAAAAATAAATATTCCTATAAGTCAAGAATAGAAAAAAATAACGAAAACAAACGTTGAGGACTAACTAGTTCATATAATCACTGTTGCATAAATTGAATTTTTGCGTGATAATAGTAAAATGCCGGCGGTAAATATTGATTTGCTGAAAGTGACAGAGTTGAAAGAAAAGCTCAGAGATTTAAATGCGCCAACGTCAGGTACAAAAGCGGAGCTTGTGGGCAGATTACGCGAATTGATGAATAGTGATACGGTCGAAATGGAAACTATTCCTGTAAACCAAGACGGTGAAATTAAGGAGTTGAGGGACCAGATAGGAAAACTCTCTGCGTTAATGCAGAAACTATCTAACGAGGTCATGCAAACTACGGTACCTAGAGGTACTGACGTTCCCGTCGCTACAACTCCCGTTCAACGAAACGAAACGCTGTTAAATACTGAACAAAAAAAGTATTCTTCAAGGCCAACGTCAACGTTTCAAAATAGACGTGATATTATGGATATTTTGCCCACGTTCAGTCCAACAAGTGAAGAATCGCTTACGTCGGTCCAATTTATAAAACGGATAAGCCAATTGCAAGACGCTTATGGTTGGGACGAAAAAGCACTCTTATTTGCAGTGCAAATGAGACTCCAAGGTCCAGCAAAAATGTGGATTGACAGCATAACGGAAATCTATACAACTTGGAACACATTTTCGAATGATTTTCTGAAAGTTTTTCCTACAATGTTCGATGAAGCCGATATTCATATCACTATGGTTAATTCCAAACGTAAAAACAACGAATATGTTGAAGATTATTTTTACAGAACGTTAGCACAGGGAACAAAAGGTTGTTTGGACAATAGCACAATCATAAAATATATTCGGCGCGGACTGAATCACATTGGCCTTCAAAACGCTATAGCAACTATGCAATTTTCTGACCCCAACGAGATGTTAGCGACGATTAAGCAATATTTTGAGAATAGTTATCCTCGACCGGAGGAACGCGCTCCTGTAACTCAGCAAGTACGAAGTAATTTCGAAAATATAAACAGCAACAAACCAAAGCTTAGAAATAATAGGACGGAGCCAATTTGCTTTAACTGCTCGGAACGAGGTCATTTGTCTATTAATTGCCGAAAACCGCAAAAGCGACCGCGTTGTTCGAGATGCCAAAAATCTGGTCACTCGAGAGAGGATTGTCCTGGCAACACACGTGATGCACCCAAAACAGTACGTCGTATGTCCAATCAAAGTAAACCGAAAACTGTTATTAAACAGGTAAAGGTAAATGGCGTTAGCACAACTGAACTGGTGGACAGTGGTAGCGATTGCTCACTTATTCAAGAATCATCCGCCGCTTTAATGAAAACTACAAAACTAAATAATCCATACAATTTAACAGGCTTTGGAGGTGCAGTCTCAAAAGTAGAAGAGAAAGTTTCTAGTGTCCTCGAGATGGATGGTCAAAATTACATTGTTGATTTACTCGTGGTTGGAGATCAAACTATTTCGAAACCTGTGTTATTAGGAACAGACGCCCTGTGTGGAAAAAAAACACGATTAATTATTGAATCGGGAGAATGCCGTATCGAAAGGAAAAGTTTGAAAATTAAAACCGGAAGGAATCATAACGGAAATGAGCTAGAATTGCTCGAACACACACTTCAATGATACCCCGAATGTCTCGCAGAAGATTTATCGCAGCTAGGCAGATGTCGATCAACGCATATGTCCATTAAGTTAATGCTTGCTATCGTCGAAACGCTTGAACGGTTCAAAATGTACTTACTTGGAAAACATTTCGAAATAGTGACTGATTGTGCAGCTATAACAACCACGAAGAGTACCAAACCGTTGGTCCCACGAATTGCTCGCTGGTTTTTGAAGCTACAAGAGTACGATTACACTCTTAGTCATCGATCTGCGGCACGAATGCCTCATGCCGACGCTTTAAGTAGAGCACCTGTTGAATCAGCAAGGGAACCAGAAATCGTTGAAAATCATATTAGCCGAATCGAGATATCAGAAGAAAACTGGTTATTAAGCATGCAGCAGCAAGATCCGAAGTTAACTCGAATTATAGAAGCATTACGTGGTGAAATTCAGGACGAGCAGGTCCGACAATTTCGAAACGATTACTGCCTAACGCATAACGTCTTATATCGTAAGGTTGGAGAGCAGCGAAGATTTGTAGTTCCATCCTCCGTTCGGTGGAGAATTTTGAAATCATGCCACGACGATGCAGGACATTTTGGCCTTGAAAAAACAATGCAGCGAGTGGAAAAGATTTTCTGGTTTCCACGGATACGAAAATACACCAGGGATTATATTTCATCATGTATTAGTTGCTGCTATAATAAAGGCAGATGGGGTAAATCCGAAGCCCAGATGTACTTTGACGATGATATTCCGGTACCATTTCGTGTCATACACCTAGATCATCTCGGGCCGTTTCCACGGACTAGGTGTGGGAACATATATATATTAGTAATCACCGACCGCTTCAGCCGGTATACCATCATAAAGCCAACAAAAAGTACAAAAACGGATCCAGTACTTGCCGCTCTGAATGAGCTATCGTCATTTTTCGGACTTCCGAGTAAAATTGTAACGGATAGAGGTACCGCCTTCACGTCGAAACCATTCCAGAAATATTGCGATGAAAATGGAATCCGCCATGTTAAAGTAGCCGTTCGAACACCCAGAGCAAATGGGACCGTAGAGCGGGTGAATCGATCAATACTGGACTTTCTACGAACATCCGTTGAACAGCCGAAGAAATGGGATCAACAACTTCGAAATTTGCAATGGACACTTAATACAATGAGGAATGCGACCACCGGATTCTGCGCTAATGAGATTGTGTTCGATTTTCGTTACAAGAACAATTCTCGGACAATGAGGAAACAGTGTGCATCAAGGATAGACGTACTGATGCCATCACACGAATTCGTGCGGGAAAGGAAAAGTGGAAAGCTAGGTTCGACAAACAACATAAAACACCACGAATTTACCACAAAGGAGATCTCGTCGTTATAGAAAATGTCGCCGCGGCGATGGGTGAAAGTAGAAAGTTGGAACCATTATATAAGGGACCTTACATGGTAGGTCGAGCCCTTGGAAGGGACCGTTACGTCATTAACGACATTGACCAGATTCCGAGGTCTCAACGGAAATTTAGCTCCATATTTACGGCTAAGCGGATAAAGCCTTGGTGTTGCTTAGCTCCAGAATTGCAAGATGAAGATAACGACGAGGATAATTCTATATCGACTGAAGAACTCCGATCCGAGACGGATCGCCATCAGGAAGGGCCGACTGTAAGTGTCCTGCCGGTTAAATGTAATACTGGCACCCGTTAATCTAGTAGCCGTTATTGAATTCGGCGAGAAGGAGAAGAAATTTAGAGGAAGTATGCGAGTCGGTCGAGTCGAGGATAGACATACTAGCTAATTTGTATTTTTAAAACAATAAAACGTCAATTTCTAAAATATCCCGAGAATTCTTTTCATGACTGCGAGTAATCCTGACAACGCATTTTCAATTTTCTTAATTATAATAACAATAGTAATGAACTAAATTATATACGCGCGTACCTTTTTTTTTTCTTTTTTTTTCTAGAGTGCGCCTAAGCTACCGAAGGAATTTATTAACATAAATCTTATTCATGTATGAAAAATTATATACGCCGTAAATGTATATGCAACAGATCAAAGAATTTTTTTTCTTTTTGCTTAATTTAAATGTATAAAAAAACCAAGTGGCAACAACTTACATGGAATTCATTGTTGTGGATCAATCGCCGAGGCGCCTCCGTGATGATTCGCATGCCACTGTGTTATGGTGGTATGTTGGAGTGATTGGTCAGGACGTGAAGTCCAAACTGCCAGCCTAAGCTGACAGATCACTCGATGACAGCAATAGCACAGGGCGGCACGCTAGCACCTCGGCTAAGGGTGGCGGAGAGTGTGGGGGAGTTCCCGAAATAACCTGCCGCTTGTCATCACCCATAATCAAAAAATTTTCGTGCCTACTTACACCAAGCCTAGCACACACTCGGTCCTGAAGGGACCCTTACGTCACTTACCTGCATTCCATGGAAGGCGCAGATGGCATGCCTTCCTTGCCAAGCCCCATCCTCCCATTGACTCTGGGTGGCACAATCGTACAAAGTCCCTTATTGACCTGCAAAGAGATTAGAGCGGACCCACTTGAACTTCACATGAAAGGGCTCCGGGATAGTGAAGGAAGAAATTAAAGCCTCTAAGAATTCATTTTCACGTTATAATTACAAAACTTGATTTAAAGTGAGTACAGGAAAAAAAAAGGTGTACCGATAAGCATACCATTAGCTTATGAAACTATGTAAAAGTACAGTAGTATAGTATTAAGTAGATAAAGACGTACACGTAAGTACACAACAATTTCATTACTTCAAAGTAATAGGCACAGATAGAGATTTCGCTAAACTAGTTATATAAGTATGTGAATATTTTATCAAACTAAGATTATGTATATATAGAGGTACCGGAAAGGAATCTCTTCATCATTAGGGCACTATTTTCTTTTCCCTCTATATAGACAAATTTGTTTTTCTTTTTGTTTAAACATACGACTTTTCGTATGTTTTATATATAATTAAAAACAATTATTAATATTAAATTAAATACCTTGGTAATTTGTTATAAATGAAAAAAATTTTCTTATTGTTATGTTAATGTAAGAGACTTCTACCGAGCATTTAATTATCGAAGCCGAAGCATGAACATACTAAAAGACAATATGTAATATTTCAATAATAATCACGGTGAAATTCCACGGCATGATGAAGCTTCAACATCCGCCACCTAGTAAAAATTTAGGTTCGTTTTACGTTCGGTAGGTCTTCTTACAACGAGGCTCTATCTGAGTAAAATAACAATTACCTAACGGCTCTCGTACCTTGGCAATGCTTACAACTAAAGGCACTTGAAATAAATTTGTAACTTTATAAAATTCAAAATTCCAACTAAATGTTCTGATTTTGGCACTAAACTCGTGAAAAAAAATGAAAACTATAAATTTCAGACCATAAGCATAATTGAATCGCTATCATTTCGTTCTCGACATAAACGCAGCTCACATGATTGTTTGAGTTTATTCACGAAATGTGAATTTCTCCTAAATGGTTAACTGGTCATATGTATAACGTATATATATATGTATAAAATAATGAGGAGCACGTCACAACGATCATGAGACCAAACAAAAACCCACACAAGGTCATGAAGTCTACTTGATGCGATGCGTATAATTATGTTTGCTTGTCGTCACTAATTTTCTATTTCATATGCTATTGTAGACGAAACCTGTTGTTTTCCTCACCTTCAAAATCTATCATTTTCTTGCCGTTTTCGAAAATGCTCACAAATTACCTAAAGAAACTAACACTAAACATCCCTGCTGTTTACAACCGATATAGGGAAGCTAAAATTCTTCTTTTGGCACTTCGAGTGCACTTCTTAAAATTAAAATAGTTATTTTAAAGTAATTGAAACTTCCTATCAAGAGCCTACTTGTCTCGTGCCATAGATTCCTTTTCGAAGTTCAGAAGATAATTCCATGGGGGAAATGCGTATAAAACTCCAGCTGTTTTGGCTTCGATGTTAAAAAAAAAGAGGGAAATTCCTCCTGCTGCCTTCGGCTGTAACTAGAGCCCAGTGATTTTTATTTCCTCGCAACGAGTGCTATTGTAAGCTGAGGATTATTATCCTCCTCCTGCGACCAATGTGAGATGTCAATGATGCAGACTTACAGTCTGATTGTATAGCGGTGACTTTGCTGCGGCCGGAATTCAGATGCCTTACTTTTTGAATTTCAGCGGGGTCGTGTCAAATACCTTCAAGGATGTATTTTATGCTCGATGTTTAGAGAAAAGATACGTTTCTAATTTTTTCGACGTCCTCTCGAGAAGATCTGACACTACAGTGACGATGGTCTTCTTCTGCCTTGTCAGTCATGTCAACATGGCACCTGAGCGTGAGGAAATTCATTTCTCTCGTTCGGGTGCGTTCATTTTTTTTCTGTTTGACACAGCCGGTCTACACGCTTCAGCACGTGTAGCATTTTGCTATATGCAAGATTCTATGACCATAACAACTGCTTACTTGCTAAAAGAAACATTATAAAGGCAGCCAGCCCAATGTATCGCTTATATGATTTATCGAGAACCTTAATCCAAAATATGCAATTTTATGTGACCGACGTGATACACACTTTCCTTAGTATTATTCGTTTCTTGAAAAAATTTGACATCAGCCCAGGCATATAAATATCTCCTTCGAATTTATTTTATGTCACCCCACGTATTGGTTTTCCCTTCCTTTTTCTTTTGCAATCAACGACACTTTGAGTACACATTCCACTGAGAAAAGCGAAAAGATCATTCACATTATCCAAAGAAATAGGAATTAGGATTTGCGATGTGAAAAAGATATTATCAAGATTAATAATAATATTCTTCGTTTAACGTTTTCTGTGCTTAAAGGTGCGCCTAGAAAAAACCTTTCAGCGACCTCATTGTCATAGCACGATCATAATGTCGCTGCATTTTTGGTTCAAATTCTGGTTGCGAACTCTTGGTCTCTGAATTGTCTGAAAATGTTACAGTCTCTATGAGAACAGCAATTATCCGACCGCAATTATGCAAATTGTGTACACATGTAAAGGTGATGCTGGTAGATTCTGTACATCTCGTAGAATTTTTTTAAAATTAGCTCATGCTGAGGATACATTCTAAAGCATGTCTTAGCTGTAGTACTGATTCTTGAAAATGTCCGTATGCTTTAAATATTTCACCCCTGAGAAAGAAATATTGGTAGAATATTTTGTAGAATATTTGTAGAAATCTTGAATGTACCACGATTCCTACTTCTGTGTTGATATTGAGGAGCTATCGAATTCTTAATCGACTTTTGGGAGGACTTATTTTGTGCAGATAGATGGAAATAATTCTATTAATGGAAAATTTATCAGTGAGGGGGCTGAGAAATATTCTAAATTTACTTACAATGTTTATTTCCTGGCCGATGTTTCCGAAATCTTTTGGTTTATTCTCCTCGATGTTCCACTTGAGGCGATTTGACTACAACATAGAAGATTGCCTTCTTCTTACTTTTCTTCACCGACATGTCACACGAGCTTGAGGAAGCATTACTCTCGGTCGGGTGCGTTCATTCTGTGTTTTACTTTAAGGCCAGCTTACATGCATCAACATTTTACATGTAGCATATTGCTATATGCAATAGCTACGACCATAACATTACGATCAAATCCGAACCTGAATAACTGGGAAGATTTAAAAAAGTTTTTGATAGAAGGATTCACGGTAAAATTAAATGCAGCAGATATACACAGAAAACTAAACAACAGAAAACAACAAAAAATGAAACTATTCAAGAATATTTCCTAAAAATAAGTGAAATAGCTGCAAAAGCTGCCATCATAGATGAAGCGGCTATAATACATTATATAATGAATGGTATTTACGACAGTCCCACAAAAAAAAGTATTTTATTTGGAGCTACAACTTACCAAGAATTTAAACAAAAAATATATTAAATACAAAGAAACTATCAAAAATCAAATAACTTATACAAATAAAAATCATATTTATAGAAAAAACGATACCAAAAACGATATCAAAAATAACGAAGAACAAAGAATAACAACAAGATGTCACAATTGCGGTAAAGTTAGTCACAAAAAAGATGAATGCCCTGAAAAAACACCTAAGTGTTTTAAATATAATGAATTTGGTCATATCGCCAAAAATTGTACGACAAAATCTATCAAATACATTACGTCAAAAACTAATACCGAAAAAATAATTGTAATAAATAACCACAATTGGATCACCAGAACTACAAACTTCAGATTTTAAAATCCAAAGACTGTCAGGAGAAAAAATTCGAACAGTCGGATGTTTCGAAGCAAACATTAAAATAGACACCAATCATTATAAAACTTTACTATATGTTGTATCGGGAACAAACCTTCAAGTACCAGTAGTTATAGGCAGAGACGTACTCAGCGGAACAAGCATTAAAGTGACAGAAAATTACATCACGATCAGCAAAATCAATGAAGAATTAAAAGCATGTTATAATATTATACAAGAAAAAGACGAAATAAAAGTGGGCAATAAAAACGACAAAAACGAAATAGATGAATTGGTACAAAATTATAAACCAGAAAATAAATTCAAAGATACAACAATAAAACTAAAAATAATCTTAACTGAACAAATAAAAGAGTGGTTACAATTAAAAATAATTAGACCAAGCATTTCAGATTTTTCTAGCCCAATACAATTGGCAAACAAAAAAGATGGTAGTAAAAGACTATGCGTCGATTACAGAAAATTAAATAAAAAAGTTATTAGAGATAGATATCCACTACCATTAATTGACGATCATTTTGACGCACTTAGTAATATTTTCAACTATCGATCTAAAAAACGGTTTTTTTCATGTAGAAGTTGATGAAACCAGCAGGAAATACACATCATTCGTAACACCGTCAGGGCAATTTGAATTCAATAGAGCATCATTTGGTCTATGTACTTCGCCAACTATATTCCAAAAATTTATTAATAAAATATTCCAATCACTTATCGATAGAAAAACTGTGCTGGTATACATTGATGATATCGTAATCCTTGCAGAAAATTACGAACAAGCTTTATCGAGATTAAAAGATGAGCTAAATATAGCCGAAGGACACGGGTTACAGATTAAATGGTCTAAATGCCAATTTTTAAATACAGAAATTGAATATCTAGGATATTACATTACAGAGGGAAAAGTTGGACCATCACAAATAAAAACAATTGCCAAAATTTTACACAACCAAAGAATATTAAAGATGTCCAAAGTTTCCTAGGTCTGACAGAATTCTTTCGAAAATTCATGCAATCATATTCATTAATAGCGAGACCGCTAACAGACTTATTAAAAAAGACAATAAATTCAATTTTGGTATAAAAGAAATTGAAGCCGTTAATCAATTAAAACAAGCTTTATCAAATAAACCAGTGTTAACATTATATCATAGCAAGAAGACAATGCCAGCTGAGGAACGATATAGCAGCTATGAATTGGAAGTTCTAGCCATCATATCTGCACTAAAAAAATTTCGCGTTTAGTTACTAGGAAACAAGAGGGTTATTTAAACCCTATATGCAAAAATGAAAACCCATTAGATACATATCACATCGATCATTTAGGACCAATGACTAGCACAACTAAAAAATACGTATACATACTGTGTATAATTCACGCTTTTTCCAAATTTTGCTGGATCTATCCAACAAAAACCGCAACATCAGCAGAAACTATTCAAAAATCAACCATCAACAAGACATATTTGGAAACCCACGCAGAATCATCAGTGACAGAGGATCGGCTTTTACATCCAACGATTTCAAAGATTACTGCGAACAACGAAATATAATACATCTATTAATTGCTACAGGTATTCCAAGAAGCAACGGCCAAATAGAAAGAATAAACAGAATAATAATACCGGTGTTAACAAAATTATCAATGAAGGAACCAGCGAAATGGTACACATTTACGGGCCAATTACAACGGTGCTTAAACGCTACATATCAAAGAAGTGTCGGTAGATCACCTTTCGAATTACTAATTGGTACAAATATGAGAAATAACGAAAATACGACGCTAGCTCAAACAAGAGAAGAAGAATTTAAAAAAGTATTCGATGAAAATCGGGAAGAGTCAAGAGAACTAGCAAGAAAAAACATAGAGAAAATTCAAGAAGAAAATCGTAGATCATACAATAAAAATAAAAAACCTGCAACAAAATACCAACTAGGAGAATTAGTTGCAGTTAAAAGATGTCAATTTATCAACAACACTAAAATGTCAACAACATTTTTAGGTCCATACAAAATTATCAAATGTGTAGAACATGACAGATATCACGTAGAAAAATACGGTATACACGAAGGTTCTAAAAACACCATCAGCAGCGCTGACAACATGAACAGATGGTACGAAATCACCAGTAGTGATGAAGAAGAGGATTTTCTAGGTTTTGATAATGTATAATCATAATATTACATTGGCTTCACCAATAAACTAGTAAAAGATTCAAGACATTGATCGACAAAACCAAGAATAAAATATTCATGCCAAAGATGATAAATAACGAGTTCAACAACCACATGAGATGATAAAGTTCAAAACACACCAGACGTCCCATTTTGTATAAAATTCCATTTTGTTTTTATATATACAAAATTCGCAAGAAATTTAAAGATGTTCAAGATGTCCAAGATGAAACTTAAAGATGTTCAAGATAAAATTTAAAGATGTTCAAGATGAAACTTAAAGATGTTCAAGATGAAATTTAAAGATGGTAAAGATGAAATTTAAAGATGTTCAAGATGAAATTTAAAGATGTCCGAGATGAAACTTAAAGATGTCCAAGACGAAATTTAAAGATGTTCAAGATGTCCAAGATGAAACTTAAAGATGTTCACGATGTCCAAGATGTTCAAGATATCTGTTTGCACTCGGCAAAAGGGTCAACGATCGCATACAATCAGCAAGTACTTGCTCTATAAGCGGGCGCTTGCCCCCAAAAACAATAACGCTAATTCTAGCGAATAATTCTTGCATTCAATGTGTCATCGCAAATATTTTTATGAATATGACACCCAGTCAAAGGTGCAAGAGAAGAATGCAAGAATTATTCGACTGATTGTAATTTAAGTAGGTAAGCATTTTACATTTAAGTTATTTCATTATTCGTTTTTTTTTTGTTGCATAGCCAAGCAACTTACTGCAATTTTAAGTTATTAGTAAATATGTATGTATTGTATTGATTTTCGCAATTAGTGATAGATATGAATATATTAAGAATTGCTTAGTTAAGTGTAATTTTAATATAAATTGAATATGGTCTGTAATAAACGATCAGTATTGTTTTTAGTAGCAAACAACTGTGTTTTATTTTGAGTTCACTTAATCAAGCTTTTTTCAGATTCTAATTTTGGTGTAGTGGTACAAGAGCCGCTGCACTCTCATCAAAAGCCAAGGTGTAGCACCTTGACTTACTAAATTTTCATAGAGAACAAAATAGTTCTTGAACATTGGTGACCCCGACGTGATTCAGGTGAAACACTTGAATCGCAGTTCAACTATATTCAGAGCAATCATATTGAAACCGTAATGGAGAAGCTAGCGAAGGAGCAGAACGCTGTAGGAACGGAACTGCAAAAGGTTTTGATAAACTACAAAAAGGACGGAGACGACAGAAAAACCAAGGAATATTACGAAGAAAGATTGAAACGACTGGAATCATTCTGGTCCACCTTCGATTCAAATGACAGTAAAATTAGAGCCCTACCTAAAGTTCCTCTGGAGCATGGATACTTTACAAAGGCGTACTACGAAGAAATACGCGAAATATACGAATCATGCAAGACCCACTTTGAGGAACAATTACAGTCCTTCCAGGAAGACGAAGCCAGCAACGATGATTATAACGCAACTCAATCTGGAGACAAGTCAGCAGAAACTGCATCAAGGCCACTGATTACGTTAACCGAGTCAAATTCACCAGAAGAACAGTCTACTCCGTTGTTGTCCGAAGCCTCAGCAGATATAATAAGAATCATTAGAAGGCAAAGAGGGATTATACAATCTTTACGCCGTCTTATTGATAACACGTACGAGTCAGATGACCATCCCAAACAGTACTACCACATTAGACTCCAGACCTTAAATCAATACTGGGTCAAAATAGAGGAGGATAATCACTCCATTTGGGAGCTGGCAGATGACCCAAGCACAGTAGGCTATAAAATTGAAGAATATATTCAGCTCGAAGAAGAGGTGCAAAAACAGCAAGTGAGTCTCTCTGCTAAAATCGCAAGGTTTGATGCACCACAAGAGGCTGCAACCTCCATAACAGCCAACACGACACTCAAGGTGCCACAAATATCACTTCCCAAGTTTGATGGAGACTCTTTAAAATGGCGTCAGTTCGCAGACCTATTTACTGAAATGGTACACAAACAGCAGATGGCAAATGTTCAGAAAATGTGGTACCTGAAAATGAATTTGGTTGGTGAAGCTGAAAGACTCATTAGGCACTTGAGTTTATCTGAAGACAATTACACAGCTGCGTGGAAGATGCTCCATGAAAGATAAGAAAATCGCAGACTGCTCGTATCTGCCCTGGTAAACAAACTATTATCACAGCCAAGTCATGCTACTGACGCTGCATCTGCGAACAATATAAAAAATTTACATGACACAACGCAAGAATGTCTCATGGCGCTAGAGAACCTTAAAATCTCAACTGCTGACTGGGGCCCCTTATTATTGCATATCTTGATAAAAAGGCTAGATAGAGCCACTCATACCTTGTATGAACAATCATTGACCAACCCAAGGGAAATACAGTCCATGAAAGAATTCTTGAAATTTCTACAAACAAGATTTCAATCACTGGAAGCCCTGGGTAACAAACTAAGACATACAGAGGACATTCAGAGAAAATCCAACAGCGCCAAATCCTTGTCATCAGTTGTACACACCAACTCATCAATCAGGCACACTGCTTGTGTGGTATGCAAAGGAAATCATCCGTTATTCGCATGCAAGGACTTCTTGAAATTAACACCAGCAGCTAGATTAAGTCTGCTCCGCAAAAACGAATTGTGTGTCAATTGTCTAAGATCAGGACACAATGCCACAAGCTGCAATGCTCGAGGATGCACAAAGTGTAATAAACGGCATAACACCTCAGTGCATTTAACTACACCAGATCATTCATCATCAACACAAGTCAGAGATTCCAATACATTCCAGACACAAGTAACTAGCAGACCATCTATATCGCCAGGGTTGGTGGATCAGGGTTCAACTGTAGCAACTATTACCAATCAGGGTCAAAGAAAATATACACTGCTCAGTACAGCTATAATAAAATTGATTAACAACCAAGGCAAATGTGTGGAAGGTCGAGCTGTATTAGATTCAGGTTCGCAAGTTAACCTAATTACTGACAGATTAGTCAAGAAGTTAAACTTGAATACATCAACTGACTCAATGTGCATACAAGGCATTGGCGACAAGAAACAGCGAACACAGAAAAGAATAAGTGTACAAATGCAATCCGCACTAAATGGTTTCTCTGCGAGATTGGAGGCATTCGTCATTCCACATATAATTTCACCTCAGCCGACGCAACTGATTAACACGTCAAAGTGGTCTATTCCACACAATATTCAGCTAGCAGACCCTGATTTCAACCAGCCAGAACGTATCGATATCTTACTAGGTGCTGAATTCTACCTCCAGCTACTGTCAATTGGCCAAATAAGATTGAAGAATGATGGACCAATTCTGCAAAATACATTGTTGGGTTGGATAGTTTCAGGAAAGATCAATGTAACAAGACCAGCTGCAGCAACATGCAGCATCTGTAGTGAAGACGAGAGCATAGATCAAAGAATTGAAAAATTCTGGAAACTGGAAGAGCCTATGGAAGTCAAGTCCAATCGCACTCCGGTAGAGAAGCGCTGTGAAGATCATTTCACTCAAACAACTAGAAGGAGTTCCGATGGGCGTTACATAGTAAAGCTACCATTCGCTGACGCCCCAAGTAAGCTGGGAGAATCCAAAGACATAGCCATCAGACGATTCCTCGCACTAGAAAAAGGTTAGCTAAGAATCCCACCTTACGATGTCAATATACAGAGTTTATGAACGAGTATCTAAGGGCAGGACATATGGAACCCATCAACCTTGAGATTATTGAGCCACCATATTATTTCCTGCCTCACCACAGCGTATTGAAACCAGATAGCACGACGACACCACTGAGAGTCGTGTTTGATGCATCTGCAAAGACGTCTTCAAACATATCGCTAAACGAACTACTATGTGCAGGACCAACCATTCAAGATGAACTCTTCGCCATCCTGCTGCATTTCAGAATGACACGATTTGTATTTACCGCTGATATTCAAAAAATGTATCGGCAGGTAATATTAGCTGAGGAAGATAGAAAATACCACATCATAGTTTGGAGAAACCATCCAAATGAGGCTCTTAGATACTATCAACTATGCACAGTTACATATGGAACGACATCAGCTCCATATTTAGCAACAAAGTGCTTGCAAAGGTTGGCCCAAGAACGACACGAAAATTATCCACTTGGATCTCAGGTTTTAAAAACTGACTTTTATGTTGACGATGTTATGACGGGATCCAACAGCATGATGGAAATCCTCGAAATGCAAGAGCAACTTACAAAATTGCTTCGCGAAGGAGGCTTTACTTTGAGAAAATGGTGTGCCAACCATCCTAGACTCCTTCAAAACGTCAAACCAGAAGATCAAGAAGTGCAATTAGATTTCACAGATGAAACTGAAGAGCGGATCAAAACTCTAGGTTTGACATGGCTACCAAAGACCGATAATTTTTGTATAAAGGTCAATGAAGCCAATGAACAAAGAGTGTCAAAGCGAATAGTAGCATCAGACATAGCAAAATTGTTTGATCCTCTCGGAATGATGGCTCCTGTTATAGTCACCGCCAAAATATTTCTGCAAGAATTATGGCAACTTCGACTTGATTGGGATGCGGCCCTACCTCAAGATTCACACACCAAATGGATGAAATTTCGTTACGACCTAAGGCATCTGAAGAACATACAGGTTCCTAGACATGTTTTTGGCCATGAAACATCCAAACAAATGCAGATTCACACTTTTTCTGATGCCTCCGAGAAGGTGTATGGGGCAGCGATCTACATGCGATCCCTCAACCAAAGGGGATCAATTATAGTGCGCCTATTGTGCGCCAAATCCAGGGTAGCTCCACTAAAGAAGGCAACAATCCCGCGTCTAGAACTATGTGCTGCTAACCTAGCTGCACAGCTCACCAACCGAGTAAAGGAAATTCTAGGAGCCAAAGACATACCCACATACTACTGGACAGATTCCGAGATTGTCCTAGCATGGATAAATGCAGAATCTTCATCCTTTCATACGTTTGTGGCAAACAGGATATCATCCATCCAATCATTATCCATAGTTGAACAATGGCGTCATGTTAGTTCTAAGGAAAATCCAGCTGATGTCCTCTCCAGAGGAATTTCTCCAGAAAAATTGGCAACCTGCAATATCTGGTTCTACGGACCACCATTCTTACATGGAAGTGAATCAATATGGCCTCCATCATATGTAAAAGAGAGGCAAGTTAATCTGGAAAGAAAGGGCATAACTTTATCAGCAACAACAAATGATGAATCCAGGAACAATGTATTAGAGAAGCCTATTCTTGACATCAATCACGGAAACTCATTCCGTAAGTTGCAGCGCATCATCGCCTATGTATTTCGATTTGTGAATAATACTAGAAGGCTAAATAGTCAAGGGATAAAGAGTCACACGTTAACGGCAGGAGAGTTAGACGAAGCCCTTTATTTCATAATAAAGAATATGCAAGCAGCAGAATTTAAGGAAGACATCAGCCATATTCGTCAATATAATGAAACGAACAAAAACAGTTCACTCAGCACTTTAACTCCATTCCTTGATGAGAAGGGCCTCGTTCGTGTTGGGGGAAGACTAGAAGCGTCCATGCTATCTTATGACGCACGCCATCCGATGCTGCTACCATACGCTCATCAATTCACTAAGCTGTTAATGAATGACATTCACAAAGAAAACTTACATGTGGGTCCGCAAGCATTGCTTAATATCACTAGACAACGCTTTTGGCCTATTAAGGGCAAGTCAATTGCACGATCAATAGTACAGCACTGCACTCGTTGTGTAAGGGCAAAACCGAAAATGTTTACACAACTAATGGGTAACCTCCCAGCTGCCAGAGTTCAACCTGCTCGGCCATTTGTCAACTCTGGAGTTGATTTTTGTGGACCAATAACAATCCATTATCGTTTAAGAGGCAAAAGACCCCACAAGGGATACGTTGCAGTATTCTGCTGTTTCGCTACACAGGCCGTCCATCTCGAGGTAATTAGTGACCTAACCACAGATGCCTTCATCGCTGCACTGAAACGCTTCATAGGCAGAAGAGGTCATTGTCTCAATCTTTATTGCGACAACGCAACGAACTTTGTGGGAGCGAAAAATCAACTGCAAGAACTTAAAGAATTCATCTATTCAGATCAGTCAAAGGAAAGAATCTCTACCAGTTGCAGTACAAGAGGCATTGACTTCCATTTTATACCACCAAGGGCCCCTCATTTCGGTGGACTTTGGGAAGCCGCAGTCAAATCTGCTAAACATCTATTACATAGAAGCATTGCATCAACGTCGTTAACCTATGAGGAGTTAGAAACTGTAATGATAGAGATAGAGGCGATATTGAATTCTAGGCCACTTACGTCAATGTCCAATGATCCGAATGACTTGACCGCCCTAACACCGGGCCACTTTCTTATTGGAGAGCCTCTAACATCCACAATTGATGCTAGGTCAGAACCGATCAAGACAAATCTACAGAACAGGTGGAAAATGATCACACACCTAAAACAAGAATTCTGGATACGTTGGTCAAGGGAATACCTCAACGAATTGCAATACCGCCTCAAATGGAATCGAATCTGTCACAATGTTAAACCAGGAAGAATAGTGATCTTGAAGGAAGATAATCTACCCGTCATGAAATGGCCTCTAGGTAGAATTTTAAAAACTTACCAAGGCAATGATGGATATATCAGAGTAGCAGACGTAAAGACTGCGACCGGAATTCTTCGGCGACCTATACATAGGCTCTCCCCACTTCCATGCGAAGAAGAGGCATCAGACTGCGAACCAACACCATCTGTATCACACAAGGAAGACAACCAATCCCATGAAGGTCTTAAACGCCAGCACGAATCATCTCAAACGGGGACGAATACAATCAACCAATCGAACGATATTACACCATCGAATCGAGACAGTAGACGCGCTAGAGAAGCTCCAAGGAAGAAAATGCGTCCTTCAATTGGATCTGCACTAATAAGTTTACTCTTAACTTGTTTGATTCTTCCAATCACTGAAGCAAATCCAATCGAAAACACAAAGTTTCATAATCGCCCGGGTATCCGGTTTGACAAAATGGGAACAACAAGCTTAGTGTCATCTGAATGGGATCTGGTGGTATACTATGATTTGAAATCATATTGGCTTGAGTATGCGGCATTAATCAAGGGTACCACTGCAGTGCAGCATCTCTGTAACCAGATCGACATTAACAGTGGTTGCACTCAGATACTTAAACAATTAGAACACATTAAGGAGGAAATAGACAGAGACAATGAGCTACTTTCGGCCGATTCATCAGCCCTTAGACAAAAACGGGGAGCACTCAATTTCGTGGGAAATGTAGCTAACTCATTATTCGGAGTTCTCGACAACGAATACGCAGAAAAAATGTCTCAAGTCATTCAGGATATCAAGGAAGATGACAATCACTTACTTTCTCTCCTAAAAAATCAAACCTCCATAGTGGATTCCACTATTAATATAATGAAACGAGATCAGCTAGCTACTCAAGAAAAATTCCACGCAATAAACAATCAGTTGAGTCAACTAAGCAACCAGATCGACACTACTGAAAAGGAAGTCTATCAACAAAAGGTACAGCACCTTGTGATGTCATTATCCCTCCAGTTAATGTTGATTATCACAAGTGTACAGAGGATTCAGTCATCTCTCATAGACACGTTAACCGACATCCGTCACGGAAAAATCAGTCCACTGCTGCTTGCACCCCAACAACTAAGGGAAGCAATAGCAATCATAAAAATGAATTTACCATCAACTTTGCGCTTGCCAATGAAACAAAATGAGATCTTACATCTATACCAACTAATGATAGTGCAAGGACGGGTAGTTGACAAACTCGCAATATTCCAAATTAAACTACCACTCATAAATGCACAAGAGTTCGAGTTATTGAAGGTATTTCCAATACCATTCCTGATAAATGGAACACTAATGTGCATAAGGCCGCATTCGACCTACTTAGCTATCAGCTCGCATCGAGACAACTATTACCCGCTGTCCGATCAAGAAATTTCGTCATGCGTGGCAACTGGATACGAGGAACATTATCTATGTAATCAGCATCATCCAATATACAACAGAGGGTCTCAAATCAGCAAGTGTGAGATCAGTTTCTTAAATGACGCATCTACTCCAAAGGAGTGTCAATTAAAGGAAATAAGAGACAACTCAGTATGGATTCAGACTCTCCATAAAAACAAATGGATATATGCACTTACGGAGGCCTTAACAATCAACGCGGTGTGTGAAAATAAGGCCTTTACTACAACATTGCAAGGATCTGGCCTCCTAACCATCCAACCCAATTGCATACTTAAGCATCATTCAGTTACTATCGAAGGGCAACATAAATATCCGAGTAATATAACAACATCATATGAGAAGCTGATTAACGATTTCAACACGTCAGTTTCATGGTCACCGGCCCCAGCCTTGGTAGATTCACCCACTTACCATGCACAATGGAAGGAACTGAGCCTCTTACAGCAACAACTCTCATCTCAAAATCTAGAGCTGCCGAAATTAATACACGAACGGACATCTCACACAACCATCATTGGATATATCAGTATCTGTCTTACAATAATTGTGTTCATATCATTAATTACAAAATTAATATTATCAAAAAGGCAGCAGCAGTCTACAGTGCCAATACCCAAACCTAGGAATCACAAGGAGCCGGACTTTAGCGTCATCATAGATTGAACATTCGTTCAACGTGGGGGAGAATGTTTGCACTCGGCAAAAGGGTCAACGATCGCATACAATCAGCAAGTACTTGCTCTATAAGCGGGCGCTTGCCCCCAAAAACAATAACGCTAATTCTAGCGAATAATTCTTGCATTCAATGTGTCATCGCAAATATTTTTATGAATATGACACCCAGTCAAAGGTGCAAGAGAAGAATGCAAGAATTATTCGACTGATTGTAATTTAAGTAGGTAAGCATTTTACATTTAAGTTATTTCATTATTCGTTTTTTTTTTTTGTTGCATAGCCAAGCAACTTACTGCAATTTTAAGTTATTAGTAAATATGTATGTATTGTATTGATTTTCGCAATTAGTGATAGATATGAATATATTAAGAATTGCTTAGTTAAGTGTAATTTTAATATAAATTGAATATGGTCTGTAATAAACGATCAGTATTGTTTTTAGTAGCAAACAACTGTGTTTTATTTTGAGTTCACTTAATCAAGCTTTTTTCAGATTCTAATTTTGGTGTAGTGGTACAAGAGCCGCTGCACTCTCATCAAAAGCCAAGGTGTAGCACCTTGACTTACTAAATTTTCATAGAGAACAAAATAGTTCTTGAACAATATCCAAGATGAAATTCAAAGATGATCAAGTTGCCAAAATTGTTCCGACGTTCTATAATGATATTCAATTCAATTAAAAAAAAAAAAAAAAAAAAAAAAAAAACAAACTCAAGAGGCGCTAAGACGACATCTAAAATGCTACAAGACGTTCCAACAAAATTTATAACCAAAACAACATACTTTCGAGGTCGAAAAAACCATCAGGAGGACCGGCCCGGCGCGACACTTGTTACGTGCCTTATATTCTCTTCTCGTATGTGTTATGTAGATTATATATAATTATTCTATCATAAATAAGCATTATATACATTACATTATATAATATATGGTTTTATCTATCATATGGTTCGTTTTCGTATGAGATCTAAGTCTCTGCTTATGCCAGTAATTTCTAATCACTGAAAAACGTTCCTTATGCCTAAATGAAAACGCTTCATTGGGGTATGTATCTCTTCATGTAGTGTGCTATCGTTGTGTTAGGGAATTTTAAAGATTTTTAACCCACGATGTGTTCTTTCTTTATGGAGATCATTATAACTGTTACTAGTCCTGTTGCGTTTGGTGATCTTTAGTCTCTTAGTGCCGTATTCACCAACCTGTCGCAAGCTTCCGACGGTCTCAAGTGTATTCACCAAGCAGGTTTAAGACGGTCGCAATGAATTTGCGACCAGTTGAAAGTAGTCTTTAATAATCTTCGGAAGTAAGAACAGTCAACTGTGTTCAGTAAAGAATGGATGATAATTTTTTTATCATATACTGTATCAACTAGTAAAGTAATATTAGCATATTTTAGCCTCCAATGATTTATTTGATACCAGCAGTAGTGATTCCTCTGGAAATGAAAGCTCAAGTGATGAACCATTAATCCTGGCATTGGAGTGGACTTATTCATTAACTGCAAGGGATTTCAGAATATTTAAAATAAGACGGCCCTATGTTGATGAATTCAGTGAGAATGAATTTGAATATCGATTCAGAATGCCCAAATACATGGTTTTAGCGCTAGCTGAACAGCTAGAATCTTCGCTCAGATTTTGTAGTAGTTGATCAACTATTGATTGCGCTTCGATTTTATGCTGCCGGGAACTTTCAAATGGTAACAGAAGATCTCTTTGGATTGTCGCAGCCCACTGTAAGTAGAATAGTTAGGAGGATATCTGTGGCTTTGGCAAAATTGGCCAGCACGCACATAATGTTTGGATGCCTTCAAAAAACAAAAGAGGAGTTTTATAATTATGCGGGAGTTCCATATGTAATTGGTGTAATTGATGGTAGATATACATTTTTTTATCACACACTAATGTTTGCCTTATAAATATTGAGTCTCCTGGGGGAGAGAACGCTGAACAATTTAGGAACAGAAAGAGAATTTTTTCCATTAATACCCAGATTGTTTGTGGTAGAAATCTTAAAATTCCCGATATTAATGCATGGTATTAACTACGACGCAATATTTGGAAACAACGCTATATTGCTTAAAATAATATGTTTTCTAGATGGCCAGGTACCACTCATGACCAAATGATTTTAAATTTCTCAAAAATGCGTGCCAGGTTTGAAGCAGGTGAGTTCGGAAATTCCATAATGCTTGGAGATGCTAGATATGCATGTAGCAGTTATTTGATAACGCCTTTATCCGATCCATCCACAACATCAGAGAGAGCTTTCCAAAAATCATTTTTGAAATCCAGAATTACAGTGGAGAGAACCATCGGGGTTTGGAAAAGACGTTTTTCATGCATAGGACAGAGTAAGTGATCACAAAAGTAATTAAACTATCATAACAATGTTGATTTAGTATATTTTAGAACTGCGATTAAATGTCGATACATCTGTTATTGTAATATTTGCAACGGCTGTTTTGCATAACATGCTGAAGGAAAGGGAGGTGCCACCACCAGAAAATAATAATATTATTGAGGATCCGCCAACTGTTATGAATAACGCTCAGTCAGATTTTTCAAAAAGGAATTTCATAATCAGTAACTTTTTCTGAATTACTCGCAATAAAACCACATTTACACCAATCGACATACAGAAATAGCATTTACTTATTTTTCAGGATATTTAGCACTTATTTTTTCAATTCATTAAACTGTTCTTAACAGCATAACAATTCACTTACTAACTAGAAAAATCAAAATGGAAAAAATAATTTTTCTCTTCAGTCTTCACGAGCATCTTTCTTAATTTTCTCCAAAATTTCTAGCTTCCTCTTATACAAAAGCGTCATTGCCTTGTTTTTCACTATTTCCGCCTCCAATTTCTTCCTTTTTAAAACAGCTACATCCTCAATAAATCTTTTCACCTCCTCATTTGTTTTCTTCTTTGTTTTATAAGATCTGCTAGAAGATGATTCTGAAATGAGTGTTGCGCTTATTTCAGCAGTATTTAGCTGACTATTTTCCGTGTCATCCAAGTGTTCAATTTCATAAGTGATATTTTCATCAGTAATCTAGAAAAAAAATCTTTAAAACAGTAGAAATAAATGTTAAACTCTCTCGCAATTTTTTCCCAACCTTCAATCTTTTCTTTAAGTGAAACGCTGTCAGTACGTTTACTTTCAATCACATCTTTGTGTTTAACAGCAATATTTATTATATTTCCCTTTTCTTGTTTAGTTAAATTTATGCACTTTGCATTATCTGCCATTTTAATAAGGGATTTAGTTAAAAACTTAAGTTCGACGATTGTTCTCCGTCTTTATCAGAAATGTTAGAAGTAAAGCAGATGTCTTTGACATTTATATTGCAGTTCGAAATTATGTTCGAAAAACATAGTTAACACAACTTGGTGAACACCAGACTTGATAAAAGTGTTAAGACGGTCGCAGACATAATACTAGCTTAAGACAGGTTGGTGAATACGGCCCTATGAGTCGAATATTGTCCATTACATTGGGGTTGAATTTGAAAAGCGGGGTAGTTTTTATGAAGTTTAAGACTGTGTTAATTATGTCCCCGATGCATGTATTTATGGCTTTGTTCTTTGCTACCACAAGTATCATTTTGAGTGTCTCTTTATGTAATTTTATGAGTGGGTACATTATGCTAATCTAATTTTTATAATATCGGATTTCTTGTAGAATTTTGTGGTCCTCTTTGCTACGTGTGGTGCCTACAAAATTTAGAGTGAGACCGTTTTCTCTTATCTCCTCCTGCATATTGTTTATTCGGGTAGAGTGTGGCGACAGTTGAATCCGACCTAGAGATGCTATGTTGAAATTGCATCTGATGTGCTGGCGGATGATCAAGCCTCACACAAAAGTGTTCTAAAAAATTAAGTGATATGGTTGAGTTTGTTGTTATTCTAGTCCCAAGTACAGCAGATTCTTCGTCCTAAACCGATTGGACATTATAGAACTGGTGTATTGTCCCACCATAGGATCAATTTCTCAAACTTGACGTTTCTCTCTAGCTGCAACTTAAAATTCTTTAGTTTTATATACTCTGGACACAATGTCTCCGCGGATTGATTAACCGCATTCCCTAAGCAAATGGGGAATTGCATTCATTCTAAATGATTCTTACCTTCTTTTATGTTCCATGTATGTAGCTGGCCTACTTGTTGGTATTCCTTATTATTCGATTAGCTTACCCAAGGTTTGGAAATCAGGTGATTGGTTACTATTTTCACCTTAGAATCCACCCATGTTTAGTTAGATTATTTTAATAAATCAAATTTGCAGGCATGGTTATTACATTCTTTATGTGTCTGGTGTACTCATACAATTTATTTGAGTACAACTGGTCCGTTGACATAAGTAAATTATATTATGCGCGACTGTGAGATGAGGTGATTGGTTATTACTTCCATTTATGGGTTCCATCTAGTGTGAGTACAGTTCATGCTTATGGGTTATTTCAAACCGATCACAATCGCAGGTGTGGTAGATATAATCTATGTGTAGTTATATGTGTAGCTATGTGTAGGCTTACTTAATTGAATTTATTACAGTTTAAGTAGCTAATTGGCATCACTGCATTATCTCAGACTGGGAAAATATGGTGATTGGTTATCACTTCCGCTTTTAGATTTGTTCAGTGCGGGAATTATATAGGTTTAGTTAGATAATTTTATTTTAAATCAATCAACCAACCCTACAGCCAAGGTAAATATAAACTCCGTGTATTCAGTATACTTGTTGAAATTAATCTCTATATTATTGAGTGATTGGTAACAGTGTTCTACCCATGACTGGGATATATGGTGATTGGTTACCATTCCCACTTATAGACTCCATCTAGTGGAAGTACTATTTGGTCAATTAAACAGATCTATACAATCAATCTAATTAGCAGTCATGGTAACCAAAATCTGCGTGTATCTAACCTACTCGTTAGATTTTATATCTGTTCAGGTAGCTAATTGGTATCCCTATACTACCCAATATTAGGAAATATGATGATTGGTTATCATTCCCATAATTAATACTCTATTCAGTATGAGTACCTTTTACGTGCTGTTAGATAATGTCAATCACATAACTGGCAGGTATTGTAATTAAAGCCTACGTGTAGTTGGAGTACTTGTTAGAAATAATTTCGGTTTGAATTGATATCACTATACTACATAATACTAGGAAATATAGTGATTGGTTATATTACCCATTTATAGACTTCATTCCGTGCGAGTCCCATTTGGTCCCGTTTGATCATTTCAATCAATCAAATTTTTAAGCAGCCGATTGGCATCACTATATTAACTAAACACTGGAAGATATGGTTATTGGTTATTATTCCCACTTATTTGACTCCATCCAGTGGGAGTGCAATTTAACATTTCGCTTAATTTCAATCAACCTAATTCGTAGTTGTGGTAAATCAAACACTATGTGTATCCAGTATACTTGTTCTGTTACGCCTATTCTCTTGGGTCGTAACAAAGACCTCGACGTACTTTTCTCATGGGGGGAAGCTCGCTAGCCCTGTGGTAATGTCAATTAACTCTGGTGGAGTGTCACTGCCTAACTAGTTAGTAATTAAAAATCACACTTCACTTTATGCAGAAACTGTATATTGAATTTTATTTATTACAATAGCATCTTGATAATCTCTAGTACTCTTTAAGTTTGCTAATACAAGAAGTTTTTACTTAGTAATCTTTAATACTTTTCACGTAAGAAGTTATCACTTAATATTCACTTTAACACTTTTCTGGTAACGGTCTGCTTGTTCGATCAAAAATTGACTGCCTCTTGGGCTCAGGACACACCTATATTATATTTTGGGTGAGGTAATATTAAGAAGCAACACCAAGGTTGCGAAGTAGAACAAAATCGGCATAATTGGGACTGCATCATCATAAACAATTTAAATTAGAATTACCTTTTGCTAGAGTTGTGACACCTTTTAAAAATTTTATGGTGCCGCAACTCATGAGGTAAGTGTCATAACGTGAAACACTATTGCTTCCATGCATGACTAGTGAATAAAAAGCTGCAATGGGTGTGCGCAATGTTCTTTGTATGTACTTCCGTGTATATATCAAATAACATCAGCATGCCGCACCGCCAAAGCTGTTCAGAAGGTTAGCAACCAGATTTCCCCACATATGTACTGCAAACGCTACTGCGGTTGCTTAAGCGAATTGTTTTTCTTATGTATGTACATTGATGCCGCTGCCATTGCTGAGTGACGTGAAACAATTTAGCTTGCCGGTTTGGATAGGTCAGTACATTGTATGTATGACGAAATTGTCTTGTGGAAATTCCATGTAATTTGTTATGGTCGTAGCGTATTACATATAGCAATATGCTACACGAGATACTGCAGCGTGTGGGCAGGCGGCTGTCAAATAGAATATTCGAATGCACCCGGACCGAGAGAAGTGCGTTTCCGCAAGCTCGGTATGACATGCTGATGGGAAAGAGAAGAAGAACACGGCCGACATCTGTCCTGTCATTCTTTTTCAACTTGTCAATCGCGGAGTACTGAAGGAGCTCAGAAGAAATCCAAATTTTTCAACGACATCGAGATTATTAGAATAAACCCTAACGTAAGTTTGAACAAAATATATACCTGATAACTAAATATCATACTAATTGGTGGAATATTCCCACAGTACAGGTAAAATACGGTTGTGCGATCCAAATTTAGCTGTGTGACTTCTTGAGAAGAAGAGAATTCCAGCAAATTAAAATCATTATATGGCGGGACTACAGTTGATGTTGATGATAAATTCAGCATTGTAAATGGTGCCAGTCTAAATCCTGCAGTGAATAGCGAAATCTCCCAAAGTGAGCTCAGATGATATTGAGAGCTCAACTCCAACGAGAACTTTCGGTCAGATTAAAAAGACGTACGTCTATGCTGGAACCATATCCAGAAAATGGTCCCTCTTGATAATTCAAAGAATTCATCCATATACATCTATCAACGAAAGGAAGTAAATTTGTCATGGAGTATTTACATAAGATTCCTACTTAACCATTATGTAAGTAGATGCCACATTCAGACATTTTTGTAGGAGCTTCTCAGTGTCACATAATAATCGAAGAGTATATTTTATTGCATATATCATCCCATTTTTAAGCATAAGGAGAGTGTATATATTAGCTTATATAGTTTAGTTAAACAACAGATATAATTTTTACCCTTACATTCAGAATATTTATTTTAAAAAACTTTTAGTTATTGGGTAGTTTAGATTCGCCTTTTTTATGTTAGAAATAAAGAAATATTATTTTAAAAGAAGTTATAAATATCAATTTTCAGATTTTTACACTTCCCGTGATTTTTGTTTCCTGAAAATGTGTTCTTTCTTTATTGTGAAAAAAAAACTTCCTGAGACTGACAATCAAATCATATGAAATAAGGAATTAATTATTTTCTTTTCAATCCATTCGTTATATAATTTGTCTTGTGACTATAAATATCTATATTCACTGATCTGATAAGTTCAAGTCTGTTATAATTCAGTGTCCCGATTGAAGTTTTGAGTATCGCATGTGTCGTATAAGAGCAATACCAAAAGTGTACGATTTTTCTTTTAACATATGAACATTGTAATGTGATTTGTCAATTTGTCAAGTAAATACCACGAAATAATTTAGTTAACAGCGATGGTAGTTGTTTCAAACCATTAAGTGACGAGTAAATAAAAACTTCTAAAAATCTACTCAGCGAATTGTAAGTAGGCGGCAGACAATGAGCCAGGACCCGTAGACGCGGTAGTATTGTGCCTTGGGCGTTTGTGTTTTTATTTGTGCGTACTGGACACTTCATTTTGTTTTGTTTAGACCTTAAAGGATTTTGAAATAAATGGTACGTCTTGCTTATATGTATTTAGGGAGCATTAGTTTTTCCCAAGGTCCGTGATCAGGTTGTGACATAATTCCAATTAGGCATTCTCGTCCGGTATATAGTTGGTACGAAGCTAATTCATAATGAATGGAACGATCGTTGTTGTAGAATCAGTTTGAATTTTATGGCGACGATTAACACTCTGTTAAGTCTAAATTGTACTAGTCTTTCAAGCACGCGATTATGATATGTTTGTTTTTACCTTATGATGATCCTTACTTGTACCTTTCTGTGAAATATTGTTACAATATTCCGAGGATCTTTCTAGACTAGAGTTAAAATAATCTACTCGACATTCATAATCTAAGTAACCCATGAAAACTAAATCGAAAATTCACGACGAATTGGTAATTGACAAAAACATTAGAAGTTTTCGCTGAGCATCTCGGTTCTCTTTTATATAAAATCGCTAAATTTATTTTCGTCTATAAATTTTAGTCAGTTTTGAATAAGGACTACTATTTGAAAACTTAAGTCAGAAAGATTAAATACAGATTACCAGACTTTTAAATGAATTTGATGCTCCAAACATATAACAGAATCTTCGATTTCATAGTTTCTTTTGTTTCACCGTCATCAGTATGTACAAAGTTTCCTATCTTTTTCGGTCCATTGAACTTTATTGTTTGTCTTAAAGTATACTGTTAATTAAGGAATTATATGACTCATACTTTCTAATTATATAATACTGTCCAATTTTATAATATTTTCTTCTTTTTATTCTTACTTTGAGGAAACGCTTAAATTTTATTCTATTTAACTAAATTATGGCCGAAATATTATAGCCTTGATAATGTACTTTTTCATATCCTGAGTACAATAATCACTATAAATGTACCATAAAATTAAAGGGAAGTAAGCTGATTTTATTTATTGGGATATTAAATTAAAATTTAATTTAATTGAAATTTCCATGATTTGATTCAACGTCTCATACATAATGTTGCAAATATAATATTCCCACAAATAATTGTAGGTCATCAAAGCATTTTATCATTTTACTATAATCATCTTTTTAAAAAAAAACAAAAAAAAATTTTTTTTTCAAAAAATATTCAAAATAAAACACATGTAATATTGTTCTACAATAATTTATTTTATTTGAGTCGCGACGCGTTTCGCCTTCTTAGGGCATTGTCAAGCAACTGAAAACCAGATCGTTAGCTAAACCTGACTATCGTAATATTTTAGAATTTGAATTTTACTGTAACGGTCATTATAAATCCATACATAAGAGGGGGCTATTATTCATGAAATCTAACTGATCGTTTACCAAAAATGAACCTTTACGACTTTCATTATTAATGTAATATATCTCGTATTTATCTTGGACTTTTCCACCATCCACGTTTTTTAAAAGTTGTAATTTATTTAAAGATGTGGTATGACCAGTATCAACTAAATGCTTGCTTATGCCTGATGTTGGTCTATTATAGAGTGCCGATGATACGTGTTCTTTGTATCTAATTTTTAATGAGCGTTTTGTTTTACCAATATAGACTGCATTGCAGTCACTACACTCAATACTATAAATTCCGCTTTTATCTATTTTATCAACTTTCGGTTTTAGTTTGTTGTTAATGTATGGACGGGCTCTGAGCGACAGTTGTATATGTTTTTAAACAAAATTTTAAATACTATTGACGATAATTTACAGTTTACTTTAGAGTATGGTAATGATAATTTAAATTTCCTTGACCTTAACATTAAAATTATTAATAATAAATTTGAATTTGATATATTTAGGAAACCCACTTCCACAAATGTTGTAATTCCCAATGATTCTCAACATTCTGAATCTATAAAAAAATTATCTTTCCATTCGATGCTAGACAGATTGCTTAAGATTCCTACGAGTAAAACTAATTTTAAAAGGGAACTCGAGACAATAGTAAAAATTGCTATGAAGAACGGTTATTCAGATAATTTAATTTATAAAATGTTAAGGTCAAAAAACAAAAAATATGCACTTAACCTTGTTTACCCACAAGGGACACAAGATATAAAAATTTGGAAAAAAATCCCATATTTGAAGGAAACTTCGAATAAAATTAAATCCGCATTAAAACAATATAACGTTTCACCAGCTTTTTATAATAAAAAACTTTAAAAAATTTTTTCATTAACAACAAACTAAAACCGAAAGTTGATAAAATAGATAAAAGCGGAATTTATAGTATTGAGTGTAGTGACTGCAATGCAGTCTATATTGGTAAAACAAAACGCTCATTAAAAATTAGATACAAAGAACACGTATCATCGGCACTCTATAATAGACCAACATCAGGCATAAGCAAGCATTTAGTTGATACTGGTCATACCACATCTTTAAATAAATTACAACTTTTAAAAAACATGGATGGTGGAAAAGTCCAAGATAAATACGAGATATATTACATTAATAATGAAAGTCGTAAAGGTTCATTTTTGGTAAACGATCAGTTAGATTTCATGAATAATAGCCCCCTCTTATGTATGGATTTATAATGACCGTTACAGTAAAATTCAAATTCTAAAATATTACGATAGTCAGGTTTAGCTAACGATCTGGTTTTCAGTTGCTTGACAATGCCCTAAGAAGGCGAAACGCGTCGCGACTCAAATAAAATAAATTATTGTAGAACAATATTACATGTGTTTTATTTTGAATATTTTTTGAAATTTTTTTTTTTTTTTTTTTTTTTAAAAAAAAGATGATTACCAAAGTGTTCTACCAAGTGCCTAAAAAAACATCAGTTTTATCAATTTTACTATAACATCTTAAGTCTAAGTTAGACTTTTATATTTTAATATAATAAGTAGTACTGTGCCCGATAGGTAAGCGAAGAATACATTTGTACAGGGTACCTTATAATGAAGTAGGAGTGAATTGTTAGAGAAAAATTTAATAGGAATGGAAATTTTGGGTAACAATAATGAACTATTATAACGTAATGATGTTCTAAGAGCTTTTATTTTCTCCTTTCACTTTCCTGGAGCCCTCTCGCATGAAAGTCATATAGGTCCGCTCTACACTATTTACAGGTCAACAAAGACACTGAAACTAATTTGCTGCTCTCACTCAGTGTCGTATGGGTGGTTGGGGCATGCAGTGAAGGCATCCCATCTGCGCCTTCAACATGGATGTAGGTAAGTGACGTAAAAGTCCCTTCAGGACTGAATATGTGCCGGCTTTTTGTTGGATAGGCACGAATTTTTTTTGATTATGGCTGACGGCAGCGGCAGGTTTTTCGTGGAACCCCCCCACACTCTCCGCCAATAGCCAAGGCGAGCTAGCGTGCCGCCCTGCAGTCAACGCTGTCCGTCGAGTGATCTGTCAGCTCATGCTGGCAGTTTGGACTTTACGTCCAAGCCAATCACTCAACATAGTTCCACTACAAATTTGAGTCGTTCGATATATGGGATTTCCTAATTTGTATTTTGAATAGGCGTAATGACCAAGAAGTTTGCCGATAGCGATTCAGCGATTAGAATTGTTATTGAGAATTATTGAGGATAGGAAAAAATAACTAATGTGGGAATCTGCCGTCTTTATGAAAAATGATGAAAGCGGCGTTTAGCCTAGAAGATGCTTGGATGATGTAATTATGCGCGAACTCATTACACCTTTCCCCTTAGAAAAGAAAGTTCAAAGAGTGAAATGATTGGAACTTTCATTTGTGAGGCGTTTCAAAAAGAGGTTGCTTTCTTTGTCCATATTTATGATATTACCCGCTAAAGTTTATAATACGCTTAACTATTTATTGCTAATAAATAATGTTATTCCCTAAAAAAAATTATTATTATATATACAGGGTGTCCCGTAAGTCGACGTCAAGCCGGAGCAAGGTGATAGACCAAATCGTAACAGTTACCAGAAAAATATCAAAAAAAAAAACCTAAATCATGTATTTTTCAAATTATAGGCATTTCTTTTGTTTTCGAGAAAATGTACACCTTGTGATGGTTTTTTAGCTCCTGTTGCTACAAATCTTTACTTTTTTTCAATTTTATTTTTCTTATGTAATCCCGGATAGCGCTTATGTAACCTGTTGCTTTAAGTTCTAAGCCAACTGCTCCAGCTTGGAAGAAAATGTCACATTTTGCCGAACCAACAATATAAAATTAATAATTCGTTGAACTTTAACTGACTGTACTGAAAAAAAAATGTACTACGCCAGTCTGGCAAGTAACTTTAAAAGTTGACGCATTCAATAAAGATTCTAAAATGGTACAACACTTGCTACATTATTTCTTAGATTACGGAAAAAAAAAATTTTTTCTTCAAGAAACCCAGTTTCGAAAAATTTCTTTTCACCTACTAAAAATAATTCTAGTGTACCCAAAGCTTGCCTTAAGAGCGTAACTTTAAGATTCTAGCTTGAGTGAGATGGAGAGTTATTACATGAAGTGTGAGCGGGACAGATAGTGACGCTTTCAAGTTAGAGATGCTAACTTTTTGTTAATTTTAGGACAAATTTTCCTTAATTTTAAAATTAAACACCAATTATTTGGATGCTAAGATTTATTATTTACCAAAGATGTTCAAACTGCCTTCCTTCAGCTTCAATACAAACTCGACATCTTCTTAAAAACGATCGGGTTATCAGACGGGCAATTCTTCCGTTGTTGACAAATTCAACTGCTTCCGTAATTCTTTGCCGAATCTCAGCTAAATTTTCAATTTACTTATAAACTTTCTCTTTTACTGCTCCCCAGTAAAAAAAATCTAATGGATTTAGATCAGGTAAACGGGCTGGCCACGAGATCGTACCAGACCGCCCTATCCATCTGTCCGGATATTCTTCATTGAGATATTCTCTAACCGAAAGGGCATAGTGCGCTGTGCAGCCGTCTTGCTGATACCACATCTCTCTGTAAATACTTAGTGGCATGTCTTCCAGTAAATTAGGTAAATGGTTTTGTAAAAAATCTAAATAAACTTCAGCATTAAAGATCGCTGGAAACTCAAAAGGTTGTTATGTAACTATGTAGAGTGATTCGCTTGGGACGTAAAGTCCCGACTGTCAGCATGAGCTGACAGATCACTCGACGGGCAGCGTTGATAACAGGGCGGCACGCTAGTGTGCCTCAGCTATTGGCGGAGAGTGTGGGGAGGTTCCACAAAAAACATGCCGCTGCCGTCAGCCATAATCAAAAAGTTTCGTGCCTATCAACACAAAAGCCGGCACCCACTCGGTCCTGAAAGGACCCTTACGTCACTTACCTGTACCTTGTGGAAGGCGCAGATGATTTGCCTTCTTTGCCGGCGCCATCCTCCCATCTGACTCTGAGGGGCATAATTCTTCAGTGTCCCTAGTTCACCTGGAAAGAGAGAGACTAGGCGAGCCTAGACCACCTTCATTTCATGTGCGAGGGCTCCAGGATAGTGATAGGAGAAACTGAAACTTTCAAAATTTCATAGTTACGTTATAATTGCAAAATTAACAAAAAAAATCATCACTCCAATGTATATATAGGTATGTATACTATTGAGTTAACTATGTACATATGTAGATACATTAGTAAATCAAAAGGCCATCATTCTTAAATATATGCAACAAGTATATTATTATCGTATATATAGATATATGTATGTAGAGTGTTGACTCAACCGGATCATGCATTCAAAATGTATACTGGTAAGTATATCGTTAAATTATACATATATTTATACATATAGAGTGCCTACTTAAACGTATTATCATTTCAAAGTATAAAGATCTTACTAGATTAGCGGTATAGACACGTAATTATAGTATTAAATCGAAATTATATATACAGCTACATGAAAAGAATATCAATAAAAAGGAAGTCCTACATGTGTAAGACGCTACAGAAGCCGAAGTATGCGTATACCAAAAGAAAATGTGTAATATATCAATAATACTCACGGTGAAAATTCCACGGCATGATGAAGCGCTTCAGCATCCGCCATCTAGTTAAAAGAATTAAATTGGAATTTAATGCTTCGACTTGCTGTCTGTAGGCTCTATCACAAAAGTAATTTTGGTTGAGTTGAAATAATATTGCCCAGCGGCACTTGTATCTACACTTATCTTGAACGAAATTAACTAAGAAAGTGCGGAACGTAATTATAATAAAAATTTAAAACAATTTACAAATTCATTTTATAGTGGACGAATGTATCTACTTTGTGCAACTGAAGGATTATAACCTGGCGGTGAGGAATATCAGCATTTTTCCCTGTAGTAAAATCTAATGACCATTTACACTTTTTGTGCTGGATTCTATTGACATTTTGGAGCACAAGTCCAAAGAAAACGATTGTTGGAATTTTGAAATCCATATTGCTGCGTGTTCACAAAACTCTCAGGCGGATATATTCCCTTTTGAAGAAGTATTGAGTTTATACCATATTTTAAGTATTCCGCCACTATAACTGTATTATAAAGCTGGACATATGTGGATACCACTAAATACTTTTAGTACCGATCACGAACTGTTGAAATGTATCTTGGTGTGACCAGTCCGAGAAATATTGATTTCAAAGCCCTTGGTCGCCTGCATCAAAACTTCCTTGCTCAACAGCGAATTCTGTTAAATTGTGTGTGTCTCAAAATTGAACGGAAGACAGAAACGCCAGAATTAAAACAATCCGGCCAACTTATATCTGGAGCAGCAAAAATTTCTTCCTTTTCAAAGAGCTCAGCAAAATTTTCTTTCTCTTTGTCCAGCACCCTTTTTGGGCCAGATGTTGTTGAGGATTTTTGGTGATCAGTTTTCTGATTTCATTTGTGCACGCGACTTTTACTCGAGAAGTAAGACAGATTGATTCTTCTTCTTCTTTGTCATCCCCAGCCTGTCAACTGCAGCTTGAGGAAATGCATTTCTTTCGGTCGGGTTGCGTTTATTTTTTTATGCTTGATGCAGCCGGCCTACACGCTTCAGTAATTCTTGTAGCATATTGCTATATTCAATACGCTACGACCATAACAGGGCAGAGTGGTCTGCGCCACCTCTGGTTCAGACAACGCTGAAAACTGGTCGACTGAGCTAGCCGGTATTAAACACAGGCCTCATCGCTGCGTGCGTTCAATGTGTGTCTCGACCCACGACGCAATGCGTATTCCTCATCACTCGTGCTATATTCACGTTGCTCTACTTGACCGATGACGCATCGAGGACACCTCCCCGAAGGCTAGTCGAAGTAGTGACATGCTGACAGCCTTATACAGGAAGGGATTCCAATAGGTATATCACCCACCATTGACGGGGAAATAGGAGGGCCTCGCGATATCCTATACTTTACCAGTGAAGCTGGCTGGATGCCTTCTTAGGGCTACCAGGAATAAACGTGACAATAGATAAACGACACTTTGAGACTGGATATATCACTGCCTGATGTCTTTGGCGTGATAGACTCCTAGCAGTTTCCCCTGCAGATCTTCAGGCTCGTAATAAGAGTTTCCTTTCTTGGCTCTGACCCGACACTTGACAAATTTTCGCCCGAGTTTAGCGCTCGTCTGCTGTAGGAAGTTGCTTTGGGCAAAATTCCTTCTAAATACCTCTTGACCAACTTTGAAATCGATAGGTCTCGCCCTGAGATTATAGGCTCTTGAACTCTGTTCGAACGCATGGTGTAAATTCTCCTGCACTCTCGCACGGATCAATCTCATTTTGTCCTCAGCATCTACTCTCAACGGCTCATTAAGAGTTCCAAGGTTCTTCAAGATGGGATAAGTGCTGCCATGTTCAATCATTTGTTGACCGAAGAGTGTTCGATAAGGAGAGAAACCAGTAGCTTGGTGGAAAAAGCTTCTGAGGGAACTAGCTACTTGGCTTAGTTTCTCATCCCATCTCGTATGTTCCTTCCGGATATAAGCCCTAATCCTTGACAATAGAGACCGGTTTACTCGCTCTGAGGCGTTTGCTTGCGGCGAGTAGACTGCCGTTCGCATATGCTTCACCCCATACTTTTCCAGTAATCTGGTGAACTGAGTCGAGCAAAACTGGACTCCATTGTCAGAGACTATACCTTCCGGGACTCCGAACACGTGGAACACTTCCGTCTCGATGAATTGGCACACATTGAGTGTAAAAACGCACGTTTGGGGTCTTATCGCGGAAAGTGACGTCCAAGTTCACATGACCATGCACAGTCGTCATGGCACCATTAGCTACTTGGACCTGTGTCCGATACCTCTTCCTCTCGAGCTCCCTGGCCTAGAATACTGACAGTGGCACCAATATCAAGTAGTCCAGGCTCAGTTTGCCCGAGCAGCTTTACTTTGGCGTACGGTCGAATGTCGTCTTTTGTGCCAGTTTTTTTCTTTCCAGTCTCATCCGTCGACAGTATTCCCGCCAACGAAAGGTAGATCGTTTCTTTTTGGGTCCAATATCCAGGTCAGGACACATTATTTCGGCTAACTCCGCCACTGAGGAGAAGATTCGGTCTCTTACTGTGTTGTATCTCTGCAGACGCGTATGATACGGCGTCAGCCGATGTAAAACTGGCTCATGCCCACTCGTCATAACAGAGCTTGGTGGCCGTTTTAAAACAGAAAGGACAGGAGGCCCAATCTCCTGCTCAGTAACTTTGTCAGCTAAGAGGGCTGCCGGTGTTAACGGGATATGAAGTGTCTAACAATGTCATGGGCTCCCCAGAAGTGGAAATGGGAGCTTGAAGATCTGCGGAGAAGTCTATTAAGTTCTCCGTCTCAGTCAATAAAATGTTCGTACTATCAGGTATTTTGCTGATATCACCAGAATCACTGAATGATATCAGGGGACATTGCAAGGATTCGTCATTGTGGTCTGCTAATGGAGCGGACCTTCCTCCTTGTTGGAGGCTTGAACTGGAGGGTTCGTTGCAATTGCTGCTTGTGACGTTGACGCTGGTCGGAAAGAGGTGGCGGTATTCCCGACCCGTCTCTAGTTTTTCTGTCTACAATAGCGGCAATCAGGCTTGAAAGCATTTTTGCGTCCACATCCGTAGCAGAACACAACTTGTCTCTCTTGCCTGCAGTCTTGATAAAAGTGACCGGACTGGTCACAATTCCAGCATACAATAGTGTGTTTGGCCGAAATGCTCGACACGTCACCTAGGCTGTTGTCACTGCCTGTTGCTACTGCCAGTTCAGGTTCCAAGGTCTGAAAGTTATCAACTTCGTGCACCCGTTGGTTACGGTAAGGGTTCCAATTACCAGCTATCGCAATTCGTATCTGCGTAGCTTGGATACGAGTAACAAGTGATCTCAGCTGTCCTATCGGATCGGTGGGATGCAGGCATATTTTTTCCTAAATCTCAGGCAATAAGTTCGATTTGACAATCTCCAGAAACTCTTGGTCAGGCATGGCGTTCTGTAGCTGATCACGCAGCAACCCTAAATGATGGTGATACATAGCAAATAGTTCACCAGGCCTTTGCTTTCGAGACATCAGCTGTAATCGTATTTATAGATCATCCTTGTGCACTCCCCATTCAGTGGACAATCCCGTTTTGATAAATCCCCAAGTTGGAAAAGGGTTATGCCGTAATATCGACCAGGTCCTGTTAATAACGTAAGCATGTTTCTGACTAGGAGATCAAAATCCCCTTCTAGATCGGAGTGCGTGAGCGCTTCGACTCTAAAAATGAATTCATCCACAGAGAGCTCTGAGTTGTTGCCGTTATACGTCAGGTTCCATCTTCTGATAGGACTGCCTGATCGTCGTTGTCCTATATTTGCAGGGTGACGAATATGTGGAGGTGGTTGAGGTGGGACAAAGTTCGGTCTGGGCTGACCAAAAGGCTGACCAAAAGGCTGACCAGAAACTGATGGTGGTCTCTGAAACGATTGTCTCCTCAGATTGGGGAAATCGTTCGATGGTCTTGGATTACCTCTGGACGAAGGATGTCGTACAAAGTCCATTGGCGGCATTGCTGCTGCTACTTGTTGTCGGATACTATTCGTTAAGTCAGTCCGCAAACCATTGAGGCTCTGTTCGAGACCTTCTCGTATTAGGTTTTGCATTTGTAGGAGTAGGCCTGCCATCAGCGCATCCGTAGCGGCTGAGGTGTGGTCTTGCGCTGTACGCACTGAACTATCTCGTCGAGGACTCGGGTCTACAAAAGTCCTTGAGTGCAAATCGGGCATTCCTGGTGATAAAGATCGTCGATTCGGTGGTGGTAAGTCGAAGGTAGGCAAGTCATAGTTCGGCAATGAATCGCGCTTAGCCGACTTCGCGGGCTTCACCTTCTTCGGTCTTTTAGGGATGGCACCAGTATATCCAATAAGGTCCTGTTGCGTGATGCGGCGTCGACAGTTAGGGCAACTGGAATGTTCGCCTATCCAAGTCCGTATGCATGCCTCATGGAAAACATGTTCACATGTGGTCATGACAGGCTTCTGCTCGGCTGACCAGCTCGTATCTGTACAGATAGTGCATGGTTCAGGCAACATAGGCACACCGTTCGGCACAGGAGGTAGGGACCTCATTGTGGCCATAACGAATTTAGTCGTAAATCAAGTCGAGAGAAAAAAATTTATACCCCAAAGGAATACTATGTCAAAGTCGAAGGTCGGGATGATATACTACAATTCCAAAAAAAATTCTTCCCAAACGTTCGAAGATTAAGACTGGATACTAAAATTTCAGCAAAAAATTTTTTATTATGGAAAGCTCGTCTTATCAACAGTTCGGAGAGATCATCAAAAATTTCAAACAAAAAAAATCAAATTTTCGAGGACATTATCAGAATGTTACTAATCAAGCTACGAGATATATTTCTTCCAAAAGTTCGCTTAATACGTTTCCAAAAAAAAATTCTCAAATCATGGAATTTCTCCTTCACCCCCCCAGGAGCTAACTCTCAACATAAAAGATCTTCAGGTCGCTCTCTCTCTTTACAGGTCAGATATACCAGCAAGTGACGTGAGTAGGTGCATGAAAAAGTCTGAGTTCTCGCAGAAATCTGGGAAGAGTAAAGTCGGAGGCATCAAAGACTGAGAATGCTACTAGAGATTCTTCCGCCAGGCAGTTAGCAGTATGCCAACTCCTGATTACTGAAGATCTCCAGCATCAATCCCATCCTCCGATGACTCTTTCTCTTCTCCCTCACCGGATCTTCATGTCCAGTTAGTTCGCTAGCCGGGCAGAGTCATGAGTCCGGTCAACTAATTAGCTGGAAGCCAAGAAGTTGTCTCGCAGATTCATAACTCTGTCCAGCCAGTTGGCCAACAGAGACACGTCTCCAAAAGAGCTCAAACAAAAATTTTCGGTGACGCCACCCACCATTTCCATGGCAGAAGGCCAGCGGGAAAGATCATTCCAAAAAAAATTCAAAAACTAAACAACTGTTCAGACTCGAAGCTTGGCCGAAGTCAAACCTAGAGTCGAACTTCAACTCTCAAAAAAACTTTCATACGTTACGTTACTTTTAAAAAACCCAAAATCTCAAAATATCAAAAACTTTACTTTATTTCCACAAACTTCAACAACTTTTAAAAACTTGACGTTACTCTACAGAAAAAATTTTCAACAAAACCAGTCAGACTTCAAGTCTGCATGCAGATTCCACTAGAAGTCAGATCTGAGGTCAACCAACTAGCCCGTGCCAGAAGATCATCTCGCAACAGATCTCAGTCCCCAGCAAAATCTACACTTAGAACGCCGAAGTCCAACTGAGGTGGCCCACGTTGGGCGCCATTTTTGTTATGTAACTATGTAGAGTGATACGCTTGGGACGTAAAGTCCCGACTGTCAGCATGAGCTGACAGATCACTCGACGGGCAGCGTTGACTACAGGGCGGCACGCTAGTTCGCCTCAGCTATTGGCGGAGAGTGTGGGGAGGTTCCACAAAAAACCTGCCGCTGCCGGCAGCCATAATCAAAAAAATTTCGTGCCTATCAACACAAAAGCCGGCACACACTCGGTCCTGAAGGGGCCCTTACGTCACTTACCTTTACCTTGTGGAAGGCGCAGATGTTTTGCCTTCTTTGCCGACCCCATCCTCCCATCTGACTCTGAGGGGCATAATTCTTCAGAGTCCCTAGTTGACCTGGAAAGAGAGAGACTAGGCCACCTTCATTTCATGTGCGAGGGCTCCAGGATAGTGATAGGAGAAAGTAAAACTTTCAAAATTTCATAGTTACGTTATAATTGCAAAATTAACAAAAAAAAAAATCACCACTCCAATATATATATAGGTATGTATACTATTGAGTTAACTATGTACATATGTAGATACATTAGTAATTCAAAAGGCCATCTTTCTTAAATATATGCAACAAGTATATCATTATCGTATATATAGATATATGTATGTAGAGTGTTGACTCAACCGGATCATCCATTCAAAATGTATACTGGTAAGTATATCGTTAAATTATACATATATTTATACATATAGAGTGTCTACTTAAACGTATTATCATTTCAAAGTATAAAGATCTTACTAGATTAGCGGTATAGACACGTAATTATAGTATTAAATCGAAATTATATATATAGCTACATGAAAAGAATATCAATAAAAAGGAAGTTAAATGTGTAATATATCAATAATACTGACGGTGAAAATTCCACGGCATGATGAAGCGCTTCAGCATCCGCCATCTGTAGGCTCTATCACAAAAGTAATTTCTGTTGAGTTGAAATAATATTGCCCAGCGGCACTTGTATCTACACTTATCTTGAACGAAATTAACTAAGAAATTGCGGAACGTAATTATAATAAAAATTTAAAACAATTTACAAATTCATTTTATAGTGGACGAATGTATCTACTTTGTGCAACTGAAGGATTATAACCTGGCGGTGAAGGAATATCAGCATTTTTCCCTGTAGTAAAATCTAATGACCATTTACACTTTTTGTGCTGGATTTTGTTGAGATTTTGGAGTACAAGTCCAAAGAAAACGATTGTTGGAATTTTGAAATCCATATTGCTGCGTGTTCACAAAACTCTCAGGCGGATATATTCCCCTTTGAAAAAGTATTGAGTTTATACCATATTTTAAGTATTCCGCCTCTATAACTGTATTATAAAGCTGGACATATGTGGATACCACCGAATACTTTTAGTACCGATCACGAACTGTTGAAATGTATCTTGGTGTGACCAGTCCGAGAAATATTGATTTCAAAGCCCTTGGTCGCCTGCATCAAAACTTCCTTGCTCAACAGCGAATTTTGTTAAATTTTGTATTTCTCAAAATTGGACGGAAGACAGAAACGCCAGAATTAAAACAATCCGGCCAACTTATCTCTGGAGCAGCAAAAAGTTCTTCCCTTTCAAAGAGCTCAGCAAAATTTTCTTTCTCTTTGTCCAGCACCCTTTTTGGACCAGATGTTATTGAGGATTTTTGGTGATCAGTTTTCTGATTTCATTTGTGCACGCGACTTTTACTCGAGAAGTAAGACAGATTGATTCTTCTTCTTCTTTGTCATCTGCAGCTTGAGGAAGTGCATTTCTTTCGGTCGGGGTTGCGTTCATTTTTTTATGTTTGACGCAGCCGGCCTACACGCTTCAGTAATTCTTGTAGCATATTGCTATATGCAATACGCTACGACCATAACAAGGTCCTATGACTTTTCCGTTTAAAATTCCGGTCCACATGTTTATTTTAAAACGATATTGAGATCTATTGTTATTCTAGTCCCAAGTAGAGCAGATTCTTCGTCCTTAACCGACTGGACATTACAGAACTGGTGTATTGTCCCACCATAGGATCAATTTCTCAAACTTGACGTGTCTCTCTAGCTACAACTTAAAATTCTTTAGTTTTATTTACTCTGGACACAATGTCTCCGCGGATCGATTAACCGCATTCCCTAAGCAAATGGGGAATTGCATTCATTCTAAATGATTCTTACCTTCTTTTATGTTCCATGTATGTAGCTGGCCTACTTGTTGGTATTCCTTATTATTCAATTAGCTTACCCAAGGTTTGGAAATAAGGTGATTGGTTACTATTTTCACCTTAGAATCCACCCATGGTTAGTTAGATTATTTTAATAAATCAAATTTGCAGGCATGGTTATTACATTCTTTATGTGTCTGGTGTACTCATACAATTTATTTGAGTACAACTGGTCCGTTGACATAACTAAATTATATTATGCGCGGCTGTGAGATGAGGTGATTGGTTATTACTTCCATTTGTGGTTTCCATCTAATGTGAGTACAGTTCATGCTTATGGGTTATTTCAAACCGATCACAATCGCAGGTGTGGTAGATATAACCTATGTGTAGTTATATGTGTAGCTATGTGTAGGCATACTTAATTGAATTTATTACGGTTTAAGTAGCTAATTGGTATCACTGCATTATCTCAGACTGGGAAAATATGGTGATTGGTTATCACTTCCGCTTTTAGATTTGTTCAGTGCGGGAATTATATAGGTTTAGTTAGATAATTTTATTTTAAATCAATCAACCAACCCTACAGCCAAGGTAAATATAAACTCCGTGTATTCAGTATACTTGTTGAAATTAATCTCTATATTATTGAGTGATTGGTAACAGTGTTCTACCCATGACTGGGATATATGGTGATTGGTTACCATTCCCACTTATAGACTCCATCTAGTGGAAGTACTATTTGGTCAATTAAACAGATCTATACAATCAATCTAATTAGCAGTCATGGTAACCAAAATCTGCATGTATCTAACCTACTCGTTAGATTTTATATCTGTTCAGGTAGCTAATTGGTATCCCTATGCTACCCAATATTTGGAAATATGATGATTCATTCCCATCATTAATACTCTATTCAGTATGAGTAGCTTTTACGTGCTGTTAGATAATGTCAATCACACAACTGGCAGGTATTGTAATTAAAGCCTGCGTGTAGTTGGAGTACTTGTTAGAAATAATTTCGGTGTGAATTGATATTGTGGCGGCAAATACAAAACGCTTTGTACCTGGCAGGTCCGTAAAGTTCGACTCCGAAAATTGACGAAGCACTTGGTGATTTATAAAATGTGGTTAGGCAGTAGGCTTAGGAATATTAAAAAAAAAAGAAAAACAAAAAGGTTTTTAATCGTCCTAGTGAAAAGTAGAAGTCAACTAGGGTGTAGAAAATAATAAAAACCATATTTAATTTTAGAAAAAGTTTAATTACAAAATACAACGGATCCCGTTGGAGTCCTGCGAGACCCAAATAATTTAATTAATTATTAATAAACTTATTCTTTATTATCCATTCTAATAGATGTTTTATTGGGACCTGAGAGCTAAGTTCTCCAACAGGAAATTAAGTGGGACAGCAACCCCATCCCCACACTGGTGACCCCGAAAAGAGGAAACGCATCCTGGAGCACGAGCACCAACAAGCTCTTCTTACGAAATAGAAGAACAGAAAAGGGTTAATTCTTCCAGGAACAATTCTTCAACCCGGTTTGCATCGATTTTATAAACACAGTTTATATACGCACGAAGGCGAAAAGTGACTATATACTTGGGCAAGATATATATCTATTTCTGAATCAACTGGAACTATAACGTATCAAACTCAGCATTGACCGGATTTTATAAATTTCCATCAACCACATCTGAAGCCTCTCGGCCTACTTTTAATTTTTGGGTCTGCAGTTGGAATTTCAAGCAATAACGAGTTGGAAGTTCAAGGGATAGATTATACGAGTTCAACAGTTCTACAATTTCAACAACAGCAACCACAGTTGGCGCAGAAGCAGCTATTTGGTGTCACATTTCCTGTTAACAACAACATCAAGGACAGTCCCAACAACACATCCAACAACAGAAAGGCTTTGTTGCATAATTGGGACGACGATACCACCTTCAACCATCGAATTCGGGATTGATAACACATTGCAAGATCAGAGGTATCGATAAAATTTAAAAAATTGGTTAAAATAAAAGTTATTGTGTTTGTGTTACGTTTAAAAAATTTTGTTCTACCACACTCGAATATTTATTCAGTTATTGTTGTTTATTTTTATTTCATTTTGTTGTTTATCATATATATATATATATATATATATACGTACATATAGTTGTAATCTGTAAACATTTTGCAAATCACCTAGTCCTCTTCGCTCGGTTCGTTTTGTTAAGTTTGGTTCACTCAATTCGAGATTTTACAATATGGAGGAGCGTTGGATTTCCCTCGAAGACTTGCCAGGGGCATTCCAAGCAATTGATATAAATACCATATCAAGCCTCGCACAGGGCTCGATTGACGAACAGACTTCCGACCCAACACAACCTCAGACAGTAAACATTAATTCGATTGCAATTAAAAACATTCCTTTTTGGAAAAATTCGCCGGAGTTGTGGTTCGTTCAATTGGAAGCGCAGTTTACTCTCGCCAGGATAAACCAACAAAAAACTATGTTTTACCATGCCATCAGTGCTCTTGACGAAAGCGTCGTAAGGTTGGTCAGCGATATGGTATATTATCCTCCTGAAGGGGAAGAATATTCTAGGTTGAAGGAAGTATTGACTTCTCGGTTATCAAGTAGCGAGGAGCACAAAATTAAACAGTTGTTGACTGAACTGTCATTGGGGGACAAAAAACCCTCTCAATTGCTACGTGAGATACGGGTCTTGGATGGTTTGAAGCTGGGAGATAGGATCTTGAAATCTCTCTGGTTACAACGATTACCTTCGCAGATGCAGGCTATTTTGGCTTGTAATCCAGGGAAGCTGGATGAACTAGCAAGCTGCGCCGACAGAATAGCCGAAGTCAATACTCGATCAGAGGTGTATGCTATTAACCCTTCTAGAGATGATTCAAACGTTTACGAAAAATTGTCAAGAAGAGTAAATAACTTGGAAAATTTTTTCGAAAAATCCCTGAGTTATCGCCAAGAAACTGCCGAAAGTAGGTCTCCTAAATATGAGTTGACAAAAAGGTCGCCACTGCGACCACAGACTTCGAATGATAGCGTAAAAACGCCAAACAAATATTGCTGGTACCATACGAAGTTTTGGGAGCGAGCTAAGAATTGTGTTCCTCCCTGTAACTTCAAAATGCATAAACCTTGCAATACAAGTGTTGGAACCAGCAAAATAGTGTCGGAATTTTCGACAAACTAGAGTGCCCTCTGCCATTGACGGCGTGCGGAAGTGGCTCTATAAACAGTCGTCTATATATTTTCGATAAAGCTTCAAATAAACCCTTTTTAATTGACACTGGTGCTGATGTTTCGGTGCTCCCAGCCTCTTCGGCTGATCGCAGATCAGAGTCAAATTTACGACTGGCCGCAGCAAACTCCTCGACAATTGACACGTTTGGCCAAAAAATGTTAACTTTAGACTTGGGGTTAAAGCGTGCGTTCCCCTGGTATTTCATTTTAGCAGATATTTCCAGACCAATTTTGGGCGCGGACTTCCTTAGTCACTATGGGTTGTTAGTGGACATTAAAAGGAAAGTTATCATTGATCCGCTCACTTCCTTGAGTTCTCGTGGCGAAAAATTTTCAACAAACTTTCCTTCCGTTTCGTTACTTTTTGATCAGTCAATCAATCCCGAAGTTCGGGATTTATTGCATAAATACCAAGCTATCACTTTAGAGACAAATTTTACTAGTCCAGTAAAACATACAACTACACACCACATACTTACTGAAGGTCCACCAGTCGTCTCAAAGGTGCGACGCCTTGCACCGGAGAAGTTAGCAGTGGCTCGGAAAGAATTCGACTTCCTTTTGGCACAGGGAATTTGTAGACCCTCAGACAGTAGCTGGTCTTCCCCTTTACACTTAGTAAAGAAGAAAAATGGTGAATGGAGGCCATGCGGTGATTATAGATCCTTAAATTCACGTACCATACCAGACCGCTACCCGATTCCACTAATACACGATTTCACATATCGTCTACAAAATTGCAGCTTCTTTTCAACGTTGGATTTAAAAAAGGCATATCACCAAATTCCTGTTGAACCCAAAGACATTCCGAAAACAGCTATATGCACCCCCTTTGGTCTCTTTGAGTTCACTCGAATGACGTTTGGCCTCTGTAATGCGGCGCAAACCTTCCAAAGGTTCAGTCACGGCATTCTCCGAGAATTTCCTTTTTGTTTCATCTACTTAGATGATATCTTAATAGCTTCAAAATGCAAAGTGGAACATCTCAAGCATCTGGAATTAGTTTTTAAACGTTTAAAAGAATTCGGTTTAATAATCAATGTCGGGAATGCACATTTTTGAAAAAGGAAGTAACATTTTTGGGTCATTTGGTTGCCGCTCAAGGTATTAAACCGTCACCGGAACGTGTCGAAATTATTTCAAACTTCAAACTACCTACGAATGTCAGGGAATTACGGCGCTTCCTCGGAATGCTGAACTTTTATCGTCGGTTTCTACCGTTGGCGGCCAAGCATCATGCAGCCTTAAACAGTTACTTAACAGGTTCCAAGAAGGAGGGTTTGAAAAAGATCGATTGGACAAAGGAAACCGTAGAAGCCTTCGAATTTGCTAAAGAGCAACTAGCGCAAACCACACTCCTCGCTTTTCCCAAGGCTTTCGCGGAATTAGCGTTGTTCGTCGACGCATCAGATACTGCCATCGGTGCTGCTGTACATCAGAAATGCGAAGATGATTGGCAACCTTTGGGCTTTTACTCAGTTAAGCTCAGTACCACGGAATCTAAATACAGCACATACGATAGGGAATTATTAGCAGCTTACAAAGGTATAAAGTGTTTCCGCTATCTTCTGGAAGGCCTGTCGTGGCCCAATATTCAACTCGGTGTGGTTGTGACATCATGACTTAACTAGCAGCAGGTGTACGACTAATTAAGCAGTTTGCAGTATCTAAGCATTTTACTTCGCACGGTTAAATGCTTGGCGATTGCGAATTGTTTATTAAAAAACTGTCGCATCCACTGCTGTTGTAATTAAGCATTAAGCCAGGGTTAAGTAATTCACTTCGCATAGTGAAATGCTCAGCTGGGTTTACTGTTTGTTTACTAACAGTATTGGGGTCTCCAGCTGACGGCAGTGACTGATGTAATGCTTTGCGATTAATTGCAAGGTATTGCACTGGTCACTGGGTCAGAGTCGCTTCCGCCTGTAATGATTTTAACAGGTGATCCGACTTGCGAGTGGATCAGGTTACTCAGTTGTGTTTTGGCGATTAGGAGTTAAGAGCTATAAGTGTGAATCAGAAGCTCGAGTTATATTAGATATTATTCGAAGTAGTTTTATTGAATAAAGTTTTTTTTTATGTGGATTACGCGAGTGTTTTACTGGGGACACGACAATTTGGCGCAGCCGGTGAAACTAAGGTAAGAAATGTGAAGATTTCTTACTGTGGTGTTTTTTTTTGTATTGTTTTATTTACGAGTAAAAAATTTAAAACTTTTGGTATTTTTATTTTTGTTTTTGCAAAAAAAATCTGTTTAATTTAATTTACTTTTCAGGTTAAATTTAAGAAGTGTTAAATTAAGTTTATTAAGTTGGATCTTTCAGCCTAAAGATACTATTGTAATGCTGAGTGTGAGTTTTGGTGTTAAGCGTTAATAGTTATGGGCGTTTGAAAGTTTTCTCGTGTGCTAGGTGAGCAATTTAAAATATAAGTAGTTATTTCATCGGGGTTTTTCTTTTTAAAAATTTGGGCTTTGTTTTGTTAGCGACGGTTTCGCGCATATTTTTCGTGATCATATACATTATTATTCTAATCATTGATCTTCATGTTTGTTTTATGATGATTTTATATTCTCTTCATTGTTTTTGTGTTGCGAATGAATCAGTGGAATTTTCGTATAAAGTAAATAATGTAAAACTAGTTGATAAGAAATGATAACTTTTGTTGTGTTAAAATAGAATTTTAAAGTAAGTCATTATTGAAAATATTTAGAGCCACACCCAAGTAAATCTATTCTCTGTTTTTTTTATATGGAGAAAATGGATAAAAGTAAGAAAATCATAACTTTTTTGTAGCTTGTTTTGTTGGAAGAGATTGTTTTTTTTTGCTAAGCTCTTAGTGGTCTAATTTTTTAATATATGTTACAGACAAAGAGAAGTGTTAAATTATTTGATGTGAAGATAAAGCAAAAAGTGTGTGAGTCAGTGAGTGGCGTATAATTGTGAAATATCATGTGCGATTTTATATTATAAGAAACTAAGTATTGAATGTTTCTTATGAAAAATAAACCAAACTTAATTCGCTAAATCTATGGATGTAGGTAAACAAAGTGCACTCTCCTTCCTGTTATCAAAAAACACAATTCAATAAAGGAAAAATAAATATATATATATCTAAAAAAAAAAACTCAGAATATACATACCTACCTACATATAGATTAGATAACAAAAGGTAGGGGAATATATGTGTTTATGTATTTATTTGGCCAAGAAAGTGAGTTATGGTGATTTTCCGATAAATTTAAAATTTTTGCTGAAAGTGAAAGTTAAGTAGTGTTGACAGGGATCCCACGGTGTGAAAATTTTAGGTATGCATGTAGTCGTGATGAGTTATATGAACATATTCTTGGAATTTTAAAAATTCACTGGCCTTTTGCCGATATTGGTTAAGTGCGAATATATAGTCTTTGCAATTGTTGTCAAATGGAATCTCTGATTATTTTTTTTATGGTAATAAATTTAGATAAAGGGCTTTTCTCGTTTCCACTTCATTTTGATAGGTTTGGTTCCTCTTTCTTGGTGTGCTAAGTAGTGTTGCAAGAGAATGCTGCTAGTCTTACCATATTTCAGCTAAAAAATTACACTTACACATGTTGCTACAATCCCTGAGACAGAGTATATATCATTATTAATTTTCTACAACATTAAGGCAAGTGGTTCAAAATCTTTTGAACCATTTAGAGGTTCTTTTTGTGTATTGTATGGTAATAATAAGTATTTCTGTTTCGTGCCGGTTTTGCGAGGTATCGTTGGGGTTTGTTGAATTCCTATAGCTCTATCGTGATTCCACTAAGTGGATCTAAAAAATTTAATTCTTTTAAAGTTGTCGGTAAAGTACGGCCACCGTGCCAAAATGCAGTTAGTTACACTCTGTTTTAAAATTTTATGCGCTTTTACTTAAATTGGGAATACATTTAATAAGTATTCGAGTACTCGCGAAGAATCTTTCTGGATTAAAAGTCTTTGTCAGATTTATGTTGGAGCATATGTACGTACGTTTTAGGTAATTCAGTAAGATACAAAAGCGCTGATAGGTATGATCAATGAGAGGCGGTAAGAAGTATATTTCGCGTACCTGTTAATGTCGGTGTTAAGAGTGCTAAGTGATAAGTGACAAGTGTAGTGTTTATAATGGAAATATGTGCGTGAGGTATAACAGTCTCACAGTCCTAAATGTCAACAGGAAGAAGCAATATTTTAACTAAGGAGGAATTGTCACGCTTTCAGGCCCAGGAAAGGGAGTTAGAGATAAAAGCACAGGAACTGAAGGAAGGCCAAGCAATATTGCGGAATTACGAGCAGGACTGGGAATATATTGGGGAACATATAACGGCAGAGTTACAGAAACGGTGGACAAGAGAGGAAGAGAAGGAATTGTTAAAGAAACTGAATGAGAGTGCTAAAAGCAGTACAAAGGGCGAAGCTTTAGACCTATTGGTAACAGCAGCATTCGAAATTATCCAGAGCCGTGAAGTAGAAGCAGAGCAAGAATTGGAAGAAATCCAAAAAGAGAAGAAAGGGCTGATAAAGAAAATAGATTCACTAAAGGCACAGTTAAGAGAGGCTGAGGAAACTACAGCGGGGTTAGAGGAAGAGTTGGGGCTCGAGCGATCTTCACAGAGAAAACCGATTCAAGAGGGTAATAAGGTGAGTACGAGTAAAGGGTTCAGGCCGAGGAAATTGTTATTTTGGGAACAGCATAAAGAACCAGAAGAAAATTTAGAAAGAGAGCTAATCAGAAGAAAGAAGCAGGAAGTAGCGCCGAGTGGAAAAGTAAGAACAGAGCAGAACCAGATAAGGCCAGAGGAAAGAAACATCACAGGGCAAGACAACATGGCAGACGTGCATGAGAAAGTGATGGATCTAGTATCCAAGTATGTACCTATACTATCTGGCGAAAGGTCGTCCAAACTGGCGAAGGAAGTGTATCGCTTTCTGAGCTGCAGTAAGGATCTACACGATAGACTGACAGAGGAGGAGCAGAAGATTTTTATCAGGTGCATAAAGTATCGCCTAACGGACGATGCGTACTACTTGGTAAGCTCACAGGAACCAAAAGATTTTGATGCTTTACAGCAAGTAATCAAATCGGCCTACATGCCAAAAAAATCGTTTAGCGAATTGCGAACGGAAATGCTGGCATGCAGGCCTGGTGAGGATATCAGGGAGTTCGCAGACCGGATGAAGGAATTGCTCGATCAAATAAAAGCGGCGGTCTCAGCGAAATACCCAGGAGGTGATACAGGATTGATAGCAGAATTAGAGGCAGATGCAGTAGCGACATTTAAAGCTGGCGTTAGGAGTAAACCTACTCAAGTATACCTCACTGGACGGAAATTCGATTCGCTAGAAGGAGTACAAGAGGAAGCTACATACTATGAAAAAGATGCACAAAGGCTCCAAGTAAGAGACCCAGAAGTGGTACAGGCAGGTTGGAGGTCTAACTCATTAGGTACGCAAAACAGTTGGGGAGCAGGCGAGGCCGGCCCCAATCGAGTTCAGCGACCGCAAAGACCAATTTATTCCACTGCTAGGCCAGTATCACCCATAAGATACCAAGGACCGGCAGCCAGGGTAACCCCACCGAGAACCATTCATTGCTTTAAATGTGGACAACGGGGTCACATTGCGAAAGAATGTAGGACACAGCCCCCTTACTGCACCAAGTGCAACAGCTATGGTCATGAGGTAGCGGGCTGTAGGAAACAGCAGGTACGTTTCGCAAATACTGCGGTAGGTAGACCAGGTGAATGTATTCAGCCCGTATCGGGAGTATTGTCAGTTCTGTAGGACATGTGATCACTATACAGAAAACTGCCTCAGAAAGTACCTAGCAGAACGCGCTGGCCAACTGGAAGGAAACGGGGAGCGGCAGCTGGGGAATTCGTCCACAGCTGCCTTCCATTAACAAACTCCAGAGACATATCGCCGAGGGGGGATGATATTTCAGTAGACTTAAGTTTATTGAATAATTGTAGCATCACAGTTGAAGCAGACATAGGGTTAACAGGTAAGTTAAATCTTTTGGTTGATACCGGGTCCACATGTAATTTAATAAAATTTAATAAGATAAGAAAAAACACGTTTATTCAACCTCAACGAACTATTACTATTGGGGGTTTATTTGGGGCTCAAGGAAAGTCCGTAGGGGTTTGTCAATCCAAGTTACGTATAGATACTGAAGAGCATGCTTGCGAGTTCAATGTAATTTATGACACCGACTCAATACCAGCTGACGGAATACTGGGTATTGAATTTCTTAAGGATAGAGCTATCATCGACTGCATCAACCAAAAACTGTCAATACGGAATGTAAAAAGGAACAAGGAGGAGAAGCCTCTTTTTGCGAATGTAACAGGAAAAGAAAGTATTAACGTAGTGACATTGGCCAAAGCTTGTCAAAGAAGCGTTAGTCAATCTAGTGACAAAAATCCTCGAGAAATCTCAACAGAAACAGTGAAACAGAGTATTAAAGAAAGAATTACAGAGCTAAAGGACATTATTGGTAAAGCGATGGCAGCCTCAGACAGCATAGACCGGTATCTAACACAGATAAACAAGAGAAACGAGAGAGTGAAAAAGATGACGGAAGGCCTTGCCCAAAAACAATCCCAGCAGAAAAACGAGATGAAGGCCACCCGGGATGCAAAGGCGCTGAAACATGAACACAGGCGGGGAAATACTTTGACCGCAACCCTTCATACGGAGGCTGGTCAACTAGATGACCGCCTGGTAAGGGATGAGTTCATAACATGGCCTACAGGCATGTGGGGTGAAGAGCAGGTGAGAGTAGCTGTTGAACGGGAAAACGAGCTAGGGCATCCTCGCACGGAAGTCCAGCTCAATAATCCCCGGATGAAAGCTTCTGCACTTGTTCTTGAACGCGAGAGCACGAATGGACCAATAATACGCTTGAAACCCAGAACAGAGCAACTGGTGAGAATCTCAGTTGAGAGTGAGGCTGAAATGCTATGTATGGCCGAAGAAATATGTCCCGGAGTGTATTGCGGAAATACAATAATCAGGCCTAAGAATGGACAAGCCTTTGTGGGAATCATAAATGCTAGGACTGAGGCCGTGGAGGTAAAAGATTTCAAACCGAAGTTAGAAGGACTGAACCGGTATTCAGTAGTACCACTAGCGGATAGTGAAGGGAAGTGTAATAAAAGGCAACAGCGACTAAAATTAATGAAACAATCACTGTTGTTGGGAGAAGATCTCAATCCAGAGGAGAGGGAATCCGTGACTCAGCTCTGTTACGAATACAGTGACATTTTTCATTTGCCAGGAGACAAACTGACCTATACTCCAACAAAAACCTTTCAATTACCTCTAATGGCCAACACAGGACCCATACATAGAAAGCAGTACCGAATGCCGGAAGCTCACAGAGAAGAGTGTAAAAAGCAACTCGAAAAATTGTTAGAGGATGACATAATAGAGCATAGTGATAGTCCATTTAATTTTCCAGTACTCCTGATACCCAAAAAGGGTACTGATAAAGCTGGGAATCGCAAGTATAGGTTGTGCGTAGACTTCCGTGAACTCAACAAGGTCTGTATCCCTTGTTCATATCCACTTCCGCGAATTGAGGATATTTTGGATCGACTAGGTCATTCTAGGTACTTTTCAACGTTAGATTTAGCTAACGGATATCATCAAGTACTAATCGATCCAGCAGATAGAGAGAAAACGGCTTTTAGTACCAATTTCAATCATTTTCATTATAAAAGATTGCCATTTGGGCTAAAGACAGCGCCTCCATTTTTTCAATCGCTCTTAAACAGCATATTAACAGGGTTACAGGGAGTAAAATGTTTCGTGTATCTCGATGATGTCGTGATATTTGCAAAAAACTTAGACGAACACAACGATAAGTTAAGGCAAGTATTTCAACGTTTTCGGGATCATAACTTGAAACTACAACCTGCTAAATGTCAGTTTCTAAAAAAAGAAGTGGTGTATCTGGGTCATGTATGCTCGGAACAGGGAGTAAAGCCAGATCAACGTTTAGTGGAAGTCGTAAAGACATTTCCAAGGCCAAAGACAGTGCGACAGGTACAGTCTTTCCTGGGGCTAGCTAATTACTATCGTAAATTCGTCCCTAACTTCTCACTAATCATGGCTCCAATTAATAAGTTATTACGGAAAAAGGTAAGGTTTGATTGGGGACCCAAATGTGATAAATCATTCACCCTGATAAAAGAGGCTCTCACTACGCCTCCATTATTAGCTTATCCGGATTTCACGAAGGAATTCACGTTACTGACGGATGCTAGTGGTGAATCCCTAGGGGCAGTTCTAGAGCAGGAAGGAAGGCCCATCAGTTACACCAGTCGCACACTCAATCCGGCCGAGAGGAACTACTCGACAACTGAACGTGAGCTACTAGCCATAGTCTGGGCCGTAAGTAACTATAAATGTTATCTGTTGGGCAGGCATTTCAAAGTAATTACTGACCACCAACCTCTTCGGGGTGTTTTCAAGGTTAGAGATACGACGTCACGCATGGTACGATTTCATCAGAAATTGTCAGAGTATGATTTCGAGATTCTATATAAAAAAGGAAGAGAAAATGGCAATGCGGATGCTCTAAGCAGAATACCCCAAAGAATAACAGAAGCCAAATTCGAGGAGACCGAAATGCATCCATGCCTAGCTATCACTCGGGCACAAGCTCGAAGAAAAGAGTCCGAAGTAAATGATACATCACCTATGGAATCCGAAGAGGAATGGGGTGACCTCGATGAGGCAGAAGTAATAGCAGGAAAGGTGATGGGTGATCCGAACCCACAGCATATCACAGATCCAGATGAAGTTGAGCCGATCTTGAAGGACTTCCATGACTCTCGGTTTGGAGGACATCTCGGAAGAGATAAGACCTTAAAACGAGTAAAGCGCTTCTATCATTGGAAAGGGATGAAAAGGGATATCGTGAAGTATATTAGGCGCTGCCCGCAGTGTCAGAAAAATAAACACAGTCGAGCTACTAAGATGCCGTTGGTGATCACTTCAATCTCAAGCAAACCCTTTGAGAAGGTGTACGTCGATTTGGTGGGACCATTGCCATTGAGTCACAATGGCAACAGATACATCTTATCCTTGGTGGATGATCTCACTAGGTTCGTTGACTTTGTAGCGATCCCGGATCAGGAAGCGAATACTGTGGCACGAGCACTGTGCGAGCAAATTCTCAGCCGATATACTCTACCAAAACAATTAGTTACTGATCAAGGAGCGAATTTTACAGGAGAAGTGCTGAAGGCCCTCTGTAAGATGTTGAAAATAAAAAAGTTACAGACTACTGCCTATCATCCGCAGTCAAATGCCGTAGAGAGACAGCATTCCACGTTAGCAAGCTATTTGAGAAGTTTTGTAGATCAAGACCCGCGGAATTGGGACGAATTCCTGCGGACGGCAGCTCATGCCTACAACAACTCGGTGCATTCGGGCACAAAATTGACACCAATGGAAACTTTATTCGGATTCATCTCGGAAGTTCCCAGTAGCTTGCAGCGGAAGCCTGAACCGCTATACAATGCCGATAAATATCATAATGTGTTACGGTTTAAATTGCAAAAGGCATTCGAACTAGCAAAGCAAAACTTGATCAAAAGTAAATTGTCCGCCAAGAAGTACTATGATAGATCCGCGAGGGCGATAGAGGTGCATGTCGGTGAAAAGGTTCTGGTTAGGGTCCCGGCTCGGGCGGGAAAACTGTCGTCCTTATGAAGTAATTTACGTTCATAGCCCAGAGAATGTAACAATCCTTATCGGGAGAAAGCTCAAACGGGTTCACGTGAATCGGTTAAAAAAATTTGAATGATACTGTTATTTAGTAAATTTTGTTTTTATTTCACCTTACAGGTAAAGCAGCAGAATCGTACAAGAACGGACGAAAGAAGAGATCTAGTGGCCCGATTCGGAATCCGTTCAGGAGACGGACGCTAAAAGAAGCCCAAAAGAGCCGGCAAGGCATAAACATATACATTTGTAGAGGAAATTTAATATTGGAAGGAAAAGATCATTAATAAAAAAAAGAGAGAATTTAAAAAAAAAATAATAAGTAAAAAAATAAAAAAAAAAATAAAAAAACAGAGAGAAGTAAAAACAAAAAGGGTAAGAAAAAAAAGAGAGAATTAAAAAGAAACTAAAGTAAAGAGAGTAAGAAAAAAAATAATAATATTAAAGTAAAGAATAAGAATTAAAGTAGCGAGAGAAAAAAGAAAAAAGAAAACATACTCATTGAAAAAATTGGTAAATAAAAAGAAAAGTTAAGAAAAAGAAAAAAAAAAAGCAATTGGAAAGAGAAGTGTAAAAAAGAAAAGAACACTTATAAAAAAAAGGGTAATTGAAAAAAAAGGAGGAAAGGTGGTAGAGAGAGTGAGAGAGAGAGAGAAGGAGGAAGTGGATAGATAGTAGAATAAACTAAATCTGTACCGTGATTTATTTTATTTTACTAAATAATAATAAAAATCGTACTAAATAAATTATATACAGAGTGGTTTCTTTTATTTTTGTATACTAGGTAGGATAAAATTAAGAAGGTTGTCATATAGTTAGTTTGGAGAAGTTAAGAAGCTGAATATGGAAGCAGTCGCCATAATCTTGTTGATGTTCATCAGTTTGTCATACGCTGGGCAGGCTGGCTACAATATAAAGCCCATAATGCAGTCCGGAGTATTGTTCGAGCACGTAGGAAAAGCAAACTTTTACACTAGGCATTGGACTATTCTATCCAAAGTAGAAATGCCGGACTTGGCGGTCGAGCTGGAGTTCGCAAACAATTGCAGCAAGCTGGTTATACAGCTCTGCACAAAAATCAACCACAGAGAGAGAGAACTCGGGAACAGATGTGAGCTAGCCACTAAGGAAATAGGAAGTTGGATGGCGAAGATTAGGAGACAGGATGATGAGTTGAAGCACCACACCCATGCGGAACCGACTCTTCGAAGGAAACGATCTTTCTTTGATGGTATAGGGTCCCTGTCAAAAACACTTTTCGGAACCATGGATCACGCAGATTCGGAAAATATCTACTCGGCTTTGAGGGATCTAGATGGAAAAGAAAACCGCACCTTCACCTTGCTTCAAGAGCAAACAACAGTGATGACATCGACGTTTAATCTATTCAATGCGTCGCGCGTTCAGGCAGCAGCAGAGCGAGAGGAACTTTGGAATAAAATCAATGCCATCACCGCCGCGCAGCAAAGTCAAGACCTGGAGATAACAACGTTAACACGGAGAGTGGAGATAAATGAAATACTGACACTAATGACTGTTATATATAAAATCCTAGTACATATATGTACCATATGTGCATATACATATATATGTATAACGTTGGAATGTTATATATATAATCCTAGGTACATATTGGACATATAAAATAAAAAAGAAAAGAAAATCATAAATTATGATTTTTCAATAAACTAATCATGTACAAAACACGATTAGTTTATCTTCCAAAAAGGGTGAAGAAAATTGCATCAGCAATTTTCTTCAAATTCCAAACAATTCATAAAATTTTTCCCATCAAACGACTTGGGAAAAACAAAAGTTTCAGATTTCAACCAAGTCGTTTAATAGCAACAACCTCCACGACAAATTTTGCCTTCAGCAAAATTTGTCAGTGGAAATAATTAAATTCACAAAGAAATCAAAAAGCAAATCGTACCTTCAGTACAATTTGCCGTGAAAAAATTCAATATGTATGTACATACGTACATACATATTGTGTAAAAAGCTTTCGTGATAAGAAACGCGCGCCGCATAAATGCATTGTATGTATATGCGCGTCGCGATTTCAAACGGTGGCTGATGTTTTAAAAAGTGTAAGATTACATTTTTGCAGCCATCGTTCAACGCGAATAATTCTGGACATGTTCAAACATGTCCAGAGTTAAAAAGTTAAATTTTCTCAGGATAAGAAAATGCAATTTAGCATTTTCTATCCTGAACGACGGCTCTTGATCACGATGAATGTGATCAAGAGTGGAGTTGGTTTTCACAAATTGGTTCGGCTACCTCGGCGGTTTCGGTTTTACGGAGGGAAGTTCGCGTCTTTTTGGTGCAATTGGTGTTCAAAAAAAATATATAATTAAGTTTTACGCAGTTTATATATGTTACGATATTCCATGTTCAAAAAATAATATAATTTAGTTTTACACAGTTGCCATATGTTTTGATATTTTTTATACGTTTTGATATTATCGTTTCGGTGTACAGAAACAAAACTAAGTTTTTCGAAGAAGATCCTAATTGGACAAGTGATTGTGATTAAAAGGAAAATAAAAGGTGGTAAACCTATCAGTGTGTTTTTTTTGTGTGCTTCGCCAGATCAACGGACCAGCACGTAGAACAAAAAAAAAAGGGATTAAGAAGGTAGGAGTACACTAAAGAGTATATATAACAAAATTGGCGCAGCCGGTAGGATCAAGGAAGCTTGGTCAAGTTAAAAGATCGTAAACGCTTGAAAAGCCTTGATCCTGCAAAAATCTACGGGGAACCTGTGACACTAGCCAAGCTATAAGGCCACGTCACCCCCAACGCTCGGGGTAGATATCATCTATAGGCGCCTCTGCTCCAGGCGAGCAAGCGTTCACCCCAGTGAGTGAAAAGATAGCATTAAAGGACTTGGATCTCCAGATTGGAATTCATCACCGAACACCAGAAGCACCTTTCCAGCAGCGAGAAGGAGGATAACGAAGACAGGCCCAATCAAAATCAACTCCAGAAGGAAGATATCATCGTTCCTGGGTTGAAGGGGATTTCGAAGAAGGTTTTAAGCCCCCCTTTCAACCATATCCAGGGGAAATAAGTAGGCCTAGGGCCCCCCCGGCAGCAAACAGAAGCACCGGAAATTGTAACTTCGTTCCAGGATTGAAAGGGATCTCGAAGTCGGCAAAAGCCCCCCTTTCAATCTCAGCCAAGGGAAATAAGACGGCAGGAGCCCCCCTAGTAGCAAGAAACATTCCAGAAGGGAATACTCCAAGAAGGCTGGAAGCCCCCCTTTTGGACAACGCGGGACGCATATGTCAGGAGAAAACTCGACACCGGCACCTGAGACAGGCACGAGATTAAACTCCATACCTTCATCCGACGCGGAGAAATCCCCAGGTGAAAATCTTCATCACCTCCGGGAAGGTACAGACAACGCCCCAGAAGACAACCCAACACAATCAACTAGCCAGGATCCAGACCCATCACAGCAGGAAAGAAAAGGAGTTCGCCTTCGAAGCGGCACCGTTTTAACAGGGCCCACAGTTGTATCTAAAGTAAGTCTAGATAAGTTTTTAGATAAGTTGTTAGAAAAGGCACGTGAATCCGATAAGCTCACTGTCACGCACTGCGACGCTCTTGACCATAGATTAAGTCAAGGCAGAGAGCAGAGGCTGACAAAAATCGAAAAATTTAAAAAAGATACAGAGCGATTCAAACAGGAGCTTATCGAATTTGCCGGGCTTTCACGTTCACTAGATTTAGATAAGAGCTCAGCCAGTGTAGTTGTAAGCGCTGAAAGTGACAGTGAAATTGGTGGTGACGAAGCGGACCAAACAACCGCCGAAAATCTCCTTAGTGGCTGGCTAGAAGTATCCTTCACGGATTCTAGTCCAGAAACCAGCCCTGAAACTCGACAAAGCACAAGTAGACTACCCTACAAAAGTTTAAATAAAAAGATAATCACAATGGTAGATTATGCGAAGGTGGCCAAGCTCACGGCACAACTAGTTCCTCTGTTTTCGGGTGAAAATACCCCACAGCTAGGTCGTGAGCTACAAACATTTATTGGCTGTTGCAAACAGGCCCTACACTGTTTAAGTGAGGAAGAAAAACCAGCTTTCCTACATATCTTGCCCACAAGACTTCGTGGCGATGCTTATCAGCTGTTTGTCGGACGTTCCAACTACTTTTAGTGAGGTGGAGGAACGTCTGAACAGAACCTACCTACCACGAGAATCGTACCAGGAGTTGGTCAACAAATTGATCACAATGAGGCAAAACCCGTTGGAAACTCTCACTGCCTTCACAACAAGAGTGAAGCAGTTGTTGATGCTTTGCAACGAGGCAGCGGTACTGAAGTACGGAGCAACGGCAGCCCCAGCTGTGAAGACACAGTTGGCGGACTTCGCCAAGAATGCCCTCAAAAGTGGAGTGAACAATCCCCACCTATGCCAGTACCTCCTCACGCTGGTAGAAAATGATCTAGAGCAGCTGATACAAAAGGCTCTAGACATGGAAAAGCTGCAAGCAGGCACCCTTTTCGTCCAAACGCCACTAACACAACAGCCATACCCAATGGCACCAATAGACCCTAGTCTTCGAGTTCGGGCTCTCAGCCGAACTCCTTACAATCAAGCACCACAGCCACACATGTATGCATCACCACGAGCACAAGAGCCCAGGCAGTTTAACAATTCCCCATACGTACATGCTCCACCACTACGCCCGCCGTTTCCACGAAGGGATTCTAGACAACCGGATACACAAAATCTGGTACAAAACATCACCTGTAATTTCTGCCAGAAGCGGGGACACACCTACACGGAGTGTCTAAAACGCAAAAACACCCCCTTCTGCACTAACTGTAGAAGTTACGGGCATGACATTCGCGACTGTCGAAACAACCAAACACAGTCTGCAAATCGTTTCACACGAGGATCGCCTAACAATCAACCACAGTCAGACCCGAACAATACAAAAGGCCCCAGAGTCTTTAACATAAGACAAAAATGTGAGTTTTGTGGGCGCCGTGGACATAAGATCGACGAATGTCGACAAAAGCAAAAGTGGGAGGATAAAAAACAGGGAAACGACAAAGAGTCGACCCAAAACTCCCCGGCTCGACTATAAACCCTACCAGCAATAAACAAGGGTCTTCTCAGCTGCCCAACTTCAGTGTGCCCACCGCCAGACTTCCTCTAGACATAGGTCTAAATGGTCAGGCCCAGCTAATAGTGGACACCGGCGCTGAGATCAGTATAATTAAGAAAAAAGCTCTCAAATCTCGCGAGCTAATAAACCCCAACAAAAAACTAACGCTTCAAAGCCCCTTTGGTACCGGAAAAACCTTAGGAAGTTGCCAAGGAAACTTCATGCTAAAAAACAAATTACCTTGCAACTTTCAGGTGGTAAAAAACATCCCAGGTATTTCCGACGACGGCTTGCTAGGAAATGATTTCCTAGCCAAAAACTGTAATGTTGAGGGACCCAACAGGGTTCTGCGATTTCCTCGCACGGAAACCAATCCAGAAGAGTTTGCTGTTCCATTAGAAACCGCATCGGACAACCCGTGTTCACAAAACACAGTCAACAAAGAGACACTGGTAGAAGATATTAAGCCCGAAGGGGATACACCTTCTACCCGAAGTGTTCTCAATGCTTCTCTGTCAGAGGAAGTCGGCTGTGATAAACAAGAACGCGATAAGGGTGAATTGATTACCAAAAATCTGGCTTGTAAGACTGGCCAGCATCAGGTAAATTTAAATGAACCTGTGTGCATACCAGCAAGGTCTCAGATCGTAGTCAAAGTTCCGTTGCAGTTGCAGGAAGAAATGCTCAGTCTGTCAAAAGAAATAGACGACGGAGTCTTCTTAGCCAACAGCTTACTCTCAGCTGGGTTAAAGGCAGTCCCTATAGGAATCCTCAACACACGCAGTTCACAAGTAGTCCTAAACAGCCTGAACCTAAGTCTGGTTCCCATTAAAGACTACACTGTCGTCCCCATCAAACGAGAGCCAGATAAAGATATTGCAACAGCCCATCCCTTGAATCCCATGAGTCGAAATGACGGCGATGGTGAGCATCAAAATATAAGTAGATCTAAGATTAAGAAAATAGGGCACAAGAGCCCCAGCCAACTAAGCGGTCATAAGAAACTGCTCCAAGACGCTTGCGGGTCCCTCATGAAAACCCCAACGTCAGGCGCTGGCCAGTACACAAACGGTCTGCCGGCAGCAACTCCCGCAGATCCATCTGGCCCAGCGCCACTCATATATCAAAGAAATAGGTTAAGAGGTAAAACGAATAGGGATAATAATAATAGAACTAGATTTAAGAGAAATACAAACAGGGCAATAAGCGCCGATCAGACGGCCACCCTACAACACATAAAATACTTGTTCCCAAACGAAGTCGAACATGAAGACACCAGTAATCAGCCCCGCCTCACCAGACTAGAGCAAGAACTCAGTCTGGATGAAACTCTAAACACTGAGGAAAAAGCCTCAATAACAGATCTCTGTTATGAATATGATGACATATTCTTTTTAAAAGGTGACAGGCTTACACATACCAATGCCATCACCCACGACATCCCTTTTGTGCAAGACCAAGCACCTATTAACCAAAAGATGTACCGGTTACCAGAGACACAGCGAAATGTCATAAATGAGCAACTCAGATAAATGCTGGACAACGACATTGTCCAGCCCAGCAAAAGCCCATGGAACTCGCCACTGCTAGTAGTCCCCAAAAAAGCGGGACCAGATGGTGAGAAAAGGTGGCGCGTCGTCGTTGATTTCCGTAAGTTGAACGAAAAAACGATTGGCGACGCCTTCCCGCTACCACGGATTGAGGATATCCTCGATCAACTGGGCCATTCAAGATACTTCACTACCCTAGACCTAGCCAATGGCTACCATCAGGTACTCGTCGATCCGAAAGATCGAGCAAAAACGGCTTTCAGTACCAACTACGGGCATTATGAATTCAAACGCATGCCGTTCGGGCTCAAAGGAGCCCCGGCCACATTTCAGCGTTTAATGAATTTCATATTAACTGGCCTACAAGGCCTAGAATGTTTCGTCTACTTAGATGACATCGTCATCTATGGAAAAAGTCTGGCAGACCACAACGAAAAGCTTCGCAAAGTCTTTGACAGGTTAAGAGAAAATAACCTGAAACTTCAACCTGAGAAATGTCAATTTCTCAGGCGCGAGGTAGTGTACTTAGGACACAAATGTTCTAACCAAGGAGCACTACCTGACCCTAGCAAAACGGCATGCGTCCAAACTTTCCCCATTCCTAAGACAGTAAGGCAAGTCCAATCTTTTTTGGGCCTTGCCAATTACTACAGAAAATTCATACCTGATTTTTCGAAAACAGTACGTCCTCTAACAAACTTACTCCGAAAGGATGTAAAGTTTAAGTGGACTGAGAAATGCCAAGAGGCATTTCAAAGCATTAAGAACGCTTTAATTTCCCCTCCACTCTTAATATATCCCGATTTTGCAAAACCCTTTAACCTTACTACAGACGCCAGCAGCGAGGCTCTTGGAGCAGTCCTATCTCAAGGAGAGGTAGGAAGTGACCAGCCCATTGCCTACGCCAGCCGTACCCTGAACAAAGCCGAACGTAACTATTCCACTATTGAAAAAGAGTTACTGGCTATAGTTTGGGCGACTAAAAATTTCAGGTGTTATCTGCAAGGCCGAGAGTTCACGGTCTATACAGATCACAAACCACTCAAGGGTGTCTTCAATGTTAAAGACCCCACATCCCGTCTGGTGAGATTTCACCATAAACTTTCCGAGTTCAATTATAAAATTGAATATAAGCCCGGAAAGTACAACACGAATGCCGATGCTTTAAGCCGCATTCCACGGGATAATACCAAAGACAAGGAAACTACAACCTTCACGGTAGAAGCGATAGTCCACCATCAAATGGACTCGGATATGGAGGAGGAAAAACACTCATCGGACCAAAAGGAGTGTCTGCAATGCAATGCAGTAACCAGAGCCCAGACACGAAATATTTAGGAAAATGGAACAAACCAAGACAGCCAGTCCAAACAAAAAGAACAAACTCATCATCCAGAAGAGGCCGCAGACCATGACAGTCCACCTAGTACCAATCCACAAATCATAGACGAAACTCGTCCCCCTGAAGTAATCACAAGCCCAGAGGAGATTCAATTAATCTTAAAAGATTATCATGATTCTCTCTTTGGCGGTCATCAGGGAGTGATAAAAACCTATAAACGGATTCGAAGAAAGTACTGGTGGAGGCACATGCTTAGTGACATCAAAAAGCACATTAAGCGGTGTGCCAAATGTCAAACCATGAAGGCCTCACCACAGTATAAAATGCCAATGGTAATTACAGACGTAGCGGAACAACCATTCGATAAAATCTATCCAGATATAGTCGGCCCACTAGAGGAAACTGAATCCGGAAATAAATATATATTAACGTTTCAGGATAACCTCACGAAGTTTGTAGATTGGTATGCCATACCAAATGGGGAAGCTATAACGGTAGCGCAAATTTTCTTCGACGAAATCGTCACGCGCTACCGCATTCCCAAAAGAATAGTCACCGATCAGGGAAGTAATTTCCTGAGTGACCTATTCAAAAAGGTATGCAAACTCCTTAGGATAAATAAGCTGCAGACTTCGGCTTATCATCCCCAATCAAATGGAGCACTCGAACGTGCACATAGACCGTTGATTGAATATCTACGAACTATAGTGGACGAAAATCCCAGCTCATGGGATAGTTATCTGCGAACCGCAGCTTTCGTGTACAACAACAGTGTACACGAAGGGACAAAATTAACTCCCATGGACTGCCTCTACGGCTTTACAGCGGACGTTCCGTCCAACTTAAGGCGAGATCCTGAACCCGTGTATAATCACGAGAGCTACTACCATATTCTCAGGTATAAGCTTCAAAAGTCTTACGCCATGGCACGGAAAAATCTTCTGATGAGTAAACAACGCTCAAAAAATTACTATGACAAAGCTGTACGTCCCCTGACATTTCACAGAGGAGACAAGGTTCTACTCAAGAGTGAGAGTCGTAAACATAAGCTCTCCCAGATTTGGGTAGGACCCTATACGGTAACCGGCATTCCCAGCTCAGTTAACACAACAATTAAAATTCGTAAACGAGAGGTGACGGTACACAACAATCGTCTAAAACCTTTCTACGAATAACATGGTGTCAATATAATCTAAGTAATTCTAAGATACATATATAATAGAATGTAAGCCACCAAGTCAACAAAAACCCCATTTTAATATCCTATCCTATCCTCTCCTAGATAACAATGCGGTCAATAATTTTCTACGGACTGTTCCTGATAATACGGGAATACTATTTGAGGATCTTGGAAGCCTATCAGTTTACCACGATACTTGGAGCATCATAACTGAGTTAGATCTGGCGGAGTTGGACAATCAGACAAAACTAGCGGAACGCGCGGAACACTACGTACATCAATTATGTGGTAACAAATCCTTTGATCAAGATCTATGTACCCTACAAACCAAACATGTACATGCCCTGATGGAAAACATCAAGAGACGCACCAATGTCATTAAAGAGGCAGTGCCTAAATCACGCAAGCCCCGATCCATCTTTGATGGGATAGGTAATGCGATGCACTATCTCTTTGGCACTATGGATAGCGGAAACGAACAAGAGGTGTACAGCCGGCTAAGCGAATTAGAGGTAAATACTCAAACCTTAGCTGATCTGGAAAAGCAACAGATCAGTGTAATAAAAACCACTTTTGAGCAAATTCAAAAACCCCTATCTTCGCTGACTGAACGACAGCGTCAGATAACCAATCAGATTAACCATCTGCAGAACACAACGGACGATTTGATAGCCCACCAAATAAGACAAGAGATCGTTTCTAGTCTGACACTACAAATGATAGAGTTGGAATTTAGACAACAAGCTCTACTGGACATAATAATGTCCAGTAAAAATAATCAAATTCATCCCCTTTTAATTTCCCCAAACTATTTGCTAGAGATTTATCACAAATCTCACTCCACTTGTCCCAATCTACAGGACTGTTTGTCAGTTCTGTACCAAACAGCAGATGTTAAGACACATTTGTTGCAGGACAAATTAGTTATCCGAATCAAACTTCCCATATTTAATATTCCCAAGATGAAAATCCAACAGATTAGATGTTTCCCCATACGGGTGGATCCAAAGCATTCATTAATACCTGATATCAAATATTCTCATGTGGCAAGCCAAATCCAGACCCAGGAATTTCTGTTGCTGAAGCCAGAAAACCTGAGATCTTTCAAAAAAATTTCAAAGGGAATCAAGGAAGATACGTGGATTGGTAAGCTAAATACACCACTCACCAAAGCTACAAAAACAGATGAATGTGTTATCAAACTTCTATTCAATCCACTGGGCGAACACCCACAATGTAGCATCAGAGCCCAAATTCCCCCAAGAGACACAATAATAAAACTTAATTGGCCGAATTCGTGGCTGTACTCCTTAACTGAAACTACTATAGTACATATAACTTGTACTCAACAGTTACTCACCCATCGTCTCGCAGGACAAGGAATCATGACAGTCAACGAACCATGTTCCTTGCAAATAGGGTCTAACACTCTGTATTATGAAGCAGAAAATCTACATCCGCTAAGAGTTTCCCAACCAACCTACTTCCCAGGCACAAACGAAACTCAAGAGGTATTGGCAGAATATATGTCCAAGATATCCGCTCCTAAAAACCCTGAGAAACAACCAACGTTACTCCTCGGAGATGATACAAACCATCGTATCCACCTGGATACAAAATCTCTAGAAGAAATCCGTAACAAAGTGAACAACATTCACGTTGGACCAAAGGCCAAGATTCCTCATATACTCTCTATTACATCCCTATCAATGACCGGACTCTTGTTGCTAATGGCATCTGTGGTGGCAGTAGCAAAATATATCGTACCGGCATTCATGACATGGGTTGCTAAACAAAGACAACAGCCCACAGCTGAAAACACCCCCATGGAACCGGTTTACGCTAAAACCCAAGAAAAGTTGAAATGGGCTCAAAGTCTCCCCAGAGCGAGATCTATACAAGTAGTATAATCAAAAAGATCTATACTCGTTGGTTGGCCCCCGACTCATTCTTGTGTTACTGGCGCAGCATCCTATCCTTTCACTACACTGGTATTAGAAGATAAGTTAAAATAATAGTAGCAAATATAAGATAAAGCGAACACGCGAAAATTAATATTACATAAAAATAAAATTTATTTAGTAGTACCTAAGAAAAAAAAAAAAAAATTTTTTTAATAAACCTAAGTAGTACATAGCAAAGTAGAAATAATAAATTAAATAAGCAAAAAAAAAAAGATAATAAATAGAAGAAAGAAAGGCATAAGACAGAGTTAAAACAAATAACCACTTAAAACATAAAAGATAATCGAAATTTATTTACACAAAAAATAATAAAAATAATAAATAAATAATATTCCGTAACATTAAGTAATAAATAATAATAATTAGCTAATTACTAAAATATAGACATTAAATCATAAGATTATATTAAATAGAAGTGTAATGTACTAAGGCTATAAATAGGAAATAGCTACTTACATTAGTAGAAAAATAGAATAACAAGTTAACAAATAAGACATTAACTAGGATAGCAAAAACAAACTAATACGGCTAACCAACATTAAGAATAAACACCAAAAATAGACAGTACTTTCTTAAAAACCGCCAGCATAGAGTAGCAAGGAAATATAATTCCCCAGAATTTCATACTTAACCTAGAATAAATCAACAACGTAGGATAATTAAACAACGTAGAAATAATCAGGCAAAGTAGAGTAAGTAAATATTTAGACTCCAGTATAAGATAAGTCTAACAACAAATTATAATCCGCCAACACAGAAACCGACATACGAGAAAACTCAACTCCCTGCCCAGAGCCCCTTGAACCATTTTTGCCAACCCAAATATAAGCTGGAAAAAAAATATAAACCTGAAAAACACCCAAAACAACAAAAAATAAATAACTAGAGTACATTAGTTATAAAATTTTATTGAAATAAAAAATACAAATATTATATTAATAGCCAAAAAGTTAACAAAATTTCAAATCACAAAAAAAAATTTAGAAAAAAGCAAAAAAAATACTCTTAACACTAGAATTCAAGAAAAATTCAGCGGAGACTATTGGGGGATGTCCCGGATCATCCACGAACCTGAAAAGATAAAAAAAAAATGTTTTGGAATCACATCTGGAAATAACTTATATGAAGTATCCTTCTTACAGTTAGGGAACTCTTAGGCCGGTCCGCACTCGGCATCCCAGTCCTCCTGGGCATGACTAGGTCCCTCTCCAGGTAGATCCCAGTCCTCCTGGGCATGACTAGGTCCCTCTCCAGGTAGATCCCAGTCCTCCTGGGCGGGAACGGACGAAACACCCCAGGTCTCGTCAGAGGCGAGACTCGGTGCTGCACCCGGGAGATCCAATTCGGATCCGGAAGAACCGACCCCGTCACGTCATGCACCAAATAGTTGGGATGCATCCGACAACTAGGGCAGGCACACCATCCTACCTCCCCAGCTAGCGCCAAAGTAGCTCCTAGAAGAAAAGAGAGTTATGAAAATAATTAGAATTAAGTAACAAAATCAAAAAAAAAAACTCACCCATAACTACCCAGGAACTCCCACCGTGGGGCCACAAGCACAGCTCCACCCGATGAAAGATATCAGCCTCCGCCGGGGCACCCCAGATGCATACATCTGGACGCCCATTCCGCCTCAGCAGCAGCCTGATGAGCCCACGCCACCGAGGAGCCACACTCTGAACAAAAATCGAAAGTACCCTCATACAATTGGGTATTGGGCTGGTGTACGGAGCACGTGGAGACACTACCTCACAGAATTCCATTTTGAAACAAACTATGAACGGAACTACAAAAATCGCCCCATATAAAGGGCAAAACCCCAAACGTTAGCAAAAAATTGATCAAGATGCAGTTAGAATGCATCGTGTACTTATCTTGTTTAAAGATACAAATCCCACACAATTCATTTCTTTTTTCTCTCTTTTTCAAGCCGGTACAAGATGCATTGCAATATCTCATACCAACTCTACGTGCACCAAGTTTTTTTTTTATTTTGTTTAAGGCAGATATCAAATTCATCACAACTTGATAAAACACCCCATACGGAATCTACACCCACACAGCTTTTCGAGAATTATTCCTCTTCAAAGAATAACTCTCTTTTTCGCGGGGGGAAGGAATGTTATATATAAAATCCTAGTACATATATGTACCATATGTGCATATACATATATATGTATAACGTTGGAATGTTATATATATAATCCTAGGTACATATTGGACATATAAAATAAAAAAGAAAAGAAAATCATAAATTATGATTTTTCAATAAACTAATCATGTACAAAACACGATTAGTTTATCTTCCAAAAAGGGTGAAGAAAATTGCATCAGCAATTTTCTTCAAATTCCAAACAATTCATAAAATTTTTCCCATCAAACAACTTGGGAAAAACAAAAGTTTCAGATTTCAACCAAGTCGTTTAATAGCAACAACCTCCACGACAAATTTTGCCTTCAGCAAAATTTGTCAGTGGAAATAATTAAATTCACAAAGAAATCAAAAAGCAAATCGTACCTTCAGTACAATTTGCCGTGAAAAAATTCAATATGTATGTACATACGTACATACATATTGTGTAAAAAGCTTTCGTGATAAGAAACGCGCGCCGCATAAATGCATTGTATGTATATGCGCGTCGCGATTTCAAACGGTGGCTGATGTTTTAAAAAGTGTAAGATTACATTTTTGCAGCCATCGTTCAACGCGAATAATTCTGGACATGTTCAAACATGTCCAGAGTTAAAAAGTTAAATTTTCTCAGGATAAGAAAATGCAATTTAGCATTTTCTATCCTGAACGACGGCTCTTGATCACGATGAATGTGATCAAGAGTGGAGTTGGTTTTCACAAATTGGTTCGGCTACCTCGGCGGTTTCGGTTTTACGGAGGGAAGTTCGCGTCTTTTTGGTGCAATTGGTGTTCAAAAAAAATATATAATTAAGTTTTACTCAGTTTATATATGTTACGATATTCCATGTTCAAAAAATAATATAATTTAGTTTTACACAGTTGCCATATGTTTTGATATTTTTTATACGTTTTGATATTATCGTTTCGGTGTACAGAAACAAAACTAAGTTTTTCGAAGAAGATCCTAATTGGACAAGTGATTGTGATTAAAAGGAAAATAAAAGGTGGTAAACCTATCAGTGTGTTTTTTTTGTGTGCTTCGCCAGATCAACGGACCAGCACGTAGAACAAAAAAAAAGGGATTAAGAAGGTAGGAGTACACTAAAGAGTATATATAACATGACCCTCCAACTGCGAGAACTCAGCGATGTCCAAGAAGGTTATGCGAACATGTTAGTCGCACTGAGCATGGGAAAACTTCACCCCATGATTATTCACGCCCGGCAGCTAACAGAAATTATGACGAACGCTACAAAACAATTGGATTTAGCAGAGGAATTTCTGGACTTCCAATTGTTGACCCAAATTGCTAAGGTGAGCGCAATGCAGGGTCCGCAGCACATTATGGTCAGAATAGACATTCCTCAACCGGAGAGAGTGGCTTTTGAACTGCACAAAGTATACACCATTCCCGCAGTAGTTGATGAAGACGGCTACCATGTATATGAGTTGGGAGCCGAATTTCTAGCAGCAAATAATCACGATCGCCAGTATGTCCTGCTAGACTATCAGCAATATGAGAAATGCCAACAACTGACAACCCTCGAAAATCATTTGCGTTTCCTGTGCCCACAGTTGGGACCAATCGTCACAGCCATTGGTGATAGCTGTGTACTCAACCTTTTTCGAAGTTTCAACGTCAACCCGCTGGCATGCAAGGAAAAAATTCTCCCAAAATGGAATAGTCTAGTCCGCATGATTACCCGAAATCACTGGTTGTTCGTGATGGCCGACAAGACGAAACTAGAGGTAAACTGCCGCGATACACCTACAGCGATTGGAGAACTATGTTCTACCGGAGTATTATCAATCGAGGAGCACTGCCACCTTCAGATCGGCGACCTTTTGATCACATCAGAGGACCACGCTCAGCGAAATATTACTCTTTGGCAACCCTCATTTTCGGAATTACCATCATGGGATAGCGTGAGCACCAGAAATAGATCTACAAAGCCTATGGCTGATGGCGATCAAAATCGTAAGGTACGGCTGTTAGCTGCCGACAATGCCAACCAAGCCTGGAGAGATCATGCAGCCGAGATACAAAAAATAAATGAGGACATCACACGAGAGGAAATACATCGACAACAAAGTCAGCCCCACACCATCTATCTAGCCGCCACCTCAATAACTGGGCTGTTAAGTATTGCCAGTTTTATGTTAGTAGCAGGAGTTCTGATCCGCAGGAGATGTCGGAAGCAAAAACCAGTACCGGCTAGATCAAGCAGATTGTCGATATTGCCCATCACCCGGAGTTCAATAAAACCCACTGTAACAACAGGACAGCCTACCGAAGACAAGGAAACGAACGATGGCCTCCAAGTAATCGTGCCTACTACAGCAACATTGCCCACAGCAAACCTGCCTACGATAGTCGGAAAACAGCTGGTACAGCTAGCGTAGTAACAACTGTTGTAGGGTTAGATATTTTTGTTACACTAAGTGTTATATTGGATAGGACAGTGGCAACCTTTAGATAGACGGAATCACTCTGAGTAATTAAACCAATATAAATATTGTATTCAAGTTAAGTGTAAGAATTGCTAGAAAAAAAAAAACATTTGTTCATTTGAAAAAAAAAATTTGGAATTAGGTATAAAAATGTTTAAACGAAAGTAAATGGTGTAGTTATGTAATATGATTAGATAAAACAAATATATGTAGTTAATGAAATCTAGAATCAAATTTTGTATAAGTAAACCTAATCCTAGAAATAATTGTACAGTTTTTATTTGTTATTATGGTAATACTATTTTTAGAAATATCAAAATTAGGGCTAAGAATATAATTAAATTGTAATTGAACAAAAAGATTGTTTGAAGAAGTAAATGAGATCACGAGAAAAAAAAATAAAAATACATGTTGTTAAATTAGAACTGAATCAAGAGAAGTAGATATTGCTAAGATAAAACGTAGAAGATGTTTAAAAAAAAAAAAACAATTATTGTATATATACGATAAAATGTACAATGTAGTTGAAACTAAACCGAGCACCCTGATCTAATTCCCCCTGGAAATTAGTCTTTCACAGGGGGGAGGAATGTCGTGGCCCAATATTCAATTCGGTGTGGTTGTGACATCATGACTTAACTAGCAGCAGGTGTACGACTAATTAAGCAGTTTGCAGTATCTAAGCATTTTACTTCGCACGGTTAAATGCTTGGCGATTGCGAATTGTTTATTAAAAAACTGTCGCATCCACTGCTGTTGTAATTAAGCATTAAGCCAGGGTTAAGTAATTCACTTCGCATAGTGAAATGCTCAGCTGGGTTTACTGTTTGTTTACTAACAGTATTGGGGTCTCCAGCTGACGGCAGTGACTGATGTAATGCTTTGCGATTAATTGCAAGGTATTGCACTGGTCACTGGGTCAGAGTCGCTTCCGCCTGTAATGATTTTAACAGGTGATCCGACTTGCGAGTGGATCAGGTTACTCAGTTGTGTTTTGGCGATTAGGAGTTAAGAGCTATAAGTGTGAATCAGAAGCTCGAGTTATATTAGATATTATTCGAAGTAGTTTTATTGAATAAAGTTTTTGTTTATGTGGATTACGCGAGTGTTTTACTGGGGACACGACAGGCCGTTGTTTTACCCTTTTCACGGACCACAAACCGTTAACTTTCGCATTTAAGCAGGATTCAGAGAAAGCCTCCCCTCGACAGCTTCGGCATTTAGATTTCATCGGTCAATTCACAACAGATATTAGGTATATACCGGGTAAAGAGAATGTCGTAGCCGATACACTTTCTAGACTTAACGAGCTCAATCTTCCGAGTATGATAAACTTTGCGGCTATTGCTGAGGCACAAGACAAAGACGCAGAACTTCAGAACATTCTCCAAAATTCCCGTTTTAAATTCGAGAAACTATCGATTTGTGGCACCGAGAAACAATTATGTTGTGAAATCTCCTCAAATAAGTCCAGACCTTTTATCCCTCGTAACTTCCGCAAACAAATTTTCGATTCAGTACACAATTTAGCACATCCGAGTATTCGATCCACTAATAAAATGATCACGACAAGATACTTTTGGCCCTCTATGAATAGAGATAGTAACGTCTGGGCACGGTCCTGTCTTGCTTGTCAACAGAGTAAAACTTCTAGACACATCCATAATAGTCTAGGCACATTTCCACCCTGTTCTGGACGTTTCCAGGACATCCACGTCGACGTTGTAGGTCCGCTACCTCCTTCTCAGGGATATAGGTATTGCCTCACTATCATCGATAGGTTCACGCGATGGCCTGAGGCAATCCCGCTAGTCGACATTAATGCGGAAACAGTGGCAGAGGCTCTCTGCCAGGTCTGGATAGCGCGTTTTGGGATACCTCGGCGGATCATTACCGACCAGGGCTCACAGTTCGAGTCAGCCTTGTTTTCTGAGTTGTCAAAATTGTTGGGTTTTGAACGCAATCGAACAACGGCTTACCACCCACAAGCGAATGGTTTTTTGGAAAGATGGCACCGGACTCTAAAAGCTTCTTTAATGGCGTATAGGGGAAAAGCCTGGACAAAAACCTTGCCTTTCGTGTTGCTAGGCCTTAGAACTGTACTCAGAGAAGAATTTCTCGCTACACCAGCGGAACTAGTTTACGGCGAGAACTTGCGTCTTCCTAGCGATTTTTTCCAGCATTCACAATTTTTGCCCCAGAAAGAATATATCGCTTTATTACGCGACTTCTTTACAGACATCAGACCGGTCCCAGCTTCAAATCACTCCAGACAAGCTATCTTCAAATTCAAAGAGATTGGGAGATGCTCTCACGTTTTCGTAAGGACAGACTCGGTGCGAAGTGCGTTACAACCTCCTTATGAGGGACCCTATGAGGTCATTAGACGTTGTAGCAATTTCTTTACACTTAAAATAAAAAACCGCGAAGTTAATACTTCAATAAATCGACTTAAACCATATTTTGGCGAAGTTGCTCAACAAACCGATTCACCGAACAACAATATCGATGACCAAGACTTTGACTTGGATGGTTCTTACATACAAACACCATTGAATACAACAGACCATTCGAAGTACCCTCAGCCAGAGCCTGAAGACTTCTTACCACTAAACACCGATTTATTGAATAACGATAGTGTTGAACAAAATTCGGAATTGAATAATTCCTTCAGGCAAATATCATTTAACCAAACACACTCAAACGGTAGATCATCAGCTTCACCACACCTCGCAACATCCCGAAGGATTAGGTTCCTCGCGGATGGAAACACTATAATACCACAACAAATTACCCGTTCAGGACGAATCACAAAGCCACCTTCTAAGTATCGCTAAAAACCCTGGGTTTTGCTGGTGGGGGAGTGCTGTGGCGGCAAATACAAAACGCTTTGTACCTGGCAGGTCCGTAGGGAATTTGTAAACTTCGACTCCGAAAATTGACGAAGTACTTGGTGATTTATAAAATGTGGTTAGGCAGTAGGCTTAGGAATATTAAAAAAAAAAAAGAAAAACAAAAAGGTTTTTAATCGTCCTAGTGAAAAGTAGAAGTCAACTAGGGTGTAGAAAATAATAAAAACCATATTTAATTTTAGAAAAAGTTTAATTACAAAATACAACGGATCCCGTTAGAGTCCTGCGAGACCCAAATAATTTAATTAATTATTAATAAACTTATTCTTTATTATCCATTCTAATAGATGTTTTATTGGGACCTGAGAGCTAAGTTCTCCAACAGGAAATTAAGTGGGACAGCAACCCCATCCCCACAATATCACTATACTACATAATACTAGGAAATATAGATTTCATTCCGTGCGAGTCCCATTTGGTCCCGTTTGATCATTTCAATCAATCATATTTTTAAGCAGCCGATTGGCATCACTATATTAACTAAAAACTGGAAGATATGGTTATTGGTTATTATTCTCACTTATTTGACTCCATCCAATGGGAGTGCAATTTGACATTTCGCTTAATTTCAATCAACCTAATTCGTAGTTGTGGTAAATCAAACACTATGTGCATCCAGTATACTTGTTCTGTTACGCCTATTCTCTTGGGTCGTAACAAAGACCTCGACGTACTTTCCTCGTGAGGGGAAGTTCGCTAGCCCTGTGATAATGTCAATTAAAGATGTGTACTGACACTTGTGTTTGTATTGACTAGCAGCGCCTTACCTCTGGTGGAGGGTCACTGCCTAACTAGTTAGTAATTAAAAATCGCACTTCAGTTTATGCAGAAACTGTATATTGAATTTTATTTATTACAATAGCATCTTGATAATCTCTAGTACTCTTTAAGTTTGCTAATACAAGAAGTTTTTACTTAGTAATCTTTAATACTTTTCATATACTACCCAATATTAGAAAATATGATGATTGGTTATCATTCCCATCATTAATACTCTATTCGGTATGAGTACCTTTTACGTGCTCTTAGATAATGTCAATCACACAACTGGTAGTTGGAGTATGAACAAAATATCATCAAGCAGACAAGTAACTCTCATTACGTCCACAACTATAATCAACACTATACAGCCGCAGTCATCCTAAATTATAAATTGTACACTTGCTCTAGTTACACACAAATGTATGTGGGAGGAAACTCTGAATTGAGTCAGCCGAGTTCCCTCGCAAGTAAATATGACTAGATAATGATGTACAGTAACCTTCAACGAAATCGAATTTGCAGAAGTGATGATGATCGAACCAGTAGTCAGTGATAAGCCGAAAAGACGAGAAGACAGCCGAAAGCAAAGCCGTAACGTTTACTAGTTAAAATCGTTTAATTTGTTTAAAGCCATTAAGTCATTAAGTCAGAATCATTCATTGTGTATTGTATTATTAAAATTAAAAGTAAAACCTGTTTTCATATACTTAGCTTGAATAAAAAACTACTTGAACTTCATTTGTGAAAATAAGTGCGTTGTTCATCATCCCAAGAAGAATTGTTCCCACATGTATTTGTAATTATTTCACAGAGAGTCACTTAACGTAAAGTAACTAAAACGCATTCTGTAATGCTTCTCTTTAATTTTGATAACTGTATCAGTAACCTGTTAATCTGTTCAAGTAGTTTTTGACGCTACATTCTTGCTTCTTGTTCGGGCTCTCGACGTGATAACATCTTTGTTCAATTAGCTTAAATAAGTCGTTTAAACATCAAATTAGTCTTATAATTCCTTTGAACAACCTTATACAGTCCACATTTATACTCACCTGCGTGAAACTAAAACATTTTGGTCCTACGAGCCAAATATTATCCAGTACGAAAGGTCTACATAAATCTAATTACGTGCGCGTATTTCTCGCCGCGGCGGTCGTTTTCGCGATAAAACTAGTGAAAACATAACTATAAAATGCTAAAACTATAAAACTAGTGATCTAAAAAAAAAAGTGAAAAATTGTTGGTTGAGCATAATAAACCAGTACAGTGAGCATAAAACATAAACCGTACCTCAAACATAGAAACCAAATAAAATTGGGAATCTCATCATCAGTGTAAAGTGCATTTGGTGTAAATTGCATTGTGGATTACTAATTAGCTGAAACTCATGAAACTCAAGTTAAAAGGGTCATAACGGGTATTTATGCTAACTTTGTGCATATCGAGCCATGTGCTTATGCAAAGACAACATACTCAATATACTCCGAGTACATACTCAATGTTCCTGAGCAACAAACTTGATCTCTTAGCAAAGATCAAATTAGTGAGTTCGTTCCATTTATTCTATTTAACTTTCGATTTCTACATATTGGGAAATTGCAATAATTATCTATTAAGAGAATTCTGTATACAGTAAAGTAGGGGTATCACTATACACGCATATGTTTATTTACTGCCGCTATACTACTAACTCTGTAAATGCTAGATGAGAATATTCGATTTATATGTAAATGCGATCGTATAGAAATCCCGGCAAATAGATCAATCATATTCATGTCATGCGGTGACACTCTTACACTTTTTGATAAATATCGAAGTGCAAGATAAAAAACCTGCTAAAATATAGACTGTGATCATTCTGTCGTAGAAACAAATTTACCGTGGTCAATTGACATTTCGCCCAACATATATTTTACGATCTCGGGAATACTTTATAGACTGACAAGCTATATGTACACCGCACTTTGCTATACTATAACAGAGTCAGAAGTCATTTACCATTTCATAACTAACGCTTATGTAATAGTGCACATTCTCATAGGAAATTCGAACAATAACAAAATAAATAAAGATTCTTCGGAAAGTTGAAAGATTTTATTTTATTTGTATTCAATTGCCTCAGATATACCGACAATATTTATTATAAAATTTAATACAACTATATATTATACATTTGAAATGGATACAGTTAAAGTCAAGGTTACAGCCCTTGCTGGCAGAATCGAAAAATTCATTGATAACGCATCTAGAACTGGCAAAGATAAAAGAAATGAAGTTTTTCTCAATGCGCGTTTGGAACTTTTAGAAAATTACTGGACAAGATTCATGGAAGCAAACGAAGAATTGTACGCAGTAGCTACACCAGCTGAGTTAAAAGCTGACAGTTATTTTACTAGTGACGTCTTATCTGATGTTGAGTGTATATATATAGATACTGTCCGATGGTTAAAAGAGCAACTGGCTCCATTCGAAAAAGGGACTAAAGAATCTAACATACTTAATTCTACTGCTCATACTTCCGCATCAGGATCATTACCAGCAATCAGACTACCAAAGATACACCTTCCATCTTTTAGTGGTTCATACTTCGATTGACCTTCTTTTCGAGATACGTACGTTTCACTAATCCAAGATAACGAAGGATTGGCAGATATTGAAAAGATGCATTACCTAAAAGCAGCAATTGCGGGTGAAGCAGCAAAACTTCTGAAACATTTCTCAGCTACTAGCGCTAGTTATAAATCAGCATGAGGTACTCGAGCTTTATTACAGCATCATTTGCCAATTTATTGCGTCTACCAAAGAAACGTACCAACATATCTATATATGGAGTAGGCCAGTGTGATGCAGGAAAATCCAACGCTATTGTCACATATGACATAATATCTACAGTTGATGCATCATATTCATATTCATATCCATATTCCATCACTTGTACTTTCTAAACTCACTCACTTAATTCCCTCGAAATCAGTACAGAGACAAGAATGGCCGCATATAACAGGGCTACCTCTGGCTGATCCGCATTTCGACAAGCCGTCGGGAATAGATCTAATTCTAGGAGCGGATGTTTACTCTAGAGTGTTGCTGGGTGAAATTCGACGCGGTCCGACTGGAGCTCCCCTAACACAATCTACTACGCTAGGTTGGATCTTGTCAGGTTCTGTCAACCAGGTTTCAGATGCGCTAAATTCTGCCCTTAGCCTACACTCAACTACTGCTGATCTTAATAGTATCGATATTTTTCTCAGAAAGTTTTGGGAAACTGAAGAGCCTCCTCAATCTCACTTTTTAACACCGGAAGAAGTCGAATGTGAGAAAATCTTTCAAGATAAGCACTATAGAGACAAAAGTGGAAGATACGTTGTTAAACTACCAATAAAATCGACTGAGCTACACCTAGGCAATTCACGCGACGCAGCGCTGACTGCTCTATTACGAATTGAGAAGCGATTTAGCCATGACAGTTCATTGCTTAATTCCTACTCTGACTTTATCCAGGAATACCTCAATCTGAATCACATGGAGCTAGTTCCAGATGAGAATACTACATCGAACGCGAAATACTACTTACCACAACACGCGGTGCTAAAGCCGACAAGTACTACAACTAAGCTAAGAATGGTATTTAATGCTTCACAGAAAGCTATCCAGGAGTGTCTCTAAACGACATTTTACACACTGGACCTAAGTTACAAAATGACGTATTTCTTATCCTTACAAGATGGCGTTTTTTCCCATATGTCTTCGTTGGTGACATCGAGAAAATGTTTCGTCAAATCTTAGTCGATCACTCAGATGTTGATTTGCAGAGAATTCTATGGCGTCCTTGTACATCAGAGCCTATTGTCTGTTACCGCCTTCTCACTGTAACCTATGGTACAGCTGCTGCCCCATACTTGGCATGTAAGGTACTACATCAACTAGCTGAGGATTACAAAGCGACGTGTCCGGCAGCCGCTCAAGTGATTAAGGAAAACATGTACGTGGATGATGCTCTCTTCGGGGCGTACGATAAATCTTCTGCTAAATGCATTCGCGATGAACTGCAAACTGTTCTGCAACTGGGAGGTTTCAAATTGCGTAAGTGGAGGTCGAACAGTGCTGAACTCTTATCTAACATCCCGGAAAGTGAGCAAGCAGAAAGTGCCTGTGAAAAATTCGTTACTGATTCTCAAATAAAAACATTGGGTATTGGTTGGAATCCACAACACGATGCTTTTCGCTTTTATATTAACATACCTAAGGGGGATGTTACATCTAAAAGATCGATTCTATCTGATATAAGTAGACTTTGTGATCCACTGGGATGGCTGTCGCCTGTCACAATTACAGCGAAAATCTTTCTGCAAAGATTATGGGCCATTAAACTCGAATGGGATGATCTATTACCACCTACTCTTACCTCTACATGGTTACAGTATAAATCCGAGCTTCATCAGATAAATGAAATCTACATCGATCGCTGGGTGGGTATGAGCGATACTCTTATTGGGGCTGAGCTCCATGGATTCTGCGACGCTTCGCTATCCGCTTATGGGGCTGCTGTCTATCTACGCATTATGCACGACCTTGAAAACATTCAGGTGACATTAATTGCTGCCAAGACACATGTTAGTCCAATGCGTACGGTAGCTTTGCCACGCCTGGAACTTTGCGGAGCTACTCTGCTAGCAGAGCTTATGTCATATATTCAACAAATTCTGAAACTAAACACAATTCCCACGCATGCTTGGTCAGACTCTACAGTCGTCTTAGCCTGGTTAAGAGAGCATCCTTCGAAGTGGAAGGTTGTCGCAAATCGTGTAGCGCTTGTTCATGAGAAACTTCCACAGGCAGTTTGGCATCACGTACCGACGGCCTCAAATCCTGCAGATTGCAACTTATGGTGGTCTGGTCCAGATTGGTTACAAAAGAACTCCTGTGAGTGGCCCAAGAAGTCAGAACTTCCTGCTACTGCTGAAGTGAACGAAGCACTGCGTCCAGTGCATTCATCTACCACTCTAACACCTATTCACGCGGAAGTTACAAGCATGTCCTTCATGCACAAATATTCCGATTTAAATAAAATGCTACGTATAACAGCTTGGTGTTTACGCTTTGCTCATAACTGCAGAGTAGAATCTTTATCACGCCGAACAGGCTTCTTGAAGCTGGCAGAACTAAAATTTGCATTAGAAACGTGGATCAGGATCGAACAAAGGAAAACCTTTTATGAAGATATTAACAGCCTTGTGAAGAAATATCAGATTACTTCTACCAGCAAGCTAAGAACACTTAATCCTATTCTTGATGACACTAAAATACTAAGAGTAGGGGGCGGATTAAAGAATTCACTACTAACTGAGGACGAGAAATATCCTATCATACTTCCAGCAGATAGCTACTTAACCAGACTCGTAATCTCTCAAGCCCACTCTAAGACCTTGCACGCAGGCACACAAGCTACACTCTACCATATCCGTATGAAATATTGGATCCTGAATGGCCGACGAAAAGTTCGACAGTTTGTGAGACAGTGCATTATTTGCTGTCGAGTTAAAGCTGATACACGACCACCTTTTATGGGGGATTTACCACCTGACCGCGTTCGTCCGACGAAACCATTTCTACATAGTGGCGTTGATTACGCAGGACCTTTCATCGTTAAACCATTCCGAGGTAGGGGTCGCACCACAGTTAAATGCTACGTGGCTGCCTTCATATGATTTTCGACTCGGGCCTTACATTTGGAGTTGGTAACAGATTTGACCGCCGAAGCATTTATTGTAGCATTTCGTCGCTTCGTTAGTCGCCGTGGTCGATGTGCAAAATTATATAGCGACAATGGACGAAATTTCGTTGCCGCCGACCGACAACTCTCTCGCCATCTTTATCAATTACTCCACAACTCCAATATTCCTCAACTAACATTAACAGAAGGAACTGAATGGGATTTCATACCACCAGCTTCTCCTCACTTTGGTGGCTTGTGGGAAGCTGTATAGAAGAAATGAATACTCTTTTATCACAGATTGAGGCCTGTCTCAATTCACAGCCGTTGAATGCTATCACAGATGACCCTTCTGATATATCTGCACTTACTCCTGGTCATTTCCTGGTTGGGGAAAGTCTGATCGCTATTCCGACGCCAAGTACACTTGAAACTTCAATCAACAGACTTAATCGATGGGAAATGGTTCAACATATGTATGAAAACTTATGCACACGGTGGTACAAAGAGTATATATCCAGTCTTCAGCTGCGTTATAAATGGCAGCATAAGCAGAATCCTATTAAGCTCAACGATTTAGTTGTAATCAAGGAAGACAAGTTACTTCCACAGCGATGGCTACTAGGTCGAGTAACGGAACTGCACCCAGGAGCAGACAATCAAATTCGTGTAGTTACTATACGGTACAAAGAGGCCACTTTAAACGTCCAGTGACGAAGCTTTGTATTTTGCCTATAGACACGAATGATTCGAGAACGTAAAACAATTTAGAATTATTACGAAAGGCAAAAAAAACTCAAATTATGTGTCATGAATGAATTTAATTTTAATTTAAACTATATGGATTCCTTAACTCTAAAAGTTTTTTGTTTGTTTATGCAGAATACCATATCAATTGTACACTTGCTCTAGTTACACACAAATGTATTTGTAATTATTTCACAGAGAGTCACTTAACGTAAAATAACTAAAACGCATTCTGTAATGCTTCTCTTTAATTTTGATAACTGTATCAGTAACCTGTTAATCTGTTCAAGTAGTTTTTGACGCTACATTCTTGCTTCTTGTTCGGGCTCTCGACGTGATAACATCTTTGTTCAATTAGCTTAAATAAATCGTTTAAACATCAAATTAGTCTTATAATTCCTTTTAACAACCTTATACAGTCCACATTTATACTCACCTGCGTGAAACTAAAACAGAGTACTTGTTAGAAATAATTTCGATTTGAATTGATATCACTATACTACATAATACTAGGAAATATAGTGATTGGTTATCTTACCCATTTATAGATTTCATTCCGTGCGAGTCCCATTTGGTATCGTTTGATCATTTCAATCAATCAGATTTTTAAGCAGCCGGTTGGCATCACTATATTAACTAAAAACTGGAAGATATGGCTATTGGTTATTATTCCCACTTATTTGACTCCATCCAGTGGGAGTGCAATTTGACATTTCGCTTAATTTCAATCAACCTAATTCGTAGTTGTGGTAAATCAAACACTATCTGCATCCAGTATACTTGTTCTGTTACGCCTATTCTCTTGGGTCGTAACAAAGACCTCGACGTACTTTCCTCGTGAGGGGAAGTTCGCTAGCCCTGTGATAATGTCAATTAAAGATGTGTACTGACACTTGTGTTTGGATTGACTAGCAGCGCCTTACTTGTGGTGGAGGGTCACTGCCTAACTAGTTAGTAATTAAAAATCGCACTTCACTTTATGCAGAAACTGTATATTGAATTTTATTTATTACAATAGCATCTTGATAATCTCTAGTACTCTTTAAGTTTGCTAATACAAGAAGTTTTTACTTAGTAATCTTTAATACTTTTCATATAAGAAGTTATCACTTAATATTCACTTTAACACTTTTCTGGTAACGGTCTGCTTGTTCGATCAAAAACTGACTGCCTCTTGGGCTCAGGACACACCAATTTTATATTTTGGGTGAGGTAATATTAAGAAGCAACACCAAGGTTGCGAAGTAGAACAAAATTTGCTAGAATATTTATTTAAAAAAACTTTTAGTTATTGGGTAGTTTAGATTCGCCTTTTTTATGTTAGAAATAAAGAAATATTATTTTAAAAGAAGTTATAAATATCAATTTTCAGATTTTTACATTTCCCGTGATTTTTGTTTCCTGAAAATGTGTTCTTACTTTATTGTGAAAAAAAACTTCCTGAGACTGACAATCAAATCATATGAAATAAGGAATTAATTATTTTCTTTTCAATCCATTCGTTATATAATTTGTCTTGTGACTATAAATATCTATATTCACTGATCTAATAAGTTCAAGTCTGTTATAATTCAGTGTCTCGATTGAAGTTTTGAGTATCGCATGTGTCGTATGAGAGCAATACCAAAAGTGTACGATTTTTCTTTTAACATATGAACATTGCAATCTGACTTGTCAATTTGTCAAGTAAATACCACGAAATAATTTAGTTAACAGCGATGGTAGTTGTTTCAAACCATTAAGTGACGAGTAAATAAAAACTTGTAAAAATCTACTCAGCGAATTGTAAGTAGGCGGCAGACAATGAGCCAGGACCCGTAGACGCGGTAGTATTGTGCCTTGGGCGTTTGTGTTTTTATTTGTGCGTACTGGACACTTCATTTTGTTTTGTTTAGACCTTAAAGGATTTTGAAATAAATGGTACGTCTTGCTTATATGTATTTAGGGAGCATTAGTTTTTCCCAAGGTCCGTGATCAGGTTGTGACATAATTCCAATTAGGTATTCTCGTCCGGTATATAGTTGGTACGAAGCTAATTCATAATGAATGGAACGATCGTTGTTGTAGAATCAGTTTGAATTTTATGGCGACGATTAACACTCTGTTAAGTCTAAATTGTACTAGTCTTTCAAGCACGCGATTATGATATGTTTGCTTTTACCTTATGATGATCCTTACTTGTACCTTTCTGTGAAATATTGTTACAATATTCCGAGGATCTTTCTAGACTAGAGTTAAAATAATCTACTCGACATTCATAATCTAAGTAACCCATGAAAACTAAATCGAAAATTCACGACAAATTGGTAATTGACAAAAACATTAGAAGTTTTCGCTGAGCATCTCGGTTCTCTTTTATGTAAAATCGCTAAATTTATTTTCGTCTATAAATTTTAGTCAGTTTTGAATAAGGACTACTATTTGAAAACTTAAGTCAGAAAGATTAAATACAGATTACCAGACTTTTAAATGAATTTGATGCTACAAACATATAACAGAATCTTCGATTTCATAGTTTCTTTTGTTTCACCGTCATCAGTATGTACAAAGTTTCCTATCTATTTCGGTTTATTGTTTGTCTTAAAGGATACTGTTCATTAAGGAATTATATGACTCATACTTTCTAATTATATAATACTGTCCAATTTTATAATATTTTCTTCTTTTTATTCTTACTTTGAGGAAACGCTTAAATTTTATTCTATTTAACTAAATTATGGCCGAAATATTATAGCCTTGATAAGATCTTTATATTGTACTTTTTCATATCCTGAGTACAATAATCACTTTAAATGTACCATAAAATTAAAGGGAAGTAAGTTGATTTTATTTATTGGGATATTAAATTAAAATTTAATTTAATTGAAATTTCCATGATTTGATTCAACGTCTCATACATAATGTCGCAAATATGTATAATATTCCCACAAATAATTGTAGGTCATCAAAACATTTTATCATTTTACTATAACATCTTAAGTTTAAGTTAAATTTTTATATTTTAATATAATAAGTAGTACTGTGCCCGATAGGTAAGCGAAGAATATAATTGTACAGGGTACCTTATAATGAAGTAGGAGTGAATTGTAAGAGAAAAATTTAATAGGAATGGAAATTTTGGGTAACAATAATGAACTAATATTATAACGTAATGATGTTCTAAGAGCTTTTATTTTCTCCTTTCACTTTCCTGGAGCCCTCTCGCATGAAAGTCGTATAGGTCCGCTCTACACTTTTTACAGGTCAACAAAGGAACACTGAAACTAATTTGCTGCCCTCAGTGTCGTATGGGTGGTTTGGGGCATGCAGTGAAGGCATACAATCTGCGCCTTCAACACTGATGTAAGTAAGTGACGTAAAAGTCCCTTCAGGACTGAATGTGTGCCGGCTTTTTATTGGATAGGCACGATTTATTTTTATTATGGCTGACGGCAGCGGCAGGTTTTTCGTGGAACCTCCCCACACTCTCCGCCAATAGCCAAGGCGAGCTAGCGTGCCGCCCTGCAGTCAACGCTGTCCGTCGAGCGATCTGTCAGCTCATGCTGGCAGTCTGGACTTTACGTCCAAGCCAATCACTCAACATAGTTCCATAACAAATTGAGTCGTTCGATATATGGGATTTCCTAATTTGTATTTTGAATAGGCGTAATGACCAAGAAGTCTGCCGATAGCGATTCAGCGATGAGAATTGTTATTGAGAATTATTGAGGATAGGAAAAAATAACGAATGTGGGAATCTGCCGTCTTTATGAAAAATGATGAAAGCGGCGTTTAGCCTAGAAGATGCTTGGATGATGTAATTATGCGCGAACTCATTACACCTTTCCCCTTAGAAAAGAAAGTTCTAAGAGTGAAATGATTGGAACTTTCATTTGTGAGGCGTTTCAAAAAGAGGTTGCTTTCTTTGTCCATATTTATGATATTACCCGCTAAAGTTTATAATACGCTTAACTATTTATTGCTAATAAATAATGTTATTCCCTAAAAAAATTATTATTATATATACAGGGTGTCCCGTAAGTCGACGTCAAGCCGGAATCAGGTGAACCAGGTTACCAGAAAAATATCAAAAAAAAAAACCTAAATCATGTATTTTTCAAATTATAGGCATTTCTTTTGTTTTCGAGAAAATGTACACCTTGTGATGGTTTTTTAGCTCCTGTTGCTACAAATCTTTACTTTTTTTCAATTTTATTTTTCTTATGTTATCCCGGATAGCGCTTATGTAACCTGTTGCTTTAAGTTCTAAGCCAAATGCTCCAGCTTGGAAGAAAATGTCACATTTTGCCGAACCAACAATATAAAATTAATAATTCGTTGAACTTTAACTGACTGTACTGAAAAAAAAATGTACTACGCCAGTCTGGCAAGTAACTTTAAAAGTTGACGCATTCAATAAAGATTCTAAAATGGTACAACACTTGCTACATTATTTCTTAGATTACGGAAAAAAAAATTTTTTCTTCAAGAAACCCAGTTTCGAAAAATTTCTTTTCACCTACTAAAAATAATTCTAGTGTACCCAAAGCTTGCCTTAAGAGCGTAACTTTAAGATTCTAGCTTGAGTGAGATGGAGAGTTATTACATGAAGTGTGAGCGGGACAGATAGTGACGCTTTCAAATGAGAGATGCTAACTTTTTGTTAATTTTAGGACAAATTTTCCTTAATTTTAAAATTAAACACCAATTATTTGGATGCTAAGATTTATTATTTACCAAAGATGTTCAAACTGCCTTCCTTCAGCTTCAATACAAACTCGACATCTTCTTAAAAACGATCGGGTTATCAGACGGGCAATTCTTCCGTTGTTGACAAATTCAACTGCTTCCGTAATTCTTTGCCGAATCTCAGCTAAATTTTCAATTTACTTATAAACTTTCTCTTTTACTGCTCCCCAGTAAAAAAAATCTAATGGATTTAGATCAGGTAAACGGGCTGGCCACGAGATCGTACCAGACCGCCCTATCCATCTGTCCGGATATTCTTCATTGAGATATTCTCTAACTGAAAGGGCATAGTGCGCTGTGCAGCCGTCTTGCTGATACCACATCTCTCTGTAAATACTTAGTGGCATGTCTTCCAGTAAATTAGGTAAATGGTTTTGTAAAAAATCTAAATAAACTTCAGCATTAAAGATCGCTGGAAACTCAAAAGGTTGTTATGTAACTATGTAGAGTGATTCGCTTGGGACGTAAAGTCCCGACTGTCAGCATGAGCTGACAGATCACTCGACGGGAAGCGTTGACAACAGGGCGGCACACTAGTGTGCCTCAGCTATTGGTGGAGAGTGTGGGGAGGTTCCACAAAAAACATGCCGCTGCCGTCAGCCATAATCAAAAAGTTTCGTGCCTATCAACACAAAAGCCGGCACCCACTCGGTCCTGAAAGGACCCTTACGTCACTTACCTGTACCTTGTGGAAGGCGCAGATGATTTGCCTTCTTTGCCGGCGCCATCCTCCCATCTGACTCTGAGGGGCATAATTCTTCAGTATCCCTAGTTCACCTGGAAAGAGAGAGACTAGGCGAGCCTAGACCACCTTCATTTTATGTGCGAGGGCTCCAGGATAGTGATAGGAGAAACTGAAACTTTCAAAATTTCATAGTTACGTTATAATTGCAAAATTAACAAAAAAAATCATCACTCCAATGTATATATAGGTATGTATACTATTGAGTTAACTATGTACATATGTAGATACATTAGTAAATCAAAAGGCCATCATTCTTAAATATATACAATAAGTATATCATTATCGTATATATAGATATATGTATGTAGAGTGTTGACTCAACCGGATCATCCATTCAAAATGTATACTGGTAAGTATATCGTTAAATTATACATATATTTATACATATAGAGTGTCTACTTAAACGTATTATCATTTCAAAGTATAAAGATCTTACTAGATTAGCGGTATAGACACGTAATTATAGTATTAAATCGAAATTATATATATAGCTACATGAAAAGAATATCAATAAAAAGGAAGTCCTACATGTGTAAGACGCTACAGAAGCCGAAGTATGCGTATACCAAAAGAAAATGTGTAATATATCAATAATACTCACGGTGAAAATTCCACGGCATGATGAAGCGCTTCAGCATCCGCCATCTAGTTAAAAGAATTAAATTGGAATTTAATGCTTCGACTTGCTGTCTGTAGGCTCTATCACAAAAGTAATTTTGGTTGAGTTGAAATAATATTGCCCAGCGGCACTTGTATCTACACTTATCTTGAACGAAATTAACTAAGAAAGTGCGGAACGTAATTATAATAAAAATTTAAAACAATTTACAAATTCATTTTATAGTGGACGAATGTATCTACTTTGTGCAACTGAAGGATTATAACCTGGCGGTGGAGGAATATCAGCATATTTTTCCCTGTAGTAAAATCTAATGACCATTTACACTTTTTGTGCTGGATTCTGTTGACATTTTGGAGCACAAGTCCAAAGAAAACGATTGTTGGAATTTTGAAATCCATATTGCTGCGTGTTCACAAAACTCTCAGGCGGATATATTCCCCTTTGAAAAAGTATTGAGTTTATACCATATTTTAAGTATTCCGCCACTATAACTGTATTATAAAGCTGGACATATGTGGATACCACTAAATACTTTTAGTACCGATCACGAACTGTTGAAATGTATCTTGGTGTGACCAGTCCGAGAAATATTGATTTCAAAGCCCTTGGTCGCCTGCATCAAAACTTCCTTGCTCAACAGCGAATTCTGTTAAATTGTGTGTGTCTCAAAATTGAGCGGAAGACAGAAACGTCAGAATTAAAACAATCCGGCCAACTTATATCTGGAGCAGCAAAAATTTCTTCCTTTTCAAAGAGCTCAGCAAAATTTTCTTTCTCTTTGTCCAGCACCCTTTTTGGGCCAGATGTTGTTGAGGATTTTTGGTGATCAGTTTTCTGATTTCATTTGTGCACGCGACTTTTACTCGAGAAGTAAGACAGATTGATTCTTCTTCTTCTTTGTCATCCCCAGCCTGTCAACTGCAGCTTGAGGAAATGCATTTCTTTCGGTCGGGTTGCGTTCATTTTTTTATGCTTGACGCAGCCGGCCTACACGCTTCAGTAATTCTTGTAGCATATTGCTATATGCAATACGCTACGACCATAACAGGGCAGAGTGGTCTGCGCCACCTCTGGTTCAGACAACGCTGAAAACTGGTCGACTGAGCTAGCCGGTATTAAACACAGGCCTCATCGCTGCGTGCGTTCAATGTGTGTCTCGACCCACGACGCAATGCGTATTCCTCATCACTCGTGCTATATTCACGTTGCTCTACTTGACCGATGACGCATCGAGGACACCTCCCCGAAGGCTAGTCGAAGTAGTGACATGCTGACAGCCTTATACAGGAATGGATTCCAATAGGTATATCACCCACCATTGACGGGGAAATAGGAGGGCCTCGCGATATCCTATACTTTACCAGTGAAGCTGGCTGGATGCCTTCTTAGGGCTACCAGGAATAAACGTGACAATAGATAAACGACACTTTGAGACTGGATATATCACTGCCTGATGTCTTTGGCGTGATAGACTCCTAGCAGTTTCCCCTGCAGATCTTCAAGCTCGTAATAAGAGTTTCCTTTCTTGGCTCTGACCCGACACTTGACAAATTTTCGCCCGAGTTTAGCGCTCGTCTGCTGTAGGAAATTGCTTTGGGCAAAATTCCTTCTAAATACCTCTTGACCAACTTTGAAATCGATAGGTCTCGCCCTGAGATTATAGGCTCTTGAACTCTGTTCGAACGCATGGTGTAAATTCTCCTGCACTCTCGCACGGATCAATCTCATTTTGTCCTCAGCATCTACTCTCAACGGCTCATTAAGAGTTCCAAGGTTCTTCAAGATGGGATAAGTGCTGCCATGTTCAATCATTTGTTGACCGAAGAGTGTTCGATAAGGAGAGAAACCAGTAGCTTGGTGGAAAAAGCTTCTGAGGGAACTAGCTACTTGGCTTAGTTTCTCATCCCATCTCGTATGTTCCTTCCGGATATAAGCCCTAATCCCTGACAATAGAGACCGGTTTACTCGCTCTGAGGCGTTTGCTTGCGGCGAGTAGACTGCCGTTCGCATATGCTTCACCCCATACTTTTCCAGTAATCTGGTGAACTGAGTCGAGCAAAACTGGACTCCATTGTCAGAGACTATACCTTCCGGGACTCCGAACACGTGGAACACTTCCGTCTCGATGAATTGGCACACATTGAGTGTAAAAACGCACGTTTTGGTTCTTATCGCGGAAAGTGACGTCCAAGTTCACATGACCATGCACAGTCGTCATGGCACCATTAGCTACTTGGACCTGTGTCCGATACCTCTTCCTCTCAAGCTCCCTGGCCTAGAATACTGACAGTGGCACCACTATCAAGTAGTCCAGGCTCAGTTCGCCCGAGCAGCTTTACTTCGGCGTACGGTCGAATGTCGTCTGGCATCGACACGGAAATCTGTGCCAGTTTTTTTCTTTCCATTCTCATCCGTCGACAGTATTCCCGCCAACGAAAGGTAGATCGTTTCTTTTTGGGTCCAATATCCAGGTCAGGACACATTATTTCGGCTAACTCCGCCACTGAGGAGAAGATTCGGTCTCTTACTGTGTTGTATCTCTGCAGACGCGTATGATACGGCGTCAGCGGATGTAAAACTGGCTCATGCCCACTCGTCATAACAGAGCTTGGTGGCCGTTTTAAAACAGAAAGGACAGGAGGCCCAATCTCCTGCTCAGTAACTTTGTCAGCTAAGAGGGCTGTCGGTGTTAACGGGATATGAAGTGTCTAACAATGTCATGGGCTCCCCAGAAGTGGAAATGTGAGCTTGAAGATCTGCGGAGAAGTCTATTAAGTTCTCCGTCTCTGTCAATAAAATGTTCGTACTATCAGGTATTTTGCTGATATCACCAGAATCACTGAATGATATCAGGGGACATTGCAAGGATTCGTCATTGTGGTATGCTAATGGAGCGGACCTTCCTCCTTGTTGGAGGCTTGAACTGGAGGGTTCGTTGCAATTGCTGCTTGTGACGTTGACGCTGGTCGGAAAGAGGAGTTTTTCTGTCTACAATAGCGGCAATCAGGCTTGAAAGCATTTTTGCGTCCACATCCGTAGCAGAACACAACTTGTCTCTCTTGCCTGCAGTCTTGATAAAAGTGACCGGACTGGTCACAATTCCAGCATACAATAGTGTGTTTGGCCGAAATGCTCGACACGTCACCTAGGCTGTTGTCACTGCCTGTTGCTACTGCCAGTTCAGGTTCCAAGGTCTGAAAGTTGTCAACTTCGTGCACCCGTTGGTTACGGTAAGGGTTCCAATTACCAGCTATCGCAATTCGTATCTGCGTAGCTTGGATACGAGTAACAAGTGATCTCAGCTGTCCTATCGGATCGGTGGGATGCAGGCATATTTTTTCCTAAATCTCAGGCAATAAGTTCGATTTGACAATCTCCAGAAACTCTTGGTCAGACATGGCGTTCTGTAGCTGATCACGCAGCAACCCTAAATGATGGTGATACATAGCAAATAGTTCACCAGGCCTTTGCTTTCGAGACATCAGCTGTAATCGTATTTATAGATCATCCTTGTGCACTCCCCATTCAGTGGACAATCCCGTTTTGATAAATCCCCAAGTTGGAAAAGGGTTATGCCGTAATATCGACCAGGTCCTGTTAATAACGTAAGCATGTTTCTGACTAGGAGATCAAAATCCCCTTCTAGATCGGAGTGCGTGAGCGCTTCGACTCTAAAAATGAATTCATCCACAGAGAGCTCTGAGTTGTTGCCGTTATACGTCAGGTTCCATCTTCTGATAGGACTGCCTGATCGTCGTTGTCCTATATTTGCAGGGTGACGAATATGTGGAGGTGGTTGAGGTGGGACAAAGTTCGGTCTGGGCTGACCAAAAGGCTGACCAAAAGGCTGACCAGAAACTGATGGTGGTCTCTGAAACGATTGTCTCCTCAGATTGGGGAAATCGTTCGATGGTCTTGGATTACCTCTGGACGAAGGAGGTTAAGTCAGTCCGCAAACCATTGAGGCTCTATTCGAGGTTTTGCATTTGTAGGAGTAGGCCTGCCATCAGCGCATCCGTAGCGGCTGAGGTGTGGTCTTGAGCTGTACGCACTGAACTATCTCGTCGAGGACTCGGGTCTACAAAAGTCCTTGAGTGCAAATCGGGCATTCCTGGTGATAAAGATCGTCGATTCGGTGGTGGTAAGTCGAAGGTAGGCAAGTCATAGTTCGGCAATGAATCGCGCTTAGCCGACTTCGCGGGCTTCACCTTCTTCGGTCTTTTAGGGATGGCACCAGTATATCCAATAAGGTCCTGTTGCGTGATGCGGCGTCGACAGTTAGGGCAACTGGAATGTTCGCCTATCCAAGTCCGTATGCATGCCTCATGGGAAACATGTTCACATGTGGTCATGACAGGCTTTTGCTCGGCTGACCAGCTCGTATCTGTACAGATAGTGCATGGTTCAGGCAACATAGTCACACCGTTCGGCACAGGAGGTAGGGACCTCATTGTGGCCATAACGAATTTAGTCGTAAATCAAGTCGAGAGAAAAAAATTTATACCCCAAAGGAATACTATGTCAAAGTCGAAGGTCGGAATGATATACTACAATTCCAAAAAAAAATTCTTCCCAAACGTTCGAAGATTAAGACTGGATACTAAAATTTCAGCAAAAAATTTTTTATTATGGAAAGCTCGTCTTATCAACAGTTCGGAGAGATCATCAAAAATTTCAAACAAAAAAAATCAAATATTCGAAGACATTAGCAGAATGTTACCAATCAAGCTACGAGATATATCGATCGAACACCAATTTTCTTCCAAAAGTTCGCTTAATACGTTTCCAAAAAAAAATTCTCAAATCATGGAATTTCTCCTTCACCCCCCCAGGAGCTAACTCTCAACATAAAAGATCTTCAGGTCGCTCTCTCTCTTTACAGGTCAGATATACCTGCAAGTGACGTGAGTAGGTGCATGAAAAAGTCTGAGTTCTCGCAGAAATCTGGGAAGAGTAAAGTCGGAGGCATCAAAGACTGAGAATGCTACTAGAGATTCTTCAGCCAGGCAGTTAGCAGTATGCCAACTCCTGATTACTGAAGATCTCCAGCATCAATCCCATCCTCCGATGACTCTTTCTCTTCTCCCTCACCGGATCTTCATGTCCAGTTAGTTCGCTAGCCGGGCAGAGTCATGAGTCCGGTCAACTAATTAGCTGGAAGCCAAGAAGTTGTCTCGCAGATTCATAACTCTGTCCAGCCAGTTGGCCAACAGAGACACGTCTCCAAAAGAGCTCAAACAAAAATTTTCGGTGACGCCACCCACCATTTTCATGGCAGAAGGCCAGCGGGAAAGATCATTCCAAAAAAAATTCAAAAACTAAACAACTGTTCAGACTCGAAGCTTGGCCGAAGTCAAACCTAGAGTCGAACTTCAACTCTCAAAAAAACTTTCATACGTTACGTTACTTTTAAAAAACCCAAAATCTCAAAATATCAAAAACTTTACTTTATTTCCACAAACTTCAACAACTTTTAAAAACTTGACGTTACTCTACAGAAAAAATTTTCAACAAAACCAGTCAGACTTCAAGTCTGCATGCAGATTCCACTAGATGTGAGATCTGAGGTCAACCAACTATCCCGTGCCAGAAGATCATCTCGCAACAGATCTCAGTCCCCAGCAAAATCTACACTTAGAACGCCGAAGTCCAACTGAGGTGGCCCACGTTGGGCGCCATTTTTGTTATGTAACTATGTAGAGTGATACGCTTGGGACGTAAAGTCCCGACTGTCAGCATGAGCTGACAGATCACTCGACGGGCAGCGTTGACTACAGGGCGGCACGCTAGTTCGCCTCAGCTATTGGCGGAGAGTGTGGGGAGGTTCCACAAAAAACTTGCCGCTGCCGTCAGCCATAATCAAAAAAATTTCGTGCCTATCAACACAAAAGCCGGCACACACTCGGTCCTGAAGGGGCCCTTACGTCACTTACCTTTACCTTGTGGAAGGCGCAGATGTTTTGCCTTCTTTGCCGACCCCATCCTCCCATCTTACTCTGAGGGGCATAAGTCTTCAGAGTCCCTAGTTGACCTGGAAAGGGAGAGACTAGGCCACCTTCATTTCATGTGCGAGGGCTCCAGGATAGTGATAGGAGAAAGTAAAACTTTCAAAATTTCATAGTTACGTTATAATTGCAAAATTAACAAAAAAAATCACCACTACAATATATATATAGGTATGTATACTATTGAGTTAACTATGTACATATGTAGATACATTAGTAATTCAAAAGGCCATCATTCTTAAATATATGCAACAAGTATATCATTATCGTATATATAGATATATGTATGTAGAGTGTTGACTCAACCGGATCATCCATTCAAAATGTATACTGGTAAGTATATCGTTAAATTATACATATATTTATACATATAGAGTGTCTACTTAAACGTATTATCATTTCAAAGTATAAAGATCTTACTAGATTAGCGGTATAGACACGTAATTATAGTATTAAATCGAAATTATATATATAGCTACATGAAAAGAATATCAATAAAAAGGAAGTCCTACATGTGTAAGTCGCTACAGAAGCCGAAGTATGCGTATATCAAAAGAAAATGTGTAATATATCAATAATACTCACGGTGAAAATTCCACGGCATGATGAAGCGCTTCAGCCTCTATAACTGTATTATAAAGCTGGACATATGTGGATACCACCGAATACTTTTAGTACCGATCACGAACTGTTGAAATGTATCTTGGTGTGACCAGTCCGAGAAATATTGATTTCAAAGCCCTTGGTCGCCTGCATCAAAACTTCCTTGCTCAACAGCGAATTTTGTTAAATTTTGTATTTCTCAAAATTGGACGGAAGACAGAAACGCCAGAATTAAAACAATCCGGCCAACTTATCTCTGGAGCAGCAAAAAGTTCTTCCCTTTCAAAGAGCTCAGCAAAATTTTCTTTCTCTTTGTCCAGCACCCTTTTTGGGCCAGATGTTGTTGAGGATTTTTGGTGATCAGTTTTCTGATTTCATTTGTGCACGCGACTTTTACTCGAGAAGTAAGACAGATTGATTCTTCTTCTTCTTTGTCATCTGCAGCTTGAGGAAATGCATTTCTTTCGGTCGGGGTGCGTTCATTTTTTATGTTTGACGCAGCCGGCCTACACGCTTCAGTAATTCTTGTAGCATATTGCTATATGCAATACGCTACGACCATAACAAGGTCCTATGACTTTTCCGTTTAAAATTCCGGTCCACATGTTTATTTTAAAACGATATTGAGATCTATTGTTATTCTAGTCCCAAGTAGAGCAGATTCTTCGTCCTTAACCGACTGGACATTACAGAACTGGTGTATTGTCCCACCATAGGATCAATTTCTCAAACTTGACGTGTCTCTCTAGCTACAACTTAAAATTCTTTAGTTTTATTTACTCTGGACACAATGTCTCCGCGGATCGATTAACCGCATTCCCTAAGCAAATGGGGAATTGCATTCATTCTAAATGATTCTTACCTTCTTTTATGTTCCATGTATGTAGCTGGCCTACTTGTTGGTATTCCTTATTATTCAATTAGCTTACCCAAGGTTTGGAAATAAGGTGATTGGTTACTATTTTCACCTTAGAATCCACCCATGGTTAGTTAGATTATTTTAATAAATCAAATTTGCAGGCATGGTTATTACATTCTTTATGTGTCTGGTGTACTCATACAATTTATTTGAGTACAACTGGTCCGTTGGCATAACTAAATTATATTATGCGCGACTGTGAGATGAGGTGATTGGTTATTACTTCCATTTATGGTTTCCATCTAATGTGAGTACAGTTCATGCTTATGGGTTATTTCAAACCGATCACAATCGCAGTTGTGGTAGATATAACCTATGTGTAGTTATATGTGTAGCTATGTGTAGGCATACTTAATTGAATTTATTACGGTTTAAGTAGCTAATTGGTATCACTGCATTATCTCAGACTGGGAAAATATGGTGATTGGTTATCACTTCCGCTTTTAGATTTGTTCAGTGCGGGAATTATATAGGTTTAGTTAGATAATTTTATTTTAAATCAATCAACCAACCCTACAGCCAAGGTAAATATAAACTCCGTGTATTCAGTATACTTGTTGAAATTAATCTCTATATTATTGAGTGATTGGTAACAGTGTTCTACCCATGACTGGGATATATGGTGATTGGTTACCATTCCCACTTATAGACTCCATCTAGTGGAAGTACTATTTGGTCAATTAAACAGATCTATACAATCAATCTAATTAGCAGTCATGGTAACCAAAATCTGCATGTATCTAACCTACTCGTTAGATTTTATATCTGTTCAGGTAGCTAATTGGTATCCCTATGCTACCCAATATTAGGAAATATGATGATTCATTCCCATCATTAATACTCTATTCAGTATGAGTACCTTTTACGTGCTGTTAGATAATGTCAATCACACAACTGGCAGGTATTGTAATTAAAGCCTGCGTGTAGTTGGAGTACTTGTTAGAAATAATTTCGGTGTGAATTGATATTGTGGCGGCAAATACAAAACGCTTTGTACCTGGCAGGTCCGTAAAATTCGACTCCGAAAATTGACGAAGCACTTGGTGATTTATAAAATGTGGTTAGGCAGTAGGCTTAGGAATATTTAAAAAAAAAGAAAAACAGAAAGGTTTTTAATCGTCCTAGTGAAAAGTAGAAGTCAACTAGGGTGTAGAAAATAATAAAAACCATATTTAATTTTAGAAAAAGTTTAATTACAAAATACAACGGATCCCGTTGGAGTCCTGCGAGACCCAAATAATTTAATTAATTATTAATAAACTTATTCTTTATTATCCATTCTAATAGATGTTTTATTGGGACCTGAGAGCTAAGTTCTCCAACAGGAAATTAAGTGGGACAGCAACCCCATCCCCACACTGGTGACCCCGAAAAGAGGAAACGCATCCTGGAGCACGAGCACCAACAAGCTCTTCTTACGAAATAGAAGAACAGAAAAGGGTTAATTCTTCCAGGAACAATTCTTCAACCCGGTTTGCATCGATTTTATAAACACAGTTTATATACGCACGAAGGCGAAAAGTGACTATATACTTGGGCAAGATATATATCTATTTCTGAATCAACTGGAACTATAACGTATCAAACTCAGCATTGACCGGATTTTATAAATTTCCATCAACCACATCTGAAGCCTCTCGGCCTACTTTTAATTTTTGGGTCTGCAGTTGGAATTTCAAGCAATAACGAGTTGGAAGTTCAAGGGATAGATTATACGAGTTCAACAGTTCTACGATTTCAACAACAGCAACCACAGTTGGCGCAGAAGCAGCTATTTGGTGTCACATTTCCTGTTAACAACAACATCAAGGACAGTCCCAACAACACATCCAACAACAGAAAGGCTTTGTTGCATAATTGGGACGACGATACCACCTTCAACCATCGAATTCGGGATTGATAACAGATTGCAAGATCAGAGGTATCGAAAAAATTTAAAAAATTGGTTAAAGTAAAAGTTATTGTGTTTGTGTTACGTTTAAAAAATTTTGTTCTACCACACTCGAATATTTATTCAGTTATTGTTGTTTATTTTTATTTCATTTTGTTGTTTATCATATATATATATATATATACGTACATATAGTTGTAATCTGTAAACATTTTGCAAATCACCTAGTCCTCTTCGCTCGGTTCGTTTTGTTAAGTTTGGTTCACTCAATTCGAGATTTTACAATATGGAGGAGCGTTGGGTTTCCCTCGAAGACTTGCCAGGGGCATTCCAAGCAATTGATATAAATACCATATCAAGCCTCGCACAGGGCTCGATTGACGAACAGACTTCCGACCCAACACAACCTCAGACAGTAAACATTAATTCGATTGCAATTAAAAACACTGCTTTTTGGAAAAATTCGCCGGAGTTGTGGTTCGTTCAATTGGAAGCGCAGTTTACTCTCGCCAGGATAAACCAACAAAAAACTATGTTTTACCATGCCATCAGTGCTCTTGACGAAAGCGTCGTAAGGTTGGTCAGCGATATGGTATATTATCCTCCTGAAGGGGAAGAATATTCTAGGTTGAAGGAAGTATTGACTTCTCGGTTATCAAGTAGCGAGGAGCACAAAATTAAACAGTTGTTGACTGAACTGTCATTGGGGACAAAAAACCCTCTCAATTGCTACGTGAGATGCGGGTCTTGGATGGTTTGAAGCTGGGAGATAGGATCTTGAAATCTCTCTGGTTACAACGATTACCTTCGCAGATGCAGGCTATTTTGGCTTGTAATCCAGGGAAGCTGGATGAACTAGCAAGCTGCGCCGACAGAATAGCCGAAGTCAATACTCGATCAGAGGTGTATGCTATTAACCCTTCTAGAGATGATTCAAACGTTTACGAAAAATTGTCAAGAAGAGTAAATAACTTGGAAATTTTTTTCGAAAAATCCCTGAGTTATCGCCAAGAAACTGCCGAAAGTAGGTCTCCTAAATATGAGTTGACAAAAAGGTCGCCACTGCGACCACAGACTTCGAATGATAGCGTAAAAACGCCAAACAAATATTGCTGGTACCATACGAAGTTTTGGGAGCGAGCTAAGAATTGTGTTCCTCCTTGTAACTTCAAAATGCATAAACCTTGTAATACAAGTGTTAGAACCAGCAAAATAGTGTCGGAATTTTCGACAAACTAGAGTGCCCTCTGCCATTGAAGGCGTGCGGAAGTGGCTCTATAAACAGTCGTCTATATATTTTCGATAAAGCTTCAAATAAACCCTTTTTAATTGACACTAGTGCTGATGTTTCGGTGCTCCCAGCCTCTTCGGCTGATCGCAGATCAGAGTCAAATTTACGACTGGCCGCAGCAAACTCCTCGACAATTGACACGTTTGGCCAAAAAATGTTAACTTTAGACTTGGGGTTAAAGCGTGCGTTCCCCTGGTATTTCATTTTAGCAGATATTTCCAGACCAATTTTGGGCGCGGACTTCCTTAGTCACTATGGGTTGTTAGTGGACATTAAAAGGAAAGTTATCATTGATCCGCTCACTTCCTTGAGTTCTCGTGGCGAAAAATTTTCAACAAACTTTCCTTCCGTTTCGTTACTTTTTGATCAGTCAATCAATCGCGAAGTTCGGGATTTATTGCATAAATACCAAGCTATCACTTTAGAGACAAATTTTACTAGTCCAGTAAAACATACAACTACACGCCACATACTTACTGAAGGTCCACCAGTCGTCTCAAAGGTGCGACGCCTTGCACCGGAGAAGTTAGCAGTGGCTCGGAAAGAATTCGACTTCCTTTTGGCACAGGGAATTTGTAGACCCTCAGACAGTAGCTGGTCTTCCCCTTTACACTTAGTAAAGAAGAAAAATGGTGAATGGAGGCCATGCGGTGATTATAGATCCTTAAATTCACGTACCATACCAGACCGCTACCCGATTCCACTAATACACGATTTCACATATCGTCTACAAAATTGCAGCTTCTTTTCAACGTTGGATTTAAAAAAGGCATATCACCAAATTCCTGTTGAACCCAAAGACATTCCGAAAACAGCTATATGCACCCCCTTTGGTCTCTTTGAGTTCACTCGAATGACGTTTGGCCTCTGTAATGCGGCGCAAACCTTCCAAAGGTTCAGTCACGGCATTCTCCGAGAATTTCCTTTTTGTTTCATCTACTTAGATGATATCTTAATAGCTTCAAAATGCAAAGTGGAAAATCTCAAGCATCTGGAATTAGTTTTTAAACGTTTAAAAGAATTCGGTTTAATAATCAATGTCGAGAAATGCACATTTTTGAAAAAGGAAGTAACATTTTTGGGTCATTTGGTTGCCGCTCAAGGTATTAAACCGTCACCGGAACGTGTCGAAATTATTTCAAACTTCAAACTACCTACGAATGTCAGGGAATTACGGCGCTTCCTCGGAATGCTGAACTTTTATCGTCGGTTTCTACCGTTGGCGGCCAAGCATCATGGAGCCTTAAACAGTTACTTAACAGGTTCCAAGAAGGAGGGTTTGAAAAAGATCGATTGGACAAAGGAAACCGTAGAAGCCTTCGAATTTGCTAAAGAGCAACTAGCGCAAACCACACTCCTCGCTTTTCCCAAGGCTTTCGCGGAATTAGCGTTGTTCGTCGACGCATCAGATACTGCCATCGGTGCTGCTGTACATCAGAAATGCGAAGATGATTGGCAACCTTTGGGCTTTTACTCAGTTAAGCTCAGTACCACGGAATGTAAATACAGCACATACGATAGGGAATTATTAGCAGCTTACAAAGGTATAAAGTGTTTCCGCTATCTTCTGGAAGGCCGTTGTTTTACCCTTTTCACGGACCACAAACCGTTAACGTTCGCATTTAAGCAGGATTCAGAGAAAGCCTCCCCTCGACAGCTTCGGCATTTAGATTTCATCGGCCAATTCACAACAGATATTAGGTATATACCGAGTAAAGAGAATGTCGTAGCCGATACACTTTCTAGACTTAACGAGCTCAATCTTCCGAGTATGATAAACTTTGCGGCTATTGCTGAGGCACAAGACAAAGACGCAGAACTTCAGAACATTCTCCAAAATTCCCGTTTTAAATTCGAGAAACTATCGATTTGTGGCACCGAGAAACAATTATGTTGTGAAATCTCCTCAAATAAATCCAGACCTTTTATCCCTCGTAACTTCCGCAAACAAATTTTCGATTCAGTACACAATTTAGCACATCCGAGTATTCGATCCACTAATAAAATGATCACGACAAGATACTTTTGGCCCTCTATGAATAGAGATAGTAACGTCTGGGCACGGTCCTGTCTTGCTTGTCAACAGAGTAAAACTTCTAGACACATCCATAATAGTCTAGGCACATTTCCACCCTGTTCTGGACGTTTCCAGGACATCCACGTCGACGTTGTAGGTCCGCTACCTCCTTCTCAGGGATATAGGTATTGCCTCACTATCATCGATAGGTTCACGCGATGGCCTGAGGCAATCCCGCTAGTCGACATTAATGCGGAAACAGTGGCAGAGGCTCTCTGCCAGGTCTGGATAGCGCGTTTTGGGATACCTCGGCGGATCATTACCGACCAGGGCTCACAGTTCGAGTCAGCCTTGTTTTCTGAGTTGTCAAAATTGTTGGGTTTTGAACGCAATCGAACAACGGCTTACCACCCAAAGCGAATGGTTTTTTGGAAAGATGGCACCGGACTCTAAAAGCTTCTTTAATGGCGTATAGGGGAAAAGCCTGGACAAAAACCTTGCCTTTCGTGTTGCTAGGCCTTAGAACTGTACTCAGAGAAGAATTTCTCGCTACACCAGCGGAACTAGTTTACGGCGAGAACTTGCGTCTTCCTAGCGATTTTTTCCAGCATTCACAATTTTTGCCCCAGAAAGAATATATCGCTTTATTACGCGACTTCTTTACAGACATCAGACCGGTCCCAGCTTCAAATCACTCCAGACAAGCTATCTTCAAATTCAAAGAGATTGGGAGATGCTCTCACGTTTTCGTAAGGACAGACTCGGTGCGAAGTGCGTTACAACCTCCTTATGAGGGACCCTATGAGGTCATTAGACGTTGTAGCAATTTCTTTACACTTAAAATAAAAAACCGCGAAGTTAATACTTCAATAAATCGACTTAAACCATATTTTGGCGAAGTTGCTCAACAAACCGATTCACCGAACAACAATATCGATGACCAAGACTTTGACTTGGATGGTTCTTACATACAAACACCATTGAATACAGCAGACCATTCGAAGTACCTTCAGCCAGAGCCTGAAGACTTCTTACCACTAAACACCGATTTATTGAATAACGATAGTGTTGAACAAAATTCGGAATTGAATAATTCCTTCAGGCAAATATCATTTAACCAAACACACTCAAACGGTAGATCATCAGCTTCACCACACCTCGCAACATCCCGAAGGATTAGGTTCCTCGCGGATGGAAACATTATAATACCACAACAAATTACCCGTTCAGGACGAATCACAAAACCACCTTCTAAGTATCGCTAAAAACCCTGGGTTTTGCTGGTGTGGGAGTGCTGTGGCGGCAAATACAAAACGCTTTGTACCTGGCAGGTCCGTAGGGAATTTGTAAAGTTCGACTCCGAAAATTGACGAAGTACTTGGTGATTTATAAAATATGGTTAGGCAGTAGGCTTAGGAATATTAAAAAAAAAAAAAAGAAAAACAAAAAGGTTTTTAATCGTCCTAGTGAAAAGTAGAAGTTAACTAGGGTGTAGAAAATAATAAAAACCATATATAATTTTAGAAAAAGTTTAATTACAAAATACAACGGATGTAACAGACGTTGCCGTTACAAGCGAAATTCATCAGGGTATAGTACCTCCATGTAATTCTGTGTAGTCACAACATAGTCCCCATTCTCAAAGAATGTATGAAGAAAGCAAAGTAAACGCTCCTAAAAAGAAAATTTATGTAAATGAGATTAAATCAAAATAAGACCTATTAAAAAAAATAAAAAATGAAAGTGTGAAAAGATAATTAAGAGGAAATTAAATAACGATGCCAAGCACGGTCCACATACGCAGGGAGATCTAAGAAGCTTTTGATAATAATACTTCAAGAGACCCCCATGCTCACATAGGCTCATGCTTACAGTACCCACAAATAAATATTTTAAACCTAAATGATTTAAAGAAAGAGAATAATATCGAAATGCAGAGGCAAAAAGCGGTCAACGTGTAATGACATTTAGTTTAGTATTAACCGACAGTTTTCAGACTGGTATATCCAAAATTCCGTGAGATATCAATAAATATCTTTGGTAACATCCATTCATGAATAAACGTTCCAGCTTTTATTTAAGCCACTTAACACTAAGCTTGAAAACTACACATTGATTAGCACTAGATAACACTTCACCTATAGGTTGTTTCATTCACACCACGAAAATTAAACGAATTCTAATACTAATTTTACAGAAGTTAAAGAATATCCAAGCACTGTTCCGAATTAATTTTGATAAAAGTAGAACTGTCACTAAGAATTGTCAGAAAAATGTCAACTGAATCAGTAAAATGCCAGATGTTGTTTTGTAATAAATTTAAGGCACGCGAAGGTAGTAAATAGGCACATTATATATTATGAACAAAGGCGTAGTGCAGAATCGGATAAGTAATGTAATCGTCAGGACGAGTAAATAAGAAATTGTGAATTGTAAAAGGGATTTATCAGGGTTAGCTAATAAGTTCAATTTATGTAATTAGACCTCAGTATAAGAGTATTAGGTTTAGGTACAAGGAGTAAAAAAAATCAATACTATGGATTCCGCTAGATGGCCAGCGACTAGGTGGCAGGTGTAAGCACAACTTTAGGAAGTACTTACGTGTCAGACCACATGCTCAAGACAATTTGAAATTCGAAAGGGGGCGTACTAAGCAAAAAGACTTCCGGAAGCCATATGCAAAAAGCAATCGAAAGTGAAGGTGATCTCTGGTTGAAGTAGAAATTGGATAGGAAAAGTTAAAGAGAAATTATAAAGCGTAAAAAAAAAAACAAAAAAAACAAAAAGAAGAAAGAAGGAGTTAAATATTGAAGTGTAAGCCACAAGGAAGCTGAAAATTAAAATTTCAACAGATTAATAAAAGTGAAGGAGAGACGAAGAATCCAGGAATTGGAAAGTAAGGAATCTTTAATTTAATAGAATTTTAACAGAAGTCCAATTTGTTTTGTGTGAAGGAGCCAGTTGTCCACGGACAATAAAAGTAAGGAAAAGAGGAAAAGAAGAGGAGAAAGTTGCAGTTAGATGAAAAGGATCGAGGAAATCCGGAATCCAGAGTGTTCCCGAAATATCCAGCGTGGTCATAGCACGAAAAGTACGGAAGGTATTAGCGGAAGCACGGAGAAAGGAGATCAGGTCGACCTGTTTCTACCCTTGCAAGTCGTCGAGCGTTATTGACTAAAACTCCAGTATTATATAGTTACAGGATTTAGATTAAGCTAGAGCATCGATGATCAGGTTTGTGAATTTTGTTAGCATTAAAGTGTTTTGAAAATATTTGGAAAGTGCGAGTTTTAATTCAGGCCTTGCTCCTCCGAACGAAATAGAAAAAAAGAAGAACATTGTTATAAAATGGGGGCTCAACCGGGATTTGTTTCGTTTCGGAAGGGCATGTTGAACTTGGATTAGAATTTGCACTTCTGACATAAGTAGGTTAAGTTGGCATTTTATTATCATACTTCAGTGCTTGGAAATTTTTTTTTTAGTCGCTATAAAAGAATAAATAAAATAATGAAAATATATATATATATCAGTATATAAGTATACGCAAAAAAAAAAAAAAACAACAAAATGGAATAAAAAGATATAGAAAATACCGAAAAGTGAAGCAACTTATAAGAAGTTCAATACATATGATAAGATCTCCAAAAGGTAAAGGGTATAAACCCGTCTATTACGTGAGCCTAGTGGGGCAGAATAGCACTTGTGGCGTGGACCGTGCTTAGGGGGTACGGTGTGATGTTAATGAAAGTGGTGTGCGAGCACAGTATGCCTATCCAAAGATCATAGAAACTATTTTCCACGTGGTGTCATTTGACATTGGAATTATATGATATGGACTACTAAATATTACGGAATATTATATTATAGTGTATATACTAAACTGGCTCTTTCTCAATTTCGGTTTTCTTTGCGTGAGGTTAGCTAAGCGGTGCCATTTCAGCAACAATCCTAATTACTTGGGAAGTGAAACCGAAGGTGTCGCATAGGGCTTTAGCTGTACTTGGCTACATGCAACCTATTATATTAGGCATCGGTAAAATAATAAGCAGATACAAGTATTCTTACCTTAGGGTAGTTGTGCTAAGGTTTGTTCCTTAAGTCTTCCTTACGGGTAGTGTTAGTTTTAGAATTTGTATAGAATACATTGAAGACGTGGTCTATTACCTGGCGAAGCAGTAAATAAAGCTATGAGGATACGAAATTCTCAAAACCGAGAGGCATTAGTTCGGAATAAATAGGCGAAGTATTGCAGGGTTAGGTTTACCTTCACAGAATATTGAGTATAGAAATGGTGACTTGCCAGCACATTTCCTAGGAATATAAAAAAAAAAAAAAAAAAAAAACGAGAACGCATGAGCCAATTATTGAAACGTCTTTGAAATTATGCAGGTTCGCCGGAATTAGTTAGTGCTTTTACTGCGTTACGGAAGCGAGATTCTATTAATCAATTAATCACGTAAGCTCAGTACTTGATTGCTGTAAATATGAATATTTTTTAGTTATCCTGAACGAGTATTAGTGGGTCAGCGTTGTGGTCAGTTGGATGACAGGCTGACGCAGGTGAAGTGTCTAAGGGCACCAAATGTTTAGTTTTATGAGCAAAATAACAGAAGACCGCAGCTCACGTCCGGAGCGAGCCGTCAGACTTTAAGGGGGTTGTTGATAACCATAATCTGTATGTTAGTTGTTCTTGAGTAATCTACAATTACATCAACAGGATTAAGTTTAGTTCTTCGAATGCCTTGTAACGAATTAGGTACTCCTACGTGATGCATAACGATGAATAGGGATCCGAAATGAAATGAATCTCAAGTTTTTGTTTATTTGCATACATTAGTAATTTAAATGATATAAACGTATGGGATAACAATTTGAAGTGAACCAAAAGAATGAATTCACTATTGTGTAATATGTCGAGTACGTGTAAATAATCTAGGAGAATCGAAAACAAGTACAACGAAACCAAGTAAATCGTAAGCGTATTCAGCGGCAATGCTCTGCAAGGTGAAGGGCGGAGGATGACCCTTCAGTCTTTTGTAGTGAGTTATAATTATAACTATTTCTACTGTAGGTCAATCAACTTGTCTTATTTCCGGAAATGCAGGTCCATAATTTAGTATCTAAGCTATTTATGTAAGGAATTATTCGGCTTGAGCTATAGAAATAAAGTCAAGCAAGCTTTAGCCGGGTTTTATTCAAAGAGTACAGTACATCTTAAAACGTGAAAGAGTAGTAACAGGCGACGAAATAAGTAGGGATTCCCTCACTCATATGGCCCTAACATTAGCTTAACTCATAAGTCGTCCGCATAAAGAACGTCCAATTAGCTTAGTACTTCCAGGAAAGTAAAAAAAAAAAAAAAAAAAAAAAAAAAAAAAACACAACGTATCTGCGCATTAGTTGATATGATAAATGAGTTGAGGCCGGGTTGAAATGAATTAATGGCGCTAAGGAAGTTATTTAGGATGTGCCTTAGAGAAATAGTGGAGTAGGATTAAATTGTTATAGGGTCATAGAAATTGTCACTGAATTTTAAAATAGAGTATAGTTATTACATTTATGGCGACAGAACGGGTTTGAATTACTGTTGGGTATTTTTTTTTTTTTTCATTCGAGCTTGCAGCTGGGGTAATAACACCATTCCGGTGTTTCCCTTTTACGCGTACGCACAGCAGTTCTGTTTTTATAGCCAGAATTATCAAGCAGTCGACATAGTATTCACTAAAATGTCTTTTGGAGAAATAGCGAAGTTTTTCGCAGATCGTGAAATAGGGTATGAGATGCGATGCCGTGGGGTGAGACCACATGATTACACGATAAAGGGGAGAGTTGATTGGTGGAGGAAACAACTCATGAAAGAATCCAAGGAAGGAATTGATACACTTCTAATAACGTCTTACCTTTCGCCAGAGGAAGATTTAGAAGAGGCAAATACTTGGTTTGCTGTATTGACTGAGGAGGCTGACTCGGACGATAGCTCCTTACTAGAGAAAGTTGCGATCAGAGCTCAATTCTTAGAGCAAAGAGTGAGGAGAGTTAAGGTGGAAAAGGAAGGGGAAGATCTACAAGATAATGGTGCTATGCAAGACATTTTATTGAATGGTTTAGCCGAACTTAAAACTACCTTCGAGAAGAAGCAATATGATATATGGAAGACAGAAAGCTTAAAAAATAGGAAGGCTAGAAGTACTATTAATCCGAATGAATCTGTGGAAAGTGAAGGAGGAAATTTAAATCAAGAGCTAAAGAACAACCGTGTGGATTTTGCCCATACGCCAGTACAATCCAACAAATCACATTTCGCTAGCCGGATTGATGCAATACGATTAGATGATAATAGCGAAGATGAAATGAGTTCATCTTTACTGGTAGCGGGTGCCTCAAGCTTAAACCCACTAAGTAGTAGATCCAGTCCCAAACTATATAAGTGGTCGATCAAGTTTTCAGGAGATAATCCGAAGGAATCGGCATCAGAATTTTTGCAACGAGTTGCAGATTATGCCAGGTCTAGACGTGTATCTGACATAGAAGTTTTAGAATCTTTAGCGGATATCTTAGAGGGATCTGCTTTACGTTGGTATCGACGCCGCAGAGACCATTTAACAAATTATAAGGTTTTTGTAAAAAAATTCCTTGCTGAGTTCGAGCCATTGAACAGCGTGGATAAGTTACTCGACTACATCAAAGAGAGAAAGCAGCAAGAATCTGAGAAGATCATACAGTATATATCGCTAATTGAAGATTTATTTCTTCGTTTGCCCCAGCCGCCGACGGAACGAGAAAGAATTAAGATAATTCGCAGAAACTTGCTACCTCAGTACATTCGAGCTTTATCGTTACTTGAGTTTAAGTCGATAGATGATTTAGAAAAAGCTTGCAGAAAACTAGAAGATGGTGAAATCCAAGCGATAGAAAATTCGAGTATAAGAAGGGACGATCATTTTTGTCCTACTCCTCAAGCACAAAATAGTAGTGGTGGCTGGGAGCGACGTGTACAAGGATCAGTTGGAGGCAATAGAACTCAAGTGGGGTTTTCAAATACAAGCAATAGCAGTTTCAAACCACATGTGAATCCGGGAAATAACTCCCAGCGTTACTCGCGCAATAGCTGGTTACCCAGCAATACAACCAGTCAAAGATATCACGCGAACAATCAATTTCCGAGAAACCCGAAGTCATGGAATAATACATCACCCAACTCATATAGGCAAAACGCAGATACAAGATTTAGCCCTAGTGCGGGTAGTAACACAGTTGTCAACGAACTAAAGTTCCGTACAGATAGACCGTCGGGTAGCACGATCTTAAAGGAAAACTGCAGCGAAGCTGGAAGTCGAAGGACGGAGCCAGTTTCGGAAGGAAACCGTCCTTGAATAAGCAGTATACACACGCTAATCGCCCCAGTGTTTTAGATGTTGGCGATAATCGACCATTTATTTTAATTAATATTTTAGGTACAGAAGAAGAAGCGTTGTTAGATAGCGGGGCATCTATTAGTATAGCTGGTAAAAGGGGAATAAAGATGTTAGAAACATTAGATCTACAAAGCGTTAAAGAAGTTTGTGAATCAGTTTGCACTGCTGATAGAACAGAGCATATTATTACTAAGGTTTTCTATGTTCCTATTAAATTCAAATCGGTGGTAAGAATCCTAAAAATAATGGCAGTTCCAACAATAGATAAGAGCATCATTCTGGGTGTAAACTTTTGGGAGACCTTTGAATTATCCGTCCAGCATAGGCTCGGAAAATGGGAGGTCAGTGACTTATCAGTGCAAGAAGAGCGTGGATTGACGGGGGCAACGGAACTAACTCCAGAACAAATTGTGAGGTTAAACGAGTGTAAGAATAGGTACAAAAGATTAAGCAATGGAAGGTTGGGCAGGACGAGTCTGGTAGAGCATAGGATAGATACGGGAGAAGCGGAACCAATCGTACAAAGAGGATACCAAGTTTCACCCGCAGTCCAAGATCGATTTGTAAAAGAGATTCAAAGAATGATTAAACTTGATGTGATCGAGCCGTCTTTTAGTCCCTGGTGCTCTCCAACAGTGTTAGTTAAAAAATCGAATGGGGCCGATAGATTGTGTGTGGATAGCCGCAAGCTAAACAAGGTAACTAAACGGGCTGCATACCCTTTACCCAGAATCCATGGAGTCCTTGCGCGGCTAAATCGAACTCGATATCTGTCCACCATAGACCTGAAGGACGCTTTCTGGCAGATACCGTTGACGGAGGAGTCCAAGGAAAAAACGGCATTCTGCATTCCAGGTGTTGGACAGTTCCAATTTAAGGTGATGCCATTCGGCCTATGTAACAGTGCTGCAAGTCTTCAACAACTAATGGATAGGTTATTCGGTTATTCCGAGACAGTATTTCCTTACCTTGACGATATAATTGTGGCAACCGAAACATTCGACGAACATCTGCAAGTTCTTAATTGGGTGGCTAGTAGACTAGAAGATGCAAATTTGACAGTAAATTTTGACAAATGCAGTTTTGCTCGGGGATCACTTAAATACTTAGGATTTATAGTTGATAGCAAAGGACTGCGAACTGACCCAGACAAGATAAAGGTAATGCTAAATTTTCCTAAGCCAAAAACATACACCGAAATGAAGCGCTTGATCGGACTTGCCTCATGGTATAGGCGTTTTGTACCGAACTTTGCAGAAATTGTAGCACCTCTCCATGACTTGACCAAAGATAGAGACAAGCGTAAAACCCTAAGATGGACGCCGGCAGCTGAAGCCGCGTTCATCAACCTCAAATCAAAATTAGTAGAACCTCCAGTTCTGGCTAGTCCAGACTTTAGAAAACCATTTTACGTTCAGTGCGACGCGTCAAACAATGCCGTGGGCACGGTATTAGTGCAGAAATCGACAGATGGTGAGGAAAGGCCAATTGCTTATGCAAGTAGGAAACTTCGAGGAGCTGAAGTTAACTATACAACCACCGAGAAGGAATGTTTAAGTATTGTCTTTGCGTTGGAGAAGTTTCGAGGATATTTGGACGGATATAAGTTTTACGTGACAACCGATCACTCTGCGTTAACCTGGCTTTTCCGACAACAAAATTTATCAGGGCGTCTAGCGCGATGGGTAATGAAGCTACAAAGTTTTGATTTCGAAGTGAGCTATGTTAAAGGTAAAGATAATGTGGTCCCAGATACGCTTTCGAGAATTCCAGAGATAGATCTGTTGAGTTGTACGCCTGTGGATGGAGACACGTGGTATAAGAATATGTTAGAACGGGTAAAAAATGACCCGAAGCGGATGAGTAGATGGAGACTCGAAGGAAATGAGCTATACATTAAGGATCTGAACGAACAGTTATTCAGCGATAACCAGTGGAAAAGGGTAATTCCCGAGTCAGCACGACTGCAAGTACTGAAAGAGTGTCACGATATACCACAAGCCGGGCATTTAGGCGTATACAAGACTAGGCGCCGCATACTATCACGTTACTACTGGCCTAATATTTCTAAGGATGTGGAGAAGTACGTAAAATCTTGTGAAATATGCATAGCTTCAAAGAGCAGCAATAGTAAGCCGAGTGGCCCAATGGGACAATTTCGAAAAGCGGTGAGACCTTGGCAGATGATAGCGCTAGATTTAATGGGGCCATTCCCAAGGTCGACCCAAGGCAATACATACCTGTTAGTGATATGTGATTGGTTCACCAAATATGTGTGTCTCTTTCCATTACGGAATGCAACAGCAAGAAAGGTGACTCAGGTGTTAGAAGATCGCATATTTTTAGAATTTGGGGTACCTGAAATAATCATAACCGATAACGGCAAACAGTTCGACTGCGGATTATTCCGGAATTTATTAAACGAATATGACGTGCCAAGATTCTGGCTGAACTGCAGATATCACCCGCAAAGCAATTATACCGAACGATGGAATAGAGTGATAGGTTCGGCAATAAGAGCATACATCAAGGATAATCACAGAGCTTGGGATAAAGAAATAAACAAAATTGCTGTTGCATTGAGAACGGCGGTGAATGAAATAACAGGGTTTAGCCCATTTTTTCTTAATTTCGGAAGAAATTATCTTGGATGCGGATCAGATCACAGACTGTATGGGGATATGAAGGATGCCGACGGTATATCGCAGAGAACCCGAAAGCTTGAGCACCTCCAGCAGATCTATGCAGATGTTTACAGGCGAATTAAGAAATCCTACGACAGAAATAAAAGATATTTCGATAAGGATAAATGCTTCAAGACATTTAGCGTGGGGGATGAAGTTTTCAAGAGAAATTTCGTGTTGTCAGATGCAAGCAAGCAGTTTTCTGCCAAACTTGCGCCGAAGTTCGTGAAATGTTATATAACCGACAAGAGGTCCGATCTAGTGTATAGGTTAGCGGATCCGAGAGGAGGGGATCTCGGGTGGTGGCATATAAGAGATTTAAAGCCGGGCGTAGGAGCATTTCGTTCAAGTTAACAACCCGTATGTATATGTAGTTATTTAGAGAGCGGCATAAAAGAGATGTAGGCACGTGAAAAGCGTATTTAGTAGGCTTATAGATATTTAAAAAAAAAAGGAAAAACTCCTTAAGGATTCACGAAGCTGTTCTCCCTTTTGTTTGAGCGTATATGACTGTGAGTTTAGGACCAAAATAGGAAGGAGGTATTATAAGGTGTAGTATAGAACCTGAACATAGAGAAAGTATAGTAAACTAGTTGGATTAGAAGGGAAAGAAGTTAAGACTCAGGACTAACTTTGTAAGTTCTCCCGAGCGAAAGTAGTAGTGTATGGACCATTGTCAGATTTAGCAATTTAGTGTTCGCTGATTAGGTGCAGGAAGAGTACACGTAGATAATCAGATTCAACGCAATTGCACGCGTTCACTGATTCAAGTGCAGGAAAATATGAACTTGAGTTCAGGATTAACATTATAGGTGTTCACTGAAAGCAGGGCAACCTGCAGTATAAAACGGGTGAGATCAGAATTCTTAGTACGAGGCTTAAGGTCACGAAGGTCACAAGCACATCAGAAGTAGTTAAATTCATTGGACGATGAGATCGGAAGTTTCATTTCTGCAAATGAAACTTCTACCAGGAAAAGGGGGAATGTAACAGACGTTGCCGTTACAAGCGAAATTCATCAGGGTATAGTACCTCCATGTAATTCTGTGTAGTCACAACATAGTCCCCATTCTCAAAGAATGTATGAAGAAAGCAAAGTAAACGCTCCTAAAAAGAAAATTTATGTAAATGAGATTAAATCAAAATAAGACCTATTAAAAAAAATAAAAAATGAAAGTGTGAAAAGATAATTAAGAGGAAATTAAATAACGATGCCAAGCACGGTCCACATACGCAGGGAGATCTAAGAAGCTTTTGATAATAATACTTCAAGAGACCCCCATGCTCACATAGGCTCATGCTTACAGTACCCACAAATAAATATTTTAAACCTAAATGATTTAAAGAAAGAGAATAATATCGAAATGCAGAGGCAAAAAGCGGTCAACGTGTAATGACATTTAGTTTAGTATTAACCGACAGTTTTCAGACTGGTATATCCAAAATTCCGTGAGATATCAATAAATATCTTTGGTAACATCCATTCATGAATAAACGTTCCAGCTTTTATTTAAGCCACTTAACACTAAGCTTGAAAACTACACATTGATTAGCACTAGATAACACTTCACCTATAGGTTGTTTCATTCACACCACGAAAATTAAACGAATTCTAATACTAATTTTACAGAAGTTAAAGAATATCCAAGCACTGTTCCGAATTAATTTTGATAAAAGTAGAACTGTCACTAAGAATTGTCAGAAAAATGTCAACTGAATCAGTAAAATGCCAGATGTTGTTTTGTAATAAATTTAAGGCACGCGAAGGTAGTAAATAGGCACATTATATATTATGAACAAAGGCGTAGTGCAGAATCGGATAAGTAATGTAATCGTCAGGACGAGTAAATAAGAAATTGTGAATTGTAAAAGGGATTTATCAGGGTTAGCTAATAAGTTCAATTTATGTAATTAGACCTCAGTATAAGAGTATTAGGTTTAGGTACAAGGAGTAAAAAAAATCAATACTATGGATTCCGCTAGATGGCCAGCGACTAGGTGGCAGGTGTAAGCACAACTTTAGGAAGTACTTACGTGTCAGACCACATGCTCAAGACAATTTGAAATTCGAAAGGGGGCGTACTAAGCAAAAAGACTTCCGGAAGCCATATGCAAAAAGCAATCGAAAGTGAAGGTGATCTCTGGTTGAAGTAGAAATTGGATAGGAAAAGTTAAAGAGAAATTATAAAGCGTAAAAAAAAAAACAAAAAAAAGAAAAAGAAGAAAGAAGGAGTTAAATATTGAAGTGTAAGCCACAAGGAAGCTGAAAATTAAAATTTCAACAGATTAATAAAAGTGAAGGAGAGACGAAGAATCCAGGAATTGGAAAGTAAGGAATCTTTAATTTAATAGAATTTTAACAGAAGTCCAATTTGTTTTGTGTGAAGGAGCCAGTTGTCCACGGACAATAAAAGTAAGGAAAAGAGGAAAAGAAGAGGAGAAAGTTGCAGTTAGATGAAAAGGATCGAGGAAATCCGGAATCCAGAGTGTTCCCGAAATATCCAGCGTGGTCATAGCACGAAAAGTACGGAAGGTATTAGCGGAAGCACGGAGAAAGGAGATCAGGTCGACCTGTTTCTACCCTTGCAAGTCGTCGAGCGTTATTGACTAAAACTCCAGTATTATATAGTTACAGTATTTAGATTAAGCTAGAGCATCGATGATCAGGTTTGTGAATTTTGTTAGCATTAAAGTGTTTTGAAAATATTTGGAAAGTGCGAGTTTTAATTCAGGCCTTGCTCCTCCGAACGAAATAGAAAAAAAGAAGAACATTGTTATACGGATCCCGTTCCCCCCTGCGAGACCCAAATAATTTAATTAATTATTAATAAACTTATTCTTTATTATCCATTCTAATAGATGTTTTATTGGGACCTGAGAGCTAAGTTCTCCAACAGGAAATTAAGTGGGACAGCAACCCCATCCCCACAATATCACTATACTACATAATACTAGGAAATATAGATTTCATTCCGTGCGAGTCCCATTTGGTCCCGTTTGATTATTTCAATCAATCAGATTTTTAAGCAGCCGATTGGCATCACTATATTAACTAAAAACTGGAAGATATGGTTATTGGTTATTATTCTCACTTATTTGACTCCATCCAATGGGAGTGCAATTTGACATTTCGCTTAATTTCAATCAACCTAATTCGTAGTTGTGGTAAATCAAACACTATGTGCATCCAGTATACTTCTTCTGTTACGCCTATTCTCTTGGGTCGTAACAAAGACCTCGACGTACTTTCCTCGTGAGGGGAAGTTCGCTAGCCCTGTGATAATGTCAATTAAAGATGTGTACTGACACTTGTGTTTGTATTGACTAGCAGCGCCTTACCTCTGGTGGAGGGTCACTGCCTAACTAGTTAGTAATTAAAAATCGCACTTCAGTTTATGCAGAAACTGTATATTGAATTTTATTTATTACAATAGCATCTTGATAATCTCTAGTACTCTTTAAGTTTGCTAATACAAGAAGTTTTTACTTAGTAATCTTTAATACTTTTCATATACTACCCAATATTAGAAAATATGATGATTGGTTATCATTCCCATCATTAATACTCTATTCGGTATGAGTACCTTTTACGTGCTCTTAGATAATGTCAATCACACAACTGGCAAGTATTGTAATTAAAGCCTACGTGTAGTTGGAGTATGAACAAAATACCATCAAGCAGACAAGTAACTCTCATTACGTCCACAACTATAATCAACACTATACAGCCGCAGTCATCCTAAATTATAAATTGTACACTTGCTCTAGTTACACACAAATGTATGTGGGAGGAAACTCTGAATTGAGTCAGCCGAGTTCCCTCGCAAGTAAATATGACTAGATAATGATGTACAGTAACCTTCAACGAAATCGAATTTGCAGAAGTGATGATGATCGAACCAGTAGTCAGTGATAAGCCGAAAAGACGAGAAGACAGCCGAAAGCAAAGCCGTAACGTTTACTAGTTAAAATCATTTAATTTGTTTAAAGCCATTAAGTCAGAATCATTCATTGTGTATTGTATTATTTGCATTCATCCATTATGTCTGAAACCAGAAAAGTGTGAGGAAATAGTAGTTCGCCTAGTTGAACATTTAAAGTTATTTCTCCAAACACCCGTGCTGCTGCTCCAGTTGCTGTTCTTAGTAGATATTTGGTGGTATTATGAAGCCATTTGTTCTTAACAAGATCTGTTCTAATAATTGATCTTGCAGCTCTAGTATCGATAGTGACTGCGCAGTCATTTTTTCCTACACTTCCATATATAACAAGACTGCTATTATTTCTCTGCAACTGGCCTACTTGAATGATGACTTCGGGGCTGCCGATTCCACCAACCAACTTCTGCCCCACAAAGTTGGTTTTTACTAGTTTTCCGACTGCTCAACAGGAGAGCTGATGCGACTAGTCGGTGCTTGATATCTAGTCTCTCCATGAATAGCTTGTTTCCTGGCTCGACATCTTTGGCATTCTTCTTTCCCTTCTTCAGGTGATTCCACTCGTCGACGTTTTCTGCAGTCTCTTTGAAGGTGCCCTGATCTATTACAATTCCAGCATCGAAGGACACCATGTGAAGGCGGGCTCTGTGATGATTGCACTCTGTTACAAGTACATTCTTCCACTGAAATTTCTCTTACTCGTACTGCACTCCGTGAAGCTTGTCTGGCAGATTCATACGCTAATGCATAGGCTAGTGCTTCTGCTGTTGATTTCTTTCCTGCTAGCCTTAACGCTTGTTGTAAATTTTGATCTGCAATAGCGTTCACAAATGCCTCCGTCGCCACTTCATTAAGGAAATCCGCATTTACGCTGGAGTATGAAAGATGCGCTAATCTTTCCACATCAGCCTGCAATTGTTGTAGTGATTCGCCATGCTTTTGAATCCTGTTGCGCAACTGTAGGCGATATACTTGGTGCATGTGCTCATCTCCGTAACGTAATTCTATCGCCTGTACTAATGAAGAGTAATCACGTTGATTTTCAATCGGTACAGTTTGTAAGAGTTCTGAAGCAGGACCTCGAAGTGCTAACACCAGAGCTATAGCTCTGCCTTCATTATTCCATCCATTTACCTCTGAAGCTGCCTCAAATTGTCTCTTGAAGATATGCCATGAATTTTGTCCATCAAATATTGGAGGTTTCATTCTACCTGCGCCAGATATTTCAGCTGCTACGTTTAGAGGCTGACGATGCCTTATTCTTTCCAGATCTGCTTTAACGTTTTCAAGTTGCTCAGTAAATTTTTGTTGTTCCTGCTCGATTTCTTCAATTTTCAAATTTTGTTCATCTAATGAGTTTTTTGGAAGATTTTTCTGTTCCTCCAAACGAGTTTCTGGGCAATTCTCCAAAGAACTCTTTTGTTCGTCCAAGCGGGTTTCCATAGAATTCTTTTGCTCATCTAACCGGGATTCCAAAGAATTCTTTTGTTCCTCAAAAGCATTCTTTTGTTGCTCAAAAGCATCCTTTTGCTCGTCCAGACGGGTTTCCATAGATTTCTTTTGCTTATCTAAACGGGATTCCAGAGAATTCTTTTGTTCCTCTAGAGAATTCTTTTGTTCCTCAAAAGCATTCTTTTGTTCCTCATTGGAATTCTTCTGTTCATCAAAACGAGCTTCCATAGATTTCTTTTGTTCCTCGAGAGAATTCTTTTGTTCATCAAAACGGGCTTCCATTTTGCTCATTAAAGCACTCAAAAGCTGTTCCATTTTCATTGTAGGCTCTTCTTTAGCTTCGGTTTCTTCCAAGTTATCTTCGAAAACAAATGTTTCAGGATTCTTTCCTTCCTCTATCAAAGCTTGTCTGAGTCGCTCGACTAAAACTTTCTTTGCACCTGTCGTTTGTAAAGGCCGGTTCCCTAACTCCACTTTCAAATCCAGTGTTCGAAGCTCCTCGAATTTTCGTCCCATTACTTTAGTAATTCACTTTAATTATTTTCCAGAACTTTCAAAATTTAACACAATTTCACAAAATTAATCACACTTTGAATTTTAAAGTCAATTGCCACCACTTTATTTCGCGAATTTAATTTCACTTCTGACACCAGTTGTTGCGAGCGTGGCTTTTAGGTTCGTTATTTAAAACACAATATTTAATAATTAATATACAAGTTCTTTATTACACTCTAATCATATAAAATTCACAAGCTTTCAATTAATCAACTACACTTTAATTATCGCTAATACTGTACTTTCAATTATCGCAATCTAATTACAACACATTCGCACGTTTATTACTTTCGCTTGTTAACACTGCAACGTCTAAGACAAGACTCTTATTCTGGCTATGACAACTGTTATATTTATACCCTAGAAACTCTCCAGATTATTCTCGAGTGTTCTATTTTCCAGAAGCTTCTTGACTGTTCTATTCATTATATTCATTCTATTCCTGAACCTTCCTGTAGATACCATAATCAATTCTCCGAACCTAAAGTCGTTTACTTCTCCATTGCCAGTAGATGTCACCAGTTGTCTCTTTCTATTGCACGTAACAATATAATGAATGGTGGAACCAAATTCGTTATATAACGAATGGTTTCCTACGAAAATTACGAATACGGATTTCAAGAATACCACATGCATATTCATTAGTAGTTACACTATAAGAGTACCAGACCACTTTTTCCATACAAAAAGTGCAAGGTAGAAACCAACTATTTTGCTGGCTCTAGACCGGGTTCTGGGCCACAGGGGGATTCCGTCTGGTGGTATACGTCACAGGGCCTGCCTGGGGGAATTCCTTTCCAACCGTCTGGCTGAAGCTCCAAACATTTGTGAAGGGGTGGGAAGCTTTATTGGTTCAGGTTGCTGGTTAAGTTGATCTGGTCTTGGAGGCTACAATTTGACCTTGAGATGCCCCTCCTGTGTCTGGCTACTGGAAATTTTCTGAGAGCTTTAGTGGGAATATCTGATACTATTAGTCATAGTCACTGTCTGGGGCGTGTTGGATTGGGCTATGTTACCTGTACCAAGGCTTGGGTGGAATGTGTGTGTGTGGCTTAAGTAATGATGTGAAATGCCCTAAGCGAGTTTATATCGGGGCTGTATACTTGTCAGCTTGAGTTTGTTATTAGTTGTTTACTTTAGTATGTGTGCCTGTGGTATGTTGGGCTGGGCTATTTGGTGGCTGAGCAAACGTTACCTAAGGCGTGGATGCATGTGTGCAACTGTGTATTTATGTGGATAAGAAATGTTATGAAATTCCCTAAGTGAATTAATGTAATTAGTATAAGTAATAATTCAAGTTAATCCTAGAATATTTTTGTTCATGCCAATAGATGCTAGAAGGTGTCAGTGGAGATCTTAGTCCTGGAGGTTGACAAAATTTTCATCAGAAATCCTCTACGGGCTATGGGTTTCGAAATATTAGCGATCTTATCTTTGCAGGTATAATTAATAGTAGTAATAATTCAAGTTAACCCTAGGATATTTTTTGTTTATGCCAATAGTATTAGTACTAGGAGGGTAAAATTTTCATCAGAAATCCTCTACGGGCTATGGTTCGAGATATTAGCTATCTTACATTCTCAGGTGTAATTAATATTAGTAGCTGAAGAAAAACAACAACAACTATAACCTAAGTTGTGGATTAAAGATTTGATGATATTAATCTGTAGGTGCCTTTTATAAACATGATTGCACCATGTAACCATATATCTAAAAATAGATCAGGCGAAGCTGGTTGGGGTGAATGTAGGTAGATATGTTGACTTAGACATGTAATGGAAATTAGTAAATGCTTAATTTTGCTCTTCAGGTGTAATGCTTCTAATTTGATTCCTTGCATAAACAAATTCGTACAGTACAGTAAAATAAACAAATTCGCAGTCGTATAATGTAAACAAATTCGGACAGTGGCCGAGTAAAGTAAACAAATTGAGCGATTTATGACAGATTCCTAATTTCTTTAGTTGAAAACAACAACAACTGATATTAATCTGTAGGATATGATGTCTTAGATGAGTAGTGGAAGTTATAATTGAATATTTCTTTTGCTAAAAAAAACAACAACAACTATAACGTAAGTTGTGGATTAAAAATCTTCTATAAACAAGAGGGAACATGCTATGATATTCGATATCTAAAAATAGATCACGGCTGCTTCGGATGTTAAGAAACATGAAGTAATGGAAATTAAAGCCTTATCAGAAAATTTTCGATGTAGGTGTGTGTATGTGTGTATGTATTGAAAATTCTTAGGTTATATGAAAAATTGTTTTTTTTTTAATTTCAATAAAATTCCTTTTTTGGGCAGGTTAAATTTAAAGTTTTGATCACCTATGATATCAATGTGAGGTGATACTAATATAGTATGATATGTTGTCTTAGAAGAGTAGTGAAAGTTGTATGGGTATAGCAAAAGACTTTTCATCAAAGTTTTGGTGATAAGGTGTAATGGCATGACCACTGTTGCAGGTGGAGGTTGAGCGTGGGTACTGTAAGTTGTGTATATATTAATTGTGTTGTATATTAATCTAGTAGGATATGAAAGCTTTAGTGAAGAGCGTGGAAGAGGATAGTATTATGTGTTTACCTTTAAATCTTAAGTTAGGTTGAGAGTGGGTTAAATTAAAAGCATTGATGATAGAAGATAGTGCTATGATATAAGTAATGGAAATTGTATGGGAGCAGTAAAAGAATAATTTTTGGCTGTCAGGTGTAATGGCATGACTTAGCAGGTAATTTGATATTACCTTTTGCCAAGATCGTGGCGGTTGAGATTGGGTTAAGCTTAGTGGTGCTCGATGTTTATTTTATGGGTGGTGGGTGTGCATAATATAGTAGAAAGCTTTAGTGAATACCATACTTTTCAACCAGCTGACTCTGTCAAAACATCTGTGTCGCTCTAACATAAATCTGTGTTCATATTTTAGGTGGGCATGATAGCTTGAAATTATCTTATGGATATTGATCAATGAAGAAGCCTATAGGTTTTGTTTACAATTCGCTATATTTTTCGGTCTGGGATAAACAAATATTTTGAGGAGAAGTTAAGTTTGGTGGTGCATGAAGTTTCTTTCATGTGCGGAGGGTGCTCATAATCTAGTAGGAAACTTTAATGAATACCATACTTTTCAACCATCTCGCTCTAACACACAACATCTGCCTTGGAGCTTTGTGTTATCAGTTGAGAAAAACAACAACAACTATAACCTAAGTTGTGTATTAAAGATTTGATTATATTTATCTGTAGGTGTCTTTTATAAACAAGATTGCACCATGTAATCATATATCTAAAAATAGATCAGGCGAAGCTGGTCGGGGCGAATGTAGGTAGATATGTTCACTTAGGTAAGTAATGGAAATTTGTAAATGCCTAATTTGCCTCTTCAGGTGTAATGCTTCTAATTTGATGCCTTGCATAAACAAATTCGCATAGTCCAGTAAAGTAAACAAATTCGCAGTCGAATAATGTAAAATGCTATAACTTTTTAAAATTATATGAAAATATTGAAAAAGTCGAGTCAAAATTTGGTGAACACTATATAAGCTGCCCTTGGTCACGAGATGATTCAACGGTTGGACCAGATACATGTTAATGTTGTGGTGTTGCTAGATGCCTAAAACAAGTTCTGAAGCTATATAAATTCTACCAAACATTGACAAAATGTAATTACGAGCCATGCCTTAAAAAGTGCGATTTAACTTAGCACTAGAAATTCTCATTTTGTATACTTGGAGAGCTCATAAAGGATCATGTAAACTTACACTGTATGCAGATGTTGATTTCAACAACAGATTCATCAAACACAGGAAATTTTGATTACATACAGCTCTGTACCATAAGATTATAAGAATTAATACTTTTTAATTTTTAATAAATGATATTTTATATATGGCCTTCTTTTTATTCATTTTCCCATACTAAGTCCGGAACTCCCGAATAATGTTTGACCACTACAACGGGTGGTGGTGGCGGTGGGTGGGTGGTGGTGGTGGGTGGTGGTGGTGGTGGGTGGTGGTGGGTGGTGGTGGGGGTGGCGGTGGTGGGGGTGGCGATGGTGGGGGTGGTGGTATTGGTTGTGGTGGTGGTGGGTGCCTGCTCTTGGATGGCGCTTGAAACGGATATTTGACGCGTGGCATCAATTTGACGCTGACTACTCTAGGGTCTCCCTTCTATCTGTGGATGACCTGAAAAAGCTGTTTTATAAGCTGTTAAGCTGTTACCAGGCCTGTTTTAAAAGCTGTTAAGCTGTTATCAGAGCTGTTTAAAAAGCTGTTAAGCTGTTATCAGACCTGTTTAAAAAGCTGTTATCAGAGCTGTTTTAAAAGCTGTTAAGCTGTTATCAGAGCTGATTAAAAAGCTGTTAAGCTGTTTAAAAGCTGTTAAGCTGTTATCAGAGCTGATTAAAAAGCTGTTAAGCTGTTATCAGAGCTGTTTAAAAAGCTGTTAAGCTGTTATCAGACCTGTTTGAAAAGCTGTTAAGCTGTTATCAGAGCTGTTTTAAAAGCTGTTAAGCTGTTATCAGAGCTGTTTAAAAGCTGTTAAGCTGTTATCAGAGCTGTTTTAAAAGCTGTTAAGCTGTTATCAGAGCTGTTTAACAGCTGTTAAGCTGTTATCAGAGCTGTTTGAAAAGCTGTTAAGCTGTTATCAGAGCTGTTTTAAAAGCTGTTAAGCTGTTATGAGAGCTGTTTGAGAAGCTGTTAATCTGTTATCTGACTTCATTTCCGGTTGGTCTCATAGGTCCAGGTGACGTCAGAGGTCAGCGTCAAATTGATGCCACGCTTAAAATATCCGTTTCAAGCGCCATCCAAGACCAGGCACCCACCACCACCACAACCAATACCACCACCCCCACCATCGCCACCCCCACCACCACCCACCACCACCCACCACCACCCACCACCACCACCCACCACCACCACCACCCACCACCACCACCCACCTACCGCCACCACCACCCGTTGTAGTGGTCAAACATTATTCGGGAGTTCCGGACTTAGTATGGGAAAATGAATAAAAAGAAGGCCATATATAAAATATCATTTATTAAAAATTAAAAAGTATTAATTCTTATAATCTTATGGTACAGAGCTGTATGTAATCAAAATTTCCTGTGTTTGATGAATCTGTTGTTGAAATCAACATCTGCATACAGTGTAAGTTTACATGATCCTTTATGAGCTCTCCAAGTATACAAAATGAGAATTTCTAGTGCTAAGTTAAATCGCACTTTTTAAGGCATGGCTCGTAATTACATTTTGTCAATGTTTGGTAGAATTTATATAGCTTCACAACTTGTTTTAGGCATCTAGCAACACCACAACATTCACATGTATCTGGTCCATCCGTTGAATCATCTCGTGACCAAGGGCAGCTTATATAGTGTTCACCAAATTTTGACTCGACTTTTTCAATATTTTCATATAATTTTAAAAAGTTATAGCATTTTACATTATTCGACTGCGAATTTGTTTACTTTACTGGACTATGCGAATTTGTTTATGCAAGGCATCAAATTAGAAGCATTACACCTGAAGAGGCAAATTAGGCATTTACAAATTTCCATTACTTACCTAAGTGAACATATCTACCTACATTCGCCCCGACCAGCTTCGCCTGATCTATTTTTAGATATATGATTACATGGTGCAATCTTGTTTATAAAAGACACCTACAGATAAATATAATCAAATCTTTAATACACAACTTAGGTTATAGTTGTTGTTGTTTTTCTCAACTGATAACACAAAGCTCCAAGGCAGATGTTGTGTGTTAGAGCGAGATGGTTGAAAAGTATGGTATTCATTAAAGTTTCCTACTAGATTATGAGCACCCTCCGCACATGAAAGAAACTTCATGCACCACCAAACTTAACTTCTCCTCAAAATATTTGCTTATCCCAGACCGAAAAATATAGCGAATTGTAAACAAAACCTATAGGCTTCTTCATTGATCAATATCCATAAGATAATTTCAAGCTATCATGCCCACCTAAAATATGAACACAGATTTATGTTAGAGCGACACAGATGTTTTGACAGAGTCAGCTGGTTGAAAAGTATGGTATTCACTAAAGCTTTCTACTATATTATGCACACCCACCACCCATAAAATAAACATCGAGCACCACTAAGCTTAACCCAATCTCAACCGCCACGATCTTGGCAAAAGGTAATATCAAATTACCTGCTAAGTCATGCCATTACACCTGACAGCCAAAAATTATTCTTTTACTGCTCCCATACAATTTCCATTACTTATATCATAGCACTATCTTCTATCATCAATGCTTTTAATTTAACCCACTCTCAACCTAACTTAAGATTTAAAGGTAAACACATAATACTATCCTCTTCCACGCTCTTCACTAAAGCTTTCATATCCTACTAGATTAATATACAACACAATTAATATATACACAACTTACAGTACCCACGCTCAACCTCCACCTGCAACAGTGGTCATGCCATTACACCTTATCACCAAAACTTTGATGAAAAGTCTTTTGCTATACCCATACAACTTTCACTACTCTTCTAAGACAACATATAATACTATATTAGTATCACCTCACATTGATATCATAGGTGATCAAAACTTTAAATTTAACCTGCCCAAAAAAGGAATTTTATTGAAATTAAAAAAAAAACAATTTTTCATATAACCTAAGAATTTTCAATACATACACACATACACACACCTACATCGAAAATTTTCTGATAAGGCTTTAATTTCTATTACTTCATGTTTCTTAACATCCGAAGCAGCCGTGATCTATTTTTAGATATCGAATATCATAGCATGTTCCCTCTTGTTTATAGAAGATTTTTAATCCACAACTTACGTTATAGTTGTTGTTGTTTTTTTTAGCAAAAGAAATATTCAATTATAACTTCCACTACTCATCTAAGACATCATATCCTACAGATTAATATCAGTTGTTGTTGTTTTCAACTAAAGAAATTAGGAATCTGTCATAAATCGCTCAATTTGTTTACTTTACTCGGCCACTGTCCGAATTTGTTTACATTATACGACTGCGAATTTGTTTATTTTACTGTACTGTACGAATTTGTTTATGCAAGGAATCAAATTAGAAGCATTACACCTGAAGAGCAAAATTAAGCATTTACTAATTTCCATTACATGTCTAAGTCAACATATCTACCTACATTCACCCCAACCAGCTTCGCCTGATCTATTTTTAGATATATGGTTACATGGTGCAATCATGTTTATAAAAGGCACCTACAGATTAATATCATCAAATCTTTAATCCACAACTTAGGTTATAGTTGTTGTTGTTTTTCTTCAGCTACTAATATTAATTACACCTGAGAATGTAAGATAGCTAATATCTCGAACCATAGCCCGTAGAGGATTTCTGATGAAAATTTTACCCTCCTAGTACTAATACTATTGGCATAAACAAAAAATATCCTAGGGTTAACTTGAATTATTACTACTATTAATTATACCTGCAAAGATAAGATCGCTAATATTTCGAAACCCATAGCCCGTAGAGGATTTCTGATGAAAATTTTGTCAACCTCCAAGACTAAGATCTCCACTGACACCTTCTAGCATCTATTGGCATGAACAAAAATATTCTAGGATTAACTTGAATTATTACTTATACTAATTACATTAATTCACTTAGGGAATTTCATAACATTTCTTATCTGTAAATATAAGATTAACTTTTAGTTCATAGATCTTTATTTATAGAATTTAAACAAGCTACGATATGTCTTCATAGCACAAGATGACAATACAAAGTGTGTACATCAATGTCTATCAGCTGATGGCTGTATAATAGATTACATGAATATATAGTACTAAACTAAGTATGAGGTAAGTACAAGACTGGTACTACCTTGCATCCCCCTTTTTCCAGAATGATGAGAGCTATAGATTTAGGCGCTCCGGTGGTCTAATTATTCTTCCAGACCTTGTACTGGTTATTTCAGATAAGTTCTGTTTAGTATCTATAACTGTTTGACGGTGATTGCTAATTGAGACGGTGTCTGATCAGGTTTAGTCATATTATTTGACATATGTTTTTCTGATGACTCGTCTACCAAAGGTAACGTTGACTCTAGTTGTATATGTGAGTCGTCTTCGTTGTTCTCGGAACCGTTCTTGTATGATACTCCATTTGCGCTTGAGTTCGCTTAATGCATGAAGAGTTTCTTCTGTATGTTTTTCCTTTTCTGTCCCTAATCATGTATGATCGCGGATGAACTTGACTTTCAATAATAGCCGGTTTCCATTCAGCTTTATTGTTTGTCCTTGTTACTATCACATCTCCTTTGTTTAATTGCTCCCTTTCTCTGGAACTCTTGTCGGCGTACTTTTTTTGTTGCTCACGTATTTCTCGCAAAGCTTCTGGTACGTCTTCTACTATAGGCTGATTTGGTAGAAGTGATAATGTAGTAGTAGGTATAGGTGAACGTAGGTTTCGTGCATAAAGTCTTTGTGCTGGTGTTCCTAAGTTCTCTCTAGGTGTATTCATGAAGTTCAATATTCCTAATTGGACATCTGAATTATCGTAGGCACATTTCTTCAAAATATTTTTTGAAGTTTGTACTGCTTTTTCTGCTAGCCCATTTCCTCTTGGATGGTATGGCGAGCTAGTTTGATGATTAAATTTCCACATTTTCGAAAAAATTTTAAACTCAAGTGATGAGTATTGCGGACCGTTGTCTGATTCTAACACTCTTGGTATACCTTGAATTGAGAATATGTTTTTAAGAAATTTTATAATATTTCCTGTAGTTATTTCATCAAGACTTTCAAACTTAATGAATCCTGAGTAGCTGTCCGTTATAACGATATAATCTTTTCCTTTAAAATGGAATAGATCGGTTGCTACAATTTCGAATGGATATGTCGGTATAACTTTTCGACCAAGAGGTTCTTTAATGTTGCTTTTCTGGTTTGCTTGACATGACGCACATCTTTGAATATAGTCATATATGTCTCTATTCATTTTTGTCCAAAATACACAGTCCTTGGCTCGTCGAACACATTTTTCGTAGTTGAAATGTCCGCTATGAATATATTTCAGCAAGTCTGCTCTCATTTTGGCTGGAATGAATGCTTTATGCGATTTATAGATGATCCCTTCATATATAGACAGTTCATCCCTGAAGTTCCAGTAAGGACGTGCTACATTCGGTATGGATTTGATATTGTCCGGCCATCCTTTTAGGATCAATGATTTAAGGATTTGACATGTTTCATCATTTTTTGTCAAGTTTGTCAGTCTTGTTAATTCCTCATCAGAAATTGAAAGCAGCATTTGTACTTCTAATTCCTCATCCATGTGGGTGTCATCTGGGCTTGGATTGTCACAGTCTCTGCTTAAAGGATCTGCGAGGTACATCTTAATCCCTTGTTTATAGATTACTTGTGGATTGTAGGTCAATACACTTAATCTGATTCTTTGAAGTCTGGCAGGCGAAGAATGTATAGGCTTTCGAAAAATTGTTTCCAAAGGTTTGTGGTCTGATTCGACTATAACCTTTTTACCCCATACATATTCATGGAATTTTTCACATCCAAATTTCACTGCTAAGGCTTCTTTTTCTAACTGTGAATATCTTTGTTGACATTCAGTTAGGGCTTTTGATGCGTATGCGACGGGCTGTTCTCTTTGGAGAAGTACTGCTCCTAGTGCAGTGGAACTTGCATCTACTTGGAGTTTAATGTCTTCATTTATGTTATATAATTTAAGAACAGGTGGCTTGGCTATTGTAGACTTTAATTTATCAAACGCAATTTGTTGATACCTATCCCAGACCCACGGCGTTGACTTTGACAGTAATGTTCTTAAAGGCGTTGTTAATTCTGAAAAGTTTTGTATGTATTTGCTGAGGTAGGTGAACTTACCCAAAATTCTCTGCAATTCTTTTCGATTTGTAGGGGCCTTTAGACGATAGATCGCGGCTGTTTTTTCTGGATCTGCAGTCATTCCATTTCTATTTATGATGTGTCCTAAGAACTTAACTTTAACTTGTTCAAACACACATTTGTTTTTATTTAATTTCAGTCCGTTGATTCGCAAGATTTTAATTACTTCCTCTGTCGTTCGTCTGAGCTCGTCTATGGATCGTGCGTGGATTAATATATCATCTATTGATACTTCTACGTTTTTGATCTTTGAAAATAATGATTGCATTGTTTCCTGGAAGACTTCTGGAGCTGATGAAATCCCAAAGGGTAACCTCTTACAACAAAACCTTCCCCATGGTGTTGAAAATGTTAAGATTTTTTTAGTTTTTTCTGATACACGTACTTGCCAAAATCCTCGTTTACAATCGAGAAGCGTGTAAAACTTTGAACCTTGTAACCTCACTGCGATTTCATCAATAGTTCGCATTGGATAGTGGCGTCGTAGAATATTGACATTAACGTCCGTTGGGTCTATACAGATTCGAATTTTGTTCTGTTTTTTCACTACTACCATTGGTGAAACTGAAGGAGTAGGCTCCTTTATTGGTTCGATCACGTCCATTTCTATCATTTTTTCCAACTCTTTTTTGACTTCATCCCTGATTTTATACGGAATTCGTCTTGGTGGATGGATCCTGAATTGTGGATTTGGAATTAGATCCATGTCATATACAAATCCTTTTAAACATCCAAGACCTTCAAAAATATCATCGTCCATTACTGTGTGAACTCTTTGAACGAGACCTAATTGTTCACATGCATTGGCACCTAGAACTGGTTTTATGTTTTCAGCTACGACTTTAAACATAACTTTACATATTTGATTTGTAATGAGACATTTTATTTCTGATTGTCCCAGAACTTTCAGACGATGATTGCTGAAAGACATAAGCGTTTTGACATTACACTTATCGATTTTAGCATTCACAACATCAATTACACTTTTCGGTAGTACATTGCATTGGGCACCTGTATCTAATTTTATGTCGAATTTATGATCTGCGATTGTGATATTTTCTGTCCAATTGTCAGATTTCGCTGTACCATTTGACAATAAACCTACTTGTATGATGCTGTCATCTAATATGTTAACATTTTTTGTCAACCGTTTGCCTTTTTGTTTGTTTGTTTGACTGTTTCTACACATTGATTCAAAATGATTTTTATCACTGCACTTTTTGCAGGTGTGTTGAAATGCTGGACATTTACGTACTTCATGTCGCGTACCACACTTACGACAGTCAAATGTGCGATTATTACGCTTTGATTTATAAATCAATTCGATGGAACGTTCATTTTCTCTTGAGATTTCTTCTACTTGTTGTTGAGAAATTTCGGTAGTTTGAAACAATTGTATTGCCTTTGTTAATGTTATGTCTTGGGCTAGCAATTTTGTACGAAGTTCTTCGCTTTTTACTCCTAGAATTAACTGATCTCTCATAATGTTTTCGGTTAAATGCTCATATGCGCAATTCTGTGATTGTAAACGTATTCTCGCAATTAACTCGTTTACGGATTCGCCGTCTTTTTGAGAAATTTTGTGAAATTTATAACGCTCAAATGTTACGTTTATTTTTGGTTGAAAGAAATTTTCAAAAGTACTTTTTACCTGTTCTAAAGTTACCTCTTCACCTGTTACTGGAAGTGGCTGTTGCAGCGTGTTGTATAATTGTATAGCTGTGCTGCCAATTGCTGTCATGAATGTAGCTATTTGGATGTTTTGTGGCTTCGTTGTAATCTGTGTTGCAATTTCGAAATAACCATACTGTTGTTTCCATAGTTTCCATTCCTTTGACATGTCCTTATTATGCTCAATTATGAGTGGTTTTGGCGGACGATGAAGATTGGCTCCAACGTTTTCCGTCATTTTTATGAAAAATATCCTTCTGATATTACTAAACTATTTGTTTCGTTAGATTGGCTAACGTTTATTTATTAGTTTATTCGGGTTTCGGCACCATGTAAATATAAGATTAACTTTTAGTTCATAGATCTTTATTTATAGAATTTAAACAAGCTACGATATGTCTTCATAGCACAAGATGACAATACAAAGTGAGTACATCAATGTCTATCAGCTGATGGCTGTATAATAGATTACATGAATATATAGTACTAAACTAAGTATGAGGTAAGTACAAGACTGGTACTACCTTGCATTATCCACATAAATACACAGTTGCACACATGCATCCACGTCTTAGGTAACGTTTGCTCAGCCACCAAGTAGCCCAGCCCAACATACCACAGGCACACATACTAAAGTAAACAACTAATAACAAACTCAAGCTGACAAGTATACAGCCCCGATATAAACTCGCTTAGGGCATTTCACATCATTACTTAAGCCACACACACACATTCCACCCAAGCCTTGGTACAGGCACAGTATATTCTACAGTAGAACAGCTCTGTCAAAATGTCAAAACGGCTTGATCCACCGGCAGGAGACATACCATTGAAGAAAAAGTCCTCAACTAACACAAAGATGTGTATTTAAATAATAAGTGGGAAAAAGAGATTTTCAATATGCAAAATCTCTTGTGAACAAGAAAGAGAGAACTGGATGAGTGATCAACGTCAATATGACAATTCGAAACGTCATCTTTTACCCACTAGAAGTGTTGTGTGTTGTGTTTAAGTTAATCAATTAATATTATAATTTATAGTTAGCGTGGCTTAAATATTTCAAGAAATAATTTTTGTAAAAAGTTGAAATGTGATCGTCAATGATTAACGTAAATTCATTGAGAAAATGCGTGAGTTAAACTATTTTAAGAAGCTGCCTGGTTGGAACTCTCAGTTGATATTGACATTTGCATAATTTTAATTATTGTTTAAAATTTACATAACATAATAATATTCGAAATTTTTCAGAATTCTTGATTGTTGATTAGGAGAAATTCTATTGGCGGCTTGTATTATAATCTACAAAGTCACCTTAGGTTTTTTTCTACTTTTCAATCAATATCATCTTATTTCACTTACATATATGATTTATTGAAAGTTTTGATCATCCTTCAATATGTATAAAATTTTAAAATAGACGTATGCAGTGTCATAGTGTGGTCATAGTTACCACAAGTGGGGAATAATTTTGGCGCCCTTAAAAATTTTGGGCGCAATAACAGTCACTTCTTTGAAGACCGTGAATGGCAGTGTATAACCAAAAACAATAACGAGTAAGTAATTCAACGTTTATTGCTTTTTTATGCACAATATTTTCATTTTCAGTGTACCAAGGCAGACACAGGAAATGCATTAAAGGATGCGATGTGGGATCCTATTCGAGGGTATATCCCTTGCCGAAGAACGAAGAAAGGTAAGTAATTTATTTTTATTAAACTGAAAATATAATCAAATCAGACCAAAAGCATGTTTTGATATGTCCCAGCTTAAGCTACGTAATATAATACAACGTTAGACAACTCGTTAACTCAAGTAGAATTAGTATAATAGGAATACATTGTAGCAAAGAAATAGAATAGAATAGAAAAATCATTTATTAAAGAACCTCAGCTAGCTAATAGCTAGTTGGTATAATCGATAAAATACAAAGTTGTTTAGCAAACCAAAAAAGGAGCAATGAACAGACTCATTGCGGCAGAAAGCAATTACAGTAATATAGTCAAATAATGAAGTCAAACAATAGAGAGCCTAAAGCACTTAAAGTAGAATGGCAAACACCAATTAACAAATGAAAAAGTAAAAAAGTAAAGGTAAAGTAGAAGCTGACAGTAGATAACAAGATTTCAAACTTAAAAGAACAAATAAAAATACAACTCATCAACTGATAATCCATTTTTTTTTATAATAAAGTTACATAAAACCAGTCTCTAATACTAGTCTAAGTCTAAGTCAAAGTCAATGCATTTATTTCTGAGTCCCCTGCTTAAAGCAACGTAGAACGTTGGGCTCTACGACAATCAACAGTTTGGTTCTTAGATTAGTTATTACACAGCAAAATAAACAAAAATCAAATTAAATCTAGTAAACAGATTTTATAACATTATAGATTTGGATACAGCATTGTAAAGATATAAAAATAAAAATAGTTAGGTTTACGTAGACAGTTGAATATATCGAGTATACAGATTAACTAACGGATACGTCGAATATATAGATTATACGGGCTAACATAATTAGAAGCATTATTTGTCCTGGATATATACCCTTGTTGTTTTATGGGATGTGGCAATGTATCCGCTGAATTGTACAGCCTTAGTAAAGCTAGAACGTGCGTTCAAGGCCTGCCTGCGCTATGCTTTTAGACTAAGACGCCAGTCTCACATATCTTCACCCACTAATTTGTTACTGCCGGGACCAATGGACCAGGTATATGAGATATCAATACAATACAATCAATACACTTTGATTTGATTTGATTTGATTTGATATCAGATTATACAGATTAATCAGATGAAACAGATCCGACCTATTATATAGCTTATAGGGTCATCTTGAATTATTACCAGCGTTAAAATTGGATTAGATTTCACGGGAATAATATACATCTGTTACACAGTCCGTGTACAGTATTAAGGCCAGATAGTAGATGTCGAAGCAGACCCACTGACTTATAACAATGGACTGAGCGTATTGTCATTTTCCTATAGGAAAGTGTGGCAGAATCAAGGCTGTAAACAACCTCCTTCTAGTGGTTTCGTCAAAATGCGGCGAAGCAGCGTAGAGAGATCGTAGCCCATGATACACTCACGAACACATCAGGTTTATATGTGCCTTCCATGTGAGGTTAGGATCCATGTTGAGATCCAGATTTTTGACTGCTTTTGTTGTGATGGGGATATTATGACCCATACTGCTTATTGTAGTTATCTGTGATGACAGAAGAGAGCTTCTGTCTGGTCTTATGGCATAACCAATCGCTTGAGTTTTAGATGAATTCAACACCAGCTCGTTCCAGGTGGCCCATCTTACAACTCCGTTAAGGACCCCATTGATGGTTGACACTAATTCTTACAATCCTTCTGCCGACCCACCTGCATAGATCTGGATGTCATCGGCATATATATGAAAACCTACGCCGTTCAAGGAATCGTTGACGTCCTTAATGTGCAATGAGAATAGTAGGGGAGTCAGAAGAGCACCCTGGGGTACTGCCGCTCTCAGTGATCTAAACGATGATTGATTCCCACCAGACCTGAGCATAAACAGTCTTTCAGACAAGTAGCTGCCAATAATCCTGCAAGCAGTTTGGGAGAAGCCAAAATGAGATCTCGGCTTGGATATTAAATGAGGTAAAAATGACAATGACCAATTGTAACTTGTTTAAATACATAATTTAAAATAGTTCCTTTGGTGAAGAATATAGCTTTTAGGATTTAATTTTGTTTTAGCCTGTGTGTATCGGCTAATTTTATTTATTGATTTATTTATTTATACATTCAACCTTTAACAATATGTCATTTTAAACTGGAAAGGCTCCGGAAGGCTTTTATTTGTACATATTAAACGTCTTGATGATCCAGTATTTTCGAGGCCATAATTGCCGAACGTGGTATAAATGGATTTTTGTTTGAAATCCTTTATGAGGTTCCTGCATATAAATGTCGCGTCAATATCCCGAAAGAAAAATTAATTTTATTTTTTATTCTAGTCCGTTTTTTTTTATATATTGAAGTTTTTAATTAGAAAATAAAATGTACTGATAAACGCAACAAAATTTTGTCAGTAACACATTGGTGAGTCTTACTATTGAGTAAAATGCATTTTTTGCACATAATTCCGGCTTTCACATTAATTAAATTCTCAAATAAGTAGACTTCTTGTGTTCATTATTACAATATCATTTAAACTTCTAATGGGTCGATCGGATAGGCGGACAAATTAAAATGTTGCAAGTTTAGTTTTAGTTTGGCATAGAATGCTAATTCCATCAAATTAACTTATTTTAAATTATTTATTTTTAGAAATGCTACACTTTCATATAAGTAAGATAATAATATGCATGTAATGAACAATTTCACATTAAACTTTATCCATCATCATCACAGACATGCATGCAGTTCAAACAACAAGCCTCATTCCCTTTAATATATTTAAATATGTTTAATTGATAGATCAATAGAACAAATATTTTAACATAAATAAGTAGCAAAGTGCTTAGTTTCACTAGTTTAGTATCTATTTAAAAGTAGAGGACAATAAATGTAATAATAGTGAAAATTAAGGTCTCTACAAGACTTATAAAATAAATTTCAATTTTTTAAAAGAAGAAATCATGAAATTTGTGATGAGAATATTAGAAGAAAATAAATTTAGAAGAGTAGGAAACCACATTTGGACAGTTTGACAGCTTTGATAGTGGACCTCGATCAGATCTTTCAGTAAAAGCAGAACTCAGAGTTCATGATGCCGACCAAATTGCTGCCTTGAATTGTGAAGTTCACAGTAAACACAGGTCACGACTAATATACCATTGTACAATTATATATTTTGATAAGAAGTCTTATTTTATTGATGAAAACCAAATCTAAAAATAAATTGGAAAACAAAATAAATTCTGACAAGACGGGAGAAATTAATCAAACACCAAATGCTACTCTCGCAATGGTCTTGACTATTACCACAAGGATGAAGATCTATTGTTAAGGCCATGATATGAAAGACAGCTTCGTCTTAATATTGATTCTTCGAGTCTAATTCGAACAGAGCTGTATCTGCGAAACATTACACCGGTATAGCCATCGAATGATTGAAAAAATTCCTAAAAAATGGTAACTGAATTTTAATATGTATGTCGATTGTGATCACCTTACCTTGAAATATGAGATGTTTGACCGAATTTCTAATTTGAATGATTGCAATTCAATAAAATACTGAAAATAGCTTGGGTAACACAAGCGTTTCTATCACTGTTTACGCAAAAAATATTTTACCGAGACGATTGTCTTGAACAACGAAGCCAGCAGGATGAACCTGTATGTACCCACTTAAAAAGAAATATTAGGTCGTGATAACAAAATAATAATTATTCATTACCCATAATTCTTCCACTTGAACTCTTTCACATCCTATATACATTCAATTCTCGTAAGTTTGTTGAAAACATCTGGATCACTTTCAATTAAACACAAACTTCCAGGACTTTCAGTCATATTTATTCCTTATTTCGTGTCTCAAAAATAATAATCGTAAAACAACCATTAAATAAGTATCTAATAAATAACTTTTTGGAAAGGTTTTATTCAATGAGAACAATAAAACGACATTTGACATTTCTCCGAGCTACACTATCAAAAGATTTCAAACTTTTATATGGTTTACGAGCGAGGTCGCAAGCATGTATTGTTCACTTTATTGGTTTACGAGGGAGGTCGCAAGCATGTATTGTTCACTTTATTGGTTTACGAGGGAGGTCGCAAGCATGTATTGTTTTATTTTCGAGAGCATGCTATCTACTTTTGGCACATCTGTTTCCCTATGGTACTTTTCACTTCCTCTTATGTGAAAAAAAATATTTGAGGTTATGTGAAAAAGTTTTAGGTTATGTTTGTTTTCATTGCCAATGAGGGGTTTTCAGTTGCTTGTTCTAAGTTGGGCTACTGTAGGAATATACTGTGGTACAGGTAACATAGCCCAATCCAACACGCCCCAGACAGTGACTATGACTAATAGTATCAGATATTCCCACTAAAGCTCTCAGAAAATCTCCAGTAGCCAGACACAGGAGGGGCATCTCAAGGTCAAATTGTAGCCTCCAAGACCAGATCAACTTAACCAGCAACCTGCACCAATAAAGCTTCCCACCCCTTCACAAATGTTTGGAGCTTCAGCCAGACAGTTGGAAAGGAATTCCCCCAGGCAGGCCCTGTGACGTATACCACCAGACGGAATCCCCCTGTGGCCCAGAACCCGGTCTAGAGCCAGCAAAATAGTTGGTTTCTACCTTGCACTTTTTGTATGGAAAAAGTGGTCTGGTACTCTTATAGTGTAACTACTTTCATTTCGAATGATTTTGACAGTTTAACGAATACGGAATCTATCTTCGTAATTTAATAATAGAGCCCCTGCAGAGTTAGGAGTTCTCGGGTGAATTTTAGTCGTTATTATTCTATCTAATACTGTCTCTCCAGCTTATTAGGCCGATTAGTTAGTGTGCCAGTGTATCAGTGTGCTACCTTCTGCTGTTGTTATTTTTCCAGTGTCGGGCCACCGCATTTCACTGATTCTAAGAATTTCCACGTTGTACTCTTCATTTCTTACTCTATTTGGGCTAGTCATGAGTTTTCTCTGAATGTTCTTAAACCCGTTAATGTAATCTTTTGTCCCAATCGTATCCTAGCTCGTGCGCACTGGATATATGCTAAGTGATTAGCCTGCAGTAGTCCAGGTTTATGTTTTGTCCGCTGCCCGGGATTACATTCTAGTACTGTTGGAAGACAGGCGAAACAAATTTTTTTCTTGATAATTGAAGTGGTGATACTATGTGAAAGGAAAAGCTAGAAAAGTTTAAAAGAAACTAGATAGGGAAATGCGCAAGACAGGGTCTAGGTCAGATTCGAAGCAACGACCACTCGCAACGTAGTCATTCAGAGCAATTACGAGTTGGTCTACCGAAATCTTCTTGCCATGCAACATATTTTAACCCCTTGCCGTATGATTAAATTAAAAGGAATTTTTCATATCAATACAATTTACTAGCATTCCCCAAAATTAATCATTCCACACTTCACTTAAAGACGTAGAATTGTTACCTAATTTTCGCAAAACCAAAGCTTTATATCCGGATCATTTTCATTTTCTTCACAATTCCATTCTGATAATATGCCCCCTGAATTTTCACTTGAAGGTTCACCGTCATCACTTACCAAAATTCCTAAACGCTTTCGATTTCTTGTTTGTATATCGCTCTCATCACTATCTGTATCAATGACATTCTCACTTGAGAATGCACTTCCTCCACTCCGATTGTTTATATTCACTATTATCAACACTTTCAACACCACTTTCTTTTAAAAAGTCTTCAGGTATTTCAGCTATAACTAAAGTAACTTTCTTTAATCTTAAGTCGTTTTTAAGCTTAGCTTTCATTAAATTAATAAAGACAATCAATTTGTTTTCTTTTCATAAATCATTGACCTTCTTTTAGAAAGCACAAAGGCATTTGCTAACAACACATAAATTGGCTTGCAGCACAAGAATAGTAATGTTTTTGCTTCAGTAATTTATTGCTGTAATATTTATTGACCCTAGCTTTAAGTAACATTAGTTAATGCCTTGTATATAATAATCTTGACAAATAAGTTAAATCATTCAGTTTTGCTTAGTGAATTGAAGGTGTTGCATTTTTAGTATGTTTCGTTTTTGTTATCCTTGAGTGACGTTGTTTCGGTACAAAAACCGAACACAACTAGCAACTAGCTTATGATTCAAGTATCGTAAGTGTCATCATTATTACCATCATGCGACGAATATCAAATTCCTTGCTGTATCGATACAAGAACCGGACACAGCCCAACAAGTTCGTTCACGATACAGGTATCGTGAGCCTAATCTACATTTATATCAGAATAAAAGAATTCTGATTTACATTGGTGACCCCGACGTGATAATTTTGATTTGATCATGAGTTTAGAAGAACTTATAAATTCGCAGGAGTAGATTATTAGATTATCTAGAGTCAAAATCAGATGCACTAGACGAATAGTGGGATGAATTTTCATCCATACCTCCATATCTCTCCGCTGGTATTTATGGAGCGATAAGGAAAGGTTATGAGCAGGCAATTCAAAATATGCAGGAAAGGATTGAGGCAATTAAAAAAAAACAAATCAACTGATTAAGCTGCTGAAGAACTAAGAAAAAAGAACCTATTGAACCCTTACCTTGAGTAGGGGGAATTCGCTAGGCCGGTATAATCGTCCAGTAAAAATATTCGAACTCGTTAATTATAATCAAAATTTATTACTGCCCATAGCTATACATGTGATTGATTTTTATAATCAATAATTGCTTACAACTAAACCTTACAATAATTAATTTGTCCCAATTTTTATATTCATAAGTGCTTACTGCACATAATATTGAATGCCATTGCCGTAAGTGAATTTCTTAATTTAATCAGTATGACCTCAGCAGTAAATATTTCTTCGCAGAGGTGAATGCCATTGCTCTAGCTTTAATGTTTGCTGCGTAAACATTCTATGCTCGGCTATAGAAGAAATATTTCTTTGCAGAGGTGAATGCCATTGCTCTAGCTTTTATGTTTGCTGCATAAACACAACCCTTAGAAGAGAATCGTGAATGGCGGCACTTTCATGATCTTTTTACTGAAGTAGTTCACAAGCAGACAATGTCGGAGTGCCACAAGATGTGGTATCTCAAGAGCAGTTTATCAGGCGAAGCCGAGAATTTAGTGCGGCATCTTACCGTTTCTGATACAAATTACTCTGCTGCTTGGAAGATTATCACCGAAAAGTACGAGAACCCTATGTAACGGCACTGCTAAAATACTGTTGTCGCAGCCCAACATAATTAACGAAAGCTCTGCTGCCATCAAAGCACTGCATGACACCACACAGGAATGCCTACTCGGCTTATAAAATTTGGGAATAAACACCAGCCATTGGGATCCACTTTTACATCATCTACTAGTGAAAAGATTGGACCGCAACACACCCGCACTTTACGAGCAATTTTTGAGCTAGCCCTGGGCCCCTATTCTTGAATAACGAAGACAGATAACGTATACGTTAATCTGTCAAAAACATTTGTTAAAGCAAACTCTTTTGTTTGCCTGTGAAAATTGGTAGGCTGAAGTGATTCACCTCAACCTTGTTGCTGTGCAATCGGTGTTTCACCGATTACACGAAACTCATAAACCTGAAAGTAAATTAATTATTAATGTCCCGGGCTACTCGGTTCTTGTACCGGCAGCAATAGCGACTAACAAATATTTAAAATCAAAACGCAGCTATTGTCCAAAAACGAATGACAAATTTTATTAAATTTAATATCACTTATATATACCTGCAAGTTATAATCTAAGCACCTGTACTTCATAAAAAGTGCTGACTCAATTCACACCACACAACTTTCCCAGCAAATTCTAGCAAGCTTGCTACTCAGGCAAAGTTTTGATAATTTACCTGGGATCATGTTGCGTCTGGCGATCGGTGAGAAAATTATGTGGCGTAACTTGAGTAATGCAATTGCGAATAAAAATAAATTTTAAACTAAAGAAATTCGGGATTTAAAAATGCAATTTGCAGTTTTATACATTCCTCCCGCCTTGAGCTCTGGCTCAAAACAATAATCTTATGATCTATGGATGTACTGTTTTCATGTATACATGTATGAAATGATTCAAACTGAACTAGCTTACATTGTTACTTAAACCTATACAAAAATTTCAAATGTTGGTTGCGATACCGCTCTGGCTAATGGGTTACATTCTGTCTGATTGGTGAATAGTGTTCTCTTCTTAGGTACAGGTATTTCTTGTTGGGTTTGACAACCTTTAGCAGAATTGCTTTTGATTAGCTTGATTAACCAGTAGCCTCCGGCTATGATGATGATGATTAGTCCAGTATATGCAACTGTATATTGATGAACGTCATGACTGGTGGTATGTGGTGGCAGCATAGCATTTATGTTGAGATTCTTGATTCTCTCTCGTAGATCTTCGATGTCTTTACTTATATTTTTTACTGGTGTTGGTTGGTAAGTTATTGGAGGAGGTGTAGTGTTCAAATGGATGAAGTGGATAAGTTTCTTTAGTGGCGTAAATCCACCCTTTAAATTATTTGAAAAGACATTGTGTCCATGAATGGTGGTGTGTTCGTTACACAATTGGACTGTAATGTAATAATTCCAGATCCCTCTATGGTCTTCTGTTCGACATTACCCTTACAAATGACGTTGATTGTGGCCGGAGTAGGTCTCACATATATCCATTTGTTGACAGTTAACAGTTGAATCCACCGTGGTGTCTTACTAATAGCGGTGGCGGAACAAGCGATCTCGAATGGTCCATGACTGAGAACACTGAGTTCACAGGAGCTAGTGTTCGCTCCCTTATTGTAAATGGGGTGTTGTTGTTTACAAATGAATGCCCCGTCGTACGTAACGCAGCCCCTTAAATCATTCTCGGATAAGGGATAGTACTGATCCCGATGTAGACTAATGATTAGGAATTTTTCTATTGATCCTATCATCATGAGCTCGTTGTTTGCCACAAATGGGATTGGTATTATATGTAGTAGTTCGAGTTCTTCGTGCGAAAGCAGCGGGAGTTTTATACGAAATATCATCTGATCCACGCTTATTCGACTTTCGACACTCATCAAGCTGTATATCTTTAACAGGTTGTCTGGACGTGACGGTAATCGAAGGGTAGTAGGGATATTTTCTTGTATTAATGTGAGTTGTTCCGATAGTTGTTTTTGGCTTAATAACTGTGGATTTATTTTGCCATGATGGGTATCTATAATCACATCTAACAAGTTAGATTGAATCCTCTGGTATTTGTTTAGAACTAGCGTCAATTGCAGTGCCAATGCCATAAACGATTGTGTTGCTCTTTGTTGATTCAACTCGGTGTTAATGTTATGCAATTGAGCAATAGATTGATTGAGGTACTTGTCAAAGTGCCTTAGTTGAGCCACCGTAGCCTCTTGTGATCGTTGTACGAGGTTGACTGTTGAATCTAAGATAGATGTATGATTCTTCATCAGCGCCATAAGGTGCACATCATTTTCCTTCAGGTCCTCTATGATTTGTGACATGTGGTTAGCATATTCAGAATCCAACACTCCGAATAATGCATTAGCTACGTTACCCACAATATTCAAAGCACCTCTCTTAGTTCGTGGCCTACTCTGGTGTAAGAGTAACTCATTGTTGCTTGTGATTTCCTCCAATGCGGCTTTAAATTGTTCCATGATGGGGCCACACTGATCCCATTCCTTCATCAAGTTACAACCTTCTTGGAGCCTTTCTACACTTCGGCTAATCGTCTTTAACTCGGCCCATAATGTGCTAGTATTGTAGTAGATCACCAAGCTCCATTCATTTGACACCAGTTGAGTATTCCCCAAATTTTCAAAATATAATCCTGGCGGCGTATCGAATGGTTTGATCTGAATTTGTCCCATGATTGGCAAGATTAAACAAGTAAGTAGGGTCAGACACATAGCTGTACCACCACGCAACGGTCTTTTAATTGCAGTTGAAGCGTCCGAATTCGTTTGATTGTTACGCTTACTTGGGGATGTCGTCGATATATCATCTTCTCTCACTCTTTTTGTTGCTGTAGATTCTGCGCAGTCTGTCTCAGACTCTAGAGGTAAGGGAGCCAACTTATGTATAGGTCTTCTTATAACTCCCTTGGATGTTTTGATATCCGCAACTCGTACCAAACCATCTTCACCCTTGATGACCCTTTCAATTCTTCCTAAATGCCATGCTGCAGGAGGGAGATTGTCTTCCTTCACTATCACCATCATTCCGGGTTGTGCGTTTGTACATTGTTGCTTCCACTTATAGCGATGCTGTAGTTCGCTGAGGTACTCTCTGGACCATCTATACCAGAACTGGTTTTTCAAATGGTTTACCAGTTTCCACCTCTGGTGCAGTCCTATGTTTAGCGGCCGTGCTTGGGGGTCGGTGATTGCCGTCGTCGGTTCTCCAATCAGAAAGTGACCTGGTGTAAGTGCCGCAAAGTCATCTGGGTAGGATGACATTGGTGTTAAAGGACGTGAATTTAAAATTGCTTCAATCTCAACCATTAGCGTTTCTAATTCTTCGTAGGTTAAGTTGGCAGTTTCGAGGTTTGGTCGCAGTAGATGCTTGGCTGATTTAACAGCAGCTTCCCACAAGCCTCCAAAGTGTGGCGCTCTGGGCGGTATGAAATGAAACTCAATAGCCCTAGTACTGCAAAAACCCTGTATCTGCTCTTGTGATTTTTGATCATATATGCTGGTGCTCAATTCCTGGAGCTTGTTTTTGGCACCGACGAAATTTGTAGCATTGTCACAGTATAAGTTACGACAATTACCTCTTCTACTTATGAAGCGTTTAAGCGCTCCTATGAAAGCTTCTGTAGTTAAATCTGTTACTATCTCAAAATGAATAGCCTTTGTCGCAAAGCAGCAGAACACAGCAACATAAGATTTTTGTGGTCGTTTTCCTCGAAGTTTGTAATGCGTCCAACAGGGTCCAAAAAAATCCACTCCGGAATTTATAAACGGTCGCGCTGGCTGTACTCGATGTTCAGGAAGGTTTCCCATAAATTGTGATAGCATTTTCGGCTTAGCCCGCGCGCAGCGCACGCACCTCTGAACTATGGCTCGTGCTATACTTTTGCCCTTAATGGGCCAAAATCTTTGGCGGGTTATAGCTAGCAGTGCTTGTGGCGCGACATGAAGGTGGTTAACATGAAGATTGGTCATCAGTAGACGCGTAACGTTATGAGCGTATGGTAATAAAATCGGATGCTTAGCATCATATGACAAATTCGCGGCCTCCAGTCTTCCTCCAACGCGTAACAATCCCGCTTCATCTGAAAATGGGCTAAGGCTACTTAATGGGCTGCTGGTGCTAATGTGGCCTGAATGTGCTAGTTCTCTTTGCTCAGATGGAAATTCTTCGTCTTGTGCCTTTTTTATCATTACCGTAAGCGCCTCATCTAATTCTATAGTGGTGGGTTTGCGATTTAGGCATCGATTTTTCTCTTTCTTGCGAGTGTTTGAGATGAATCTCCGAATATATGCGATTATCCTCTGCCATCTATCGAATGTATTTTGATGATCTATCAAATCCATAAAATGTGGAGTATCACTAACTGTTGCCACTATCGCCTTGATTTCCTTTTTCTCTAAGCTCGTCTGCGTGCGTTTGTAGGGTGCTGGCCATCCGTCTTCTGCGCCATGTAGAAACAGTGGGCCGTAAAACCATAATGAGTTGGCCGCTAGCTTTTCTGGTGGGACTCCTCTCGACACGATATCCGCTGGGTTGTGCCTAGACCCTACATGTCTCCATTGTTCTTGTGTGGTTAATTCTTGTATTGTCGCAATTCTGTTGGCTACAAAGGTATGGTACGAGGCTGCTGCCGAGTAAATCCATGCAAGTACGATTTCTGAATCGGTCCAATAAAAAGTTTTTACTTCCGGTAGCTGCAGATCTCGAAGAACCCGGTGAACCAGTTCAGCCATTAGTTTCGCTGCACATAACTCAAGTCTGGGGACAGTAAGTGTCTTTAATGGTGCGACTCTGGATTTGGCGCACAGGAGATTGACTCGTATTACCCCACCACTACCGATCGATCGTAAATAGACTGCGGCTCCGTAAGCCTTCTCTGAGGCGTCCGCAAAGGCATGTAATTGTATGGATTTTGCTAGTTCACCCTTGAACATGTGTCTCGGGATTCTTATAACATCAAGGGCCTTGAGGTTATTCCGAAATTGCAGCCATTTCGTATGCAGCTCCATTGGAAGAGCTGCGTCCCAATCTAGCTTTATTTGCCACAATTGTTGTAGGAAGATTTTTGCCATTACAACTACGGGACTCATAAAGCCCAGCGGGTCAAATAAATGCGCAATATCAGACAGTACTATTCTTTTGGTTACCTTGTCACTCTCCAGCCAATGGCCTTTAACTCGTAACTCGTCCATTTGAGGTGCCCAACTCAGTCCTAATGTATTGATCTTCTCATCACTATTGTCGAAAAGATCCAGTTGGATTGCGCGATCTTCGGAAGGGATGGTTTTCAAAAGTTCCTTGTGATTGGCGCACCATTTTCTCAGCTTAAAGCCTGCTGTTTGAAGCAGAGCGTTTAATTGACTTTGCGCTTCTAATGCTTCATGAAGTCTATCGCATCCCGTCATTAAATCATCCATATAAAAATCTCGCCTTAATATAGTTGCTCCCCGAGGCCACTGCTCCATTCCTTGTTCGGCGAGACGTTGTAGACATTTGGTTGCTAAGTATGGCGCGGAAGTCGTACCATAAGTAACAGTGTTCAGCTGATAGGATCTGATTGGTTCCTTAGGACTTTCTCTCCAAAGCACTAATTGGTATTTCCGATCTTCTTCCGACACCAAGACTTGCCGGTACATCTTCTCAATATCTGCCGTGAAGACGTATCGTGGTAAGCGAAATCTTAATAGGATGGTGAACAGGTCATCCTGAATGGTGGGACCGTTGGTTAGCAGGTCGTTTAATGACACGTTCGATGATGTCTTGGCAGAGGCATCAAAGACTACCCTTAGTTTGGTCGTCGTGCTGTTGGGTTTTAAGATGTAGTGATGCGGCAGGAAGTAATTGGGCTTTGCAAATTCAGCAGGGTTCACCTCACTCATGTGGTTCAAATGTAAATACTCCTTCATAAATTCGATGTACTGCGACTGTATTTCGGGATTTCTCGCAAGTCTTCGTTCTATGGCTAGAAGGCGACGAATTGCAATATCACTCGATTCTCCCAATCTACTGGGTTTTTCTTGGAATGGTAGTCTAACCATAAATCGACCCTCTGCATTTCTTTTCACTGTCTGATTAAAAAACGATTCACATTTCATCTCTTGTTGTGACAAATTTGATCGTGTTGAGTCTACTTCCTCTATTTTCCAGAACCTTTCGACTGTCTTATTGAGGTCTTCTTCTTCTGAACATATGCCGCAAGCAGCAATTGGGGAGTAGGTTTGATTCGTCCTTCCTGCTACAATCCAGCCCAATATGGTATTTTGCAGCGTGGGTAAATTTGGACCCAGCTTTATTTGTCCTATGGCCAATAATTGAAAGAAGAACTCTGCTCCAATAAGTAGATCAATTCTGTCTGGTCGATTGAACCCAGGATCAGCTAATTGGATGTTGTGTGGTATGTTCCATCTCGACACATCCAGTAACTGGCTTGGCTGATAAGATATGATACGGTCGAGCACAAATGCCTCTAGTCTTGTTGAGAACCCATTGACCCTTGAGTTTAGCTGGATGTTGATTCTTCTTTTGCTCTGCTGCTGACCTTTACCAATGCCTTGAATTCCTAAGGAAGCAGGGTAGGTCGCCTTCCCGAGTTTCTTGACTATTTTCTCCGTGATCAGGTTTACTTGTGAGCCGGAGTCAAGAATAGCTCGACATTCCACTACTCTTCCATTTTCGTCTATAAGCTCAACTAGTGCAGTACCAAGCAGGACATATCCCTTGGATTGAGGTTCCACCAAGGCCGTTAAACTCAATGGGGCCGTCTTACTGGGTGGAGACCAGCTGGATTCTGCTAGTCTAGTAGTCGACGGTTTTTCCGATGCATTCTCTTGTCTGATAGTCTGATCTATGTGAACCAATGTGTTATGCCTTTTGGTACACTTATTACAACCCTTCAATGTGCATCGAGAAACATGGTGACCTTTTTTTAAGCAATTCTGGCATATGTTGTGCGCATTTATTAACATCAACCGATTATTCGGCGTCATCTTTAAAAAGGTCTGGCACCGGAAGAGTGGGTGACTGGCCGTGCAGGCTACACAACCTTGGCTTGGAGTAACCATCGATGTTAAGGTTGATGTTTTGAACAAGACTGGCTTTCTAGTTCCTTCTTCCGCTCCTCTGCCCTTATTACTCAAGGCCTCTAGCGACTGAAAACGCATCTCTAAGAAGGCTAGAAAATTCTTCATGGTCTGTAATTCCTTAGGATTCGATAGACCTTGTTCGTAAAGCGAGTGTGTAGTTCTATCCAGCTTTTTGTATAAAATGTGTAGTAGAAGTGGGTCCCAATGGGCTATTTCTAGACCCAAGTTTTCTAACCCAAGTAAACACTCCTTGGTGGTGTCATGCATTGTTTTTATGAATGTGGCTGACGGGGCCTCTGTTGCACGTGACGGTTGATGCAGTAGTTTATTAATTAGTGATGCAGCCAATAGCCTGGGGTTCTCGTACCTTTCCTTCAGCATTTTCCATGCCGCAAGATAATTGTCTTCGGATAGGGTGAAATGTCGTAACAATTTTTCGGCCTCTCCTATTAAGTACGTCTTGAGGTACCACATCTTTTGGCAACTGGCTATAGGTTGATTGTGGACCATTTGTGTGAATAAATCTACGAATTGGCGCCACTTGGAATAATCTCCATCGAACTTGGGTAGAGTTATCTTTGGTAATTTCAGCATTGTAGATGGGTTAGCAGCCACCATGGTCTGTGATTGCGCGGAGCTGCTACCTGGTTGATGTAGCTCTTCTAGCTTGATTGAGAGCCGCATAATTAATTCTTGTACCCTCTCTTCTAATTGTATATATTCTTCCAGGCTATATTCCATTAAGGTAGGGTCAGTTGCAAATTCCCACAAGTCATGGTTGTAGTTTTCAATTTGAGCCCAGTATTTATTTACTGCCTTTATCTTGATCTCATAAAATGTTTTTGTTACATCAGTGAAGTCAGTTTGCTCCAGGTTATCAAGGAGTCGCAGCAAGGTTTGAGTTACCGCTTGTTGTCTTTTCCAAATTCTGTTACCTTCGGAATCATTAGCCTTTGATAATACCGGAGGGCTTTTGGATTCGTAAGTTTTGGGTATGGCCCCTTTAGTGGCATCTGTTTTATCTGCATCTGACTTGCCAGCCCTTGTGTTAGGTAGGAATTTATCCTACTTAAACTTTGCTGTGGTTTCTTTGTGGAGAAACCGTTTGACTTAATTTTTTGTTTTTCCCAGCAGCGACTGTCGTATCTCTAATGTGAGAGTAGATGCGTGGAGTAGCTTGTTAAAGCACAACTCCTAGTGTTATTATGGAGTAGCTTGTTTAAAGCACAACTCCTAGTATTATTATGGAGTAGCTTGTTTAAAGCACAACTCCTAGTGTTAGTATGGAGTAGCTTGTTTAAGCACAACTCCTAGTGTTAGTATGGAGTAGCTTGTTTAAAGCACAACTCCTAATTCAAATGAACTGTTTTCTGTACACTTCTTCCATTCGACTGCTCTCGACTTCTTTATTTAACTCGACTCCTTTCTTTTACAATTTCTTACCTTATTTATACAGAGTAATCTTATTAATACGGAAATAAATGAAATACTTCCGACCAAACATTTTGTATATAACAGTACAAAATGTTAGGTCATTTGCACTTCATTTATTTCTGTTTATAAATAAATCGCGGCACTCGTCGCTTCCGTACATACATACATATATTTTTCTCTGACTAGAATCGTACTGAGCGTTTCGTCAGTACTTTATCGCATTTGTTTTTACATACGTACATACATAAATCTCGACAAACGCTAATCGCTTGTTGTTTGTTCATCGTGATATTCATGATTTACATACATACCTACATAAATATCATTTTTTTCATACACAAATCGTGAACCATCATTTGGTCACCTGGGTTCTACCGCTGGCGCAAGGTTATCGTATTACAACGTGCGAATTCTTGCGCGCAGGGTATTGCGTCACTCAATCTACCTTAGTTATTTCCTCAACTTGTTAAGTAATTGGGGAAGGTCAGTAACGAGTGGAATTATAATTTAATGAAAATGATGTAGGTATGTATGTTCATTGAAAAATAATGAAAATATGTATGCTTGCGTTTGCTAGCATTTCTTTGATAATTGTTGTAGGTATGTACGTATGTTACAATGCTCACTTAAAATTGTGGGTGGAGGTATGTATGTAACAAATCTCCCCCTTTTTAAAAAATATGCGTTATTCTTAGAAGAGGAATAACGCATTAGAATATGGTTCAATCGTTCGATAATTTTCGAGAAATTTTTTGTTTTTATATGCATGTATATACATAACGCCGGGTGCCGGTACAATAATTGACTTATCGGTTTACAAATTTATATCCGTTATTTTTCTAGGTTATTAGTATTACTGCTATGTTATGTGCATTTTTATTACATGTGCATACTGTATATATCTTTCTTTTTGTAATTCCTACATATATACATTTATACTTATGGCTGTTTGACTCTTTATATATGTGTGTATACATAATTTACTTAACACTTTTTTTTTTTTTAAAAAAAAAAATTTTTACATGGGATTATACATATTTTTTCTTTTATATGTGTTTATACATATGTTTTCATTTATTTACTTAAAAATTCTTTATATGTGTTTATGCATATGTTTTCATTTATTTACTTAAAAATTCTTTATATGTGTTTATACATATGTTTTCAAATTCTTTATGTGTGTTTATGCATATGTTTTTAGATTCTTTATATTTGTTTATACATACTTTTTATAAAAAAAATTTTACGTGTGATTATACATATCTCTTCTTTTATATATGTTTATGCATATTTTTTCTTTCTTAGATTTATCTATAAATAGGTGTGTTACTTCTAATGCATATATAGTATGTGTTTATAAATACATTTTTTTGTGTATTACATTTTACATCTTCAATCTTGTTTTCAAATTTCTATTATGTTTAAAATAGTTAAACTACCTGTAGATGACGGGTACGTGTAATTGGATTCTGCTCAACATGAATTAATGATTTTGGAAGAGGAGGGGGTGGAGGCGGTTCTCTTGTTGTTAAGCTTACTTTGTTACTTGCCTGTGTAGGCTGGGTAGCACGGTGTTTGATTGCAATTAAAAAATAAAAATTTTTTTTTTTTGTTATTATAAAAATAAAATGATTTGTTTGATCATTCTCTCTTTTTCTTAAACAAAATTTTTCCCTTACCCTTTTTTTTATCTTAAATGCAATTGTAATCCTTTCCTGGAAGATTAGCCATTATTCGTGAAATGGTTTCAATCTATTATTATGTACGGTTACTCTTCTTTTACCGATTTGTATGATTGTGTTAACAGGCGTAAAAGCTTGTACCACGAGATATGGTCCTAACCATATCTGGGAAAGCTTGTGTTTTTTAGCGGGATTTTTTAGTAATACTTTATCTCCTGCTTTGAAAGTTACCGGACGTGAGTTCCTATCATAGTACGCTTTCGACTTTTCCTTGGCTTTCAGCAAATTTTTTCGGGCGATAGCATATGCCTTTTGTATTTTGTACCTAAGAAGGTGATAGTAACTCTCGTGGTTATAAATGGGCTCTGGCTCTCTTTTAAGATTAGAGGGAACATCTGCTGTGAATCCGAACAGACAGTCCATTGGCGTGAGCTTAGTGCCTTCATGTGGGCTGTTATTGTATACAAAAGCCGCGGTTCTCAGGAATCGATCCCAAGCCTTTGGATTTTCGGACACAATAGCTCTTAAATACTCCACTAGAGGTCTGTGGGTTCGTTCAAGTGCGCCATTGGATTGCGGATGATAAGCGGAAGTCTGTAATTTTTTTATTTTTAGAAGTTTACAGACACGTTTGAAAAGATCGCTTAAAAAGTTAGATCCCTGGTCAGTTACTACCTTTTTAGGAATGCGATAACGAGTAATTATCTCATCGAAGAATATTCCTGCTACCGTTTCTGCTTCGCCATTCGGCATGGCATAACAATCTACGAATTTCGTAAGATTGTCTTGGAATGTCAATATATACTTGTTTCCGGAGTGGGTTTCTTCTAGTGGTCCTACTATATCTAAATAGATTTTCTCAAAGGGCATTAGGGCAGTATCTGTGATTATCATCGGCATACGGTATTCCGGGCTAGCCTTCATTTTTTGGCATTTAGGGCACTTTCGAATATATTTCCTGATGGAACTGAGCATATTTCTCCACTTATATTTTTTCTTTATTTTTTTATAAGTTTTCATTACTCCTTGGTGACCACCAAACGCGGAGTCATGATAGTCTTTTAAAATTGTCCCGATTTCTTCAGGGTCTGAGATATTTTCCGGTAATGTATGCTGGGAATTTATTAGATTTTGGTTCCAAGGTAATTCGCCGTGTTCAGATGCACTGCTTTCGGATCTGCTGCTATCAGTTGAGTCAATTTCGACTAATTCATTTTGGAGGTTCCGTGGATGATTTTGAACTATATTGGGAGTTTTTGGGTTTTGATTTTCTTCTTCAATATCATTTTGTGCCTCCCTTATTTGAGCTCTCGTAACAGCATGACAATGTTTTTGTTTAGGCTTTGAGGGTGTTGGAGAACTAGAATCATTTTCGTCGATGTCGGAATCGGCTCGGTGATGTACCTGAGCTTCCACAATGAACGAATTGGGGTTTGCCTGGTTTAGCTCGGCAGGTATTCGACTAAGCGCGTCTGCATTAGTGTTATATTTTCCAGGCTTATATTCAATTTTATAATCAAACTCTGAGAGTTTATGGTGAAACCTGACTAATCTCGATGTCGGGTCTTTCACATTGAATACGCCTTTCAAGGGCTTGTGGTCTGTGTAAACCGTAAAAGCTCTACCTTGTAAATAACACCTGAAGTTCCTGGCGGCCCACACAATAGCGAGCAACTCTTTTTCTATTGTGGAGTATCTTTGTTCCGCCTTATTTAAACTTCTACTTGCATACGCTATTGGCCTGTCTTTACCTATTGCCCCTTGTGATAAAACAGCTCCCAATGCCTCGTTACTAGCATCTGTTGTTAGATTAAAAGGTTGGGTAAAATCTGGATACTTGAGTAGAGGCGGATTTATAAGGGAATTTTTAATTTCATTGAAAGAGTCTTGGCACTTTTGAGTCCAATTAAATTTGACGTCTTTCCGTAATAGATTTGTTAATGGCCTGACTATCTTTGAGAAATTAGGGATAAACTTGCGATAGTAGTTTGCCAATCCCAGAAACGATTGGGTTTGTCTCACAGTTCGGGGTTGAGGAAAATTTTGAACGCAACTTGTTTTACCGGGATCTGGAAGTGCTCCTTCGTTTGAGCATTTGTGTCCAAGGTAGATTACTTCTCGGCGAAGGAACTGACACTTTTCGGGTTGTAATTTAAGATTATGGGCTCGAAGTCTGTCGAATACCTTAGCCAGTTTCTCGTTATGATCTTGTAAATTTTTTCCATATATTACAATATCATCGAGATAGACAAAGCATTCTAATCCTTGGAGACCCGTTAGAATGTAATTCATCAGGCGTTGAAAAGTCGCAGGTGCGCCTTTCAACCCAAATGGCATTCTCTTAAATTCATAATGCCCGTAAGCGGTACTAAATGCAGTTTTTGGTCTATCCCTTGGGTCAACCAGTACTTGATGGTATCCGCTTGCAAGGTCAAGAGTAGTAAAATACCGTGAATGCCCAAGTTGATCCAGTATATCCTCTATCCTGGGTAGTGGAAAGGCATCCCCTATAGATTTCTCGTTGACTTTACGGAAATCTACTACTACGCGCCAACGTTTATTGCCGTCAGGTCCAGCTTTCTTGGGGACTACAAGTAACGGAGAATTCCATGGGCTTTTGCTTATTTGGATTATGTCATTCTCTAACATATCCTTGATCTGTTCATTTATTACAGCCCGGTGCGTTTCTGGAAGTCTATACATCTTTTGGTTTATTGGTGGCTGATTGTGCAAAATGGGGATGGTATGCTTTATGGTATTAGTGCTTGTTAGTTTATCTCCCTTTAGATAAAAAAGATCGTTATACTTATAGCATAACTCAAGAATTGATCTTTCTTCTTCGTGATTTAAATTTTCATCCAACAGTAATTCTTTACGTAAAGCCACAAGTCTGTCTGGGTTATAGCTTTTAATATGGTTTACGTTTATTGAATATGGATTGGAGTTGAAATTTGTCTTATCACCTTTGAAGTTGTATTCTGTTTTGTTATGTGTACGAGGGGAAGGTGGATCACCTTCTTTCTGATTACTTTGGGTATTTATGTCGTCCAAAGGTATATTGAGAAGTTTAATATTGTAATGACTACTTGGAACTAGAGTAAGCTTTAGTCTTCTTAGGAATACTGGTTCTATGTTTATGTTTAGAACAGATAATGGTATAAAGCTTTTATTAGGACTAACTAGGCAATTTGCGACAAATACTCCTTCTTGGATCTCCTGAGACATACAGATCATTTCTTGGTCCAATTGTAATGGTATGCTCAGTACAATTTGAGATCGAGGAGGTATTCTATTGGATCGCTGAAGTACTACTTCATATTGCCTACTTTCATCTTTTTTTGAGGTGTTCAGAGTTTCTTCCATTGGAGGTAAGGCATTTTTGTTATCTGGTACCCGTGATTTAAATTGCTCCTCCAATTGATCACTTGGTATTTCCTCTCCATCTTCTAGGGATGTTTCGAGAGGTACCGTGAATTCAATAGGGTTGGTTTCCGTGCGAGGGAACCGGAGTAATTTATTAGGCCCTTCGATATTACAATTTTTTGCAAGAAAATCATTGCCTAGCAGCCCATCGTGGGAGATTTGGGCAATGTTTTCTACTACCTGGAGTTTGCATGGGACACTGCGGCTTAATAAAAAGTTGCCTTGGCAGTTTCCCAATGTTTCTCCTTCTCCAAATGGAGTCTTCAAAGTCACCTTTTGGCTTCGTTCTATATATTCTGGGTTATCTAATGCTTCCTTTTTTATGATGCTTACTTCAGCTCCAGTGTCTACTATCAGCCGAACGGCTGTGTTTTTGCTTATATCCAGTGGTAAGTCTACCACTGGTACATTTTCTCTATTTGATTGTTTTTTTGTTTGATAGGACCCTGAAGTAATTTGCGCAGTTTTATTTAATGTCGAGCCGGGGATTTTTCGGTCGACAGTGTGCCGTTTCCCGATTTTGTAGCTTCCCATCGTTGCTTCTGTTGACAAGTGGGTACTGTATGACCTCTTCTTCCACAAAACTTACACATCTCTTCAACATTAAATCTTTGTTCGTGATTTGGATTGCCCCACTGAGTGTTGTTGTTACTTTTTAAGTGATTCCGTGGCGCTTTGACATTTTGTTTACAATATTGGGCATCATGCCCCTTTGTTCTGCAGTTAATACAGAAGGGAGTATTTTTACGTTTTAAACAATCATCATACGTATGTCCCTTGTATTTGCAATAACTGCAGGTGATCCTACCTAAAAGTAATTTTTGCTCTTCGTATGGTTTCTTGTCTGGATATTGAGAAGAAGAGTTCTGGAATGGAGGTGGACTTCTTAAGGATTCTCTTGCCTTACTGGCTTGAGTAAAGCACCAATTATTTGTTTGATTTTTGTCAGTATTAAAGGATACTGAAGGTACCTTTAATGACTCCAGATTTGGAGGTATACCACACTCAGTTTTTATATTAGGTTTTCCTGTATCAGTTGTGTAGGGATATATAGAGGAGTTTAAATTTTCGTGTATGGGATAACCATAAGCATTAGTAAAAGTCGAGGTATTTGGTCTAAAGAAATGGTCCGTTTGAAAAGAATTTGTATGTTGAGGTAAGTAGTTTATTGGTTGTGGAATGAATAAGAGACCCTGTTGTAACCTTTCCATATCTAATGCTTTTTGAATGAGAGTCTCTAACGAGCTTTCATTTATTGTCAACAGATAGGCGCTTAGATGGGGGTTATTTGCACCACTCTTTACGGAAGCCATTGCAAAGTCCTCTATCTGTTGCTTTACTATATTAAAATTTTCAGCACCGTATTTGCTTTGTGCTGCCTCGTTACATTGTACTAAAAGTCTTTTTAGTCTAGTAGTAAATGTATTAAACGATTCTTGGGGATATTGTCGGCAAGTGATTAGTTTGTTAATTAACTCATGATATGTTTCACGAGGTAAGTAAGTCCGATAAAGCAACTGCTCAACTTCTTCAAATGTCGTGAGTGTACTGGACGCTATTAATTGATATGCATTTCCTCTCAATCTTGTTGGGAAAATTTGCATGAAGGCTGCCTTTTCCTCCTCCGCTAGACATTGTCGTACTTGTTTACAACAGCCTAGGAACGTTTGCAGTTCTGTGAGGGTTTGAGAATTAATTTCTCCAGAGAACAAAGGCACCATTTGTGCAGTAAGTTTAACTACTTTCTCATAATTCACTGGCATTTTGGCTGGTTGGTTGGGTTGCTTTCTCTGGGGAATATCTGGAGTATCGTTATTAGAAGTAGGCGCGGTTAATGATTTTTCTGTGATTAGGGCGTTTAAGCTATTTCTTCTTACTAGAAAATTAATTAGGCTGTGCCTTCTGAAACGTTTACCTGAGCGATGCTCACGATACCAGTTTACGGAAGGTCGACTTTGGGATGAATTACACTCTACACTTGGGCTATCTGGAGGACTGGTATTGTCAAATGATAATGAATTTATTGCCGTCTCAAAGGTAGAGCATGAAGAACTACGGCCAGTTTTAGGCATGAAAGCAAAATCATTCGAGTTAGAGAGAATAGGGGAGAACAGGGAATAAAAACGAATTTATTGTTGCTTCAAAACCTGAGCAAGCAGGGCTTTGATCAGATTTGTGCATGAAAGCAGACTTTTCTCGAAAAGGAGGTAGTCTTGACTAGTTTTGTATATACGTATGTATATGAATAATCTTGAAAAAAAAAAGAACAAGTTTGACGGAATATGTGCAGAATTCTCTCGAAGAAACGATAGTTTAACTAATTTTTATATATATATATGCTTGAGTATATGTTAATAACAGAAGTTTGATTGAAGATGTATTACACTGACATTCTTTGATGTGTGTTTTATACTAAGTAGTTTATTTAAAGTATTTTGGGGAGATGAGTAATATTGAAGCTCTGCCAATCGCTGAATTTAGATTGAAACTTACTTAGTGCTTGATGTATGTAGTTTCAGCAATGCTTTGATGTCTGTCCAAAATGTGGATTTTACGTCTTCTTAAGATCTGAGCCGATAAATTTCCTTAGAAGTATATTCCCTTTATTTCTTGTAGTAGTTGTTGGAATTAAATCAAGAACAAACAAATTAAGTCAGAAGTGCCCTAACGTCATGCTTTTGACGCTAGTTTTTGTTTCACTTCTATGTGGGTTCGAGGATCAAGGTTTTTCAAGTATATTGAATTAACTTCCTTGATCCTACCGGCTGCGCCAAATTGTTAGGTAGGAATTTATCCTACTTAAACTTTGCTGTGGTTTCTTTGTGGAGAAACCGTTTGACTTAATTTTTTGTTTTTCCCAGCAGCGACTGTCGTATCTCTAATGTGAGAGTAGATGCGTGGAGTAGCTTGTTAAAGCACAACTCCTAGTGTTATTATGGAGTAGCTTGTTTAAAGCACAACTCCTAGTATTATTATGGAGTAGCTTGTTTAAAGCACAACTCCTAGTGTTAGTATGGAGTAGCTTGTTTAAGCACAACTCCTAGTGTTAGTATGGAGTAGCTTGTTTAAAGCACAACTCCTAATTCAAATGAACTGTTTTCTGTACACTTCTTCCATTCGACTGCTCTCGACTTCTTTATTTAACTCGACTCCTTTCTTTTACAATTTCTTACCTTATTTATACAGAGTAATCTTATTAATACGGAAATAAATGAAATACTTCCGACCAAACATTTTGTATATAACAGTACAAAATGTTAGGTCATTTGCACTTCATTTATTTCTGTTTATAAATAAATCGCGGCACTCGTCGCTTCCGTACATACATACATATATTTTTCTCTGACTAGAATCGTACTGAGCGTTTCGTCAGTACTTTATCGCATTTGTTTTTACATACGTACATACATAAATCTCGACAAACGCTAATCGCTTGTTGTTTGTTCATCGTGATATTCATGATTTACATACATACCTACATAAATATCATTTTTTTCATACACAAATCGTGAACCATCATTTGGTCACCTGGGTTCTACCGCTGGCGCAAGGTTATCGTATTACAACGTGCGAATTCTTGCGCGCAGGGTATTGCGTCACTCAATCTACCTTAGTTATTTCCTCAACTTGTTAAGTAATTGGGGAAGGTCAGTAACGAGTGGAATTATAATTTAATGAAAATGATGTAGGTATGTATGTTCATTGAAAAATAATGAAAATATGTATGCTTGCGTTTGCTAGCATTTCTTTGATAATTGTTGTAGGTATGTACGTATGTTACAATGCTCACTTAAAATTGTGGGTGGAGGTATGTATGTAACACTTGCGTCAACTGGCAGATCTCTCGATGATGGTTCTTTATTCGATTTAGACTGCTGATGTTGACTGGCTGTACTAGTGTCATTTGGCGCACTAATATTCGTACTGCATGTTGGTAATGGTACTCTCCCAGTATCGACTTGCTGTGATGCCCCATTTAAGTCATCGGCTTCCTGGAATTGGTTTATTATTTTAGATAAATATTGCCTGAACTCTTCGTAGATTGTTTCTATCTTGTGGTAGAAATCCGTAGTAAAATATGCATGGTCTAGCGGCGGTGAAGGTAAGCCTCGGATCTCTTGGTCAGTAGCTTCAAAACGTGACCATGCTGCATCCAGACGTGCGAGTCTTTCTTCGTAGTAGCTGTACGTTTTCCTGTCCACCGGATCCTTCTTATAGTTGGCTAGAATGTTTTGGATCTCCTTGCCCTGAACACCTTGGGTGGCAGCCAAAGGGTCCATTGCCTTATTAATCTTCGGTGGCATCCTTTCTGGTATAATGGCTCAGCAGAATGCACTTTGGTTATATAGGATGTTTTCTATTGAGCGTGATTGAGCGTGCTGAATCACGTCGGGGTCACCAAATGTTAAAGCAAACTCTTTTGTTTGCCTGTGAAAATTGGTAGGCTGAAGTGATTCACCTCAACCTTGTTGCTGTGCATTCGGTGTTTCACCGATTACACGAAACTCGTAAACCTGAAAGTAAATTAATTATTAATGTCCCGGGCTACTCGGTTCTTGTACCGGCAGCAATAGCGACTAACAAATATTTAAAATCAAAACGCAGCTATTGTCCAAAAACGAATGACAAATTTTATTAAATTTAATATCACTTATATATACCTACAAGTTATAATCTAAGCACCTGTACTTCATAAAAAGTGCTGACTCAATTCACACCACACAACTTTCCCAGCAAATTCTAGCAAGCTTGCTACTCAGGCAAAGTTTTGATAATTTACCTGGGATCATGTTGCGTCTGGCGATCGGTGAGAAAATTATGTGGCGTAACTTGAGTAATGCAATTGCGAATAAAAATAAATTTTAAACTAAAGAAATTCGGGATTTAAAAATGCAATTTGCAGTTTTATACAACATTCGAAATGAATGTTTATGTGGTATTCTTGAAATCCGCATTCGTTATATTCGTACGCAAACCATTCGTTATATAACGAATGGGGTTGAACCATTCGTTATTTATCGCATACGTTAAAATCATTCGTAATTCAAGAATAGGCCCCCAGGGCACTACAATTTACGAAGAGCTTCTTAGTGTTTTTAGAGGCGCGCTTCCAATCGTTAGCGGCCATAGGAAACAAAAGTAAATTCTATGAAGATTATAACCGCAGAATAGGTATCTCAAACGCTTGCACTTCAACAGTGACCAATGGACTAGTTTGTACAATGTGCAATTACCCTTGCATTGTCATTGTGCATTGTTGTGCTGTCAAGTCGAGTTTTCGTTCGTGTCCGCTTTTAATTTTGATTTCATTATTTATTCGTTGTTCTGTGCATTTGTTTTGTGTTTTTTTGTTGGTTTGTCTTATTTTGAATGCTTTCCCCGTGTTTTTGTCCGTTCCGACTAATTTTCATTGGTGTTGTTTATCTTCGGATTACGCCGTGCTTGTCTCCTCGATTTGTTCGACGGGAGTAAAGACTTTCTGGGGTAATTTCTCCTTATTATTTTTTGTTCTCTGTGTAGTGTCTGCATATGGGTGCATGCTGTGCATCTGCAAATGATTTTCTTTTTCTAATTTTTTCGTTGTATTCTTTTATCTTGAATAGTCTTTGAAGGGCTGCGTTGCCTCGATTAGGTACATATATACAAAATCTGACTCTTCATGCCATCTATCTGCGAAAGATTCTAAACTAATCCAAGGCAACAATAGTTTCAGGAATATCTCCACGTCATCTATTTTATTTTTTAATGCTATCAGCTTAGTCTTGTCGCAGCCCCCCTATTCACGAAGACTCAAATCAGTATTGTTGTTCTAAAATCTCTGGACAACCATCATCGCACTTCAGCCACGCGCCACGCACAATTATTTTTACATTATCAAGCTTTTCTTTACACATATCTTGTACCGGAACCTTTCTCGATTTTTTATTTATTTGCTGCATGTTGATTTGAAGCATGGACGGTTGCTGTTATGATAATTGTCAGTTGACTGATAGTAATCTTGCTCTAATCAATTAACAAGGTATTTGTGGCAGATCTTTTCATTATGCTTCTCGGGTTTCTCCAATTTTAGCCGCCTCTCTGCTAAGTCACTGCTTGAGTTTTCAAATATATTCTCCTACTTTTGTTCTGAATGTAGGGAAATTTCGTTATCGCATATTTTAATGGCAGTAAAATGTAATAATGGTCAATTGCAGGAATTACTAAACAACTCTGACAACCTGACCAATAATCTGATGCAAACAGTACAATCCTATAACTTTTCATCTATATCTCAGGCTCTTGATGAACTGTCTTGTAAAGTCGATAAACTAACTACGGCTTCTAACAATTCGAACAATTCTGCCTCTCTACATCATAGGCTTGATGCACTTGAATCCAAATTAGATTGTTTACTCGACTGTTTAAAGGATGGCAAATCAAAGTCTTCAGACTCTGATCTGTGCAAGTTTGCGGAATCATTCGGCAGGAACTTCATGGATGTCTCCACACGTTCGAGACACTACAAAGAGTTGTCGTTAAGTTTAAACAATCACTTGAACGACCCTAAGATATATTTTAATGATATTCTTAGCTCTATTGAGAACTCGTTTGATCAGGAATCCGCTACCTCCCTACTTCATACGAAACTTACCACTATTTCCGACGATCTCGCTGCTACAAGGGTGATAATGGGTGATATTGCAGACGAAATCAGAACACAATCTGATCTTCGCACAATGGTTCCGGCTAATAGTTTTAATCTTCCTTCTTCCGCTTCTTCCGGCCCAAAATGCAATCGCCATCTTGGATACTAATCTTAGTAGCCAAAAATCCCTTCCGACAATGATATCTGCAGGTGGTCAGACGGAGTTATCTGTAGGTAAGAATGCTGTCCGGGTTTCGCACGTGCCGCTTCCGTTGGCCAAATCTTTCGACACTTTGTACAAAAACGATAAGTTCCCGCAGACTAACATATCTGCTCTGTTTTCTGACGTTGCCGCATCCGCTTCTTCCGTACCACCTGACTTGGGTTTGAATGGGAATGCTCCTATTCCTGTGGTGTGTTCCAAGCCAATCCGTAAACAAACCGTCCGTAATAACCGATACGGGAAACATGCCATTGCGACTGAAATGAGGGAACCTTCCACAGTAGCGAATGGTACTTCATCTCAGTCCTCTGTAGGAAATGGTATTGCTGCCTCTTTGAGAACGGTACGTAAGCCTTTGAATGTTTTCGTCACCCGTCTCTGTCCAGAAACGATATCCGAGGACATATCGAAGTATTTGAAGTCCAAAAATATTACGACTGATGGTATTTCTGTTCGAAAAATCAGCAAAAGCTCTAAAGCGGTTGCATCCCTTCTCCTAACTGTTTCAGCAGATATGTAGGACAAGTTATTAGACCCCTTACTTTGGTCTCCTGGCGCTTTTACTAAATTATTTGTACCGTCCGAGCGCCTAAAATGAACAACGTTTTCCAACAAAACTGAAGTCGCTTTCCCTTTACTATCAAAATGTAATGGGGATTCGGACAAAAACAGCAAATCCTCTGTCGCAGCTTGCTTCGATATAGTTGTTTTCACTGAAACTTGGCTGCATCATGGTATTCGCGATGCTGAAATCCTTGACAATTCTTATCAAACTTTTAGAAGAGATAGACATACTGCTTCGGAAGCTCGTGGCGGTGGCGTACTTCTCGCCTGCAAAAATAAGTTCAATTGCAGCAAAATTGAATTTCCTTGTTTCTCCAACTCCCTCAATATTGAGCCCATAGCTCTTAAGCTGTACTCCATAAATATTGTCGATGACAAAGGTCAAAATATTTACGACCTACTTACTTTAATATCTAATTTTATCCATGGTAAGATGGAACCTATTGACGAATTACTACTTATTGGTGATTTTAACTTACCCAATATTCAATGGATACGTAATGAAGATGACGAGGACTATCTTCCACTTAATAACGTGACAACAAGGGAATCACGTTTCCTTGACACTATTTCATCTCTTGGGCTCATTCAAATCAGTAATGTTAAGAATGGCATGGGTAGGCAGCTAGACCTAGTATTTTCTACTAACGCGGAGAACTTATTAGTTGAACCTCGCAAATTGTGACGAAATACAATATTTTTTCAATTTTAGAAAAGCTGGTTTTTCGGAACTTCCTAGTAGACTTACACATTGCTGTCTTGTTGATGAAGATGTTTCTAAGTTTTACATAATTCTTTTCGATTTATTCGCTTCTCATGTTCCCCGTGAGCGCCAGCCCATCTCAAAAACATCACCGCCATGGTTCAATAAAGAGCTGAAATGCCTTAAAAATAGAAAGAATAAACTGTGGAAAGGATATTTGTGGGACAAGGACATTATAAGTCACAGCAACTTCCTTACATCATATAATGAGTTCAACGAACTTTCCTCTTCACTCTATGATGAGTATATTCAAAGTATGCGTGCGAAATTATTAAGTGATCCACGTAACTTTTTTAGGTTTATTAATATGAAAAAAACTGACAACTACCCCAATACCATGAAGTACAAAGATTCTGCCAGTGACGTTTCGTCTGAAATTTGCAATGTGTTTGCTTCATTTTTTGAAAATGCAACTTTAGTTATATGAACGACTCTCATAACGTTTCATTCACTATCCCTACAATTACACATGAGGATATACTTGATCATATTAATGGGCTTCCAAATGACTTCACAACGGGTCCCGATTGGATTCCTCCAGCCTTTCTGAAGTCATGTTGCCTCTCCCTAGTAGCCTCGTTGAGAATTATTTTCCAAAAATCGCTCGATAGTGGTTGTTTTCCGCAGCTGTGGAAAATTTCTTTCATCATACCTATCCACAAAACAGGTAGTAAAAATTATATTTCTAACTATAGGCCTATGGCGAAACTATCTTGCATTCCCAAATTATTTGAATCAATCATCTACTCCCAGCTATTATTTTCCTGTAAGAATGTGCTTTCTTCAAATCAACATGGGTTTATTTCGGGCAGGTCTACGACCACCAACTTATTAGAATTCATCTCGGATACTAATGGCGGGTTTGCAAAAGGCTTCCAGACAGATTGTATTTATATTGACTTTAGTAAAGCTTTCAATAAGTATCTCACTCCGTGATATTGTTTAAAATGGAAAAGTATGGGTTTCCTCTAACATTCCTAAAATGGACGGAGTCATATTTAGATAACAGAACATACCAAATCTATTTCCGCCATTCCATCTCTAGAGTCTTGAAAGCCTCGTCCGGCGTACCTCAAGGAATTCACCTGGGCCCGTTGCTCTTTATTCTATCTATTGATGAGATTGTATCTGTTGTGGAGCACTACAAAGTCTTGATTTATGCTGACGATATTAGACTTTTCGCTCAGATTAAATCTTTTAACGATTGTGAACATGTACAAGGTGACCTCCACAAATTTTACGACTGGTGCAAAAGCAATAATTTGCTACTCAATATTGACAAATGTGAGGTTATGATTTTCCACAGGAATCAGAAACTAATCACTTATGATTGTGAATTCTCGAATTCCTCGATTCGCCGTACTAGTTCTGTCTTTGACTTGTTCTATGCTGGGCTTTATAAAACGTTGGTCTCGAGAGTTCTCGAATCCCACCATTAAATTGTATCTATACACTTGCTTTGTGAGACCTCTTCTGGAATACGCTAGCCAGGTCTGGTCTCCATTTTACGGAATACACATCGACCTTATCGAGTCTGGTCAGCGGGACTTCTTACGATTTGCTCTCAGGCACCTACCCTGGAATAATTCATTAATTTTTCCACCCTATGAGGATCGCTTGAAGATTTTAAATATGCACTCGCTTGAGAAACGTCGTATGGTTGCCGATGTAACGTTTTGGCATCAACTCGTATACGGGAATATTGATTCTGCATTTTCACTTAACAAAATCTCTTTCCGTGATAGTATGCACAATTTGAGAAGGCTACCTTTGTTGCATGTTAACTCCTCAAGGTCTAACTTTAGCTGTATGAACCTGGTAATGGCATGTGTATTACTGTTAATAATACGGATGAGCATTTTGTTCTCGACGTTTCGAAGCATGTTTTAAAAAAACGTCTGTATAATATTTAATCAATTTTTTTTTAATGTTTTATGCATGTAATTTCATCTGGTGTTTGGTTTATGTTTAGTGTAACATACTAATACTAACACCGACTAAGTGATAAAACGCATGTATTGTTGACCGTTTCCGTATTAGTACAACTGGAGAGCTCCAAGGACTCTCGCTCTCCTCTATCACACCCAGTGATAGCATTCGCTCTAATTCAGCATCCATCAAACTCTGTACTGCCGGTGAAATCGGATAAAACCTCTGCTTTATTGAGTCGCGTCATTCGTTTCAATCCTGTGACTGACCAAAGATGTTTTTCCCAGGCCTAAAGAGGCGAAAGAAGGGAAAAGCTGTTTAGTAGCTTCTAAACGCTGTTGGTCTAGACTGAAAAGAATATGGCAATCGGTGTTAGAGGTAGCTATTAGACCTGGAGTCACTTCTGCAACTATACGCAGGACATCTGGAGCCAACCTAAATAGACGCCAGAAGTCTATTCCTAGATACAGTGCCTGTGTGAGCCCAGGAACCACGTAAAAACGCACGTTTTGGGTCTTACCACGGAAAGTGATGTCCAGGTTCACATGACCATGTACACTCGTCATGGCACCATTCGCTACTTGTACCTGTGTCCGATACCTCTTCCATTCAACATCTGCTTTTGCAAGCTTCTCTAGAGCTACTTGGGCTAGAATACTGACAGTGGCACCACTATCAAGTACTCCAGTCTCAGTTCGCCCGAGTAGTCTTACTTCGGCATACGGTCGAATGTCGTCTGGCATCGACACGGAAATGTGTGCCAGTTCCTTTCTTTCCTGTCTTGTTCGTCAACAGGTCCAGGTCAGGGTATACTTTCAGCTAACTCCGCCACTGAAGAAAAGATGCGGTCTCTTACTGCATTGTAATTCCGCAGACGCGTATGATACAGCGTCAGCGGATGTAAAGCAGGCTCACCTCACACCCACTCGTCATAGCAGAGCTTGGTGTCCGTTTTAATACAGTAAAGCCAGGAGGCCGAATCTCTTGCTCAGTGACATTGCCAGTGAAAAGTGCTGTCGGTATTATCGGGTCATCAGAGATCAAAGACTCTTCCAGAGAAGTGTCTAGTAGTGTCAAGGGCTCCTCAGGGGTAGAAACAGGAGCTCGAAGATCTGCGGAGAAGTCTATTAGATTCTCCGTCTCTATCAGTGGAATATTCGTACAATCGAGAAGAGGGCTGGTATCATCAGAGTCACTGAATGATATCAACGGACAAGTCAATATTTTGTCATCGGGGCCTGCTGATGGAGCGGACCCTCCTCCATGTTCAAAGCTTGAACTGGGGTGGTCATAGCAGTTGCCGTCCAAGACGTTGAAACTGGTCGAGAAAAGGTGTTGGGATTCCCGACCCGTCTCTCGTTTTTCTTCGCACAGGGTCTGCAGTTTGGTTTAAAGACATTCTTGCGTCCGCACGCATAACAGAACACCTGTTGTCGCTCTTGCAGATAGTCCTGGTAAAAGTGACCTTGTTGATCACAATCTCAGCACACTATTGCATGTCTGGTTGAAATGCCTGACATATCGCCTAAGCTGGTGTCATGGCCTGTTTCTAATGACAAGTCTGGGTGTAGAGACTGGCAGTCGTTAATCTCGTTGACTCGCTGGCTCCGGTAAGGGCTCCAGCTACAAGCCGTAGCAATTCGCAGATGTGTGGCTTGTATTTGAGTGACAAGTGATCTGGACTGACTGATAGTATAGGTGGGGTGCAAACATATTTTGTTCTGGATGTCTGGCAATAGATTGGATATGACTATCTTCAAGAACTCATTATCCAACATTGGAGTCTGCAGTTGGTCACGTAACTGCACTAGGTTCTGTTGGTATGCTGCGAAAGATTCTCCAGATTTTTGCCTGCGGGACATTAGCTGGACCCTCACCTTCAGATCGTCTTTGGGAACTCCCCATTCAGCTAGGAGAGCTGTGTTAATATATTCCCAGGTTGGTGTGGAATTCAGTCTAAGTAAGGACCAATACCAATCCGTGGCCAGAGCTGCGAGCAACGTGCTCATATTCCTCACTAGGAGGTCAAAATCTCCTTCTAGAGCTGAGTAAGGGAGCGCTTCAACTCGGAAGACAAACTCATCCACTGAGAGTTTGGAACTGTTCGACCGAGCGATCAGAGAGGTCTCATCTTTATGGTTATCTCTGATCGCCTACCATAGAAGTTCAATGTTGGAGGTCACACCAATTGCCCATATAAATACTTTTTGTAAAAAGTATGTGTGAATTATATGGTGGCAAGATAACTCATTGCGCTTTGAAATTGGGTGATTGTTCCCCCTTTTTTGCCTGGCGGCATATGGATAAACCAAGTAGAAATTACATGAAGGAGATTTCTCGTCTAACAGACTGAAATTTATTGAAAATAATTTCAATAAATTTACAAAATGCATTTTAAGTGCAAAAAAAAATATTGAACTTTTCGATCCAGCGATCAGAGAGGTCTCATCGGTATGGTTATCTCTGATCGCCTACCATAGAAGTTCAATGTTGGAGGTCACACCAATTGCCCATATAAATACTTTTTGTAAAAAGTATGTGTGAATTATATGGTGGCAAGATAACTCATTGCGCTTTGAAATTGGGTGATTGTTCCCCCTTTTTTGCCTGGCGGCATATGGATAAACCAAGTAGAAATTACATGAAGGAGATTTCTCGTCTAACAATAAATTTACAAAATGCATTTTAAGTGCAAAAAAAAAAGTATTGAACTTTTCGACCCAGCGATCAGAGAGGTCTCATCGGTATGGTTATCTCTGATCGCCTACCATAGAAGTTCAATGTTGGAGGTCACACCAATTGCCCATATAAATACATTTTGTAAAAAGTATGTGTGAATTATATGGTGGCAAGATAACTCATTGCACTTTTCAAATTGGGTGATTGTTCCCCCTTTTTTGCCTGGCGGCATATGGATAAACCAAGTAGAAATTACATGAAGGAGATTTCTCGTCTAACAGACTGAAATTTATTGAAAATAATTTCAATAAATTTACAAAATGCATTTTAAGTAGGGTTTCTGAAAAACAGTAGTTTTTAAAAAACAGCTGTTTGATGTTTTAGAATTTTGAAAAAACAGCTGTTAACAGCTGTTTTACTGTTTTTTCATGTGTAATAAAAGTTCAAGTTAAATTTTTCCATTAATAAGCACGATTTTATTGAATACTTTAAATTTTAATATAAATTTTATTTTTTATAATAATACTTCAAAAATACAAGTGCTGATAATGACTTATCAGAAAGGCGTGATCTTATTTTTGTACAGAAGTTAGCACACACTGAAACTACTCTTTCCACGTCCGTAGATGTTGGCTTAATTGTTAATATTGCATCAAAAAGCTTCTGAAGATTTTCTGAACGTTGGCCTGTATTTTTGAAGAGAGTAAATTCAGCCTTTAACCACTTGAAATTGTCTTGACCAGGAGCTATTGCTGGTGATTCATTTTTCTGAAGCAATACATTAAGTTCTTCTTGTAGAGTTAAAGTTCCACAAGTTGTGGAATTATCGGCAGTTGTTTCAATTATTTCCACATCATTTACACCAAAAAGTCGAGATGCCAACATGCCTGCAAAATTTATTGTAGCTCTTGATGGTGTGATCGTAGAGTTCTTAAGGCTGCGTAAAAAAAACCATAACATCTACATTCCAACGTTCATCAATTCGAATCTTCAAGTTATCCATCAACTTCTGGCTTATTTCACTTTTAATTAAAGAGAGTTTCTCAAACATAAATTTTAATATTGTGTCAGCGCTCATCAGTGTTGAATCTTCTCTGCTAAAATTCTCAACAGCTAGTTTTACAGGCTTCATAGCCTCTAGTAAATCTTTTAAGTAATCGAAATCTACATTATCAACTAAATCTAAATCTGCCTTAAATTCCAATAAGGTCTCTCGAATTGCACTTTCTGTCTTTATCAATGGCTCGAGCATTGTTGGGATTGAGTTGCAGCGAGTTTTGACATCCAGATGAAGCTCAATTTCTCGTCCAAAGTTCTTAAGTAAATCATGGTAGTCAAAGTCGATGTTATCTTCATTTTCACTATTGATCATTTCGATATCGGTGCCTTCATCAAAGGAATCATTTTCGTCATGATCATCATCACAGGTGTCGCACAAGCCTTCCGTATCAGGTCTTTTCTTATAAAGAGTGTCACACACTCCAAGATGTATGCGATGATTAAGGCAAAATTGACCAATGGCATCGATATGTCGAATATACTTTTTGTTAACTGAAGCTCCATCCTGTGTAGACGCCACCAAATCTTTTTTCATCGATATTCCAAAAAGACTTATATGTTGATTCAGTATTTCAACCATATCGAGAGCACTACATGAACCGAAAATTCGAATTAATCCTGTTTTATACGTGATATTTTCAGTTTTATCATGTAGGTTCACTCCGAAATATCTTCGTCCTCTTAACGTAGTAAACTCATCGACAGTCATGCTAAACTTCTCTCCATTTGCAACTTTCAATTTAATTGTGTTCATCATTTTTTTCTGCTTTTCATCAAAATCTTCGTGCAACAGTTTCATTACATCGCTTTCGTTCGCGGGCAGTTTAAATCCATCTCGAGCTATTGACTGGCGAATGTATTTATTTCTGGTAATTGCTCGAATCGAAATGCCATCAGTAGCCAAATCAGAGATAATCTCTTTAAGAGTCTTTCGCTCTAGGAAATCAATAATAGTTTTTCGACTTTTCTCACTGCAATTCTCATAATTTGATGTGGTCGATTCAGTTGCCCTTTGAAAAGAAACTCCATGGCTTTTCAAATGATTTTTCAAGGTAGTCGTAGAGTTTCCTGAACACTTGATAATTTTGTTGCAATTCTGACATTGTCCTTCTAAATGCTTCGTAGTTGAATTTTTCCGTTTTGTTGCATAATCCCAGACTGACATTTCTAAGATTATAAACGTTATTAAAAAAATGGAAATGTTAAAAAATAACCAAATAATTATTTTACCAACATTGAATTCGTTTGAATTTTCAAGCAAAATTTTTTAAACAAAAAAGTTCAATCTTTTATTTGAATTAAAGTTTAATTCTTTTCGTTTTTTGTGTAGAAGTTGTTGTTGTATAAAGTTCGTGATTTACGATGATAATGTAATCAGGGTTTAAAAGCACAGGCGAATTTCCATGTGCTCGCGCTATAGCTATACTTGTAATACTACCGCAAAAATTAATTTCGGAACTTGCTTCTATTTGAAATTTCACTGCTGGCCATACTGTGCTATTGCAAATTCATTTTGTCATTGCTGTTGCTGCAGCATGCTGTGGAAAGCAGTGATAGCATTGTCGATTGCTGTCATACAACGAAACTCGAAATTTGAAAGCACCAGTAAATTCTTATGAAGCTGACAACGGGTGCTTGGGCCGCTAACAATTCTTATGAACGTAGCCGCGTAAATGCGTATTCATTTCTTCTTTGAAATTTACACAAAATGTTTCGGCAGAATTTTTATTCACGTTGGTGGCCGACTTGTGTCCTTGTCGGCTTCCAAAAATCATAAAATTTCTACAGAAAAAATTTCCAGTAAATTTCTAGGAAAAAATTGAAGCCTTCGCTATATCAGACCGAGGCATCGTTGATTTTATATTTCGTTGTATTACAGCAATCGACAGTGATATCACTGATTTCCACAACATGCTGTAGCAACAGCAATGGCAAAATGAATTTTCAGTAGCGCAGTATGCCCAGCAGTTAAATTTCAAATAGCAGCAGCAAGCATAGAAGTTCCAAAATTAATTTTTCTGGTAGTAGGTATAGCAAGTATAAGCATGATTTTATGTGCTGTGCTTGCTGTCTGCTATTGCTTTCAAACCATGAATATAATATAGGTTCTTAAAATTTAAATAAATGAAAAACAGTAAAAACAGCATTTCAAAAACAGCTGTTTGCTGTTTTTCATTTTTTTGAAAAAAACAGCTGTTTTACTGTTGCTGTTAAAAACAGCCCAGAAACCCTAATTTTAAGTGCAAAAAAAAATATTGAACTTTTCGACCCAGCGCAGCGATCAGAGAGGTCTCATCGGTATGGTTATCTCTGATCGATTACCATAGAAGTTCAATGTTGGAGCTCACACTTTTGCACTTAAAATGCATTTTGTAAATTTATTGAAATTATTTTCAATAAATTTCAGTCTGTTAGACGAGAAATCTCCTTCATGTAATTTCTACTTGGTTTATCCATATGCCGCCAGGCAAAAAAGGGGGAGCAATCACCCAATTTCAAAGCGCAATGAGTTATCTTGCCACCATATAATTCACACATACTTTTTACAAAAAGTATTTATATGGGCAATTGGTGTGACCTCCAACATTGAACTTCTATGGTAGGCGATCAGAGATAACCATACCGATGAGACCTCTCTGATCGCTGGGTCGAAAAGTTCAATATTTTTTCTGCACTTAAAATGCATTTTGTAAATTTATTGAAATTATTTTCAATAAATTTCAGTCTGTTAGACGAGAAATCTCCTTCATATAATTTCTACTTGGTTTATCCATATGCCGCCAGGCAAAAACGGGGGAACAATCACCCAATTTCAAAGCGCAATGAGTTATCTTGCCACCATATAATTCACACATACTTTTTACAAAAAGTATTTATATGGGCAATTGGTGTGACCTCCGACATTGAACTTCTATGGTAGGCGATCAGAGATAACCATACCGATGAGACCTCTCTGATCGCTGGGTCGAAAGTTCAATATGTTTTTTTTTGCACTTAAAATGCATTTTGTAAATTTATTGAAATTATTTTCAATAAATTTCAGTCTGTTAGACGAGAAATCTCCTTCATGTAATTTCTACTTGGTTTATCCATATGCCGCCAGGCAAAAAAGGGGGAACAATCACCCAATTTCAAAGCGCAATGAGTTATCTTGCCACCATATAATTCACACATACTTTTTACAAAAAGTATTTATATGGGCAATTGGTGTGACCTCCAACATTGAACTTCTATGGTAGGCGATCAGAGATAACCATACCGATGAGACCTCTCTGATCGCTGGGTCGAAAAGTTCAATATTTTTTCTGCACTTAAAATGCATTTTGTAAATTTATTGAAATTATTTTCAATAAATTTCAGTCTGTTAGACGAGAAATCTCCTTCATATAATTTCTACTTGGTTTATCCATATGCCGCCAGGCAAAAACGGGGGAACAATCACCCAATTTCAAAGCGCAATGAGTTATCTTGCCACCATATAATTCACACATACTTTTTACAAAAAGTATTTATATGGGCAATTGGTGTGACCTCCGACATTGAACTTCTATGGTAGGCGATCAGAGATAACCATACCGATGAGACCTCTCTGATCGCTGGGTCGAAAGTTCAATATGTTTTTTTTTGCACTTAAAATGCATTTTGTAAATTTATTGAAATTATTTTCAATAAATTTCAGTCTGTTAGACGAGAAATCTCCTTCATGTAATTTCTACTTGGTTTATCCATATGCCGCCAGGCAAAAAAGGGGGAACAATCACCCAATTTCAAAGCGCAATGAGTTATCTTGCCACCATATAATTCACACATACTTTTTACAAAATGTATTTATATGGGCAATTGGTGTGACCTCCAACATTGAACTTCTATGGTAGGCGATCAGAGATAACCATACCGATGAGACCTCTCTGATCGCTGGGTCGAAAAGTTCAATATTTTTTTTTTTTGCACTTAAAATGCATTTTGTAAATTTATTGAAATTATTTTCAATAAATTTCAGTCTGTTAGACGAGAAATCTCCTTCATGTAATTTCTACTTGGTTTATCCATATGCCGCCAGGCAAAAAAGGGGGAACAATCACCCAATTTCAAAGCGCAATGAGTTATCTTGCCACCATATAATTCACACATACTTTTTACAAAAAGTATTTATATGGGCAATTGGTGTGACCTCCAACATTGAACTTCTATGGTAGGCGATCAGAGATAACCATACCGATGAGACCTCTCTGATCGCTGGGTCGAAAAGTTCAATATTTTTTCTGCACTTAAAATGCATTTTGTAAATTTATTGAAATTATTTTCAATAAATTTCAGTCTGTTAGACGAGAAATCTCCTTCATATAATTTCTACTTGGTTTATCCATATGCCGCCAGGCAAAAACGGGGGAACAATCACCCAATTTCAAAGCGCAATGAGTTATCTTGCCACCATATAATTCACACATACTTTTTACAAAAAGTATTTATATGGGCAATTGGTGTGACCTCCGACATTGAACTTCTATGGTAGGCGATCAGAGATAACCATACCGATGAGACCTCTCTGATCGCTGGGTCGAAAGTTCAATATGTTTTTTTTTGCACTTAAAATGCATTTTGTAAATTTATTGAAATTATTTTCAATAAATTTCAGTCTGTTAGACGAGAAATCTCCTTCATGTAATTTCTACTTGGTTTATCCATATGCCGCCAGGCAAAAAAGGGGGAACAATCACCCAATTTCAAAGCGCAATGAGTTATCTTGCCACCATATAATTCACACATACTTTTTACAAAAAGTATTTATATGGGCAATTGGTGTGACCTCCAACATTGAACTTCTATGGTAGGCGATCAGAGATAACCATACCGATGAGACCTCTCTGATCGCTGGGTCGAAAAGTTCAATATTTTTTCTGCACTTAAAATGCATTTTGTAAATTTATTGAAATTATTTTCAATAAATTTCAGTCTGTTAGACGAGAAATCTCCTTCATATAATTTCTACTTGGTTTATCCATATGCCGCCAGGCAAAAACGGGGGAACAATCACCCAATTTCAAAGCGCAATGAGTTATCTTGCCACCATATAATTCACACATACTTTTTACAAAAAGTATTTATATGGGCAATTGGTGTGACCTCCGACATTGAACTTCTATGGTAGGCGATCAGAGATAACCATACCGATGAGACCTCTCTGATCGCTGGGTCGAAAGTTCAATATGTTTTTTTTTGCACTTAAAATGCATTTTGTAAATTTATTGAAATTATTTTCAATAAATTTCAGTCTGTTAGACGAGAAATCTCCTTCATGTAATTTCTACTTGGTTTATCCATATGCCGCCAGGCAAAAAAGGGGGAACAATCACCCAATTTCAAAGCGCAATGAGTTATCTTGCCACCATATAATTCACACATACTTTTTACAAAATGTATTTATATGGGCAATTGGTGTGACCTCCAACATTGAACTTCTATGGTAGGCGATCAGAGATAACCATACCGATGAGACCTCTCTGATCGCTGGGTCGAAAAGTTCAATATTTTTTTTTTTTGCACTTAAAATGCATTTTGTAAATTTATTGAAATTATTTTCAATAAATTTCAGTCTGTTAGACGAGAAATCTCCTTCATGTAATTTCTACTTGGTTTATCCATATGCCGCCAGGCAAAAAAGGGGGAACAATCACCCAATTTCAAAGCGCAATGAGTTATCTTGCCACCATATAATTCACACATACTTTTTACAAAAAGTATTTATATGGGCAATTGGTGTGACCTCCAACATTGAACTTCTATGGTAGGCGATCAGAGATAACCATACCGATGAGACCTCTCTGATCGCTGGGTCGAAAAGTTCAATATTTTTTCTGCACTTAAAATGCATTTTGTAAATTTATTGAAATTATTTTCAATAAATTTCAGTCTGTTAGACGAGAAATCTCCTTCATATAATTTCTACTTGGTTTATCCATATGCCGCCAGGCAAAAACGGGGGAACAATCACCCAATTTCAAAGCGCAATGAGTTATCTTGCCACCATATAATTCACACATACTTTTTACAAAAAGTATTTATATGGGCAATTGGTGTGACCTCCGACATTGAACTTCTATGGTAGGCGATCAGAGATAACCATACCGATGAGACCTCTCTGATCGCTGGGTCGAAAGTTCAATATGTTTTTTTTTGCACTTAAAATGCATTTTGTAAATTTATTGAAATTATTTTCAATAAATTTCAGTCTGTTAGACGAGAAATCTCCTTCATGTAATTTCTACTTGGTTTATCCATATGCCGCCAGGCAAAAAAGGGGGAACAATCACCCAATTTCAAAGCGCAATGAGTTATCTTGCCACCATATAATTCACACATACTTTTTACAAAATGTATTTATATGGGCAATTGGTGTGACCTCCAACATTGAACTTCTATGGTAGGCGATCAGAGATAACCATACCGATGAGACCTCTCTGATCGCTGGGTCGAAAAGTTCAATATTTTTTTTTTTTGCACTTAAAATGCATTTTGTAAATTTATTGAAATTATTTTCAATAAATTTCAGTCTGTTAGACGAGAAATCTCCTTCATGTAATTTCTACTTGGTTTATCCATATGCCGCCAGGCAAAAAAGGGGGAACAATCACCCAATTTCAAAGCGCAATGAGTTATCTTGCCACCATATAATTCACACATACTTTTTACAAAAAGTATTTATATGGGCAATTGGTGTGACCTCCAACATTGAACTTCTGTGGTAGGCGATCAGAGATAACCATACCGATGAGACCTCTCTGATCGCTGGGTCGAAAAGTTCAATATTTTTTTTTTTGCACTTAAAATGCATTTTGTAAATTTATTGAAATTATTTTCAATAAATTTCAGTCTGTTAGACGAGAAATCTCCTTCATGTTTGGAACTGTCTCTTATTTTCAATAAATTTCAGTCTGTTAGACGAGAAATCTCCTTCATATAATTTCTACTTGGTTTATCCATATGCCGCCAGGCAAAAAAGGGAGAACAATCACCCAATTTCAAAGCGCAATGAGTTATCTTGCCACCATATAATTCACACATACTTTTTACAAAAAGTATTTATATGGGCAATTGGTGTGACCTCCAACATTGAACTTCTATGGTAGGCGATCAGAGATAACCATACCGATGAGACCTCTCTGATCGCTGGATCGAAAAGTTCAATATTTTTTTTTGCACTTAAAATGCATTTTGTAAATTTATTGAAATTATTTTCAATAAATTTCAGTCTGTTAGACGAGAAATCTCCTTCATGTTTGGAACTGTCTCCACTATACGAGATGTTCCATCTTCGTATAGGGCTTCCAGAACGTCTTGACTATGCATTTCGTTGAGGTCTGTCATTCTGAAACACCTGTGCTTGGGGAATATGATTAGGCCCTGGCCTCTGAGGACTATCGGCTCTATCGTGATTGCCTAATGCGTGATGTTAATCATCAACTGGTCTGAGTCGTTCTGTCGAAAGTCTAGGTTGTCCTATACGTGGTGGTGGTCGAGAAGTGTCTACGAGAGGCAGGCCAGGAGTGTTTATACTCTGTGCGATTCCCTCTCGGATAAGATCTTGCATCTGTATTATTAAGCCAGCCATTAACGCTTTTGACGCTACCGAGCCTTGACCATTGGTAGCAGGCATCGGACTATTCATGCGTGAACTAACGTGAGACGTCGTTACTGACTGTAAGCCATGAGATGAGGATCTACGAATCGAAGCAGGATTTGTCGGTGGTGGTAGATTCAACTGCGTATTACTCTGGCTATCCCGTCGAGTCTGACTTCTTTTCGGAACGGTGCCTGTGTGCGTGGTGAAATCTTTTTGTGAAGGGGACACCTACAGTTCGAGCAGTTCCCTTGCTCGCCTATCCATGTACGCAAGAACGCTTTATGGAATAAGTGTCCACAAAGGGTCAGAACTGGTTTTCTGTGCGCAGACCAGTCTCCGTCTTGGTAGATGGTACACTGGTCTGGTCTAGATACGGGAACCTCATCGAGGAGTGTTGTTCGCACTGTAGCCATTGTATAACTTCAACCGATCAGTCGTAAACACGATATGTTCCAACAAGTTCGGAAGGAATGCCAGGAAAATTCAAAAAAAGAAATCAAAAGTTCAGAAAAGATACCAAAATCTTTAATGAAAATCACCAACAGTTCGTAGGGATTCTTGTCATAATTACTACTACTCTAAATGTACTCAAAGGGATACTTAAATGTCAAAAATGGAGAATAATCTAAATTCAAAAAAATCCAGGCTCTAATGAAGGCCGACACTAAAAATCAAGTTCAATAGGCAGTACTTAGCAGGATCATGTAGAAAAACGAATGCTAACTTATAGTCACAAGTAAGCAAAAACTTCTGATCTGGACGTCAAAAAAAATCAAAAGAAATTTAATCAAAGTTTTCTCCTCTAACCTCCAAGAGCTAACTCTCAACACAAAGATGCCTCAGGCCCACTCTATCCAATCAGGTCAGAAGTCAATCTAGAAAAGCAAGTGATGTGAATGTGTGCATGAAAAACTTGGACTCTCACAGAAATCTGCGAAGATTCGGGTTGGAGAAGCTAGAGACTGAAAATGATACTAGAGATTCTTCAGCTAGGCAGTTAGCAGTATGCCAACTCCTGATTACTGAAGGTCTGCAGCATCACTTCCATCCTCCAACAACTCTTTCCTTCCTCTTCACCTGATGGTCATATCCAGCTAACCTTCCAACTGGGCAGAGTCATGAATCTGGGCAACTAGTTCGCTGAAAGCCACACACAGATTCACGACTCTGTCCAGCCAGTTGGCCAGCGGGAAAGATCGATTCAAAAACTTCAAAAACTTACTCTTGTTCAGACTTGAGGCTTGACCAAAGTCAAACCTAAAGTCGAACTTACAAACTTTCACAAAAACTTTTAAAAAGATGTTACTCTACTTTACTTTAATCGACAAATCAAAAATCAAACTTTCAAAAACTTTCATAAACGTTACTTTACTCTACTTTAATCAACAAATCAAAAATCAAAATTTCAAAAACTTTCATAAACGTTACTTTACTCTACAAAAAGATTGATTCAAATAACAAACCAGTTAGACCCAGGTCCACATATAACTTCTACTGGATATGAGACTTGGGGCCAGTAAAATTTATACTTAGACCACCGAAGTCTAACTGAGGTGGCCCCACGTTGGGCGCCATTTTGTTATGGAACTATATTGAGTGATTGACGACTGGACGTTAAGTCCCGACTGCCAGCATGAGCTGACAGATCACTCTGCGGACAGCGTTGATTGCAGGGCGGCACGCTAGCTCGCCTCGGCTATTGGCGGAGAGTGTGGGGAGGTTCCACGAAAAACCTGCCGCTGCCGCCTGCCATATACAAAAAAAATCTCGTGCCTGTAAACCAAAAACGTGGAAAGGCGCAGATGTTCTGCCTTCCATCACCGTTGCCCCAACCACCCTGCGATACTGCGGGCGATATTTAACAGTATCCCTTGTAGACCTGAAAAGAGAGAGCGTAGTGGACCTAGACGACCTTCATGTGAGAGGGCTCCAGGAAAGTGGAAGGAGAAATAAAAGCGTTCAGCACTTCATTTTTACGTTATAATCCAGAATCCTAGACTACCTTTCTTGCTTCTGATTTTAATACTTTACAACTTTCTACAACAATTCAATTTTTAAGTATATGCACTTGCAAAAGTTTACAATATTGCTATTATTATTATTCTAACCTATTCATTGTTAGATTTTCCTTTCTATGCTTCATGTCCGTATTATTATTAATTAATGTAAATAAATCTTTGTGTTTTTTTTTTCTCTTTTTTGTTGCTACCACTGATATATCGCCCAGCTTTTCAATGTAAGCGAAAGTTTCAGAATAAAAATGTTTCATGTATTGGCGGCAGGTATGACCCCAATTTCCGTAAATTCTTAACATTTCAAAAAAAAAATCATCAATTTAAATTTCGGATGAAGCATGCACAAATCTTGAGAAAATTAATAGTTCATGTATATAACTTATCGTAATAAACTAATTAAAACAATTTCAAATGAATAATTATCCAACTAGTTCTCAAAATAACGTCTTCATAAACAACTTTTGCAATATATTCAGTTCTCGTGCATCCACGTCAAAATCTTGTAGCATTCGTATGTTCCACATAAAAACTTCCTAAAAATATTGCGAAATGTGAATATAGAAATATGTGCATAATATAATATATATCGCCCAGATTGGACTTCTATATTTGTAGAGCTCGAATTATTCATTCATGACTTTCACTACACATCTGGATAAAAATTTAAATGAGCTTAAAACATTTTGACGTGACTAGTTCTATGATTTAGCAACTGTTGAAGTCTGATTGATGGCTTGTTCCTCAGCTGTAGACAGAGAAACTCTAAACTACTATTTATATCACCGATAGTGTTCTTGGAACTCTTATTTCTTATCTGATTTAAGAAGCTACACTACTAATGCTAGTTAAATTAGAATTTATACTACTAACCGTGTGGGTTGATATGGCCGCTACTGAATTTCCACTGGGGATATCAGCTCTATTCCAGAAATTTCTTCTGCTACTACTACGGTTCCAGTTGGTAATTTCTGGATTGATGAAACTGTTGTGGACATAGGCACTGATGATTTCGTTAAGCGTAATCTATGTTTCCCGTCCACAATATTACTGGAACCACTACTGTTGTTTGCGTTTTTTTATGTACATGAACAACTGTTGTTGTTATTTTTTTTTGTAACATAAATATTACATGCTGCGATTGTTGTGGATTTGATAAGACCCTAATCAAATTATTGGAGTGCCTATGGTGCCAATATTGAGGTTGTTGCAACTGTTACTGTTGCAGTAGCAGTTATCGCAGTTGTTGCGGGCCTATTTGCCAGCATTAGAGAAATGTGGATACGAGGAACTTTTATATTGTTGGCAGGAGTTATTATTATATTGGGAAGGCTATCGCAGTCGTTTGAGGGGTTTGCTACTGCTAGAATTTTGCTATTTCCCTTTTTTCTCCGGATTTCTTGAGCTAATGAGGAGAATATTTTTACTAAGTGAAAATATGCTATTAGTAGAATTAAATATTCTTTTGAACTTACATGAGGGGTTGATTTGTTTGCCGATGTCTTTGGAAAAATATAGTTTTACTTTTCGATGTATACACTGCGTGAAGGTTTGGCAAGACAGAGACGATTGTCTTCTTCTTCCTTTTCTCAATTTTTCTTTTTTGCACTTGTCCCAGGAAATGTGTAGTCGAGTCTCGACAATCGCACGTTCGTCGTGTGGCTCACGCTAGGTGCTGCTGCTAGCCGTCGTGTAGCATACTGCTGTATGCAGTATGCTACGACCATAACAAACATAAACTTGGGTTTATGCTCAATTAAGAATAGGTTTAGGGTTGCTCTTTTGCTGTGCGTTACCAGCGAATTGCAGTTAAGTGACATCATTTTTAGCTTACCTAATACAAATTGAAGGTAAGCTGCTTGTTTTTCCGAGATGGAGGAGAGCTTCCCGTATTTAGGAAGGAAATTATTGATTTTGCCAATAAGGGCGAGGAGATCGCAGCCAAAGAAGGACTTCGCTTCTTTGGTGCAGAAAGCGTCAACTTCTGACACTCTAGGTTTTCTAGGTGTTGCTTTGGGGACAGGCCTAGGTGCTGCTTGTGGTTTGGCGGCTGTGGTTTTCACGGAAATATTATTGACAATTTGATTTGAAATTACTTCAGCGAATGATTTACCTGGCTGCACGTAGTTCCTTGTGGCCTTCTTCACGAAGTTTTTACGCTGGCGACGTTCCTCGTTATTCTTTGCTCGTAGCTGCACGACCTCTTTGTATTTAGAGCAACCCCTATAGCTGACAGGGTGTCCTTCCGCCTTGCAATTTATATAGAATGGGGCGCCTTCCTTCTCATTTTTCCTCTCACACTGTCCAGATAAGTGGTCATTTTTACATTTGCACATCCGAGGCGCGATATTTCTCACAGTTCAGTAGGCGATTTGTAGTCATTATATACTTAACGTCGTAATTTCCGCCAAAATTTATAACGAAGGAATTTGACACCTTGGTCCTCGGCGTGCTATGTGTGCTGTATTCCTCTCAGAAGAAGTGTTGTGGTCCTGTCAGACTTCGACGTGACCATGTAACTCTGCACGCCGATATCCTTGATGATCTGGAAGAGAGTCCTGTGGTCGTCCAGTGAGATTGGCTTTATAGTGCACCTCGTGCCCTTTGCCGTCTTATTGAAAAACTTTGGCCTCAGCTCCAGGTTATCGGGCTCATTGTTAAAAACCCTTACGTTTAGATTTTCGCAGACAATCGGTGTGGGTCTGACTGCCTTTTCAACTTGGATGGTAGTTATTTTGGGCTGAACCTTAAAGTTCTTCTGGTTTCCCAAAATTTGATAAAATACACCCGTATTTTCCTCCCTGGTTGGTTGCTGCTTCGACGCCGATAGCTCCTCCTCGCTTTCAGCTTCTTATTTTCCACGATAGTGAAATTATTTTCATCGTTTTCCTCCTCGTAAGACGATGACTCAGATAATGAATAATGAAGTCTCACCTGAGTGAGTAGACATCTCTTCAATGTCACTGGCTACTTTTGGTGTGTCCTCAGGTATCGAAGCAATTCCATCACTGAAGAGGTTCATGGCTGCTTCCTGGGTGTCCGGGGGTCCCAATTTATTTATTTAGTTAGTTTCACTCATGTTGGTATTAAAACAAGGTGTCCTTTATCACCGCAAGAAACACAAGGCACTACTCACAATTTTATGGGCAATTAAAACATCACATCACACAACTATACATTTTATTTATATGTGTCTGTTTCACAACACTTTTGATTATATGTGTCTCTATCATTACACTGAATCGCATGAATTGTCACTGTTTTCATGTACATCTACATACATCGTCGGTAAAATATATTTTACCTGCGGCACTTTACATATGGAGATGATGAATGACTATAACTATGAGTCAGTTATTACCAGCTTATAGGTTTATAGGTTTCTTATTTTCACCAGCTTGACTGCAGGTGCGGTTAAGGGCATATATAAAAGAAATTATATATACTTATGTACACACAAAAAATTAACAAGGAAGAAAAAAACGAACAAGAAAAGGAGAAAGATAAACGGATAAAAACAACAAGAAAATACTTATATATATACACTATGGAGAAAAGGGATTCTGGGAGCGTCCAAGAAGAAAGTTGGGTAGCGTAAGGGGGAAGCGTTACAATTTCTATGAACGTAGTCAGTCCATATTATACAACTCAGTGATCTTAGATCAATTATAACTTTTGCTCTTGTTATTAAGAAAAGCATGTTTTCCAATTATGTCAAAAAAACCGATGTAGCGATTCATATAAGGCTGCTACATGACCAGTACTTTTGAATTATTGTGAAAACTAGTGAACGCTTCAGAAAAATTCCTCTGATGGGGGGCCTTTTTAGTGTCGCTTTTATCATCATGTTATTATCATTGTGTTCTCCACCATGAATTCACCTTTTGCCAATATCTCTGATGCTTTATTTCAGGACTTTCGCTCATAATGTGGGTACTTCAGAAGTCCTTCTGTGATCTTGATTACTAAGGTTGCCTTGATTTCTTCAGATCAGCTATCCAGCTAACCTTCATGAAGTAGTGATCAGTTACGCTTCCACAATATCCATTTGATGGAAATATAGTTCCGAAGTAAAATAAATCTAATGTATAGCGTCACTATTAGGATGACTAATAGCGTCAACAATGGATACGTCTGCCTATATATCTAAGATAAAAGATAAACTGTATATCGTTTACTTCTATTAATAGACTTTATTTTTCTAACCAAAACGAATCGTTAAAACACAAAACCAATGAACTCTTCCTGTGATGATAATTCTAGCATCAGGGTGGAAGGAAGATCGGTTAGCGAGTGGTAAAAGTGATGATGATAAAAGTCAGTAGAAGATTGTAATGAAGATCTCAAGTCAGTGCCAGAGTCGAGTCATCTATTGTATTGTCTTGGGCAATCCGATAAAGTCAATATTCATTTATATATTTCTCTGCGTGGAGAGAACGTAGAGGTGATATTCACATTGTTTGCGAGTAACCTTTAAGATGTCCGTTTTTGTTCACTTTCGAATTAAAATTTACAATTTCAGCATACTAAACCCTTTAGCTATTGTCGCCCAAGTGGCTAAAAGAAAAAAAAAACTATACACGCGATGTATTCTGCATATTTCAGCCTTTTAGCTATAAAAGGTTGCTTCACCATGACTTCAAATTGTTCTTTTGTTGTAATTTTTACACTAAAAATGCAAAACAAAATTAATTTAATTTATAAAAACTATGGAAATTTATGTTTTAATGCACAACTTAAAAATCCATCATAAAATTACACGCATCTAATATATGCCACTTACAAAAACCAAGTGAGTGAAATTGTCCCTTAATTATTACTTACATTGACATTTGTGTACTTAATACGACAATAGTAATACGCCAAAAGCTGTATGTTTTCGACAAATGTTACTTTAAACGACAATCATGATACCATTTTTGTGCCATAACGCCATTTCTCACTTAAAGTCAGAAAGATAATAAGGGTGTGTATTTAGAGACGAATACGCAGAATTGAAAGACACATATAGAGTATAAGATCACAAGATATGTACATACATGTAGTATTGTGTTTATAAAATAAAAGTATAAAATGAAACTTGAATTAATTTTAATTCTTTATTCTCTTTACTTCTTAAATAAAACATTTTTAAATATTGTCGTGCTATCTAAGACAAATAATATTTCGGCAAGTACATTTACAAAATAATTTAAGTGATTGTCATCCTTAATAAATATCTACATAAATAATAAATATCATAATTTATTAAACATATCCAATCTTGAAAGCGCTAAGCACCTTACTTTCAATTAAGCTATATAAACGTAACACGGATTGAAAACTGAAAATATCTAAGTGTTCTGATAAATATAATGATAATATTACAATAACAATGCATTTTCACTGGCGGTCAGTCTTGAGCTAGTCTTTTTGTGCACTCGATTTTACAAATCAGTGATTTCATCTATTTGTCCCCCTGACTCTGACTCCTTGGACGACCTTTTAGAAGTTATCTCCTCGCTTAGCCGTTCTAGAATATCTTTTACATCAGCTGGTGCATTACTTGCCTTTTTTATTGCGATATTAGAGTCATTTAATGCTTCTTCTAAATTGTTACTTTCTAAATAAGCTTTAGCCCTTGAATAGTATCCTTCATAGTTTGTTGACTTGCATTTTATGGCTTCTGTTGCAAAGTCAATTGCTGCTATAAGTTCCTGTAAAAAAACAAAGTAAATTTTTTTTAAATCAAATAAGGATATTTTTCTTAAATGTAATTAATAATATGGTGTCTGGGTCCGCCGGTTCAAGTTCCGCTATAGAATTAAGTTGGAGTTACAACGGTGTTTCGAATGTCCCCAAGTCATAGCTGATCTAAGGATATTAATCCCTTGGCGTCAAATGACGTTTCTGGCACGTTATGCGTTCCCATGCCAAAATGTACAATGACGTGCCAGAGATGTTTGTTGCGATTTGAGGAGCTACCTAACAAGCTTTAACCGAAATTTTGTTTTGTTTATAGCGAGCGATAAGTTATAGGACTAGTAAAAATAACAAAACTAGGAAGAAGAGCTGAGGGTGCAGGAAAAATCCTTCTGAAATAAACACCGCAGTAAAATCATAAAATTAAAAAAATTCATTTGCATTATTTTCTTACAATTTTAGATCTGATGGTAAATAATAATGTTTATATAAAAAAGGAGAATATTAAATAAAGATAGATTTTCTTAGAAATCCATCTATCATTCAGAAGCTTCATATATCTATATAGATCTTTTTCAAACTATTTGCACGTAGCTTCATATTAATCAAATTAATCTAATACTAAAACTCGATGTACTATATTTCTAAACTTGCTATCAACTCTGACTATTCACTTCTAAATATAAGGACTTTCTATATTTGTACCTGTAAATCTATTTTATTATATTTTATACTGTATACCATTTCTATTTCATTATATTTTATACTGTACTATATATTAAGCCTAATGTTATTCTCATTCTTTTATTATTTGTTCTGCTACAATGTAAATCATCCATATAACTTTCTAACAGCTATGTGTGCCCTTGGCATGGGTACTAAAATAAATAAATGTTTATACTATTATGTTTATGAAATTGATTAGATGGCAATTGGGAGGATGTTGAGTCTTGAAAGAATGCTCCAAAGAAAATAAGTACTAAAATAAATAAATGTTTAGAATTGAAATAATGCTCTAAAGAAGATAAAATGTGATCACTACTGGGTATTGTTGTCACGTACTGAAAATGCAACACCTTGAATTCACTAATCACAATTGCATGATTTAATTTATTTGTCAAGATATTTATATACACAGGCGTAAACTAGGGTTACTTAAAGCTAGAATCGATAACCATTACAGCAATAAATTACTGCAGCAAATGCATTGCTGATATACACAGAATTAGCTGCATTTACAAATTATTAATGCAAATGACCTGTGCTGGCGCCGCGTTTTTCATGTGTTGCAAGCCAATTTATGTGTTGTCAGCAAATGCCTTTATACTTTCTAAAAGAAGGTCAATGATTTATGAAATGCAAACAAATTGATTGTCTTTATTAATTTAATGAAAGCTAAGCTTGAAAACGTCTTAAGATTAAACATCCTCCACCACCTTGAACGTTGAGTTTAATATTATATATAGTATTCTAATATTAGGCACCGAAGGAACCGTTTTAGGGTCTATCTCGTATCTACTGGTAGATTTTCTAGGTGCTGGCTTTGGTATTTTACTTGTTCGTTGACAAATAGTTGCTCTGAATGTCTAAATGATGACGGTGGTTAGGGTTGCCATATTGATGAGCAACATGTGACTGAAGATGAGTCTTAAGTGGTGATTCGTTATATAGTTGTTTAATCTGTCCTTTTATGACGTCTAGTCCTGCCCAATGCCTATGATGATATGTCTGGTTATCTTGTAATGGCAAATGTTGAGTGGTTATGGATTCCGTTAAATTTCCGGCCGTGAAATTGATGGATAAATGCTATCCCTGTATTGTTACCAGTTCCTGTTTGATCATGCAGTCGCCTTGGATTTTCGAAATTCCTGTTTTCTCCAAAACTGTTTGTGTGATATTAGTTCCGCAAACTACGTTAAGTGTGGTTTTGGCCTTCAACGCATAAATCCATTCATTTGGATGATTCAATTGTATCCAGTGGGGCCGTCTCCAGCCCGTGAGACTTGACAGGAGGATAATTGGGCAGATGATTATTTAGATCGATTTCACTAGTGCTGATATTCGATATATTGGATGTCTTTGTCCGCATAGATGTTGACCTTCAGCAATGATGGTGCAAGATTGGAGTTCGTGTTCCGTTACCGAATAATATTGATCCCGATGCAAATTTATTACCAAATATGGAGTTGATGGTTGAATTGTATACCATGCGTAGTTGAAATCCAATACTCCAAAAAGTGCACTTTCGATGTTGCCTACAAAGTTTAAGGCTCCTCTCTTTATTCTGGTGGCAGTATCCTTGGGCTGAAGTAGCTCATTGGTTCTTTATATTTATATAACTGCAGTGAGGTTTTGGAAATGGTCGACTGTGCGTAAACAAATGTCCCTGTCTGTCATTAAGTGACAGATGTAATTCAGTATCTGTGTTGAATTTGTGAGTGCATCGAACTCGTTCGAATAGTGCTGCATGTCGTAGTAAGCAATTACATTCCACTCACTTGAGATAATGCTTGTAACACCCAAATTTCGAAGTATATACCCGGATGTGAGTTTAATGGACTCAGTTCAAGGGAACGACAGTGCGTCACTGGTAGTAACAGGCATGCCAGTAGTAGTGTGACTAACGATGAACCTGGTGATCGGGGATATGTGTTTGGTGAATGGTTGTTGTCATCGGTGTGATTCGAAGTAGGTAGTCTGTTGTTGTCGTTTATTGATACTAGTCTGTGTACTGTGCTGGGTTTTGAATTTGGACAACAGTTCTGTAGATTCGTCTAAGTGATGGCCTTCTTCGATAAGTAATGGTGCAAGCTATGTATGGGCCGACGAAACACTCCACTTGAGGTTCTAATATCAGTTACTCGAACAAGGCCATCATTTCCATTTTATATTTTGATTATTCGACCTAACGGCCATTTTAATGCTGGTGTCTTCTTTTATAAGTGCCATAGTGCCAGGTTGTACATTTTGGCAGCGTTCCTTCCATTTATATCTATGCTGCAACTGATTCAAATATTCGCCAGACAATCTTCTCCAGAAATCATTTTTGATATGTATAACAAGTTTCCATCGTGTAATAAGATTCACATTAAGGGGTTTGGGTGAACCTTCAAGTGAAAATTCAGGGGACACATTATCAGAATGGATTTGTGTAGAAAATGACAATGTTCCGGATATAAAGCTTTGGTTTTGCGAAAATTAGGTAATAATTCTACGTCTTTTTTGTTTTTAGTGAAGTGTTGAATGATTAATTTTGGGGAATGCTAGTAAATTGTATTGATAATATGGAAATTTCCTTTTAATTTAGTCATACGGAATTTGGTTCAGCCATTCGTTATATAACGAATTCATAAAGACCATTTGTAATTCAAGAATAGGCCCCCAGTTCTCGAACGAAATCACATGAATAGACGTTGTAATGTAGTACTGATGGGGAAGGCACGAAAAATTGAATCACAACAGCCACAGCTGGAAACACTTTCTGCTTGATATTCGAACATTTGAAGGGAATTGTGACCATATTGTTACTAGCGTGGCCTTAGTTCGTTATTTAAAACACAATAGCTGTGTTCTTTTGTGTACCTTGTTCTAGAACACCCATATACTGGAGATAACAAACTGTTCTGTCGAATGAAGCGAGCTATTTTTGCTGTTCGCTTCATTTATAAGTCTTCTTTGAAATTTTATGAGGCGTTCTTTTGTGTATCTTTTGTTCTGCCCTGTTCTGCGGACACAAAAGAGCACAGCTAATATTTCATATATAATTCAAAAGTTCTTTACTATTTACTTTTATAACATTCACAAATAATTATCAAATCAACTCTTTAGTTATGGCTAGTACTGTACGTCTAATTATCACAATCCAAATAGTTTACTTCGTTCACTTCACTGTCCGAAATAAGACTCGCCTCCTGGATGTGAGTAGCGCCGTATTTATACTCTACAAATTATCCTAGAACCTTCCTGAGTATTCCGTTCTCTGAACCCAAAGTTTACTAGGATGTCACTAACCTAAAGCAGTTTCCATTTCCAACACATGTCGCTTGTGTCACATTGTGGCGCGTAGCACTGCCCCTTTCTTAAAATTGTTCGTCCCAAACAACAAACGATCCAGGTGAACGATTTTCCGTTTGTCTCTTGTACCACGCTGAATCCTATATACTACGTCATTAATTTTAGTAACTACTGAATACGGGTCTTTCTAGTGGTGTTGTAATTTTGAAGAACGTCCCTTACGGTGTTTCGGGTTGTACAGCCAAACAAGGTCAACTTATATACTGTATATACTGCTTATTTTGATCTCGTGTCTTTGTGCACATTAGCTAATCGTTGTCTACGTTCCGATCCATAGTCGTCTGGTAACTTTTGTTAGCCTCTGTGGTCGCTAGGTAAACGCATCCCCCTTCCGAATATGATCTTAGCTGGGGTTTGTCCGGTCGTGTTGTAAACAGCTGATCGATAAGCCATTAGGAACATGGGAATATGCCGATCCCAACGCGTTGATGATAGTCTACTAATTTCTTTAGATGATCGACCAAAGTTCTGTTGAAGCGTTCAGCCAAGTCATCAGATTGTGGATGCAGAGTTGTTCTGGGTTTTCTTATTCCCAGCAAAGTTCGTAATTCGAAATTCTGTCCTTGGTCCGAATGAAGCATCTGAGGCACACCAAATCTACTGACCCAATTCATTATTATTTGTTTCGCCACTGTATTTTCCTCTTGATTAGGGATTGCATAAGCTTCAGGTCATTTACTGAATTAATCAATAGCAACTAATATATAACGGTTACCGTTATCCGTTTCTGAAAAGGTCCAGCGATGTCTACGGCTATCCGCTCAAATGGTGCCCCTACATTATACTTCTGCATTTCTCCTCTGCTTATGTATGGTGGTCTTTTACAAGAAGCATCTGCGGCACCACTCGTCCACATCCTCTCACAATATGTATCCAATAAAACCTTTCTCGTATTTTGGAAATTGTTTTATTTACTCCCAAATATCCTCCAGATTATTCACTGTGCATTTCTTCTAGAACATCTTTGACCTTTGATGCTGGGACGACTATCTGCATTCAGATTGACTCGCCGTTAGTTGCCTCCCACATAATATACCGTATTCAACGAGAAGAGAATTCCATTGAACCCAGATTTTCAGCTTCTCGCTCCTCTCCGAGATATCCTTCCATTGTGGTATTTCCATGTCTTCTTTCCAGGCAAGAATGGGTGATATGTCTGGGTCTTCTCGTTGTGCTGTTCTCAAGCTCTCGTTCTCCCAACCAATCGATGGTTCCAACGTTATCAACTCTATACTTGGTGTTGTTTCTTTTTTTTTATCCGGATGCAATGTTTGCATTCAAGTTTGCATGGACGTCGTAAAAAATCGTCTATATTTTCATAGATACGACTTTTTCGGTGTTGGATTTCAAAATCACAAGCTTGGAGTCGGTCTATCCATCTCACGACTTGTCTCTCAGGGTTCTTAAACTGCAAAAGCCATTAAGCGCCGTATGGTCGGTGCGAAGGATGAATTTTTGGCCGTAGAGCTATTTATGAAAATTCTTTCTTGAATTTACAATAGAAGTAGCTGTTTCCTTGTAGCACAATAATTTCTCTCTGATTTTGAAAGTGCTTTGCTATAATAAGCTACTGGCACTCTTAACCATCCACCTCCTGTGAAAACACTGCACCAATACCTATATTGTTGGCATCCGTGTCCAATATAAAAGTTTTTCCCAGCTTTGGAGCTTCACAGAGCTGTTGTTTCAAATTTGCGAAACTCTCGTTACATTTATCCGACCATGTGAACGGCTTTCCGTTCTCTGTAAGTTGATGTAGGTTCCTTGCTATATCTGCAAAACCTCTTACGAATCGCGTGTAGTAGGTAGCTAGACCAAGAAAACTCCATAATTGATGTTTGTCTATTGGAACTGGCCAATTTTTGACGGCTTCTATCTTCTCCGGATGAGTTCTTACTCCTTGTGATAAAACTATATGCCCCAAATATTTAACTTCATTTTTAAATAGAGTACATTTATGATACCCTAGATGAAATCTATAGGGTATACTAAGTTTGTCATTCCGTTTGTAACACCTCGAAGTAATGATCGTAGAGCAAAATGCGTGGGTGTCCAATTAAATGTTATTTGATTTTTGCATGTATTATGGTAGTATGCTAGAGTGATGTACTTGGACGTGAAGTCGAGACTGCACACTCGGTCCTGAAGGGACCATTACACCACTTACCCTTACCTTAGTGAAGGCGCAGATGTTCTGCCTTCAGCTGCATGGCCCAATATCCACCCTATGACACTGAGGGCAGCAGTCATTTTGTTCAGTGTCCCTTGTTGACCTGTAAATTTGAGCAGAGTAGTTAACCTTGTCAACCTCCGTAGTGAGATGGCTCCAGGAGAGTGATAGGAGAAAGAAAAAGAAGCTTTACCAATTCATGTTCACGTTACCATGTATTTATCAATATACCACTTAACATCTGTAGCTCGAATCTTAACCAAGGAAACGTTTATCAGAATCTAACAGCTATCATTGTCATTGAAACAAGGAAAAATTCTTCACATCTTCTAACTCTAATCATAAAGCAAAAGAATATTCAAATACAAAGGAATGCGTGCAGTAATAGTCTATCCTAATATACTAATCATGGTGGACAAAGTCCATAAAAGTGTTGCTTTAATACATTAAATAAAGTAATTAATTCTTTATTTACAGTTAACCAAATTTCACAAAATTTTAATTTCATGTTAAAAATTTAAGCTCAGGACTGTATTCCTCACGCTATACTCTTATGACTTTGGTAACGTAACGTACGGTATTAATAATTTTCTTCATACATTTGCAGACAAAAACAAAAAAAGAAATATCTTGGATCTATTGGAAGCACAGTTGTATGGCCAGCAGGAGCAAGAAGATCGTTAAGCATGTTTGCTTATTGAGGCATCACTACTATGCAAAAAAAAAAAAAAAAACAAGACTATAACGCGAGAATATAGGTACAATGTAAACGACATGTCACTAGCAAAATCTGTAGCCTCGGCACTTTGAAAAGTTTTAAGAAAAAAAAAACTTATGTCTTGTATGCTAAGCTTAATTATGGTAATTAAATCTATGTAAATCATTTAACCAAGCAAACAAATGAATTAAGTTAATGAAAAGAAAATTTAGTTCTTATTTGTTTTTACTCACGTGTTAATCCGGTCCCTCCAGAGAGCTCCGGAGGTATGTGGTGAAAATCCTAAAATTAATGTGAGAAACTTGCGATCTTTAAAAGCGCTATCCTCTCGCCCCCTTTTCCAATTACAATTGTACGTAAATTCATCTACTTCATTATAAAATTTTGTCAATAAACACTTATCCTCTGTGATAACCTACTTATTCTCAAAATAACAAAGAAATCAAATATAAATGTAACAGGTATCTAATCCTTTTGATTACTTAGTCGACAAATTATGGCGTTGAAAATGGTAGCTTCTCAAATACTATTGGGTTGACCAGAATTCTCAGATGACAAAGTGCTTTACTTGTGCGTAGGCAGTCAGTCAGGTACCACAGACGATTTGTTAGAACAATTCTCTCTTCACCGATAAGCAGCATTTGCCTAACTAATAGCGTTTTTTGAGCCTCGCCGTATAATTTCCAATTCTTCGTTAATAGATAAACTGCGATAGTGCTAGCAGCAGCATTTGAGACTCCTAAACATTGCTGACCAATGAGGGTCTATTTTTCAGCTGCGTGTATTTCGTCGATTCCTTTGTTGGGTACAATGGGGCACCCCAACCTACCCACGGTTGTGTGGAGGACTGTTTCTGAAACGGGTTTACTGTGCACCCTTATCTCCAGTTAACATTTATTCCTTGTGCACGACACAAACTTTCTAAATATGATCAATTAGTTCAAAAATAACAAAACTAACCAACTTTCTAAGTTGTCCGGGTTAAAATATAAACTTTGATTTTTTTGGTCGCTCTACTTTTATGCCTTGATTACTTTCGTTTTTTTTTCAGCCCAAACTTTTCGCAATTTGCTATTCAAAAAATGACTTTCACTATCCTCCTTGTCCACACCAAAAAAAAACTTTTCTTCTTCTTCTTTTTTTTCCAAACGTGTTCCTGTCGGGCATTCATCTCGTCGACAACACATTCGCCGTATGGCCCACGCTGTGTGCTGCTGCTAGCCGTCGAGTAGCATACTGCTGCCTGCAGTACGCTACGACCATAACACATGCCCGTCCGTCTGTGCGCACGATAACTCGAGAACGCGTATACTTAGAGAACTGAAAATTTGTACACAGACTTAAAAAAAAAAGTAAAATTAAGTTCGTTCTTACTTTCGCAGGATAATCTACTCCTCCTCCTGGTCTCATAGGAATTTCTATGTTTCCATATTTGAGTATCCGTTCTCCGACATCTAGATATATTTTTTATGTAGTCATGAAGTCTACTCAAAGAATGCATTCGTCCATGATCTCTGAAACCAGAAAAGTGTGAGGAAATAGTAGTTCGCCTAGTTGGACATCCAAAGTTATTTCTCCAAAAACCTGTGCTGCTGCTCCAGTTGCTGTTCTTAGTAAATGGTTGGTGGTGTTGTGAAGTCATTTGTTCTGTCGATAGTTTTTGCGCAGTCATTTTTTTCTACACTTCCATATATAATAAGACTGCTATTATTTCTCTGCACTGGGCTACCTGAATGATGACTTCAGGGCTGTCGATTCCACTAACCAACTTCTGCCTACCGAAGTTGGCTTTTACAGGTTTTCCGACTGCTGAACAGGGGAGCTGATGTGACTAATCGCTGTTTGATTTCTAGTCCCTCCCCGAATAGCTTGCTTCCTGGCTCAATATCTTTGACATTCATTTCTGTCCTCCTCTTCTTGTAATTCCATTCGTCAACATTTTCTGCAATCTCTTTGGAGGTGTCCCGGGATATTACAATTCCAGCATCGAAGAATACCACGTGAAAGAGTGCACTGTGATGACTGCATTATATTGCAAGTACATTCCTCTACCGAAATTTCTCTCACTCGTATTGCACTCCGAAAAGCTTGTCTGGCAAATTCATATGCTAATACATAAGCTAGTACTTCTGCCGTTGATTTCTTTCTTGGTAGCCTTAGCGCTTGTTGTAAATTTTGATCTGCAATAGCGTTCACAAATGCTTACGTTGCCACTTCAACTTCATTAAGGAAATTCGCATTTACGCTAGAGTATGAAAGACAAGCTAATCTTTCCACATCAGCGTCCAGCTGTTGTAGTGATTCACCATGCTTTTAAATCCTGTTGCGTAACTGCAGGCGATATGCTTGCTGCATGTGCTCATCTCCATAACGCAATTCTATTGCTTGTATTAATGAAGTGTACTCACTTTGTTTTTTAATCGGTATTGTTTGTAATAGCTCTGACGCATGACCTCGAAGTGCTAATACCAGAGCTGTAGCTTTGTCTGCATCATTCCATTCATTTACTTCGGAAGCTGCCTCGAATTGTCTCTTGAAAATATGCCACGAGTTTTGCCCATAAAATATTGGGGATTTCATTCTGTCTGTACCCGTTATGTCAATTCCTTCATACCGAGGTTGTCGATGCTTCATCCTTTCCATATCTGCTTTAAGGTTGTCAAGCTGCTCAGTAAATTTTTGTTGTTCCTGCTCGATTTATTCAATTACCGAATTTTGTTCATCTGACGAGTTTTTCAGAAAATTTTTCTGTTCCTCCAAACGAATTTCTAGACAGAAAACTCTTTTGTTCATCCAAATGGATTTCCAAAGATTTCTTCTGTTCATACAAACAGGATTCCAAAGAATTCTTTTGTTCTTCCAAACGCTTGCAGAGAATTTTTCTGTTCCTCATTAGCTTTCTTCTGCTCATCTAATAGGGATTCCACAGATTTCTTTTGTTCGTCAAAACGGGATTGCAAAGAATTATTTTGTACTTTCAAACTAGGTTGCACAGAATTCTTCTGTTCCTTATTAGCTTTCTTCTGCTCATCTAATCGGGATTCCAGAGAATTCTTTTGTTCCTAAAAAGCATTCTTTTGGTCATAAAAATAGGATTCCAGAGAATTCTTTTGATCTTCCAAAGCATTCTTCATCTGTAGGGCTGAAAGCTCCAATTTAATCATTAAAGCACTCAAAAGTTGTTTCATGTTCATCTCAGATTTTTCTTCAGCTTCAGCTACTCTGAATTGGCTTCGAAAATAAATGTGTCAGGATTCGACCCTTCCATTTCCAAAGCTTGTCTAAGTCGCTCAACTAGCAACTGGCATAGAATAAGTAAATCAGATCATGTTAATTTTTAGTCATTAATTTCTCAATGCTTCTTTACATACATTGCGAGGTGATTGCACTGAGGGAAGCATCAAGTTTCCCAGTTCATTCATCGAGTAAATGTGCATGTTTGCATTTTTGCGCATTTTGTCATTCTTAACATACTTGCAATTGCAATATGTTTTGTCTCGAATTTCTACTTTCCTATTTTGCAATGTAATCGTTGTATGGGTTCATTGTTTCATCGAACTCATAAATGATATTGTTAGAATAAGCAATAAATTAATATAAATGTACGGACTCAATAAATTAGAAATACAGTTAATTTTCAACAATCACATCGGCATAATCAGTGTTTGTTTTCTTTTACCTACTAATCAACTTGTTTTCAGCTATTTTTGGTGTAGTGGTTTAAGAGCCGCTGCATCCCCATCAAAGGCCAAGGTGTAACACCTTGACTTAAATTAGCGAGAAGAACAAAATAGTTCTTAACATTGGTGACCCCGACGTGATCTCAGGTGCATCACTTGAATCACTTACCAGCGAAAGACGATTAGTACAGAGAACTAAGCAAATCGAGCGAGTCATCTTGTCCATCAATCAACCATTGAAGAGATGGCAAATAAGCACAGAGACATGGATCAGTTAGCTACTGAGCAAAAGGGTTATAAGGAGGAGATTTTAAGAGTCATTGACAATTATAAGAAAGACTCCATCGATAGAAAAACTACGTCAGCTTACTATACGGAACGTCTACGACGCTTAATAGCAGCCTGGGATTTATTTGAAGCTGTGGACAATGAAATTCGACTCCTACCTGAACCTCAGATTACGCACGTCTATTTTACATCCAGCTGTTATGAGACGACACGCGAAACGTTTGAAAGGTATCAGGCTTATTTTGCAGAGATGATTCGCAAAAGAGACGAGCAGGCCCAGCAAAGGACTGTTCCGCTAGAGCGTGGTGCCAACAAGACTAATACTGACTCAAATATTCCACAGAATGCAAAGGTAGTCGCATCTACAGATACAATCAACAAAGAAGACGATATAACACCTGAATTTAAAGCTGATGATTCATTAGAAGTTGTGAGATTGATCCGCCGGCAGAAGGCAATAATAGAAACATTACGTCGTCTTATTAACAGCCTGGAGAATCTAGATCAAGCTGAGTATCCCCGGTGTTTCTACGAATTGAAAGGGCAGTCCATAAACAAATACTGGACCCAGCTAGAAGAATACAACCAACGGATGTATGAATTAATCGAAGATCCAACTGAGATGGGATACGATGCTACTGAATATATTAAGACAGAAGAAAGGGTGCAATACTACCTTATTCTTATTTCATCCAAACTAGATCAACAGCCACAGGTACCAATCACAGGCCAAGCCTCATCCAGCACGATGCTAAGTTTACCAAAAATTACGCTTCCAAAGTTTGACGGAGATTATGCAAAATGGCGACAGTTTTATGACCTATTCTCTCAAATGGTCCACAACCAAGCCTTAAGCAACTGCCAGAAGATGTGGTATCTGAAGACGAACCTTATTGGAGAAGCAGAAAAATTAGTCAGACATCTCAATTTATCTGAAGAAAACTACAATAGTGCTTGGAAGCTTCTTCAAGAGAGATATGAAAACCCAAGGTTGCTTGTTGCTGCACTCATTAACAAATTGTTAAATCAACCATCTCATGCTACGGATGCCCCATCAGCCACTTCAATTAAAACTATGCACGATGTTACACAAGAGTGTTTAATGGGACTACAAAATCTTGGGATATCAACTACTAGCTGGGACTCATTATTGCTACACATCTTATATAAGAAACTAGACAGAATCACACACACGCTCTACGAACAATCGCTATCGAACCCGAAGGGTCTGCAGACATTGAAACATTTTCTTGCATTCCTTGAAACACGCTTCCAGTCCTTAGAAGCTCTGGGAAACAAAGTCAAAAGATCCGAAGGAATTGGCAAGAGTCAAGAAGTGTCTAGATTATCATCATTGGCTTCAGTCGTCGAATCCAACCTGAAGTGTGTAATTTGCCATGAGAATCATCCACTGTTCAGATGCCAACAATTTTTGAAGATGACACCAAGTGATCGGCGGACTATACTACAAAGATACAATTTGTGCTTTAACTGCTTAAGAAAAGGACATAGCGCATCAACATGTTCTGTAAGAGGATGCACAAAGTGCAATCGCAAACACAATACTCTAGTGCATAGTGAGCCATCAGCAAGAAAATTGGATACGTCATCAAGGGCAATATCCGCCTCATCGAAAGAAGAGTCCAGCTTGATCTCAGCTGCCAGCACGACTTCTGAGCAACATCCATTGACATTGGCCACATCTATCAAATCCAATCAAGGAAATTACATACTTCTCAGCACAGCACTTGTTATACTCAGAAGCAACCAGGGACACGAAATCGAGTGCAGAGCCATTCTCGACTCCGGGTCCCAACTTAACCTAATAAGCGAACGAGCAGTCAGGAAGCTCGGCATTACTCCATCGCACGCATCCATGCATATTCAAGGCATTGGACAAGCAAGCCAGAAAGCTCAAAAAAGAGTTAACGTTCAGCTTAATTCAAGAATAAATGGCTTTTCAACAAGGGTAGAAGCATTTGTTTTAAACAACATCATTTCTCCACATCCGAGCCAACCACTAAATATATCAAGCTGGTCCATACCAAAAAATATACAACTGGCTGATCCCGCCTTCTACACACCTGATCAAATTGATCTTCTATTAGGAGCTGAATTTTTCATGCAGCTACTATCCATCGGGCAGATTAAGCTAGGAGAAGATCTACCCGCTCTTCAAAACACTGTACTCGGATGGGTTGTGACAGGAAGGCTAAATCAGACCGCAGAGTCCAGAGCAACGTGCGGTGTGTGTACCGATGATATGGATATAGACTGCTTATTAGAAAAATTTTGGCAAATTGAAGATGTAGATGAATCTCAAGCCACCACTACAACATTGGTAGAAAGGCAATGTGAAGAGCTTTTCAATCAAACAGTAAAAACAAATTCAGAAGGACGATTCATTGTTGGGCTTCCATTTTTAGAAGATCCGAAAACTTTAGGCGAGTCGAAAGAGATTGCCTTGCGAAGGTTCTACGCCTTAGAACGAAAACTCAACAAAAACAGTGACCTGCGACATCAGTACACAACATTTATGAACGAATTTATAGATTTGGGTCACATGGAAGAAGTTAATGTGAAATCTGTACCAACGCCTAATTACTTCCTTCCTCATCATTGTGTGTTGAAACCTGATAGCAGCACAACAAAATTAAGGGTCGTTTTCGACGCCTCAGCGAAGACCTCCACAAACATATCACTGAACGACATTCTCCACAAGGGCCCGACAATCCAAGATGACCTGTTCTCAATACTGCTGCGTTTCCGTCTGCCTCGCTTTGTGTTCACGGCAGATATAGAGAAAATGTACAGGCAAGTTGTTCTCCAGGAAGAGGACAGAAAATATCATCTTATATGGTGGCGAAGTGATCCACATCAGGAATTAAAGTGCTACCAACTACGCACTGTTACATATGGAACATCATCTGCGCCATACCTAGCAACCAAATGTCTACAGCGCTTAGCCCAGAAAGAGCTTACTAAGTACCCTATTGGAGCCCAGGTACTCCTGCGGGATTTCTATGTAGATGACGTGATGACAGGAGCAGATAGTCTTGCCATGGCTCGAGACATGCAAACGCAGTTAACCGGAATTTTGAAGGAAGCTGGATTTAAACTACGCAAGTGGTGTGCCAACCACTCTCAACTATTGCATGGCATACCACCAGCAGATCAAGAAGTAAAACTAGATTTTTCAGATGACAAAACTTCTTGTATAAAGACATTGGGCTTAATATGGTTACCAAAAACCGATCAATTTCAAACAAAACTTACAGTAAATGAAGGGTTGAAATCAACGAAAAGAACAGTGGCATCAGAAATTGCTCGAATTTTCGATCCTCTGGGAATTATGGCTCCAGTTGTTATCAGGGCAAAAATTTTCTTGCAAGAGCTATGGGAACTCAAGCTTCATTGGGATGCTTCACTCACAGAAGAACTATACACGAAATGGATGAATTTCCGAACAAATCTCTCAGCACTAAATGAAATTCGTATTCCAAGACATATGTTTGCAGGAAACACTCCACGAGTAATTCAAATCCACGCATTTTCAGATGCGTCAGAGAAGGCCTTTGGAACTGTCATATACATTAGATCAATAAATAGTGAAGGAAGAGTGATTGTGCGTCTCCTTTGCGCAAAGTCAAGGGTTGCTCCCAAGAAAAAATTAACAGTACCCAGACTTGAGTTATGCGCTGCCAAACTAGGAGCGGAGCTTCTCCAACGAGTAAAAACATCTTCCAAGCTAGAACAAGTAGCAAGCTTTCTTTGGTGTGATTCAAAGATCGTATTAGATTGGATCAATTCTACATCTACCTCCTACCAGACCTTTGTTGGTAATAGAATAGCTTCCATTCAAACATTATCCCTTCCTCAACAATGGAGACATGTCAAATCGGAAGAAAATCCAGCAGATGTCCTCTCAAGAGGTCTATCACCCGAAAAATTAAAGTCCTGTAATCTTTGGTTTTACGGACCACTTTTTCTACATGGTAGCGAAGACATATGGCCTCCACCTTACACAAAGATATCCGATTGCGATTTGGAAAGAAAACGAGCAGCACTTTCTGCAACTGTAACCAAAATTGAAGACAAGAGTACGCATTTCATCAACAATATTGATCATAGAAATTCCTTTGAAAGACTTAAGCGAGTAACTGGGTATGTGCTAAGATTTGTTTCAAGGTGCAGACAAAAACATGCGATAATTTCACCAATGCTGACTGCTTCAGAGTTAGATGAAGCCTTGTTCAACATAATCAAGCTAATGCAAGAAGAAGAATTTCAAGAAGACATACGTCATCTCCTACGGTATAAAGAGGTATCCAAACAAAGTCCACTAGCTACGCTGGCACCATTTTTGGACGAAAGAGGGATTGTCCGAGTTGGAGGTCGACTTCAAGACTCTGGACTTACATATGACTCGAAACATCCAATGCTGCTCCCACACTCACATGAGCTAACCAAACTTATTATGTCAGAGAGTCACAAAAGGAACTATCACATAGGACCGCAAGGGCTTCTATCAGCAATTCGTCAACGTTTTTGGCCTTTAAAAGGAAAGGGAATTGCACGTTCAATAGTTCAACATTGCATTCAATGTAACAAAAATAAGCCCAAAATGATGACACAAATGATGGGCAATTTGCCAGCAGCCAGGGTTCAACCAGCACGGCCTTTTATCAACAGTGGAGTTGATTTTTGTGGACCCATCTGGATTCACTATAAAATTCGAGGGAAACGACCGCAAAAGGCGTATGTGGCAATATTCTGCTGCTTCGCAACCAAGGCTGTTCACCTCGAGGTTGTAAGTGACCTTACTGCGGAGGCATTCATCGGATCATTAAAACGTTTCATAGGTAGACGAGGACACTGTCGCAATTTATACTGCGATAACGCCACCAACTTTGTGGGAGCAAGAAACCAGCTAGCAAGACTCTCTGAAGCAATCCACTCCGATCAAGGACAACAAAAAATCACTACAATGTGCAGTCAGAAAGGAATCGACTTCCATTTTATTCCTCCACGCTCTCCACACTTTGGCGGGTTGTGGGAGGCCGCCGTAAAATCAGCCAAACATCTTTTGGTTGGCACAATATCTTCAGCTTCATTAACATATGAAGAACTTGAAACCGCCCTGGTTGATGTAGAAGCAATTCTAAATTCTCGCCCTCTAACGCCACTATCTTCAGATCCCAATGATCTTAGTGCTCTAACACCTGGGCACTTACTGATAGGTGGACCGCTGACAGCACCAATTGATTCACAAGCAAAACCTATAAAGACTAAATTGCTGAGAAGATGGGAGTTAGTTTATGATATAAAACAGCAATTTTGGAAACGGTGGTCTTCGGAATACCTAAATGAGCTACAGTATCGAGTTAAGTGGAAACAACAATCATCCAATGCCAAGCCAGGAATGCTTGTCATTTTGAAAGAAGATAATACACCAGTGCAGCAGTGGCCCTTAGGCAGAATTGTAGAGGTTCATAAAGGAAAGGATGGCTATGTTCGGGTGGCAGATGTAAGAACGTCCACAGGAGTCCTTCGCAGACCAATACATAAATTGGCTCCATTACCTATGGAGGAAGGCCCAGACAAAGAAAGAGCATCTGAAGAGGATTACACAGCATCTAACGACGAAATCCTTAGACCAAGTTCGAACAAACGGCAAAACGAAGATCAAGCCAGTTCTAAGCCGTCACCTACAATAGCAACAAAACGAACAAAAACTTCTCTGGGAACATCGCTACTTACGTTATTACTAACTGTCTTCATGCTCCCGTCGTATGCTAAAGGCGAACTCATCGAAATCACGCAGTTCGAGCCTCAATTAGGCATACACTTCGAGGACCTTGGAGCGACAAACTTAATAACATCAGACTGGAAAATAATTGTTCATTACAACTTACAACCATATTGGATGGAACTAGATATTTTGGAAAGTGGAACTAAGGCACTTCAAATACTTTGTGACCAATTGACTCCCAAAAGCGCATGTCGACAAATAATCTCTCAATTTGAGCATCTTCAAATAGAGATAAAAATTGGAAACGAATTGCTTTCACCCTATTCAAGTCCTAATCGCCAGAAGCGAGGAGCACTCAATATAGTAGGGAACGTAGCCAATGCTCTTTTCGGAGTGCTTGATCAACAATATGCGGAAGAGATGTCTAAAACAATCCAATCAATCAACGAAAATGAAGACCACCTACTGACTTTACTAAGAAATCAGACTTCAGTGGTTGATTCAACTATAAACCTCATAAGGAAGGACCAAGCGGCCATCAAGCAAAAATTCGATTCCTTAGACAACTACATCCTTCAGATAACGAACCGTCTCAATGAGCAAGGTGATACTGTACGAGTACGACAACAATTTATGTCGTTAGCGCTGCAGATGAGCCTAGTCACCACCAACTTGCAGCATATTCAAGGTCTAATAACTGATGTCATCACTGACACAACTCACGGAAAAATAAATCCACTGTTGGTAACACCCAGCCAGCTGCGACAAGCTGTCGCAGTGATAAGAAATAATCTATTATCGACCCTTAAACTACCGATTCATCAAGACAATATTTTGGAACTATACAAACTGATGAATATAAAGGGTGGAATCACTCAAGACCATATCATCTTCCAAATTAAAATTCCCCTAGTCAATTGGGAAACGTTTAATTTATTGAAGGTCTATCCCATCCCTGTGTGGATCAACAATTCGTTCGTCACTGTACAGACTCAATCTCCATTTTTGATGACTTCGCAACACCGTGATCGTTTTTATCCAATCACAGAGTTAGAACTGACCACATGTACCACGATAGAAGGGAAGGTACATCTTTGCAATCAACTACATCCGATTTACCATCAAGGTGCGACCATGTGTGCATGTGAAATGGATTTTTTAAACAATAATCCAAGGTCGGAGCACTGCAAGGTGACCCAGACACTGGAGCAGCCCATTTGGTTACAATTGTCTGACGCCAATCAATGGATGTTCGCGACAAGTAATAATACGCCAATAAATATCGTATGTGACAACCAGATGTTCTCTAAGATATTACAGGGAACAGGACTATTAAAAATTCAGCCCCAGTGCACCATAAAGGAAAAATTGATCACAGTTCATGGGCATCATCAATCTACAACCAATGTGAGAACATCATATACTATCCTGGGATTGTCAGTGGAGCACCTAAAAACAACGAAGTCACTAACACACGCCGAGTACGATAGGGAATATCAACCTGAACTGAAGGAACTATTGGAGTTACACGAGCGCGTCACATCTCTAAACCTCGATAGTCTACCCAAACGGATCCAGGAGAGCAACATACATCAATTATCAATCAGTTACATAGCACTCTTCACAGTCCTACTCATCGCCATATATCTGGCCTGGAAATGTAGAGCTGAAGCCTGCAAGTGCTGCATGAAGAATCCACGGCCTATACCTCAGCCAAGGCAGCATATCAACCAGATCAATCATATTTGAACCACGGTTCAAACGTGGGGAGGATGTAAAATATAATTTTCTGGCATAGAATAAGTAAATCAGATCATGTTAATTTTTAGTCATTAATTTCTCAATGCTTCTTTACATACATTGCGAGGTGATTGCACTGAGGGAAGCATCAAGTTTCCCAGTTCATTCATCGAGTAAATGTGCATGTTTGCATTTTTGCGCATTTTGTCATTCTTAACATACTTGCAATTGCAATATGTTTTGTCTCGAATTTCTACTTTCCTATTTTGCAATGTAATCGTTGTATGGGTTCATTGTTTCATCGAACTCATAAATGATATTGTTAGAATAAGCAATAAATTAATATAAATGTACGGACTCAATAAATTAGAAATACAGTTAATTTTCAACAATCACATCGGCATAATCAGTGTTTGTTTTCTTTTACCTACTAATCAACTTGTTTTCAGCTATTTTTGGTGTAGTGGTTTAAGAGCCGCTGCATCCCCATCAAAGGCCAAGGTGTAACACCTTGACTTAAATTAGCGAGAAGAACAAAATAGTTCTTAACAGTGCTTACAGTTTGTAACGACTGTTTGCCCAACTCTATTGCTTAGGTTATCTTCCAAAACTTTCACGTTAAGCACAGAATTTCTTTCAATTTCTCCAACATAATCATACTTTGTTTTAAGTCAAATGGCACAACTTAATTTTACGAATTTATTTCATTTCTGAGACCAGTTGTTACTAGCGTGGCCTTAGGTCGTTATTTAAAACACAATATTTCAGATATAATTCAAAAGTTCTTCTTTTATTTAACTTTACTGTTTGCTTTTATATCATTCACAAATAATTATCAAATCAACTCTTTAGCTAGTACTGTACGTCTAATTATCACAATCCAAATAGTTTACTTTGTTCACTTCACTGTCTGAAATAAGACTTGCCTCCTGGATGTGAGTAGCGCCGTATTTATACTCTACAAATTATCCTAGAACCTTCCAGAATATTCCGTTCTCCGATCCCAAAGTTTACTAGTATGTCACTAACCTAAAGTTGTTTCCATTTCCAACAGATGTCACGTGTGTCACTTTTTGGCGCGTAACAATATGTTTACTCATTGGAGACATGAGGCTCAGACCAACAGAAGATCTTGCATTTGTAAATTTGATTTAGAATCATTAAAAATAAAAGTTCTTAAAGGTTCTCCTTTCTCCATCATTGACCGATTCTAACAAGTGTAGGTTCGATTCCCGTCCGCGGGAAAAATAAATAAAAATTTAATTTACAATAATTTATTTGTGCGCTTTCATCGTTACTGGTTTAATGCCAGCTGAAAGCAAAACGTGGCTTAGTAGGCTAGTGACAAAAGTAACAAATTGATAAATGCAAGAGGGAAAATCATAGTCTCGTTAGCTCAGTGGTAAGAGCAGTCACCCGGCAAGCGGAAGGTCCCGGTTTCAAACCCCGGACGAGGCGGTTGTTTTTTCTTCTTGCATTTGTAAATTTGATTTAGAATCATTAAAAATAAAAGTTCTTAAAGGTTCTTCTTTCTCCATCATTGACCGATTCTTACAAGTGTAGATTCGATTCCCGTCCGCGGGAAAAATAAATAAAAATTGAATTTACAATAATTTATTTGTGCGCTTTCATCTTTACTGGTTTAATGCCAGCTGAAAGAAAAACTTAGTAGGCTAGTGACAAAAGTAACAAATTGATAAATGCAAGAGGGAAAATCATCGTCTCGTTAGCTCAGTGGTAAGAGCAGTCGCCCGGCAAGCGGAAGGTCCCGGTTTCAAACCCCGGACGAGGCGGTTGGTTTTTCTTCTTGCATTTGTGAATTTGATTTAGAATCATTAAAAATAAAAGTTCTTATAGGTTCTTCTTTCTCCAAAAGAGCAATTGCCGATGTGTTTTTACAATTACTTGACAGCTTGTCTGCGTAAGTCGTAAAAGATCCCAGCTTAGAATCTTGCGGTGGTGACATCAGCTAGAAGGAACATTTTAAGGAACATAGCTACAGCCATACGGCACGGCAGCTAGAAGGAATATTTAGGTATGGTAACAGCTACAGCCATACGGCACGCTAGCTGGAGGAGGAAACGGTACGGGAACATATATAACTACAGCCATACGGCACGGCAGTTACACAGGAATATTATGTGAAACAGAGCTACAGCCATACAGCATGGCAGCTAGAAGGAATATTTTAAGGAACATAGCTACAGCCATACGGCACGGCAGCTAGGAGGAATATTAAGGTATGGTAACAGCTACAGCCATACGGCACGGCAGCTGGAGGAGGAATATAGCTACAGCCATACGGCACGGCAGCTATATGTAAGGTACCGAGAGGACCTTACTCGGTTGAGTCCGGGAAAAGACTGCCTTTCAAGCCTTGTGCTGGGACTTTTATACCCTCGGAAGCTTCAAAGCTCTAAAGCTTCTCTCAAAGCTTGGTTGAGTGGCGGGGCAATTGTAACTGGGAACTTGTTGAGTGGCGAAACAAATGCTACTGGGATCACATGTGAAGTCAGGGCTGTATTTGGGTAAGTAAAGTCAGGGCCGTATTTCGTTTTACAAGAAAATTAGATATTAAATTATGAACGAATCAAATGGTTCGTTCCATCTTCCCCTCTCTTCGGTAGCGGATAAAAAATAAAATACCAGTTTCCCTAATACAATTCAATTATAACATAAAACTCAAATTTATTTGTTCACAAACTATAACTAATACATTCATAAAATAAAATAAATAACTCCATTCGGTTGCGGTAATGGTTGACTGGACGGTTTCGGTGAACCAATATCTCTCCCTTTTTAGTACAGAGGAATGTATGACGTTGATGGTTAATAATGTGAGTCACTCTTTTACGGTTATTGAAGAACTCACTCCATGTTTTACGAATTCCGTAGTCGGCAGGATTTGGATTTTTAATCCAGTGGTCGTCTTCTGGTTGATTTTTATTGTGCGGCATCTCCATAAGAGGAAATCTTATTGGCGGGGTGTTGTTTACTTCATCTGATGGTATGGTTATTACTTCGAAAGATGATTGGTTACTTATGGTGTTTGGATCCTGTTGTAATAGAATTACCTCCTCTGTAGTCTCCTGAGGTGATATTTCCATAAGTGGAATATTTTATTTTCAGATGGCGAGGTTACTGGTGTTGTATTTTGTGATATTTCCGTAAGCGGAAATCTTACTGACGGAGCCTCGTTTACTTTGTCATGCTGTTCGGGTATTATTTCGAAAGATGATTCATCACTAGAGATGCTTAAATCCAGTTGTAGTAGATTCCCATCTTTTGTAGTCTCTTGCGGCAGTATTTTTGAAGGAGAAATATTTTTAGATGTTGATGCGTCGTCGGCTATAGATGTATTGTTTAGTGGTGGTTTTTCTCCAGCAAATATAACCACCCCTTTCTGCATTACTTCTGGAAATATCCTTTTTTGTTTTATTAAGGCTGGCCGTAGAAAAGGCTGTGTCCGATGGTGTGGTACGACTCCATGTAGTGGCTGTTGGTGCCTTCCTTCTGGGGTTTATGACTTTTGGAGGACAGGTCTTTTTCCTTACTGTTGGTCCTGATAATGTCTTACCGATACTGGGCTTTAAATTTTTATTTCCTGGTGCGCTCATCTTGATGACTTGTTTATTACTCATGTTTATTTGATTTCTGCTTTCCTTTATATAGTTTGGAGAAGGCAGTGATTTCATATCTTTGATATGTACAACACCTTTAGACTTGCTGGTCTGTTCTTCCTCTAGTTCAAATACTACTGGTGATATTCTCTTTCTAATTCTGTAGGGACCGGAGAATTTCGGAGCTAATTTAGCTGAGAATGATTTTACAGCTGACGATAGTTGGTGCTCCTTTTTCATTACTAAGTCACCTATAGCTGGTTCCCAGTTTCTACGTCTCAAATTGTAGTAGTATTGCTGTTTCTCGGAAGCTTTATATAAGTTATTTCTGACTAATTCATGAATATCGGACATTATCATGTTTTGTTTTGTCAGCGGAGTAACACAAGATTCTTGGGATCGTATTGTTGGTAGTCGTAGTTCTCTTCCATAGTTTAAATACGCTGGTGTATATCCAGTTGAGTCGTTGGTGTTAATTGCTAACATAAATTCAGGAATGTATTGGTCCCAGTTACGATGGTCTGTTTTTACATATTGTGCAATCATTGTGTGAATCACTCTATTTACGCGCTCCGTAGGATTCGCCTGGGGGGTGTACGGTGGTGTAGTTCGATGTTGTATATTGAACTCTTGTAGAGTTTTTAAGAATAATTTGCTGGTGTATTGAGGCCCATTGTCTGTGATAATGACTTTCGGGCATCCAAATCTTGAAATGATGCGGTCTTTTAACGATTTTACTACTGCTGGTGCGGTGGCTTATCGGAGAGGTTGAATCTCGACCCAAGAATTTGTAGGTTGTAGCGTGTACATCTTTCCTGCAGTTTTCTGTTGGTCTGGTTTGTATTGTGCGCGTGTAGTACAACTACGTATATATTTTGCTATCTCTCGAAACATGCCAGGCCAATAATATAATTTGGAGATTCTATTTATAGTTTTAGCCACGCCCTAATGTCCAGCGGTTGGTGCGTCATGGTTTTCGTATAATATCTGGTTTCTGAGTGTTTTCGGTATACAAAGTTTCCACTCTTGCTCGGGATCTGGTTCATTAAAATGATTTCGGTCTGTTATATAACGATATAACTTCTGGTTTCGGATGCAATAGTTTGGGAAACTTTCTGGATTAGTTTTAACATCTCTGAATTTTTCTCTATACCAAGCGCAAGTTGTTTCGGGTGTAATAGTGGCAATCTCCTTTTCTGGTATTGGTTGACGAGAAAGAGCATCTCCGGTATTTGACTTCATAGTCATATTGTTGAAGCTCTACTGCCCAGCGAGCTAACCTTCTGGATGGATTGTCCAAAGTCTGTAACCATTTTAATGCCTGATGGTCTGTCACTACGGTGAATTTATAACCTTCTAGGTATGGTCCCATTTTACGGATGCCCCACACTACTGCTAAGCACTCTTTTTCTGATACTGAGTACTTTTTCTCGACTTCATTTAATGTACGGCTAGCATAAGCTATCACATGTTCGTTTCCTTCGATTATCTGTGATAGTACTGCTCCAAGCCCTTCGAAACTCGCATCTGTTTGTAAAATTAATGGCACCTCGAAGTTTGGACAGGTTAGAACTGGTGCTTCTGTTAAGTTTTTCTTCAGGGTCTGGAATGATTTCACTTGTTCTGGTCCCCATATCCATATCCATTTCTGTTTCTTTTTTAACAGAAGATTGAGGGGTACTACGACTTTTGAGAAATTTTGGATGAAGCGTCTATACCAAGATGCTATGCCCAGGAATTGGCGCAGTTGTTTCAGTGTAGTTGGTGCTGATATTTCAACCATTGCCTTGACTTTTTCTGGGTCGGTTTTGATTCCTTGTGACGTAACTGAATGTCCCAAGTATATTAATTCCTGTTGGCAAAAGTTACACTTATCTGGATTTAAATGCAGATTCGCTCTTCGGAGACGGCTGAATACCTCTTTCAAGTAATCTAAGTGTTGCTCGAAGGTTTTCCCGAGGATAATTATATCGTCAAGATATACAAAAGCTCTGGTGTCCATTTCTGGTCCAATCACGGTATCTAGCAAACGTTGGAATGTGGCTGGTGCGGAATGTAGTCCGAATGGCATAACGGTAAACTGGAATAATCCCCTGCCTGGTACGGTAAATGCAGTAATGGGTTTACTTTCGGTAGCTAATGGTACTTGCCATAGCCCTCTCAATTTATCTAGAATGTGATTGATTTGAGGCAACGGGTATGCATCTTTTATTGAGATCTCGTTGATCTTCCGGAAATCAATGCAAAAACGGTATATCCCATTTTTTTCCGTGCTAATACCACTGGTAAACTATATGAACTACTGGCTGGCTCGATTACACGTTCGGATAACATGCGATTTACTTCGGTATTTATTATATTCTGCATAGCTGGATTTCTTGGAAAATATCTGTGTTTAATTGGTTTGTCCGTTTTTAATAGAATTTTGTGTTCTACTAGCGTTGTTGTACCTTTTATTTTGTCAAATTTCGCTAACTCTGTCTCTAGAAATCCCCTTAACATCTGGGCTTCGGATAAAGTATTTATTTCGACCTGCTGGATAGTGGTCACTTCTGGGATGTTACTCGTGTTTGTAATTTCTGGTATGTTGGACAAAAGCATTTTGAGGCCGCACTTATGTAACAGGTCTATCCCAATCACAATTTCTGGAGTTAGTGTGTGTAATATATGGAAATCATGATTCCCTTTCCATTCGTTAATCTCAAAATTTAATGATATGGCTTGTGAGACGTTATCAAATGTTCCATTGGCTAAACAAATTTTATGTTTTGGTACTTTGATAACTTTGGCGTTGTGTTGTTTGCAAATTCCGGTCATTTCGTTTCCTACATAAGACAGCATAGCTCCGGTGTCTAGTAAGGCGGTGAAATTTTTGTTAAAAATTTTGATTTGTACGAAAGGTCGGTTGTCTTTATCTATGCTGTTTTTATTGGAACTTTTTACTGTTGCCCGTTTCCGTTTGGACCGTAGGGGCTTGTTCGGTTTTCCACGGTCCGACTTTCTTTTTTCTTTCTTTTCTTTTCTTTTCTTTTTGCTATAAATTCCCAATGTACCACACCGTGAACAGAATAGTCTCGGACGTTTCTGGCACTGAAAACGAGCGTGACCTTCATCACCACATTTCCAACAGTAAGTATTTTTATTATATCTGGGATGCACTGTGGTAGAATAGAACAATGGTCGAACTCGTGTTGAAACTTCTCTGGTTATTGAGGAATGGTAACCACCTTGTTCTGCTCGGATCGATTCGTACTCTTCATCCAAAGTCTGCAGTTCGGTGATGGTGCTGAAATCTTGGCGGCGGATATACAAGCGATATTCCGGTCTTAAGTTTATATATATGCGCTCTATTTGCAGTTCTGGTGTTGTCATACCAATGCGTCTACTTAGTGTTTGCATGGCGGAAATATATTCACGGATACCTTCGTTCTGTCCCATGCATTTTGATCGGAATTCTTCCTCCAACTTGAGCTGGTACCGGGGAGGGAGGAAGTGTTTTTTTAGTTCGTCAATAAATTCATTCCATGTGTTCCAATTGGTTTGGTTATTGCGGTACCAAAGCTGTGCTTCCCCTTAGCAGTTCTAGTAATGCTCGCAAGAGACTGTTTTTAGGAATTCCGTAAGCTTCCGTGAGTTCCTCCACTCGTTCTAAAAATCCATAGACGTCTTTACCACCATCGTAGTGTGTGCCTCATTTACGTACTCGATCCATGAGCTCAGGAGATGTACCATTTTTTCTGGTTTGGCATCGTTTACTGTCGGGTTGACATATTTTTCTCGGCTTCTGTTGTCCGGTTCGCATTGCTAGTTGTCGCCTGGTAGGCTGTTGAGATGTGCCATCAGCCTTTTGAGAAGCGTATCTATATTTCCCTTGGTTGATAGATTGTAAAATTCCAATTCTGACACAAGTTCAGGCTTTCGCAGGTGATTCACGGTGTCCATATTCCTTTTTTCGGTCATTATCCATAAAAAGTTTGGTTCGACTGCTTGCTACGTATTCTCTTACTCGAGATGTGCACGATTTGACTGCTGGTAATCAACTGACTGGTACTTGTCAGGAACTGTTATTTTATAAATATTTACTTCGACCGCTGGTTATGGGTTCTCTAACTTCGAGATGTGCACGGTTTGACTGTTAGTGATCAACTGACTGGTACTTGTCAGGAACTAGTATTTTATAAATTATTTACTTCGGCTGCTGGTTATGAACCTCAAAATGTGCACGGTTTGACTATTAGTTATTAACTGACTGGTACTTGTCAGGAATTTGTATATTATATGCAATGTATGCCTCCTCTCTCTCTCTCTAAATGGGTCTACCGTTTTTGGTCCCTCGGATGCTTATTTTCTGGTCCCTGCTCGGGCGCCAATTTTATAACGACCTTCTCTACTGTGGTCCCAATGGTAGGGGTTGCCGAGAGCTCTGGAGTAATCCAAGGTTTAAATAATTGAGAAGACTTAGTTACAAAATAAAATATTTCTTTATTTTTCGGATCTCATCCTATACAGAGTATATTTTCTTAATCTTATTAATACATAATATCTTCTATTTATACCTATATACATTTTTACTGCGAGAGAGAGATAGATTTAGTTGTTCGTTAGAGAGGTTCAGTTGTTTATTACAGATATTATTAGACCGGGTATACTGGGAGCTGGGGGAATAAGCAGATAGGTTAACAGCTACAGGCATACGGCACGGCAGCTGGAGGAGGAAACGGTACGGGAACATATATAACTACAGCCATACGGCACGGCAGTTACACAGCAATATTATGTGGAACAGAGCTGCAGCCATACGGCACGGCAGCTAGAAGGAATATTTTAAGGAACATAGCTACAGCCATACGGCACGGCAGCTAGAAGGAATATTTAGGTATGGTAACAGCTACAGCCATACGGCACGGCAGCTGGAGGAGGAAACGGTACGGGAACATATTTAACTGCAGCCATACGGCACGGCAGTTACACAGGAATATCACGTGGAACAGAGCTGCAGCCATACGGCACGGCAGCTAGGAGGAATATTTAGGTATGGTAAGAGCTACAGCCATACGGCACGGCAGCTAGAGGAGGAAACGGTACGGGAACATATATAACTACAGCCATACGGCACGGCAGTTACACAGGAATATTATGTGGAACAGAGCTACAGCCATACGGCACGGCAGCTAGAAGGAACATTTTAAGGAACATAGCTACAGCCATACGGCACGGCAGCTAGAAGGAATATTTAGGTATGGTAACAGCTACAGCCATACGGCACGCTAGCTGGAGGAGGAAACGGTACGGGAACATATATAACTACAGCCATACGGCACGGCAGTTACACAGGAATATTATGTGAAACAGAGCTACAGCCATACGGCATGGCAGCTAGAAGGAATATTTTAAGGAACATAACTACAGCCATACGGCACGGCAGCTAGGAGGAATATTAAGGTATGGTAACAGCTACAGCCATACGGCATGGCAGCTGGAGGAGGAAACGGTACGGGAACTTATTTAACTACAGCCATACGGCACGGCAGTTACACAGGAATATCATGTGGAACAGAGCTGCAGCCATACGGCACGGCAGCTAGAAGGAATATTTTAAGGAACATAGCTACAGCCATACGGCATGGCAGCTAGAAGGAATATTTAGGTATGGTAACAGCTACAGCCATACGGCACGGCAGCTGGAGGAGGAAACGGGACGGGAACATATTTAACTACAGCCATACGGCACGGCAGTTAGACAGGAATATTATGTGGAACAGAGCTACAGCCATACGGCACGGCAGCTATATTTAAGGTACCGAGAGGACCTTACTCGGTTGAGTCCGGGAAAAGACTGCCTTGTCAGGCCTTGTGCTGGGACTTTTATACCCTCGGAAGCTTCAAAGCTCTAAAGCTTCTCTCAAAGCTTGGTTGAGTGGCGGGGCAATTGTAACTGGGAACTTGTTGAGTGGCGAAACAAATGCTACTGGGATCATATGTGAAGTCAGGGCTGTATTTGGGTAAGTAAAGTCAGGGCCGTATTTCGTTTTAAAAGAAAATTAGATATTAAATTATGAACGAATCAAATGGTTCGTTACAACAGAGGCAGTTAATGATTCCTTGAATGAACCGAGATTTCCTTTAAGGTTACAAAGTGGTGTGTTGAGATGTTTTCTACGTTGATTGGAGAATTTGAGTTGATTGAAGAGATTGGGTTGATTGCAATGTTGTTGATAGGAGTATCAATGTTGAGGGAAGAAGTTGCCAGAAGAATCATTCACCACTGTGGAATTGATTGAGGTTGGTTTCTGGCACAATTTGAAACTTGAGCTGTGTAGCAACCAATGGTGGTTACCCTTACACTGCTGACAACGTATCTTTGACCAACAATTCTTGACTGAATGATTACAGCCCAAACATCGAAAGCAGAGCGCTATAGAAACAAATGATTTGCGGTCCTGCAAGGTAGTAGCCTTAAACTCGGGGCATTGATAGATTAAATGATTTCTTTTGCACTTGGGACACGTTTCTTGCTTTGTTGACACTGAACTGTGGAATGTTTTTACTGTTTGCGACGATTTTTTCCCACCGACCATTATTGCTTCTAAGATGGCACATTTCTTGTTCAAAATCTTTAAAAATTCCTCAAATGAAGGAAAATTTTTTTCAGATATTTCCTGCGACCATAGTTCTCTGGTTTCAAAATCAAGTTTCGATAAGGCTATATATATGAGCCAAGGATCACGTTTTTCAGCATTGAGACCTAAAGGCCTTAAGCCGCGAATGACGTCATCAAGCGTATCTGTAAGATTTCGCAACGATTTTGCAGTGACAGTAGCTACCGTGGATTGATCCAGAAATATTTTGATAAAAGACGTGGCTATATGGGATGGTTTGCCAAATCCTTGAGTTTATTCCATGCCTCAGTATAAGTTGCGTCAGACGACAAATGCCGTATCAATGCTGCTGGATTGTCCATAAATAGCCCTTTCAAGTACTGAAACTTTTGAGATCCATTAAGTGAATCATTTGAGTTAATAGAGGAATCAATAAGATCCTTAAATGAAGGCCATTCCTTGTAGTCGCCAGCGAAGGACGGAATATTTAATTTGGGAAGGCGAGCGTATTGAGAGTTGTTCTGAGATCGATCCAGGCCTTGAAACATGGACTGTTGTGTTAGCAATAATTGATTCATGGTCGAATTTAAATCGTTGTTAGGGGCAGCATGTTGTCGATAGGCATGTTCTCGATCACTTTGAGCGCGTAAGAGTAAAGATTTTATGTCGAAATATTTATGTTCCATTTCTTCTTCTGTTATACACACCATATGAATGTATCTTTATCTGTTGATTAAAGAGGAAATTTCCCGGGTTTCGGCACCAGAATGATGAACTAAGTTCCTTTCCCGTGTCTCGCTCTTGAGACTTCGATTAGTTTTATTGTTATTTATTGAACCTTCAGCACGTAGAAGGTTGGTTTTGGACGTTTGATAAAATCAAAACTTGCTAACAACTGAATGACAATTTTTTTTTTCCTATCTGACAGCTTACTAGTCTACAGAGAAAATTAACAAAACTAAAAGCAATTATAATTACATGATTTCAGTTAACTAGTACAAATGGCCTATATATAACCAATGAAGTCATAAACGATACCAAACGAGGTCATTTACCAAAACCAAAGAAGTCAACCACACCAAATAATGAAGTAGACGTCGAAGTCGTCAACGAAGTAATTTATTACATTTATCAAAACCAATGAAGACAACGAGTACCAATAACGAAGTAGACGTCGCAGTCGTTAACGAAGCCATTTATCAAAACCAAAGAAGTGAACGAGTACCAATAATGAAGTGGACGTCGAAGTCGTCATCAAAGTCATTTATGGAAACCAACGAAGTCTACTACATGTAACAAATAATGAAAAGATGTCGAAGTCATCATCCAAGCAGACTATCAAAATAACAAACAAGATATCGTACCAGGACGGCCGAATGTGGTAATTCTAATTCAAAAAGCTTTGATGACCTGAAAAGCTGCATAGGGAGTCAGTCTGCAGAGTAGTCGAATAGTCCACAGCACACATCGCACCAGTTATTAAATTAATATTAAGTTAAATCGGTGTCTTGAAAATATATGGTCTATTAAAATTACACAAAGATAATTGTCCGATCCGTCCAGTAGTTTCCTATAAATCAGCACCAGCATATAATTTATGCAAATGTTTGAATAAATTGTTTGTAGAATTTTTTAGTTCTAAACATGCTATAAGAAATAGTGTTGAGTTAATAGAAAAAATGGAACAACTTGAAATCCCTAAGAACGCAATGTTAGTGTCATTCGATGTAAAAAGCCTATTCCCTTCGATACCGATAACAGAGTTACGAGAAATAGTTTACCAACATATTGACACCAAAGTGAATGATTACACAATAAGATGGGAATTGAAGCATATACTAGAAATAATAATGGACCAGAATTATCTCACATTCAACAATAAATATTATAAACTAGAAGATGGATTAGTGCTGGGATCCCCATCATCACCCCTTTTAGCGGAAAAATATATGAACAATTTCGAGAAGAAGATTTTCAACAACAACTGTCCGTTCAAATCCAAAGTACAATTTTGATATAGATATGTGGATGACGTTTTAGCCTTAGGCTAGGTACAGATGCAGAGTCAAACGAGTTCTTAAATTGGCTCAATAAACGTAATAGTAGAATTCAATTTACCATAGAAAAGAATGGTTCATTAAATTTTTTAGACCATGTAATTAATAAGTTAGACAGTAAATATACATTTGATATTTTTAGAAAACCTTATTTTACAAATTCAATTATACCAATAGACTCTAATCACTCGTGTAATATAAAAATTTCATCTTTCAATACTTTAATCCACAGATTGTTTAGTATACCACTTGCTCAATTATCATTTAATTAAAAAGTTAAGGTGATTAAGAAAATAGCCCACAACGATGGATATTTACAAAAGCTAATAGATCGATTAATAAAGCAGAAGGAACAGAAATTAGTGATGAAAAAACTTTGTAACGTGATACATGCTAAGGTTAATACTAATAATTATATATGGATATCATATATAGGAAAAATTAGTTTTACTATAGCAAAAATATTAAAGAAAAATTGCAACGCTAATGTCGCTTTTTACAATAAGAACATAAAATAAGCTAATAAACTGCAAAGAGAAAAATGATTTATTTAAAAATTCAGGTGTATACCAGATCAGATGTTTCGTTTGTGAATGCATGTACATAGGCCAAACAGGACGTGAGATTAAAATAAGATTTCAAGAACATATGACATGCTTTAAAAATAATAAAGACAATTCAGCGGTAGTCATACATTTAAGAGATAAAAATCATTATTGTAGCATACAAAGTGTAAAAGTATTGCACGTCGAGAAGAAAGGTAAAATATTAGATCTATTAGAAAATGTAGAAATAGAAAGAGCAAAAAATAAAAATAATGTACAAGTACTTAATGAGCAACTACAGTTTGCTCTGTCCCCCATATTACGACAAGTGTGTTGTCCTAGGTAAATGAGTTCACATAGTAGTAGATTCAGTAGCTTGTTAACATCCTCTGAAGATGGTCGGAAAAACCGAAACAATTGTAAGAATTTTAGACAAGGAATTTTATTGTGAAACTTAAAGTAAATAGATTAACTGCTCAAACTCAGTTTGCGTTTCATAAAAATGTTTCACAAACCAACGTCATTAAACAGCTTAAGATATAAAGATGTAAAAGATCAAGCCGCTTATGTTTCAAAGAAAAATCTTTGCCAAAATTGTCTTTTCCATAACAAGGCAGAAATGTGCAAATCAAAAAGTTCAGTGCTTATTGCAAGAAAAAGAACCATACAATACTCCATCGGAATAACGAAGAGCCTTCCGCTGCTAAATCAAGAGCAACCGAAGCCAATAATCTCACCTTAACCATGGCAGTACATAAACATGCTCAAGAGCAGCCTACTAAAGATGCCTTAGCCTTCCACGCAAGAAACACAACCTTTCCAAACGTACTCCTGACAACGGCCATTGTGAAAATACAGAATCAATTTGGACAATCAGACTTATTCAGAACGCTAATCGATCCTGGATCGCAAGTATCGCTTATAACTGAAGAAACAGTTCAAACATTGAAGTTAGTAAAAAGGTGAGGGCAACCATATTAGGAGTTGGGAGAGTCAGAAATAGCAAGAACATTTAGCAAGGTTAAAGTAAAAATACAACTCCTATCTATCTGTGGAAGCCTTTGTACTACCCAAGCTCAACTCTCTTCTTTCGGAAACAAATTTAAAGGGAACTGACATGAATCATCGGCGACATCGTATTAGCGGATCCAACATTTGACACGCCAGGTCGTCTATGCCAACATAATGCAGACGGATTTAAAGTAAAACAACCTGTAGCTCAAAATACAAAACTAGGATGGATTCTTTTTGGAGACGTTTCTAACTGCTATAAAGAAACGTCAAGAGTATCAAGTTTCCTTTCATTAGCCGAGTTGGATCAAAAGCTTGAAAGCTCTTGGGAAATCCAAGAAAGTTGTACTCCTAATCAGGATGAACAAACTTGTGACATCCATTTCAAAATCACATACAAGAGATACCAAGAAGGGAGATACATTGTCCAGCTTCCATTTATACCAAATTAGGGAGAACTAGGAGAATAGAGAAATAAAGCCATAGCCCGTTTGCTGCAGATAGAAAAGAAACTAAAGAGCAATCCAACTGATATGGCCGAGTACAACAGTTTTATCTACGAATATGAACAATTAGAGCATATGAGCCCAGTAAAACCTTTTGAAGGTGATCTTCTATCTACCACATCACGCTGTATTCAAAAGACTTCTGGGTTAAGTTTAAACGATTTATTGCACACTGGGTCAAGGCTTCAGCAGGATCTCGCGCAAATATTGCTGCGATGGCGAAAATATGCCTACACAGCCGACATTGAAAAAATATTTAGGCAGATCAAAATTTCTGAAAAAGGCTTCAGCAGGATCTCGCGCAAATATTGCTGCGATGGCGAAAATATGCCTACACAGCCGACATTGAAAAAATATTTAGGCAGATCAAAATTTCTGAAAAATCTTATCGTATTTTATGGCGAAGAAAACAAGCGGAACCCATTCAGGAGTATCAATTAAATACCGGCACGTATGGTACCGCTCCAGCTACATATCTCGCAGTTAGAACTCTACGACAGCTTGCTGAAGATGAAGGAGGCCATTTTCCTATTGGAAAAAAGGTTCTCGTTAACGATTTTTATGCCGATGATATGTTAACTTGAGTAGACACAAAAGCAGAAGCTAAAATACAACAACATGAAATAAAAGCTTCCCTAAACAAGGGTCATTTCAACCTCAGAAAGTAGACTTCGAATGATGAAGAGTTATTAGAAAACATTCCTGGAGATATAAGAGAAAAAGGAATGCTGGAGATAAAAGAACAAGACACAATAAAAACTCTGGGAATACATTGGAATCCCAAGAGACATGAATTTCAATTTAAACTGAAGATAGAAGAAATGGAATCAACACTGACAAAACGACATCTCCTATCAAATATATCTACAATTTTCGATCCTCTGGGTGGCTAGCACCTGTATAATTTTCATCCAAATTATTAATGCACTCAGATAGAAAAGGCAGCCAACTTCAGGGAGGAGTTTTTTGGTTGTGTGTGTACCTGATGACCTTTTTTTACAACAAGTGACTAGAAGGAGAAGATGAACGTGCACAAAAAATTAATCACGAATAATCCCAAAATATTATTATATCAAGCGAATTAACAAAATAAAGAAAATCGAAGAAACTGTTCAATTAGCACAGCGGTCTTTTTATTTATTGATTGAGACGCTGAGATAACAACATTTGGTCCTTCGAGCCGGATTGATTGCGGATTTGCCGCACATCATTTATTATTGGATACGTAGCGCAATTTAAGAATTGCCTTATACTTAGTTGGTGAGTAGTACTCATTTATCCCTCGTTATCCAATATCATTCCACTGAGCTCGAGAGTACAATTAATTTTGATGTCAAAAAATTGACTGTGGTTAATTGATGAAATTTCAACGATTTGCATACAACATATAATCGGAATTTAATTTTATAGAAAAATTGTTTTAACAATCTGTTCCATTAAGCGGTATATGGTCCCATTTCTTTTGATGTTTGTGTTGATAAATAGAAAAAATAGTAAGCGAATAATTATTGGTCGTTTTATGTAAACGGATAAAACATAGGGTGATATTACTAATCGTGTGATAATTTTTTGATTTTGTTCCTAAGAATATAAGTAGCTATGGAGGCTTTGTTAGAAAAGGAAAGGAAAATTTGGAATAATGTGGAACGATTAATAGCAAATACGCGTAATTATCCAGTTCTTAGGAGATCATATGGGTATTATAGGGGTAGATTCAGTTGTGGAATAAATATACTTTGGTCAGTGAGGAAATTGACGAGACAGTTGACGAGAACAAGCGCAATACAATTGATTTTTTGAAAGAAAATCGTTTTGAGCAGAATGAAGAAAAATTCTACGAATATCGCGGTGAGTTAAATGATTTGTGTGCCTTTTTCGCTATTTCTTCAGCAACAATAGTAACGCAGCACGCGCAACAAACACCGACTAACCTTATAAAGGAAGACAGTTCGAATACCTTGCCAATGCAATACAATGTATCTGAGCAAGAAAATCATCGTAGTGAGGATAGGTTTCCAGATACACCACCCACCGTAATTCGGAATCACTCTTTTGTTAATCTCCCCCCTATTACATTGCCTAAGTTTGGAGGTGATTATCGATCGTGGGCATCATTTCGACATTTATTTATCTCACTTATTGACTCAAACTCTGCACTTACAAACGTGCAAAAACTCCATTACCTCAAAATGAATTTAGTAGATGATGCTGAGTTACTCTTACGTTCGTTTTCAATAACAGAGGCAAATTATGGTCCAGCTTGGGCCTTGTTGAAAAAACGATTCGAGAATAAGAGAGTATTAGTAAACTCGCATCTGAAAACATTGATGTCATACCCCTCAATCAACACAGAAAGCGCTTTGTCTATTAAAAAACTAATAGATACTGCTATGGAGTCTTTAGAGTCGTTGAAAGCTCTGAAAATATAAATTGAAAGTTGGGATCCAATGTTAATTTACGTACTTGTGCAAAAATTACCAACAGATACTCACCAAAGATGGGAGCAGAGTTTAAGCTCCTCTACTAACATACGGCTATGGTTCATGTGTGTTCAGTCTCTAAGGAAAAAAACGTTTTCTGAGCCCTGTGTAAGAGTGCGAATGGGATATCACTAAACGATATGTTATTAACTGGTCCTGCCCTCCAAAATGACATAATGTCTTTGTTGACTCGGTGGCGAAAACATCGATTTGTTTTTACTTCAGATATGTATCAAATGTACACGCAAATACATGTGTCACCGGAAGACGCGGATTATCAAAGAATTTTATGGAGAAAGTCGTCTACCGATTCCGTACAAAGTTATCGTCTCTTAACTGTTACCTTTGGAACGGCTTCGGCTCCATACTTAGCAATGCGAACGTTGAAGCAATTAGCGCAGGATGAGGGACATCAATATCCAAAGGCGGTCCCAGTTTTATTAAATGACGTTTACGTAGATGACGTCATATCGGGTGGGGATAATTTAAATGAAACAAAGGAAAAACAGGATCAGTTAATAGGATTACTTGGGGCCGGCAAAATCGAATTGCGCAAATGGACATCCAACTCGGTTAAACTGTTGGAGAGGCTTACGTCAATGGAATGTCAAGGAATACATCCAGTACATTTCGATTCTGATAAGTGTGTCAAGGCTCTAGGCATTTATTGGAGTCCAGTAGCCGATCATTTCATTTTCAAGGTGGGAGGTGCTAAGATCGATCATAGTTATACCATGAGAACAGTATTTTCCTTTATAGCTAAGTTTTACGATCCTTTCGGATGGATTGCACCCATTATAATTACTTCAACTGCAACGAATATGGCTTTCAAAAATCGAGTGGGATGAGCAACTTCCTGAGCAGCTGTCTCAGGAGTGGCGAATATTTGTGCAAACTTTCTCTTTTCCAATGGAGTTTAAGATCCCTCGATGGTTAGGTTATACGCGGGAGGTGGTAGTAGAAATACATGGTTTTTGTGACGCTTCGGAGAAAGCCTACGCAGCCGTTGTATATACCCGAATAAAGAACGAATCTAATGGTTATGATGTAAAGTTGCTAGCATCCAAAACAAGAGTTGCTCCTCTTAAGATAATTTCCATTCCCCGCTTAGAGCTATGTGGTGCATATTTTTTATGCAAACTGTTGAAAGCGGTAATCGAGTCGTTGGATATTGAAACTGAAGTTTTTCGGATGGACAGATTCGGAGATAGTTCTAGCCTGGTTGAATGGGGGAGCTCATCGGTGGAAAACATTTGTGGCTACTAGGGTAGCAGCAATTTCCGAAATCTTACCCCCAGAATCTTGGAAGCATGTCTCGGGAAAAGAGAACCCAGCCGATTTGGCTAGTCGAGGTGTGTCCGTACAGGAGCTTCAAATGTCATCTTTGTGGTGGAATGGACCAGAGTGGTTATGCAAAGATATAGATAGTTCGAAGGTGAATCAAGACGGGTTAAGTAAATTTGCACAGACGAAGAGATAAAAACAGTCAAATCATTGGCTACCACGATCAAATCTGAAACCTTCACCTCATTGTTAAATCGTTGTTCGTCGCTCAATAAACTGTTACGGATAACAGCTTACGTCTTACGTTTTTGTAAAAATTGTCAAATCAAAAACGAAATTCGAATAACAGGTCTAATTCAAGTTAAGGAATATACAGCTGCCCAAACCCTTTGGGCAAAGATGGCACAAAAAACTGCATTTGTGTCGGAAGTCGCCAGTTTAAGGGGTGATAATAAACAAAATTTAAAGAGTAAATTATCGTCGCTTTACCCGTTCTTAGACCATGAAGGCTTATTACGTGTAAGTGGTCGGTTATCAAATGCCCAATCGTTGTCAAATTCGCAAAAACACCCTGTAATTTTACCAAGCAATCATCCATTCACTTACTGGTTGCTCGTACGCATCAGATTACTCTACATGGAAACAGTCCACTAATGCTTAACGTTTTGAGAAAGAGATTTTGAATTGTGAAGGCTCGTGACACTATTAGGAGATTAGTGCACAGCTGTATAACGTGTACTCGATTTAGAAAAGACAATCAAACTCAATTAATGGGTGCTCTGCCTACTCTTCGCGTGTCCATAGCTCGTCCATTTAGTCATGTGGGGGTAGACTATGCTGGCCCGGTCGAGATCCGTGCATCAAAGTATCGAGGAGTTCGCTCTTATAAAGGATACATAGCCATCTTTGTGTGTCTCAGCACAAAGGCGGAGCATATCGAACCAGCAGGGGATCTGACTACGGATACCTTTCTCGCTACATTAAAACGATTCATCTCACGACGCGGTTTATGTAAAACTATTTATTCCGATTGTGGAACGAATTTTGTGGGCGCTTCTAAAATACTTGATAAAGAGTTTTTAAAGGCGAAGGGACACTGGCATTCGGAGGCAGCCGCAATGGTTGCGGCCGACGGCATTCAGTGGAACTTCATCCCACCTGCTAGCCCACACTTTGGAGGTCTTTGGGAAGCAGGAGTGAAGTCGATGAAATATCACTTGAGAAGAATTCTAGGCAATTCGGTAGTCACATTTGAAGAAATGTCAACCCTATTAGCGCAGATTGAGGTTTGCCTTAACTCTCGACCCTTGTGTCCCTTATCTGAGGACCCTTCTGACATGCAAGCTCTCACGCCAGGACATTTCCTGATTGGTGAAGCACTGTGCTCACCGCCAGAGCCCGAAGAACCTGAATCGGCCGCTTTGCGAGCAAGATGGATTTTTTACAAAAACTCAAGCAAACCTTTTGGCGGCGTTGGAGCCAAGAGTATCTCGCCCAGTTGCAGCAGCGTCCTAAATGGATTACCAAGAGCCCCAATATCGAAGTTGGAGATTTTGTTCTTATAAAGGATGAACGATTACCCCCGTTAAAGTAGTTGATGGGTAGAATCACGCAAGCGCATCCGGATCGTGATAACTTAACTCGGGTAGTTACAGTTCGTACCCCAACATCAGAAATGAAACGACCTATTACTAAGATATGCCGCCTACCAGTTGAGCAGGCTACTCCAAAGGAGAGTGAAAAAATATTGATTAGGGCGGCATCACTGAAATGCGTCCAATTATAGAGGACTTTGAAAGAAGATATTATTTTTTATTATTCATAATCGTTTATAAATCATTAATTAACCCACAAATTTGAAAAAAAGAAGTCTTTATTTTAAAAGAATTATATTTCAATTTATATTATACGCCCGATATCAAGTTACCTCCTCCATCTCTTTATTTTTACCCAACCTTGTTCCTTTCATCCCTCGCTGACTCAACTAAGTCAACAATTCAAAGAAGCCAATAATTCAACCAGTCAACATGGGAAACCCAGCGATGCTACATTGCAATTCAATCAACAACAACAGCACCAAACATTGAAAGCTCAACACCCTGTGGAGATTTCAAGGCTGGGGAGAATGTTCCAAACGAGATTGCGATTTTTGGTCAAGACGCATGCAACTACTTCTCCCTAGATGACGCGCAGCTAATGACACCATCCATATAATGAGGGCGGCGCATGACCTCATCCAGATAGAAAAGGCAGCCAACTTCAGGGAAGAGTTTTTTGGTTGTGTGTGTACCTGATGACCTTTTTTTACAACAAGTGACAAGAAGGAGAAGATGAACGTGCACAAAAAATTAATCACGAATAATCCCAAAGTATTATTATATCAAACGAATTAACAAAATAAAGAAAATCGAAGAAACTGTTCAATTAGCACAGGGGTCTTTTTATTTATTGATTGAGACGCTGAGATAACAACAGTCTGGGAAAAACTCAGAAGCGAGCTAAAGAAGCTTGAAGATTTAAGAATTCCTAGATGGATCAATTATTGAGAGACTCAAGGGTTACAAATCCAGTTATGCAGCAGTAGTCTACTCAAGAACAGTAGATTCGTTCGGAAAAACCCATACAACACTTCTTACGGCCAGAACTAAGGTGGCTCCACTAAAGCAAAAAATTACGCTACCTCGGCTAGAACTTTGTGGTGCTCTATTGTTGGCACAATTACTAAAGGCAACAGTCAACACTTTGAATCTAAACCCAACCGTCTTGACTGCTTGGTGTGACTCAGAAATAGCGTTAGCATGGATTGTAAGGGATCATAATAAATGGAATTCTTTTGTAGCTAATCGGGTATCAGATACAAACTTTGATTTCCAAGAATATATGAGGGCACTTCGTATCTTCGCAAGAAAACCCTGCAGACATCGCATCCAGAGGATCAACTCCAACAAAGCTTGTAGCACATAATATATAGTGGAAGGGCCCATCATGTTTATCTCAGCCTCCGGACGCATGGCCGATAAATAGATTCAATATACTAACAAATGAAGAAGATAAGAAGACAGTTGTACGCTAAATACAACAGTATTTACAGGATCCTCCAAAATACTAATTTGCTGAACCTAACCTCGCCAGACAAGAATACTAGCATATTGTAAAAGATTCATACAAAACTGTAACCTTCCACAATCTGCCAGGAAGATCGGTAGCTTAACATCAGACGACTTACAAGAGGCAAAGATTGTATTATCAGAATTGTGCAACAAGAGACATTCAGTGATGAAATAGTAAAATTCTTTCGCTACATCCATTCTTGGACACAAGAGGCATCTTGCGTGTAGGTGGCAAAATAAGTAATTCGAACCAATCTGCAGACGCCAAACACCAAGTATGTTTGCCACAGAAACATCATGTTACAAATCTATTTATTGACTACGCACATCGCCAAACTCCTCATGGAGGTACTCTGCTAACACTCAATTATATCCGAGCTCAATTCTGGATAGTCAACGCCAAAAGCATCGTATGTATAAAATGTCTCAGATACAGACAGAATTCAACATCCCAATTAATGGATAACCTTCCGACTGTACGCATAACACCTTCACCTCTGTTTTTTCACTGTGGAGTTGACTACGCAGCGCCCTTTCTAACAAAAATGTCCAAGGGAAGAGGCAACAAAACAGTGAAAGGCTGCATAGCACTATTCATATGTATGGTTACGAAACCCATTCATTTAGAGCCTGTCAGTGACCTTACAGCAAATGCCTTCTTGGCTGCCTACAAAAGGTTTGTGGCGCACCCCGGGGGAACTGCGAGCAGATATACAGTGACAACGCAACCAAATTTGTGGGTGCATGGAACAAATTAGAAAAAGAATTAAAAGGTGCTATAAATAACACCACAAAACAGGCAGCAGAAATTATTGCGGATTACGGAACAGATTGGAAACTCATTCCTCTTGCCAGCCCACACAGTGGAGGGTTATGGGAAGCTGGCGTCAAATCAGTTAAGGGACATCTAAAATATGTTTTAGGAGAAACGCTGCTCACATACGAAAAGTTGACTACAGTGTGGCACCAGATAGAAGCATGTCTGAGCTCACGTCCAATCGATCACCAATCAAGCGATCCCAATGATCTAGAACCCTTAACTCCTGGCCATTTCGTAATTGGGCCACCTCCAATAGCACCTCCTGAACCTGATGTCAGCGACAAAGAAATACTTCAGAGGTGGAAACTTCTCTCGAGACTACAGCAAGACATTTGGAGGAGGTGGTCAAGGGCATATTTGTCACTATTACAACAACGCAGTAAATGGATGAGTCAGAAGGGCAACCCAACAATAGGCGAACTGGTAATTGTTAAGAACGACATTCTACCCCCTCAAAGATGGTTTTTAGGACGGATTCAGGGAATCCATCCCGGAGAAGATGGCATTGTACGAATAGTGTCTGTCAAAAACCAAAATGGTACCAAAAAGATTCCCGTTAATAAGCTGTCAACTCCCCATCAACATCACGAGTACCGAAATTCCTTCTATGGCCGAATTTAATACAGTGGCACCGACAATTAAAAGAACTGCCTCCAGAGCACTGAATAAAAAAAAATTGTTCAGTTGAGAATTACGAACAAGAACTCTAGTCTAAGCCAAAACATTTCGACAGAATAAGAAGGGAAAGTAAAAGGTAAGCCAGCTCATCTCCAAATCGACAACTAAAAAGGAAGGCCAGAGTGGCGCCTTGCACATGGGCTTCCAATCTGTTGAGATCAATACTGGTTATATTATATTTCCTACAGTTGGCCTTTCCTCAGGACTACACTGTGCTACAGCCAAGGTCAGGATTTTACATAGAAACCTTGGGTCATGCATAAATTAAGCCCGGTGATCTCCGGCTACAATTATCCTTCCCAATGGAGGCAATATTTGAAGATCAAAGAATGATCAACCACACGTGGCACCAGATCCAGCACATATGTCAGCAAACAAAGGAGCTCACTCAAATTACCCACTGTGACGTGCTGTTCAGGCATATGTTCTTAAGAAGAACCCACCTCTTAGAAGCTACTGATAAAATCATCCAATCTGTCCAACGCAAGGAAAGACCAAGAAGAGGTATCTTAGGAAATTTATTGACTAGCATCTTCGGAGTAAATGACGAAGTGTATGCAGATATAGAATCGCTGCAGCATAATCAGCAAGGACTGCTACATTCGTACAATTAGCAAACGCTATTACTTAATTCGAAAATAAATCAATCAGCCAGCATCACTTGGGAGAATTTAAAACAGTTCAACTCCAGGCTGTCACAAGTTATCGTCTCAATAAACGAGATGAAAACCTGGTATTCTCAGGCAGACCACAATAGAATTAGTGTCGAGGTCATATCGACGTACATTAGCGCCAAGGATTATTACTTTACGTCGTATCAGCGAAATAGAGCAAAACACTTCAAAATTAATAAGACCCAACCTTTTTGTTCAGAGTTCACCACCATTGCACTTCATAGCCGCAGAACATAATACCATAGTGTTGCATGGGTATTTAAATATATTAGAAAGCAATGTTTATGATTTAATTCACAACAACAATTTATTATCATCATAATCATCATTCATTAAGTTGTAAAAAATACTTCAAATATTTCAACATATTTGTATTTTTTCCTAATTAAGTAACATCAGCTTCGGGAATACTACTTGCACTTGGACTAGGAATACTGGCATTAATATATCGCTTGAGCATCATAAGAACTTCCAAGTTACGGAAGAAAAATGAGCAGGAAGCACATGAAGAAGGAAGTCACTCCACTCACTAGCCAAATTGCACAACATTTTGGCCGAGATTTAGCTTCCGCTGCACCCAGCATGCCACGCGTGAACAATTAATTTTCATCATCATCATCATTATTCATTAAGTTGTAAAAAATACTTGAAATATTTCAACATATTTGTATTTTTTCCTAATTAAGTAGCATAAGCATTTCTTTATGCATACATTGACTCATAACATAAACAGAAAACTAGTTCGATCATATTTTGCAACAATTTCTGCAGTACAATTCGAATAATTTATGGACAAGTACGCAATAAATGTTATGGGTCAATGCTTATTGCATTGAGCAATGTAAACAACCAAACTAATTCAATTTCTTTTTTTTTATGTGTCATGTAAATAATCAATTCAATCAATTATTCACCTTGCCAAGAAATTTTTATGTAGTTGAGTGTTGAGTATGAGTGTTAATACTACCCGAATTCTACTATAAAATTTCGCTTCGAGGCATCTTACACTTACCTTCATATAATTAACTTAATGTTAATTCTAGTAATTCAGCTGCTAAAAAAGATATTTGATGCCTCTAATCATGCAATAGGGGGAGTCCTACTTCAGACAGATGACGATGGGGCGGGGTGCTCTGCTTGCTTGCTTATGTTAGTCGCAAATTAAGAGGAGCTGAGCTCAACTACACGTCACCGAAAAGGAATGCCTTAGCATAATCTTCACGATTGATTGGGTATCTTGAAGGATACAAGTTCTTTATCCTAATAGACCATTCCCCTCTAACGTGGTTATTCAGGCAGCAAAATGTCACCGGTCGTCTTGCACGATGGGTTTTGCGATTGCAACAGTTCGACTTTGAACGTTAAAGGCAAGAACAACATAGTCCATGGTGCTCTCTCACGAATGCCAGAGATCAACCTAATTGATTGTCAACCTAACGAAGGTGACGACTGGTACATAGCGATGGTTCAAAAGGTAAAAGATAGTCCCGCGAATTACGAACGTAATTCTTTTCCAACGAAAAAATAATAATAATAAAAAATCACAGGAAGGGAATCTTTTGAAAGAAAACCACAACCTGATAATTAAAAAGATTTATTCTTAAGAACAAATTACAAAAACGTCCGACCGAGCCGAGTTTTAAAACTTAACTTAATTAATCCAACTTAAAATAAATGTTTTTCCATAAACACAGAAAAATGAAATCAGATATCAAATAAGAATGCTTAGTGGACATTTCATTGAGAACGGCGATTCTATGGGAAAAGAATTTATTTATGAGTTCCCATAGAATCAGCAAAAAGTATTCTCATGCATTTAAACTTTATATTTGTGAAATTCTCCTTCACGTTGTTGTTCATGTGAGGAAGAATTTGACTCGGATAACGTCTCGGGTAGTGTTACAGACGTAACTCCTCCCTCCTTAAGTCTTCGACTCTCCTGAGTCATATTTTTAATTTTTATATTAAATTTTCTGTGTTTACAGCAAAAGTACGTAAAAAGTATAATTATTATAAAAGTGGTAATAGTAAAGAAACTTCCATAAATATAATGAGTTTTCCTTTCGTATTTGATTTCTTTGATTTTATTAATATTTTCTATTTGCTCTAAAACAATGTCATCAAAAATCAATTTTTTATTTAAGTCTTTAATATTTTCGAGGTAATTTGGAATCGTAAAACTTTGTTTAAATTTCTTTTGATTGTTACTTAAGATTTGCTTTCCTATCTTCATTGAACAATTGTTAAAATTAATTAAATAGTTTCCAATCATTTTTACTATTCTTTCATCACAAGTACTTGTGAGATTAACATTATTTTGATTTTTTGCTATTACTAATCCTTCCCTAACTTCAAGTATTTCAGATGCATTATTAAACATTTTAATACAATTTTTCTTAACTAGACAGTTATTCAAAATTTTCAGTTCTTTAAGATCTTTATTACTTACATAGTTATAAACTTTATCTCCATTCTTAACAATTTCCTGTGAATCAAATACTAGTTCCTGGTTTCGATCATCTCCTACTGGAATAAGTAGTGTTTTCTGTAAAGTAATAATTTCTTTAGGTATTCTTATGACAAAGATAATGTTGTCCAAATTGTCTATTACAGTTGCAAGTTTTATATTTTGAATTTTTTGGAAGTCAATGTCGTATTGTACAATTTCTTCGTTTGTTAGTATGTTACTATGCAAAATACCTAGTCTTGCTGAAGCTATGTTATTCTGTATATGTTCTATGTTGTCTTCTAATATTTTCAATTTAAGTACGTAGTCTGTTGAAAGGATTTGATATTCAATCCTATTCAAATTTTTTGAAATCATGGACCTATCGTTTTCAATTACATCTTTCAATTTGACAAAAGTTTCGTTAAAATTTTGGTTAATTCTAATTTGAGAGTTAAGATTTTCTATTGTATTATGATTGTTCGTATCAATAACTCTAAGGTGATCTTCAATTTCCTGCCTGTCATCTTCATCCATCGTTCCATATAGCCATTTGAATGTCCTTCCAATAAAGTTCAATAAACCTCGTTTCTGTCTATGTGGAACTAATGTCCGAATCTTGCTTCTGATGCTTTTTATCTGATACTCAAAAGAAATAGCTTGGTTGCCTAAATCTATTTCCTTGATGTTAGCTTCCAAATTATCTATTATATTCTCAATTTCTTTGGAGTTAATAATATGTATTAGAGTGTCATAACTCTTAATAATATCTACTTCATCTAATTTTATTTCCGTGTAACCAAAATTCGTTTCAATTTTCTCGGCTACCAGATGGGCCTGGGTTATTGTTATTGGCATGTGGAGAATCCATATTAGCAGAAATATTTTGAGGATCCAATTGACCTGCAAATTTTTTTTCTCTTTTAATATTTGAAACATGAATATTGTGTAGTTTAGCTTTAATATATTTGGGTTGTTCTTTATGTCTAACGCTTTTGTAATTCCTAATATAACCTTCTAACCTATTCTCGCGATAGTTCTCCCTATTAACGTTACCTTTGCTGATAAACCTAGTTTTTTTCCTTCACTAAATTGTCGTAAATAACATTTTTATCGCATTTTCCCTCTTGAATATTTATAGGCTTCTCCTTTGTTGTTGAATGGTATGTATTATTATACCACTCGATAGCCTTGCACATTTTTTCTCTGATGTTGAGTTGTTTACTTTCAAATCCTAAGGTTCTGATTTTTTCACTTAGGGTGTTATGTAAACGTTCTATATCAGAATTACCGGTGTGGTTATTGGGTTTGACCAAATGTAGTTCTATATTTTCGTTTCTCAAATAATCCTTAATGTTGATGCTTCTAAATTCGTTGTCGGTAATTAAAATTTGAAAATGTCCTCTTTGCGATTTAAACTCTCTTAGCTTTTCTATTATTGTTTGGTTGTTTCTATCCTCGAGATAGAATGCTGTAGCAAATTTGGAAAACCTATCTATAAATGTTAGGAAATTGGCTTTAGAATTTGTATAAACATCCATGTGTACTATTTTTTTAATGTCTTTAGGGGTTTCTGTGGTTTCGTATTTTTGTTTAATGGGATTCCTATCATATTTAACACGATTACATATATCGCAATTATTGATGTATTTTTGAATAAGTTCTTTAAGCTTTGGAAAATATATATGTTTCTTTAACCCTTCATAATTTTCGGTTATACCTGTATGTCCTGTTTCGTATTTATGATATTTTTGAATTTCCTTATATGTTTCTTCCTCATTTTTCATTTCTTTGGCCCGAAAAGAACACCTGACGAATTTAATATTTTTGATTCCATCGAATAGTTCAATAATCTTCTGTTGTAGTTTATTATAATCGCTGTCACTTAGTTCTGTGTAAATACCCGTTTTACCTGGCTTGGTATATCTTCTTAGAATATCTGACATATTGTTCTCTATATCGTGGGAATCTATGTATATAATTCTATTTTTATGTATTGTTTCAAACTCCTTTTCTTTTTTATCTGTAAGTATAATTTGAGTTCTGAAACGATTGACTACAGAGTCTAGTATTGGAATATGGTTGTTTAAATTTTCCTGCTGTGAGTGGATAGTATCGACACTTCCTTCGTCCACATTATTTTGTAATGAAGCATTGGGGAATTCTTCAATATTTTCCTTATTATTTTCTGTATCGATTGAATTTATTTCATTTGTGTCAGTATTTATTCTGCTTAAAAAATCAGCTATCCTGTTCTCTTTTCCTTTTATGTAATCCATATTTATGTTATACTCGCCAAGCTTTAGCAACCATCTATAAAGTCTGGGGTTAACATCTTTACCTCTTGTCTTGGTATATAACCATTTTAGGGGTTGGTGGTCGGTTAATAAATCGAATTTAACTCCGTAGAGGTAAGGGCGGAAGTAATTAGTTGACCACACAATCGCCAAAAGTTCTTTTTCGGTTGTAGAATAATTTCGCTCATGCTCGTTGAGCGTTCTACTTGCATAACAAACAGGGTGATTATTTTGTTGTAGAATAGCACCGATTGCATATGTGCTAGCATCTGTTACAAGCTTAAATTTTTTATTAAAATCGGGATACTTTAGTATCGGGGCTTCAGTAATTAAGCGTTTTAATTTTTCAAATGAATTAATATAACTAGAATCATTAACGTTTACTTTGACATTCTTTTTTAAATATTTTGTCATTGGCTGAGCAACTTTCGCGTAATCCTTAATAAACTTTCGGTAGTAGCCAGTGACACCGAGAAAAGATTTAATTTGTTTTTGCGTTTCCGGCAGTTTTAATTTAATAATATCTTCAATTTTCTTAGGGTTCGGTTTTACTCCGTCGGGTGTCAATATATGACCAAGATATTCTGTTTCTTTAGAAAAGAATTTGCATTTATCAATTTGTATTTTCAAGTTGTATTTTCTTAACTTGTTGAAAATTTGTTTGATGCTAGTAATATGTTCTTCGAGTGTGGTGGAGAAGATTAGTATATCATCTAGATATACTACACAAATTTTATTAATATATTCCTTCAGCACCGAATTCATTAGACGTTGGAACGTCGCTGGTGCATTCTTTAGGCCAAAGGGCATTCTCACATATTCGTAGTGTCCTTGAGGCGTGGAGAATGCGGTTTTCTTCCGGTCCTCCTCTTTTACTAAGATTTGGTGGAAACCTTTCGCTAAATCGATCGTAGTAAAGTACTGTGCCCGTCCTAATTTGTCAAGAATATTCTCTATGTTTGGAATGGGGAATTTGTCATCGATCGTTACTTCATTGAGCTTCCGATAATCAATGACAATTCTCCATTTTCTCTTGCCAGAATTGTCCATCTTCTTTGGAACGATCCATAATGGGCTGTTATATGGGGAGTTGCTCTCCCGAATTATTCCTTGTTTGAGCATGTCACTAATTTGTGACAAAATTTCTTGTTCATGAATTTGAGGATACCTATATATTTTTGAATATATGGGTTTTTCAGTAGTTGTGATTATTTCATGTTGAATGTCGAAGGTACTAGTTAATTGGTCACCTTCTTTAAAGAAAAGGTCTTTGTGAAATTTTAAAATTTCATTTAGACAATCTTTCTCTTTAGAGTTAAGAAAGTCGAAGAGGTCGTGAAATTCACTCCCTTCTATATTAATAGCTTCTAACTGATAGATCTCCTCACTTCTATATGGACAACTATTTAAAAATTTTATTTCGTTATCATTTATTTTTAAAATATCATTTTTAATATCTATTTTAGCACCTAGGGGTTTAAGTAAATTTTGACCGAGTATAGCGTCAAAACACTTTTCATGGAATTTTGTAAGTTTCCATACCATATAAGCATCTTCTTTAAATTCTTTTGGAAGATTCGTTTTGATTTCTGCGTTAACGTATGTTTTCGTATTAAGACTATTAAATGGTATTGGTGTTTTTAACAATTTTCTTCTATATTGGGGTAATTTGGTTTCATCTAGAAGAGAAGTAGAGGATCCAGTATCGATGAGGCATTTTATTTTGTCTTCATCTATTGTGAGCTCTACTATTGGTAGGTAAATTTTTGAGGAGTTAAGTGAAAATTTACTTCTTCTTGTTGTTGAATGTGATCGACATCCATTGGCTCTAGCCTATTTGAGTTATTTTGTCTTGAAGTATTATTAGAAAAATTGTTAGGTAAATTTTGTCCTGAACGTTCGTTATTATTTGAATTATATTGTCTAAACTGCCCTTGGTTACTTAAGGAAGTTTGCCTTGATTGCCCTGAATTATAATAACTATTATGATTCGATCTGTTATTGTAAATATAGTTTTGTCCTTGTCCGTTCGTGCTATTGTTCTGTCACGGGTTTCCTTCACTTTCGTCGTGACAAGGACTGCGATGTACTTTCCGTGAGGAGAAGGTCGCTGGCCCTTAGTTTAGTATTTAGTATTAGTATTTTCGGTAATAAAACACTGAATTTGTCTTTTCACTTTATTAGTTCACTGATAACGGATATTACAACAATCCTTTGTTACTTTATTTGATAGTTTTCCTTCTTAAGTGGTAAATTATTTTACACTGACTGACACTGTATTAGTTATTGCTTTTGAAATTAATTGGACGAAACTTGACTCCTCCGAGCTGAACGCCGAAAACTGACTGACTTTCTTAGTTTGCCCACAGCCTATTTATTTGGGCAGTTTCACATGTTTCATGCGTAAAACACGGAAATCCGAGTGGAGGGAATTTACTTCCTCATCTTCAAAAGGTAAAACACGCCCAGCTGCATAATTGCATTGCCGCAGTAAGCCGTACAGGCACATAAGCCGAAAGAGCTGAATTGCTGCTATTGGGCAACATTATACATAACTTCCCTTAAGCCGTTTAGGCATGAGCGAGAAATATCCGCTATTGGGCAATGGTAAGTATATAATTTTTGTCAATATACCGTCACTTAGTCATGACCAGCAGTGCGGTAGCTTGTATCATGGTAAAAAGTAAACATGTGCGGTATGCTTGTTTACTTTTTATGGTGCAAGACCCGGCACTGTGAGATATATGACGGTCAACTTTTTCAAGTGCATATGCATTGTGTACTTGAAAATGAGTTGTGACATTTTATGGCTTACTTGAATTGTTTTAGTTGTGATGTGAATGCATTTTCACATATGGGGAATGGTTATGCTGAAATCTTTGGGCAAGCGGAACTAATGTGGGAATATGTTGCATATTGTTTATGCGGAAATATTTGTTCTTTGGAAAGTGGAACTAATGCAGAATTGAGATTCATGCCAAGGGCAAAATATGAAATCTGGATAATGAATTGATGAAGTTGATTGATTTGGCGTTTTTAGGTTCTTTGGAGCTTTGGAGAAGGTGATGAGTCTGTAGGCTCATTACACCATCCCCCTTAGAAAAAGAAAGTTCATAAGTGCAACGTGAAGAACTTTCTGAAGAAGGAGAAAAGTGGGGTTCAGTTGTGCCATTCGTCAGTTTCTACAAATCTATTTTAGTTAAAAAAAATTGTGCTCTCTTTTCTAATTATCTAGGTTAGGTATTTTATTATTAGAACAATTGTAATTTATTTATCTAAAGCTTTACTTACTAGATCTTTTCTTGCTTACTTGCGTATTTTTAGGATTAGGTAATGAATAAGTTTACTTATCTAAAGCTTTACTTAGTAGCTTATTTGCATATTTTTAGGAATGATTTTACTTATTTAAAGATTTTACTTAGTAGCATATTCTTAGGATTTAACTACATACATTAAAATTAGAAGATTGCAATATTAAAATGGTACATGGCACTATAATATCCTCATAACCAGTTTTGTTTGTTTGTTTCTTCCTAACTACTTGCATAATTAAAATAACATGAAAAAAAAAACTTTTTATTTTTAGAATAATTTTGCATATGCTTAGGCGTTAACTACTAAAAATTAATTTCACTATTGTTAGGAGTTTCCTTAAGTTTAACATTATTAAGCTTAGTGATATAAAAACTTTACGTGATTTGTGAGTTTTTTTTTTTTTTTTTTTATCTCAGTAATGAAAAGCTTGTGGAATTGTTTTCTTAGCATGCATATAAGTGTTCAGCTTGCATGTTTGTTTGATCGGAAGTATCGTGCTTAACTTCTTCCAAGTGATCATTATTATCTTCTTCTTTCTTTTTCTTTCTTAAAAAAATCGCTCCGACGATAATTATTATGATGATAATTAATGAGTATGATAGGGTGTAGTGATGTATGTCATGGAATGACAAGTTTTTTAATCTATGGGATTCTAGGTCTTTTTCTTCCTGTTTTATTGCGACATTAAGTTCTTGTAGTTCTTGATTGTCGTGAAACCTAATTACATGCACTTGTTTTGTTAAAAGGTTTTCTTGTTTTATTTGTGGGGGTGTGTATGTAAGGTTAAGAGACGGTAGGTAATGGTTGTTGAGCTCTGTTTGTTTTACATTGTGTGCTTGTATGACTAGATCTTTGGTTCTTAAGTAACAGCCAGATGCTATTTGAGCTACTCCAGTGTTTTGTAGCGTTTTAGAGCTAATTTCATCGCCACAAACTGTATCGATAGTAACTGGGTTTTGCATGGAGAATAACCATTTGTTTGGTTGAGAAAGTTGAATCCAGAAATCTAATTGAGGTACTGTTTGAATTTTACAATGAGATGGTATCTTGTTGCTATGTTTTAGTAAGTCTATTTCGCACAGGTTGTTGCTTGAATGAACATTAAAAATTGGATGAATTATTCGACACAGATATGATACTAGATCATGTGTTTGACAATTTTGTAAATCTATTGTATTTAAGGGGTAATAATGTTCTCTGTTATAATCAACGACAAGATATTCTAATGAAGGTTTAATATATGCAAATTGATCTGTGTACGAAGTGGGGAGTGGATATGCTTTTATTAATTGATATTTTCCTTTGAAAGGGAGAGGAATTTTTAGGTGGAATATTATTCTATTATCAACAATGGCTGTACGGACGTTACTAATTTGATATAATTGTAATAAGCTATTTTTATCTTTATTAATGGGTAATGTCAGGGTGTCGGGGATTTCTTTCTGGATTGTTTCCAAAATCATTCTCATTTGATCTGGTGTAATAATTGAAGGATGAGGTTTACCATGGCGTACATCAGTTACTAGGTCGATTAAGAGATTTTGGGTAGACTGAAACCGTAGCATCATTAAGGCTGTTAAGGAGACCATAGTTTCTAGGTCCGTGGTTATGTTTTGGTGGAGTACCTGAGTATTAACTCTATTCACTGCCGATCTTAGGGCCTCCAGTTTGTCTTCAATGTGAATAAACTGTTCTTTAATTGCTAAACGTGTTTTGTTAAAAATGTTTATTGTGGTGTCTATTATGAGAGTTTGGTTTTTAATTAAATGTGATAGATATTCATGGTCATCGTTTAATTTTTCGATGTGTGAATTTAGTTCTATTGCATCGTCTTCATCTAGTGTTCCGAATAAGGTTTTGCTCAATATACCTACTGCGTTAAACAATCCTCTCTTAAACCGTCCGGTTTCGGGTTTTAATAGGAGTGAATTTTGCCTTAGTGCCCTATTAATTGTGTGTAATTGGTGTGTAATGTCACTACATAAGGGTAACCTATCATGATATCGTCCTATTAGATCACAAAGAATACGCGCATCTTCTGTACAGTTACTTAGTTTTTCTAATTCGAAGTTAAATTCTTTAAGCTCATAATAGATAATTACTTGCCAATCGTTGCTGAATAATCCCACACGTCCTACTTCTTCAAAATATATTCCGGGGTTAGCGCCTAATTGGGTAACGCTTAATGGTTCCACGTTAGCTGCTTTTGCCAGGATTGCATGCCAGAAAACAATCGCCAATATGATAATCCTGTAGTAAGGATGCTTGGTTAAAATTTTATTCTATGTATAATTTTAAGTTGTTGTTATGGACTGTTTTAGTCCTGTTTCCAATTTTAACTGTAGAGTTTTCAGTGGAATTAATTCCGACTATCTCATATGGACCAATCCATAAGGAAGATAGTTTATTCTTTTTCGCATGATTTTTTAGAAGTACTTTGTCGCCGATATTATATGATTTTAATCGAGTACTTTTATCATATGCGAGTTTCGATTTTTCCTTGGAATTTATTAAACTCTCTCGAGCAATTTGATGACTATGCTGGAGTCTTGCTCTGAGTTCATTCGCGTAATTGTCATAGTTATAATTTATGACAGGAGAAGTTTTGATAGTAGAGGGTATTTTTGGGGGAAATCCGTATAGGAGTTCGTAAGGGGAGTATCCAGTAATAGAGTGTATGCTAGTATTGTATACGAACATTGCATAGGGGATCCAAGTGTCCCATGTTAAAGGATCACGATTCACGTAATGGCGTAAGTACTCGGCCAAAGTTCTATGACTTCGCTCTAAGGCTCCGTTTGTTTGAGGATGATATGGGGTGGTTTGAAGTTTGGAAATTTTCAATAATTTACACATTTGAGAAAATAATTCGCTCAGGAAGTTAGTTCCTTGATCAGTTAATATTGATTCTGGTATGCCATGTTTACAGACAATTTTTATAGTAAATGCTTCAGCAACCGTTCGAGCTTCAGCATTGTACAGGGGTGTGGCTTCAGTATATTTTGTAAGATCATCCTGGAAGGTCAAAAGGAATTTATTACCTTCGTGACTAACCGGGAGTGGTCCAACTATATCTAATGATACCCTCTCGAATGGTCTGTAACTCGTTGTAGTTATTTTCATCGGGATTTTTGGATTCTTAGAGAGCTTATTGGCCTGACAGGATGGACATTTCTTTATGAAATTTTCCACGTCTTGACTAAGTCCGGGCCAAGTATACATTGTTTGGATCCTTTTTATTGTACGCGTGATTCCCTGGTGTCCACCTATTGGAGATAGGTGAAATGTTTCCATGATCCTTTTTTGATCGTCTGGAATTTTTATGACCTTTACGCGAGATAAGAAAATTCTTATAGAAAATTGGCTTCCAAATATAAAATAAATCATATTTTTCAGTTCTGAAAGCGCTAACAAATCTACGTTTGGAAGTGATATATTTATTTCATCGAGCTTATTTTCAGTGCAGTGACTTTTGATTCGAGTCAGTATGTTTAATACTTGCTTGTGATCGTCTATGGTTCGCATAGGAATCTCACTTTTGGCTATTATGTAGTTATGTTTTTGTAACTGATAATATTTTACATTATCCGTAGTAAGATCTTTTTCCATTGTGGGAAAGAGGTTTTTTAAATAAGACTCGGTTTCATCTTCAGACTTTGGTAATAGGAAAAATTTATGGTTGATACCTTTTTGGTTCAACAAGTGTTCGCTGTTTTCAATTATTGGATTATTGGCTGGGTTAACAGCTGAAATATATTTACTGTATAGGTCATCTTGTTTCGGTAAATTTATCGTATTAACTTGATTTTTAGCTTGATTTCGGGTCATTACGTTTACAATCTTTTCTTTATCTACTGTTTTTTCTGTAGGAATTATTCTGCTTAGGGCGTCAGCGTTAGCATTCAATGTGCCTGGTTTGTGTATAATAGTGTAGTCATACTCTTCCAGCTTGATTCGCCATCTCATGAGCCGAGAGGTGGAATCTTTTAATTTCATTAGCCAGACTAGTGGTTTGTGATCTGTTATGATAGTAAAATTTCTACCATACACATAAGGTCGAAATTGTTCTACTGCATATACGATGGCTAGTAACTCCTTTTCGATAGTAGAATACCTGGTTTCTGCTGGATTTAAGGTTCTACTAGCATAGCATATGGGTCGGTCTTTGCCAATTTCGCCTTGTGATAGAACTGCTCCAACTGCTATATCACTTGCGTCAGTTGTAATGATAAATTGCTTATCAAATTCTGGGTATGCAAGTATGGGAGAGGTGATTAATTTTTCTTTTAGAATTCTAAAAGATTCGTCACAAAAACTGTCCCATAGAAATGGTACATCTTTTTTTAGCAGTTTTGTCAAAGGTTTGGCTAATTTCGAGAAATTTGGTATAAATCGTCTATAGTAACCTACAAATCCAAGGAATGCTTTGACATCCCTAGGCTTTTTAGGTCTTGGATAAGTTTTGACTACAGTTATTTTAGAAGGGTCTGGTTGAACTCCTTTTGCGCTTACGACATGCCCTAAATAAGCAATTTCTTTTTTTAGAAAATGGCATTTATCAGGCTGTAATTTTAACAGATGACTTTTTAACCGGTCGAACACCTGAATTAATTTTGTATTGTGGTCTTTTAAATTATACCCGTAGATTACGATATCATCGAGATACACGAAGCAATGTAATCCCTGCAAACCAGTTAGGACATTGTTCATCAGCCGCTGGAAGGTGGCTGGTGCTCCTTTCAGTCCAAATGGCATACGGTTATACTGGTAATGACCAAATGGTGTACTGAAGGCTGTCTTTTCCTTGTCGTTTTCGTCCATGGGAATCTGATGAAATCCGCTTGCTAAATCTAAAGTTGTAAAATACCTGGATCGTCCCAACTGATCTAATATGTCAGTTATGTTTGGCAATGGATAGGCATCTCCTAGAGTGACTTCATTCAGGCGCCTAAAATCCACTACGATTCGCCATCGTTTTTTTCCAGTTTCGTCTGGTTTCTTCGGAACTATTAGTAGGGGCGAATTCCAGGGGCTTCGGCTTGGACTTATTATTCCTTGGTCTAGCATCTCGCCTATTTGCTTGTCGATTTCATCTCTCTGGGACTCTGGCAAACGATAAGGTTTTACATATATCGGTGTCGTATCTACTTTGACTGGTATTGTGTGTGCTGCTGCATCTGTACACGTAAGAGAATCATTTTCTAGAAAGAATAATTCATTGTATTGTCGGCATACATCCAGTATAGTTTTTCTTTCTTCGCTGTTACAATGCTCTAGTCTTAGTGTATCTTCCAGTTTCTTCAACCGATTCTCTACTGGGTCTGCATTGTATTGAGCTTGTAGAATGTCATAATCTTCTAGATATTCCCAAGATGGGTTAATTTCTTCCATAGGTATAATGGCTTCTTCTTCATTCGTATTCAGCATCAATATTTTAGTGACCTGATTTTCAGGTTTGGTTAAAGTATTCCCTATAAAAATTCCTGGTAGAATTTCTTCCTTTTTACAGTATAATTCCCTATTCTCGGCTTTAGGTACCGTAACAATAACTTCTGATCTTGGTGGTAATTTAATCAAATTTTGAGTGAGAGATTGTTCGTTTGAATTGCTTGGGCTATCATTATTTCCTACTTTGCTGCCTTTTGTCCTAGGCTCATTGCCTACTTTTATCGGATTCTTGTCTTCTTTTATGCGATGAACAACGGAATTTGAACTGATGGTTTTCTCCAATGAAAGTTTTGAGTTTTTTATAATTATTAAAAAGAGGTAATATATAATTTGTAAGACGATCAGAGCTGCGTTTTCTTTATTAGTTTTACCAGTTTTTTCTGGTTCTTCCTTTTGTAAGGGATTAATTTGGATATGCCTATCGTTTAAGTCAGCTTCATTTAGGCCACTGTCGTAGCGTCGTGTACCTAAATTGCTGTCACATGAACTAGTTTGAGTTAGGCCGCAGTCGTAGCGTCGCGTACCTAGCTTACTATCACATGAAATGACTTGGCTTGAACCGCAGTCGTAGCGTCGCGTGTCCAAGTCAATGTACTTACTTGATGTAGGTTCCAAGTTTTGTAGAATTTCATTTGGTTCCTTTAAATTATTTCCTTTTAATCTATCACGCTCTGTCTTATTTTCATTCTGTTTTTTAACCTCTTTTGCTCTTTCTTCAATTTCTTCTTTATTGATTTCTTTATCTTTATTGTTTTGTATATTTTTATTTTTTATGAATTTATTAGTGATTCCGTTTTCTTTCATTAGTACTGTTTTGTTCATGCCTACTACTGTTTGAATTAATAGCTCTATATATCCTTCTGAGCAATTAAGATTGCATTTATATTTGGTCAAAAAATCTATGCCCAAAATTCCATCATAAGTTAATTTACTACCCCCTGGGATTAAGTGGAACGGATGTTCAATTACAATTCCGTTTGATAAATTCAATTGGCCATAAGTTATGCCGATTGTAGGAGTATAGGCTCCTGCAAGAGTCGAAATTGTGCAGCGCTCGTTTTCATATACGAGGGCAAGATCATGGGTTGATTCGGCTTTGTAGAGACTAATCTCAGCTCCAGTATCTATTATAAAAGTAGTACTGGGTTTAGTAGATATGCTTAGAGGTAACGAGATTAGAAGGGTGTTAAGCTCTAAGCTTATAGGTAGTCTTATTCTGGACATTACTAATTCAGCGGTTGCTGATGGATGACGGCCTGAGAGATAATTTGGCGGGGAGTTTCGCCGTCTGTTTCTTCCCGCGCAAACTCGTTTCCCGTGAACTCATTAATAGGAGTAGACCACCTAACTTGGCGAAATTGCCGTGGTTGGTCTGATTGAGGTTGCCTCTGTGAAAAGGGCCTTGAGGGTTGTTGTGATGATGTTCGTTGGCCCTGTTGCGGACTTCGTGAAAAACGTTCATCATACATCTTCTTTCTGCACTCATGGGTGCGATGATTTGCCTTTTGGCAATAGCCACAAATAATTCTGTGAACCTCATTTTTAACGTTTGAAAACGAGGGAAATGGGGGAAGTTGTTTTCGTTTAAAACAACTTTCTTTGCGATGGCCCCTTTTTCCACAAAATTCGCATGTGATGATTGGAGTATTTTGAGGTGAGCGAGAATGATGTTGTTGAGTCTCCTCTATTCTCTGATCGTGCTCTATAGCGAAAGTGATCAAAGTACGCAGTTTAGTTTCGGCGCGAGCTTTAATAATGACTTTTAATTGGTCATTCCTAATACCATCTTCAAATACTCTGATGGCATTTTGCTCGTTTTCGTTAAGCAGAAACTCTCTTGACTCTAACTGGGATGCTTCATTTAAAGTGGCGTTATTTAAATCTGCCAAGTGCTTAGTTACCCTGCGAGCAAAGTCATGCACATTCTCTCTGGGGTTTTGTTTTAAGCGTAAGAGTTCACCCTGTATGGCTATTCGGGGGCGATGCTCTTGGAAATGAGACTTGAGCTCTGCTTTCAGGTCTTCCCAGGTAGAATAATCCCTATACTTAAATAAGTCATAGGCTGGTCCCGTCAGCTTTGTCTTTAATAAGCTGAGATACAGGAGTTTATCTACAGGAGTTTGGGCTTGTGAAAACAATATATCGCAACAAGCCAAAAATCTGTGAAGCTCCTCAGTATTACCGTCATATTCAGGTATGAGGTTTCGTGCCTCACTAGTGGAGAGTCTGCTTGTTGCAGGTGAAGTTTGTGGGCGGGGTGGAGGTGCACCTTGCCCAGCGTTATTCGCAGCTACATTACCAACGCCTTGGCCTTGTGGATTTGACATTTTGGGGAGGCGTAAGTAGCGGGAAACTCGAGCAAACTTATTTTCGTTGCGTTTGCGGCTTTGATTTGTCGGAGCTGGGTAGCTCTTAGCTCGCGTAACAACAATTTTGGAACACTAGAGAAAAGAACAAGGAACAGAATTCGACGCCGTTTGTGGTAAAAAAAAACTTTACTAATTATCCACTTGATTGAACTTGATACACAAGAGATTTTTTTTTATAAAATGCGGTTTGTTTTGTTTTTCTCACTTGTAGGAACTTGAAAAAGAATTGGTGAAAGTAATGAAAGTAACAAAAAATCACTTGGGTCAGAGAAATTTAAAAAAAAAATTTTATGTTGATGAGTTATGTATATATTTTTTTAAAAAGAATTCCACTCACTTTTCGTTTTTTTTTTGTATTGTCTAGACTAATCTAATGATTTTTTATAAAAATTTATATATATATATAGTTAAATATAATAGTAATATAATAGAAAGATATCTGTTTTTTTTTTTTGACTTACATATTATTCCTATTGTTCTGTCTACTTTCTAATATGCTTTTTATCTGGCTGTACGTATCGAAGTCCCACGTTGCTTCGTCGTCGCTTTCTGGAGTGATGTGTTGGTGAACTTCCAGATAAACTTCTTCTACTGTTGGCGTTTCCTCCTCTGAATCGATGCTGATTTCGAACTCGTAGTCGTATTCTTCTTCCCCTTCGCTATTTTCTGCTTCTGGATCCTCTATTATGGCTGCAATCACTTCCTCTGGGGCCTCAATGGTATCGTCCAGGGGTTTAGGGTAGCACATTTGTTACGTTTTTACTTTTTCTTCAGTGTTGGTGTCAGATAAGCAAAAGGGTATATGATCTTTGCTTATTGTTTCTTGTCTGATTGGCTGATTTGCGTTAAACAAAATCCCACCGCTGCCACCAGTTGTTCTGTCACGGGTTTCCTTCACTTTCGTCGTGACAAGGACTGCGATGTACTTTCCGTGAGGAGAAGGTCGCTGGCCCTTAGTTTAGTATTTAGTATTAGTATTTTCGGTAATAAAACACTGAATTTGTCTTTTCACTTTATTAGTTCACTGATAACGGATATTACAACAATCCTTTGTTACTTTATTTGATAGTTTTCCTTCTTAAGTGGTAAATTATTTTACACTGACTGACACTGTATTAGTTATTGCTTTTGAAATTAATTGGACGAAACTTGACTCCTCCGAGCTGAACGCCGAAAACTGACTGACTTTCTTAGTTTGCCCACAGCCTATTTATTTGGGCAGTTTCACATGTTTCATGCGTAAAACACGGAAATCCGAGTGGAGGGAATTTACTTCCTCATCTTCAAAAGGTAAAACACGCCCAGCTGCATAATTGCATTGCCGCAGTAAGCCGTACAGGCACATAAGCCGAAAGAGCTGAATTGCTGCTATTGGGCAACATTATACATAACTTCCCTTAAGCCGTTTAGGCATGAGCGAGAAATATCCGCTATTGGGCAATGGTAAGTATATAATTTTTGTCAATATACCGTCACTTAGTCATGACCAGCAGTGCGGTAGCTTGTATCATGGTAAAAAGTAAACATGTGCGGTATGCTTGTTTACTTTTTATGGTGCAAGACCCGGCACTGTGAGATATATGACGGTCAACTTTTTCAAGTGCATATGCATTGTGTACTTGAAAATGAGTTGTGACATTTTATGGCTTACTTGAATTGTTTTAGTTGTGATGTGAATGCATTTTCACATATGGGGAATGGTTATGCTGAAATCTTTGGGCAAGCGGAACTAATGTGGGAATATGTTGCATATTGTTTATGCGGAAATATTTGTTCTTTGGAAAGTGGAACTAATGCAGAATTGAGATTCATGCCAAGGGCAAAATATGAAATCTGGATAATGAATTGATGAAGTTGATTGATTTGGCGTTTTTAGGTTCTTTGGAGCTTTGGAGAAGGTGATGAGTCTGTAGGCTCATTACACTATTTTGTTGTAATTGTCTTGAGTTTTGTCTATAGTAATTGTTTTGTCTTGAATTAAATTGACCTCTATCTTGGTTGTTCATCTTATGATTAACACTATTGTTTACTCTACTTTTTTCTCTTATCATCCCTAAGTTTTCTAAATAATTAAAAGCTTCCGTTAAACTTTTTATATTTTTGTTAAAAATAATTGACGCTAAATTTGGATCGATGTTATTTAAAAATGTTCTTAACATCAATGCTTCATTCGTTTTTGGGTGAAATTCACTAGGTTTCTCTAAATCGTATTCGTATTTTTCATTTAATTTATTTAGTATATTTTTTAATGTAATATAATACTCTCTTACTTGAAAATTCCGTGCTGAAAGTGCCTTATGATATAATTGATGATATGATTCCTGAACACCGAAACATTTTATCAATTCAGATTTGATTTCCTGCCAAGTAGCGTTAGGTCCCAAGGTTCGGATGGCGTCTAGAGCTGGACCCTGGATTTTGTTAATGATGATTCTTTGGAAAACATACTGTTTGAGTTGAGCGTTGCTGTTGAAGAGTGGTAAAGTTGTCTCGACTTCTCTTAGAAATGATGTAAGGGCATAATTTCCATCTCCTCTGAATTCTCTAATTCGTTGTACATCTTTAACTAGATCATTTGTTGTAACTGTTAATACTGGTGGTGGAGTTGATTCACTAGTTGCATTTGGTGTACCTGAAGAGGCTGATTCTAGTGTAGCTTCCGGCGTTGCCATTTCTTCTTCTTGAATGCTCACTAAATCACTATTATATGCTTTGAATCTGCCGCTTTCACGAACTGATTTCACTTTCGGCATGTACAAATTTAGATTTTTGATGATTTTTTTTTTTCTCTAATTAATATATTTCACTTTAACTTTGACTCAATTCACAATATTTAGATAACTTTTGTTTCCTTTTGTGTGAAAAGTTTACAACTGATATATTTCACTTTATTCTTTAAAATTCACCGTGTTAAATGTATGTATTTCACCGATTTATTCTTCAGAATTCACCGTGTTATACACAAATAATAGAAAATTTCAACCTGGAGTTTAGTATCTACATTGAAGCAAATTTTTTTCTTCACTATGTTAGCGGCTCCAGTAAGTTGACAAAAAAACACAATAAAACTTTCGTTGGGATTGCAATACTTTAGAATGCAATCCTACCGACTGCGCCAATTACGAACGTAATTCTTTTCCAACGAAAAAATAATAATAATAAAAAATCACAGGAAGGGAATCTTTTGAAAGAAAACCACAACCTGATAATTAAAAAGATTTATTCTTAAGAACAAATTACAAAAACGTCCGACCGAGCCGAGTTTTAAAACTTAACTTAATTAATCCAACTTAAAATAAATGTTTTTCCATAAACACAGAAAAATGAAATCAGATATCAAATAAGAATGCTTAGTGGACATTTCATTGAGAACGGCGATTCTATGGGAAAAGAATTTATTTATGAGTTCCCATAGAATCAGCAAAAAGTATTCTCATGCATTTAAACTTTATATTTGTGAAATTCTCCTTCACGTTGTTGTTCATGTGAGGAAGAATTTGACTCGGATAACGTCTCGGGTAGTGTTACAGACGTAACTCGCGCGTTTGAAGAACTGGAAGAGAGAAAATGATTTCCTTTATATAAAACCCCTGAATGACTTCATAAGTGGAAGCTGGTAGTCCCTGCCTCCAAACGACTAATGGTTCTCAAAGAATGTCATGATTTATCTTTCGAAGCTCATCTTGGTACGTACAAAACACAAAAACAAGTTATCGAACGTTATTATTGCCAGGAATGATTAAGGATATCATCAGCTATGTGAAAAGGTGTGAAGTTCGCCTTAAATCTAAGCTTACAACAAAACCACCCTTCTGTCAAATGGGAAATTTTAAAGTAGCAAATTGGCCATGGCAAATGATTGCTTTGGATCTCATTGGTCCTTTACCTCGCTCAACCAAGAGTGATTTCTGGTTCTTGGTTATATCGGATTGTTTTACCAAAAGTCTCCGAAATTGTTGAAGCTCGTGTTTTCCTCGAGTATGGCGTTCTGGAAATAGTAATAACGGACAATGGACGACAGTTCGATTCCAGCGAATTTAGAAAACTCCTACAAGACTTTGGAATCAAGGAATTTTGATTAAACTGCAATTATCTTCCGAGAAATAATTTTTGTGAAATATGGAATAAAGTTATAGGAAGTGCTCTGAGATCTTACATCACAGATAATCATAAAGTATGGGACCGGGAAGTAGTTTATATCCAAGTTGCTTCTCGCTCGACGGTTAACGCCGTAACTGGTTATTCCCTCTTTTATTTGAACGTTGGCCGGAAGTACATATTTTCTGGAAATGACTACGAGTTGTATGATCCTGTCGAAGTCAAAGTCTATGAGAAGAATACAAAATATTTCGACAAGAGTAAAGTTAAGGTTAAATTTGAAAGAAGAGACGTTGTTTACAGACGTAATTACGTCATCTCAGACTCTGCAAAACTAGCTCCCAAATTTCTGAAGTGCACTATAATTGAAAAGAAATCGGATTTAGTTTATAGACTCGCTGATGAAGATGGTAAGGATTTAGATTGGTGGAATCTCAAAGACAAAAAAAATACCTAGTATTGAATGGAAATTTTTCCCTGTTGAGTTCTGAATTATCTCATGATTTTAGTCTTAGGATAAAGATACATTACTTAGTGAATTCCGCTCTGATCTTACTAATAGTAGTGGTACAAATAAGGTAATAACTGTAAGGTATATAGGAATTAGGCTAGTTTTCCTCACGGAATTTAGAATAATGATTAGTACTATTCAACATAAGAATTAATTAATTGAGGCATTCGTTAACCTTCTGCATAGGTTCAGCTTCTATTACTCACAATTAACTTATATGCCTCTTTCATGGTTGCGCAGTAATCCATCATCTCTATAGGATTCGATTTAATAACAGAAGATAAGATTAAGTATGCATTTAAATAAAATTAACATATTTGCACTGATTCTGAATCAGTTTTGGCTTTAAGCTAGGCAACAGGGGCTCTTATACTCTCTTATCAAGAAGAAGTAACATAAACATTACCATTGCCATACCAGTTTCAGCGGAATGACTCGGTTCACATTCACAAATGGAATGTCACGAGTACGTTATCAACAATTTAAATTAAAAAAAAAAGAAGAACATATATATATTTGTATATTTTTTTCTTTTATAAAATTTTTTTTATCCACCAATGGGGAGAATGCATGGCACACTATCGTAAGCTACCTTCGCAAGGTTCCAATTGCTGAAAAATCGTATCTTTATTTATCAATTTGTTTAATAAATAGACGTTAGTTAACCATCCTACAAGATTCCTTATAGTAAGAATAATTAATAAAATGAAAATAATAAATTAAATAAACATGATAAAAAAATCACTTAATTATGATGAAAGTCTGAATTATACACAAAACAATATGTAATATATTTAATAATAGAATAGAATAATTTAAATAGGTGAACTTTACAATAAATTGCTATCTGCGTGAGGAAATATAAACCAGGAACAAAATATTTAACTGAACGAAACAAGTCAAACAAGCTATTGGCCCATCCTTGCCATTATTACCTAAAAACCCCCCACAAATGTAAAACATCTGTTAGTCTAGCAAAAAAAAAATAGGACGACATCGTCGGGTGAGCTGTCAGACAAGGAAGAAAAAGTTTCTGGTTCCGGCATAAAAAGTTGGGAGAATGAACACACAAAGCGGAGCAGTTGATCATAATCATATTTACAAAAAGAATCCGGTAAAATTTCAAGTGCCAGCTAAGTTTTATTTAATTTCGCGAATCAACCTTGAAAGTGAAGAAAAGAAGCAGTGGTATTATTGCAAGCCTGAAGAAGAAATCTGCGGATTGCGTGCACTTTGGAAGAAATTACTGCCCCGTGTTTAACCAAAGGTCGTCAAACAACTGAGTATAAAAAAAAATAATAATTTAGGGAATAGTTCTAACAATGCTAAAGTAATACGAACGATTTCATAAATTAAAGAAAAATAACCTTTCTAACCCTAATTTTGGTAAGACTTGTAATTCAGGACGGTCGTAGGAAAGACTGAATAATCCACGTGTAATCTATTTGTGAAAAGAATCTTGAAATATAATTTAAATAATAATCATTTTTTCAAGTTTAAATAAATCTTCTTTTTAAAGTACCCGAAGATACAACATTTCAGATAATCAATGTGAGCCAAGGAGGCCCCTGGACTACCAGGCTTACATAGTAATTGTAGACCAATTTGTAAATTATCTGTTATATTCAAGCCTTTTGAAATTGAAAGCATGGTTTGTTGACTGCTGACGTTCGATTGTAAGCCATTAATCAGCTCAAAACAACATGGTTTCATTAAGGGCAGATCAACATCAACCAACTTGATACTTTTGACATCCTTTATTGCTAATAGCCTTGAAGGGATTGCAGACTGACTGTGTCTATACCGACTTCTTCAAAGCCTTTGAAAAGAATAAAATATACTGACGTTGTTAAAATCTTTAAACAGATTCATTTCTAAATATTCTCAAATGTAATGTTTTTGTCTTTAGCCGTAAGTTTTCTCCTTTTGCGTACCAATATCATATACGCAATTTTCCTATATATGTAGTAAGTCAGATTAAGGATCTGGGCATTATCTTTGACTCAAAATTTACCTTTTATCGCCATCTTGAATATATTATTGGAGCCTTTTCAATGCTTGAGTTTTCTAGGCGCTGTGCTAAAGATTTTAATAGATTCATTTGTGAGGTTAATACTGGGATACGGCTGTCAAGTCTATAGAGTCCTTATTACAGTGTACATATTATAGGTTTGAATCTGTACAGAAAATGCTTTTACGTTTTGCCTTTCGTCGCGTCTTCCATGGAATGATTACTTCCAAAAGAATAACCCATTTTTTTTCTTCTTATTACGGAGGAAAGCTGCTCTGTCTTTGTGTCACGCTTAAATTCACCCCCGCAGAATTAAAGATTTTGTTTCTATTTTTTAGTATACATGGTTGTTATTCTATCCTTGGACAATTGTTAATCAAATAGTACTAGTAATAGAGCTTTTAAACTCCGGACAAACTATGTCGTGACAAGCTCGTGTGACTGGGTCGTACTCCCAAAAGGCCTTCTAGGTCGTAGAATACCGAATTTAGTTATTTTTCATAAAAACGCGTTCGCTCCATTTGACATTGATTAGAATTCATTCAAGATGGGCGTACTAAACATAGACAGCACTCGATAATTCTTTTAAATCAATTAGTTTTGTGTATTCACTTATGTCGCGAAAATTCAATATTTTATTCCGACTTAGATGCTCCCGTACTTGGACAGCACTCAGTAAGTCAATCAATTACTGCCTGTATTCACTTAATAACACACGCCGCGAAAATTAAATTTTGATTGTTTATTTTAGGTGCTTCCGTACTTGGACAGCACTCATTAAGTCTATCAACTAATGGTATATATTCACTCAGTAATTGAAATATAAAATATGTGAAACGTTAACTATTAATACACCATATATCGCTAAAATTCAATAATTTCTTTTCATTTTAGGTGCTCTTGTGCTTGGACAGCGCTCAGTATATACCGCGTATATCACACGTGTCGTGTGAGGTTATGTGACCTCCAAATGTGCGAAATATTTCTTGTACCTCCTTGTGGCGGACTTTAATTATAATATGCCAAACTTTGGCCTTATTATTTCTTTAACTCCCGTTGTTATTTGTATTAATATGAGTACTTATCCTTTTTTTCAAGTGCTCCTCATAATGGGACTACGACGGACAGCCGAATGGATCTCGGAGCACCTTCCTCTTTTATATTGCTGGATTTCCCTGTTATTTCCGATTTTTTTCTTTCTTATTTTTTTTTGGAAATTTTATGCTGGGTTTAACTTTTTGTTTCTTTTAATAAAAGAAATTTCCTTTTTTTCAACTTCACTCTCTGATGATTTAGCACTAAATGAATGAATATGGCTGCCCGACTTCAGCTGTCACCTTCCGGTCTTTTCGTCTCGCCCACTTCACACGTTTCGCAGATGGTACAGATCATTCCCTGACAGCTAGTGTGTGACAGAAATCAGTGCCATCGCATAGGGCATTTGGGTGGTGTTCATATACGGCCATAACATTCTTTTCATCGAGAGTCACCAAACAAATTATGGATTTTATGAGCCCCTCAGTAATATGTGTAGAATTTAAAACAAATATTCAATTTTTTTCTTCTTTGAATCTTTGAAGCGATTTTTGATTTATTGCAAAATGTTCTTACTCAATTTTTCAGTTTTTCTTTTTATCTATAAGTCAAATTATATATATGTTGGCTAAATAAATAAAGAATTGGTCTTAGACTAATTATAACTTTTCCTTGTTTCTAGTTAATTAGATTCTCTCTTTATTGTTTTTATTACTATTATTGCTATGCTTTCATGTAGGTTTATTGAGTACCGTGTTTTTACTACTATTAAATTTTTCTAACATTTCTCTTTATGTATTCATTTATTATGTTTATACTTCATTTCATTTGTTTTTTTAATGTTCTATTACTATTTAACTGTCGTAATGTCCAACGATGTAAGCTACGTACAAGCTGGTACACAAGTTTTTTTCTTCCAATAAAACTATATTTTTTATTACCTAATACATGTAGATGTGTTTTTTATGGGAAACCTACGTACATATTTACCAATTTATGGTAATCTTTAATCACTAAGAATACATAATTTTTTAAACCATCCGCATAGAAGCTCATTTGGTATTGTTTACAACTTTTTCCCGATACATTGAAAAATTGTCATACTGTGTGTTCGTAAGAAAAAATGGATTCGACGGATTGAGTTGGAAGGATCAAAAGGAGAAAAGACACGAAGGCACTATGTTTATTGGAGTTAAGGCTAGATATAGATGAATAAGCGACAATTATTATTGCGATTGAATTGAAATTGGTGAATTAATTAGAACTTTTTAAAATAATATGTTTCTTAACATTAATAAATTGTGAAAGTTTTAAGTAGGTACTTACATTCATTTTTCGTTTGCATCTTGAAAGATTCAGCAACAAATTCACTTTAATTGTAGCAAACGCTGAGCTCTGTTCAGGACAATTCTCTTTGTTGGGAATTTTTTTCAGGGCATATTGATAACGATAAACAGCATCTTGGACGCGATTTTTCCGATAAAGAATATTTCCATCTTCTAGTAATTTATTCAGTAATAAAAGCATAATATCAATTTTTCCTGCCGCCATAGCCCAAGTTGCAGGGCCAAGTTTAGCTCCTCTCTTAAGAAAAACTTGTACAACTTGAGTATTGCGACAAGCAATTGCACGATCTAAGGGACGCATTCCATTCATATCGACATGTTCAATTTGTGCTCCTTTATCTAATAAAAGTTGAACTAAACTGGATGATCCTTGATAAGCTGCTAAATCTAGAGGTGTTCTGCCAACTTTATCTGTATGATCCTTTTTACTGCCTTTTTCTAATAAACATTTTGCAGCCTGTAATCGACCACGTAAACAAGCCCAGCACAAAGCTGTCAATCCTTCATTATCACTTACATCTAGAGATGCACCCTTTTCGACGAGAAGCTCAATAATACCTACATGACCTTCCTCAGCTGCTACTATTAATGGTGTTTTACTTGTTATATGATCGTTTTGCTCAATATCAGCTCCATTTTGTAGAACTCTTTCCACTACCGCCCAATGGCCTTCTTTAACAGCAATTAGTAAGGAAGTTGATCCATTTTTATTTTTTACATCGACATTTGCTCCACGTGACAGGAGTATTGATAAAGTTTCAGTGCAACCATTTTTTGCAGCCGCTGTTAAAGCTGTGTCACCTGTTAGAGAATCTTCGCTATTCACATTGACTTCAGTCATATCTAATAAGTCCTCAACAATTGTAATATTTTCTTGGGAAGCTGCAGTTACAAGAGATTGTTGAGCTGCTTCCTCTATCGATACATCTGCTGAGTTAGGTCTTGGTATCCAATCACATGCTAATAAATATTTCACAACATTCACTTTTCCCATTCTAGAAGCGTGTACTAGAGCACACCGTTGTGTTGTATCGACATGTCCTAGACTACTTCCAGCTGCTATTAGTAAACGGACAACATCACAATGTCCTTTCGTAGCTGCTAATATTAATGGAGTACAACCTTGACTGTTGGTTTTCTCAACGTCTGCGCCAAATTCTAAAAGTAGGCTTACCATTGGAACGATTCCCTCATACGCAGCAATACATAATATTGTTGCATCCCCCATGAAATCTGTTTGATAATGAGGTGATGCGCCAGCTAAAAGTAATAATCGAGATACTTTTATATTAGGACTATACACATTTCTTAAGGCACAAAGAGCAGCTGATGCAGAATCGGCAACTGAACTAAGCCAATATGACTGAATATCTCGTGGAGACTGGATGGGATGTGAGTTTCTATAAATGTGAGCTTTTAAAATGTGATGACCTAATTCCAATGATTGTTCCGCATTGAGTGGTGCTTGAAAGCGTGACAGGCGAAATGCTATAGCTGCATGTCCTAACCGAAAGTCGCATAGGAATTTAGTAGATTCACCTTCGTCTCGTCGCATTAGCCACTCCCTAAAAGATGGATGGAAAAACATATATGTATTATCTATCCGTTTGATGAGGAGTCCTGACAGCAACTTGAATCTTTGTAAAAATTCATCCCATTCCATGAATTCATCGACCTTAAGAGAGCACAAAGAGTAGTAGATTTCACTTAAAGTCAAAGGATATAGTGCAGCAAGGCAAATATCGAGGATTTGCGAGGCCTTACTGAAACTAGATACCGATAAAAATCGTAGATTAAAATGTAGCAAAAATATTTGTGCTAATGATACTGGAAGAACTTTATAGCTGGCTGATTTAACTACTAGATGGCCACGTTCAATGAGATCAAGGATGAGTTTGGCATAAAGAAAGGATCCTTTTGTCAATTGTAATAAATGTGTTATGAATTTAAATTGTACAGTGCTTGTGTCCTTCGCCGATCCAATATTATTTTGTATATTTAAATTGTGATTCACTCGGAATGTTATGTATTCCAGCATGTCTTTTTGTAGATATTCATTAGAACTCCAACTATCAAGTGTCATTTTTGTGTAAGCCAAACCTTTTACAAATTCTAACATCTGTGTACGTACAGTGGCAACAACCTTAAGCCAAGAAGGAAAATGTTCTGTCATTTTACCTAGAAACGATGCTATAGTGAAGCCATGATCTGGTCGATGGTATTCAGCTTCACAGAGAGCATCTACTAATATCACACAACTTTTAGCGGGAATTTTTCCTGTTCTTTTGAGCACAGTTAAGGGCTCCAAAATTGCCATTTGCATAACTCTCTTTGGATCAGCTATACATTCTTTTATGTTAAGAATATTTTGCAAGTGCGGTTCATTGATTAGATACTCTCGGTAAGCGGATAACTGAGGTGCTTGGCATAATTGGGCAGCTAAAGAATGTATGAAATCTGGAACTAAGCATGTTGAATTGTTATCTGCTTGGCAAAAATGATATGCTACGACATGAGAGGCCAGAGCTTTTAATCTATCATGACCTACGTTTATCTGGCAATATATACCATCATTTTCACATAATGGCATCTCTTTTCTCCTACCAAAGCAAGAATATTCGACCAATTGTAGAATTAGAGCTGTTTTCCCTGTACCAGGACTTCCATTAATAAGAATACCTGGTGTTTCAGTTGTTGTCAAGATGTTAGATAATTCCCGCAGGAGCCATTGTCGCCCAACAAAAAGTGGATCTGGTTCTTGTAAAGGTACTTCGAAAAAGAGTGGCTTCAATGTTAACTGCGGTGTTCGATATTGCGCATTTCGCGGTTTTATATCGTAGCCATCTTTCGGTCGACAAATCCTTGCCGAACGATTAATATTCGACTTTCGATTTTTAAACATTGTCATCTCTACTGAATTTCCTCCTTGTGAATCTAAATTATAAAAAAAAAATAAAAAAAAAAGGAAAAATAAAGATAAACTCAATTTAGTTATTCTTACTTGCTGCGTAATATCGTTTTTTAACAGGTTTAGTTGATGCATTGTTCTGCTCAGATACAGACATAGAAATAAAGTTGCCAAGAGAATCACACTCAGTAGTGGGAATGATCGGTACATGAGTGGTCCTTGCCACCTCTGCTTCCGAAGATCCTGTAAGAGTTGACATAGGGCTTGTGTTGTCTGAAGCTAGAGAACCACATGATTGCATGGGAATTCTTGAATTTTTTCTAGCATTCTTTTCCAAAAAGAAACCAATTCTGGTTTGAAATTCATTATGCGCAGATTTGCCTTTTCTATTCAACGCAACTGGTTTAATGCTGCCGCCTTCATCATCTGAAAAAAAATTATTTTTAAGGTTAGTAGAAAATGAATTGGTTAATATTAAAAAAACATCATGCAGAATACACAAATCGATCACAGCAAAAATATTAAATGCAGGCATAACAATTTGCTTTTCACAAAAGTGCTTTGTAAAACTTCCATTTTCTTTAAGCATATAATTATGTTGAGGACTATAAGAAAAGGTATAGACAATTTTTTTGTCTTCTTATACTGTATATTTACGGTAAATCTCTACATGCTTCAGTTAAGTCACATGAAATCGATTCGTTTTGACAGATTTCGGACCGAACACCTTTCCGATTTCGATGGAACTTTTAGATTATGTGGTTAGAAGTGAAAATTTTCTCCCTCGTATTTTTTATTTCCATCAACCCACTTTAGAGGGATGAAATTTCATAAAATTAAGACAAAAGCATTCAAATGTGGAGGAAAATCATATTTGCTATAAAATAATCGGCAACCGCTTTCAAAATTAGCTGTCTTGCAAAACAAGGGGAGAATCCTTGATGAAACTCAGAGTTGAGAAGGAAAAGATTTGTACTCAGGAGGCCTTTCATTAAAGCCAAATTCATAGGTGGCATGGTAGAATATAAAACGGTTCTAACAGATTAAAGCAAATAACTAAGGAAATCTAAGAAAAGGACGTAACGGGCTTCATGTGACGGTATTAATTAATTAATTGCCTGTAGTTGTCAGACACAAGGTTCTTTCCAAAGATCACTCAAATGAAACCTGTTTTTGGGCTCTTTTTTCTTCATATAAAAACGAAAGGATCGCCAATCCGCTCAATATGGTAGGAGGGTAAGATGACGATAGTAAGCTTTGATCATTTTTATATCCTCGTGGCTTTAACCTAACGTCTTAGTTATTTATTTAGATCAATCGTTAATACGTTTACTTTCAACTACTAATTTTCTGATTTCCATAAATTAAAAACTTAGCATAGCTTTTTCATTTGTTTGACATTTTGTCAAATTTGTCATCTTATCCTCTCTTGCGGGTAAGATGATTCAGGACAAGACAAATGAAAAACAAAACCAATTTACATATTTATTTTTATATACAAAAGTCGCATACATAGGCTTTGCACTTCGCTTCTGCCGGATTGACTTATCTACTCTACATGCGGCATGAGCCCATTAATGACATATTGAACAGAAATACCACGTCTCATTTTTACCAGTGTCATTACAGATCACTCAAAGCTCTGCTGCCATGAAATTATTGTTCTCGTCTTCTTCTTTCAATACATAAGGTCACAGCCCAAAATTTGTGAACGATTCGAGCGAGATAACGAGTTCGTCATCTTGTCCGCCTGTTGAATTCGTCAATTTACCCGAAACGATTCAAAGACTTACCAAATTTGATGATAACACAATTTTTTCTCGAACTTAATTTTACAATGAACTAGCGTGTTAACATAGAAGACGCTATTGCCTGAATAACAGAAGGGCGCTCATGCTAAGTGGAAAACACAATATGGCGCTGTAGCTCGTAGCTGGCGCAATTTGAAAGCACGCTGTAGCTCATTTTTGCTAACTTTTAATATATGGCAGTCTGCGCCAGTTGTGGATTAGCTCTAGCTGTCTACCAACCTGCCTTCGTAAAATATTATCCCTAACGCTAGTTATGACAGTCTCGTTTACAGTGGCCTTAATTCAGTATGTCGAAGAAAACTGGTAGTGGCTTTTAATGATATGATGCGCTACATTTACAAGCCTCCACGGTACGCTCATGTATCTAATAAATGCAACATCACTACTTGGAACTTCGATTCAGACTTATCTGGACCATTGTAGACTAATATTCTTACACAAGCTAATTAGAGGAAAAATCCCAATGTATCTGCATGAGAAACTGCACTTCTTGCAGTCGGCCTGAAATCTTCCATTTCTTGCTCCGAGGTGCGCCTCTCGATATGGTGAGCTTTCTTACTTTGTCCAGACTATCCGCAAATGGAACTTTCTACCAAGTAATGTTCAGCGCATTGGATGAGAAGGGTATTTGCCAATTTATTAGAGGACATAGTTTGGAAATGGCCTTCATAAAGGGTTTTCCAATAAGAGGTGTTATTTTAATTAGCCCGCTATTTCGGTAGATGTCACTTTTGGAGCTGTCATTTTTTGACAAGCAGAAATTATTAAAATTCACTATAAAAATGGTGAATATGTGGCAGAGACGGTTCGTAAAACTCGAACATTTTTGGGTCGTCGTGAAGCCTCGAACATTTTTGGGTCGTCGTGAAGCACCTTGTCGGACCGCAATACAGAAATTGGTGGAAAAATTCGAGCTGTCGGGACAAGTTAGTGATGTGAGAAATAATAAAACCCATGCACGTCGCTCAAGAACAGCCGAGATTATTGCTGCTGTAGCCGAAAGTGTTGAAGAAAAACCAGGTTTATCCATTCCTCGTCGTTCTTTGGAATTAGGCATTCCACAAACGTCATTACACCGTATTTTGCATATGGGTCTTAAGGCTTATAAAGTTCAGTTAACACAAGAACTTAAGCCGGCCGATCATCAACAACGTCGAGTCTTTGCTGATTGGGTCCTTGAAATGCATGAAAATGATCCGGAATTCCATCGAAAACTCATCTTGAGTGATGAGGCCCATTTCCACCTCGATGGCTTCGCCAATAAGCAAAATTGTCGCATCTGGGGCTCGGAAAACCCAAGAGTTATTGTTAAAAAGCCTCTCTATCCTCAACGTGTGACTGTTTGGTGCGGTTTATGGTCCGGCGGGGTCATTGGACCTTACTATTTCGACTGGAGCAACAGTTACGGTGAATGGATTGCGCTATCGACAGATGATTAATGATTTTTTATGGCCGGAATTGGATGGTATTGATCTGGACAACGTTTACTTTCAACAAGACGGCGCTACGTGCCATAGAAGCAACGAAACCATTGATTTTTTACGGGAAAAGTTTCCGGACCGTGTTATCTCTCGAAAAGGTGATCACAATTGGCCACCGAGATCTTGTGACTTAACACCTTGCGACTTCTTCCTTTGGGGTCACGTGAAAGAGGAGGTCTACGCCAACAGCCCAGCGTCGATTCAAGACCTCAAAGATGGAATTCGTGAGGCTATCGAGGACATAGGGCAGCCACTTTGCGATTTGGTTATGGAAAATTTCATGAAAAGGATATGGTCCTGTAGGCGTGGTCGTGGTGGTCATTTAGCTGATGTTGTTTTCCATTATTAACGGCATACCTTCCTATTTATAATGAAATAAAGATCCGATCATTTATCTCAAAAAATGGCATTTTTCTTTGAATATGAAAATAACACCTCTTATTGGAAAACCCGTTATTTTAGAATAGTTGTAATAGTTCTTAAATCTTAATAGAGATAGTTTAGTTTAGTATATTTAAGAATTGAATTGAATTGAAGTTTCTATATTTTTATTTTATTTTATTTTATTTTGTTACTTTTGCTACATATTTCCTTCAGTAGTACTAACATAAGATGTTGTAATCTTCAGTACGGCACCACATAAAGTATTATTGTTATTATTACTGCCACAGAGAGCAGAAGTATCGAATTAAGCTCCGTGATATTTAAAGATAAAACAAGAAATAAGTGATAATTGTGAGTGCCAAAACACATTAAGGACATAGCCTTGAAAATATATTTCAAGAACTGTCGTTCGAAGTGAAGTTTATTGAAAAATAACTATAACAAAATTAGAAAGAAAAAGTGGAAAAACGAAAATTTGTGTGACATTTGGGATAATAATTTAATATTGGTAGTTGCCATGACAGCATGGTAACCTTAAAATTTTTAGTTTCCGTCTAGTAATTTAAATCAAAAAAATAAAAAGTGGCAACGTAATTAATAAAAATTGATTTAAAAAATAAATTATAAAAACAAAAAATAAATTATATAAAATAAAAAGGAACTTTAAGCTTCTCTGTTGCACCTAGTATGAGAAGGCTCCCTCGCAGGAAACCACTACTACAGAAGTGGCTCCGGAGAAGGAACCTTCTGCCTATGCTCAACCTGCTATTTTGGAGCATCCAGTGGCTAAAGTGTCTGAGGTTGCCCCAGAGGCAAAAATTATTGCGGCTATAAACGGTGCCACGTCACCACGTGAAAGCATGGCTACTTCCGACGAGGAGTAGCCATTTAGTAAAAAAAAAGAGCACGAGTAGGAAGAAGATTGACCGGGTGATGCTGCCTCCTCCAGAGTCAGCAAAGCCAGTCGCTCCAAAACGGCCCCACTCGGAGGAGGACGATAGTGGAGCTTGCGGTTCGAAGGTTGTTGTGAGTGACACAGAAGTGTCTCTCGAGCAGCTTTCGGACTGCGATATGACCGGTTTGCATGAGACTGGCCTCTCGATCTTAGGTGGCTACGAGTAATGGTAGCCAATATGAAATCTCGAAGGGGACGGAAATCTTTTCTAGGGAGAAAATTTGCAGGATTCTTGGCCAGCTCCAGTTCAAGAAGAATTCAGATAGAAGCTATCTTGCACATTCAAAGCTCAAACGATGAATGTGCGACATCTACTGACGAGGAGAATCGGCCAAGCAATGTTCCTGAATCAGCTCCTCCACCTTCCTATGGAGTCGATCTAGCAGAGATGCATCGTTGTAGGACCTCTTCTTCTTGGCCTCCTGTCGTAGGATTTGAAGCTGAGGAAGTAACAACTTTGGCCTTTCCAGCTCCCCTACAAGAATACTGCCCCAGGTCTGAATCGTTGAGATTAGATCCTGTGGCCAGTCACGAGGATAGGGTGGTCGAACAGAGAGCAGGTAGTAATACTCCGCTATGCCGATCCCTCCCAGTACATTCACAAACAGTTGCGAAATTAAGGTCTCTCTGGCAAAACACAAGTTGGAATGGATGCACATGGAGACACCTTGATTTCACAGCCAAGTTAGTGAGACCTAATGCACCTATCTTGACTGGCAGACAGAGCGTGTTTTCAGCAACCCTTCGTTTTCCGCACCAAAAGGCATCTATCGCTTTTGCTTGAAGAAGACCTGCAAAGCCTTCATCAAACGTCTCAGCCTTTGGCAGATGAACGATGGACGAGGTAATCAAATAATTTATCACGACTGACCTTCCCATTAAGGATAATTGAAATAGTCGACTACGCCATGACTTTACAGCTCTAGAGAGTTTCACCGGAGCAATGCGGCTATTATTTGGGTTACTCTCGCGTCCGATATACACACATAAATACTTCAGGCAAGTATTAGTCCATTGGATGTTCAGTGGATTATCTGTACGATCTCTCCACCTTCCACACCACAAGCCTTGATACTTACTAAGGTTGATTTTAGTGCCCGAAAACAGCACGAGCGACCGGAAAAGCTTCATCTCTTGTCACGAAAATAGAAAGGATATCCGCATATCCCAACATAAGAGGCCTCACATTGGTATATGGTAGACGAACTGAATGTTGTCCGAGCATTCGACGAAGATCCACCAGCAGCGACTTCAACGAAAGGTCATAATGCATACCTGACAATGGACAGCCCTGGGTGATACCTCAATGAAACGAGATAGGAGCCAGAAGTTGTTCTTGATGCTTAATCTAAATCTCTGAATCTATAGAGTTTCTCGACGATATCGATCCACCTGGGTGGAAACCCAAGTGCCTCGAGAGCAATCAAGAGATATTCATGCGGGACCATATCAAAAGCCTTTTGTTGGTATAGTGAAATCATAGCCATTTGTGTACTTGTCTGTTCATGATAAGCAAACAAATATTTGGCTTCCGCAATGTTGCCGTAGATACTACGACCAGGTACACAATAGGACTGCTCCGGGTGTATTACCGAAGCAATCACTGAGCGGACTATCGCCCCTAATGCTTTGCAGACCATTTTGTAGTCCACATTGCATAGGGTTACTGGCCTCCAGTTCCCCATCCTCAGCAAATCTCTCTTCTTTGGAGTCAATCGCCTTACCGACCTCCTCCAGCTAGAAGGAAAGTCCGAATGCGACTCAGCCGCCGAATTGAAGACTTCGCCTTAGATCCTTTGTTGCAGCGATCATATCCTCCAATGTGATCACTGTATCCAGGAGCTCTTTACTCAGAGAAGGTAGGAATATACTCAAGAAATTCATGAGTGGTCGAGGATGTTGTCGACTACTACAGTAGTCTGGAATATATTCTGATAGCTGTTGTCGGTTGAGAACTTGTCCAGATTCATCAACTATCAATTCGACTTCACAAGAAGCAATACGTAGTCTAACTAGTTGCCTGGAAGAAGTACTCGGTTGGAGAATCGCCTTCCTTCAGCCATGATTGGCTGCGCAGCACAAACTCCAAGCTGTGCTTGTAAGTTTGTGTTGCCAAGCGTTTCTTTATTCTGTTAAAATAAAGTTCTTAAAAATTCTTCTTTCTCCATCATTGACCGATTCCCGTCCGGGAAAAAATAAATAAAAAATTGAATTTACAATTTATTTGTACGAAAATGCAAGAGGGAAAATCATCTGTCTCGTTAGCTCAGTGGTAAGAGCAGTCGCCCGGCAAACGGAAGGTCCCGGTTTCAAACCCCGAACGAGGCGGTTATTTTTTCTTCTTGTATTTATTAATTTTATTTAGAATCGTTAAAAATAAAAGATCTTAAAATTCTTCTTTATTCATCATTGACTGATTCTAACAAGTGTAGGTTCGATTCCCGTCCGGGAAAAAATAAATAAAAATTGAATTTACAATTTATTTGTGCGCTTTCATCGTTACTGGTTAATGCCAGCTGAAAGCAAATCGTGGCTTAGTAGGCTAATAACAAGTTGATAAATGCAAGAGGGAAAATCATCTGTCTCGTTAGCTCAGTGGTAAGAGCAGTCGCACGGCAAGCGGAAGGTTCCGGTTTCAAACCCCGGACGAGACGGTTGTTTTTTCTTCTTGTATTTATTATCTTGATTTAGAATCGTTAAAAATAAAAGTTCTTAAAATTCATCTTCCTCTATCTAAAATAAAGAATCAACTCCGGCTGAGTTGAAAGAAGAGTTGCCACCCGAGATACTTCGACCGACAAGCTACAAGCTTGATACCCACTTCGATTGAAATTCTCTTCGATAAAAGATCGAATTTGGAGCTTTCCAACATACCACCATTGACTAAGAAGACGAAAGTCAGCTTTCCTCTCTTGCCAATCGTGCCAGAATTCCATGAACTCTTTGATGAACTGCTCGGAATTCAACAAATAGTTGTTGAATATCCAGTATGCAGTTCTTCTGTCAACTAGAGTGCTGGTTGCCACTACAAGAAGGTGGTCGCTAACGAAACACACCTCATGAGTGACACCAACGAAATGTTCTAGTATTCCAGGTGAGACGTAAAGTCTATCGATTCTGGAGCGAGACTTCCATGGATATTTCGCGAGACTCTCGCGTATGATCTAGTCGTAGGATGCATCCAACGATAGATATCCACGAGTCTGAAAACACGGACAAAATTCCTCAACCGAGTAGCATTGACAGAGTTGAACTCAACTCCGGAATGCCGATAAATTGAGGGACTTAGCGTGCAGTTGAAATCACCTCCGAGGATAGTTTCGTCACTAAAATTCACCAGACAGGATTGAACACTATCAAGAACTTGTCTTGTAATGTCCTGGTCATGAGGAAGGTACACGTTTACTACCTTGAACCTTGTCTTGAACGACAAAGTCCAAGGAAGAAGTGAAGCCTGGGAAGATATCTGTATAGACAGGAGACGATAGTGTGAATTTGTTGGATACAATGATTGCCACCCCTGAGCTTCCGCGAGGCGCAGGTGTGGCAAACATTGCATAGCCAGTAGGTAAATAAGCATAACGCTCAAGTTGTGTATATGTGTCTTGTGTAAAATTCGTCTCCTGTAAAAGCGCGATGTCTATATCGAACATTTTGACATGTTCGATAGTGCTGTGTAACCTTGTATGTGCATACCCCCGGTGTTGATAGAAGCTATCTTGCACATTCAAAGAGATGAAAAGCTCAAACGATGAATGTGCGACATCTACTGACGAGGAGAATCGGCCAAGCAATGCTCCTGAATCAGCTAATCCACCTTCCTATGGAGTCGATCTAGCCGAGATGCATCGTTGTACTTCCTCTTCATCTTGCACTCCTCTTGTAGGAGTAGAAGCTGAGGAAGTAACAACTCTGGGCCTCTCCAGCTCCCTTACAAGAATACTCCAGATTTTATCTGAATTCTTCTTGTACAGGAGCTGGGCTAGAATTTTGGAGATTTTCTCTCTAGGAAGGGTTTCCATACCCTTCGAGACTTCAAATTGGCTACCAGTCGAAAAGGTGCTACCACACGACTCGTAACCAGTGAAGCTCGAGAGACCAGTCTCATCCAAACCGGTCATTTCGCAGTCCGAAAGCTGTTCGAGAGATGCTTCCGCCTCTCTCACAACAACCTTCGAACCGCGGGCTCCACTATCGTCCTCCTCCGAGTGGGGCCGTTTTGGAGCGACTGGCTTTGTTGGCTCTGGAGGAGGCAGCATCACCCGGTCAACTTTCTTCCTCCTCATCCTCTTTTTTTTTTTACTACATGGCTAGTCGACTCCTCGTCAGAAGTAGCCATGCTTTCACGTGCTGACGTGGCACCGTTTACAGCCGTAATAGTTTTTGCCTCTAAGACAACTTCAGGCACTTTAGCCACTGGCTGCTCCAAAATACCAGGTTGACTGCTGGCTGAAGATTCCTTCTCCAGAGCCACTACTGTAGTAGTGGTTTCCTTCGAGGGAACCCTCGGTTCAGCCTTCTTCCCGCTTCTCTTGGGGAAGTCAGCAATAAAATGCCCTACCAAATGGCAAGCATGGCATATGGCTTCGGTGCCCACGTCTATCCAGTATCTCGAGCCCAGTGGCGAGGCGTCAAAGATTCAAGGTGTTCACTGAACACCCAAGACCCAACGTAAACGCATATTTTCTCCACATAATATTAAAAAAAAAAAAATCATTCTATCGAAATTTTTTCTGGTTTCCCAGCCCTCATATTATGCCAATAAATTCCTATACAAATAATATGCGAGAACGCAAGGAACAGAAAAATTCATTCTGACATACTCGTACTTCCCCAGCCTTCATGCCATTGCGTTGCGGTCATATTAAGATCTGAACGCTAAGGGGAATATAAATATGCCAGAATGCATGGAACAGAAATTTTCATTCTGACCAAAGTCATAAGTTCTCAAGCGCTCATGACTGTGCATTGCTTACGATGGGTGTGCACAAATCTATGTGAACACTGAGGAGAATACAAGCTTGCGAGAATGCAAGGAGCAGAAATATTCATTCTGTCTAACTTGTAAGTTCCCCAGCCCTCATGCCTTTGCGTTGCTTATGAAGGCGGTTCACATTAAGATCTGAACGCTAAGGGAAGTATAAATATGCCAGAATGCACGGAACAGAAATATTCATTCTGACCAAATTCGTAACTTCTCCAGCCCTCATGCCTTTATATTGCTTATGACGGGTGTGCACAAGTTTATGTGAACACTGAGGAGAATACAAGCTTGCGAGAATGCAAGGAGCAGAAATATTCATTCTGTAAGTTCCCCAGCCCTCATGCCTTTGCGTTGCTTATGACGGCGGTTCACATTAAGATCTGAACGCTAAGCCAGAATGCACGGAACAGAAATATTCATTCTGGCCAAATTCCTAAGTTCTCCAGCCCTCATGATTTTACATTGTTTATGACGGGTGTGCACAAATATATTTGAACACTAAGGAGAATACAGATTTGCGAGAATCTTCATTTTGACTAACTTATAAGTTCTCCAGCCCTCATTCATTTGCATTGCTTACATCACATGTTACCACCGAACATGGTATACAGACAAACAAATTATGACTGTGACCTACCATAGATTCGCTATTTTCTGTGTATGATGTTATGTAAATCGACTCCCTATAAGAGAAAAATTAAGCTTCAATTTGTTTGTAAACTTATTCTACTGGACCATTTAAAATGTTAAATTAAGTACAATTTTACTCTCTAAACATAAAGATAAATTTAATTCGTCATCTTAAATGTTATTTAGGGAAAATCAGGTCGGTATTAAAACAATCTACCTGAAAGATTTATCGTTAAAAAAATACAAAATAATAATGGACTTCCTTTGATTTTCACAGTTGATTGGATTATATGGATTACTCGCATTATTTCTAGATTGAAATAAAATGTTGAAAATGGCATTTTCTCCAACAGAAAACAAATTGGTAATTATGTAACCTTTCCACATAATCCATGGCGGGTAAACATTTTATATTACTTAAATCTACCAATTGTGCTGAAAGTGTACGTAAATATATCGGATGCATCTTCACTTCTTTCATATTAATTGGGTGAAGAGAATAGATTCATATATGTAATTCCATTTTCCAATGATATTAAGAAACTTGGGTTTAAGTGATATGAGCTTTCACTCGAAGTTTTCCCAATGATATTAGATTTGATTTTTTTTTAAATATTCCATTACCATATGAAATATAACTTAATAAACTCTTTTGTTGGCCCTGTTTGCGTTTAGCCTCAGACAAGAAAAAATCGGTTTGGTCACAAGGTGGCTATTCGGATTTAAGTCATTTGAGAGCTAGTGTTACGATACATGAAAAGAGCTTGGCACATATGAATTGAATGCTAGCTTTTAAAACCTTTGGTCAAGTTAGAATTGATGTAATGTCGGATCAGCAAAAGAAAATTTCTATAAATCGTCACAACGAGAACGTCTCACCAACGTTGTATGTTTTATGGGCATTCGGGTGTTATCTTTTCGGGGCCATGATAAGTCAGTGTAGTCTGTAAATCGTGGAAATTATATTGAATTATTAAATATTATTTCCACATACGAAGAGACTCTGTAAAATCATTTTCGTTGTGATTCCCTATTTAAAGGTACACAAAATGATTTTTTTTTTTATTTTTTTATCGCAAATCTCCACTATTATTCGATTAGAGGATAGGCATGGGCATGTACGGAAAAGATTTTTATTTTTCACTGATTTTAGGATAGATGCAATTTCAAACCATGTTCTTTATTTGGCTTCTTCAAATTGTTTTAATTTTGGGCACAAATTAATAGCGCGGTAATGGCAGGAAATTTGAATGGCACACAAGCTGTTCCGGAAAGACACGCTCAACGCTCCAGCGAAATCAGCAGTAGCAGCAATCTAGTAAAGTGCATTGCTCGCCCTCATTTATTCAAGCAAAATGAATCGAAAATATCGATTCATTATTGTTGGTCAGGCGAAATTTTCTAATCAATTTTGCTAAGCATTCAACATGACCCTGCAAGAATGAAGAAGGTGGGCAATGACACGGCTCTATTCGAGAAACTTTGAAATCCGATCCATCAACGGCGGATTTTGTATTTTGTCTTTTTGTTTTCCTTTTTTTTCTTTCGTGATCTTATTTAATTGACTGTCAAATATTTAATTTGTGAAATTAATTTTCTATTTACTTTTATGTTCAATATTATTTTCACTTTTTTCGAAGTATATCTAATTAAACACAAGCTAAGGTAAGGGAACTTTACCCTAACGAAGCTTTCATTCATTGCACTACTAATCGCTGTTTTTATCGAAGTGCGTAGAGTTTATTTTACCCAGTAAACTTTTCTTTGGCACTAGCCTAGCATTGCCTCATTTTTTGCACACTCTACAAAGAGGACTCAGGCGTAACCCCCGGAATATACAAGCCATGAATAAAGTCTGAAAAAGAGAGTAGCGGGCCGGTTAGCAAGCGAACATCACAGACGTTTTGCAAAAGCAGCTTCTATTTTCTTCAAACGCTATAATTTCCATATATTTGTTCTACACGCTATCTTTTTTTTAACTAATGGGAAGAAAACATATTCAGCTGCATTTTGTTTTCACTTAATTTTTCTGTGGGAGCGACAGCTTTAGGCTTTAGGACCTGTATAAGATGATGCTTTAGTTTTTCCTCCATGACGACTATACAAAAACAGTGCGAGTGAGCTCTTACTGCTTGGCTGTAGATTTCCCTTTAATGTGTCGGTGCCTTCAGCGTCTTCATGGCTTGTATTATATTCCGGGGGTTACGACCCAGGCTTTCTATGAACATGTTAAAATAAAGTTTCCACAACTTGCTCCAACACGTTGTTCGTCAAATTCCAGAATTTTGAACACTGTTTGTCATTATCGAGTTTTTTGAGAAAATAATATCCGAACCAGAAAAATGAGGCAAGGAAACCATTTTATCTTCCGGAGGTTTTCTACATTTATTAAATAAATTACTTTTGCGAAAATATTTGCTTTCACTGATATTTCAGTAAACATCCTGCAGAGTAAAATCACGGATATTTGCTACTGCAACGAAAAAATTCATGAAACAGTGTCACATATTCGAAGTATGAGAGGTAATTTTCTAATAGTTTTCGACGTAACCGCAGCATTGGTTGGTCTAGATAAACCAAATGCACAATACAAAATTTTATTTTTTGAGATAATGGATACCGTTTCTAGCGAAATGTGTATTAGATTTGAAAGTATGAAGGAATTGGTGAATAACAAAAAAATTGTTAGTTATTCACAAAGTTTTCCATCCTATGCACTTAATTCTATTAAGAATTCGTATGGCCAGTTCTTTGATTTTTCAAAATGAAACAATGAGTTAATTGTGACCTATAATTCTAATGGTTTCAGAAATTCGTTGGTCAGCGAAATTTTAAAATATATTACGCAAAATGAGCTTCAATCAACTTTTTCTGAAGTCAATAAGCTTGCTTGCTTAATATTTACAATTCCTACTGGCACAGCTAGTGCTGAAAAATCATTTTCAACATTAAAGCGAATAAAAACATATTTAAGGAACTCTATGGGACAAGAAAGACTGTCGAGCTTAGACCTTATATCAGTTGAAAATCATCTCCTCAAAAAATGAAAGCAAAAAGAAAAATTTTACGAGGAAGTCACACAGGACTTTTGTACTTTTCTTATAAAAGTCCTGTATGACTTCGTATGGAATTCATTTATAAATGAGTTGTGATTACAGTAATGTATGAAATGTTCACATTAGTTTCTTTAACCGTTCGTGAAAAGTAACATAAGCTTCGCCATTTCTTTTTCATATATTAATATTTCTTTAATTTCAAATTCTTCCCTCTTAAGAGATCCGCCTAAGGCATATTTCGTTGTCTTTTAAAAATATGAGTGCACTACAGTTTGATGTTAATTTTAGTTTTTATTGGAGTGAACTGATATATTAATTTCCCGTTATTGTTCAATCCTGAACACCCTGCTCAGATAGGCACGCCTCGCCACTGCTCGAGCCGGATATGCTCAGGTAAAAGCCTGCTGGAAGCGTGCACCCCTTATTTAAAGTAATGGACGCTTCCCGGCTGGTACCGAAGATACCGGGCCCGAGACCCTCGTCTCCAATTTTAATGGGAATGGCGCGAACCTTTCCATGAACCTTCCCGAATCTCGCAAGGAAATTCGAGAGGTCTTCATGTTGGGCTCGCATAGGGTTCCGCGAAAACACGACCTTCGTGGGCTTCTCTTTTAGCGAGAATGGAACAAGGTGTCTACCTTCCACGTCGATGCCCTCAAGCATTAGCTTGATAGCGCTTTCGATGGTCGTGGTGTACACCTCGACCATTCCTCCAACTATAATCCCCATAGAAAATAGCTGCTCACAGGAGATGACGCGGAAGATCGCCTCCAGGTATGCAGACTGAGGACATCCTCTGATGTGCTCAAGCTGCATCCCATAGCTCTCGTCGTGCCATCTCCCGTCAAAGAAGCCCTGGAGACCCGCACTGGTCTTGGGCCGAAGCTTACCTGCGTCCAATGGAGCTGGACGAGGAGTGATGCCCTGCTCTGAATTTCAATTGTGCTATTGTTCCTGGAACCAGCACTTATCTGGGCATACGAAATCCCTGGGGTCGTAGTGATCCTGCTGTTACTCCTGGCGTTGTTGGTAGCTTCTTCTTCGGAGAATTCTTCGTTGAAGACAGCAGTGGCCTCATTATAACATCATCGGGCCTTGGTGCTGAATTGGAAGCCTTCTGGACAACTTCCTTTAACGTGGGATGTTCATGGCCCGCAGACGTGGCCGGGACATTTACTAAAGCTGCAGCCGCAGATGCTGCAGCAATAGCTTTAGTCTTTGGAGCTAATATTCCGACCTCTTCTTGGACAGCTATGGCTGTCCCTGCAGTAGCCTTTTCCGTGGAAAATGCCTGTAAATTTTCGCTGCTCTTAGCCCCTTGAATTGGGCCCTTAACGGCCTTTTCTTTGAGCCCTTAACGGCCTTTTCGTTGGGCCCTTAACGGCCTTTTCTTTGGGCCCTTGCATTTCTTGGAAGAAGAAGGTTTAGCATTCTTCTTCACCCTTGTACTTATTTTGAGGGGATCATCATTCCCCCCAGAATCGCTGCTGCTGCACACACTATTTTTAATTTTTTCAATAAAAAATTTTTATATTATTATTATAGTAAAATTTTTCACTTTAAAATTTAAATCTTGCTGTCCAAACTAAAATTTCTCACAATTTTAACGTTGCCATGTCAACCACCAAAATTATATTAAATTGAATTTTTCAAATGTCAAAAAATTGGTTTATTTTCACGATTCTTTCTAAAAATTTTTATAGTTTTTCTTAATTATAACACACAAACTATTTTTTAAAAGACAAGTGTTGCCTTGTAAGCACTATTAGTTCACTTATTCGCTTTTTTATTAGAACTTCGGCTTTATTCCTATTTAAATAACTTGGAGCTCAATCTGACGTCCGCTCCCTTCAGAATTAATACTAATAATAATATAACAAATAACTTTTTAAAAAACTACCATGAGTTTTCCATTTAATTAAATATTATAATTATATTACATTTGTGCATAAATTTAAAATTTACAAGGTATACATACATGACCAGAACATAGTTTGCCTATCATGAACCGACAAGTACACAAATGGCTATGATTTCACTAGACCAACAAAAGACTTTTGTTAGCGTCTCCCACGGGTATCTCTTGACTTCTCTCGAGGTTTCCACTCAGGTGGCTCGATATCGTCGGGAAACTGTATAGAGATTCTGAGATTTTGATTAAGCATCAAGGACAAGTTCTGGCTGCTATCACTCCACAACTGGACGACCTCTCTGCTTCTGCGCGGGAGAGATTTCGGGACCAGTGATCCTGGCACTAAGTTGGAAGATGCTTTCGTTTTGAACAGACCACCTCATACACCTTTCAGCACATTTACAACACGTGTGCTCCGTGACGTGCTTATGTCAATAAGACCTTGTTATGGTCGAAGGCACATGATGCATCATATCAGCTATTGCCTGTGTGGAGGGTGCAACTTGATTCGGCTAAACAAACGCCACCTGATAGCGAAGTTGGCTGGAAAAAATTGCGGAAAAAAGAACAAGAAGATTGTGAAGTAAGAGCTAGGCAAGAGAGGTAGAAAAAAATAAGTTGGAGAAAAAATTTTTTTATATCGAGAACGATAGTTACGCATCTGGAAAAGTGTGAACGAATTGGTCCCATCAATAGCAAAAGTCTTCATTTTATCAAAAAACGGGAAGGGGAAACGAAGTCCGTTTTTGGGCGTCAACCATCGCAGACCTGCAAGGCCGGGACTGGCGGTGGCGCACTGTTAGTAGTGGCATGTGGCTTTTGGCATAATTCCTGTTAACTCCATGGGATCCACTTCTAGTTCTAGGACCCAATCTGTAGTACTCATCCTTAGACATTGAAAAGTTACCCGCATAAGAGATTTTCATCTAATGCTCCCACCCATCGAGAGAATCAGTAACTTTCCGTGCTCTAAGGAGGACCTGTTATTCCGCTCTAGCGAGGCCATTAATTAGTGGCTACCATAAGTCAGATGGGCGCCCATTGTACCGCCGAATCGTAAAGGGTTCCTGTTGAGCACAGCTGAAAATAAGCGATTAACATAAAAAAAAACAGAATACCCAATACTTCCCTGTAAATCCTCCAGTCCAATGTCCTCAGATGTTTTTCCGAACTTCAGGTAATGATCTGGAAAGAAAAGATAAAGATACATTAGTTAAAAATAACTTAAGCAAAATCAAAAACAATAATATGCAAAGATAAAAATTCTAATTTCTTTGCGAAATTCACATTATCTGCACAATGAACATTTGCAAAATATTCATTCATGTTTAATTATGCGAACTATGTGAATTTACAGCATGCATATGTACAATAATTAATGAAATGGAACAATTTTTGGCATTGTTGAAATTTCATAATCACTTTTCCAATATGAATAATTTCGCATAATTTTCATATATCATGGAAATTATTCATACTAGGATTAATAGTTAACACTGTAAAGGTACTATTATACACTTACCTGGATAATTAATCCACTAAATTCGTCAAAAAAGGACACTTCGCACTTGAAAACCGCGATTACTATTGTCAAATTGACGGAGTAAAAAGTCAATTTACCTAAGTTCACCGCGCGCAACCTGTTGGTGATGCTTAAAAGGTGCGAAATTCACCAGGTAAGCCAATAACCGCGAAAAATCAGAAAATTAATTTCCATAATGAGTGGGAAAGAGAAAGATGTTGGAACGAGCCAGAAGAAATTAGAGAGAAAATTTACGTTCCATATCGGAAATCGACATAATATGGTAGGGAACCGCCATATTGATATTTTTTCGAAAAATTAAAATATTTAAGTAAATCAATAAAGAAAATTCATGGATAATGAAAAATAAATTAGATTACATAATTGCACAAGGCAGGCAAGCATGAAAAATATGCGAAATTTACATTTTTTGTGTCGAACTTATGACAAAATGGCGGCTCCGACAATATAAAAAGGACGTGATCTCTAAGGAAATTCTCATTCAGTTGACAGCGATTTTACATGACCTTTGCACAAAGATCATAGTGTGGAAAACAATTACCAAGGAGGAAATTCATCTTGTATTCCAGGGGAAATTTTTTAGCATAAATAAACGTACAAGTAAGGTACACTATTTTCATGCTAAGAAACTAAGGGTGTTTCAGGACATTTCTGTAGTGAAAAACTGTGGTTTTGGTGATCAATTTCAGACAAGTATTTCAAATCTTTTCTCAAATATTTTTATTTTGTTGGTGGCAGCAATTTTGTTAGATTTAGCCAGCATTTTTAACGTTTCATGTGGAGAAACAAATTAGTATTAATTATTTTCTAAGAGTGATAAACAAGAAAATTTAATTAATTAATAATAATTAAAATCGAATGGACAGTGAACTTACCTAAACGTGAAATTAATTTAAGTCTGAGGTATAATATTGAGTACGTGTCACACTACGACACCCCAAGCATACATACCAGCAGAAAAAATAAATAAAATAGAATAAGCATAGTGTGATTAGATTAATTAAAGCCGAATTAAGAGCATATTTAGCATTAAGAATTGAAGAATTTGTTCAATAAAGTAACAGTAAACACAAGCACACATGCCTTGTAATTTTAACACACCGCTACACTAACCCACCCGAAATGCAGTAATATTGCTGTGGTGTTCACTTACAGCTACATTCCAATAACAGACATCAGAGACCCCAGTGAGAGTGGCCGAATCGCCTAGTTATTAGTAGGTAGGAACCGGATCATGTAACCATCGACCACAAAGGCTGGCATATATAGTAGGGCTGAGGAGCCGTACACCTTTCTCTGTACTGGACATCCTGAAGAAAATTTGTCGTTCACCGTCATCGAAATTCAGCTCCTATCGGATAGTTAAGTTAATAGTGTGATATGTAGAAAGTTGCTGGATATATTTCTTTTATTCTTTTTTTGTTAAATGTATAGGGCAGACTGGAAACATCTCGTAGGCGCCTAGGCGATGGAACCAGAACAACAAAATTCATGTAAATTGTGGCCTTTTGTAAAAATTTTTGTGGATGATTGTATAAATATCAAGAATCGACACATATCGAGTTCAGTTTTGCTTTGAAATGACATTAGGTATAAATGAGCCTGAAATAAAATATATAAATGTACCGATTATCCTAATTTTGTCAACGTAAACGTTTATCATACATTTAGTCAGATGAAGGCACATCTTCAGTAAAATTTTTTTACTGGATTTATCGATTTTTTTTGTAGCAGTGCATATACATACTTACATAAGTTTAGCGTAATTTAACTTTTAACGTCTATATAATCGGATGAAGACGCAGTCATTAAAAGGAAAACAAAACAACAACAACAACAAAAAAGAAAAAAGAAAAACTTTTCTAGGATCGAGGCGTTTTAATCATGTAGAAGTATTTACACATAATATATAGCTTGAAATTCAATTATAATTACAAATTTTTCTATTTAACCACAATAATATACTTACAAAATTTTGCTTATAATAAGTTTTCATGTTATATTCGTCAATGAGACAAAGGCATACAAGTATTGGAATCTTGATGGGAAGTGATAGCTTCGCACTTCAGGTAGTTGAGTCAAGAAGAGCCATTGTTAAATCCGGTGCGAACTAGTACTTTTTCGGGTCACCTAGCCATAATTAGTATAATTATCCGTGAATCTATCTAGGAATAACGAAATCTGTTTAAATAAAATGTCTTTAATAACGAAATGAACCACTAGAGCTCCTATTTCCTTTCTCTCTCCTGAAGCCTCCTCTTGGCATGGTTGACTGAGGTCCGCTCCTCCGCTCTTTCAGATCATGAATAGGGACACTGAAAATAATTTACTGCCCTCAGTGTCATATGGGCGGATGGGGTAATGGCAGTGAAGGCAGAACATCTGCGTCTTCACGTAGGTAATGGTAAGTGGTGTAAAGGTCCCTTCTGGACCGGGTGTTGCGACGGTTGTTTTTTTTGGCACGATATTTTTTGTGTATGGCAGGTCTTCGTGGGAGTGTGGGGTGGTCCCCGCCAATAACCGAGGCAAGCTAGCGTGCCGCCCTGCACTTCAACGCTGTCTACCGAGTGATCTTTCAGCTCGTGCTGGCAGTCTGGACTCTGGACTTCACGTCAAAGTTCAATCACTCAGCATAGTTCTATAACAACCTCCGGAGTATACAGGATACAACAGATGGCGAACACACCTCGGGGTGAATATGGGCGTGATGGGACGAATAACTTGCAGAGTATTCTACAGTTATCCTTCTAATTACAAAGATGCTGATGTAGGATTCAAATTGCTGCATCACAGTCTTATGCATCCTAATCAGTTGTCACATATTGACCGGCGATTTCAGAGGATTTGCACAGTTTGTGCTGGTGAAGGCACCCTATTTCACAGGTTCTTCACTTGCCCAGCTTTGCCAAATATAATGGAACTCGTGCGCGATATGTCCCAATTGATCCACCCGAATTTCGGCATTACTAGGACATAGTTTCTATGGGGTCCAATGGGTTGTAATCGGGTGAATTGTTTGATTAGCTTTGTGTTGACACTGGCCAAATCTACAATGCATTTGTACTACATGAGAGTCGAAGTTGGGAATCAGAACACTGACCCACAAAACCACGCACAAGCACTTAAGCGCCACTTCGTTGACAGATTGAAGAGACGTTTACGTCTTGAATATCTGGCAACGAACGCAAATACATTCAACTGCACATGGAAACCACTATAGTCGGTGCAGGACGGAGCTCTTGTCTTTCGCTGGTAATAACAGGCCACAGCATTTGTAACACTAGTCCATGGGGCTTCTCCCCGCTTAGGAATCGTTGCACGTGCTGTGGGAAGGACAAGCACTCTGTTAGAAATGCTAAGCTGGAGGGATGATGAGGGCAGCTTGTAGAGGCTGCTCTTGCGGGACGCTATGATATCGGTGGGATTGGAAACATTTAATTGTATTTAAAAAAATTCTAAATTTCGCATTCGGCTATTTTACAAAAATTCTTGTTATCTACTTTGGAAACTTTTCATGCTGGACTATTCTTGGAACTGCCATTTATCTGTAATATGGGTACTCTACCTAACTTAGGTTAACTTAACTTTGGCCTTAAATCTTATCTTTCAAAATTATTGTGAAACATTTTTTACATTTACCCTTTACCTTTGTTTTTATATATCTTATTGTTTTGTTGTGGGCATTCATTTAGTGTTTATACATTTTATCTAGTTTCTTGTATTTATTGTTTGAGACTTTTGTGTCACCTTTTAGATTAGTTAGAACTTGCTTTTTTCAGAGCCTTTTTTTTACGTATTTTTAATTTGAAGAGTCATTTATAACGTGTTAATAAAAGAGCAAATTTAAATAATAAAAATTATTATTATTAACTTTTGGCGCGCCACAAATCTGACATTTCAGTATTTACCCTGTGAAATGAGAGAAATGAGTGATTTATATATTTAAATGTTTTTTCATAAAATCCTGAACTCTTTCTCTCTTGATATAGAGATCGAACCCACAATTCTCTGCGTCGTTTTGCGTTTAAATAATTATAAGTTATAAAGAACAATTGCACAAATTAAAATAAACGTTAATAATGGCCCGTGCCATTGGCTACAAGCTTTGACATTGTAACAAATGCTAGCTACATGGCGCGCGCCAAGGTATATAGAATACAGGTTATTGTCTTTAAAATGTTGACACATTGCAGCTGATGTGCTGTGACGTAATTTCATAATTAATGTATATACATTTTTAGAGGACAGACAGAGAGAGGAGAGAGAGTATTGTGCTCTCTATACCGTACTTTCCTATATATTTCACGATATGTCGTCATCTAATGTTGGAAAATGGTTCCTAATGAGAATAACTTGTACTCTATATACCTTGGTTTCTCTTTTACTGTGCAAGCAGAACCGACTTAATCCAGTACAAATCACAGAATTAGTGCAATCGGTTGGCAATCTCATGAGTTATATAAGAGATTAAAATTGACAACAGGATGTACTAATATGTAAAGGTGTACAAATTTTACGGCGCTTATGTACAAACAATATCAGTGTCAATGTGTTAGAAATGGGTACGTGATATTTTCTCATTTGCATTGCATCTCCTTTAGTTCTTACCTCGTTGATAGCAGCGCACTTCGCGGACGTACCATCCGTGGTGTATCATGAATAATGCTAGCTTGTCAGTTCCGCGTTCATTGCGTGCAATTTTGTTTTTCTCCTTCTCTCGAAAGATACTCATGGGTGACGCAAAGTTATTCCCAAGCTTATGCGAAGCTCGCGGACTGAATTCGAAGTGTGACAGCTGAAGTGGAATGCCCGTCGGTGGATAGATACATGCCTTTAGGATAGCTACTGCAGCTGGCTTAATGAATCAGGCTATATGGAGGAAGGTCTTATGCTCGCCTCGTGCTTATACCCCAACGAGGGAACTGTTAAGGTGTTAGTTGAGTGAGAATGACGTCTCTAAGTCTTTGGTTTTGTAAGTTTGGATAATGAGCTGCCATCCAAAACATAGTTGAAAGAAGGGTAAAGAAGGTGAAATTGCAGATATTCATTATTGACATTCAACATGAGATGATTACTACAACAACAAGGAAAAGTGGCTAGTTCGGAGTATAAAACAGTGCAGTTGACAGCATTTTTAACAACACGAAATATTTTAGTTGCCTATCATTTAGAGAATTTTAGAACTATTCGAAGGTGAGACCAAGTCTATTAAAGATTAAGTACAAAAAGAAAAGAAGTTGAGAAAGAAAAACGCATACTAGCCTCGGGTACCAATCGGGTCATATCTTATCTAAAAGGAAAATAGAACCGCGAAGCATAAGAAGCTGCGTACGATTTACAGTTTTTTTTTTTTTTAAGTGCGCTATTTAAAAAAAACACAATTTCGCGCGAGCTGTTTGGCATGTGGCGCCATTTTATTTGAACTCTTGTAGTGTAGATCTTGGCGAACTTTCGGCAAAAAAAGAAACTCTTACAGCTACAAAAAAGGTCCAATGACCCATTAAGGCACTAGCCCAAAGTTTTCCTTCTTGGACGTCTACCTGAGCTTCCTGGATGATTTTCCTTTACAGCATTAATATTTTCTTGGCTATGAGCTGATCTTTGACAAACATCGGCAAATTTCGTAGCGTGTATTGTTTCTCGAAATTTTTGCCTGTATCACGTATTTGCTTCTTTAAAGAAACATTTTACGTTCATCGCATAATAATCTTTGCGTATTAACTTCTTTTTATAAATTCACGTTGTTGTGTAAAGCTTGCCATTATGAATTGTCAGCATCTGTACTCTAAAACAGGCAGAACATAACTGACAGCCACAGCAGCTGATGCTAATGAGTAAGAGCCACTGACATATAAAATCTATTTGATTCTTTCAAGCTTAAAATGTACACTGAACTGTAACCAATTTTGGAAACAGTACGGCTGTATTCATTGGAATGCATCGGAATTGACATAAAAATGCAGGCAAATATATTATTTACATACGTCTATCTCTTACATTTGACATCAAATCTGCAGAGGAACACATTTTTCAGTAATATTAAAAATTCATTTTTGTATTAATTAAAACAAATTTAACTTCCTAAATAATTTAAATTTAATGCAATACTATTTTTCAACATCTTTAGTGTTTCCAAGCGACAAATAATAACTAATTATAAGTCGGTGTGCAACTGTACGAAATAAAGGGTTTCCACAGCCTGTTCAATATTTGTGCCATTTTTGAAGCAAGAACGTTCAGTCCATTCTTATTATATGTCAGTGACTGAACTGTAACCAATTTTGGAAACTAATTTTTTGTTAATTAAAACAAGTTTAGCTTTCTAAATAATTTAATGCAATACTATTTTATAACATCCGTAGTGTTTCCAATTGACAAATAATAATTAATTATAAATCTGTGTGCAATTGTACGAAATAAAGAATTTTCACAGCCTGATCAATATTTCTGTCTTTTTGAAGCAAGAACGCTCAGTCCATTCTTATTATATGTCAATGAATTGAGGGCTTCTCTAAGAAGATATGTTAGGAGTGAAACACGGTCGAGTTTCAGATATTCAATTCTATGCAACATCTTTGTATTATAGAGTCTTTGGTTACACAGTACAATTTAGTTATGGGTCCACAGTTAGAAATGTCAACATTACAATTTTTTTATGTAAAGGATTAGTCGTGGATTTGGAAGCACGATGCGGGGTATTGACAATTGAGTAAATAACAAAGAGTAATGTACACTAGAGACAATTTACAGAAAGCAAAAATTACACCAGCGTCAGCAGAGAACCTCATGGGATAAATTTAAAGATATTTTCAGTAACATCTACCTCATCAAAAATCAGATTCTTGATCTCAAGGAAAGGGGAAGACAATTTTTACCCAACTTTAAAGAATACTGAAGATCTGTCCTAGTCCTGTGGACTGTATATGGGGAGCTACGGATTACATTGTCGCGAGACTAGACTTTGAGATCGCGTTCTCAACTAGCATTCTGCATTCTAACATTCGTTACTCTGATATATGTATCTTTCCGGATGGTTCGAGAATGGGTGTGGCAGTGGCAGCCGGGCTGTACTCAGCATTCCCTCAAATACAGGAATCGTACCGCCTACCGGACTACCGTAGTGTGTTCCAATCGGGGGCTCTGAGAATTTACAAAGCTGCTAGTTACAACTTAATAGGTACCTAGCGATTGAGTTATTGGGATTTGTACTGACGGTCAAACTGCAATCAAAGCTCTGGACTCGAGCACCATTAGATCGCGCCTAGTGCGCCTAGCACGAAATCTATCAAGTCCTAAGCTAGTAAATCAATGTTGTGACAATCAATTGGATATACTAGAGATAAGAAAAGAGATCTGATTACCGTAAGATTATTTGCTTTTGCGCATTTTTGTTCATTTTGACATTTTTCAGCACTGTTGGATTATAAATACTGGTCCTTATATCGCCGAAACAACCATCAAAATTGTATCGCAACATGTGACATGATCATATAAGAATCAAACCCATGAACATATAACAGAACCATGTCCTCACTTGTCTGCACGCCTGCACTTGCGGATTCGAAGATTTAAAAATGAGTTCTTTTTCTTTTAATTTGTGTGAGAAGAGCAATAAGCAGTATGCATAACTACGAATTTCACCTTTATTTAATGTGCAAGAGAAATTTTCTCTTAATATTCTGAATGAGAAAAACTGCTAACAGTAGGTAACCTGTGAAATGTAATGGATTACAATAATTATTGTGTTTCAATAAAGCGAATATATAATATGTAAGGTAATTATATATAGTGCACACACACACACATACACCATAAGCATTTAGTTGATGCGTTAACACTCTTGGTTTTCAGAATTATACATAAACATGGTCCATGCTAAATATTTAAATTATTACGTCAAAGCTCAGCAGGCAATTTAGTTACGATTTTTTTTTTAATATTTATAAAATTATTTCAAACTCATGTAAGACAAAAATCACACTGTAAGATATGTATGTGAAACAGTATTAAATTCCTGCCTGCCAACTGATTTAGTCCTGCATTTGTAGTTGAAGAGTGTGCATTCCACAACGATTTAATTTTATTGAATACGAGCGATGATAAATGACCAGCATATGCTGAAGTTCCCGCTAAACTTAGCCGATTAGTTTTATTATCGCCGGAACTTGAATTGCTAATAATATTTCTTCTTCCGTTTGTGATCGCCGAATCAGAACATGTTGAAGTCTCAAGAGATATTGAACCTTAATATATAATACATAAAATAAGAAACACATAATAATAGCGGCATATTATAACGTTATTAGACCTGGTTCGGAGCACTTACGAATTAAAGAAAAACTAATACATTACTTAATAATAATTAATGATGACAAAGGATTCGAGAGATTACAAATATTTTGATGACTAATAACACCCCCCCCCCCCCCCCCCCAACATATTTAACAATTAATAATTTGGAGAGTTACCGCCGCCAACATTTTTAGTATTCTGCTGCTGGAGAAGTAAGAAGAAAAGCTCTGATTTTGTCTCTGTAGTTTTCAAGTAGGTAGAACTCGGAAAGAATGGGTTTTTAGTGTTAGGTAATGCTAAGAGTTTGCCAGGAACAAGATACCTCAATTCTTCAGTTACTATTTAAGTCTATTGCAGCTTGCGCGAAACAGATAGAGGACTTGTCATGTGATAGTTCACTCTTTCACCTTTTTTAGAAATGTTTACCTTGCTTCTCTTTTATACATACTATTACAATATTAGATGAGCACTTCGATGAGTATATAAAGAGTGTCACGATAGGCTTATTAATGAGCATATCAATGAGTACGAATATATCAATGAGTAAGAATCAGGATCAATTTGTTACTTGTCCAGGATTCATAAAAATCCTGAATATTCGAAAAACCAACAAAAGCTTGCATGCCAACACATGTATATATCGATCGAAAGATAAAATATACCAGAGGTCTAAATTGTACAGCTCCGTAGTGAAACAAACCACCCAGCTAGGCAGCCAACTGTACACGGGCAGTACACTACATTCGCACATAATAATTATTTTTAATGGCCAGTTTCACAGTAGAGTTTAAACCAAGGTTTAGTTTAAACCATCCTCCAAGTTTAAACGTAGTTTAAACCAAATCGGGCTTTACAGTGCATTCTTTTGGTAACGTTGGTTGTACTAATTAAATTGCGAACTAAATTAGTTATGGTCGCCATTGTGAAGCAATTTTGCTATCAATCAGTGTGTCAGTCGGAAAAAGTAAACAGACCAGGGGCCGGATTCTGTAGCACGGAGAATTTGGGAATTTGGGAGATGAGAATTGCGTTTTCTTAGAATTCTTAATTCCCTAATTCTCCATTCCCAATTCACTAACATGGTTGGAGAATTAGGGAAAACGTAAGAAATGTGAAAAAGTGCGTAACTCCTGGGACGATTAAGGGTATCAATTTTTGTTGTAGAGGGTTGGACTTTTTTTCATATGTGAAGTACATCTGCCTATTACCTTCCACTGTGGAAATAAATTTAAATTTCTTTTTTGTTGGGGTAGTTTTTGAGGGATGTAGGTAGGAGGGTAGGTTTTCTCGAGTTTTTCCGGGATAACGAGAGAATGGAGAGTAGAAGGAGAATGTATGTGGTATCAAAAAAAATGGGAGCTCAGCGCGAACAAGATAGGTTTTAGGAAAAGGGGCGGGGAGAGTGCGGGGTAGAAATGGGAGCTGATTAAGGGAAATTAAAAAAAAATTAAGACAATATCAGGAGCTGCATTAATTCGCAGGGGTAAGCTCAGGATCTCTAAGCCCAATAAAAAAAAGTAAGAATTCACTTTGGTAATTAGCCATGCATGGGTATTATAGGCTATATTTTATTTCGATTAACGGTAATTTGCAGATTTGAGCGGCCTCGGCGGTAAATTTTGCTATCGCAATATTCACGGGCGCCTAACTCTATGTGGGAGGGCTGTAGAGTATTGGAATTTTTTTGATAGATTAAGGGTTTAGAGTACAAAAATATAGGTGAATAATTTTTGGGGCAGGGTGTTTTGGGGGTTGGGGTCGTACCACCCCTCATAGGGGGTTGCTCAAACTACGTCATGTTTGGTACCAAATTAAAGAGGGAGAGGGTAATCGAGTGGTGTAGTTTGTCTTTGATCGTTTTAACGTGATAGCTGACTTTTGACAGCCGAAAAATGATTTTTTTACACTACGGTCATATACACCCCAGTTTCCATATTTTGCATATATTTCTTCCGTTCTTTGTTTCACATCCATTAGTACTCCGATGTGAACATTTTTGTCATGGGAAGTAAATTTCCAGGACTTACCAGTTCTTCGCAATGATGAGATGAAAATATGTCAATTTTTGTACCAAAAACGGCCAATTTTTCACCTTAAAAAGGACTGCTACACTTCTTTTACGGTTATTTCGAAAACGGTTTATCGGATTCAAAAATTATTTACATATTTAATTAGGGGACAAAATGTAGATGCGATTTCATCCTACACACAAGCTTTACCATGTATATTTAAAAATTTTACAGCATCTCTTCTGTACTGGACGACGACCAAATTGATCAATTTCACGTGATTTGAAATTTTTAGCGGGTACTTTGAGAGACAAAATCCTTGTTTCTCGGTTAGTATTGCATGGATTTCCATAATTTGTTTTTTACAATATAGCCAGGATACGCAGTGAATACATAACTCAATTTGAAATTCCTAGGTACCTAGATACCTTCACAAAACGCAACAAAAGCAGACAATACAATTTTTCCACTTACTTTTCCACTTGCAAAACACCGGAGAATTAACAAGTGGAATGGAGAATTTGGGAATTAACAAGTGGAATGGAGAATTTGGGAAATTATGGAAATCCATGCAATACTAACAGAGAAACAAGGATTTTGTCTCTCAAAGTACCCGCTAAAAATTACAAATCACGCGAAATTGATCAATTTGGTCGTCGTCCAGTACAGAAGAGATGCTGTAAAATTTTTAAATATACATGGTAAAGCTTGTGTGTAGGATGAAATCGCATCTACATTTTGTCCCCTAATTAAATATGTAAATAATTTTTGAATCCGATAAACCGTTTTCGAAATAACCGTAAAAGAAGTGTAGCAGTCCTTTTTAAGGTGAAAAATTGGCCGTTTTTGGTACAAAAATTGACATATTTTCATCTCATCATTGCGAAGAACTGGTAAGTCCTGGAAATTTACTTCCCATGACAAAAATGTTCACATCGGAGTACTAATGGATGTGAAACAAAGAACGGAAGAAATATATGCAAAATATGGAAACTGGGGTGTATATGACCGTAGTGTAAAAAAATCATTTTTCGGCTGTCAAAAGTCAGCTATCACGTTAAAACGATCAAAGACAAACTACACCACTCGATTACCCTCTCCTCCCTCTTTAATTTGGTACCAAACATGACGTAGTTTGAGCAACCCCCTATGAGGGGTGGTACGACCCCCAACCCCCAAAACACCCTGCCCCAAAAATTATTCACCTATATTTTTGTACTCTAAACCCTTAATCTATCAAAAAAATTCCAATACTCTACAGCCCTCCCACTAGAGTTAGGCGCCCGTGAATATTGCGATAGCAAAATTTACCGCCGAGGCCGCTCAAATCTGCAAATTACCGTTAATCGAAATAAAATATAGCCTATAATACCCATGCATGGCTAATTACCAAAGTGAATTCTTACTTTTTTTTATTGGGCTTAGAGATCCTGAGCTTACCCCTGCGAATTATTGCAGCTCCTGATATTGTCTTATTTTTTTTTTTTTTTAATTTCCTTTAATCAGCTCCCATTTCTACTCCGCACTCTCCCCGCCCCTTTTCCTAAAACCTATCTTGTTCGCGCTGAGCTCCCATTTTTTTTGATACCACATACATTCTCCTTCTACTCTCCATTCTCTCGTTATCCCGGAAAAACTCGAGAAAACCTACCCTCCTACATCCCTCCAAAACTACCCCAACAAAAAAGAAATTTAAATTTATTTCGACAATGGAAGGTAATAGGCAGATGTACCCCACATATGAAAAAAAGTCCAACCCCCTACATCAAAAATTGATACCCTTAATCGTCCCAGGAGATTCGCACTTTTTCACATTTCTTACGTTTTCCCTAATTCTCCAACCATGTTAGTGAATTGAGAATGGAGAATTAGGGAATTAAGAATTCTAAGAAAACGCAAATCTCATCTCCCAAATTCCCAAATTCTCCGTGCTACAGAATCCGGCCCCAGTAGTATATTGACTAATTTTAAATATGCTACCATCCAAAAGACCCACAAATTTTAATAGAGGTGAACTTGAGCTATTGCTTTCCCTAGTGCATAAAAAGACATATAGTAGAGTGCAAGAAAATGGACAAGTATTCATTTGAAGACAAAGCGACAAAGTTCTTTACTTTAACGGAATCTAGCATAAATATCAAATTCGTCCCACTCAATAAAATGATTTGGCCGATTTCCCATTACTCTTTGTCGTCGACAGAGTTTTAAATTTAATTCAAAAAAGACTTCTTCATCGGTAAAAATGTTTAAATCTGAATCCATATTAAAATTATTTTCTTGATACAAACAAAGATTGCTACTGTAAAAAAAAATGCCACACTTTTCAAATAAAGGGTTTTCCAATAAGAGGAGTTATCTTAATTAGCCCGCTATTTCGGTAGATGTCACTTTTGGAGCTGTCATTTTTTGACACTTGACAAGTAGAAACCACGCCATTAATAAAAATGGAACGATACACGATTCAACAACGCATCGAAATTAATAAAATTCACTATAAACATGGTGAAAATGTGGCAGAGACGGTTCGTAAAACTCGAACATTTTTGGGTCGTCTTGAAGCACCTTGTCGGACCGCAATACAGAAATTGGTAGAAAAATTCGAGCTGTCGGGACAAGTTAGTGATGTGAACAATAAAACCCGTGCACATCGCTCAAGAACAGCCGAGAATATTGCTGCTGTAGCCGAAAGTGTTGAAGAAAACCCAGGTTTGTCCATTCCTCGTCGTTCTTTGGAATTAGGCATTCCATAAACGTCATTACACCGTATTTTGCATAAAGATTTGTGTCTTAAGGCTTATAAAGTTCAGTTAACACAAGAACTCAAGCCGGCCGATCATCAACACGTCGAGTCTTTGCTGATTGGGTCCTTGAAATGCATGAAAATGATCCGGAATTCCATCGAAAACTCATCTTGAATGATGAGGCCCATTTCCACCTCGATGGCTTCGCCAATAAGCAAAATTGTCGCATCTGGGGCTCGGAAAACCCAAGAGTTATTGTTGAAAAGCCTCTCTATCCTCAACGTGTGACTGTTTGGTGCGGTTTATGGTCCCGCAGGGTCATTGGACCTTACTTTTTCGAAAATGAGGCAGGAGCAACAGTTACGGTGAATGGATTGCGCTATCGACAGATGATTAATAATTTTTTATGGCCGGAATTGGATGGTATTGATCTGGACAACGTTTACTTTCAACAAGACGGCGCTACGTGCCATACAAGCAACGAAACCATTGATCTTTTACGGGAAAAGTTTCCGGACCGTGTTATCTCTCGAAGAGGTGATCTCAATTGGCCACCGAATCTTGTGACTTAACACCTTGCGACTTCTTCCTGTGGGGCCATGTGAAAGAGAAGGTCTACGCCAACAGCCCAGCGTCGATTCAAGACCTCAAAGATGGAATTCGTGAGGCTATCGAGGACATAGGGCAGCCACTTTGCGATTTGGTTATGGAAAATTTCATGAAAAGGATATGGTCGTGTAGGCGTGGTCGTGGTGGTCATTTGGCTGATGTTATTTTCCATTATTAACGGCATACCTTCCTCTTTATAATGAAATAAAGATCCGATCATTTATCTAAAAAAAAAATGGCATTTTTCTTTGAATATCAAAATAACACCTCTTATTGGAAAACCCTGTACTTTTAAGTTGAGTTTAAACCGAGGGATGGTACGGTTTAAACTCTAGCTTAAACCGGGATTTAAACCAAACTGTGAAACCCATTCTTTGAATTTAAACTAAATATCTGGCTTAAACTCAGACTCTGAAATTGGTCATAAGATGAAGAAATATTAATGTGCTTAAAATATTTGTAATTTAAACACTTATTATAGAAACAATTGACTAAGCAAGAAATTTGTAATTAGGTAAAATTAATTTATAAACAATTTTATATGAAACGGTAATACCCTAGACACACAGCACGATCTAATGAATCATTAGTCGGGAAGAGGGGGGTAAACTGATCCCTTCGGGTTGAAATGATCCCTCGATTTATAAGTTTGCCTTTTGTGCAAAATAAATGTAATATTGGCAACAGTGCACTAGAGGGAGCGGTTAATCATAGACAATGATCGGAAACACGATTTAGTTCGAATCCGACAAGTGAACTTGGGTTTTTTACATTCATGATATAAGGTTAGGTATTTGGATTGTTCTGTACTTTTCCAAACGACGTGAATGACCGATATTTTTATTACCGTATTTTATTTAGGAAGAGTTGCTGAGATGATTTGTGGTATTCGTTTTCAGTTATATATGCAACTAAATTTATAATTAACAAAAGGTGATGCATGTCACTTTGGGATAATGCCGCTTAGAGAAGGGGATAATTTTACCCCTTAGTTTTTCATTTGTCAGAGTTCAGAGGAAGATTAAATTTTAATAACGTTTTATTTCGTGATTATATAGTGTCAGAAAATCATCTTGCGGGTAAAATGATCGCTCTGCCTTTTTTTTTCAAAATTTTTAATAAGTGAATAAAAATTTTTTTCAAAAAAGTGGTGTATTGTTAAGAGAAATGACTCTTTTATGAGCTTATCCTATTAAAAAAAAAATTAAAAGAACTGTTTTCCATTTTCAAGTTGTTTTTTCTTAGAGGGATCATTTTACCTCCCCCCAGGTTTTGATATACTTATGACATTAAAGAAGCTATATGGATCGAATTAACGCGATAAACTTAGTTTTTATTTATTCTATTTTTCAATTTAGCAATTTACAAATGAAAAAAACATTATATTAAAAAGAAAATTGGCAATATAATTTGTTATTTGCATTTCTTCTTTTTATTTTTCAAATCGGTAGATGCACAGCGGACCTCCACATTTATATTATATGCCAAATCTAGCACATTTTCCTCATTATTGTTATAATGAAGGAAGAAAACACTACATTAGTGTACTTCATTATCATCTGATTTTTAAGCCATAATGACGTATACTATATGACACACGGCATTTTTGTATGTCTAGGATATTATTTTTGCTATGTCAATTATTGTTACCATACGCCTTTGAATACCGTTCTTTGGTGCAATGAGCAAAACCATGGATGGCTATATAAACCGCATTTTGACTTGACTCTTTCTCTTTTTAGGGTTCCGTACCCAAAGGGTTAAAAACGGGAACCCTATTACTAAGCCTCCGATGTCCGTTGGTCCGTCTATCACCGGGCTGTATCTCATGAACCGTAATAGGCAGACAGTAGAAATTAAATTAAAAAATTTAAGCGGATCCCCATAGAAGTACCGTGATTTTTTCGGCTGTTTTTCCTCGTTTTATTCTCATTCATTATTATTATCATAAGTAATCATATTTTTTTCAAATGACAGCATTATTATTTTTTTCAAATGACGCCTACTCTCATTTGAAAAAATAAATAAAAAGTAGTAGTGTTAAATTTTGTTCAATTTTATTTTAACAAATTAGATACTTTATTTGGTTGACAATTAAAATAAATATTTTTATTCTGAGTACTGACTGGATTACAGATTTTATTTTGGATAGCGACTAAAACAAATTTTCTTTCTATGGGTATTGACTGCATTAAGAATCTATTACTAATATAACACACTTCATTGTGGATATCGACTGCAAAAATTATTAACACAAAACACTTTATGGGGGGTATTAACTGCAATAAAGATTCTTATTGCTGGTATCGACTGTAATAAGAAAATTACTAATATAAAACACTTTATTGCGGGTATAGACTGTAATAAGAAAACTGTTCTTGCGGGTATCGACTGTAATAAGAAAATCATTAACATACAACTTTTTATACAGGGTGGGCCAAAAGTCACCATGAGGTTTAAAAATTAAATTGGTAACATATGGTAGGATGAAAAAAAGGAGGGGTAAGGTGGGGTGGGGTAACATGCTTACCTATGAAGAACAGACAGTTGGCTATCATGTAAAAAAGGAATGAAGAGAAACGGTCAACAGGGTGTGGAGCAATGTACAAACGAAAAAGTTATTAAATTTTTAAACCCCATGGTGACTTTTGGCCCACCCTGTAGCTGGTATTGACTGTAATAAAAATTATTTCTGTGGGTATCGACTGCAGTAAGAATTACTAACTTCACTTTATTTCGGGTGTCAATTGGAATAATCCTAATCCAAAATCGCAATAAAATAGATAGCCAAGTAAATCAACTGCCACACATTGAGCTGGTTAATACAAAGTCAATTGTAATAACTTTCTTTTTATAATTTTAATTTACTTTTAGTTTTACTTCTTATCATTTACGAAATTGTGGTTTAACATTTTTATATTAAATTGTTATACCTATATATTCTATATTTATTAACTTATCATAATTTGAAAATTTAGTTTGAGTGTGAAGTGTAAACTTGGTGAATAGAAGAATAAAACCATGGAATTAGTGACTTTAAGCCATTGTACGTTAATAAGCCGCTCTCTGACTTTCGGATCTCTTTTAATAAGTGAGACTTTTACGTTTCTGAATAGCCGCCATACCTCTGCAAAGACGTAATTATGGAAAACGATTAATCCGTCGTAATGGTATGGCATTGCGCTACCGCCATGTTTATTTTCATGAACTACAAAAAAATGTAAGACTTTTTGTGTAACAAATCGTTTGAATACCGTAATTTTTCCGACCGGCCAGCCCTAAAATTATGATTTTCGTTTCGTAAATCACCTAATTCGACCCTTTAAGGGTCACCATACTTGTAACAAATGAATTGGATTTTTCTGTCATCATCTCCCGGTCTATTTATTCATTTATTGTATGCTCGCTCTGACTACGGGCAGAATACTATACTGATTTTACGATTAATTACATATATTTTTCCGAGCTCAAGCTTCTGTATCACATCAATCTCACCTATTGTCCAGTTTTCTGAAATGGATGCAATAATAGCAGCAGCTGCAGATACGCTGAGGCAGAAGGATTTGGACATAAAGTCCCGTTCGGCATATCGACGACAGCCTTCTTCCGGAAGAACAAATTAAATTACTAAATTCTCATCGGAAGGTTCATTACATCACTATCTAAGGCAAGACTCGTTCTTGGTGCTAACAATATCTACTTTAAAAATTTTACAGAACCTTTCGAAGATTCCACTACAGAAACATCAATTCTCCGAACCTAAATTGGCTTAGTGTTCATACGTTATGACTCTTTCTCGTGCAGTTTAAATTTCCAATAGGTGTCATTTGTCTCTTCTAATTGGATGGCAATAATTTGAAGTATGTATATTGCTAGTGATAATTGAAGCAGAACTGATTGATAATTACTTGTGAGTTTATAAAAGTAGACAGTGAAATAAAAGAACTTATAAATTATACTTGAAATATTGTGTTTTGAATAATGAACACAAGCCAAGCACGCAATATTATCAATTAATGCAAAAAGTTCATTACTGAGGTGCCCACACAAGTATGCATACTAAATAGGACTTTCAATTGTTCAACTTTTAGGTTGTCCACAATCAATGGATAAAGGATGTGCAGTGCCTTGCAGTAACGACTTAAGTGATACAGGGTTGAATTAAGCCTGAAATATCAATATAAAATCGCAATAACGTATGATATGTCGAATCACACTCGGGCCTCAAACAAACGCAACCTTTCCTACCTTTAAAATTATGCGCTATAAATTTCTTAAAGTTTGGTGAACCGAACCAGGTATTTGAATATTTTAAACAGAATATACTAAATATACCTACTTTACATTAAAAAAATAAATTCAAACATTTTGAAACTACTTACCGGACAAAGCTGTAATATCAACACATCCATTTGATGAAGATCGTCTGTGGCTCATCCCAAATGGACTTCTAATATTTTTAGTATGAAAGATTTTTCGACGATTCTGCGGCGGCGTTGCGCAAGAAGACGTTGAAATTTCTGAACAGCTTCGATTGGCGACATAATATTGAGGTTTTGAGTTTTGATATTTCTGTAATTTACCACTAAAAGGCCTATACAGCTCGGGTGATAGAGAATTTTGGCGGGTCTGAAAATAACGATATCATTTGATAATTGAATTATTTTTATAATCAGAAATCGATGGCAATGAAATAATGACAAAAGAAATAATGCCAATTGACCACTAATTTCTGCCTGACATTATTTCCTTTGCATAAAGTAGAACCAACAGAAAATAAAGTTAAATGCAAAGTTTGTTCCCATCGACTTTTATGAAATATTTTGCGATGATAAAGCATGTAAAAAATATTCAATTCAACTTTTTTATTTTACCGCACGACTCCTTCTCCCTATTTTAGGAGAGGCAACATTTCATGAATTTTTGAAAATTTGATGTGAAAAAGAATTTTTCTTTATAACTTTATTTTGAAGTCCCAACCTTAGCTAACGGTTTACAAAAATTTGTGCATATATTCGGCTTAATTTTTGAGATATATTTTTTTTATGGTTTCGGTTCTTGGTTGTTGGACATCCAGCATGCGCCACAAGGACAGTACAATTTTACGGAGAAACTAAAAAAGGAATATTAAGATTATATTACATATTATCTAAAAAAAATAGGAAAATTCCCTAAATTTAAGACACGTTTCCTAAAAATAAATGTCATTTTCTCTAATAGAAAGGAGAAATCAGTTTCATTACCCCAAGTCTATAATTTAGGTAATTGGCACCAGAAAACCTATTTAGTACGTAAAATTCCCGAAATGTTAGGCTTTCTCGGATATAAGAAAGAGAACATTCAATAAATTAGATGTTATTTTACATTTTTTATGGAACACTTATAAATATATTTTCGTTAATATAATTCACACATTGTTTTTGAAGTATCTCCGTTGTAGATACTAAAACCTATCCCTATATCTGAATTGGAGCAATCCTTTTATTATACCCTAGATGAAATCATAGGGGTATACCACGATATACAGAGTAACAAGGTATGATTGTCCGGGCTCAAGTGCGTGTGACGTCACACGAATCGACTCTTAAAACGGGAAAAATAAAGTGCTAATATTTATGTAAATTTATCCCACTGGATCCATTAAAAAAGGTTGCAATAAATATAATATAAGTTTCTTGCCATAAATACACGTCGAATTTGTTAGTTTAAAGCTCATTTCAGGGAAATCAGTTTGAATTTAAACAAAGTGCTACGAAAGTTTTATCGATAAAAAATGCAAAATAAGACTGAAATACCTATTATTTGCACTCCTAATTGCTTATTTAAGATCTTTTTATTATTTCTATAGTGAAATTAGTTAGTGGTAATCGTAATTTTCTCAAATAGAAGACAAATTTGCAATGCATCATAACGAAGTGTAAAAAGTGGGGTTAGTGTCAAATTAAGATGTGAAATACAATTCTAATAATCTTCCTTCAATTTATCTTTCTGTTTAGAAAGTAAAATGGTACTTATTTAATTATTTTAAATGGATCCAGTTGAATAAATTTACATAAATATGAAAATTTATATTATTTACTTTTTAAGAAACGCGTCATGCGAATCGATTAACACCGAAAATGGCGAATCTATGGGGCCGGATAGTCATACCTTGTTAGTATGTATACCGTGGGGGTATACTAAGTTTGTCATTCCGTTTGTAACACCTCGAAATAATGATGGTAGAGCAAAATGGATTGGACACCCATTCATAATATTAAAAGTTATTTCGATTTTTGCATGTCCGTCCGTCCGTCCGTCTGTCTGTCCGTCCGTCTGTCCGTCTGTGCACACGATAACTCGAGAACGCGTATACTTAAAGAGCTGAAATTTTGTACACGGAATTTAAAAAAAAAAGTAAAATTAAGTTCGAAAATGAGACAAATCGGGAAACTCCTTCGTGGGGTTGCCATATAAAAATTTCGTTTTCCGCTATATATTTGGACACTGCCTGAGAACGCATCGACGTAGAGAGCTGAAATTTCGTACATGATGTTTTTACTACATTAGCAAATAAAATGTCAAAAATGGACTAAATCGGGCAACTCCTTCTTGGTGTTGCCATATAAAAATTTCGGTTTTTTACGTATACTTTGAAAACGATCAGTCCAAGACATTTTTATTGTACTAAGAACTTCTGCAGAATACGAAATCCTATAAAATTGGTTATTACCATTTTTTCTGTGCGACAAACTGTTCTAGAAATATATGCGAAAAACAACTTCAAAATCAATACTTGAATAGATCGGTGATCATACGACCAATTCTAGCTTTTTTACTTGTTTTATAAAAATATACCTACAACTGGTGACACAAATTTTTGCCACTGACTCTAGCGATCTATTTTTTACTGTGTACATGGTAATAACATATAAAATATTTTTCCCGAAACCTTATTTTTAGTACAAAACGAGTATTCTTCAACAGTAACACTAGTACCAGTAAATACTTTTGAGTACCTGCCCTTTGACAATATTGTATTTAATTTTAATTTTTCCTTCAATATCGGTGTAATCTTTTGCTGAAACATGAGCATAATTAACTTGGAATTAATTAACGTGGAAATTTTTGTATGGCAACTCTACGAAATAGTTGCATAATTTGTCCCGTTTTCGAACATAAATCTACATTTTTTTTTTTTTTTTTTTTTTTTTTTGCAAAAAGCCCGTGTGCAAAATATCAGCTTTCTATGTAAAGGCAAGAAGACAAGACAACAGACGGATCGACTTACATACAAAAATCAAAATAAATTTTAAAATTGTTGCGAGCGTGGTTTTTGGTTCGTTATTTAAATCACAATATTACAGATATAATTCTTTATTTTCGCTCTAAATTTACAAACAATTATTATATTGCGTGTAACAAAAAGAGAAAAGTGACATCTACTGGAAATGGAAACTTCTCGTAAGATGAGTAATAGGTTCGGACCGGACAGTTAACAACTTTAAGTTCGGAGAATCGATGTTTCTGGAGCGGAATCCTCAAGAAGGTTCTGGACAGTTTTTAGAGTACGTGTCACCGCCAGGAACGAGTCTTTTCTCAGACAGTTGCTATAAATTAGTAAAAATTTTTGTTTATGAAAAATAAAGCCATTTTTCCAATAAAAGCAACTTAAACTCAACTAGGATTCGGTATCCGAAAAAAATGATACAGATTGAAACTATATCGTTCGGCCCGAGAAAAAGAACGACATGGATTGAAAAAATTCATTCTGAACGAGAAAAGGAACGCAGCAAGTGAAATGAACGTGTAATAAACAGGTGAAAGTGTTCCAATTGGATTGTGATAATTTCAAGTACAGTACCTGCCAGCGATAATTAAAGTTGAATTGATTGGTAATTGTTTGTGAATTTTGTAAAAGTAAGCACTATAGGGAAATAAAAAGAACTTGAGAATTATTAGTGGAATAATGTTTTTTAAATAACGAGCTTGTTATGGTCGCAGCGCGCTGCAGGAAGCAGTATGCTACGTATTGCGCTGACGATAGCAGCCGGGCTCACATGGTGTTGCCCTGCGATTGTGTTGTCAATTACACCAAGCAGTGTGAGCGAAACCTGGATGAGACAGTAAAATGTCGTGCTGACAGGAAGAAGAAGAGGTTTTTTTTGCGGGAGAAAAATACGCAGAACGAAAAGTGCCAATAAAGACTAAAAGCTTAAAAAAAGGAAGAAAGTTCAAAAAGGAAAGGAGCATAAAATATAGAAGGTAAGGACGAAATCATTCAACTCGTGAAAAGTTAATCATTGAGGGTACCTCAGATAAGAGAAAAATAAAACCAACTTCATCTAGAGCTGCAGGACTTGGGAGCTGGCGTACTCCGCAGACTTTTACCCATAAAAAGTATAGCTCGACTGAACAAGGAGCAGGAAAATTGGATAATTGATTCGATAGTGGGATTCAATAGATTTAGAAAGTCAATTCGGTAGTCGGCAGGATAACTGTAATTGGAATCAAAGAGGGGCCCCCTTACAACAGACCAAGGTGAATCTATATTGTAATAGAGTAAGCTTCTATATATATATATTTAAGAATTTGAAATTAGGATTTTTAACATAAAGTGGCAAAATGTATACATAGGTACCTACAATTTTTGTTGCCAAAATCATATAAGAGCTTTGAAAGATATATGTAGACTATTTTTATAGTGATAATTCATTATCAGTTCACGAGGAGCGCAGGGTCAGTGGAATTAAAGTCCTCAGTAGACCCGACGAATTTAAGCACGTAGCTATAAGGCCGACGATTTCTGGCTAAAATTAACCAATAGTGTAGTGTTGAGACATGGTCTCGTAGAACTAAGTTCGAATCATATTACCGAAAGAAACCTGATAGTTTTTGGGAACTTAACGCTGACTCAACCGGATTAAGGTCTACTCAGTGCGAGGTTAGTAATATAAAAAAAAAAAAAATCCGAATGGTTGTTGTGGCCCAGTCTGCAAGTGCACGGAAGCAAGAGGCTGATACCTTTTAGCCGGTAGTAAAGTAAAAAGGAATAGCGGAACACATTACTTCGCACAGTAAATGATTAATGAGATGTTTGCTTACATTACCGCGGTACTGTCTGTCTTGTTTACAACAGCACAGCTGCTTACTATCAGTGACATTGGCCAGTAGTTTTCGTCATCGGTTGTAGAATATTACCGCATCATAATTACATATTTTGAGGGTCATGTTCTACTTCCGATTTCCGTGCACAAGTTTTTGAGGTGCGCAACTAAATTGGTATGGTCAGTTCGGGTTACAATCAAACAGCGGTGGGTCGGCGCTAATAGTTAGAATAAGTTAAAGTTAAGTTAGTGATATCAGTGAATTAAATAAAAGTAGTGAATTTGTTGAAAACGGAGTGTTTTGGCGCAGCCGGTAAGATGGTTCGCTTCGCTGTCCATGACGCCCTGCGAAGATCAAAAGCCAGAGCAGTAAAAACTTAACACACAAATTATGAGGACAACACGAAATTTAGTAATATGATATGGCCACTTTTGCATTCGGTTTTAGGCGCATTCGGATTTATAACACCCCCCTCTACTTCCAGAAGATTTCACCGAAATCTTCTCAGTACTGGTGAATACCTAAACTAAGTCAACTAAGAGTTATATGGGGTGAAGTTAAGCATTAAAAACATTCTATGATCTCCACCGAATTAGATTATGTTTCAGTTGTTACCGGGAATTTACCGAACCCATAGTTCAATATTCAAATTTATTCCAATTCCTAAGATATGGTTTCATTATTTCGTTAGGCCCTTTTCCCCGTTTCCTTTTTTCGTCTTAATTATTTTTGGTCGTCGATTATTACTTGTTCATTCATTATAGTTAACTTTTTTTCCTATTCTAAACATCCCCAGAGTTACATCATAATAGTTTCCGCCGTATAAGCAGCAATATTGCTTGCATTTTCTTCTCGCACTACCTAATAATATAATAAAATTCAAAAGATTTAGAATAAGGATTACTGCAGTAGAATACTTTTCTTTTCGCAATAGGAATTGAGTTTATTCTCGTCTACGCTTTTGTTACCTCCTAATATCTTTCCATCTCTTTTGCTATTTATATATATATTCTATGGTAACCTTAGTAATACTCTTCATTATACTATAATGTTTTCCATTAATTAAATTTAATTTCCCCCTTGAGGAATTACATAAATCCGTGGTAAGTACATGCCTTACCCCTTTTTAACGAATTTTCCTGTCTATTTATTTTAGTATATTTTATAAAGCTCAGCCACTCTCCTATATTGAAGAGAGCTTTAAATAATCCAGTGCAAGTTCCTTGAAAACATTGGTTGAAATGTTTGGATACTTCTCTTATAATCATTCATTCATTCATTTGTTCTCTGCCCCTTCAGGCTTACATAGTAATAAAACATATGTGTATATGCATATATAAGTACAGATTCATAGTACTTTCAGTATCAGACAGAGATGTTAGAATGTCGGCAAATGCCAGGAAAAGATATCAGAGAGTTTGCAAATAATATGAAAGAAACTGTTGGATCAGATTAAAAGTGCTGTTTCTACGAAGTACCCAGGTAAAGATGGAGTATTACTGGCGGAGTTGGAAGTGAATGCAATAGCCACATTTAAAACTGGAGTAAGAAATCAGGCTATCCAGATTCACCTAACACGACGAAAGTTCGATTCATTAGAAGCCGTGCATGAAGAAACGGTATTTTACGAAAAGGACGCGTTAAGACTTCAGCTCAGGGTACCAAGCAATAAGGGTTTTTCACAGGAAGGATGGATAAGCTTCCATCCAGCAGGGGAGGGGCCTTACAGCTAATTTTGTCGAACATAGGACCACTATACGGTGAACTGCCTGAAGAAATATTTAGCAGAAAAAGCCAGTGAAAAATTAAATTCCCAGAACAAGTCAGCATGCCTGCAAATTTAACGCCATTAGTAATACGGACTCAATTCCAGCCGACGGTATACTTGGAATGGATTTTTCAGCGACAGAGCTATTGTTGACTGCGTAAACATGGATGCAAGGGGCCGGCAATAGTAAGGAAGAAAATACCTTTTGTGGAAATGTCGCAGCTTGTGCACAAGTGCAATCTACAACTTGGCAAAATAGCAATCAAGAAAGTCCGTATGAGATCAGGATAGCAGATATTAAAATCAACACGCCAGAAAACATCACATCAGGCGCTAGTGACCAATACTCCAATGGGAAAAGCAAGCACATAATGTTGACAAAATTTCACGACATGGAGTGAAAAGTATACCTACATTGGATGACCTATTTCTGATGCCAACATGGGAGAAAACCCTGACTACAGCTCACGAAAATGTGAGGCTTGATGATAGAAACGAAGAATTTAATGAGGATAGGAGGAGGCAATATAAAACTATGGCCACAGTGGAAATAGGCTGTAGGATGGACGTGTATTTGTAAGAATCGCTAATCTAAGAACCTATCCTATAAAAGCCGCGATTTTTTCATGTGAACAACACGGGCTTGTATTCTGAGCTATCTGCATGGCGCTATGAACAATTTCTATCCTCAACTATGGAAAGCCCAGGGGATTCTGCTAAAAGGTAAGTCAAAATTTCAGGGATATAGTAAGGTAAGTGTTCGTAGGTGTCCGAGCAACGTACCGAGCCGAGGTTGGCAGGGGCCTTCAAATTTTGAAAAAACTGTGAGGTGCGGATTGTTAAAAATTTAAATTACAAAGCCTTACAGACTTATAGGCCGAGAAAAGATATGGAAGGAGATACTATGGTAATCGTGGGAATATATACTATATAAAAAAGGTAAAGAGGTTCTAAGAAATATGAATATGTCGCAAATGAATAGTACAATAAAAGAAATTAATTGTGATATTGACAATTAATACAAATAAATGAGGAAGTTCGTACAAGATAAAAAATGTAAGAAAGTTCGAAAATATAATGTTTAAAAATCTCAGTTTACAAATAAGGGACTGTAATTATTACCATAATAAGACATATTACGGCTTAGAGGATAAGGAAGATAGAAAATATATATGTAAAAAAAATAAATGTGTAGTTTTAGCTACAGGACCTCAACAAGGGATTCAATTACGGTAACAGAGGTACGCAGACGAAAGCAAGTATGAATGTTGCAGCGAAAGAAAGGAAAGCAATGTTATACGGAACCCTGGAATATTTACCTCGTGTAGATATGGATACGAAATTTGAAAGTAAAGCCCGCAACGGATTGCTAAATATTAGGAAAGCGCCTCATTGGAGTTCGACGATTAATAAACATTACTGTATTACTAGCACGCAATTTAAGGTTGAGAGCCTTATCGTATGATGTACAGTAACATATAAGAACTTTACAAAAAAAAAAATCTGTACGGGTGCACTCTCAATATAATTGAGAGAACTCTATCATGCCAAAAAGAAAATCAACGAAAAATAAACAATATTTTTACAAATATCATTATCAATCCACCAAACCTCATGGCAACTGGATAATCGACAGTATTTCTATCTTAAGTGGTAATCATCTCCTGGAAACCTCATGGCAACTGGATAATCGACAGTATTTCTATCTTAAGTGGTAATCATCTCCTGGAAAAAATATCCTCCTAAAACGTCGAAAATAAGAGCAACCATTGTTTTTTTGTCCAGTTTATTATGATAAATTAGAGAGCGCATGTATCAGAAAGCTATTAGACGTTTTCTTTTCATTGAATTTTAAAGTATATAAATGTCGCCCCAAATTTGAGGTGTTAAGATCTGAAATGGTATATGCAATGAGAATCAAAATGCTAGTATAGTGTTGATAACTCCGATTATTGAAACAGTTGTTGTCATGAGAATCGATTTTTTTTTGCATTAGAAGATCCATTTAAGTACTAGACAGGAAATATTTAACAAAGGAAACAATACCTGGAAGGTGAATAAGTGCAGCACAAAATCGCTTGCAGTAAAAATTTTAGAAACATATCTAAAAGCAGAAGAGAAATTGAAAGCAACACACTTACTATAAGGCGAATTACTCCAAACTCCTAATACGAAGTAGCAACAAGCCGAAACAGACGTAGGACTCGAGAGATCAAGACTATACTTTTCCACCATCATCAACAAGCAGTTGGAGCGATCACAGAAAATTTAAGGTTGTTCATTGTATGAAAGGGCAACAAGGATAAGATCTAGTATCGATAAAGTTATCTATAAGAAAATTGTTGTAATAAAAAGCCTTACGGTATAATTATATTAAGCGAAGTAATAAATTTTTTTAAGTAATGTACAAAGAAGAAGATAAATAACCATATTATGTATTGTTATAGAGAATACTATTTGTGAATTATGTAGCTACTACACTGAACATAAAAATTATGGTACTTATATGAGATTCCAAAGCTTACAGTTTATAATAACATAAAGAAATTAATAGTGTGAAATAGATAAAAATATTATGGAAATACTTTTGTCCTGATGGCACATAAAAATCAAAATTGGCGCGTGTATGTGTGTGTATGTGTATATGAGTGTGTATTTGGGTGTGTGTGCATGTGTGGTGTGTGGGCACGTGTGTCGCTGGCCTGGGTGCGACTAAAAATTTCAGACACATAATGTAAAAAGAAGTCAAAACCGTTACATTATTTGCCTACTTTCCATGAAATGCCTAGACTTTTCGTGAAATGCTGAGTTACGTCAAATGTCTATGACATATACATTACCGCGGTAGTGCATGTTTTCTTTACAACAGCACAGCTGCTTACTATCAGTGACATTGGCCAGTAATTTTCGTCATCGGTTGTAGAATATTACCGCATCATAATTACATATGTGGAATGTCATGTTTTACTTCCAATTTCCGTGTGCAAGTTTTCGAGGTGTGCAACTGCATTGGTGTGGTCAGTTCGGTTACAATTAAACAGCGGTGAGTCGGCGCTAATAGGTCGATTAAGTTAAAGTTAAGTTAGTGATATCAGTGAATAAAATAAAAGTAGTGAATTTGTTGAGAATGGAGTGCTTGATTATCTAGGGGCACGACATGGTATCAGAGAAAGCATTGTAGCATTTTAAACGCAAATGAAGTCGGCTAGAGTCCACAGTTTAGATAAATTCTTGAGCAAAGGACAGACGATTTTTTTTTAATCTAGAAAAGAAGAAAAATTTTAATAACTGGCTAAATCCAGACATGGCAGCGAAACGGCAAGGGGCCGAATTCGAAAATTAACTTTTTGTTACGTTTCAGTCTCGCATAAATTACTTAATGCCTCCAGAGAGCTCCTTCGAGGGATCAATCAGAAACATAGGAATTAACTAAAGAACTGTAAATCAAAGTATTTTGTAATTAAATTTCCTTATTTGCAATAAAATTATTTACTAATTATGTCCAATATATCGATATGAGGTCCACGAAACAAGGCTGGCGAATAGATTTACTTTTGGTTCACCCTGGAAATAATACGCTATTTTGAATCACTCTGACGCATTTAATATCGGTACAAAAAAAAAAACTTGGAATAGTCAGGTTTAAGAAAGGAAGAGAATTTTTCTTCCTTATATGAACCACAGAATGGACGGTTGAAAGTAGACGGTTCGGCGATCAATAAAAATGTAAGTGACTAACGACGTTGACTTCATTAAAGAATAGTTTTTAAACGTTCTTATATTATGTTTTTCTCTGTTTAATAATTGCTAATAGAATGCGTTACTTGTAAGGAAAAATTCCATGGATAACATTTATGTATCTCGTATTTGTGTCACGTTAAGATTCTAAAATTTTATTCCTTACTATTTAGGCCAATTGTAAAGGCTTATCCTTCACGTAACTCCTTATGGTGGTTAACTGCGACATTATTGTAGAAGGAGAGGTGAATGAATGCCTAGTTAATTAGGATCTAGTGAAACTAAAGTTTGAGAGTGCGAGATCTAGTATCGAAAGTGGGAGGGAGTGCCGGTTCTTAAAAAGGACAACTCAGCGTGGAGTTCAAATAAACTTAAGAATATTATTTCATTAACTCAATGTAAAAATTCAAAATTCAATAACTAAAATTAAATAACTAATATTTCTTATAAAAAGAAACTCAAATAAATTCAATTTAACTTCGTCTGAATGACGTCACGGAGTCTGCTACCTTTGATCTATTCTGCCTGAAAAAAAAGAAGAAGAAAAATTAATCTTCAATAGACTACATTTCTGTGGAATTATACAGGGTGGGCCAAAAGTCACCATGGGGTTTAAAAATAACTAACTTTTTCGTTTGTGCGTTGCTCCACACCCTGTTGACCGTTTCTCGTCATTCGTTTTTTACATGATAGCTAACTGTCTGTTCTTCATAGGTAAGCATGTTTCCCCACCCCACCTTACCCCTCCTTTTTTTCATCCTACCATATCTTACCCATGGTAACTTTTGGCCCCCATGGTGACTTTTGGCCCACCCTGTATTACACTGCTGCAGCATGTACAATCTGAAGGTGGCACCATGAAAATTCTGAGTGTAATACCGATGACGGCTCTACGAAGGATGCTGCAGCGTATGGCTGCAAATGTTGCAATGAGAAATTACGATAGGAGCAAGTTTTCAGATTGGACTCTGAACAGAATTAGACTTCTGTAATAAGGATAGAAAATAATTTTCAGAATATATTTTGAAACAGAATTAGACTTCTGTAATAAGGATAAAAAATAATTTTCAGATTATACTCTGGAACAGAATTAGACTTCTGTAATTCGGATGGGAATAATTTTCAGATTAAACTCTGAACAGACCTAAACTTCTGTGATAAGGATAATTTTCAGATTAAACTCTGAACAGAATTAAGCTTCTGTAATAAGGATAATTTTCAGATTAAACTCTGAACAGAATAAAGGTTCTTTAATAAGGATAATTTTCAGATTAAACTCTAAACAGAATTAAGCTTCTGTAATAAGGATAAGAAATAATTTTTAGATTAAACTCTGAACAGAATTAGACTTCTCTATGAAAATTAGGAACACTATTCTTTATTCAGATTATACTCTGAATCAGATGAACTCTGAGCCAAGAATGGTGGAATTTATTGTGACTCATCGGCTTTATATAACCGTGGTCACCAGTTATTTCTTCTTGCCTCTTGGCCTAGAACGTAACCCCCGGAATTTACAAGCCATGAACAAAGCCGAAAAAAGAGAGCAGCGGGCCGGTCAGCAAGCGACATCCGCAGTGTTCTTGCCTTGTCTTTCTGCAGGAGAGTTTCATATAAAAGTTGCTTGTATTTTGTTCAAACGCTATAATTTCCATAAATTTATTCTACATGCTATTTTTTTTTATCTATTAGAAAGAAAACATATTTGGCTGCAATTTGTTTTAACTTCATTTTGATGTGGGAGCGACAGGTTTTGGCTTCAGGACCTATTTAAGATGAAATTTTAGTTTTTTCTCCATACAAAAAACAGTGAAAGTGAGCTCTTACTGCATGCTGTACCCGGGGGATTGCGCCTAGCAACGCTCATTTCATTTGCTTGTATTCTGACTGGGGCGAAGGCAAACTCAGCTGACTGGACAAATATCACTTGATGTCATTGCGAAAATTACGAATACACAGAGATATGTCATTGAATAAATAACTAATTTGGAAACGGCATATCGGGTGAAAACGTACGCCACTCGGCGAAATGTATTAGTGTGCTCTGTTTGTATTCGTCTCGTCATGGCAGTACTGAAATTCTGACATTCTGAAGGGGAACATTTTTTATAATCCAAATTCCTATGTAAAATAAACAAATTTTTAGCTCCCCCTTATTTTCTTTATTTCTTGGCGTTGTATGACTGGAATAATTTAGGCACCGATGACAATTCAATTGTAAACAAACAAACCTGCATTGGTAAAATGTTAAATTTTTTGCCATGGCTGTTTATTTTTATAAATATTTCACTTTTATTTTGCTAGAAACACTAGAATGCTTTCCTATGACAATAACTCCGTTCGTTCCTGCAGCACAGCACAGCGCACTTGATTATGATAAATTAAGACTCCGGAGTCTCTATTACACAAAATACCGGTCACAAAAGAATATTTCGCACTTATTTCACACTACTATTACGTAAAAATCACAATTAAGGCCGAAACGCAATGATGCCGACACGACATTTACGACGACAAATTAAATGTTGACCTATTGGCAATACCATGTTGCTGTACAGAATGGTGCCGACCGATTTTGTCGCCGTAAACAGATTTGGGAATAATTCAACTATTGTCGTCGTTGTCGTCGTAATTTGATTTTGACAGTTCAGAGTAATAACCAAAATATGTCTTTCGAGGAGTAATTAATTAATTTATTGAAGGGAATGAAGTATTTTTATGCTAAAATAAGTCCTCAATATAGAAATACATATTTAAAAGAAAAAAAATGGAAAGAAATTGGAGAAAAGCTGAAAATAAGTGGTAGATGATATTTTGTAAACCACATAAACTCAGTGTTAATCATAGTTTATTACACTTTTACAACTTTTTTTTTATATCTTTCCCATATTGTTAATAAATTTCAACAAATAATTTTACCACCTACATATCTTGATATACGAACATAAAAATGTCGGTCGGTGTCATTGTGTTAATTCGGCGACATTTACGACGACAGTGTCGTCGTAATTGCCGCGTCGGCACCATTGTGTTTCGGCCTTTAATTATTTATTTTTCACAATATCGCGAATTCAAATCCGAGAACTTATTTTCAAAATTATGAAATGTAAGAATGTTGAACTGACACAAGATACCAACGAGGCCCTCTTGTCATTTCTCCCCCTCCCCCCGACCATGGTCACACTGCCATTGAAATGCTTAAACACGTACTGTATTCGCCGGGGTATCCTTATTAGTTATTTATTCAATGAGGTAAGTATGCTTTGATATATTTACCATTGTTTAATGTTTGTCTAACTTTTTTCTTGTTTTATAAACAATTTCCTTTTTTTTTTTTTAGATAAACAGGCTGTAGTGGACATTGAATAATTGCCTCACTAATTAAAAAACATTCGGATGTTTTACGAATTTCCAAGAGTCTTTTAATTCTGATGTGGAATTGTTGTGAGATTAGTGTTTCAGATAAGTGCTCTGTGTTTTTGTTAATCTAAGATCTAACACTTTGTGATTCCATTTATTTGACAATTTTAAATGTCTCCAAAATTTGTATGATGTCGGGGCTGGTCAAAATCCTTTTTTTGAGATCAGCCGGAATTACTAATTCTGTAGTAATTTGCGTGACTTTCATGTTGGTGGATTCTAGTGCTATGGTGGGAGTTATATCATTTAGGTCTCCGAACAGACTTGGCACTGTATTGGTTGGTTTTCGCTGGCGTACTTTGCCTTATTATTCTTGGGAGATGGCTGTGAGCTTGTTGCGTCTTTGATTTGCGTTGAGTCCCGAACCTTTGAACATGATTCCTTTGGTTTTTTGGTGTGGTCAACCGCATTGGGTCCTTTGCCTAGCCTTTTAACACTAGTTGGTGATTCGTTGGCGAGAGCTACCATTTTATGTCAGTAAATGTGTTGCAGTGCAAATTCCCAAGTGGACTTAATCGTTGAGCTGTAGGTAGTTGTGTGATACAGCGAGGTAAGGTAGAGGGTTGCGTGAGGCAACGTGGCTGAGCTGAAACACGGACTCCTGGTTGATGACTCTGTGACCTTGGTTGGAATTATAAATTGTTGTTGCCTTTAGGCTTTCGTTGTAGTTTTGTAACAATGGGTGAAGCTGGTCTAGCTTCGAATGGCCTGATAATATTCTTTACAGGCCAGATTTCTTGTGGTGGTAGTCGTGTAATGACAAATTTCATCCTTCGACTTGTCGTAGGAAATGGAGGGAGAGTCTGATAGGCCTGATAGGCTTACGAGCCGCCAAGATTTCCGGTGGAGTAAGTGCAAGTCGTAAGTCCACAGAATAGAGTTATTTTGAACTGAATATCTCCAGCAGTTCATCCATTGCAGACATAATAAAAAAAAATAAAAAAATAAGACTGGATGGAAAACGAATTTGAACAATCGCTTTTGCGTGCACTTATCACTGTTCAAAACTGAAGTGATTTGACGGATTTTGGACCCGTTTATATTTAAATATAACGGATATTCTGAGTTTGGTACTGCCAGAGAGTAGTAGATTTTGGTAGGGGTAATAAAGTTTGTCAGGAAAGGTTGGTGAAGGGGAGAGGACAATTTTTTAAAATGGGACGGATGAGAATATATTTTTTGGGTTTTAATAGTAACTGCTCGAACTAAATTATTATGTCCTATGGGGATCTGATCGTCTTTTATTAGAACGAGAGTTCCGATTTTTAAATTTTCCCCTTGAGCCTGCCATTTCTGTCGTTGGTGCAATGTATGCAAATAATATCTTGACCATTGCTTCCAAAAATTGTGGGAGAGGGATTGGATGTGCTGCCATCTCTTGAGACGATGTTCTTGTGGATCAAGTGGGGGAGACTGTACTATGGTAAAATTGTGTCGACCAGTAAGGAAGTGTCCGGGAGTAAGAATATTGTAGTCTATTGGGTCGTTGGACAGTGGAGAGAGGTTTGACATGTAAACATGCCTCAATTTGAACTAAAATTGTATATAGTTCTTCGTAGGTGAGTTTTGCATCCTTGTTTTATAGAGATGAAGTTTGGTGGATTTTACACCAGATTCCCTTAAGCCTCCAAGTGAGGTGCTGCAGGAGGGTTGAAGTGCCAAGTTATACCTTGGTTGGCAAATTAGTTGGCCAAGTTGATTTCGATTTTTCTCATTAATTTATCTAAATTTGATTGTAAAATTCCATTCCCTCCTACGAAATTTGTTCCTTGATCCGAGTGGATGTGTGAGCAAAGGCCTCTCCGTGCAACAAATCGCTTGAGGGCTTGGTGGCCAAGCAAACGAATAGACAAATATAAGCTTTCGTTAATTTCGCTCTTCTTAGTGTTGATGTTTTCATATCAAGCGGGCCTGCGTAATCAACCCCAGCGTGTTGGAAGAGTAGAGATATATTGACTCTTGCTGAGGGCAGAGAGCTCATTAACTGAGACCTGGACCTCGCATTGAATCGAAAACAGTCAAAAGATTTATGAATCCGGGATCCGGGCATTTAATAACAAATAGTGGTTTCTTATAGTACTAAATATGATTTGAATGCTTCCGTGTAATATGTAATGGTATATATAATCAATAAGAATTTTGGTTAAGTGATGGTTATTGGGGAGAATTATGGGATGTCGTAGGTTGTAACTTAGGTGAGACTTTGTGAGACGACATCCAACTCGTAGGTGTTTTCAGAGTAGTGCATAGTATTAAGAGCAGAATTCGACTTTTTAGGAAGGGGCAGCTTTTCTGTAGTTGGGTGATTTCGATGAGAAATGATATATTCTGGAGAAGTTTAATTAGGCATAGTTCTGCCTGTTTTAACTCAGAGACTGATAAATTAAGTAGTGGAGTGTATTTTGCGCATGCTGCTTATGAATCTTCGACAGTGTGCGGTTATTCTAATAGTTTTTTTAAATGAAGAATATTTATGTAGTAAAATTGTTTGTTCATCGATAGTAGTAGTGAGATCCTTTGGTTTTTTATACTCTACTTGTGTACATACACCCAAAGATTTTTAAGGCTAGTATTCCTCATCCTGATGCAGACAGTCCCCTCCCCCCCCCCCCCATTCCGCCACATTATAGTTGTAACTAGAGTGTTTGGCAGAATGCCTCTTCACGCTACATCTGCAGGATTGAATTTGAAGGAGACGTGTTTACCATCACGAAAACCATGTAATTCCAGCTTGGTTGTGTTAGGCTGATAGCCTAGACAATGTGGAATTTGGATATTCTGTATATTGTGTAGTTGGTCTTTGAAATGATTCCACTCTCTTGATATTTCTGTGGGTACAGAATCATCCCAATCACATTTTAAGAGCCATAGTTTTTGAATTAAAATTTTGACTGTGATTATGCATGGAGCTAGCCGCCCATTGGATCGAAGAGAGATGAGACTTGGGATAAGATTTTGCGTTTTATGTATGTCGGTTTTTGGCTCGGGGACACTGACTTTAAAAGAGAAAAAGTCTGTTGTTGGATACCAACGTATGCCGAGTTTTTATAGCCTCGTGATCAGAAAAATTCAAGCTTGTTTTTAACTCTCGATGATCCAATGGTATATGTTTTAGAAGATCATTTTAGTTGGCAATCCATTTACGTAAGTTCAATTTTTCCCTTGCTAAGGCCTCGATAAGTTCAAGTTGCAGTTGCTGTGCTTCACTGAGAGAGTGAGCTCTAGAGATTAAGTCGTCGACATAGAAGTCTCTCATGATGCTCTTACCCGCAAGAGGATAATTAATCGCTTCATCCCTTGCTAACTGCAGTAGAACTTTGATGGCAAGATATGGTACAGGTGTGGTTCCAAATGTGTAGTCAAGGTAGAATCCTTTAATTCTTCATTTGGAGTATTTCTCCAAATTATTCTCTGGAAATTTTGCTGTTAAGGTTCCATCTGAATAATTCTGTACATTTTCTGTAAGTTCGAATCATTACCGAAAGAAACCTGATAGGTTTTGGGAACTTACCGCTAACTCAACCGGATCAAGGTCCAGTGCGACGTTAGTAATATAAAAAAATAATAATAATAATCAGAATGGTATCAGAGAAATGATTGTGGCATTTTAAACGTAAATGAAGTCGGCTAGGGTTCACAGTTTAGATAAATTCTTGATCAAAGGACATACGACTTTTTCAATTTTAATAATCGGCTAAATCCAGTCATGGCAGGCAACGGCAATGCCCTCTTTTTGGAATGAAATTTTTTTTTCAAAGATTTTTCAATTCCATAAAGAGTTTTTTTCCACTCAATTCTCGAGCTGCAGACTTAGCAGCAAACTGAGTCAATTTCAAATTGATTTATTTCGCTATGAATTTTCATAGCAAAACTCTCTATGAAATGCTAGTCCCGCATAGGGTTAATCTTGCTAGGCATTCAAGTATTCGCTTCATATAATTCACACTTAAAAAACTGTTTTAAATGTACATATTGTTGCGAGCGTGGCCTTTGGTTCGTTATTTAAAACACAATATTAAATATTTTAATATACAAGTTCTTTATTTAATTTCTGATCATACAAAATTCATAAACTTTCAATTTATCAACTCAACTTTAATTATCGCTTAATACTGTACTTTCAATTATCGCAATCTAATTACAACACTTTCGCACGTTTATTACTTTCACTTGTTAACACTGCAACGTCTAAGACAAGACTCTTATTCTGGCTATGACAACTGTTATATTTATACCCTAGAAACTCTCCAGATTATTCTCGATTGTTCTATTTTCCAGAAGCTTCTTGACTGTTCTATTCATTCTATTCCTGAACCTTCCTGTAGATACCATAATCAATTCTCCGAACCTAAAGTCGTTTACTTCTCCATTGCCACATTGCCAGTAGATGTCACCAGTTGTCTCTTTCTATTGCACGTAACACTGCCCCCTTCTTAAGTTTGTTCGTCCCGAACAACAGGTGGTCCACGGTCTTGATGCTCGTAGTATTGACACAAGCGGTCCAAATGAACAATTTTATGCTTGCCTCTTGTGCCACGCTGAATCCTGTATACCACGTCATTAATTCTAGTTACTACTGAATACGGTCCTTCCCAGTGTTGTTGCAATTTTGGAGAACGTCCCTTACGTCGTCTCGGATTGTAGAGCCAAACAAGATCACCTTCATTAAATCCTGCGGAATTAGCACGTAGGTCATAGCGGGTCTTCATCCGATCAGTATTTGTTGCTAATTTCGTCCTCGTGGCCTCGTGCACATCAGCTAATTGTTGTTTGAGCTCCGATACGTAGTCTTCTGGTAACTTTTGTTCACCTCTGGGGGTACCGAATTTGAGGTCGCTAGGTAAACGCATCTCTCTTCCGAATATGACTTTAGCTGGGGTTTGTCCGGTAGTACTATGAATAGCTGATCTATAAGCCATTAGGAATATAGGAACGTGTCGATCCCAATCGCGTTGATGATAGTCAACTACTTTCTTTAGATGCTCGATCAATGTTCTGTTGAAGCGCTCTACCATGCCATCAGATTGTGGATGTAGAGGAGTTGTTCTAGTTTTTCTTATTTCCAACATTTTACACATCTCCTGGAAAGTCCGCGATTCGAAGTTCCGTCCTTGGTCCGAATGAAGTTCGTGAGGCACTCCAAACCTACTGACCCAATTCGTTATTATTTGTTCCGCAACTGTGGCTGCCTCTTGATTAGGGATTGCATAAGCTTCAGGCCATTTACTGAAATAGTCAATGGCAACTAAAATATAACGGTTACCGCCATCCGTTTCAGGAAAAGGTCCAGCGATGTCTACAGCTATCCTTTCAAAGGGGGCTCCGACGTTATACTTATGCATTTCTCCTCTGCTTCTGTGTTGCGGCCCTTTGCAAGCAGCACAGACAGTACATCTGCGGCACCACTCCTCCACATCTTCTCGCATATGTAGCCAATAAAACCTTTCTCGTATTTTGGAAATGGTTTTGTTCACTCCCAAATGTCCTCCAGAGGTTCCACCGTGCATTTCTTCTAGAACATCTTTGACGTTTGATGCTGACACGACTATCTGCATTCGGAAATATTCGCCGTTAGGTGCTTCCCATTTGCGTTTTAATATACCACATTCAACATGAAGAGAGTTCCATTGAGCCCAGTAACTTTTCAGCTTCTCACTCCGTTCCGAAATATCCTTCCAGTCTGGTCTTTCCATATCTTCTTTCCAAGCGAGAATAGGTGAAATGTCCGGATCTTCTCGTTGTGCTGTTCTCAGGTCCTCGTTGTCCCAACCTGTAGATGGTTCCACGGTTACCAACTGTATAGTTGCTGTTGTTTCTTTTTCTTCCACCCGTGCGCAATGTTTGCATTCAAGTTTGCATGGACGTCGTGAAAGGGCGTCTGCATTTCCATGGATACGACCTCTTCGGTGTTGGATCTCAAGATCATAAGCCTGGAGTCGCTCTATCCATCTCGCGACTTGTCCCTCAGGGTTCTTAAACTGCAGAAGCCATTTAAGCGCTGCATGGTCGGTGCGAAGGATGAATTTCTGCCCGTAGAGATATTTATGAAAATGTTTTGTTGAACTTACAATAGCAAGTAGCTCTTTTCTTGTAGCACAATAATTTTTCTCTGGCCTTGAAAGTGCTTTGCTATAGTAAGCTACTGGAACTTCTTGACCATTCTCCTCCTGCGAAAGCACTGCACCAATACCTTCATTGCTGGCATCAGTGTCTAATATAAATGTTTTTCCCAGCTTTGGATAATGAAGTACTGGAGCTTCACAGAGCTGTTGCTTCAAAATTTCAAAACTTTCGTTGCATTTATCCGACCATATGAACGGCCTTCCCTTTTCTGTAAGTTGATGTAGGCTTCTTGCTATATCTGCAAAACCTTTCACGAATCGCCTGTAGTAGGTAGCTAAACCAAGAAAACTCCGTAATTGATGTTTGTCCTTTGGAACTGGCCAATTTTTGACGGCTTCTATCTTCTCTGGATCGGTTCTTACTCCTTCTGATGAAACTATGTGCCCTAAATATTTAACTTCATCTTTGAATAGAGCACATTTACTCGCACTGAGCTTCAATTTTGCATCTTTGAGTCTTTGAAGTACGTCTCGTAAGTTGTTTTTATGTTCCTTGAATGTCCTTCCGATAACTATTATGTCATCCAAGTAGACAAGACATGTTTTCCAGGTTAAACCACGTAGAACACATTCCATTAGTCGTTCGAATGTGGCTGGAGCATTACATAACCCAAATGGCATTACTTTGAATTGCCATAAGCCACTGCCAACTGAGAAAGCAGTTTTATCTCGGTCCTCGGGATGTATTTCCACTTGCCAGTAACCACTCTTCAAATCCAATGTGGAAAACCATTGCGCTCCGGAAAGGGTGTCCAACGTGTCATCAATCCTTGGTAATGGATAGCTATCTTTTTTCGTCACGTTATTTAGTTGGCGGTAGTCTACGCAGAATCGGGTGCTGCCATTGTTTTTCCTAACCAGAACAATCGGCGATGTCCAAGGGCTGTTAGATTCCTCTATTATGCCTTGTTTCTTCATGGAGTTCATCATGTCTGCAACTTCTGGTTGTTTGGCTAATGGCAATCTTCGTGGTGTCTGTCGAATGGGCCTGGAATCTCTTGTATCGATCCGATGCTGGACAAGATTTGTTTTACCATAGTCATCATCATTCATTGCAAATAATTCCGAAAATTCATCGATCACCTCTTTGGCATCGTTGTGTTGTTGTTTACTTAAGGCACTGGACGAAAGAAGTTTCTGAACCAGTTGGGTAGTAGCTGGTATAGTTTTTGTCTCCTTGACATTACTACCATTACCCAAATTGACGATTTGGTAAACGGGTTCACAATTTCCAATTATAGCACCTTCTTTTAGTTGTACCTCATTTTCGGATGTGTTAAGCACTCTGACTGGTATTAATGTTGCACCTTCTGCCTTCACTAAAGTCTTCCCCACAATGATGTGACTTTTGTGGGGTTAGGCTCCACCAGATAGAATCTGCAGGTCCCGATGTCATCAGTAAGCTTTGTCCATATTAGTGTCTCGGAGCACGGCGAAAGAGTTATATTTTCGCAGACCATCGTCCTTACTTTCACAGGATGATCTGCTCCTTCTCCTAGTTTCATAGGAATTTCTATGTTCCCATATTTGAGAGTCCGCTCTCCGACATCCAGATTTATTTTGTATGTGGTCATGAAATCTATTCCAAGAATGCATTCATCCATTATGTCTGAAACCAGGAAAGTGTGAGGAAATAGTAGTTCGCCTAGTTGAACATCTAAAGTTATTTCTCCAAACACCCGTGCTGCTGCTCCAGTTGCTGTTCTTAGTAGATATTTGGTGGTATTATGAAGCCATTTGTTCTTAACAAGATCTGTTCTAATAATTGATCTTGCAGCTCCAGTATCGATAGTGACTGCGCAGTCATTTTTTCCTACACTTCCATATATAATAAGACTGCTATTATTTCTCTGCAACTGGCCTACTTGAATGATGACTTCGGGGCTGCCGATTCCACCAACCAACTTCTGCCCCACAAAGTTGGTTTTTACTAGTTTTCCGATTGCTCAACAGGAGAGCTGATGCGACTAGTCGCTGCTTGATATCTAGTCTCTCCATGAATAGCTTGTTCCCTGGCTCGACATCTTTGGCATTCTTCTTTCCCTTCTTCAGGTGATTCCACTCGTCGACGTTTTCTGCAGTCTCTTTGAAGGTGCCTTGATCTATTACAATTCCAGCATCGAAGGACACCACGTGAGGGCGGGCTCTGTGATGATTGCACTCTGTTACAAGTACATTCTTCCACTGAAATTTCTCTTACTCGTACTGCACTCCGTGAAGCTTGTCTGGCGGATTCATACGCTAATGCATAGGCTAGTGCTTCTGCTGTTGATTTCTTTCCTGCTAGCCTTAACGCTTGTTGTAAATTTTGATCTGCAATAGCGTTCACAAATGCCTCCGTCGCCACTTCATTAAGGAAATCCGCATTTACGCTGGAGTATGAAAGATGCGCTAATCTTTCCTCATCAGCCTGCAATTGTTGCAGTGATTCGCCATGCTTTTGAATCCTGTTGCGCAACTGTAGGCGATATACTTGCTGCATGTGCTCATCTCCGTAACGTAATTCTATCGCCTGTACTAATGAAGAGTAATCACGTTGATTTTCAATCGGTACAGTTTGTAAGAGTTCTGACGCAGGAGCTCGAAGTGCTAACACCAGAGCTATAGCTTTGTCTTCATCATTCCATCCATTTACCTCTGAAGCTGCCTCGAATTGTCTCTTGAAGATATGCCATGAATTTTGTCCATCAAATATTGGAGGTTTCATTCTACCTGCACCGGATATTTCAGCTGCTACGTTTAGAGGCTGACGATGCTTTAATCTTTCCAGATCTGCTTTAACGTTGTCAAGCTGTTCCGTGACATTTTGTTGTACTCCCGACACTTGTTGTCGAACTTCCAACACTTCCTGCTGGATTTCTTCAATCTTCACATTTTGTTCGTCTAATGAACCTTTCAGAAAGTTCTTCTGTTCCTCCAAACAAGTTTCTAGACAATTCTGCAGAGAATTTTTTTGTTCCTCAAAAACATTCTTTTGCTCGTCCAGACGGATTTCCATAGATTTCTTTTGCTCATCTAAACGGTATTCCATAGAATTCTTTTGTTCCTCTAGAGAATTCTTTTGTTCCTCAAAAGCATTCTTTTGTTCATCTAAACGGGATTCCAGAGAATTCATTTGCTCATCTAAACGGGATTCCAGAGAATTCTTTTGTTCCTCATTGGAATTCTTCTGTTCATCAAAACGGGCTTCCATAGATTTCTTTTGTTCCTCGAGAGAATTCTTTTGTTCCTGGAGAGAATTCTTTTGTTCATCAAAACGGGCTTCCATTTTGCTCATTAAAAACACTCAAAAGCTGTTCCATTTTCATTGTAGGCTCTTCTTCAACTTCGGTTTCTTCCAAGTTATCTTCGAAAACAAATGTTTCAGGATTCTTTCCTTCCTCTATCAAAGCTTGTCTGAGTCGCTCGACTAGAACTTTCTTTGCACCTGTCGTTTGTAATGACCGGTTCCCTAACTCCACTTTCAAATCCTGCGTTCGAAGCTCCTCGAATTTTCGCCCCATTACTTTAGTAATTCACTTTAAGTTGAATATAAATTATTTTCGAGAACTTTCAAAATTTAACACAATTTCACAAAATTAATCACACTTTGAATTTTGAAGTCAATTGCCACCACTTTATTTCGCGAATTTATTTTACTTCTGACACCAGTTGTTGCGAGCGTGGCCTTTGGTTCGTTATTTAAAACACAATATTAAATATTTTAATATACAAGTTCTTTATTTAATTTCTGATCATACAAAATTCATAAACTTTCAATTTATCAACTCAACTTTAATTATCGCTTAATACTGTACTTTCAATTATCGCAATCTAATTACAACACTTTCGCACGTTTATTACTTTCACTTGTTAACACTGCAACGTCTAAGACAAGACTCTTATTCTGGCTATGACAACTGTTATATTTATACCCTAGAAACTCTCCAGATTATTCTCGATTGTTCTATTTTCCAGAAGCTTCTTGACTGTTCTATTCATTCTATTCCTGAACCTTCCTGTAGATACCATAATCAATTCTCCGAACCTAAAGTCGTTTACTTCTCCATTGCCACATTGCCAGTAGATGTCACCAGTTGTCTCTTTCTATTGCACGTAACAATATATATGAGGTCAGCTTGGCTGTTTGCTTTGGCGTATACGGAAGGCAGGACCCAACCCGATTATACGGTTCCTGCTCATATGAAACGCCCTCTGCAATGAAATTTCTTTTTTCAAAGATTTTTCGTTTACATAAAGAGATTTTTTCCACTCAAGTGGCCGAATTCGAAAATTAACTGTTTGTTACATTTCAGCCACGCATAACTTACCTAATGCCTCCAGGGAGCTCATTCGAGGGATCAATTAGAAGCATAGGAATCAAAGTATCTTTATTAAATTTCTTTATTTACAATAAAAATATTTAATAATTAACTCCCATAAATCGATCATGAGGCCCACGAAACAAGGCTGATTCACTTTTGGTTCACCCTGAAAATAATGCTATTTTGAATCACTCTGACGTATTTAGTGATAGTGATGGCTGTTTGTAATAATATTATCATTTGTGACAATCATAGTTAGATAGCAACGGGCATTCCACCCAGTACTGAACTTTCAACGATTACTATTTAAGAAAATGTATTGTTATGGTACTTAGCTTCAAGTGATTGGCTTAGACGTGAAGTCCAGACTGCCAGTATGACCTGACAGATCACTGCGTGACAACGTTGTTACAGCGCGGCACGCAAGTCCACCTCGACTAATGGCTGAGAATGTGGGGAGATTCCAGGTAGACCTGCCACTGTCACATCACCATTAACAAAAAAAGTTCGTGCCTGTCACCCGAAACGGAGTACACCCACCCCCCTGAATGGGCCCTTACATCACTTACCTTATCTTATGATGAAGGCGCAGATGACCTGCCTTCATCTGCGCCTTTTTCATAAGGTAAGGTAAGTGGTGTAAGGGTCCCTTCAGGGCAGAAGGTGTGCTCCGTTTGATGTGACAGGCACGAAATTTTTTTTGTTGATGGTGATGTGACAGCAGCAGGTCTTCGTGGAACCCCCCCCCCCTGCACTCACCGCCAGTAGTTGATGTGAACTAGCGTCCCGCCCTGTAGCAACGTTGTCACGGAGTGATCTATGATCAGTGGAAGTTACATGCGGACCTGGGACTAACTGTTGAATGTTACCTATAGATCATTTTATCGTTTTAAAGTTTTATAGTTTTCGAGTTTAAAGTTTTTCAAATTTTTATATTTGAGTTTTCGGAGTGTTTGAGATTTTAAAAGTTTCAAGTATTGATATTGTTGATTTGATTTGAAGGTCGACTATAGGTTTGACTTTGGTCAAGCCTCAAGTCTTGGAAGTTTCGAGATTTTTGTACTTCGATCATTTTGAATTTTTGATCTTTCCCGCTGGCATTCTGCCATGGAAATGGAAAGTGGCCTCACGACGATTTTCGTTTGTGTTCTCACGAAGGCATGTCTTTGTTAGCCGACTGGCTGGACAGATGAGTCTGTGAAATAACTTTTTGGCATTTTACTAACTAGTTGACTAGACTTATAGCTTTGCCCAACTGGAAGATTAGTTAGACATAGCAACCGAACGAGGAGGAAAGAAGGATTTGTTAGGGAATGGGGATGATGCTGTAGACCTTCAGTAATTAGGAGCTGGCATACTGCTAACTGGCCGGCTGAAGAATCCCTAGCAACATTTTCAGACCTCGACATCTCCTACCCCACTCTTCCTAGATCCCATTGAGAATCCAAATTTGTTCATGCACACATCCACACTACTTACCTGACTTTCCTTTAACTTCTGACCTGGGTGTGAGATGGTGGACCTAGAAGACCTTTGATTTGGGAGTTAGCTCTTGGAGAGAGAGGGAGAGGTTTCGTGGAATATATTTTCTTTCTGTTTTTGTGCCTTGAGTTCAGCTCATAGGAATCTTTGTTGAATCTTTTTGAATGTGTTTATGAACAATTGGAGTCTGGCCCTTAGTAAGTTTTGTAGGTACATACGTTAGGATACCATACTTTGAAAAAGTAGTCCTCCTTGATTCTGGGTCTTAGACCTTAGTCAGTGGATTACCTTTCGAACTATTTTGTAATTACTATTTTTCTTCAAAAATCTGTACCCATTGTATACACAGCACTGAAGTTGTCCGACGACCTTGAATTTGAACCTCGGCCTTCAGTTGATTAAACACTTTGAAATAACCTATCAAAGATTTAATTTCCGTTTTTTGATAAAGTATCTGATTTGCATATCCTAAATTACGTCCAACCTTGAATTAGAAGCTAGTGTTATTTAAACTTTTAGCATTTGTGAGGGATATTCACACTTTCATTACATATTGATTGTGCACATTTGATAGAATGGTTACCGCACGAACACCTCCACCAGGAGCAGATGCTCAATTTCCAAGGCTGGAACAGTGCTCCATCTGCCAAGACGGAGACTGGACAGGCAAGAAGGAGCCTGTAGTGACGACATGCGGACACATGTTCCATCAGATCTGCTTGCAGAAGTGGATAACTGAGGAAGCCAGTTGCCCAAATTGTCGCTATACGCTTATGCAACAAGACTTCCCGCCTTACAATGGTACCCTCCATAAGAGGTATCCAACTCGGCACGATAATCTGAATCTGCCTCAGCAGCCGCCGCAACTCAACCTACTACCTCCAACACTTTCACAGCCAATTCGTAGATCTTTCTCTCCTGGGTTGTACTCAGTACCCATATCACATACCAGTTCGAGAAGGAATAGTCTGTCACCTGCACCTTCGGGGCAAGGCCTTATAGATACAGACATGATCATATCGGGTCTCAAGACTCAGCTTCAATATTTGGTACATACAGGGATCTTTCAAAGTATGCACGAGTTGCGGACAGAGATCACAGATGTCTGACAACGAGCCTCTGCTTTCAATCAGCAAGCGGACGCTTCTCGTCCACCACCACCATCTTTCGGAGGTCGTGTCATACCACCTAGTTACTTTACAGAACCTTCTAGAGATCCGCGCCAGAGACACTCGTTCTCAGCCGAGATAATCCTTTCCGCCCACAGCGTCATTTGCCCCTCAGGCACCATCTTACTCAAATAATCCAGCTCAGACACCTTCATAGCATAGACGATTAGGTAGTCCCATCCAGCGATGGAACATTTCCTATAGTGGAGATAATTCGAAATTTCCAGTCGATGAGTTTGTTTTCCGAGTAGAAGCACTCACTTACTCTGCTCTCGAAGGAGATTTTGATATCCTTGTCAGAAATATGTTAGTATTACTGTTAATACCAGCTGCGGACTGGTATTCGTCTTTATTAAGGCATAATCCTACACCTACGTGGGAATATGTCAGAGCCGGTATACTAATTGAATGGGAAATCCCAAAAGACGACATTAAAACAGAGTTTAGCTGATGTCCCGAAAACAAAAGCCTGGTGAACCGTTTGCCATTTATCACCAGGCATTAATACAACTACGCGATCAGTTGCAACACCCTATGCCAGACAATGAGTTTCTGGAGCTGATCAAATCAAACTTACTACCAGAAATACAGAATAAAATCTGCTTACATTCGTCTAACACCATATGCCAACTCCGAGCATTGGTGACGCAGAAATCCACTCAGCTGCTGAATGCAACTGCTAGTGGCCTGAACACCAATCGTAGTCCTCGTATAAGTGAGATTGATGACGTGTCCCAAACGCAGGAAAATGACACCACTAGTGCAGACATATCAGTTATCTCAGATCGACAGACAGTGAGTTGTTGGAATTGTGACCAGCAAAAGCACTATTACCAAGATTGCCTACAAGACAGACAACGCGTGTTCTGCTATGGATGCGGACGAAAAGAAGTCTTCAAACCTAACTGTAGACAGTGTCTACAGAAAAACCTGAAGCGGGTCGGGGATCGCAACACCTTTTCTCGACCGAGTGCGACATCTCAAATGACAACAGCTCCAACAACTCCAGCTCAACCGCTGGGCAGGGAAGACAGCCAGCTAAACCAGTAGATCTCATGAACAATCATTAGACTATCCGTTGATATAACTCAAAGACTCTGGTGATATTAACAATCCATCTGACAGTCAAACGACTTTTAATAATCCTTTAGTGGGGGCAGAGAACCTGATCAGTAGAGAGCCCCATACTTTTTTATTATACACTTCCATAGAAGAAACACTAATTTTCGACATCCCATTAAAACCAACCGTAATTTCTTCGAGCAATGTTGCTGAGCAGGAGGTTCAGTCTCCCACTTACTCAATACTAATACGGCCACCAAACTCTGCGATGACCAGTGGTTGTGAGCCAGCTTTATATTCATTGACGCCGTATCACTTACGTCTACAAAATTACAGTAAGGTACGAGACCGCATTTTCTCCTCAGTAGCTGAACTTGTAGGAATTATGTATCCTGATCTGGAAAAATAAATGATCAACTGTCCGTTGGCGTGAATATTGTCGACGAATTAAATCGGAACGAAAGAAACTGGGACACATTTCAGTGTCGATGCCAGATGATATTCGGCCGTATATCGAACTAAAGTTACTCGGGCGAACTGAGACTGGGTTAGTGGTGCCACTGTCTGTATCCTAGGCCAGGGAGCTCTAGAGAAGCTAACTGAAGCAGATGTCAAATGGAAGAAGTATCACACTAAAAGTGGAAGTAGCTAATGGTGCCATGACGAAGGCCCATGGTCATATGGACGTCACTTTCCGTGGTAAGACCGAAAACGTGCGTTTTACGTGGTTTCTGGACTCACACAAGCACTATACCTGGGAGTAGACCTCTGTCGTCTATTTAGGTTGCCTCCAGATGTCCTGCGTATAGTTTCTGACGTGATGCCAAGCCAATTAGCTGCCTCAGATACTGACCGCCATGTTCTTTCCGTTCAAGACAACCAACGTATTCAAGCCTCGAGACAGCTTTTTCCTTCCTTCGCCACCTTGGGCTTAGGAAAAACATCTTTGGTCACTCACAAGATCGAGACGACCGATGCTATTCCGATAAATCAAAAGTTTTATCGAATTTCACCAGCAGTGCAAAGTTTGATGGACGCAGAATTAGAGCAAATGCTTCCACTGGGTGTGATAGAGGAGAGCCAGAGTGTTTGGAGCTCTCCAGTAGTTCTAGTGAGGAATCCTAGAGAGGTTTGACTTTGTTTTGACGCCATGAAAGTCAACTCCGTTACTAAGCAGGACGCCTATCCACTGCCGCAGATAGTCGCACTTCTGAGTCGACCTCCTCCGGCAAACTACATTACAAGCCTGGACTTAAAAGGCGCTTTTTGGAAGATCCCACTAGACACTGATACCAGAGAAAAGACCGCGTGTACTGTACACTATCAGTACACTGTAATGCCATTCGGCCTATGCAACGTTCCACAAACTATGTGCCGCCTTATAGACATTTAGACGGTTTATTAATCTTGTCATCAGACTTGAACTCTCCTCTCATCTTACTAGCTCGCGTAGCGGATTGTTTGAAGAAAGTTGACATCACTATCATGTAGAGAAGAGTAAGCTCTGTTTTACAAACGCAAAATACTTGGGTTTCTTTGTTGGGAAAGGAGGGATAAGAACAGACCCAGATAATATCTCAGACATAGTTCAACTCCCGTCACCTAAAAATGTTCAGCAAGTCCGACGCCTACTAGGTATGGCGGGATAATAATAATATTTATTTGGCAATTGTACAAAGAGTTTAAAATCTTATTAATATACAGAACAATAGTTTTGAATTTATAGGTAGGTCAATGAGTGGCAATAACTACTAACTAACTAATCAAACAAAAATAACATCTAATCATTAATCAAGATAAAAACAAATGAAAGTTTAAAAAAAGTTAAGGAAAATTAAGAGAAAAAAAAGAAAAGGGAAATGCGAAAAAAGACAACAAAATAAATTATATTTACATAATTAGTTTTTCAAGAATAGATAAAGGTAGAATGTGCATTTAGGTATAATTGGTTGATTTTAACAATTAAAGAAAAACACTGCTGGGACCCACGCGCTGAAGTTGTGATGGTAATCAGTTCCATTTACGAGGAATTTGAACAAAATAAGAGAGCTCTCCAAGTTGTGATCTGCAGCGTGGCATACAAATATTTATACATCTTTGTGAGCGTAGAAACTGCAGCTTGCTGTAGAGGTACTCAGGACCTTTAAGATTAATTAGCTTGTGCAAAAAATATAAGTTACGGTGAGTAAGGTAAATACCTAACGGAAACCCGAGAATACAATTACAATATCGGGAGATATGGGACTTACGGGGCAGTTTATATACATACCTAATACAATCATTGAATGCAACCATGAACCGTCTCTGGCAGACTGAATCAAGCTACGGGAACAATATCGAGCCATATAGGAAATGTGGAATTATCAGCCTACGCACTAATTTTAGACGCATTTCGGTAGACAGAAGATATGCAGTGACCCATAACTGACGAAGGGCGCCATAAACTTTTCTCAAACAATATTACTACATACTTGCAGCAACTTAAGCTAGAATTTAATATTATTCCTAAATTCCTAATAGAGTCACGATATGTATTATTGAGTACAACAGGAGGTTGTCTTGAAGCATCAATGTTGCTTTTATATATTGGAATGGAATTAGATTTGCTTAGATTCAATACCAACCTGTTTTCAAGAGACCATTCGTAGATTCATTATAAGTCATCATTTAGTCGGGAAATGCAATCTTCCTTAATTGGGCGGCCTCCGACTCATCTTGGTGGAAGAAGGCAGAGGGGCGCTGATAGACTGGTTTTTTAGCTTGCTAGCCTGTAAGTGCGCCTCTGGCTTCCTATACCAAGACTTATGTTAAACTCTGGACAAAAGCGAACTGGCGTGACTTCTGGGATGCGGCTCTGAGTCGTCCCGCTCAGAGAGATAAGCCTTCACGGCTTTTGTCGGGCTGGCACGGCTCACATTTTAGGAAGTTAGTGGTCGTGGGTCGAGGCACATATGGGCGCCCTCAATGCGGAGCAATTTTTTAATACCGGCTAGCTCAGTCCATCATTTTTCAGTCTCGTCTGGTCCACAGGCGGACTATACAACCCTGCTGCGGCATGCAGCACGCTACGGGCATAACAGTATGTCACTATGTTATGAAGTAGATAAAAGATTATAGGTGATGCGTCACTAGAGTTTTCCTTGTTTCCTCCCTCACTCTCCTGGAGCCCTCTCCGAGCGATGGTTGATTAAGGTCCGCTCCTCTGCTGTTTCGGATTTCAGGTCATCATAGGGATACTGTAAAAGAAAATCTCGCCCACAGTATCATTGGGTGGATGGGAGCCACGGCGTAAGAGAACAGTCCATCTGCGTTCTCCTTGTAAGTAACGGTAAGTGCGGGTCCCTTCTGAACCGGGTGGTGTGCTTGTTGGTTTGTGATAAGGCACGATTTTTCTGTATGGGCTGTGAGAGATTTTGGTTAACCGAGGTGCTAGCATGCCACCCTGTGTGATCGCTGGTAACTGAGTAAGCTGTCAGCTCATGCTGACAGAAAAGACTTCACGTCCAAAGTAACTCACTCTAAGCTTGCTACCATAACAAACTAAGGCAACGCTTACAACAATATTATAGGTGGGTGACGAATCCAAATAAACCGCACCGGTACTAAAAGCTGGTATCTAATGCTAATCATTTTACAAAATTTTAGTACCGGTGCGGGTGGCGCGGCAGCTCTTATTAACAACTTTTTATTCAAGTATGACAATGTGAGCGTACATTACGTGGTCGTATGACAACTAACTTCCTTGCTGAGCGCCTCGATGAATTTGTTCGCTAACTCATCTATCAGTTCATCAATAAATTGGTAGGGATACTGATCTGTAGGTCTAGTCTAGTCTAATGTACGAGAGAAAAGGAGATAAATCGTGTTGCGCTACAAAATTATTTCCTTCGTCTTTTGCTATGCGCCTTCGTAGTGCGGATTGAATTTTATATTTCTTCTACATTCCTTTGTGAAAAGCGAAGCGAGGAAGGTGAAATATAATTTAAAGTGAAGTGTAATTGAAGTCGTCCAGTTCCAGTTAAGTTCAAGTGTTTTTTTAATCATTGGTAAATAATTTTTCATATTTTTATGGATAGTCTATTTTTAATTAGAAAAGAAGTAAAAAATAACCAATTTGTGATGATATGTGGAATGGGCATATGTAGTATATTAGCCGCATTGCATAATAATATTTCTTTACAACAGTATAAGTAGTTGTCTTTTCGTACAGGCATATGACACCCCAAATCTAAAAAATATTGTTATTTAAATTTTACTAGAAATATCTCAAAACAGATCTTGCATTGACAACGACGAAATATAAAGAAATTAACTGGAGACGAACAAAGTACATTTGCAGAAGAATTAAGTTTGCTGCTTCCAGCGGAATTTAGTGCAGACTTTAGTGACATACAAAGTAAACTAAGACAAACTACGTTTGCTTCAAATATGGTATGTTTAAAAAATTATTTACAAATTACTCATTTCATTAAACGAATGCCTGCGAAAAAAAAATAGTGATGTATGTCGAACAATTGCCAGTGATGAAGTATACAAACATTCTAACTGGAAGGGAATACATAGTACGTTTGAACTACATCAAAAAATATTATTTTAACCAACCTGCGTTCACTTTAACAATCACTTTATAGAATCTTATCGAGAGAAGTTATCCAGAAAGGAATATAAAGCTCAACTAAGGAAAGATGTTTTATTGGCACACGATCGTTTTAATCAGGTCACATGTACAGCAAGGTATTGCTATTATATCTGTTCAGTTCTACGTATACATATTTCTGAGACTAAGTAATTAATTTTTACAGAAACAAAGCAACAAGTACTTCAGATAGTCTAGGCGAGCTCCAATAAACAATAATACGCATTTTTATTTTTTCCAAATATGAAAGTGATTTTTTTTTTTTTTTTTTATTATTAAATAATATGTACGTATATTATATGAACTTATTTCTCTGAATTTTATTTCCTGAATTTAAAAACTATATCCCTTATAATCATAATTACGCTCATTTATGAGGTATTTGACTTACTCACCAATGAATCATGATTACGCTCGAACAAAGTTCAGCATTACATGCATCCAACCACTCATCATGAGCTCATCAGTGCGCTCATGCTGATTGGGCTACCAGGGATGTGTCATCTAATATGTAACTTGTTATGGTCGTAGCATATTGCATATAGCAATATGCCACCACGGACTGAAGCGTGTAGGCCCGGCTTGTTGTCGACTACCGCATGAAACCAAAACGCGCCCCGACCGAGAGAAATGCTTCCTCAAGCTCGGTGTCATGTTCAGTGACAGAAGGAAGAAGAAGAGCGTTCTTGGCGGAGTTTTTTGAGTTTTTTGACAACGTAAGAAAAGCAAGAAGGGAGCCAAAAAAATCTCGGCGAATAATAAGTCATCGGGACAGAAAATCCTCCCAAAAAGAGTGTAATCCATGATTAAAGTGGTATAATGTCAAGAAAATCGATTTGTGAAATAAATATCGTAAATAGGAAACAAAACTAAGCCTAGCTGCCCAGCACGACGATTTAGCACCAGAGGATTACTGGAGAAAGGAGATGAGCATATGTATCCTCCACATAATAATGAACACTTCCAGAACCATCTAGTACAAGTAAGTGATTCAGTCTTACCTGATTCGATTACGCAAACAAAAACGGAGAAGCCCACATTCCTGAAGTACCGGCGAGGCCCCCACTTCTGTGGGATGACTATATTCATACATCATATGTAGCAACTCATATACAACGATTTGTGGCTTATGCGACATGCAGAATTCTACCGATCTTCGCTAGGTGAAGTACATGTATAGACCTGGATACCAATATATAGTCTCTATTTGAGCATCTATTCAGACGTCAACCTTATTTGTGAAATGAACTAATTTTGATCTGATATATAGTAGATAATTAAGGTACTTTCATTAAATAACCATATTTTTGATCTGATATATAGTAGATAATTAAGGTACTTTCATTAAATAACCATATTTTTGATCTGATATATAGTAGATAATTAAGGTACTTTCATTAAATAACCATATTTTTGATCTGATATATAGTAGATAATTAAGGTACTTTCATTAAATAACCATATTTTTTGATCTGATATATATAGTGAATAATTCAGGTACTTTCATTAAATAAACTATATTTTTTTCAATTGATATATATATGTAGGTATTAAGTAACTCAGGTATTTTCGTTAAATTCATTTGATTTCATATGTATGTTTGAAAATCATCTTATTAGTTAAATGAGTTACATATAGTTATACGCTTAGACATACACGGCTTTCTTGATTGGATATATATAGGAATTCGTTCGCTAAAACAACTATATTTATTTACTTATATACTAGCAATTGTTATTGAAACCGGCTATATCATGTGATGATAGCTTATATCCCAATCAGATACAAGTGCTAACGCTTCTTAAGATGAATTGGTTAGCGGCTTGTGTGAAAGTGTCAGAGGACCTATAAGCATTAAGAAATTTAGTAAAAACATACCCACAGGTAGTCTACTGATAGGCTACCTTAATTTTTTTTAAATTCGTCAGGCATAGATGCGTTATTAGTTTTGTTACCAAGAGTGGGAAGAAAATAGTTGGTGTGATTATACCCAGTTCGGTGAGGCACAGACTAGTAGTACTGTAAAAGTGCAACCCAAAGGGATTTCGGACGTGGTCATTTATTTCGTCTATTATTTTTCTTTTAATTTCAGTGCAGCTGGAGAACACGCTTCAGGAGGCCTGCTGGATACGTGAACATTCCAACTATCAATTTTGTGAAATTCGGCTTGATAATTATTTCTTCGGGTTGCCTTCGCGAAACTAGCATAGTAGCGTAGTAGTATATAAACCTTTAAGTAAAATCTGTCGTATCCACTTTAGTATTGTAGAACATGACAGGACAATCAGAAGTAAGATACCAAAATCAGAATCCTACGGGGGTGAATTTAAGCAACAAAAAAAAAAAAAACAAAAAAAACGAAATCACTTGTAATTTCGTACTAATATAGCGTTTATAACAAAATGAAGCAGTGTATTAGCATCTAAATACTACTATCAATCTATCTAAATACTACAAAAGTAAGAAATGCTAGTGTATAAATTAGACATTAAACCTATTTCATTATAACGTAAATATGAATTGCTGAACGTTTTTATTTCTTCCCTCACATTTACTGGAGCCCTCTAACATGAAGGTCGCATAGGTCCGCTCTAATTTCTTCTACAGGTCAGCCAAAGGGACTTGGAAATAGTGCCCCCCAAGTCAAAGGGAGGATGGGGCAAGGCCAAGAAGGCATAACATCTGCGCCTTCAATTCAGCAGTAAGCAGGTAAGTGACGTAAAGGTCCCTTCAGGACCGAGTGTGTGCCGTTTTTTGTAGTGCAGGCACGAAAATTTTTTTGTCTATGGATGATGACATGCGGCAGGTATTTCGGGAACTCCCCCACACTCTCCGCCATCCTTAGCCGAGGTGCTAGCGTGCCGCCCTGTGCTATCGCTGTCATCAGGCGATCTGTCAGCTCATGCTGGCAGTTTGGACTTAACGTCCTGGTCAAGTCGCCTTCAACATACTTCCATAACAAAATGGCGCCCAACGTGGGGCCACCTCAGTTAGACTTCGGTGGTCTAAATATAAATTTTACTGGGGACTGAGACTTTGAGAGAGATGATCATCTGGTATCTGCCAGTTGATTGACCTCAAGTCTCACATCCAGTAGAAGATATAGGTGGACCTGAGTCTAATTGGTTTTGTGAAAATTTTTTTTGTAAAGTAACGTAATATTTTGAAAGTTTTATTGGAAGTCTTTGATATTTTGAATTTTTGGATTAAAGTAAAGTAACGTTTTTTGAATTTAATGAAAGTTTTTTGGAAGTTGAAATCCGGCTTTAGGTTTGACTTCGGTCAAGCCTCAAGCCTGAACAGTTGTTGAATTTTTTTGAAAGTTTTTTGAAATGTTTTTGGATGATCTTTCCCGCTGGCCTTCTGCCATGGAAATGGTAGGTGGCCTCACGAAATCTTTCGTTTGAGCTCTTGTGGGGACATGTCTCTGTTGGCCAACTGGCTGGACAGAGTTATGAATCTGCGAGACAACTTCTTGGCTTCCAGCTAATTAGTTGACCAGACTCATGACTCTGCCCGGCTAGCGAACTAGCTGGACACGACGATTCGGTGAGGAGAAGAGAACGAGTTCTCGGAGGATGGGATTGATGCTGGAGATCTTCAGTGATCAGGAGTTGGCATACTGCTAACTGCCTGGCTGAAGAATCTCTGGCAGCATTCTCAGCCTTTGATACCTCCGACTTTACTCTTCCCAGATTTCTGCAAGAGCTCCGACTTTTTCAATGCACACACTCACGTCACTTGCTTATATCTGTATTATGACCTTGGAAGAGAGAGAGCGACCTGACCTCTTATGTGGGAGTTAGCTTCGGGAGGTGAGGGAGAAATTGTCTGATCTTTGAAAATTGTTGAAACGTTTGACCTGTCTTTGCGATTTTTTTTGGATTCTTCGTAGTTTGCAGAATTTATGAGAATTTAGTCGACGAAGTTATTGACGCTTCCTGACATCGGTTTTTGTTCTGGGGATTCAATCCTCATATTATCTCGATTTAAGAAGCTTAAATTAACTCTTCGAGTCCTTGTTTTGCAAAATTTATTTTTAAAAAAAAAAAAAAAAAAAATTTCTTCGGACGCTTGGGAAGATATTTCCTTGGATCATAGTATCTCATCCCAACTTTCAAATTTAGTAGCTCGTTAGCTTCGATCCTGTTTGAGCCTGTGATCTCGATTTTTGACCTTTTTTTTAATTTCTCTGATATTCTTCTTCGAACCTTTGGTTTGCAAAACGTTTTCAATTTTGACTCACTATGGGTACAGTGAGAACGCCACCACCTGCGACAAACGGTATGTCAATGCTACCTGAACCATGCTCCATCTGTCGTGATGCAAGCTGGTCAGTCGAAAGGAAGCCTGTAATAACCAAATGTGAACACATTTTTCACCAGGCATGCCTGCAGCATTGGATAGGTGAACATGCTAGTTGTCCTAACTGTCGGTGCCATATTACACAACAAGACTTTATCGAATATACAGGTGCAATCCCAAAGAGACCGAAGAAGGTGAAGCCTGTGAAGTCTACTAAGCACGATGTGCCGAGCTTCAATCTGCCTACTTTCGACCTACCACCACCTAATAGACGCTCTTTGTCTCCAGGAATGTTCAATTTGCATTCCCGGACGTTCACTAATCCCAACTCACGGCAAGACAGTCCATTACCACCAGCCCAAGGCCACACCTCAGCTGCTACGGATGCGTTGCTGGCAGGCCTGCGCATTCAAATGAAAGACTTGGTACGTGAAGGTCTCGAACACAGCCTCAGTACATTACGGTCTGAGTTAGTAGATAGTGTCCGTCAGCAAGTAGCAGCCATGGTGCCACCAATAGATTTTTCACGTCCACCCCCGTCTATGGGTAATCCAAGAACGTCGAACGATTTTCCCAATACAAGGAGACAATCATTCCATAGACCGCCTTCAGCCTTTGGTCAGCCTATGCCAAACCTCGCTCCACCTCAACCAACACCGCCTATTCGTGTTCCTGCACATGTAGGACAGCGACGATCCGGAAGTCCCATCCGTAGATGGAACCTGACGTACAATGGAAATAACGCAGAGCTCCCGGTAGACGAATTCATTTTTAGAGTCGAAGCGCTCACGCACTCCGCTCTGGAAGGAGATTTCGATCTGCTGGTAAGGAACATGCTTACGTTATTAACAGGACCAGCTAAAGATTGGTACTGGTCAATATTGAGGAATAACCCTTTCCCAACTTGGGAATTCATCAAAATGGGATTGTCCATGGAATGGGGAGTGCCCAAGGATGATTTAAAAATACGATTACAGCTGATGTCTCGAAAGCAAAAACCTGGCGAAATATTCGCTATGTATCACCACCATTTAGTATTGCTGCGTGACCAGCTACAGACCGCCATGCCAGACCAAGAGTTTCTAGAGATTGTTAAATCCAATTTGTTGCCTGAGATCCAGGAAAAAATATGTTTGCACCCCACTTATACTATAGGACAGCTGAGATCGCTGGTTACTCGTATCCAAGCTACGCAGACACGCATTGCTACAGCTGGTAGTTGGAATCCGTACCGGAACCAACGAGTGCACGCAGTTGACAATTTTCAGAACTTGGACCCTGAACTGGCAGCAGCGACAGGCAGTGACCACGGCCTAGGTGAGCTATCGAGTATTTCAAACAAAAATGCTATTGTCTGCTGGAATTGTGATCAGTCTGGTCATTATTATCAAGATTGTAGACAGACGAGTCGAGTTGTGTTCTGCTATGGATGCGGACGCAAGAATGTTTTCAAGCCTGATTGCCGCTACTGCAGACAGAAAAACGAGAGACGGGTCGGGAATACCAACACCTCTTCCCGACCAGCGTCAACGTCGCAAGCAGCAACTGTAACGAACAAGGAGGAAAGCCCGCTCCATTAGTAGACACTCGTGATAACTCCCTAACGTGTCCTCTGATATCATTCAGTGACTCTGGTGATATCAGAAAAGCACCGGATTGTACAATTACTTCACTGGAAGAGGCGGAGAACTTGATGGATTTCTCTGCAGATCTTCAAGCTCCCATTTCCACTTCTGGGGAGCCCATGACAATACTAGACACTTCCTTAGAAGAGTCTTTACTCTTCGATGTCCCGTTGACACCTATAGCACGTGTAGCTGACAAGGTTACTGAGCGGGAGATTTGGCCTCCTGCCATTTCTATCTTAAAACGGCCACCAAGCTCTGATATGACGAGTGGGCGTGAGCCAGTTTTACATCCGCTGACGCCGTATCATACGCGTCTGCAGAGATACAGAGCAGCAAGAGACCGAATCTTCTCCTCAGTAGCAGAGTTAGCTGAGATTATGTTTCCCGACCGGGATATGAGACCGAAAAGGAAAAGATCAACCGTTCGTTGGCGAGAATACTGTCGACGAATGAAACTGGAAAGGAAAAAACTAGCACAGATTTCCGTGTCGATGCCAGACGACATTCGACCGTACGCAGAAGTAAAGCTGCTCGGGCGAACTGAGACTGGATTACTTGATAGTGGTGCCACTGTCAGTATTCTAGGCCAGGGAGCTCTCGAGAAGCTTGCTGAAGCAGAGGTTGAATGGAAGAAGTATCGGACACAGGTCCAAGTAGCTAATGGTGCCATGACGACTGTTCATGGTCATGTGAACTTGGACGTCACTTTCCGTGATAAGACCCAAAACGTGCGTTTTTACGTGGTTCCTGGGCTCACACAGGCACTATATCTGGGAATAGACTTCTGGCGCCTCTTTGGGTTAGCTCCGGATGTCCTAGGTATAGTCGCAGAAGTGAATCCAAGTGGGATAGCTACCTCTGACACCGATGGGCATATCCTTTCTAGTTTAGAACACCAACGCTTAGAGAGCACAAAACAGCTTTTCCCCTCTTTCGCCTCTTTAGGCCTGGGAAAAACATCATTGGTCACTCACAAGATTGATACGAATGACGCCGCCCCGATAAAACAGCGCTTTTATCCGATTTCCCCGGCAGTGCAAAGGTTGATGGATGCAGAATTAGAGCGAATGCTATCACTGGGTGTGATAGAGGAGAGCCAGAGTCCTTGGAGCTCTCCAGTTGTTCTGGTAAGGAAGCCTGGAAAGGTCCGGCTTTGTTTTGACGCCAGGAAGGTCAACTCGGTTACGAAGAAGGACGCCTATCCGTTACCGCAGATAGACGCACTTCTGAGTCGACTTCCTCCGGCAAACTACATAACGAGCCTGGACCTGAAAGATGCATTCTGGCAGATCCCACTGGACACTGATTCCAGAGAGAAGACCGCTTTCACAGTACCTGGTCACCCTCTCTATCAGTACACAGTGATGCCATTCGGCCTATGCAACGCTCCCCAAACGATGTGCCGCCTCATGGATAAAGTCATTCCTTTCGATCTTCGTGAGAACGTTCTCGTCTATTTAGACGATTTATTAATTCTATCATCTGACTTTGACACTCATCTCATGCTGCTAGCCAGGGTAGCGGATTGTTTGAGGAAAGCTGGCCTTACTATAAACGTCGAGAAGAGCAAGTTTTGTATCAAGGAGACTAAATACCTGGGATTCATTGTAGGAAGGGGAGGTATGAGAACTGACCCTGACAAAATATCAGCCATAGTTGACTATCCGTCACCTAAAACTGTTCGGCAAGCCCGACGCCTACTAGGTATGGCAGGATGGTACAGACGGTTTATTCCGAACTATGCTGATTTGACTGCATCCATTACAGACACTTTGAAAAACCCGAGTCAGTTCAAATGGACATCTGAAGCCCAGACGTCTCTTGATCTACTCAAACAAAAACTTACTTCTGCTCCGTTGCTAGTGAGTCCAGACTTCACCAAACCGTTCGTCATCCAGTGCGATGCGAGCCAACAAGGTATTGGAGGAGTGTTGCTTCAGCTAGATGACGATGGCCACGAGAAGCCAATAGCCTACGTCTCGAAAAAGTTGAACTCCGCTCAACGAAATTACACCGTCACAGAGCAAGAATGCCTAGCTGCAGTCTTGAGCGTACAGAAGTTCCGGCCCTTCATAGAGCTTATGCCGTTCAAGATAGTGACGGATCACGCGAGCTTGAAATGGCTGATGTCTCAAAAGGACCTCAGCGGAAGACTTGCTCGGTGGAGTTTGAAGCTTCAGGGCTTCGACTTCACTATTGAACACAGGAAAGGAAGCCTGAACGTAGTCCCTGATGCGCTGTCACGCATTCATTGTGACAGCATGAACACAAACGAAGATCCTGGCCCGGAAGTTGACCTTAGTTCGCCATATTTCAATTCGTTGGAATATGAAGAACTGAGGCATAAGGTTAAAACGACTTCTGGCAAACTACCAGATCTTTGCGTCAGGGATGGCTTCGTTTATATTCGGACTGTTCCGAGAACAGGCGATCCGATCCAGGAGGAAGAAGCGTGGAAGCTTTGGATTCCACGTGGGCTTGTCACCGACGTCATTTCGAGAGCGCATGATCCGCCGCTAGCTTCACACGGAGGAATAGGGAAAACCCTAGAACGTCTGCGAAGACATCTGTACTGGCCACGAATGACAGTTGATGTCAGAAATTACGTAGCCGCCTGTGACGTGTGTAAAGAAACGAAGGCTCCTAATACTATTTTGCGACCACCGATGAAAGTCCAGTCTGTGATAGAACGACCATGGCAAAAGCTGTACGTCGATTTCTTAGGTCCATATCCTCGGTCAGTTAAAGGAAACGTCTGCATTCTGATAGCTCTTGACCACTTTTCTAAATTCCCACTTCTCAAACCTATGAGAAAAGCGTCTACGCTCAATGTATGCCAATTCATTGAGACTGAAGTGTTTCACGTGTTCGGAGTTCCGGAGACCATAGTCTCTGACAATGGAGTCCAGTTTTGCTCGGCTCAGTTCGCCAGACTACTGGAAAAGTATGGGGTAAAGCATATGCGAACGGCAGTTTACTCGCCGCAAGCAAACGCCTCAGAGCGAGTAAACCGGTCTCTGTTGTCAGGGATTAGGGCCTATATCCAGAAGGAACACACCAGATGGGATGAGAAACTGAGCCAAATAGCTAGTTCCCTCCGGAGCTCTTTCCATCAAGCTACTGGTTTCTCTCCCTATCGAACACTCTTCGGTCAACAAATGATAGAACATGGCAGCTCCTATTCCATCTTGAGGAGCATTGGAACTCTTAATGAGCCACTGAGAGTAGACGCAGAAGATAAAATGAGATTGATCCGTGCGAGAGTGCAGGAAAATTTACAACACGCATTCGAACAGGGTTCAAAAGCCTACAATCTCAGGGCAAAACCCGTCGAGTTCAAAGTTGGTCAGGAGGTATTTAGAAGGACTTTTGCCCAAAGCAATTTCCAACAGCAGACTAGTGCTAAACTGGGACGAAAATTTGTTAAATGTCGGGTTAGAGCCAAGAAAGGAAACTCACTATACGAACTTGAAGATCTGCGGGGAAAACTGTTAGGTGTCTATCACGCTAAAGACATCAAGCAGTGATCATCAGTATGAAAACATCGTCGATACTTATTGTCGTTTATTCCTGGTAGCCCTAAGAAGGCATCCAGCCAGCTTAACTGGTAAACTATAGGATATCACGAAGCCCTCCTATTGCCCCGTCAATGGTGGGTGATATACCTGTTGGAATCCATTCCCATATTCGGCTGTCAACATGTCACTACTTCGACGACGCCTTGGAGACACACCCTTGAACAATCGCAGCCTGAGATCAGGGTGAGAGGTTGCGCCGGGAAAGCTTAGCGATCAGTTCTTTAGGTTACTGATCGCGGGGCTTCCTCAGCATCTCGGTGAAGGAAGGCAGAGAGGCATCGACCGGCTGGATTTTTTGGGTTACCAGCTTGTCGATGTAGCTTTGGCTTCCCCACACGGAGAAGGATGTCGAAGTCTGATCGAAGACTGACGAGACTTCAAGGATGTGTCCTCGACGTGTCATCGGAAGTAGAGTCTGAGGATGAGGAAAGCATAGGGTCGTGGGACGTGACACACATTGAGCGCCCGCAGTGATGAGGCCTATGTGTAAGACCGGCTAGCTCAGTCGACCATTTTTCAGCGTCGTCTGAACCACGGGTGGCGCAGACCACTCTGCCCTGTTATGGTCGTAGCATATTGCATATAGCAATATGCCACCACGGACTGAAGCGTGTAGGCCCGGCTTGTTGTCGACTACCGCATGAAACCAAAACGCGCCCCGACCGAGAGAAATGCTTCCTCAAGCTCGGTGTCATGTTCAGTGACAGAAGGAAGAAGAAGAGCGTTCTTGGCGGAGTTTTTTGAGTTTTTTGACAACGTAAGAAAAGCAAGAAGGGAGCCAAAAAAATCTCGGCGAATAATAAGTCATCGGGACAGAAAATCCTCCCAAAAAGAGTGTAATCCATGATTAAAGTGGTATAATGTCAAGAAAATCGATTTGTGAAATAAATATCGTAAATAGGAAACAAAACTAAGCCTAGCTGCCCAGCACGACGATTTAGCACCAGAGGATTACTGGAGAAAGGAGATGAGCATATGTATCCTCCACATAATAATGAACACTTCCAGAACCATCTAGTACAAGTAAGTGATTCAGTCTTACCTGATTCGATTACGCAAACAAAAACGGAGAAGCCCACATTCCTGAAGTACCGGCGAGGCCCCCACTTCTGTGGGATGACTATATTCATACATCATATGTAGCAACTCATATACAACGATTTGTGGCTTATGCGACATGCAGAATTCTACCGATCTTCGCTAGGTGAAGTACATGTATAGACCTGGATACCAATATATAGTCTCTATTTGAGCATCTATTCAGACGTCAACCTTATTTGTGAAATGAACTAATTTTGATCTGATATATAGTAGATAATTAAGGTACTTTCATTAAATAACCATATTTTTGATCTGATATATAGTAGATAATTAAGGTACTTTCATTAAATAACCATATTTTTGATCTGATATATAGTAGATAATTAAGGTACTTTCATTAAATAACCATATTTTTGATCTGATATATAGTAGATAATTAAGGTACTTTCATTAAATAACCATATTTTTTGATCTGATATATATAGTGAATAATTCAGGTACTTTCATTAAATAAACTATATTTTTTTCAATTGATATATATATGTAGGTATTAAGTAACTCAGGTATTTTCGTTAAATTCATTTGATTTCATATGTATGTTTGAAAATCATCTTATTAGTTAAATGAGTTACATATAGTTATACGCTTAGACATACACGGCTTTCTTGATTGGATATATATAGGAATTCGTTCGCTAAAACAACTATATTTATTTACTTATATACTAGCAATTGTTATTGAAACCGGCTATATCATGTGATGATAGCTTATATCCCAATCAGATACAAGTGCTAACGCTTCTTAAGATGAATTGGTTAGCGGCTTGTGTGAAAGTGTCAGAGGACCTATAAGCATTAAGAAATTTAGTAAAAACATACCCACAGGTAGTCTACTGATAGGCTACCTTAATTTTTTTTAAATTCGTCAGGCATAGATGCGTTATTAGTTTTGTTACCAAGAGTGGGAAGAAAATAGTTGGTGTGATTATACCCAGTTCGGTGAGGCACAGACTAGTAGTACTGTAAAAGTGCAACCCAAAGGGATTTCGGACGTGGTCATTTATTTCGTCTATTATTTTTCTTTTAATTTCAGTGCAGCTGGAGAACACGCTTCAGGAGGCCTGCTGGATACGTGAACATTCCAACTATCAATTTTGTGAAATTCGGCTTGATAATTATTTCTTCGGGTTGCCTTCGCGAAACTAGCATAGTAGCGTAGTAGTATATAAACCTTTAAGTAAAATCTGTCGTATCCACTTTAGTATTGTAGAACATGACAGGACAATCAGAAGTAAGATACCAAAATCAGAATCCTACGGGGGTGAATTTAAGCAACAAAAAAAAAAAAAACAAAAAAAACGAAATCACTTGTAATTTCGTACTAATATAGCGTTTATAACAAAATGAAGCAGTGTATTAGCATCTAAATACTACTATCAATCTATCTAAATACTACAAAAGTAAGAAATGCTAGTGTATAAATTAGACATTAAACCTATTTCATTATAACGTAAATATGAATTGCTGAACGTTTTTATTTCTTCCCTCACATTTACTGGAGCCCTCTAACATGAAGGTCGCATAGGTCCGCTCTAATTTCTTCTACAGGTCAGCCAAAGGGACTTGGAAATAGTGCCCCCCAAGTCAAAGGGAGGATGGGGCAAGGCCAAGAAGGCATAACATCTGCGCCTTCAATTCAGCAGTAAGCAGGTAAGTGACGTAAAGGTCCCTTCAGGACCGAGTGTGTGCCGTTTTTTGTAGTGCAGGCACGAAAATTTTTTTGTCTATGGATGATGACATGCGGCAGGTATTTCGGGAACTCCCCCACACTCTCCGCCATCCTTAGCCGAGGTGCTAGCGTGCCGCCCTGTGCTATCGCTGTCATCAGGCGATCTGTCAGCTCATGCTGGCAGTTTGGACTTAACGTCCTGGTCAAGTCGCCTTCAACATACTTCCATAACAAACTCATATGCAAAGGCGCAACCAGATGAAGGGGATCAATTTTTTTTTATAAAGACAATTTTTATTGCTAGCAACACTAAGGCTGCGGTCAGACTGGAGAGGTTTGAAGCGCAGCAGTTGCGCAACCACTTCAAAGCTCTAGAAACAGAAATATAGGAAAATGTAAAAGCGGTAATGCGCTATCTCTATTCAATTCGAAGCGGTCTCTAGCGTATGATATTTGAGCGTTAAAGATGTCCATGTCAAGATCAATTTTTCTGTATGAGAATTCATATTTAAAATTTAAATAGATATAAAAAAAAATTGCAGTGCATCCAATCAATAAAAGAAGGACAATTTTCGGTGAATTTCACCACTTGTTCAGTGAACTCAAAAAACACCCTGAGAAATTTTATACTTATTTTTGGATGCAAGTGCTACTTTTGAGTACATTTTATTCCTATGCAACTTCATTCCATAATTTACCATAGCTGTAAGTTTTTCAAGAGGTTGTAGCCGCAACTGCACCGTTTCAAACATCTTCAGGCTGAACACCCTGATGGGGTTTAAACATCTTCAGCCTGAAAACCCTCTAAGGTTTTAAACCAGCAGCATGTGCTATCCTGTAAGATCACTATTGCTATGCCGATTGTTATTACCATGCTCCTCTGAAACTCGATAATTGGTGTCGTGTGCAAGTAGAGGCATAGTAACCTGACTAGTCTCGGTTGTTTTTGCACTTGATAGCGCTTGGAGTAGGTTGGCTAGTTAGAGACTAGTATTTATTTCGGGTCTAGGCTGATGTAAAATTTTATTAACATAGATGAAAGCCCTTCCAGGAGAGGACACATCAGTACACTTGGTATTGCTCACATCATCGGGGAACTATCAACGTGGGACCATCCTATCTTATCGTGGAGGCTCTTCGCCATGGAAGAAGAAAGGCAGTATGCAAAGTCAGTGAGATAGGGCAAACACCCTATCAAAAAAAATCCCAAATCCCCACCTATCCATTTTCCGATTCCTTCCCAAATTCAAAAACCGCTTTCAAAAGCAACAAATGCCACTAATACGGCTTGCCGTCACGAAATAACCTGTAAAATAAAGACATCGCGTAACTAATAGTTTCTAATCTTTTTCGGACAGTTAAAGTGTTAGAGTTAAAGTCATAAGTGAATTCAAGGCCAAAATTGAATCCTGTAGGAAAATGTTAAACAAATATCCGGGATATCGCACCTTCATATTTGAAATTAGTTTCGTTAATCCCTCTCACTGCTTTTTGTATACTAGTCATGGCGTAAAAACCCAAAATTTCATCTTAAACAAGTCCTAAAACCCAAAACTGTCGCTCCCACTGCAAAATGAAGTTAAAACAAATTGCAGCCAAATATGTTTTTTTTCTAATAGTTTAAAACAAAAATAGCATGTAGAACAAATTTATGGAAATTATTGCGTTTGAACAAAATGCAACCAACTTTTATATGAAAAATTCCTGCAGTAAGATAAGGCAAGAAGACTGTGGATGTCGCCTGCTGACGAGCCTGCTGCTCTTTTTTTGGACTTTGCTCAGGCGTATAGTATAACACAGAGAGCGGGATATATGTTTGAAAATATTCCGCTTGTTCCAACCGAAAATCGCTGTCACTACACCAAGCCCCTCAGGAGTTTCGCTGTTTCAAATGTAAACAAATCAAAAAGCTAAACATACATTTTTTATAAGGTATCTAAAGCTATCTTAATTTCAAGTTTCATTTTCGCTTTAACAGTCATGTTACAAGCGCAACAAATTTTAAAGAAATTCAAAATTATTATTTTTATTTGAAGCTTATCTCCTATAACATCACATATTCCTTAAACTCGATTTTTAAGGAAATAAAATTAAGTAGTTTTTGTTTGCCTATCCCTAAAAGTAGCTATGGGGGACCGAGAAAGGATTACACATGTTATATTGCCATCTATTTCTATTCTTTATATTCATTTGGAAAATCCACTGAACTGAAACTGAGCTATGGTGGATTTCGTATAAAACTTATTATTTCAAGTTCAGTGGAACCTAGTCGTTAAACTAAAAAGAGACAACTATAGAAAAGTGATCCCATGATAATGTAAGCGATTTCAGTGGTGTCAGCGGTCTATGTTATACATGTCAGTGGCTCCAACTCTGCCATACCGCGAAAGAGAAACTATAATCTTGTGCCATTCTTTCCTATAGGAAATGACAATACGCTCAGCCCATTATTATAAGTCAGTGGTATCAACACTAAGGGTCCACCGAAGCATCTACTGGATTTCAGAGCACCCCCTCCACTTTGCTGTTATAACTCATAATACCGAAAGACTCTTGAAGAATATAGCTACACTATACGCAGACTTTTTCGCTCATTGAAAAGTTTTTGCAATTGTAAGGGCCTACCCATACGAGAAGTTTTTAGGGAAAGAAGGAATTTCCTCCTTTGCTTAAACGCACCAGCACAAAATGTTGCTCCGCGGTAGTTCATTATATGATTGCCGAAAATAATTGTGTGTGTGTTCAAGTTACAGTTTTTGATATAATCAATAACTGTATCACAAGCTCACAGCACGTAATGATAATTAAATTACTATATCATCACCTCAAATTGCAGGTAAACATCTGTACAGCCGTCCAATCAGAAATTTCAGAAATTTTGCAATTTCAAAATGAACCTCCTATCGAAAGTTGGTAGCACGGAATTTTCCCCGAATAATTCGCACCCGTAAAAAATGCCTAAAAATTTCCGCATGTGGGCTATGGCTAAGGCTTCTTCCAAAACCCTGGAGAAATACTTTCCATGAAACAATAATATATATGTGTGCGTGCTAGTCCGATTCTCTGAAATGTTTTATATTGATTCTTATGGAAAAGTGACTAGACATTAATTTAATATATGCCATAAATACTTACTATTCACACAAGAAAATAATCCACTAATTTTAAGTTTGGCTCCTTACCTTCCCAAAGACTACACTTACCATATACCTTACTTAAAGGCCGCTACAAATCATACGACTGAGCTATGCATGGTCCAGTTGTATGATTTGCATGAGCGTGTGTAGCGGAAGTCAGAGCTTGAGTTGAGACTGAAGTCTGCAATGAATGAAATCTGATGAAACTATTGTGTACAAGCAAACCTGACGACTTTGCAAGAGGATTGAATGAAAGTTTGAACAAAACTCGTTGCGAGTGGAGGCAAAAGTTAACATCTGATTTTGTCTAGTTCAATTCCATAGCATAGTCATAAGTTTTGCTTGTACGCAATAGTTTCGCCCGATTTCACTCATGCTCTCTCAACTCAAGTTCCGACATTCGCTACATACGCTCATGTAAATCAAACGACTGGGCCATGCATAAGTCGCAAGATTTACTTGAGAGTGTGTAGCGGCCTTAAGGCTCAACTACAATTGAAGTAAAGAACTTTACGAATTTGAACGAGACTGAGGTTTCTTACGAAAAATTGACATTTTTAGCCTAAATAGATATCACATTCAGTAAGGGTTATTATCTTGATATTTATTGTTTTCAATTTTAAAATGTCTTAAAAACAAAAAACAAAAAAATAACAAATGGAAGTTGATTTAATTGAAGATTTGTGCCTTCTATAATTCGCAGCTCCGTATTGACATTTTATGTGTGCAAATTTAAAAAGTGGTAAAAGTGAAAAAATTCACCAATAGAAGTTTGATTTAATTGAAGATTTGTGGTTTCTATTAATTTGCTGTACCATTTTTATTCCATTTTGATTTTACATTGCACTTTTAATCATTCAGTAATAATTCAAATGTTTGACACATCGCGTTCTTATGGAATGAGCGATTCTTACCACACCTTTACTCACTGCAATTTGACATTTAAACTTAATGAAAGCTCCCCTCTGATGCCTTAAGGCCGAAATGCAATGATGCCGACACTGTCGTCGTAAATGTCGTCGAATTAACCCAATAACAACGACCGACATTCTTATGTTCGTTGACATATCAAGATACATATGTAGGTGGTAAAATAATTTGTTGAAATTTATTAACAATTTGAGAAAGATATAAAAAAAAAGTTGTAAAAGTATAATAAACAATGATTAACGCTGAGTTTATGTGGATTACAAAATATCATCTACAACTTATTTTCAACTTTTCTCCAATTCCTTTCCATTGTTTTTCGATATTGAGGATTCCTTTTCACATAAAAATACTTCATTTCCCTCACTAAATTAATTAATTGTTCCTCGAAAGAAATTTTTTGCTCATTACTCTCAGCGGTCAAAATCAAATTACGACGCCAACGACGACAAAAGTTGAATTATTCCCAACATTTAATTTGTCGTCGTAAATGTCGTGTCGGCATCATTGTATTTGGCCTTAAAAGTTAATTTGTGTACGTTTCTTAAATCTAAGGGCGCGTTCGTTTGACGTAAATAACATTACTTACGTGTACGTAAATTGTGGTTGAGCCTTTAGTTTTGATTAAAAAGCAGCCTTACCCTTTTACGTTCAATAGTTCTCAGTTGAGAGGTTTTGCTTGGGAAATTGTAGTCATTCGGATAAAATTAATTTTTTTAAAATAAATTTGAAGATATAAAAATTTAATTACGGTTGGGAAGATAAGAAAATAAACTTAAGATTATCAGAACACAATTTTTCTGCATGCAGCAGTATGCTACAATGAAGCTAGCCGCATGATGTGTGCGCGACTTTTATAATTATTCTCGATAAGAAACAAAAAAAATATGTTTGTCAAATTAAAACAACCGAAATCAATTTAATTTCAACGATTTATTCCGGATACTTTTAGGTTTTACATGGAACTGAATTAAAATGTGAATTCTTATTCTAAAACTTGCATACCAAAAACCTTACTCTACAAAATATATCTATACGAGAAAGGAAATGGAAGATCTAATTACGAGTACATTTCAAGTCACTTCTGCTTTCTGCGAATAAGCTTAAATTGTGGGAAAGAAAAATAAATTATGAATGGCTACGTAAGTTGGCTTTTCGTATTTTGGTAGTTTTATATATTTAATGGCGTAGGGTGATATATGATCCGCGGGCTGCTTTCTATATACGCGCCGAACGCACCCGAATGGGGGAGAAGAAGAAGAGCACTTCCTGGCACTGTGATTGTCATTGTGAAAAGGAAAGTCAAGAACGTTAGCTGAATCTGACTTTTCTAAAACGCGAAAAACCAAGTAAATCAGGAATCATCCAGCGAGTAGAGATCCGACGAGTGCATCCGCGAAGTTACGACCGTTTGGTTATACGGGTACCAAAAAAGTAGCGGAAGAAATCTCAAGGTGTCCAGGAGATCGGAATATCCCACACATCAAGTGAAAGAAACAAAATAATTCAGAGTTTTAAAGCGATGTATTTAACTATAGGAAAAACAACGATTTCAATCCATTCAGCAAAATCGGCTGATTTGGGACCTTTTTTGATTTGGGGTGCTATAGCAGGCAGATGGCGCTGTGTTTAGACAAATTTGTCGCAATCCAACAAGAAACGCATGTGGAAGTCTCTTAAAGCAAATTCTAGCAACGGAGAAGAGTCTACCTTGGCCTGAAACTGCAGTATTTGCCCTTCAATTAATCCACCATATTCTAGTCTAGCAAAAAGTATTCAGACATTTCGGGCTTAAAAGCGTGGTACACAGATCCGTAAAGTAAATTGCAGTATCATACTGCTGAGGAATTCATAACTGTGAGGAATTTACCGATGGATTTAACTGCCGGTTACCTGTTATTACATGGGAATTCGCAGGAAAGATGTCAATACGTTGACTCTTGAGCATAGCAAAATCTAAAAAAGATACTCATCATGGTGCCGTACACAAATTAAACTCTTCCAGGCAATTGTATTGCAGATTGTGTTTGGGTTGTACAGCAATGTAGAAATTTTTGTGGATTATAATATAAAGTAGATAACTAAAATAACAATCGGATAAAGGCTGAAATTAGTTACAATCAATGAAATAAGTAAATAGATGAAAAACGAATTGAATAACTTAAATCAGTGAGAAAAGGTTATAGGTTATAGTGCTCTAAATTCTATCAAAAATGAAATTTTATTAAATATCTTTTAAGATAGTTATTTGAAAGTCAGCCTTAATGAATTTACAAATAATGCTTTGTGTGAAATAAGTTAATTTTAACAACTGTAACTGTGACATGTATGTAGAGCATATTAATTTGCATAAATTTATTATTCGTTTTTTTTTGCATTAGTGCAAAAATGTATAAACGGTACACAGCTGTTTTTAGATCATAAACTTTTGAAACTAGATTGATAGGGTTTGTGTAGTGAGGTGACCTGTGTGGGAAAGATAGGACTGCGTGTAAAAAGAGGGTATAAGTTTGAATACTACGCAACCGTAGGCCACACAGAGTTTCAATTTGTTGGTTAATGTTTTTCCCTCGCAGTGGAAACTCCCACAGAGCAATCAAACCTTTATCAAGAAATTTCAAATACAAAATACAGTTGTTTGGTAGAAAAAAATAAACAAAAACTTAAATACTAAATTATTTTCAAACGAACAGATTAATAATGCTCTATATGATAGAGAGGTTTTACATGGTTTGTGTATTGGTGTGCGTGTTCCTGTGACAGCCCCTTCTTGGTGTTTCCATAAAAAACGTTGATTTTTCACTATACGTCGACGTGGAAGCTAAAATTTTGTAAACGGCATTTTTCAAAGTAGATTTAAGTTCAAAAATGGGAACAATCGGACAACTCCTTCGTAAGATTGCCATACAAAACACTATAATTTTCACTATATATTTCGACACTGCCTCACATTTTCCTTCTCTTTCGGTAAGTACTATCAGCTTCCGAATCGGAATCGAAGAGCAACATTTTAAAAGTTCTAGATTTATAATCACATTCAGGTACAAAGCTTTAAAACCGTCTTCTTTGACTTTTGTAATAGTTTTAAATTTGACTACCAATTCCCAGACTGCAGGATTGAAGAAGACCTGCAGTTGTGTGGCAAACATCCCCTACCTCTCTGCACTGGTGGTGATTGGTCCACTGCTGCCAAGGTAGTTGATGTCGGGAAGGTGAAATGGTCAATTTCAACCTTCTCGGCCCAGACGGTATTCTGCCGGTCCTTCTTAAGGCAAAGAGCGTTGTGCTGGCTCCATACATCGATTCCATTTTTAGGGCATGTATAGATTTTGAATATGTCCCTGAGGTGTGGAGGAAGGTGAGAGATGCCTTCGTTCCAAAGACTGGTAAGGCTTCTTACATTGACCCGAAGAGTTTTCGAACCATAAACCTCTCTTCATTCCTTTTGAAATGACTGGAGAGATTTGTGGATGAATATATCAAGAGAATAGCCCTAAAGACTTCTCCATTAAACACCTCATAGCACTCTTACCGGAGGGGCAGATCTACGGAGACGGCTCTCCATTCAATGGTTACTGTCGTTGAGCGGGGACTGGATTGTGGACTGTTTACCTTCGGAGCCTTTCTGGACATCGAGGGGCTTTTGACAGGGCCACCCCCGAGTCGCTATGTGAGGCAGCTCGTCGACTGTAATGTGATGGATCGACCAAATGTTAATATTTATTTATTTATGTAATTCAGTCTACAGAGATCATCTCTTACAGACTATGCTAATATAACTAACTAATTTATATAAATTACCACTTAATATAACATTAGTATTCAAAAAAAAAGAATACAATAGTATCAGAAAAATTGACAATATATATATACTAGATTACAAGAACTCACTAAATTAAATTAAACAAGCACGACTACAAGCACTTAAAAATTACTAAATCCTTAAACTTGGTGCGTTCAAGAGCCAGATCCACGTCATTGTCATAAATTTCATTAAAATGACGAGAGCAGTAGGAAATGGGTTCATGCTGACTATAAGAGGTTCGGTGATAAGGCACATGTAGCAAACATCTTGTTCTAAGTGCAAAACCAGGCACATAAATATTGAATAAGATTAGCAAATCTGGTGAACAAATTTTGTAGCAAATAGTATCTCTTACAAACATTATAGATGCAATTCTTCTCCTTGTATCTAAGAGTTGTAACCCCAATAGCATACATCTAGATTTATAGTTGGGTAAATCATGCAACCAATGCAATCTCCTTAAAGCATAGCGAGTAAGGTTTTTGAATTTTCTCAATTCTGTCACTAAGTTATTTGGTGTACGGACACCATACCACTGAAGCATACTCCACTATAGATCTAACTAAGGCAATGTATAAAGCTTTTAAGGTGTGAGGATCACTAAAGTCTGTAGTATTTCGGTTTATAAAACCAAGCATCCTTAAAGCCCTACAGCAGATATAATTAATATGCAAACCACTTCCCAGTTTCACGTCGAAAATGACACCAAGGTCCAAAATTTCATTCGGCCGCACAATGGAAACGTTACCGATAAAATATTCGGTATGAAGGGGATTTAGTAAACGGTGAAAAGTATAACCAATCCGTTTGAAAAACCCCATTCTTGTAAACGATCAAGATCAGACTGAAGATGGCAAGTGTCAGATGAATTTTTAATAGGTAATATAATCTTAAGATCTTCAGCATATAGCAATGGTTGCGCGAAGCGGAAAATATTTATCACATCATTAACAAATATAACAAACAACAAAGGACCCAAGTGGCTTCCCTGCGGAACACCAGACAAAACCTGGAAAATTCGCGACTGAAAGCAATCCACTTTAACATACTGAGTACGATTAGTGAGATACGAAGTCAACCAATCAAGCAAAGACGAATTAAAACCAAACCTTTCAAGCTTTTTAATAAGAAGAGTTAAATTAACGCGATCAAAGGCTTTTACAAAATCTGTGTAAATGACATCTACCTGGAATCCATTCTCAATAGCAATAGACACACTATGTTTGAAGAGAATTAAATTGGTAGAAGTAGATCGACCACTTACAAACCCGTGCTGCAAAGAGGAAATACCTTCTTTGATATGAAAATAAATTTTATCTTTTACCAAACTCTCAAAACATTTGGGGATTGGTAAGAGTTTAGCAATTGGTCTATAATTGCTGATTTGATCCCGGGAACCGGCTTTGAATAGAGGTTTAATAAGAGAGAATTTCCAATCATCTAAAAAATTGCCCGATAGAACACCAGATAGAACACAATTAATTTTGCTAGACATCGAATTTAAACAATTTTTGCACTCGCTACATAGGTAGATAACATTCTCATTTTCAATTATTAAGTTAGCGGTAAATTTGGATAACAAAGCACATTTGATATGAACCAACCAGCCACAGAAACCATTGCAAAGAATTTTTGCATCACTTCTACCGATAATTTTATCACATTTTTTACAGTTTAAGTTCATTATGAATAAAATATTATTATCACAAATTATACTTGATAAGCAGCAATGCACTCGTTTAAAGAATTAATTAACGCAAAAAAACAATCATCGATAAATAGTTTACGAAAAGTGAACAGTTTCTACATTATCATAATTTTTATTTAAGTAAAGGAACACAAATTTGTGTACATATACACATGATCCAGAGCATATAAGACGACGATACTTAACGGTGGAAGTGGGCGGCCGAACCTGTCTCAGTGTGCTAGTGGATAGAGGATGCGCGCAAGGTATGGTGTATGTTGGTTGACTTACTCATCACGGTACTGAAAAACGTGGGATTCTCATGTGAAGCATATGTGGATGACATCCCTCTGCTCATTTCCAGCCACAGGATGACCGCTGCCTGTGCCTTCATTCAACGACGCTTAAATATTGTTGACGGCTGGTGCACCTGTCATGATATGACAGTAAACCCAACAAAGACCAGCTTGGTGCTCTTCTCCAGAAGATGTAAACTTGGGTACTTTCTTTGTTCTTCCAAAGCTTTTTGGACACACTCTGAAGCTCTCTCCTTATGTTAAGCACCTTGGAGTCTTCCTCAACTCGAAGCTGACATGGGGATTGCATGTAGAGGAAAAGTTAATGAGGTTACGAGGGTCTTCGCTCAATGCAGAAGAACCTTTGGCTGCTCATGGGGCATAAGACCTAGGGTTGTCCACTGGATGTACACCTCGATCATTAGACCCATGCTTACATATGCCTCCTGTGTATGGTAGCCGAGGACGCTTGTGGTGACTGCGATCCGGAAGCTGGCGGGCCTGCAAAGGCTTGCCTGCTTGGGAATTACGGGCTGCATGCGATCTACGGCTACTGCTGCTCTTGAGGTCTTACTTAATCTGCCACCCCTGGATCTTGTCATTCAGGCAGACCAAAAGGGATGTGTGCAGATTGCGCTCATGTGGATGTTGGGAGGACGGCTTGACTGGCTCTTCTCATTGCTCTCTGGCGTATGGACTGGACTTGTAAAACCCTCTGGCCAGTATGCCACGTGATGCGATGGTACTTGAGCTTCGTTACGGGCGTCGTTTCTCTGTGAGCTTTCCTGTAAGGGAATCGTGGACTCAGGAAAGTGCCTTATCAAGCCTTCCCAGGTCCGCTCTAAAAACGTTCACCGACGGCTCTCTCACTAATGAGGAAGTTGGGGCGGGTATCTACTTTCCTGATCCTGATATTGGAATGGAGTACTGACTTGGTAGACACACCACTGTCTTCCAGGCTGAAGTCTTCGCAGTATCAATGGCAGCGAAGTTAGCCCTTCATATGCAAATCAAAGGGAAGGACATTGGTATCCTTTCGAATAGTCAGGCAGCCTTATGACTCTGAGAGGCCCTCAGATGATATCTAAGTTACTGGGGGAATGCAGGTAGTCTGTGGATAAGTTGTGTACGTATCCACAACAAGGTGTCCCTTCTATGAGTTTCTGGTCACATGGAGATTATGAAAGGGCTGACCTTTTAGCTAGGGCTGGCTCGGATCGGAACCCGCCGTAGACGTTGCTACCTCGAGTATCGGGTCTCTCATCAAAACGGATGTACATACATAGAAAGCATTAGCAGAGATGGGCGAATCTGATTACTTGCAAGTGCACAAAACTGTTTCTTGATGGGCCTAATGGGAATATCTCCAACTTTCTCATGGGGCTCGGAAGGAAACAATGTAGAACTGTGGTTGGCCGGTGCAGGCTGGATACTCTAGGGTCTGCCCTTCTATCTGTGGATGAGCTGAAAAACCTACCTCACCAAGACCTGATGTGCTTCATTAAGAGGACAGGAAGGTTTTGGTGAATGGATTTTTAACAGGACAGCACAAGGGGCCGCTATGGCTTCCGTGCTTGGGATAGGGTCTCCTGTCCCCTGCCTTCAAAATAAAAAATAAATAAGAATAAAAAATTTGACTATTTTGTTCTAATTGCCTGTAAAATTTGCTTTTGGCAGTAATATAAATTTTGCATAAACAGTGCATATCCCAATCTATGTACTATTTAACTTAATGGAAATTGAAGCTCTCTTGTACCAATTAATTTGCTTAACTAAATGTATGACTAATGAATTCAACTTAAACACGACGTTATCTATCTCGTGAAATAAAGACAACCATTGTCGCCATTATTGAAAAAAAAAATGAAATGATTTTATTCAGAGTTAATGTTAAGTACCTGTTAACGAAGACCTGGATTGATGGGGCTTTAATTGAATATGCCTAGTCGACAAAAGAATTGTGACTAAATAGCTTAAAACAAATTTTCAATACCGCAATTTGCCATTTTCTGACAAGACATGAAATATCGAAAGTAATTCAATTTAAGCCACTTACAAATGTCTGTTTAATTTAACGCAATCACAATATCGATAAGTCCGCAACAGATATAATTTCAATTTTTACAACACTCATTTTAAGTTGGTAAGCAGGTAACTAATGTTTTTATTAATATCCAAAAATGTGTAAGACATGCCAATATAATGCAGTTCAATTTCATAATTCAAATGTAGACTTAGGTAGATTCATAAGAGAATACGGAAATGTTAAATGTTGTGATTTATAATAAAAGAAATCGGATATTAGTTTCCGATGCGATTTTTATGGTTATCTGGGTTGTTGTTATCAATGTTCGTACTATGTGTACCTACCTGTAAATAAATTCCAGTTTCAGTTAAATGATTATAACTTTATATATGTACCTACAAATATATAGAGAAACTGTTCAGGTCATAGCAGTTATTAGTGAACCTGTTTATGAAGCTCCTGCATTCAAACGTACAAAAACAAAATGAGTGCTGAAATGCTCTTTCAGATATGGCAAAACCCGTTTCTTAAGGCAGACCTTAAGGTTCACCACCGTAGTTGCCTTTAATGGGTTATTCTTCTTTATTTTTCTCATCATGGGTTGATGGGACGATGTCCGCGGCACACAATGAGTCACCATCAGATCGAGATCGTTAACTTTTATGTTTTGCTCCTCTTTTTGAAGTAGTCTCGTGTTTTATGTTTCAAAGAATAAAAATCTAGTTTCATCTTCAAATTTTATTACATATACATACATACATATGAAAACTTATGAAGGAGATTTTTTCTCATGGATCTATGGATCATAATAATATATGCAACAATTCATTTTGATCTCACCTAACATCCTAAAACGTGCCTGCTTTTTTTTTTAATTTTATTTTGCTATTTTACTGTCTGCTTTGGTATTAGCAGCAGAATAATTAAATTTACACGTCTAGCGTTGCTAATCCTTCTAGGTATTAAGTTAAATGTCCCCGTTTGAAATCAAAGAATATAAATATTTATATATATATATATATAGTACGGCAAGGGTATGGCTAAGATAGTACTTACCTAACTTCTTCATCATAAGATTAGCTTAAGTATATGTATCAGTTCCGTTTTTTGTGGAACACGGGCATGGCTGTAGACGCAAAATTTGCAGAGTGGATATACTGGCAAAGGTTATAAGAAATGAGGGAGTATACTGCATATAGATCAAAATTGGCAGGAACTGTTTATTTAAAATATTAATAAAATAGTTACTTATGTATAAAATTGTATAAAAATAGAAGAATTATTTAAATATATATATCCCATAGAGACATAAATTCTTACTATTTGTTTTCGCCGAACAAACTCTTGATCTAATCATCATTATTCAATAGATGATCTATTTGAATTTAAAAACTCCAGATACCTGTTAGCTGTTAGGCATGAATGACGTGATCAGTGAAATCGCTTCACAGGTTAGTATGGATAGCTTGAGCAAAGGAAGCGAAGATAAGAGATAAGACAATTAGGTTTGCGGATAATCGAGGTATTATACCATAATATCACCTAGGATATCCGGCAGTGGTCTCTACTGGTTGATAAATTTCTCTACTGGTGTAGTAATTTCAAAGAATTTAATTGGAGTTCGATTGAGAGTATGGTTAGAGTAACGAGCAGTTGCGGAGGCCATAGCACCGTTTATACTGGACTTGGAGGATGCTGCTTGAAGCCTTACTGAAACCAACATTTTTTGGAAACTTCCAAAAGTTCAGTGATCGACATGGGCAACAATTGGAAGATTTCTACAGAACGAAATATCATGATCATCCTAGTAGAACATTTATTGTTTAATGTAAGACGAGCCAGAGTACCATAAAAAAGGCAAAATCAAAAACTACATGAATCAGTACTTCCTCCAGTTCCTCAGTTAAATGTAAAGTTAAAGTAATACTACAATCGAAGGCTTAGGAAGATCCAAGCAAGAGATCCAATCTGATATTTTGGTAAAAACGGAGAAATTCGGAGCATAAGGAAGCGAGGACAATATTTTTAGCTTCATCATACATGATATAGCAATGCTAACTTCATTGTTCGGTATGAGGTAGTGCAGACATTAACTTATGAGGTCAGTCTTTTTCGACTTCAATATTGGGGTTAAATTAAATATTTGTAATAGAGTGAATGTGGGTCTAATTTATTACAATAAAAAGGGAGGATGCACTAGATGCGACTCTGAAAAGCCTGCAAGCCACTGTTGAATACTTTCCACTAAGCCTTTCAGCAATAGAAAATAAAAATAAATTGGAGTAAAATCAGTAAGTTCATTGCTGGGAAAACGCAGAAGAGATATTTTACTTTACATGCAATCAATATATATTGCCCCCAATGACATTATCGTGGGCTTCTTTGTGAGATCTTTGCGTATTTCTTATCAATTCGTCTGGTGAAATAACGACGTGAGTCAACTCAGGATGATGGAACAGAAACTATAACGCAGATCCCGGAGACTATACAATCGATAAATTAAAAACCCCAAATATATATCATGGATGAACTACTGCAGCAGCCACATATAAGTTCGCCATGGAAAAGGCAAGTGATTAAATTTCAGAATTGCTTATGAATACCCATTCTTCTGGAAATTCTGATGGTAGACTCAATACAGGAAATTACACACAAAGGAAAAAGGGAGTGATATTCAACGTTTTTCATCATATATATCCCAGAAAATACAAAAATCTATCTTTACCACTCTTATGACGCTCCCGTGCTTAGAACTAAACGAAAGTAATATTCACCCTCAGACGGCAGACACTTACCCTATTAGTATCACATAATTTCTTCTAAAATCTTTCGAAAGGCTCAAATGTTTGTGTTCATATTTAGAAAACAAATTATTCATTTTGCTTGGGTGAAAGTTTAAATTTTAAATGTCGGATTAACTATATAATTTTTCGATTTTCACTTTCATTGTTTTTAATTTACCTGGGCAAGTTTCGACGAAATGTTACTTAATCTTAGTTGTCTTAGTTGCGGTTGTGGTGAGCCTAATGGGCTAACAATTGTTGTAGTAGAACCTCCAATGCCTGTGTCATAACCATGAAGTTGATTGCCTTCTACATCTGAAATAAAAAAAAAATACATTATTACATAAAATTTAGTAGGCACTAGCATTGATGGCACAAGAACTAGATGTCGCATAGTATACCAGAGCAGAGTATACAGATTGTGAAATGGATAGTGCATTCTGAAATGGACCATAACATGTTTTAGAGCGTGCTGAGAGGAAAGCTTCCTCAACATTTCAGATACGAAAAAATATGAATCATTCGACGTATACATTATTTTAAATGTTGTGGTCCATTCCGGCCATATAAATTCCAGCCATAAAAATGTCGTATTCTTTTTTTGGTGCTGTATGAGACACCTAGTTCTTGTGCTATTTATTGTACTAGTTAATTGGGGAATTTATTTCCCTTACGGGATACGCAATTAAAATCAAGTAATGGCGAGAGTTTACACGTCGAACGCAGAGCAAATGTTGCTATTATAAATTTTACGAGAAAAAGTAAACAAGGAAGGATCACATTTTTATTCAATAAAAAAAAAAAACAATTAATTGTTGAAAAAGATATTATCAATTAAAAACTTAAAAATTGGCACAATGTAACACAATTCATAAACAAGAAAAATAAAAAATAAATGAAAAATGCAGTTGATTTCAGTGTGGTATTTTTCAAAACAATGTACCGCATAAACCCTGAGCAGACGGCACATGTTCGAAGTGGATTACCTTTTTAATGTGTAGCTGATATAAGCTTGGGAAAATGTTTTCTAATGAGACGAGTAGGTTTTACAGCTGTAGTTGGACGGCCAGCTTTCGAAGTTTATGTTTGCTGAGCTTAGTTTTCCGTTATTTTTTATAGGAGGTACGAGCTCAATCACATAACGTCTATGAGGCGGAGAAATAATTTTCTATAGTACCTCTATCGGTTTTTTTTTTTTTTTTTTGCAAGTGCAATTCCATCGCTTCTATTCACACCATTCATTTTCTTACCATAATCGAGGACTACTTCCGGTTTCTTTACTATAAACGCCCCATTTCGCTCTTTCCAATCATTATTATTACTATGGATTGTACTAGGTTGGGTTAGAGTTGCGGCCATCTTAAAAACATGTACGATCAACCACACTTAGACCATCTATGGTGAATTGTGATACCACTTTATTGGAACCATATCTGAAAAAATGTTCAAGAGCTAGGGGGTGCGATAAAATCAGCCACAAGAGTTAATGAACCTTACCAGGTCTCCCTGTCTGCTAATTCCCCCAGTTTGCAGAAAAAGTAGCTATGAAGCGTATTCCCCCTACGCTTATCAAGGTTAGGGCATTCACACATCAGGTGCTAACACTCTCAACCTGTTTCTGCAGAAATCAGCTTGCATGCTTACCAAAGAAGTAGTGTCCCGTAATAACTGCAGTAAGGTTACGCACATCATCCCGGATCCTCCACAGCAGAGATTCAGTCTTCTCTGGACAAATTTTGGGCCAAAACTGTAATGAAATCAGTCTCCCCATCTGCGATTTGCAAGCTTGCAGGCCTGTATATTTAGAATACCCTTCACTGATTCTAAGGGCCGACAAATATTCATAGCGGAACCCTTTCTGGCCAGGGCATGCGCTGCCTTGTTTTCAGGTCATTCATTCATTCATGATCATCTCGATGAACAGTGAACAACGAGCAGGACAAGGATATCGTGACAAAAACAAAAACGCACAAATTGCCGACGGGATTTCGTGAAAACGAGAACCGCAGGTAAAATTTATTTTACCAACGGGTTTGTGTGTAATAAGCAAGACACGTGTGCATTGTATATATATGTATGTATGTGTACAAGAAAGTGCAAATAAGCGACAAACTAAGTGCGGTGAAAAGGACACCTGAGTGAAAAAAAAAACACTTTTAGTGATTTAGTCTTTGGATTGTTTTGTTTATTTTTTAGTGATTTAGCAATAGTAAAATTACGGATGTCTTCATCCTTTGAAGACGCTAGTAATACTATGCTAAATGTAATTTTAAATAAATTTCAGACACTGGCACGAAAACACGGAGTAACGGAGCTCCCAGACTACGTGATTAAACTGGCAGAATATGCAGAAGAAAGGAGGTCAAAGAAGCAGCAGCAGCACGAGTGGTGAATCAACAGGATTCAGCGAAGTAAGTGATTTCACTTTTGTCAAAGGAAAAAGGAAGAACAACAAGTCTCCGCCGAAGGAAGCCCCAAAGAGGACCCGGACAGCAATAGCGCCAAATAACAAAAGCAGCAATAGGTACGAGATTCTAGCAACGGGGAATGACTTTGAGATGCCGTAGAAAGTTCCAGTAAAGCAACAACTGCCACTGAAACCGGATGCCAAGCCGTCACCAATTATATGTTACAACCTTAACATAAAAAGGTTCAATGAAGAACTCAACAAATTGGAACCTAGACCAAAATTGTTTTTTAAAACAATGCGAGGTACAAAATGCGTCTTGAAGCCATTTACCGAAGATGACCACAAGAGGATCTTCAGTATAATCAAGGATATCGGAGTACAAAGCTACTCCTTCACCACGAAGAGTGAAAGGAAAACGACCCTCGTAATAAAAGGGGTACAACACTCGTACGAACCTGAGGACGTGCAAGCAGCTCTAGAAAGAGAACTACCAGGAATAAAAATTAAGGCAGTGACCCAGCTGAAAGCAAGGAAAGCCAAAGAAGACAACAATGCTTTCGTTATCAGTTTCGACGGATTCTACGAAACGACACAGATTATGGAGACCAAGAAGCTCCTAGGAATGTTTGTGTATTGGGAAAAGTACCACAATAAAGGTATAACTCAATGTAAAAGATGCCAGCGTTTTGGACACGTCGCCAGCAACTGCGCCGTCAGCTATAGATGTGTTAAGTGCGAGAAGAAGCATGAGCCAGGGAAATGCGAGAGGAAAGACGCGAATGTAGGAGTACCTTTCTGCGTAAATTATAATACGGAAGGACATCCAGCCAGCTACAGAGGATGCCCTAAATACAAGGAGCTGAGAAAGCAGAGAAACTTACGACAAGAGGAACGGCGACAAAGGGACAACTTCATCATAGAGTCAACGAGGAACTTCATCCAGCCAGGTAAATCTTTTGCCCAGATTGTAAATGCAACTAATTCGAAAGGTTCAACAGGTACCCCCAACCCACCTAAACAGTCCCCAAGGCCCACTTCCACGGCTAGAGCCCATGAAGTAGACGCCGACAATTTTTGCAACAAAGAAGCAAATTCGCTCTTTGGCTGTGATCTTTTCACCCTAATGGGTAAAATCAACAATTTTCTTCCAAAGTACCGGAAGCTCACCTCTATTCCAGAGAGACAAAGTGCATATCTTCAGTTCGCCTTCGGACTATGTCAAGGCAACTAAGATCCCTAAAGCTAATGGCTCTCAATTGTAATTCTCTTGTGAAATTAAGCAGGAGAGCTGCACTAAATCTCTTCCTCCACGATCACAAGCCAACTGTGATGTTCCTTTCTTAAACCCATCTTCTCGATAAGCATACTCTTGCTTTCGAACATTACCGAGTTATCCGCACTAATAAGTCGGAAACAACTCTTGGCACTGCTATCCTTATAAAAAAAGACCTCAGCTTCAGTGAAGTAAAAGTCAGTGGACTTTCCAATATGGAATGCACCGCTATAACCCTCAATCTTCGGAACGAAGTAACAATTCTATTAATTTCCATCTATAACAGATGCCATGCTCAAAGCTCGGAAATCAGGAGCAATCTGAACACCCTCACAAGATTAGCTGGCAATTACACCCACACGGTGATAGGAGGTGACTTCAATGCTCGTCATCCCCTCTGGAATGACGTACTAACCAATGGCGCTGGAACTTGTATTGCCAACTGGCTCACTGACGGCCCCGCTGATCATGACTTTCTAGCGATTTCGCAAAATTCTCCCACATTTCCACGGTCTGGGTCTATTCTTGACTTCTTCCTAGTGACTTCTAATCTCGTGAACCTTCTTCCACAAAATACAAATTATACCTGTACTACTCACATTGCGGAATCTGATCACATGGCCATCGACCTCACAATAGCTCCTAACTCACATTTCGACGTCCTCTATCTAGCTTTTCCCGAAATCTCAACATTAAAACACATTAACTGGCCAGAATTTCACTCAAGACTGTATCAAAACTTAGCAGGAAACCTCCCTGATGAGCACAGTAACCTCTCAAATACTGAAATTGATTATCACATCGAACTCCTTAACGGATATAATCAGGAAAATATTGAACATTTCTCAGAAAATGTCACGCCCCACAATTACAAATATAACCATCTTCCAGCTCGCTTACAAAATCTATACAAATACAGGCAAAAGCTTCGGAAAATCCTCAACAGGATTTACCACAGAAACCACAATAGCCACAACCAAAGCTACCAATCGGTTCTTTCCCAAATCAAATGCCTATCCACCATTATTGATGAACAGACCAAGATATTTCTTGATGAGGAATTCAGAAGGAAACCCTCATCTATCCACCCTGGCCCCAATGTCTTCGAAAATATCAATAAGGTCTGCAATCGTAAACCAAAACTCCCTAAAATAATTACAAATGGCCAAGACACCCTCAGTTTACCTCTTGAGAAATGCAATGCATTCGCAGAATTTTTCTAATCCACCTTCAAAGATCATTCAGACCTGAGCAACCCGGACTTCCACACAAACGTCAACGCGAATGTAAGGGAATTCATCCACCAAAATGAACACCTACATCTCACCACATTCCATGCTGATAACCCTGCCTCAAGCCCCCAAGAGCTTTTCACAAACCCAGTCCACTTATCTGCACTTATAAGTGGACTTAAGGGCAAGAAATCTTCAGGACCTGATAAAATCCCAAACAAAATTATCAGAAATCTTCCTTCGTCTGCAATCAAATTCTTGGTCATTCCCTTTAACAATTGCGTGAATAACGCTTACTTTCCAGACTCATAGAAAATTGCGAACATCGTTCCAATACCAAAAAAACCTAACTCCAAAGCCTTGAAAGATTTCAGGCCCATATCTCTTCTTTCCAACATCGGAAAACTATACGAAAAGCTCCTACGTCAACAAATCGTGAACACATGCGATGATGTAGGCATCCACCAAGACTCCCAGTTCGGCTTCAAACCCCAACCTCAACTTCACATGCGCTACTCAAATTTCACACTGACACAACATCAGCTCTCAACAGAGGTGAGTGCACAGTAGCCTGTTTCCTGGATGTCGAGAAAGCCTTCGACTCTGTCTGGAAAAACGGCCTCATCTTCAAATTGTTAGAACTACACTTCCCACCACATCTAATAAAAATTATTCACAGCTTTCTGTCCTCAAGGAAATTCGCAGTGAAACTTGAGAACTGCAACTCATCTACCCTATCCCTAGAACCAGGAGTCCCTCAGGCCCAATCCTCATCAACCTCTATACGTCAGATCAACCGCCAAATGATCACAATTCTACCTCATTGCTTTACGCAGACGACTCGCTCACATATGCACGCTCAATATCGCCAAAATTCGCTGCGAGGAAAGTGGAGCAGCATATTGTTAAACTGGACGCCTACTACAAGAAATGGGGTATCAAAATAAACATTGCCAAATCTGAAATGATTTGCATCCGCAAACCAGCTACTACTAGCCGAGCAAACATAGCCACCTTGGCTAAAAATATTGACATTGAAATCAATAACCAAAAAATAACACCCTCCACAAAAACGAAATACCTCGGTATATCTTTCTCTAACCTGCACAAGTTCAACCCTCACGCACAATATGCTCTGAGAAAAGCAAAAGCTGCCTATAGCCTTCTAAGCCCACTTCTCAACACCCCAAACGGGCTGTCCGTCCCCACCAAGCTCCTGCTTTATAAGCAGCTAATTCGACCAACCATCACATACTGTTTCCCAATATGGCACACGATCTCGCCAACCTACATGAAAAACCTCGGAAATCTGGAGAGAAAAGTACTCCGTTCTTGCACTGGCCTTCGTAGAAGGGCAGATAATAGATACTACCCCAACAAAAAGCTGTACGAGGCAGCAAAAATCCTCCCTATCGACAACTACCTTGTCGCACAAGCCCAACATCAGATGGAAAAACTTCCTCATCATCCAAACCCTCTCATATTCAACCTGCCTGCACACACTCCACCTGCAGAATTCAGGTATATCTCACCTCTTCAACTTGTTGACCCTGAGAGTAGGGGCATTTACTATACTGGCGAAAGATTTACTTTCTTTTACAGCAAAGGTACCCACCATCGAGGATAGATCTCCGGAACATCAGCCATCGTCATCATAGCAGGATGCCCCACATAGGAACTGCCTAGAGAAGGAAGACCCCCACAAGGATACCTGGTCCAAGCTCCAGAGCTTCTATCCTCCTTAACCGCACCCATCCCAATTTTCCCGTCTCACCCTCCTAAACAACATATATCAAACAACCGCCACGGAAACAGCTTAGTGTCGCGCGCGAAGCTGTAATAATCAACTAAAACATACCAAACATAAAAGTTTTTAATCAATATATGTAACAAAAGAAGACAAAACAAAGACAATTGTGAAATCAAGGCCAAAATAAAAAGCCTGAGTGTTAAAATCTACCCTACCATAAATCCTAACACGGAAGTTAGGACTACACATTAAGGACAATACATATTAAATGCGCACGAAAGAGTCTGACTATGACTTGTTTTCAGGTATGTCTCTGCGACCAGGCAAGGCACCCAACACCCAGTTTCCCGAGCTCATAGCAACACTAGGCGCAATCTATTGGTGCTCGAGTCCAAAGCTTTGATTGCAGCTTGGCTGTTAATATAAATCCTAATGACTCGATTGCTAGGTACGTCGTAAATTGTATGTAGCTAAATTTGTGAATGGTCAGGACTTCCGCTTCCTTTATTTGAAGGAGTACTGAGTACCCCCGACTGGCACTCCCACATCCATTTTCGAACTGTCCCTAAAGACACATATATCAGAGTCAATTGCCATGCGATTACCATCCCACACTCTGTTCTGCTAGGAATGCTAGTTGAGAATGCTTTCTTAAAATCTAGACTTGGAAGAATGTAATCCGTAGCTCCCTGTATACAGTCTCCAGGACAGATCTTCGGTATTCTGCTGTGACCGAGGTCTGTTGTTATCCAGCATCCCAATTCAATTCTTTAAGTCTTAGTGCACTCTTTTCAGCTATACATTTCCCATGAATGTCGAGGGGCAAGAGCCGGAGCATAATCTCCATTGCTGCCGTTGTTGTTGTTGTTGTTGTTCGAAGTCCACCTGTAATGCCTAAACATATATACAGGGTGTCCCGTAAGTCGACGTCAAGCCGGAACCGGGTGATAGACCAAATCGTAACAGTTACCAGAAAAATATAAAAAAAAATCTAATTCATGTATTTTTCAAATTATAGGCATTTCTTTTGTTTTCGAGAAAATGTACACCTTGTGATGGTTTATTAGCTCCTGTTGCTACAAATCTTTACTTTTTTTCAATTTTTATTTTTCTTATGTAATCCCAAATAGTGCTTATGTAACCTGTTGCTTTAAGTTCTAAGCCAGCTGCTCCAGCTTGGAAGAAAATGTCACATTTTGACGAACCAAGAATATAAAATTAATAATTCGTTGAACTTTAACTGACTGTACTGACGGCGAGACCTGAACCACTCATCACAATCACAGTAACGAACTTTTCTTTAGCTAATTTTTATACCAATATATATAATATAAATAGCAGTATAATTGGGCTAATATTGGCAACAGACATGACTTTTTTATTACTTCTTACTGAAATTTGGAGTTTCTGTATACTATAAATGATAATTTTTTCTGTTATCCGATGATGCTATGTGATAAAAATCAATTTGAAAAGAGTAGATACCTGTATCGTCAGCATCGACAACACGACCAACCATCAAAGCTAATTTCTATTTGCGATAAATTAGTCGTAAGGGGACAGAATTACGTTGCATGGCAACACTGTAATAATACAGTTAGAGGCATCTAGGCATTGAATAATATTGTAGAAAACCCCATCTCTTTAGCTTTGTATTTGTTTATTTAAATACATCAAGAAACTACTTTCTTTTAAATATTAACCTAAAAAACTACACAAAAGAAAAAAATTTCAAATGTATAATTACATCCTCAACTGATCCTTTAATTGGGACGCTGCATTCAAAATAATAAAAACTAAACAAACAAGTCTGCGAGACATAAATAATCTCGGCTTTTGCATACCATAATTTGTGTTGTGATGTGGAATTTGGAGCTCAGGGTGCAAAAGGAACAGAAATTCCCACGGTATCCAACAATTAACGGGAGTTGGAGTCATCAAATATTGAAAATGAAAGTGGTTTGTTTTTAAAGTTTCAATGGATATCAGGTTATCACTCTTCATATATAGCGGAGGAACTATGGCTGTGGGAGCAAACCTAAGGAGTTTACATGGGATCGCATCAGGTCGGTATTTCAGTTAACGTCAATGAACAGAGTAGAAAGGAGCCGAGAGACAACATGTGGCCGGCTAAATTTACGGGACCTTTTTTTTACAAAGCCTAGAATAGCATTAACCCGAAAGTTAAACAATAAACTAAAAAGTCTTTTATTTTTTTGAATGTAATTAATGAATCCCCATCTGATGATCGCACTGGAAGTAATGGATTTTTTTTTTTTTTTTTTTGAGAAAAAGAAAAAAGGCGATGCACAGTGTATAATTCAGAGGTAAATCATACATAGCTCTTTGACCACCAAGAATGGAAATTTCTTATTCAACATTTCAAAGAAGAGAAAGACTGCATATATATTTTTAAACAGAAGCAGGACCACTATCAGGCAGGACAAGTGCTGTCGTTTGTGCTCCAATCAGAGTATTTGTACTCCGACATCTAATAGCGTACTCCGGTACTACTCCTTTTATAAAAGTACTCCGTTTTTGGTATTAAGGAGTCCATTTCATTTTTTTAAACTCCTGTATTTGTTAGCAAACCAAGTTTATTCAAAAGTTTTTATTCACGTAGGATTGAGTAACTATGTATGGGTACATATAGTACAGGTTGAACTTGAACGGATGGTGTGGTAGTGGTACTACGTTGTAATATACCAAGTTCACTCATATCATAGCCTTTCTCTTATTGAAAAGAAAGCGAGAATAAAGTAATTTCAAATGTGAAATGTCATTTGTGTCATTATCACTCGTTTCGCTGGCTTAGCTTGTGTCAAGGTATATAGAAGACAAGTATTCCCATTAAAATTTTAACACATTGCAACTAATAGCCTGTGACGTAATTCTGTGACAAATGTATATACATTTTTATCGGAAAGATAGAGTGAGGAGAGAGAATATTGTATTCTCTGCACCGTGCTTTTATACATTTTCACGATATTTCGTCAGTAATTACGGAACGTGGTTCGTAATGGGAATATCTTGTATTCTATATACCTTGGGCTTGTGTAATATTTTGCTATTGTATTGGCTGTCGCTCAGCGACGTAGTTGTGCAAATGTAAACGCTCTTTCGAAGAACAAAGAATTTTGGAATTAATTATTATTAATTAATCGCTCCTTTTCTTTCTCACAAAAGTTAAGTTTGCTTTAAGATCACGTTCAAAACTAAATCCGCTGAACAGTTTTCATGAAAGTGGGTGAATTAATTCATAAAAAACTACTTCAAGAGCCAGGGTTACAAGAAATAGCAAAACAATGTCGTAATTTGTATATCTTAATATATAAAAATCCAGTGCCAACCAATTTCAATGAAATTTTGTGAATGTGTTTGGTTGGTTCCAGTTTGAGAGATAGGATAGTTTTGGACACGATAGATGGAGCTGTTGTCGAGACGTAAAAAACTGTCTGACAACGCGTAGATGTCGAAAGCTGAAATTTTGTACACGGCGTTTTCATAAAAATTTAAAATACATGTTCAAAAATGGACTATGTCGGGCAACTCCTTCGTAGGATTGCCATACAAATATTTCGTTTTTTAGTATATATTTCGATACTGTCTGACAACGAATGCACGTAGACAGCTGAAATTTGGAACGCAGTGTTTACATAGCAATAGGAAATAAAACTTCAAAAACAGACTAAATCGGGCAACCCCTATTTGATGTTGCCATACAAAACAATATATTTGGACACTTTTCACGTATCGAAGTAAAGAGCTGAAATTTTGTACACGGACCTTTTTAAAAAAGTACAAATTAAGTTCAAATATTGGACCAATTGGGCAGCTCCTTCGTATGGTTGCCATACAAAAAATTTGGTACGAGGTGTTTCCATAGCAATGGTAAATAGAATTTTAAAAATGGACTAAATCGGGCTACCATACAAAACATTGGTTTTTCACTATATACTTCGAAGCTGCCTGAGAAGGCTTCGAGGTGAAGAGCTTATATTTTGTACACGGCGTTTTCATAAAAATTTATTAGTTGTCTACCTCTACGTGACTTCCACATGCTCCGCAAGTGCGGAAAGAAGATTTTCGCAGGTCAATCTTATTAAAATTAAACCCAAAAATTCTCTTGACGCAGACACTGTAAATTCCATAATGGTTGTAGCAAAAAACGTTATTTATATTATAAGAGAAACAAGGAAAAAAACTAGATTTGGTCTTAGATCAATTCTTACGATACTTTAGATGAATGCCTGTGTAATTTCTTACGGTATGCAAGTTAAAGTGTGTTTTCACATCTATTTCTAGAACGGTTCGTCGGGCGTTAAAAATAATTTTGTATATCCAATTTTATAGGATTTTATATTCTGATTTACTATTTTTATGAAAACGCCGTGTACAAAATATCAGCTCTGTCCGCTGACGCGTTCTCGGACAGTGTCCAAATATACAGTGAAAAAAAAAATTTTGTATGGCAACCTACGAAGAAGTGCCCCGATTTGCCTAATTTTGAACTTAAATCATTTTTTAAAATAGGCCATATGGAAAATAAATAACTCGAGAACGCAGTTTCCATGGCCGGACGGACCTACAACTTCAATAAATCTCGTCAAAAGTATATTTTTGCTGTAACAGTGTTATTTACATTAACAAAAATTATAAAATTTTACTTTAATATGATCGGTTTTAATTAGTGGTTTACTCCTATGGCCGCTATTCGGTTTAGTTTTGTTGATTAATCAAACAACGTTCGTAGTCTCGAGAGAAGTAGACGGAAATTCTTCTAATTAATTAAAATTACTAAAACTAGTAATACCATAGTCAATATCATTTTCTTATAGAAAATAATGGCTCAAATTCCGAAACGATCTTTCTTCTTAAAGCCGAATTAGAAGTGCAAACATTACAAATATTAGTATGGACGAGTGTAATTTATCTTGAGTGTTTTTGTACAACAGTTTTCCATGAGAAAGAATAAGTTGAATTTGAATAATTTACGTATAGTTTGAGCTCGTTTTCCCATACGCAGATTGACAAAATTTATTCCACATGAAATAGCAAATCACGCAGTCCATGCTATACAAGTCAGTGGACAGTATGAAAAATGACTCAAAAGAGATTGTTGTGGGCGCTTTTGGTTTAGAATGACTCTGTCCTCAATGTGCTACCCTGCGTTTTTTGCACTTGTTGAGTATAATTTAGAAACGGAAGAAAGGTAGACAAAAAATTATTTATACCATATTAAATTTGACATCTTCATCATAGGGCGTATCGCTCAAGAATTACTATTTTTTATTCAATATTTAGTTAAGAATTTAAATTTTCAATTGTATACATTCTAACACTTGTCAATCAATATAAAATAATAATAATAAAATATTCTCAGACATTTATTTCGAATGTAAAAGTTTTTATGTTTGAAAATATTGCGCTTGCTCGTGCTCCCACCGAAAATGCTCTTACTCGCTATCACTACACCAAGCAACTTAGGAGTTTCTCAGCTGTTTCAAACGTAAACAAATCATCATACATTTTTCATAAGATGTCAAGAGGCTTTAAGAAAGCCACGCTCATGTACACGAGTTTCAACATTTCCTGTTCTCTTTAATATTCTAGCTTCACTATTGAAAAACATGATTAAAATTTTGAAATTCTGTATTCGCGAATTCTGTAATGTATCGGAAGGCCAAAAAATTGAGAACCGATTGCAACCGGATACCCGGATATTCAGAATCGAGAATTATTTATATTCGGATGCCGGTAATCCGGAATCGACAATTGAATATAAATCCAGTACCTGGCTACTTGAACCTGGGTACAAACCGGAAGATTAATTAAAATCGCTGGTAAAATTTTGTGGTATATTAATTTGGAGAAAATAAATTACATATTTTATTATTATATTGTAATAAAACAAATTTGATTCTTCAATGAATCAAAAAAACATTGGTAATAGGAATGTCTAGTGTGGAGAATTTATATTGCCATCTTTTTTATAAGGGGGGGGGGGGGGGGGGGGTTCAGTTTTTACCGGTGAACTCGTACTGCCATTGAATATAGACTATAATAGATATATCCAGAATCTTTTCTGTGTTACACAAAAGATGTCTCTACTTACACTGAATTCAACAAAATTTACATTTGGCTGCTTTGACACAGTTTAAAATATTGTTGCGTGCATGGCTTTCGGTTCGTTACTTAAAACACAATATTTTAGATATATTTCAAGATCTTTTTATTTTACTATACTGTTTACTCTTACGAATTTCACAAACATTTACCAATAAATTCTATTTTAATTATCACTGGCAGTGGCAGTGTACTTCCAATTATCACAATCCAATTAGTCTATTTATACACTTTCACTTCATTGTCTGAGACAAGACTTGCTCCTTGCGATGACAAGTGCTGTATTTATACTCTATAAATTCTCCAAAACCGTATTGGAGATTCCACTGCAGGAACATAGATTCTCCGAACCGCAGGTTGTTTAGTGTCCGAACCTTATTACTCATCTTACGCGAAGTTTTCATTTCCAATAGATGTCACTTGTCCTATTCTATTGCACGTAACACCGCTCCCTTCTTAAAATATTCGTTCCGAATAACAGGTGGTCCACCATCTTGATGCTCGCAGTATTGACACAAGCGATCTAAGCAGATGACCAATTTTGCGTTTGCCGCTTGAACCACGTTGAATCTTGTTTATTACGTCATAAATTCTAGTAACCACTGAATACGGTCCCTCTCAATTTTGTTGTATTTTTGGAGAACGTTGTTACGGGTTGTACAGCCAAACAAGATCACCTTCTTCATTAAATCCTCTTCATCCGATCGATATTTACTGTTAATTTTACTATCGTGGCCTCGGACATATCAGCTATTCATTGTGATGTTAATTCGCACAACAATTTCCTAATCAAAATCCATCGCTCAATTAATCAATCACAATAAATGCGATCGAATGATTAATTGCAATTAAGCAAAAACATACGCTAAACAAAATATATGTCACAACCCTTAGAAGTGACTGTAATTGTTTACGTTTGTTTACCTTCTTGCAACCAGCGTAATGCGGGTTAATTATATTGCGTCACATCTTTCTGCCGGAGTTAAACAAATAAATGCAAATATGCGATTGCGTCATGATCTATAATAATTGTAAACAAAATGCAAGTATGCATTTTGTATTAAGAAAGAAGAATTGCGTTAACGGTAAGAAACAATTTGTGTATAAATTAAGTAGCAATAACCGAATAAATGACAACTGATTTCCACTACTCATAGACAGAACAAGTAGTCTTTTATTCACTTGGCATCTGCTGTTTTACAGCTGCGCCAACGTACCATCTTTTACCCTTGATACTACTACCTGTTTACAGCTGCGCCCGTCGTAGTAGCGGAGGTCTGCTTTTCACAAAGCTTCTCCTGCCTCATCGTTTAGAGATTTACATCATTAATTACTACATGGCGACCGTACATATAGATATATACAGCATCTATAGTATTATTACTTGGCGAACATCTACTCACATCTACGTTTTTATTTACGTTTTTATTACATCATTGTCTGAGCCTCGGTTCGTAATCTTCTGGTAACTTTTGTTCAATTCTAGGTGTACCAAGCTTATGTCAGGTAAACGCATTTCCCTTCCGAATATGACCTTAGCTAGAATTTGTCCGGTCATGTTGTGAAAAGCTGATCAGTAACCCATTGGGAATATAGAAATATGGCGTTCCCAATCGCGTTGTTGATCGACTACATCCTTTAGATGTTGGACCAATGTTCTGTTGAAGCGCTCCACCATGCCATCAAATTGTGGGTGCAGTGGATTTGCCCTGGTTTTACTTATTCCCAGCATTTTACACATCTCCTGGAAAATCCATGATTCGAAGTTCCGTCCTTGGTCCGAATGAAATTCGTGAGGCACACCAAGCCTATTGACCCAATTCGTTAGAATTTGTTCCGCAACTGTGGTTGCCTCTTGATTAGGGATTGCATAAGCTTCAGGCCATTTACTGAAATAGTCAATAGTAACTAATATGTAACGGTTACTGCTATTCATTTTTGGAAAGGTTTAGCTATATCTACAGCTATCCGGCTCCGACATTATACTTATAAAAATTAATGCTTATTGCTTATCTGCCCGTCTACCCGTTGTCGGCCTCCAATAATGAATAAAAATTCTAAAGAAAAAAATTCAAGGAAATTTCTTAGAAAACATTGAGAATTTCCCTACATCAGGTCGAAACATTTTTGATTTTATATACGAAACTCAAACAATGCAGTGGATAACACACAAAACGCGTACACCGGAATCTGGATTCTGGAGATATCTATTTACTCCATAATCTATAGTACTCACTAGTAAAATAATCAGTAACATTTTTGCTTCCGATCTTACCAGCGCTAAAATTTGTTGGAAATGTCACATTTAGCTCTGATTAATAAATTGACGAACGGTTTTTTCTACAATAAAGTAAATATTAAGGCAAACACTAAATACGTTTTATGCAAACCTACCTTTTGTTTGTAAAGAAGAATCTGAGCATATTGGACACTGTTCATTGCGAAACATGCAAGAGTAGCATATTTCATGTCCACACATATCAATTAATTTTCTTTTCTTTCCTTTATCAAACAACATCTGGCAACTTGGACATGTCGCACCACTAGTCTCATTCTCAAGTAATTTCTTTATGGATTGCAAATCTGAAATAAATAGACAAACAAAATGAATTAAATATATTAAGGTAAAAATGTAAAAGCAATTAAAGTAATTATTAAGAAATTTCTACTATTCATTTACTTATACATATGTTGTGGAACATCAAACGCAAACGTTGTATGCTGTCCGCTTTGAAAATTCCAGGTTACAGTCTTAAGTCACTTTTACATCAAAAACAAGAATCGAATTTATTCCACTTTAAAACAAGATTTTTGTTCCAAAGATTTAATAAAATCATGGGAAATAGGATAAACTAATAATTTTACTGAGAAAATAGTATATTTATCTCAGATTTTTAAGAAGAACACAACTTTTATGTTTTATCAACCGAATTCGAAAAATAGAAGATAAAATAAAGAAAAAAATAACCTAACGGTTTTTTAAGGGCTTAACAAAAATTTACTATTTAATGGAAAGATTATTTCAAAATTAATAAATTTTAGGAATTTGCAATTTTAATAAATAATACATATAAGAAGAAGTTTCATATAACTTAACGAACACGGAGATAAATAAGCTTGCTTAAATCAAACACGTTTCGTTGTAGCTATAAAAATATTATTATTAAATAAGGAAAATTTCAGAAACAAAAGCCTTGACGTGTTTCATTTTAAACACACAAAATTTTCATACGAAAAAAGATCACAGAGATACTCAAATAATTGAATTTGAACATTTTCACTGTTGAATCCAACAAGAAATGGTTGTTGATTTACAATTACATTGTAAGATAAACTTTGAAGTCATGAATGACCGTGGTCTATTAAACAAATCCTTGTTCAGAGCAAAGCTATGCTTTAACGAATGAACACTAACCAGCATTTTAACCCACGAAAGTCATTCAACGAAACCAGGTTCGTGTTTAAAATTAAACACGAAAGTAATCTAATGATTACGCATTTAAAAAAAAAAATTAACATCGGAGAAACTATACGTAAGGATTGGATGCGTGGTCTGTGCAAATATACAGTACAGTAAACGGTTTGGGCTTGTACTTATTGTCAGTTTAATAATTTTGTGGCGGTAACGCGTTAATATTTAATTTGTGAGTGATGCAGAGGGAACTCAGTGGAAAAGTAGTAGAAGTGTCTTTTTGTGTTTAGAGCTGAAAACCATTTTTTCACACATTTTTTTATCACACAGCTCGCTAGTTTTCGCTTATATAGCCAATAAGCATCTGCAGCATTTTGTCCAAATAAATATAAATTTTAAGTGTATTAATACCCACAGTTATCTATTTATTATTATTTTTTTTTTTTTTTAGAAAAAAGTTACGTACAATTTTTTCACCAAGCCCCACTTGTTTTAATAATTTTGGTGTAAAATAATTATTTAAATAGTTACAGTAACTTTATGTTTGGTAATTGAAAATGTTCAAAAGTTATTTTTTTTTTTTTTGAGTGATAAAAGTGGAAGGTAAGTAAATAAATAATAAGAATTTTGGAAATGAATAATTAATCCGCATTAAGGTGTTATCTGACATTTACTTATATTATAGAAATGTGATCCGAATACGAAAATGTACTTTTATGTATTCGTAAAATGTGTGTATGTATTTAAGATGTAAAAGTTACTGGTGGCAAAAATTTAAATTTATTAAGAGTAACATCCAGCACATATATTCAATAGATATGTAACCGCGTAATAATGAATTATTATTTTTCTCTTCTACACTTAATTCCAATCTCATTCAACGTAGTATTTTCTTATAACTAAAATCATGAATGCTCAAGGTAAATCATCGAGCGAGAGCTGCAGCCAATTTCAAGATCTTAATTCGGTTTGTTCAATAAATATGGAAAGATTCTTTTCATTCTACTCAGTTTTACCAGAAGTTACAGACCCCGCTGTTCACCTTATTGTTACTACACATACAATTCTAACGCAAACCGCTGCAAAAATTCCTGTGACTTTACCTGCAGCTGTTACTTCTAACATTCTACCTTCTGCTTCATCCAGGTTTTTAACTGTAAACGCAAATAATGAGAATTTACTTCTCACTATTAATGAAAGTGATGAAAGCATCCAATATGATGTGGAAGTAGCAACGTTAGACATATATAATGTATTGACTTCTTGGTGCTTTGCAGATTTTTATGACTACTTTGTAGAGCAATGTATAGACACTGAAAAACTCAAAGTTCTTTTAGAAAAAGACCTTGATGAAATTTTTGCTAATAAAAAAATTGGCTCTAAAATTGCTTTTAGGCAAAAACTTTTGGAATGGAGATTACAAAATGTAAGAGAATTTTTAATGTAAATTCCTGAACGTTAATATTTAATCTACTTTCATGGGGTATCCCTAATCCATGTTTGAGTTTAGATAGACAAGATATAGAGAAAATAGTGCAGGAAGTTTTAAAGTACCGAAATTTAAGACTTTTGGAAACTTCTCCTTATTCGCCTGGATCTTCTGATAGATCAAGGTCCTCATCCCCAGTGGCTAGACCTAGAGAATTTGTACGTAATATAGATAAAAACTAAAATATTAATATAATCGAGAAAAATCTTATTCAAAGGATATAGAAAAGATCCTAGAATCATACCCAACTGGTCACTTTGTAATTAATTACTTTAACAAAAACAACACTCTTGGGGAAACTTCAAGAAATATTCTGATTGAGGCTATAATAAGCTGGTACATAAAGAAAAATCAAACATTATCGAGGAAGGATTTCCTCATTATATCAGAATTAATTGAAGATCGCTGTAATGATGACAGGGTATTTCAAGTTTATTCTAAAATTTATATAATTAATATATACTTTTTTTCTTATTATATTAGAATAATCACCGATCAGTATGATCAATCAGAGGTAATAAGTGATTTGATTCATGAAGAGAAAGAATATTCAAGAGAAATGTCCCAATCAAAAAATCTGAGTCCACCTCTGACTGATCATACTGTAATATATCCCAGTGATTGTCAGCGAATAAAATCTGAGTCCACCTCTGTGTGTGAAGAAAAGTTTATTTTCTATTTTTTCATGCGGCTTGGCCTCAGTTTTGTTTGAAATCTCGTTTTTTACTTACTTTTTTTGTTCTAAATTTAAAATATCCGGAAACATCCAAATTTGTTTGGCTTTTCATTCAGAAATACTTTTTTGAAAAAGATACCTCAGAAAGGGTTTCCCCAGATATTTTAGTTTTAATTAGGGATTTAAATTCTTATAAAAAATGTTAGTTGTCATTTATGCTCCAACCAAGCTTTATTTAACTACGTACAACAAACATTAGTGTATCATTACAAATATATTCACAATTTACTTCCAACCGATTATTACTTTTGTCTAAATTGTAAGCAAACATACAACTTAAAAAGCTTTAAACGACACTTTTCTCGTGCTTGTAAGAATTTAGTAAATTCGCAAGAACAAAAGATTAAAGGAAATTTCATACAAGAGCCTGAAAGTTTTGGAAAAAATTCAGTAAAAACTAAAAATATTAATAAAATCGAAGAATTAAAGCAATTAAATTTTCGAGAAATTGTAATAGAAAAGGCTGCTATAGAGTTAAAATTCAAATTAGACGGAAAGCCAAATCTTTCTCGAAAAATTGTAGAAGAAATTTTTGATGACTTTACCAATGATTTACTTAAAGAAGAATTAGATAGATTTTTCTCAAGTTCCTTAAAGAAAGACGCCTATAGAAAATTTAAAGCAATTAAAAATATTTTAGAAAATCCTTTTGAAAAATTTAATACATTTCACAAGTTTATAGAAAGAATAAAATCTGAAGATTTATACCAGGATCCATGTTAGTTTACTATTAATAAAGAATCGGACGGTGTGCTGTTATCTCTTCAATTCCAATTCAGAAAATTCTTTGAATTTCAAGAAGTCTTTAAAGCAATGAAAAATAACGTTGAAGAATTAAAAGAAAATTCAAAAAGACATTTTATAACTAGTGAACTATGGAAACACAAACCTTCTTTACTTCCTGAGGAGAACAGAAAATATGCATGCCCATTTTTCTTGTATTTTGACGATTTTGAGTCAAACAATCCGTTGGCTCTCATGCCAGTCAGCACGCTATTGGTGCAGTTTACTACAGCTTTCCATGCTTGCCTCAGTGGGTTTGTTTCGATTTAGAGAACATATTTGTTGCAATGTTGTTTTATAGTAAGCATAAACAGTTTGGTATAAATTCTATATTTTATCGACTTGTTCATGAAATACAAATACTGGAAGAAAAGGGTGTTACGATAAAATTAAAATCAGATAAATTACAACAGATATATTTATTTTTGGGTTTAGTATTAGGTGACAACCTTGGATTAAATACGATAATGGGTTTTACCAAGTGGTTTAATTCAAATTACCCTTGCCGAATTTGTAATTCCTCAAAATCTGATATTCAATCAAAAGTTAGTGATAATATTGAATTTCAAAGAACAATAAAAAATATAATTCTGATATATTACGTCACCCAGAGCTAAGTAAAAGAATAACAAACACGGGGATCGCTGAAGAGTCTATTTTCAATGAAATTCTAACATTCCAAGTTGTACAAAATTGCTCGATTGATGTAATGCATGACCTCTTTGAAGGGGTTTGTCAGTACGTTTTTAGTAAAGTTTTATTGCAGTTAATAGTTCAGGACAATTTTTTTCCTTAGATACTTTGAATAACCGAACCTTACTCTTCAACTATGGAGAAATAGAAGCAGGGAACTTATGTTCTCCTATTAAGATGGAACATCTCTATAAAAGCAAATTTAATATGCCTGCTAGGGAAATGTGGACTTTTACCTATTTCCTTCCTCTAATAATCGGTGATCTTATTCCCCAAGGTAACAGTTTCTGGGAGTTAGTAGTATTGCTTAATCAAATTTTAGACATTGTATTGAAATCGAATTTTAAAGACTGAGATTTGCTAAAACTTAGGACACTCATTTCCGCTCATCACTCACTAAACATCCAATTATTCAACGAAACTTTAAAACCTAAGTTCCATTTTATGATCCATTATCCTTTCGTAATGAAAAGGATTGGACCGCTACATCATATATGGTCTTTTCGATATGAATCGAAACATAAAGTTTTAAAAAGCTACTGTAATAACATAACGTCTCGTAGAAACTTACCACTTTCTTTAGCCACGAAATCCTCTTTAACATTTTGTAGTGAACTGACGAGAGGAATTGGAATAATTTCTGAGATAATTAAAAAATCAAGATCTAAAATTTCTTTTACAAACTCTTGTTTTTACTGTAAATTACGTAATTCGAATTATTTTTCAACTTCAGAAGATAGCTTCTTCTATGATTTTATAACTTTCCGTAAAATTGTATACAAAAAAGTTCAATATTTAAGCATTTCAAATGGAGATAATGTTGAAATGTATGCTATTCAAGGTCTTTTAATATCAGAGGAAATTAATGTTTTCGTATTATGTAAGCATTTATTGCTTTCTCCATATTGTATACATTTTCAATCATATGAAGTTTTAAATGAAAAAGATGAATATTTTATTTTCAATATAACACTTTTCGATGGACCATCTATTCATATTTATCAATCTCCTAATGGTAAAACATATGTAAAACTTAAGCACTTTTAGTTTCGCTGACTATGAAGTTTTGTGAATTATGTGTAAATAAAATGTGTAATTCTATAAGTATAGTGTTTTATTTATTTTTCTTATTGTTATTAATTATAGGTCATATGATTTTCTTCAATTTTTATTTAATAAAACTTCGATTGAAGTAATAAACCTAAAAATTTGATAAATGAGTATATTTTATCAAACTCATGGCTGACAATTATCGCTAGCCAGCGTTTTGGTCCTTTTTTGAATCTATTTGAGTGAAACCCAGGCTGATTTCACAGCCATCCTTGAAGCGGGAAAGTATCTCTTCAACTCATATACTGAGAGCAAGGATAGCTAAGCGACTGTTAAACTCTGGTCAAAATCAAAGGAACTGTGTGATAAATCTAATCCAAATTTAACAGAAAAGCTACTGGGTTTCAAACAAGCTAGCCCTGAGAACCCTAGTGTCAATTTTTACTGAACACTCATTTCTTAGGAGTCATTACACTACATAGGATGGGATGTGGAGAGCATCCGAAACGGTGACTCACTTTCCCGGTAAACTTACAGATTCCTTGGCTCACACCTCCTAGATAAACTAAATAAACTTTGTGAGTGCGTCCAATTGAGATAAATCTGGAGGGTGAACAATGGGCCATGCTGAGGCTTAAGTTCTAGAGAATCCTTCGGATTCTGATCCTCATCTCAATCCATCCATCTATGAAATGGCTTTTAGCATGACTTCACTAATTAGGTCAGTGCCTTCTTATGTTTTTCATACTGTACATATATGCACATATATAAATACGTAGGTTACAAAAATGTGAATTACAATGAATTTATAACATATTGCATTCCTACATCTTAATAAAATTATGAAATAAATAAAATGCGGCTTAATATGAAAGTCTTTCCCATTTTCAGAAAATATCTACCATCATTAACTGAAATAAAAATGGTAACATTTGACGAAATAATTCAATGATTTACATAACAACCGAGTTGAACGCCTTGGCGGCCGGCGGCGTAGATAAATTGTGGTAGGTAGGTAGGTAAGTATGTATGTATGTAAAATTATAACGATTTTGAACGAGAGCATGAATTTCTTTCCACTTCTAAGTGCAAAAGAAAAAAAAAAGGTACAGCTGCTAAGTATCTGCCTACGGAAAAGTCTGCTGAAAAATTATTTGCATTTTTTTGCCACTTATGTACGTAGTTATGCCTACATAAGTACACTCACATTGATTGCGGTTAAAATTACTACTATGCCCCGCAACAGCGCGAAATGTAGTCAATCGTTCATTTCACCTACATACGTTCAGTTTCTTTCCGCTGCTGCTGGTAAAAGGGGATAAAATGAACCACGATCATTCATAAAATCTCGTTTCTTGCATGATCACTTCCGTAGCTAACCTTAGTTTGTTTTTCGCCTCCATACCGATCGACCATCTAAAGTCATGACATGTTTCTGAAAATAAAGATTCATGGTTTTCTTTCATTTGATCTTATGAATGACTTCAATTTATCGAACACCTATACAGATACAAAAAAAAACCATATACGGTACACATGAAGTCTAGGTAATTAATATTTAAAGAAATGGAATTGTATCGAATTACCACATGGATTCGTGGCATAGTATCCCGCATTCAGTTAATTAATTATATGTAGGAAGAGTAACAAAGATAAAAATTCATATAATAAGATAAGTAAAAACTAATTAACGAATGAATTCATGAATACAAATTAAATTGTTATTGCAACTAAATCATGACAGGTTATACAATAAATAACACGCGTATATAGACTACATTATATACCTAATTAATTTTTGTACATTTAATTCGTTACGGCAGTCTGGCTAACGTAACATGGATGGATTGAAACGAGGTTGGGATTCGAACTGGGTACCTTGCACGTACCAACACAAAATTCAAAATTGGCCCGCAACCGCCCTTACCGACTTCTTTCAATTCTTCAAGGAGAAAGCCGGATAGTGATAAAGAAAATGAGTCACATGCCAACAAGATAAGAGATTATTATTCTCGATGTATTCAAGCATCTAACCGTACATAAGCTTTTTCAACACTTTTGGTAAAAAGCACAACACACTAATTGGATGAAAGTCCATCGTAACGGTTGCGTTGGAGTATGCTTTTCTGGAATAGGAAATACCGTGGCGATTTTCCAGCTGCTGAGGAAATAGGACGATGTTATGGATGAATTAATGACATGAAGGGCATATTTGCTGATTTTTGGTAATAATAGCTTAATGGAGCCCTATACGAAACATTTATAAGATGAACAATCCCCTCGATTTGATATATTAAAAAAAATAGGCGAAGTATTGACAATATTGAGATGCATAGATTGAATAACATGAATAAATTGGTATATTAATGCTCTGCGGTGAAGTAGATTAATATTGAAGTCGCCACTAGCGGACTGTATCATCACTAAATTGATTAGGTGAAAAATATACCGAGTTTAAGACACATTTATCTTACTAGAACTAACTTCAATGTACACAAATTCACAAGGCAGAGTTTCAGAAGAAGAATAAGTATTGCTCGCTTCTTCTCACTTCAAGAGGAAATTAGTTCTCGTTCCAAAATCTGATGGATTCAACGAAAAATTGTGCCACTCTCTAGGTTGTAAGTAAAAAATATGTCCTATCTATAATAGTCCACACATTTAGGATCCAAAGTCTATGTTGACGCCGAAAGTCATGCGACGTTTATGATGTTTGGGGGGCTGATGGGTGGGGGACCCTTGTGAGTATAGTGCCAAATTATTGGGTGATTCGGTGTGTGTATATCTCCGTAATTTTGAAAAACCTGTTGGAACATTTTTTTTTTAATATCTTACTTGCTGTTAAAGCTACGAGAAATTAAAAAAAATATATTTTTGTATATCTTGAAATTTTCTATAATTTTTGTCCTATGAATTTTTCCGTAGGAAGACTAATATTTTTCGATTCATAGGGAGCATCCTGTACACTTCGCTAACGATTCGACACTGTTAATATGACAATGACATGTTACTGTAATCAATAGATGAATAATAAAGTATTTATTGAGTCGACAAATGACATCCTAAATTGACCTCAAAGCCTTGGAGATATATGTACATACATACATATGTATCTAATAAATGAGGACAAACATGAAGGTGAAGTCAATAGTTTGCAGAGAAGGTATTAAAAAAATTGGCAAAAAGACAGAAAGTGGAAGACATTTCTTTGCGCAACTAAATTAGAAAAAGGAATTAATTCTAATGAAAAGTTAACGAAGAACATCTTTTCCTGATGTCCTCTTAAATATGACCAAATTAATTAAATTAATTTGTTGATATTCTGTAAGGCATAAATACTATTAAAACATGTATATTTATAAGGAAAAGCGGAATACGGGAAATTTTGAATTCGATTTTAATGGCATCATTGACCTCACTGCAGAATCCATTTCATGATCAGCATCGTCATATAAACTTTTATCATTAAATATATACCAAATCCTGTAAACCAAAAATAAACTACATGTTTTGGTCATTTAAATCTTTAGTTATGATATCGTTTCTAGATTTCCCTGTACTAATTGAGGATAGGACATTCCATAATTTTTTAGTGAACAATTAAGTACCTACTGAATTTCCAATTGTGATATTTGATTTAGGACCAGCGATATTCATATATATGTATGTAAGAATACAGTATCATGTAAAATTCTAAAATCACCCCAACTTTCGGGAAGTTCGAAATCGTTTACAATATTGGAAATTTTGTCGCTATATCGGCTGCCTCATCCTTACTGTAATCCTTACGAATACGGCGTCATACCAAAATATAAGTTCATAAGGTAACTCTTCGTAAGTAAGTTTTCGTTTTTTTTTTCTTTGCTAAAATCGGGATAAATTAGGAACACATAAGTTTGTCCAATTTCCTAAATAATCGTCAAAATATGGCAAAATTGTCTTGTAGCCGTTTTTTGCTTTGTTCCTTAGCTTTCCAAATGTGGTCACATTTATATGATTTAATTAATAAAATTTTTAGAAAATTTCAGTTCAATCGATTTCCAGGTAAAAACACAAAAAATATTGGCATGTGCATGAGCGTGCTATAGCTCAGTTGATAGCTTTGTCTCAGAAAATTTCAGATTGCATTTTACTAAAATGTTATAATAATTTTTTTAAGAAAGGTGTGTAAATAAAACTACATTTGGAAAGCTAAGGAACCAAGTACAAAATTTATCGGAACAATATTTTTCAGTATTACTTTAGACCCATAACGTTTTTCCGGAAAATTTTACGAATCCGAAATGAGATGCATTTAAAATAAATTTTATTTTATTTTTATATTGTCTTATACGGGAATCGCTCTCACTATTTTTAGAATCCATCATATGGAACAAAAGAATTTTTGAAAACTTTTATTTTTGACGGTTCTACATTAAATACAATAAATTATAAATACAAGAGAAAAAAGTTTAGAGGGAATAGCAGTCGCCTGGAAACTTTTAACTCTCCAAATCGACGCGTTCTCAGGTGAAAAATCAAAATTTTGTAAGGCAACACCAATGGGTTCAGGGATGCCAACTTGGGGATTTTATCCCTAGATATCGGCATGATTCTCGGCTTTAGAGATTTAGGGATAAAAGTTTCAAAAACGACGATATCTAGGGATATTTTGTGCAGTAAAAGTTTCGGTTAATTTATTTGCTCCAAGCTATAGAGAACTTCTGCAAATTGAAGAAACAATAGCACAGAACGAGAATCACTGGAGTAAACTATAAATTTTGATGTCAAGGTCACGTACCTACATTTGCTTTTAATACCCACTTCCACTCTACTGTTCTACTGTGTATTGAAAATTTCCAATTTGGAAAAATGCATAGTTCAGATTATTAGAAACGAAAAATTTGAACTGATCTTTGCGAAAAGCGCTGTGATCCAGAATTCAAAGGTTTTTAATAATTTTATTGTGCCTTAACTTAAGTTTATTTCAAGGTTGGATTGCAACAGCGAAAAATGATTTGACATGTTTTGGTTTGGGTGGCCATGTTTCGTTAAATTTGTGGTAAGAGCAAATTAATAGCAGAGATACGCTGCTACTATAAAGAATCAGATATCTATTGGTGGAATTCAGAATGTTAAACCATTATCACAGCATTTTTCTGGTACGCATCAGTATAATGCACAATTCGCTGAAACTGAAATAAAATTGGCTAACGTCTTTTGGATAGGATAATGTGGGATTTTCCATTGTTGATCATTTGTCAACCATATCAAAGGAAATATTCCCTGATTCTCGTAAGAGATATGGGGCTTGGTCAGACGAAGACTACCAACAATAACCAAAACAACTTCAATTTGCTCAAGGAAAATGTTCATCGTTGACCCTTAAATAAATAATATTGCTAATTAGTTTTGTACAGGGAGTATTTTCACATTACATTTTTATGCTCATCTGTTACAGTGAAATTATTGCAACAATTATTACTTGAATATCTTAAAGCAGCTTGTGACCCTATTTTATTTTTATTTTCTGTCTCTACTGCAGTTAAACAGAAAATATATGTACACTCCGATTAAGCATTTGAATGAGGTAGACTTAAGCAAATCCGGATATTTTTTGAATTTGTATTTCCCCTAGCAAAGCCTTTATATATTATACAAAAATTGCCAAAATTCCAAATGTCCATAATGTTCATATTTTCTAAATTTTTTCGTTGTACTGTATTAAACGTGCAGGAGATTCATCTTTGAAGATCCATGTTATTTTTAAATAATAAATAAATAAAGAAAATTTTTTGATGAAAACACAAAATAAAACTGTGTTTGTTTATTGTAGAGTTAAGACAATTATTTAGGAATTCTAGGGATTTTTTCTATCGCAACTCAGGGATTTTCCCAAGCATCTGGTTGGCATCACTGAATGGGTTCCATTTTCGAACTTAAATTTATATATTTTTTTAAACAGCTCGTGTATAATATTTCAGCACTATAAGTCAACACGTTCTCTAGTATCGAGTTATCCACGGATAGACAGACGGACACGCAGAAATTAAAAAAGCTTTTAATAGCTGAACAAAAGATACACAAAAGAACGCCTCATACATTTTCATAGAAAATTTAAATGAAACGAACAGTAAAATAGTTAGCATCAATCGACAGAACAATTTGCTCTCTCCAGTATATGGGAGTTCTAGAACAAGGTACACAAAACAACACCGCCGTGTTACAAACGGAATCACGAGCTTAGTATACCCTATGATTTCATCTAATTAATCTAATTTCTAAGTAATCAAATTAATAATTAAGAAATACCTACAGGAGGAAAAAGCATCTGCCACGTTAGTTCAAAGGTAAGAGCAGTCGCCCGAAAAGCGGAAATTCCTGGCTTCAAAAACCGGACAAGGTAGTTGTTTTTCACTCATGTATTTATAATTTAATTTAGATTCGTTAAAAATAAAATTTTTCAAAAATCCTTTTATTCCAATTAAAATAAGTCCACAATCCACATCCAAAGTCAATTGACGACCGTTTTATTGAATTTAAATTTGCTGGTCAATTCGATGTAATTTTTGAAAACAATTTTATATTTATCTAGCTTCTGTCCGCGACTTCGTCTGCGTGGAGTTCATACTACATATAAGTATGTATATACGTTTCTAGATTACACAAACTGAAACGCGATTAAAGAGTAGTTATAAATATCAATGGCTTTTAAAAAAGTTTATTTATTTAGATTATATAACCGATGTCCACATTAAAAATGACACCAATTTTTTTTAAACATCGCCCATTGTGCGGGATAGCAGAAGTAAAACGAAAAAAAAGGTATATTGTGTAGTTTACAAAGACATTATTGAAGCACCCGTTTATAAACTACATTTACGGTAATGACTTCCGATGCAAGAATTACGATTACGTCAGTGCGAAGGTTAATAAGTGGTTTATACGTATTTCTTTTTCGATGCAAGCTCTGACGACAGTTTGTTTCACACTTTTAGGGGTTAAATTTAATATATTAGGAAAGATGGTTTTATAAATTTTTTTATTTGATTTATTTGTGCAACGTTTTGTTTGTTTTCCATACACACCTTATTTGTATTTTCCATACAAACTTTAACACCTCTCTTCACCATCTTAGGGGTTGAATTACGCAAAATCCGTTCGTAGTGAGTCTATAAAAGAAAGATGTATTCCAAATTTCATGTTTCTAACCTTAGTAGTTTCGGACCGGCAATGATGTCAGCCAGGTAAGCCCTTTTGTATAGGGTGTCCTGTAAGTAGTGTTACACCCACAGGCTATTATATTTGTCATTTAGACAAAAAATGTCACCTTATTGTTTTTTTAGGCAAGCAAAAAATTGTATGGGTGAGGGGAAATCCTAATGATTTCCGAGATAACGGGACTTAAAAGTATTTCGGTATGTTTTTATAGATCACCCTGTAAGTTTTGAACGTTACACCCTATGATAATAATGACTTAATATTTGCTTGATTTACAATCGTTGGACCTTTCCAATGGTCTATAAATTTTTCCCCTTCTCTTCTCCGTTTTGAAGTTATGGCTCAACAAAGTTAAAATTTCCGAATTTTAACTCGTTTTTTTTATTTAATTATTATCTTTATCAAAAAACACATCATCAACACCAATTTTACATATTGCATTTGAGAAGCCCAAAATATTTGATTCAAAATGCCTCAACACACCCTGTACCCAAAATGTAACCCTTTCTGCGGTTTTTACACTTTTTCTTAAGGATATTATCATCATAGGGTGTAACGTTCATAAATTACACAGGTATCTATAAAAACATACGCAAATATCTTTACGCCCCGTTATCTCGGAAACCGTAATCCTTCCCCACCCATACAATATTTTGCTTGTCTAAGCATGACCTATCCATAGCCTTTGGGTGTGACACCACTTACGGGACACCCTACATATATATGTATAAGCTGCGTCCACAGAACAGAGAACCAAAGATACAAAAAAGAACGCTTCATACATTTTCATAAAAGATTTAAATGAACTCAGCAAAATGAACTGTCGGAAAAGAAAAAGTAATTCAAAAAATATTTTCCGAAAATCTTATACAAATCAACGAAAATCGTGTAGAACAACTTTCCTCGCGTCTTGTGAATTTATTGGCATATTTGACGACTTCTACGATTTTTCCAACTGAAATCGTAGCTCTTTATGCAAAAAAATTTTTGTGAAGTCTGAACTCCGATTTCGTAACGATTTCCAGTAGACTGTCAAAATATATGATAAAATTATGTATGTCGCGTCGTTCATTTCAAATCTAGTGATTGGGTGCGTTCACTGACACGATAGCGTCTTGTAGCGTAGTGTTAGCGTAGCGTAGTAAACATATGTCAAAAGAATTACTTTGACAGTTAATTACTACGCTACCCACTTTGCCACGGTGAACGAAAGAAAGCGTTGCGTAGTGTAGTAACAACTTTGAGTTTTTAGAATTCGAGTTTTTTAACATAAAATAATCAAATATGTACGAAAATTTATGAAGAGACATTAGGTTTGTTCTATGAAAACACCGTGTAAACTTTCCCCTACAATTTTCCCCAAATTTACCCGGGGTTTTGTGCATTCATCGAACAAGTTTTTAAAACACCGGGTAAATCTAATGTAATGACATTTCTCTGACAGTTCTCCTGAGCATAATTTAAATAATAATTTCTAGTGATTTGTCAAAATTTATTTATAAAATAGGTGAAATAATTAAAAATTTAAGAACAAATAAATATTAAAATCCACAAAAAATATTTCTCAGTTTTATCTTAATTACATATTCTTTTATTAGCTTTTTTACATCGACATTATCGCCTTTTCTGTAACTTTACTTTGAAAAAATGACAATTGGTTCATCTGTGACCAGATATAGCTCCATCATTTCTGCACTATTTTCACTTTGATCATCAGATGTTTTGTCACTAGATATAAAATTAATAGTTTGGATGATCAAAATCTACAGAAATGATTTTCTCTATCCCGTTGGCTTCTTCTCGAGCACTATTAAACCCCTTTTCTGACATCTCATTTAAGAATTTAGAGAATTTCTTATATGTTGTTTGCTTCAAATCTATTTGCTTGGTAGCTGCAGGGATAGCGTGAAGTCTATAAAAATTACTTGTTAATAATTGGCAAAGAAACATTTTACGATCAAATTTCTTACTAGAAAGGCAGACCTTAAGATTTCATCCATGTCCTTCGACTTTAATCACCTCCTCAAATATTTCCTTATAATTTTCATTCGAATTTCCTATGTGCATATTATCGATGGGTATTTTGTCATCTAATTTCCTATCCAACTTCCTTATATAATCTGAATTTGGTATGAGCTCCACGATTTTTTCACTTTTATATACAGCACTCGACCGCAATCACCGAACAAATTACATGTGACAGTTCACAAATGACAAATGTAAAACGTTTACCCCTACAAATTTTTAGTGCAAGTTCGGGGCACGAAATCGGGCTTTCATCGAACAAGTTTCAGAAACCCCGTGTAAGCCCAGGGTTTTCAACCCCGGGCTACACCGGGCTAGCCCGGGGCTTACCCGGTGTTTTCATCGAACAAACCTATTTAAAACGAATAAATACAATACAATGATCCTAGAAGATTAAGGGCCTGTCCGGATCCAAGTCTTCGTCTTCGTCTTCGTCTTGTTATTACAGCTAGTGACGTTACATCGAAACAAGCTCTATCCGAATCCATGTCTATGCCACCGAGCTTTGCTAGTTTGTATAACAGTTTTGACATATGGTTAGCTTGATCACCGAGTCAAGGTTCGAGTTGACTTATTTAAATAGACAACGTATTGTGAGGTTATGTTTGTTTGCTGTCTGTGAAATCAAGCTGAGCAAACGAACGAATTCGGACAGGTTAGCTTCGTCTTCGTCTAACTATTATAATAGCTGAGCTTGTTGTGTTACGTCACTAACTGTAATAACAAGACGAAGACGAAGACAAAGACTTGGATCCGGACAGGCCCTTAATATTGCTATTTTCTTATAATTTCCCAATCTGGCAAACTGTCTCCTAACCTAACAGAGATTTTATTTAGCGAAACCATTCCTTTATACTTAAAGCATTTAAATATAGTGTAAATTCCTGGCAGATTACATAAATCATAGATATAAAAATGTGTGAAATTTATTAAAGAAATAATAAACACTGAACCAACAGAATCGTTCTATGTAGGGCATGAAGAGAACAAAACTAGTCCATCCTACTAGTACTAGGCAAAACAATAAGAAAAAAACTGCGATGCTTTGTGGTTGGCCTCCTATTAATGCCGTTTTATCATAAAGGCAGCCAATAGACATGTTATCATTCCAACAATCTTAACGAAAAATTTTTCATTTAAAATAAAATAAGATAGCCTTTATAACTGTATAAAATAATACGTTTAACTTTGGCAAGACCATTTAATTGCCTCTATTTACATAACTTACTAACAATCATTGAGAAAAATATAATAACTGCTCGAACTGTATAATTTAACCTATAAAGTTGCCATGTTATTGTCGTTCTTGTATCCGTATCCATGGTAATACATCACTTCGCTACATTTTACTCTCCAAAATACGATAGTAAAAGGTAGCGCGCTAAAAGTCACTCTCAGTGGACTCAGTGAACGCAGAAGAAAGTAAAAGGAAGTGTTTCGGTAGCGTTTATCTGTCATTTGTCGTGCTCAGTGAACGCACGAAAGCGTTTGGTAGTAACAAAAAGTGACTTTTAGTACGCTTTCTGTCTGTCGGTGATTAAAACAAACAGTATTTTCCTGAGTTCTACAAAAATAAATATATGTGTAAAAGGTTAACTATTCATTTTTGTACTCTTTTGTGTGGAATATGGGAAAATAAAAGCTAATGTGGACAGTTTTCACCTGCAATTCAAATATTTAAAATTTTTATTGTGCGCTAATTTAGCAATGCGCTTTCAGAAAGAAGGGGTAAAGCTTTCAGAATTCCTCACTATTTTCTTCTAGAAATCGTTACAATTTTTTTCGAGCTCTGGTCAACCGTTTCATATAGAATTATTTAAGACATAGCGATAAATTCCTATTGTATTGTATGAAATTCGACTTACGTCCGAAGTTGCGGAACAGATCCCCGTCGTAAGTCGAGAACTGATTGTATATGGAAGTTCTAGAACAAGATACACAAAAGAACACAGCTATAAATATATGAGTCGTTTATTTTGAAAGTGGCATAATTCACTTTGTTTCAAGTCAGGTTATTTGAGAATTTGCGTTTTAACGTGTTTAAAAATATTGATGCCAACTTTCGAGAAGATTTACTTGTATTTATTCTTTCTGATACTTATATTTTTAGTATAAATACCTAGTTTCGTATACTCGTTGACAAAATCATCCTTTTTACATATTACGGTAAAGTGACTTATGCCACTTTCAAAATAAACGGCTCAAATATAGAGTTGGTTGTATTGTCTAAAAATGCATAATATGGAATAGAAATATGATTCCTAAGTCCTAAGTTTATTTTATATTTAAATTAGTCTAGGTAATATAGCCCATTGCACCGTATAGGATGTCCCATGTAACATTCATGTGAAACTGCGCCACTTACAGAATCGCTTGCTTGAAATTCGAATTGAAAAAGAAGACTTCTGAGTATCGTTGTTGCTAAACTAGAAACCTAAATTAATAAATTTCAATCACCACCTGCCTGAAGTGGACGTGTCATAAAGATTTCCACAAAACTTGATGACGGCGGCGGCGGTGCGCCGCCGTGTACAGAATTTGTACGCAGGCAATCTTAAATTTGTGTGCATGTGAAAGCTCTTATCCATCGTTGTTGCTATTTTTAATCTGGAAGTACATAATTTGACGATTATTATTGTAACACAATAGAAGTAGAACTATTGCTTAACACGTGGCCGTAATACTCGACATTAACAAACTGGTTCGCTTGAAGCTTAATTACTACTTCCTTATGCGGGGTACTACTTTATCTTCACTATATGACGCAGCGAGGCGACACACAATCAATTTTGTTTAGCATTCTGATAAGATAATAAGATTCCATGGTGATTACAATATTTGAATTTCTGGTAAAATTGCAATTTACAAAGGTGTGTTTTATTTGTGTTCGTTATCTTCTTAGAAAAGTATGAAGTGCGATTCAACATGCAACCAATTGTAGAGTCATTTGCTATACTTTTTGGAATATGTATGTGCAATAATCAAATATGGGAAAATAATGAAAAACATACCGTGGAACGATTATCTATACATGCGCTCTGCGAGTCTTACCTTACGGTTTAAATCAATTGGATCAATCGTTGGAAGTCTTGCTCTTCCTATCAACCGTATTGAAGTTAGGACTCAACAAATTCAACATTAAGACCAGTTTTTTATGTCGAATTTAAGGAACCCAAAACCTTCATTTTAAAGTGGATTTTTTACTCTGTATCTGAAGTGCAACCCTTTTATCGTTGTTTGCACGTTTTTTTTTTTAGAATTATTTCCAGCGAAAAAGAGAAAAACTTTCGTTCCCCAGAAGGTAATTGCCTATCCTTAGGGATTTATTTATGTGCGTTTTTCGCTACATTTAAGTTTGTATGTATGTTAAGTAATAAATTCCAATGATGATCCCGTTAGAAATTTTGAAATGTGGAAAAAACAATTAAATTACCGATAGTTCTACCGGGAGAACTATCACGATGGTTCTGTGTCATTACCATTGATTATAAATATATAGCCTACAAAATAAAGCTAAAGTTTTGATATTATCAGGGTAGGGTAGGCATTGAGTCATATAGGATAACAGAAAAATTGCAGCATTTTCGTCAGTCTCATTAGTTGCTGGCAAAAAATGTCTTTTAGTTAACTTATAAGACAAATCTTAATTATTACTATCCACAATAGTTTCGTAGCTATATGTAAGTAAAACGCACTTATTAGACAATAGCTGTGTTCTTTTGTGTATACCTTGTTCTAGAACTCCCATATACTGGAGAGAACAAATTGTTCTGTCGATTGAAGCGAACTACTTGTACTGTTCGCTTCATTTATAAATCTTCTATGAAAATGTATGAGGCATTCTTTTGTGTATCTTTTGTTCTGACCTGTTCTGCGGACTCGTAAGAACACAGCTAATATTGGTCTTGTATTAATGGCCTTGTATTATCGTCCTAGGGATTTGAATCCCACTTCGACGCAATGATGTGCTCTTACTACTAATTAGTTTCCTTTCGACTTTTATAGGTTCTTATCTCCCATATTAACCTTCAAAAATTCCCTCACTACTTCTTCAAGCAGCACCATAATAAATATTCCAGGAAAGTAGAGAAACATACGCAATTTTTAAGGCATTCAACAAAAAAAACTTTTTTTAAGAATTCAATTGAAGCAGAGTCAAGAAAGAAGAAAATTTAATACAATACCACATTTCTCCTGGATGCAGATTTTGGCCATCGGATTCCATTTCATTAACATGAAAAGTATAGTTACGGACAACAGTTAATAACGTGCGGAGAATAGTCCACATATGTTACATGCGTATTATTTCAAGCTAATACAAAACAGTTTTGTTTAGGATAATATAACGGAGCGCCAACGATGTGGAACACTCTCTGGATTATATTTTATGAGTGGATAACGAGAAATGTCGCCAAACGCTTTCACAATTTCCATCAAGGACAACAAGCTAACAACACCGATTTTCAATTAATGTTTGGGATGACATAATTAGAAAGAAATTTCTAGGCCCATTCTTCTTAACCAGCTTGGTAAAACTACTTCAACTATCTCCAAGAATTTTGTGCTACAATTTTGGACCAAGTACCACTGGGATAGCGGTAAGAAATAGCATAATTTTACAGGGTGTTCCAGTTTGAACATGCAATACTGAAACCCCTAAAACATGAGGTGATTTGTAATCGAAAATGTAATAGTGATGGCTCAAAACATAATAATTTTTGTGTTATCCCTAAACCTTACACTTATCGCCGCCTAAAGAAATAAACTCGCCCAGGTAAAGAGATATTGGTATTTCATTTTTATTTGAGACCTCAGGAAGGCGAAATTTCTTCACGTGTAAAACTTATGTGTTATAATGGCTTCAAATTTTACACACTAGTGTTGCAGGTAATCAGGAAAAATCCCTCCTGGCGACACAGGTAGTAAATGAAGGGCAAATTGTCTTCCACTATTCACGGGTAATAGTATCGGCATCTCAAAGTGTTCATTAAAATATTCTCGGAACTAATTGTGAGTGCAGCTTAAATGTTTTCGGATAGCTTTGTGGGCGGCAATTTAGGGCTAGAATAAGTGTGTGTTTGTTGTGAGAAGATGAAATGTGTGAATCCCAAGAGAAGAACCCTTGAGTAGCAAGTTCAGATTACCTTCGGACGTGAATAGTGGTTGAGCTGGTGAGCTTGCTCTAAAACGTAAGTACCTTGGATTGAATAAATATCGTGGAGTCCTACAGTTTCAAGTGTGGGGTGGAATCTTGAACATAGTGAGCTCTTTAACCAGTGCGAAGTAACGAAAAATATATAGATTTGACTGTGTGCAGCAGAAAAATTATCATTAAATTAAAGGAATATATACATATTCATATATATTACTAAGTGAAAAACATTGTCTACTTCAGTGACTATGTGTGACAGATATATATATTAAAAATTAAACAAAGAGAATACATATAATTACCGATTGAATTGTGTGTGAAGACCAGTGTATGAGTGTACATAAAGCAGAGTAAGGAAACGCACCTTCACGTGCGCACACGAATTACTCATGAGTAATTTACGACTCACGTGCGCGTTCCATTTTTAAAAACGCATGTCCGCGTACGTAAGTTGTTATCATTTTTATTAGCGCACGCGCCAATGAGTGAGTAATTCAAAATAAGAAAGCGGACACGAAATTTATCACTGCTCATTACTCACGAGTGAAGAATTCAATATAAGAAAGCGCATACTCGCGTGCGCACACAAAATTTTTTACTGCTCATTACTCACGAGTGAGTAATTCACGGGAAGAAAGCGCCTACTCGCGAATAAAAATTTTAATATTAATTATCCTTGTTTTGTACATAATGTAGGTATTTCATTAATGAAATTGGCACACAAATTGGAAATGAGCAGTGAGAAATTTCGTGTGCGTTTTCTTTCCTTGAATTACTCACTCGTGTTTAATGAGCAGTGAGAGATTTCGTGTGCGCACGCGAGTTTGCGCTTCCTTCACTCATGCGCGTAGAATGCGCAGGAAAATTGCACACGACTAATGAGTATGTGCGCTTTGATCGCACACAATTTATTACTCACGTGCGTGTGTGCACGCGAGTGGGCGTTTCCGTACTCTCCCATAAGTTACTGAAAATGATGCATGAAAAGGACGATGAGCAAAGAGGAAGCAGGAGGTAACTATAAATGTTGAGCCGACAGACGAAATTGACAAGGTAAGCCCACTTACTGAAATTGAATTAATGCGTTGGGAGAATAATTTATTAAGGAGAGAGAAAGAACTGAACGATCGCGAAAAACTTATGTCAAGTTCAACTGAATTAGGACGGCGAAATGAGGAACGAAGGGAGATTTGAGCCTCAAACAGCTCGTTACACGATTCAAGTTCCTTTAGAATGCGGATGGAGGAGATAAGCACTTTAATTGCCCAGCTTAATCCCTCAAGGGAACCTGCTATTCGAGCCAAAGATTGAGTGGAATCCGTTGAAGGCTTGAAAAATGTCTACGGATGGGATGACCGCACACCCTCTTTCACACTACTCTTCGCCTAGGAGGAGCAGCGTGTTATTGGTGACAGACCAAGCGAGACCAAGTAAAAACCTTTGACTTCAAGAAGGAACTGTTACAGAGAAAAAGACTACCGCGGGAATATATTGATCTATACCAAGTGACGGCATTAGGGAAACGAATTAATCTGCCTGAGGATTCAATTATAATATTATATTAGGATTGGCAGATCAAAATTTAATAAACGTTCTACTAGCATCAAACTGCAACTCAATACTGAAAATATTGAACCAGATAAAGAACTTTGAAGAAATACAAAAGCAAGGGTACCATAGACAGAGCTTACAAAAAGACAACAAGAATGCGAACACCATAAAACAAAAATTCTTCAAACACCAGCATCGATCTCAACCTTTCAGAAACAATACTATAACATACGAAGAGGTAAGGAACGAACATCGCATGATTAATAAAGATTTGAAAACGAATTCGTCAGTGAATCAAAATTTATTAAAGTGCTTTAAGTGTGATGCAATTGGACATTTCGCTAGAAATTTTAAAAGTGGCAACATTTCAAGGAAGTGTTTTCAGTGTCAGAAGACAGGACATTTAGCCAGGGAATGCAAAATGAAACAAATATCGACTGAATAAAGAAGAAATATATATATGAATAAATTTAATTGTGTTAATTAAAAAAAAAAAAAAAGAGAGATAACTGTATTATGATATTCCTATCCCACAGGCACGACTAATAGCCATTGAGATGGCTGACGGACAAGCGCGGGGTTTATGGGGCGGGGAATTTATGCACCTGTAAATGTGATAAGGAGCTGGGAATTCCAAATGATGAGCAATAGCTGGGAACTGGTGCCTGATTTTATTAATCAATTGAGGTAAGAGTTGAGAACTCTAATTCAAGTAGGTGAGAGGAGAAAAGGGAGCTGGGAGTACCAAAAGTGGTGAAATAGCTTGAAGCCTGGCACTGATTTAGTAAATCAAACTGAGGTAAGAGCTGAGATTCTAACTCAACTAGGCAATAGAAGGTAGAAGATTTTAAATACTGTAAGATAAAGTTGAGTTTGCATTTTGGCTGAGAGTCAAAATAATCACTGAGAACAGCGACTCAATAGGTTGGCCGAACTGTTGCAGGTAATCAGGAAAAACCCCTCCTGGCGCCAGAGGTAATAAATGCAGGGCAAATTGTCTTTTACTATTCACGGGTAATAGTATCGGCATCTCAAAGTCATTAAAATATTCTTGGAACTAATTGTGAGTGCAGCGTAAATGATTTCGGATAGGTTTATGGCTGGCAATTTATGTCTAGAATAAGTGTGTTTGTTGTGAGAAGATGTAATATGTGAATCCCAAGAGAAGAACCCTTGAGTAGCAAGTTCAGATTACCTTCGGGCGTGAATAGTGGTTGAGCTGGTGAGCTTGCTCTAAAACGTAAGTACCTTGGATTGAATAAATATCGTGGAGTGCTACACTAGTAGTTGGCTGAAATGCACTTTATTTATGGTGTATGTCATGGAAATGATTTCGCAGCTATTGAACGGTATCCTCGAAGACGACCCCGTATCGAGGATTATTTTCCAGGCTTCGTCGTAAATTGTGCGAGAATGGACATTTTCACGGGTTGAGATCTACCAGACCCTGAGGGGAAGACGATACCTACTGTATTAACTTTGGTAACAAGTATCCATGAATTTTCAAGATGCACTAATCAGCCTATCACATTTTATTCCTATGATGGAAATTAAGACGGGAAATACAAAGAGCAGGCATCTAGGAAATGTTTCCAATGTGGTCAAATAGTTGAGCAATGTAAATTAGTAGTTATCAGTAGTTAGTTGAAATATGCTTAACTTATAGGCTAGACAAACGTAAATGTTATTAGAATACTATATTTTCCATTTTGTATCAGGTGTTTTGAAAAATAGCAATATCTCTTTACCTGGAAGAACTCTTTACTTATTAGATTATTTCCTTAGGCGGTGACTTGTGCATGGTTTAGGGATGATACACAAAACTTATTGTTTTGGTACGATACCTGAACTTAAAAGGTTCTTTGCTTTGTCTTCATTATGATCTTCCTTCTCCACATTTCACGTTTCTAGGAGAGGTTATTGGCCACTCACATGAGGTTCGATATTGTTTTATTTAATAACCACAGATTATAATTAATAATGCAAAATATGTTATTAACAGTCTTAAATGTACATCTTAAAACTATGAAGTGGGTTAAAAATAAAAGTTCTTAAAAATTCTTCTTTCTTCATCATTGACCGATTCTAACAAGTGTAGGTTCGATTCCCATCCGGGAAAAAATAAAATACAAAAATTGAATTTACTATTTATTTGTGCGCTTTCATCGTTACTGGGTTATGCCAGCTGAAAGCAAGCGTGACTTAGTAGGCTAGTTACAAATTGATAAATGCAGGAGGAAAAATCATCGAAAAAGATTAATATAACATTTTCGATTTCAAATCACTTCATGTTTTAAGGGTTTCAGTATTGGAACATCCTGTAGATATTAGTGAGAGAGTATATTTCATGGATTGCGAAGTGTCCTTCGAGGGTTTCGGTCCAAGTAATTTTAAACTAAAAACTTTTTATTCCTTTGACTTCCAGTGGAAATTTTGAGACATTTACTAAAAAAATAACAGACGATTTTAAGTTATAAAAAAAATATACTCTGGTCAATTTTGAGCTAACCTTAATTAAATTAATTATTAACATATTGCATTTACTTTATTCATATTGCTAATAAAATCAACATTAAGTTCGAAATTTTTTAAAGAAAAGAAATATATATATATAGGTATAAAAGAAAGCAAAAAATATATATACAGGGTGTCCCACGTAACGTGTTCCCTGGGCATTTTTCTCGAAAATGTGCGGATTCGAAAAAGTCCAAATAATAAAAGTTACGCATCGTAAGTCAAGGTATCCTCTGGCATGGCCAAAGTCCTTGAAAAGGGACTTGGGAAAGGATATATTTAAAAAAATGTCCCTTTCATCCTTATTAAAGGATACATTTAGATTGCATTTTTGAATTCCGCAAATAAAACTAAAACGAAAATCTTATATTGAAAATTCCAGTTTAACCCTTTGCAATTTTTCTCGAAAATGCACACAGATATCATCGAAGTGCTTTCATAAATACCGTTATTTATTTCAAAAACTTTTGTGTGTAAAAAAATCAATGTTTTGGAAATATTTACAAATAATTTAAAGATGCTTAATTAAAACATACAGAGCAATACACTTTCGACAGCTACTATTCTTGGCTATTTAATAAGCTAACAATAACCAAAAGGGTGGTTCAAAAGTTATACTCATTTATTCACACGAATATTGGCAAAATCTTCAACTGGCCACAGGAAGGTTTCTAGGTTTCACAGGTGAACGCGATCGTTATACTCATCAGAACAGATACTTCGATAAGGAGGGACAAATGTAAGATAATATCTTTAACGAAAACAAAAAAATTTCAACTGAACAGGGAAGTAGAGCGAATATTCCGTGTGTACCTATTAAAGAATTTGGAACAAATTTTCAAAAACGGGATCAATAGAGGGCGTTGTATATCGATGTAGTAGAAGCCCTCATATTTTATTAATGTATGATAAGCAAATGGTAGACACGGTCTTACAAAAGAAAAGTATGTATACAAAGACGATGTTGATTTTAATGATGTTACCTATTTTAAAGGCATAGGACGATCTAATCGATGCAGTATAGGAAGTGTCAACATTAATTTAGATTACGAAAATGAGATAAATAAACGAAATTGTTCTTTTAAAGCAAAATTTTGTGTCGTAAAAGAGGACATCATTGGTTACTATGATGGAATATTAGGCAACGATATACTAAATGAAATGAAATTTTCTATCAACTTTAATACTGAGATAATATGCAACAATAAAATCCAAATAAGGTTATAATTTAGAACTCATGATGTGATGGATTCCAATCATGTAAACAAAAGTAGGGTCGACAACGAGTGCAGCTTAGAAAATATTAAAGAACCTGACGTAATCACGAGGCATCATGAAAAATGGCATAAAATATGGGAAGGTATCAGAAAAGACCATCTTACAGATGAAAATTAAATACAAAGTTTAAAGGCTATTATTAAAGAATTTAACAATTTATTTAGCCTTGAAGGAGATATCCTTACCGAAACAACTGTCATAAAACATAATGTAAGAACTGAAAGCGATATCCCAATTAATGTTAAGACTTATCGATATCCAAAGGTGCATGAGGAGGAAGTTGCACAAATCGAAAAACTTGTAAATGATGGTATAGTCCGACATAGTATCTATGGGAAGGACCTCGAAGAACACAATATAAGGTTAGGACAAGTTTTACAGAGACTGAGGAATGCCAATTTGAAAATTCAAATGGATAAATCTGAGTTTTTGAAAGGGGAAGTAGAATATTTGGGGCACTTGATTACAATGGTGTATTACCAAATTTAAAAAAAGGTTGAAGTTATAGACGTTTTAAAGGTTCCAACTAATCAAAGGGAGATTAAAAGTATTCTCGGTATGATAGGATATTATCGAAAATTCATAAAAGACTTCAGTGTCATAGCAGCACCAATGTATAAATTATTAAAGAAAAACGCCATCTTTATATGGGGTTCAAAGGAAAGAGTTAAAATGGAGATTAAAAGATTTTACTCTATTGCAATATCCAGACTATGCTAGGGAATTTGTAATTACTGATGCGAGTAATTTAGGAATAGGAGCAGTTCTATCGCAAGAATATGAAGGCCGTGACCTTCCAATTCACTTTATTAGTAGAACTCTTAATAAAGCTGAAGTAAATTATAGTACAACAGAAAAGGAGTGCCTCGCCGTGGTTTGGGCTGTTCAGCAATTTTGACCATACTTATAAGGCCGCAAATTTAAAATTAAGACAGATCGCCGACCACTGACTTGGCTGTTTAGTGTTAAAAATCCGGGATCTATGTTGATTCGCTGGCTTTTAAGACTTGAAGAATATGAATATGAAATATTATACAAAAAAGGAACAGATAATGCTGTCGCAGATGAATTAAGTAGAAACTTCTTAGTGTATCTATAGTTGAAGGTGAACATGGAATAAGTGAGGAAGACGTAGAAAACAATTTACTAAAAAGTTTTGGTAATGATTTGATTAATTCTGAGGAATATTTCGGAAATTGTCAAAGCCTCGAGATTACAGAGCAAGAATTAAGAAGAACATTAGGAAGTGATAGTAACGAATCATACGAAAATAATAATGGAATAATGCTTAGCTCAGATTGTAGACGGAGTTCCGAACATAGCGAGAGTGATACATTTGAGTCATCAAACAGCACAAATGATATATAAAGAAATAATTCAGAAGTGATAAGAGACGTAAAGGAACAACAAAAAATAATTAAAGTAAGTCATGAAGGACTAATAGGTGGACATGGAGGGCAAAAAGCAACTATAAGCAAAATTAGAGAAAGATTTTATTGGAAGGGATTAAATAAAGACGTCATTGAATATATCAGTAAGTGTAGCTTGTCAGAGGCAGAAAATTAACAGACACCCAGGTAGGAATCCGATGAATATAGTATCCAATGCAGATCATTGTCTGGAACGAGTTTCGATGGACCTTACAGGCCCATATAAGGAATATGGAAAGACCCTTTATCGCTTGACTATCCAAGACGATCTAAGCAAATATATACGCTATATTCCTATCGAGGATAAAAAATGTGAAACTATAGCACGAGCCTTCACGCACGAATGGATTTTATATTTCGGGATACCAAAACACATTTTAACAGACAATGGCGGCGATATCGTGAATAAATTGATGAAAGAAATTTGCAAGCTATTTAAAATTACACATCTTAAAACAAGTAGTGCATATCCACAAACTAACGGCTCCGCAGAAAGATCACACGCAAGGCTAGGCGAATACTTAAGGTTACTGATAAAAGACAAGACAAAACCAGAATACCCAAAACTGTTAAGATATGCAGCTTTTTGCCATAATACGAAGAAACATGCTAGTACCGGCTTGACTCCACACGAAATGTTGTTCGGACGGAAAGCAAATGTACCAAGCGAGTTCGGATCTATGAAGATTAAAATAACTTTGGACTATACTCATGAGCTACAATTAATTACTTCGTATGGAATTAGAAGCCAAAAAGAATATAGAGAGATATGAAATAAAATTAGGGTCTAAAATTAAAGATAAAGTAGGCGAATTGGACCTTATAAAAAATGAAGAAAGAGATAAATCAAGCGAAACCTATATAGGCCCATTTAAGATAATTGAGATTCTAGAGGACTCAGTACTTATTGAAGACATAATAAGCTTTTTAAATACAATAAGAGTAAAATTATTAAACATTTTCTAGGTTAACCACTCTAAAAGTCGGAAATAGTATAAGATTGCAGCAAATAACTTCCAATGGACTATATTTTAAACGGATGGGAGAATTGAAATTCATCACTGGCAAAATATCTATCATCAACAGTGTGGTCATAACAGAATTAAAAGTAGCTGTAGATAACATTATTAAACAATCCCAAGATATAGGTGAAATATGTTCTCAATATAAAGTAGAATGTGAGGAAATTAAAAGCCAAAATTCAAATCATGTTAACCGAATAAATAGAAGATTGGACGATATTCATAATCTGTTAGGAATTAGAAGAAATTTATCCAAGAATCTAAGACCAAAACGAGGCTTGATAAATATTGTCGGTAAAGGACTTAAAGGTTTATTCGGTACTATGGATAATGACGATAGTGAATATTATGAAAAAGCTGTACAAACGTTACAACATAATAGTGAAAACATACAAAACAGTCTTAAATCGCAAATAGTAATTATGAAATCTCTCAATGAACAGAACAAAGATTTACTTAATAGTTATTACGCCCACGAAACCAAAATAAATAATATTATAAAAGAAATCAATGATTTGGTAAACGAAAAGAATATTAATCAGAAAATTGAAATTAATAAATATTTCGAAAATTGGCAAAGACGAATTTTAGATAAGACATTGACTTCAGATATCGAAACTGATGTAATGGAGCAAGCTTTTTTACTACTTAGTGCAAGTATCGTACATCCAATTATTTTGAAACCAATGAAATTAATTGAAATTTGACAAAAACACCCTCTCAGACGCAATTTACTTTTCGAACCTAATCTCGAAAATTATCACAACTTGATTCAGGAATGTAAAACAAAAGCTTATTTAGAGAAAACTGTAAAAGTCATTGTAGAGATTCCTATTGTAGAGGAAACAAGCATTGAATTATATGAAGTTATTCCATTACCAATAGTGAAAAACAACGCAGGGTTTATTTTCGAAACATTAAATGAATATTTTGTTATTAATGGAAATAGAGAAATTAAATCAAATTTGAATGATTGTAAAAGATTAAAAGCATATTATGTATGTAAAGAAATAATTATGAAACAAATTCCCAACGATTTTGAAATTTTCCATAATATTATGGACAATAAATACATTTCTGCTATAAACCAGCCAACCAAATATAAATGTAAATGTCAAAATACCGATAGTGAAGATATAATCAAAGGCACCGGTATATTATATATAGACGAAAATTGTAAATTTACAACAATAGAAACAATCACAATTACCAGTAATGTTTTCCAATAAGAAGTGTTATTTTTATATTCAAAGAAAAATGCCATTTTTTGAGATAAATGATCGGATCTTTATTTCATTATAAAGAGGAAGATATGCCGTTAATAATTGAAAATAACATCAGCCAAATGACCACCACGACCACGCCTACACAGGACCATATCCTTTTCATGAAATTTTCCATAACCAAATCGCAAAGTGGCTGCCCTATGTCCTCGATAGCCTCACTAATTCCATCTTTGAGGTCTTGAATCGACGCTGGGCTGTTGGCGTAGAACTACTCTTTCACGTGGTCCCAAAGGAAGAAGTCGGAAGGTGTTAAGTCACAAGATCTCGGTGGCCAATTGTGATCACCTCTTCGAGAGATAACACGGTCCGGAAACTTTTCACGTAAAAGATCAATGGTTTCATTGCTTGTATGGCACGTAGCGCCGTCTTGTTGAAAGCAAACGTTGTCCAGATCAATACCATCCAATTCCGGCCATAAAAAATCATTAATCTTATGTCGATAGCGCAATCCATTCACCGTAACTGTTGCTCCAGCCTCATTTTCGAAAAAGTAAGGTCCAATGACGCCGCGGGACCATAAACCGCACCAAACAGTCACACGTTGAGGATAGAGAGGCTTTTCAACAATAACTCTTGGGTTTTCCGAGCCCCAGATGCGACAATTTTGCTTGTTGACGAAGCCATCGAGGTGGAAATGGGCCTCATCACTCAAGATGAGTTTTCGATGGAATTCCGGATCATTTTCATGCATTTCAAGGACCCAATCAGCAAAGAATCGACGTTGTTGATGATCGGCCGGCTTGAGTTCTTGTGTTAACTGAACTTTATAAGCCTTAAGACCCAAATCTTTATGCAAAATACGGTGTAATGACGTTTGTGGAATGCCTAATTCCAAAGAACGACGAGGAATGGACAAACCTGGGTTTTCTTCAACACTTTCGGCTACAGCAGCAATATTCTCGGCTGTTCTTGAGCGACGTGCACGGGTTTTATTCTTCACATCACTAACTTGCCCCGACAGCTCGAATTTTTCTACCAATTTCTGTATTGGTCCGACAAGGTGCTGCACGACGACCTAAAAATGTTCTAGTTTTACGAACCGTCTCTGCCACATTTTCACCATTTTTATAGTGAATTTTAATAATTTCAATGCGTTGTTGAATCGTGTATCGTTCCATTTTTATACCCTAGATGAAATCATAGGGGTATAGTAAGTTTGTCATTCCCCGTTTGTAACACCTCGAAATAATGATGGTAGAGCAAAATGGATTGGACACCCATACATAATATTAAAAGTTATTTCGATTTTTTCATGTCCGTCCGTCCGTCCGTCCGTCTGTGCGCACGATAACTCGAGAACGCGTATACTTAAAGAGCTGAAATTTTGTACACGGACTTTAAAAAAAAAAAAAAAAATTAAGTTCGAAAATGAGACAAATCGGGCAACTCCTTCGTGGGGTTGCCATATAAAAATTTCGTTTTCCGCTATATATTTGGACACTGCCTGAGAACGCATCGACGTAGAGAGCTGAAATTTCGTACATGATGTTTTTACTACATTAGCAAATAAAATGTCAAAAATGGACTAAATCCGGCAACTCCTTCTTGGTGTTACCATATAAAAATTTCGGTTTTTTAGGTATACTTTGAAAACGATCAGTCCAAGACATTTTTATTGTACTAAGAACTTCTGTAGAATACGAAATCCTATAAAATTGGTTATTACCATTTTTTTCTGTGCGACAAACTGTTCTAAAAATATATGCGAAAAACAACTTCAAAATCAATACTTGAATAGATCGGTGACCATACGAAATTTAATACGGGCATTCATCTAGGGTATCATAAGAATTGGTCTTAGACCAATTCTAGCTTTTTTACTTGTTATTAATGGCGTAGTCTCTACTTGTCAAATTTAAAAAAATGACAGCTCCAAAAGTGACATCTACCGAAATAGCGGGCTAATTAAAATAACACCTCTTATTGGAAAACCCTTTACTTATTTGAATAAGGATAAATATAGGTTCGATTTAGAATATTGTCTTAATGACAGATTGCATAATGTTCAAGTAAGTGATAAACCGTTAACAATGTTAAAAACAAAATTAAGCGAGGTAAGAGACTTAAGTATAGAATTGAAAAATGAAGAAAACTTTTTGGATAATATGTTGAAATGAAACCCTTGCCAGAAAAAGTACAAGGATTTTATATGATAGCAATCCTTATAACTTTATTAATAATATACTTTACTATGAAATATATAAGAGCAAGCCAGATAATAGTGTTTAAGAATTGTTTTAATAAAAGATCTACAAACCCAGTTGTCGAAGAGCAAAGAATTGTATACTACTATGGTGAGCGATCGGCAGCTTCAATTGAAAATCATCCACGTTCTCGTGTACTTAAATTAAGTATAAATATATGTACAAACAATAATCCAGAGAATTATTGGTTTTTCTTGTGGACGGAGGTGTTATGCATAGAAAGTTTCACAGCTTCAAATTTGTAATCTAAAGATAAACATTTGCCTACGTTTCACATTTAATAATTCCGTTCTTTTATCTCGTTCTGTTCATCGACAGTCGGAACTGTATGCAAAGAATTGCTTGCATAGCACATTTCGTTCGTAAGAAAGCAAAAGAATCTAAGCTCAAGAATATTTTTCAATAACTGAATCGCTAGTTGATTCGGAATCGTTTTTGATAATACGTCGTGGTAATTAAGACTTGAATATTAATAATAGAATTAATACGTGATTTTGCTAAAGTTAATCCAAGCGGTAAAATAAATTATGTGTTTTTTTGTTTAATTGATGTTTTAACTGAACCCTATTTGAACAAATTATAAATAAAGAAACAGAATAATACACTTGTCCACAAAAAGGGATAGAACGGAAAATTTCTATCTGTTCTTCAATAAGTCCTTGGGACGAGCATAACATAGGTATGTAAGGCGAATGTATTCAGTATAAACTGTGTATTTGAGACAATTTGAATGTTGAACATTTTCATACCTGTGAATTTTATTTAAAAAATGGGCTTACATAACTAATTCACATGACCTGACGATGACTAGTTTATAAAAGTTCTTATGTCACAAGTTAGCATCCTGGTAAGTGACATCATCTCACATAGGTAGGTGCGTTGTGACTATTCGTACTGCATTTTATTTTATAGCATGAAAACTAATTTGAATGCAGTAAAAAAGAAAAAAAAACACCGAAAGATTAATTATGTATTAATTAAATATTTTACTGCTGCGAAGTCCTCATTATGTTAATATATTTATGGCATAAAAAAAACTATTTTTGTTTCTGTTTACACTTGAAAGTACATCTTTTTACCTTATTGAACTTAATTATGGTAAAAGCTTTATAAAAAAAAATTTTTTAAATATTCAAAACTTTCGATTTATACAAAATTCCAGTAACTTGTTGCGAAATTTATTAAGATATCGAAGATTTTCCTATTTTTCTATATATGGAGTACATTTTAAACACAGAGCGACGTCACGGCACATCAGCTGCAATGTATCTAAAATTTAGTGAGAATACCTTGTATTCTATATACCTTGCGGAGCAATTGATATTAAAAACAAGTCTACGAGACTCGGTGGGAAAGCAGAGTTTCTAGTCTTGAAGCAGTGAGATACCAGTACGTTGCAGTAAGAGATGCATTACTAGAGCAACACGAGGAGTCAAACGACCCAGTAGCGGCATCAGAGGTAAAATCACTTGCTCAGCATATGGAACAGTTTGAGTTCTTGCTAACTTTAGTGATTTGGTATGATATACTATCCCAAATCAATATTGTTAGCAAATCTATGCAGTCAGAAACCATAAATTTGGTAAATGCATCAAAATTATTAAATGCATGTTACAAATTTATTAAAGACTACAGAGATAACGGTTATATGACGGCTCTTATAACGCCTAAATAAATAGCCAGCAAAGTCGAAATTGATCCAGTGTTTCAACAAGTACGCACGAGAAACAAGAAGAGGATGTTTACATATGAAAGTGTAGATGAAACTCCAGTTGATGCAGAAGAACTGTTTCAGATTAATATTTTCTATCTTTTGATAGACACTGTTTTAAATTCATTGGACATACGATTTAAGCAGTTATCAGATTTCAACGAAACATGGTCTTTCCTATACGATTTGAAGCAAAATTATGATAGAAGGAACTAGAAGAGGCTTGTATAAAACTTGAAACAAAATTAACTGACAGTGAAAATTTTGATATTTCTGGTAAAGAACTTTCGCAAGAAATTTTTTGTTTGCGTGGATTTTTATATGATGATCAGGCGAAGCCAAACCAAGTTCTTAAAATCCTAAAAGAAACCGATTGGCACAACAGCACTCCGAATTTTGCATACTATTCCAATTACAGTAGTCAAAGGAGAATGAAGTTTCAGTAAACTGAAACTTATCAAAACTTACCTGATCAAATTATCAAATCTTGAATATTGTCCATTGAGATTGACAGAAAAATCATTGTCTACTGACATAATTACAAAATTTGCAAGTTCTTAAGCCAGGAAAGTCGATTTTATTTAACACTTCCTATTATTTCTTTGTTGAGGGAAGGAAGAGGGGGCGCCAAAAGGCGATTTCGCTATACCCAGAAACCAAGCTAGGGCCGGCCCTGGACAGGTCAGTCTGCGGACTCTTAAATCTACCTACTACCTGACTTTTCTTTAAGGAGATGGGACAGTTAGCACAATAGTCCCTCTGAGTGGGCGCAGTTAACAATTTCTCATTCTTTCTTCTCATCTTCCTTAACGAACCAACCAAATATGTATAGGTATACATATTTCAAGAAAGCTTTCATATATTTATATACATTTGTGATCTATCAAAAGCAATGTATGATTATCTTTTTTGCACAAAAACATTAGACATTCTACAACGATTAAATCAATATCATAGGGCGTATCGTTAGTTAGGGCATAAAAAAAATTAGAAAATCGTTATTCCCATATACCTATTATCTCCCAAACCATTAGAGTTTCCTTCCCGCCCATCTTACCATCCATTCAATTTTCTGATTGTTTCACCAAGCCCTATTCATAGCTTTCGTAAAAGGTAAAACACTGTATAAATAGGCACAAGAAAACAAGGAATCAGAACGAAAAGTAGGAAAAAGTTTCTGTAAAATTAGAGTTAATTTCATTTACTTACTATATTAATGTCCATCAAATACATTTCTAAGTTAAAGCTAACCTTTCTCTTTTTCATTAGATTAATATCAACACTTTTCTTTTCTTTTGTAATATCCTCACACGACAAAGAGAGATTTTTATTATATTGACAAATGCAGTATTGTTAAAATATTATTATAAGAATACCCGAAGAATTCAGCACACTCAGGCTCAGCTAATTTCAAACAAACACAAAAAATAAGATAGGAATTAACTTACTTTGTTTTTTGTAAAAAACCATGGCGCCAAATCAGTTTATTTGTTCGCACATGGGAAAAATATTTATTCTGTACAATTATTAATATAGATATGTATGGACATTTATGGAATTATAATTATATCCAAATACATTTTCACGAAAATTATCAGTAGGAAAGATATGTAAATAACAGCTTGTGCGCAGCTGGAATAATTTATCAATTCAGTTAGCGCTAGCTTTAGCACTTAGACTGGTTTGAATTTTTCCGGATGATGGCATTTAGGTACTTATGAATACTTTTTAGATTTAAATTGATATTTTAATATTTTTGCGACGAAACAACTATAAAACAGATGGGAAACTTCACAACGGCATATAATAATTGCCACGGCACAAAGCACAATAATAATCTGCATTTATTTAATTAACTTTTATGGAAAAAATTAAAACTACTACTAGGTAGGTATTATGAATTAAATTACGAATAATAATAATTTTATTATACATCATACCAAGAACACTTAAGCTTAATCCACTTCCAGGGCTACTATTCCGGCCGGTTTGGCAAAAAATTTCATCTTTTGTATGAGGCATTTCTATCTAGGTATATCTAGATAACGGCGCAACACACGTATGGAAGTTGCTGTGAAGTAATTTAGGCTATTACTTTATAATTAAAAGATTTTCAATTCTAACACATTTTCACATAAAACTTCGTAAGAGCAACATTTAGTAATCGCAACCATAGTAAGTATATGTATACACATATAAAATGTATGTATGCAAGTTAGATATATATATAATTATAAAAATTACTAAACACGACACACTTTGCCTCCTTATATTCACTGTACATATATCCAAAATTGTACTATCCCACTTAATATAAATTTGCTTAGCAATTTTATTTACCTATCAACCAACTTCTTTCACATTATACATATTTTGAAACGATTTAGAGTTGATAACCTTGGAATTAGTAAGAAATTTGCACATTAGCTTCAAATCGACCTTTCGCATTTCACAATAAAACTTATGCAGTTAAGTTACCCTATACATATGTATTTACACAGCCAAGTTTCGTATTTTTTGTGCCGACATTTCTCAGAATATTAACTTTATACACAATGTATAGCTACCGATCTTTTGTTGACTTTAAAACTTAAAATAAATAAAACCTAATTTGTAGCTTAACCGACAACGTCAACGCACGAACAGCTACTAACTACAACCGAGCAAAGCAAATCGTGATAAAATTGGCCAAACCAAAGCAACTTCCCTTCCCATCCCAGCAGCATTCAGCAAGGCAAGAGCAAAGCAAAAGCAACCCTAGAGGCCTAGACTAGAATTCAGATCAGGCCATACGACTAACTCGAATTGCATTGCAGGTAAGTTCGTATTACTAAGAACGAGGATCAGCTATCAGCAGCGAACATGTTACTAAATGCTGACCAGTGTTGCCAATTAATTTTTCTAAAATCGACCAAATGTATCTTGAAAATCGGCTAATATCGACGAAACAAATTTTAAATCGACACCTGTGCTGTGCTGTGGCTAGGCGACCGACATGTTACAACTTCGCATCGAAAGCGATCATCGAAGCGAAGATTTCGCTCTGGCGGTATGTTATAAGATTTTCGTTCGACAGGCGATTTTACTTGTTTCGAAATTATTTCCGAATTTTTTCCCCTAGCACAAATGACATTTATAGATTTTTTTTCTAGTTGTTGATAAATTTTAATAATAATAAAATTGAAATTTATGAATTTTTCAAGCGCAGTGACTTTATTTGTGGAAGATAATGAAAATGACGAAGAAATAATTAATTACTGTGGACAAAAGAAAATTTTTAAGGTAGTGGTATTATGTTATGGATATGCCCAAAAAATTGTACTGCCTTATTGATTTTGAATTCATGAAATATTGTTATAAATTTTATAACTTCAAGTTTGAAAAATCTATATAATTAATATATAAAATCATTTATATTAAATAAATAAAAAAATGTAACATTTAAATCTAATTTCTTAAACTTTACATAATTATACATTTTTTAATCTTCGCTCGTCCTATCACTCTCAGCAAAACTCAGTGATATTCTATCGAAACTATCGCCTGTTGAAAGTGTTACAACATATCGACTATCGATAAATTGTCGAACGTCGAACCTTTCGAAGTTATAACACCTTGTCCCAGGACTCCAGGGGGTGTATCTGATCATTTATCGTACTTTAATGTCAAACTATACGACAAAATTGAATGAACTTTTCTACTGCTTTTTGTGTGTTTTTATTCAGTTTAACATGCCTTGCATTATATAGAACGAATTACAAAAAACACTTCACATTGTTATGGTCGTAGCATATTGCATATAGCAATATGCCACCACGGACTGAAGCGTGTATGCCCGGCTTGCTGTCGACTACAGCATGAAACCAAAACGCGCCCCGACCGAGAGAAATGCTTTCTCAAGCTCGGTGTCATGTTCAGTGACAGAAAGAAGAAGAAGACCATCGATATCGGTCTGTCATAGTTTTTGCTAGCAGGAAAGTAAGGTCGTTAGGATTAAAATCCCAAAAAAATTAAGTGATTACAATCTAAAATAAATTAAAAATTTTGAAATTGTTCGGATAAGTTAGAAAAATCCTGAGAGATATTCTAAGAAGTCGATGAAGTGTTCGTAATATCGATTTAAGCAGATTTAGTATGAATATTTCCGTGAAGGAATGTAACAATGTGGTGTCACGCTTCATCTCGCAAATTACACAGTTCATCAGCTAATTGTATGGAATTCCGATTAAAGGTCATATGATTCAGGACTATCTAAATTCATTCTGGATTCTGCTGTAAGATTTATCCGGCTCCGAGCAAGGATTTTATTTTTGTATTCCGGATCTCAGGACAAGCAGTGCTGCTCACTGTAATAACAGAGCTCTTCATATACGCAATAATGTGCTCTAGCCACTGGGTGCTTTCCTTTTTCTGGCATGCTCTGAATAGACGTGAAGGTTTCAACCCTGACTGGGTCAGCGACACGCAGCTGCTAAATTAAAACTCAAGTCTCCAGTGCCAAGTATTTCTCATTTCTTTCACTACTGTAGCCAGTTTTTATATTACTCAAATTTTTGTTTTTATTAGTTAGAAAAATTTTACAGGAATTATTAAAGCATATACCTAATGAAATTCATTAAGCAAGTAGTACATCGAGAGTCACGTTGCTGTGGTCAAATTATTTACGCTATCGTTTCTTATTTACATTACCGCGACAGTTATTATTACTAAATACAAATATATTTGAGTTCGATTAACTAATTATTCATATATGTAAATTGTGCTGCATATTTGCAGTCCTAAGTATTTTCCGTTATTTTTCACTACTTCAGTAGCTATAGTTATATGCCTCTTAATACATAATTCAAGTCATATAATGTATCTATATATTCAGTTTAGTAAGTAAGTAAGTAATTAACTGCAATGAATTTTTGAATTTTAGAACTAAGCAGCAGTCTGCTATTCCTCCCTTATGGGGCTAGGCAGTTTTGTTTTTCACACCTCACAGATTTAATATAGTTTTACCATACGTATTCGGCATTAAGATTATATGTTATGTGACGTATGTATACACTCATTCTACCAATTGGGCATGTACATTGAGGTACACACCTGGTACCAGAAATTGTTTTCATCATATACTATATCGTTATTCTTATTACGACAACTATCCTCATGTATTCGAATACCTGGGGTTAATTTATTCATTGTTATAGTAACCTAACATTAAACATAAACTAATTTAACCCAATTATTCAACTGAATTAAGTAGTAGGGAGCAGCATATCCCCTTGATTTGTGAGATTTTGCATGTCGGATTACGATTGTACAGGCTCATTTATAACATTTAAGCTTTTATATCTTATGTTGCCAAGTTTATTTGACTCTTGTTTCAACTAATGTATGGAATAGGTAAATTTTTTGTTACACATATACAGCACTGTACACATGATCCATAGTGAGCCGTCTGAAAAGGCATTCAGTTCAGCTTCGACTCCTGTTAGATATATTTGTTGAATTAAAATGATTATTATAACGTAAATATGGAGTGAATATTTTCTTTCTTCCTTCACATCCTGGAGCCTTTTCAATTCGGGGTCGCATAGGTCCGCTCTAATTTCTTCCACAGGTCAGCCAAAGGGACTTTGCAGATAGTGCCGAGCAGAGTCATAGGGAGGATGGGGCAAGGCCATGAAGGCAGAACATCTGCGCCTTCCACAGTAAGTAGGTAAGTGACGTAAGGGTCCCTTCAGGACCGAGTGTGTGTCGGCTCTTTTGTATGCAGGCATGAAATTTTTTTGATTATGGATGATGACAGCGGCAGGTATTTTCGGGAACTCCCCCACACTCTCCGCCACCCTTAGCCGAGGTGCTAGCATGCCGCCCTGTGCTATCGTTGTCATCAGGCGATCTGTCAGCCCATGCTGGCAGTTTGGACTTAACGTCCTGGTCAAGTCGCCTTCAACATACTTCCATAACAAAATGGCGCCCAACGTGGGGCCACCTCAGTTAGACTTCGGTGGTCTAAATATAAATTTTACTGGGGACTGAGACTTTGAGAGAGATGATCATCTGGTGTCTGCCAGTTGATTGACCTCAGGTCTCACATCCAGTAGAAGATATGGGTGGACCTGAGTCTAATTGGTTTTGTTGAAAATTTTTTTTGTAAAGTAACGTAATATTTTGAAAGTTTTATTGGAAGTCTTTGATATTTTGAATTTTTGGATTAAAGTAAAGTAAAGTTTTTAATGAAATTTTTTGAAAGTTGAAATCCGGCTTTAGGTTTGACTTCGGTCAAGCCTCAAGCCTGAACAGTTGTTGAATTTTTTTTGAATTTTTTGAAATTGATCTTTCCCGCTGGCCTTCAGCCATGGAAATGGAAGGTGGCCTCACGAAAGTTTTTTATTTCGATTCTCATTGAGCCTGTCCATTTTGATCGTGCGACTGGACAGGGCCATGAGCCTGTGAGACAACTTCTTGGCCTATAGCTAATTAGTTGACCTCGTTCATGGCTGTGCCCAGATGTGTGACTAGGTAGACGGAGCAATCGGAGGAGAGGAAGGGGGGAGGAAATGTCTGTCTCGTGGAGCTGACCCGGGATTGTTTTGGTCGGTTCGACGGGGGAATGGTGGCTGCGTCGGCATCTCTTTAGCCTGGTGGCCCCGCGGTATGGCTAGTTCATACCAAGAGGAGGATGTCGATTCACCATTCCTTAGTTTGGTAACCGACTTGAAGCGACCAATACAATACTCGGTGAGGTCTCGTGGGATGGGACTGGAATGGTTGCTTGATACCCTCGGAGCCCGGAAGCTGGCATGTGCTAACTGTCTGACTGAGGGATATCATTCAACTTTTCCAGCCCCCAATTTCTCCAGCTGACTTTCTCCAAAGATTCCCATAGAGAATCGTGAATATGTAGTTTTTCATGCACCACTCACGTCACTTGCTTGTATAGATATTCTGACCTGGAAAGGGAGGGAGCGACCTGGATACCTCTTATGTTGAGAGTTCGCTCTTGGAGTGTGGGAGGAGGAAGCATCGTTTACTAGATCCCCCTTTGTATCAATTCTTTTAGGAATTGTTTTTTTTTTTTTGGCTTAATGCCACGATACCTTTTGGTAGATTTTTATGTTTGGAGTTTTCGTTCATGTTATGAGAATTTTTTTCCGAATTTTCATTAGTCTTTTTGTGATACTTCATTCAGCTGTGATATTAGGTATATACACTCGTGATGTCCATATATACACTCGTGATGTCCATATATACACTTGTGCTGTCTATATATATACATTTATTTATTTCAATGTTCGCACCTGTTGAATCTTTTATTGCTGGGACCCTTTTATTTGCGCCACGATTAACTTCAAGGATGTGTCCTCGACGTGTCATCGGAAGTAGAGTCTGAGGATGAGGAAAACATAGGGTCGTGGGTCGTGACACACATTGAGCGCCCGCAGTGATGAGGCCTATGTGTAAGACCGGCTAGCTCAGTCGACCATTTTTCAGCGTCGTCTGAACCACGGGTGGCGCAGACCACTCTGCCCTGTTATGGTCGTAGCATATTGCATATAGCAATATGCCACCACGGACTGAAGCGTGTATGCCCGGCTTGCTGTCGACTACAGCATGAAACCAAAACGCGCCCCGACCGAGAGAAATGCTTTCTCAAGCTCGGTGTCATGTTCAGTGACAGAAAGAAGAAGAAGACCATCGATATCGGTCTGTCATAGTTTTTGCTAGCAGGAAAGTAAGGTCGTTAGGATTAAAATCCCAAAAAAATTAAGTGATTACAATCTAAAATAAATTAAAAATTTTGAAATTGTTCGGATAAGTTAGAAAAATCCTGAGAGATATTCTAAGAAGTCGATGAAGTGTTCGTAATATCGATTTAAGCAGATTTAGTATGAATATTTCCGTGAAGGAATGTAACAATGTGGTGTCACGCTTCATCTCGCAAATTACACAGTTCATCAGCTAATTGTATGGAATTCCGATTAAAGGTCATATGATTCAGGACTATCTAAATTCATTCTGGATTCTGCTGTAAGATTTATCCGGCTCCGAGCAAGGATTTTATTTTTGTATTCCGGATCTCAGGACAAGCAGTGCTGCTCACTGTAATAACAGAGCTCTTCATATACGCAATAATGTGCTCTAGCCACTGGGTGCTTTCCTTTTTCTGGCATGCTCTGAATAGACGTGAAGGTTTCAACCCTGACTGGGTCAGCGACACGCAGCTGCTAAATTAAAACTCAAGTCTCCAGTGCCAAGTATTTCTCATTTCTTTCACTACTGTAGCCAGTTTTTATATTACTCAAATTTTTGTTTTTATTAGTTAGAAAAATTTTACAGGAATTATTAAAGCATATACCTAATGAAATTCATTAAGCAAGTAGTACATCGAGAGTCACGTTGCTGTGGTCAAATTATTTACGCTATCGTTTCTTATTTACATTACCGCGACAGTTATTATTACTAAATACAAATATATTTGAGTTCGATTAACTAATTATTCATATATGTAAATTGTGCTGCATATTTGCAGTCCTAAGTATTTTCCGTTATTTTTCACTACTTCAGTAGCTATAGTTATATGCCTCTTAATACATAATTCAAGTCATATAATGTATCTATATATTCAGTTTAGTAAGTAAGTAAGTAATTAACTGCAATGAATTTTTGAATTTTAGAACTAAGCAGCAGTCTGCTATTCCTCCCTTATGGGGCTAGGCAGTTTTGTTTTTCACACCTCACAGATTTAATATAGTTTTACCATACGTATTCGGCATTAAGATTATATGTTATGTGACGTATGTATACACTCATTCTACCAATTGGGCATGTACATTGAGGTACACACCTGGTACCAGAAATTGTTTTCATCATATACTATATCGTTATTCTTATTACGACAACTATCCTCATGTATTCGAATACCTGGGGTTAATTTATTCATTGTTATAGTAACCTAACATTAAACATAAACTAATTTAACCCAATTATTCAACTGAATTAAGTAGTAGGGAGCAGCATATCCCCTTGATTTGTGAGATTTTGCATGTCGGATTACGATTGTACAGGCTCATTTATAACATTTAAGCTTTTATATCTTATGTTGCCAAGTTTATTTGACTCTTGTTTCAACTAATGTATGGAATAGGTAAATTTTTTGTTACACATATACAGCACTGTACACATGATCCATAGTGAGCCGTCTGAAAAGGCATTCAGTTCAGCTTCGACTCCTGTTAGATATATTTGTTGAATTAAAATGATTATTATAACGTAAATATGGAGTGAATATTTTCTTTCTTCCTTCACATCCTGGAGCCTTTTCAATTCGGGGTCGCATAGGTCCGCTCTAATTTCTTCCACAGGTCAGCCAAAGGGACTTTGCAGATAGTGCCGAGCAGAGTCATAGGGAGGATGGGGCAAGGCCATGAAGGCAGAACATCTGCGCCTTCCACAGTAAGTAGGTAAGTGACGTAAGGGTCCCTTCAGGACCGAGTGTGTGTCGGCTCTTTTGTATGCAGGCATGAAATTTTTTTGATTATGGATGATGACAGCGGCAGGTATTTTCGGGAACTCCCCCACACTCTCCGCCACCCTTAGCCGAGGTGCTAGCATGCCGCCCTGTGCTATCGTTGTCATCAGGCGATCTGTCAGCCCATGCTGGCAGTTTGGACTTAACGTCCTGGTCAAGTCGCCTTCACATACTTCCATAACAACATTACAAATTCAAAAATATTATTTCGAATTCAAGCCCTTGTAATGCTCTAAACTGCAGTACAACATTCTATAGGCTGAACTACAATAAAAGTATACGTAAGTACATTTACTTAGGTAAAGCAAACGCGCTCTTTAATTTAACAGGCATACACAAATTGACTTTAACTCGTGTGAGGGGAACTTTCGTTAAGTTTAAATATCCAATTTTCCGTAAGTATAGTGGGCTAAGAATCGCTCATTCCGTAAGAACGCAATGTGTCCAAACAATTAAATTATTACTAGATGATTAATAACTCTTACGGGCCCTATTCTTGAATAACGAAGACAGATAACGTATACGTTAGTCTGTCAAAAACATTCGAAATGAATGTTTATGTGGTATTCTTGAAATCCGCATTCGTTATATTCGTACGCAAACCATTCGTTATATAACGAATGGGGTTGAACCATTCGTTATTTATCGCATACGTTAAAATCATTCGTAATTCAAGAATAGGCCCCGTGATATATGTTTAGGATAAAAATATCAATTTTTCGAAAGTAAATCTCAGTCTCGTGTAATTTCGTAAAGTTATTTACTTCTATTGTAGTTCAGCCTTATAATTTTTGTCACAACCTCGAAAAAATGTGACTAAAATATACGCCTAGCTACGACGAAAGATCAGAATCACCCCTCTGATGTAGCTTGGACTTCCAGCAAAGTTATCAAACCATTTGGCACTCCCCGGATTTTTTATTATTTTTTTTGTTTTACTAATGGTACACTAAGCAATATTACTGAACCACCTGGGACTCCACGAATCATTTTTTCGCACATTGGCACCCTCAGCAAAGTTATCAACCACCTGGAACCACTGACTTATAACAATGGACTGAGCGTACTGCCATTTTCCTATAGGAAAGAACGGCACAAGTTTTCCAGTTCTCTCTTTCGCCCTATGGCAGAGTTGGAGCTACCAACACAAAATATTTCTTACTAAGCATTTTCTTATGCCATGTTTTTATGTTGGCTGCAGATGCAATCACGGCAGAAAGAATAAGGTAAAGATAGTGTTTACCATGCGCCGTCTCTCTTGCCCATACGCAGGATTCAGTTAAGAACAACTTTTGAAAATTAAAGTCTGAATTAGTTTAATTTCTTATAAGAGTGCTTATAAGCGATCAAAATATCACAAAAGAAAATGATTTTTTTTTTAATTTAATTCGATTTACGGGTGTAAAATTTCATCTGATTGGTTGAGTTGAGTTTTACATATTTTTATGTAGTAAACGTGATATACAGAAAACAATATTTTTTGTGCCACATGAAATAGCAAATCGCTCAGTCCATTGTTATAAGTCAGTGCCTGGAACTCTTAGAATTTTTGTTAAATTTTTTTCGACTATCTAAGTTGAAAATTATCCGATTTTCGGTCCGATTGGCAACACTGATGCTGACTAGTCTGAAAAAGAAAAACAGGTGAGATGACGAGCTACATGAAAAACTGGAGTGCGTTCCAAAACACAACTGCAGGTCAGTTGTAGCTATGCCAGAGTTATGTCACAGCTATGTCAAGTTGTCTGCAGTTAACTAACCCCGAGGTTACACCTGCAACTACAGCTTGCATGCAACTTGCACTGCCATACTTCTTGCACGTGTAACCTCTACTGCCATGCTGGCAGTACAGCTTTCAGCGAACTTGCATGCTGAAAAACCATGGCAGCTGGGAGATAGTAATTTGACATTTATACAGTTTTCAAAATGGCGGAAACGAAATGCTTGAGAGAAATTCATGAATTTATACCGGGAAAATGAAATTTTCTGGGATTATTTGCAATACATCATATACCAACACCTTCATTTTCCTTTTTTCTTGGGTTTTTATCATTGTGATGCTTCCTTTATCGCCATAATTTTCCAATATACGCAAGAGTTTACGTCTCAATGCCATTTTTTAAATGAACTTGCATGCAAGCTGATAAGACATCAACCAAACTGCCTTCCGCTGTGAAGTTAAAAATCGTGTTGGAAGGGAGGCTTGCATGCAAGCTGTACTTGCTGGTGTAACCGTGGGGTAAAGCTGTTTGAGGTTTTGGAACGATCTGAGTAAGTTAAAAGTATTAGAACTGTCATTTATACTGATTGTATAATTTTATTGATACTTAAAACTAATATTTTATTACTGTGTGTTAATCCGAAATGAGCCAGAAAAAATTAAATAAATAAATAAATTTCGCAAAACATTTGTAAAAGCACGCCAAACAAAATATTTCAATTGTCAGCTCACTTCACGGTTTATATATTAGATAACTAGCAGTTTAGAGCACAGTCAGGAATAGTTGACTATTTTAGTCAACTTCAGATGTTTCGGAACGCTCAAAAGTCAACTCAGCTGACATAATTTACTTGACTACTGGGTTTTGGAACGATTGAAGTCAGCTATAGTCAACTGTAGCTATATTTTGGAATGCACTCTTGGTCGAATTGTGTTGTGAGTTGTGAACTCAAAAACGTTTTACGGATCTTTATAAGTACATAAATATTTATGAGGTAAGTAAATATATGAGTATAGAATAAAAGATACATAAAATTACACTTTGACAGTAGGTTGTAAATTAGATAGTATCAGAACGAATACGTACCTATTTATTTTGCAAAGAAAGCGAAAGCCCCAAAACAATGCTTTTACCACCTTTGTTTCGTTCCGTTTTTGTACGCTTGTCAAATTTTAAAAATGTTTGTCTTTTCTTCGCTGCATTAATATTTTGACATAGCTTTGGACTAAGCGAAAGTGAACCAATTTACTCGTTTTCCGGTTAATTAATTTAACCGGAAGATTTTTACATTCATTCTGCAGCATTATCAGCTAAAAAATTTATGAATCTGGTGGTTAGTTGGGGTTTTGTTATGTATTATATATTGGTAGAATTTGTTTTTTATCAAAACGCCTAATTGTTGTTCCTTACCATAGAGTTCCTTATTCGTAGGTTGTTTTTTCAAAGTTAGAAAATTTTTAATATAATAGGTAGGGTAAACGCATGATACAAATATTAACAAGGTATGGCCGGAAAATCTGTCGATTGATTGCTTAGAATATAGAGCAAACAGGAGGGTGATTCTGTGCTGTTTGTCGTTCTAATTAGTCGTGAATTTTGACATATTTTGTCGATTTATTTCTTCAACACAGTTCATTTTGTGTCTTCACTATTATCATAGATGGCACAAGAACTAGATGTCGCATGGCATACTAAAACAGAGTATACAGATTGTGAAATGGGTAGTGTATTCTGGAATGGACCATAACATATTGTAGACCATGCCAAAAGCAATATTTTTATAATAGCAGTTTTGTATACATTTAACCGACTTCTTCCATACTTCAGATACGAAAAAATATGAATCACTCGACGCATACATCAATTTAAATCTTGTGGTCCATTCCGGAATGGACCACCCCGCCATATAAATTTTGTATACTTTTTTGGTACTGTATGCGACATCTAGTTCTTGTGCCATCTATGCTATTATCTACCACGAAATGAACTTAATGAGTTTTCGATGAACAAACGTCAAAAAACACGACTAAATAATCGTAATGGGTAATGAATTTCTGGTTGTGTTGGTAGGCCATTTTTACATGTATTTACACGCCATCCCTATTGTAAGCAACTTGTCAATTTGCAAAAAGTAAACAAAGGTTTTAAGCGGAGCAACTGTGGTAAAAAATGTTCTTTTTCTGCTTTATTTTGAAACAATTCACATAATTAATTAATATAAATCTTTGCTTCTATTAACAAAATGGATAATTCAGGTAGTGCAGTTGCCTCAAACGGGATTACCTAGTTTATAATCCAATTTATATTTGCAAGTACTGACCGAACACTTCATTTCTGCTTTTCAATTAATTAATTAATGTTAGTGTTTTTTATTATAGCTCTCTAGAATATATTCTATGTATATATTTCTCTTAGGTTCTCGTATTTTAAGATCTCATTCTCATTATACTGTAATTAATGTCTATCTTACTTGGCTACTTTATGCCTCGTAGCTATTAAGCTCATCTATTACAAAGTCAAAGTCAAAGTGTATTTATTTCCGAACCCCTGCTTAAAGCAAAGTCGGGCTCTACGACAATCAATTAGACAAACTTAGATTAGTTAAGAAATATAAGGCAAAATAGACAAAAATTAATTTAAAGTAAATTAAATTATTAAATTTGATTAGATTAGAGTAAATGAGCTTAAATCAAGTAAGTATCTGTATACCTAGAGATTTTGATCTACATAGGAAAATATAAAATATAAATGGTTCACAAAAGTTAGATCTATTAAATGTAAAACATAAACATAAACATAAACATTTATTTATTTGAGCACCCCTGCCAAAGGCACGCATAGCGCTGGGCACATCTTAGAAAAGTTACATAGTAGATTTACATATTAGCAAAACAAATAATAATAAAATAATTCAAATAACATTAGACTTAATATATAGTACAGTATATATAGAATATAAAAATATATATATATAGAATATAAAAATATAACAATATAACAATATTGAATTAGTAGCTTAATGTACAGCATAGTCCAGTGCAAAGTGCAAAGGTGCAGCACAGATAGTTGAAGCTTCTGAATGATGGATATCTGGTAAACAATCCAAGCCCGGGACCGGAGGATGTGAGGCAACTGAAGAATAAATTATGGAAAACTGGAGACCATATTGACACAGAGATTATTGATAGGATAGAGGGCAGAAGGCCATTAGATAGCTGCTGTCAGGAAGTCCAGAGCTTCAGATTTAAATGAATTTAGTGAGGCACTACGTCTAGCCTCATCAGACATACGGTTCCAATATACAGCTCCACTCAGGAACACGGTTTTCCCACCAAACTGCGTACGTACCCTGGGAAGGACAATTCTATGATTGTTAAGAGTGCTCCAAGTGAAACGTCTAGAAATGTAGTTTGGTAGTAGACCGTGTCTGGCCTTGAATATCAGCTTTAGGGTGTTAAATTCGTACATGTTAGCAAGTGGACAAGGAAGAAGCATCTCAAGAAACTGTGGGGGAACATGTGAACCTCGTTTGAAACCAAAGACATATCTAGCGCAGGCCTTGAACGCACGGATTAATTTAGACAGATTACCGATGGAGATTGGGAAAAGGACTACATCAGCGTAGAAAAAAAGCGGTAGAATCAGAGCCGAGAAGAGCCTTGTGTGGGTGAATAGATCAATATGCTGGGAAGCAGCATAGAGCGAACGCAAACTATAGTATACTCTAGAACAAATTTTGTTTATCTGAGGCTCCCAGGTGAGGCCTGAGTCCATGAGAAGGCCGAGATTTAAGATCGGCTTGGTTGAGAGTGTAACAGTATGGCCTAGAAGATGAATATTTGGGAGATCAGAAGATAAAATATAAATGGTTTACAATAGTTACATCTATTACTAGTTTGCTTAATGTAATTTTCACACTCTACAATACTATACTACACTATGTATTCTTGTTTCTTGTTTTTTGTGTTTTGCTATAATGCAACTTTGTATTTTAATTACTGATTCATGCTATTGTTATGTTTTCTCTATGTTCTCTTATGATTTATTTTTCTAAAATGTGTATCTACTTTGTAATTGTCTATGATGTGCCCAACGCTCTGCGTGTCTTTGGCACGGGTGCTCTAATAAAGGAATGTTTATGTTATGTTTATGTTTATGAAGATTTTGACAGGCACTAGTGGCACTATAAAACTTTGCACAAAATAAACTTCAAACATAAATAGTTTTGAAAAGAATTACTTCCGCGTACTTTTGTTGAATTTTGCAAAAGAATTTTAGATTGCATTAACCTTTTCACAAAACAAAAGCACATTTGACAATTATTCAACAGCTTTGACAATAATGCAACAGCTTCTCATTCCAGCATCTCACTTACTCCTATGTAGTCTCCTGCTCTTGACAAAATACGCTCATTTACACGAATTTTACACGATTCAACCATTCCTGTTTGCTCTATATTCTAAGATTGATTGCTTGCCTCCTTTGGCGACAAATAGGCTGAACCACAATAGAAGTAAACGTAAGTACATTTACTTACGAAAAGCGAACGCGCCCTTTAATTTAACAGGCGTACACAAATTAACTTTAACTCGAGTGTGGGGAACTTTCGTTAAATTCAAAAGTCAAATTGCAGTCAGTAAAGGTGCGTGAAGAATCGCTCATTCCGTAAGAAAGTGAAGTATGAAACAGTTAAATTATTACTAAATGATTAAAAGTGCAATGTAAAACTTAAAATGGAATAAAAATGGTACTGTGAATTAATAGAAAGCACAAATCTTCAATTAAATCAACTTCCAATTGTTAATTTTTTCACTTTTACCACTTTTTAAAATTTAACACATAAAATGTCATTCGGGCACTGCGAATTAATAGAAAGCACAAATCTTCAATTACATCAACTTCCATTTGTTAATTTTTTCACTTTTACCACTTTTCAAAATTGAAAACAAGACAATAACTCTTTAGGAATGTGATATATATTTAGGCTAAAAGTATCAATTTTTTGTAAGTAAACCTCAGTCTCGTTTAATTTCGTAAAGTTATTTACTTCTATTGTGGTTCAGCCTAAATGTCAGAAATTTGTTCGTCTCATTTTCAATCGTCCTTTCACAGTGAAAAAAATTTTCTATTTTTAAATATCTTTGCTTTCCCACTAGCACATAATTACTTTTCCCGAAGTGATTTAAATGAAGAAACTAATATTTTGTTAAATATTTTAATATATTCAAAACGTATTTCAGTCAATAAAATACGAAAAACTCAAAACAAATTCGCTGGAAATGACAGTAGGCACCTCATCACGTAGCAACACAAAAATTCGTCTCGAATCGGCCATACTTGTTTTCTTTGTATCATAGGGTAAACGCACCAATTCGCGTCCATTTATCGAAATATCATACCTACAAGAAGGATTTTTAGTAGAATTTACTTAATGTCAATAATAAGCTTTCAATTTATCTTTTAGTTTAAATTAAAAACTCAAAACATTTAACTTGTCTTCGTAATAATTAAAAATATCAGTGTATACGGAAATCACGTTTTGCATACGGCCTAAGCAATTTTGCGTATACTAAGTGGCCAATTTGCGTCCAGGCTAAACAATATTCTAGAAATTGCTTTTATAAGGGGTTATTAAATTAATTTCGTTTTAAAAGATACGACTTTATTAATTTTTTCATTATTTCTGATTCCATAACCTATTAAAAAATAAGAAGTTGTGATAAAATTCACAGTAACATAACATTCTTCAGATTAAAACTAATTCAATTCAAATTGCGTTGCTATTTATTTATTTATTTTATTTATTTATTTATTTATTTTTACTGGTTAATTAGTACACAAGATTACAAATCTTATAATTGTACGTACTTAATCGGTAGGGAAAATTTATTTGTTAACGAGAGATATATAAACATACATTTGAATTTACTTAACTAACTGTACACCTATAAAGTCTACATAAATATTGAGCATATAAGATCTAAAGCATATTCTGCCAGTGAAATGAATAAACTATTAGTTTGGAAATTTACGTTATGTGAGCTGTTGTCAGCAACCTTTTAAATGCGTGCTGAGATCCCGCGCACTGAATATTGGGCGCTAGAGAATTCCAGCAACGGAACACCTGCACAAAGTAAGAGCGCTCACCTGATAAGGTTCTGAAGCTTGGCAAAAGAATGTTTCGATGCCGAGCCGATCCTAAAAATTGTATTCGATCAAGTAAATAACTTGGCTCCTTTACGTGGATTTGAGAATACAGAAATAGTAAGCGCCTTCGTGACAAGTATGCTTCAAGTGAACATCCCACAAAGGACTCAACATAAGGGGAGATATGATCAAATCTATGCAACCCGTGAATAAATCTGATAGTATCGTTGAAAAGGACATTTAACTTTCTTTGGCAACCAGAATCAAGTTTGGAAAAAATTAAACTGCCAAAAGTTAAGTGAGGTAATACCAAAGATTTAGCGAGTTTCATACGCATATGTGTCGATAGTATGCTAGTGGACGTTCTTAACTGACGAAGGCATCCATACACTTTTCCTAGAACAGAGGAGAAGTGGTTGCAGCATGTAAGCCGCGGATTTATTTCTATGCCTAAACTTTTAACTGAGTTTGAGTATGGTATAGTAGTACTGTTGATCGTTATCGGAGGCAATTCACTAGGATCTGGATTTCTCCTGTAAAATGCTTTGACTTGAGCGGATTTAGCGTTAGGTAGTTACGGTTCGCCCAGTCAAATATTCTTTGCAAATCATCGCTTAATCGAGAGACGCCTTGCTGAAGTCCAGAAGAACCAAAATTGCTATGTGATCGTTGTCAATCGAGTCAGTTATGTCAGATACTACTTTAAGTAAAGCAGTTTCGGAACTACGACGTGCTCTAAAGCCTGACTGCCAACTTGATAAGAGGTCGTTTTGTTTTAGATAAGATGCCATTTGAACGTGCATCAACTTTTCGAGAACCTTACCAAAGAAGCAGAGCAAGCTAATGGGTCTATAATCAGCCAGTTCGGAGGATTTACGAGACTTAGGGATAGGCAAGACTTTCGCTTTTTTCCACATCAGGGGAAAGTGAGAAGTAGTGAGGCAAGCATTAAATATATGGAAGAGAATGTGGACGATATGCGGTAAAATTATTTTTACGAATCGTGGAGAGATATTGTCTGGCCCTGTGGCTGAAGATTTAATGCTATTAATCGCATATATAACCTCGTCTGCTTCTACGCACCTAAAAGCAAATTCAGAATTATGTGTGTTGACTTAGCGGCACAAGATCAGGTAACTGTTGCATTGTGGCAGGAACTTGACTTTGGATTGAAGTGAAAAACCTATTTAAATTATCAGGATCCAGGTTACACTTGCGCTGATCTCTGCCATATATTCCCAAATTCAGCAAATTCCTCCATAGTTTCCTTGGGTTACTTTATTCCGGATGATCCGATAACGATTCAGATCAACGTTGGATTTGGTACGTTTGAATCTCTGATAAAGAAATTCCCTCTCTGCAATCATTCTTCGAATTTCATCCGTGAACCACGGAGAGCCGCAGGGATGCAAGGTACGTGTTCGAATTGGGACATATTTATCGTAAAGGTATTGTAGAGAAGCAGTTAGGTACTCCACCTTATCATCCTACATAAATCGTTGTAAATAGCCTCCCACGATATCATTGAGCACTCATTAAAAAGTCTATCAAGAGCTATGTGGTTGAAATCCCTGTAGGTAAAAGTAGAGTTAGATGCATTCGAATCAACAGGGATGTCATATGTCATGAACAAGATATCGTGGTCGAAGTCGCTAGGTGGCGTTAATTGATTTGTGAGTAAGGAATAGTCAGAATTTGACACTGAGAACAGATCAAGCTGTGATGGGTGTTGGGTATTAAAGTACGTTGGAAGTGAATTAGTAACTTTTAAGTTTAACGTTTGAAAGATATACTTCAGGTCGCAAGTAGAACGATCATCACACAGCATGTTGACATTAAAATCACCTCCAACTACGACGTGGTTGCATCTCGATATAATTGCAGTACGGGTATTTTGTAAACGTGAAGCCATTTCGACGTCAAAAGCAGTGGGAGGGCAGTAAACTGCCACTAAAATGCATTTGGAATAGTCCGCCGTGATTGCAACGCAAACGTACTCGAGTACGTCCTCTGGGTCCCGATACACAAATTAATTTGGATTTCAGTGTCTGTTTCACATAGATGGCCACGCCACCTCCCCTGCGACCTAGCTGGTTGCAACGGAAAATATTATATCCACTAATCGAGATATAGTTTGAACTGATATTTGGATTCAACCAAGTTTCTGAGACAAGCAATGCGTGTATTTTAGACCCCCCAAATAATTCTTCTAATATATCGATCTTGTTACGAATACTTCTAGAATTAAGATGACAGACGTTAAGTCCACTATGCTGCGTACTGAGTATATTCAGGAGCGCCCTCACTCTGTGCAGAGATGTAGTGTCATTGCCGGGCGACATAATCTCTTAAGAAATAAAGTACACCGAGCTCACATAACGCACGCCTCATTAAATTTACCTCGAAATAAAGCAATCTGGCAGAAACAGTTTCATAGATCATATAATAAATCAACATATCATAATAATGACGTAAATTCAAATAGGTATAAAATATTAAGAAATAATGTCAGTTCAAAGTATATCAACATAAATAAAATAAATTCAAGAAGATACAGAAGATTAAGGTATATATAAGACTTAAAATGAAATAAATTCAAAATAATTCAAGAGAATACAAGGTTTACCTATTAGATCTATCAATCTTATACTAGACTGGCACATTAAATTAAGTAAACAATGCATTTCTAACGTATCCGTCGTAATTATATTTTGGTAAATGTACATAGCATATACATATCTCTCCGCAAAATTTAGAGACTTCACTTATATAATGTAAGTTAGCTGATCCTGTTTAGTTATTTTCAGGGTCGGTTCATCTTTATTTATTTTGGCGAAAACAAACCCGTTTCGCGTGAAAACTGATGACAATTTTCCTTGGCTACGCAACCGTAGACCGAGTTTCAGAATGGAGTTATTTCCTGGCGAAAGGCTTTCACTTATGTTTATTGCACTGTCGGAGTTAAACCCACAATTGATCTCGTTCAATTTGAGTTTCCCATGAGTTTTGAGTAGCTTGAAAAAGGCCCTTTGCTCATTCATACAAGAGAAACGGACGATCAAATTGTTGTTGATACCTTGATTGCCATGTACGGATGAAGAATTATTTTTTTGTTTAACCCAGAAGGCATCTACATATATGTGGAGACAACGAATGCCCGATTACGCCTGAAATGCGTTCAGTGATGTCTAGCGGCACTAAGTTGTTTACAAATGGTATTCCCCTGATTACAGCATCACTAAGCCGCCGAACAGCATCTTTTAAATTTTATTAAACTAAAAAGAACAAATCAAGATGGAATGGCATTACATAATAGAATTAAACGTTCTGCAAATTAAAATAGTAAAGTAAACTTTTGTTTTAAAGCTGTATTTAGTTCAACATAATTTTTAGCCAAATTTAATGCTCTTGGTCTCTCCCCTCCTTTTCTATTATGGATTGAAAGTTTTGTATTTGGTCGGCTAATATGGATTGCATTAGATGTCGTTACATCTAAACCTCACTCTATAAATGTCTGTGTGCCCCAGGACACTATTATCTCTCCGTCTCTCCTCCTAGATTTCATTAATGATATGCTTTCCTTTACTTTCAATCCCATCCATAGCTCTATCGATTACAGTACCCATGATTTTGTTTTCTCCTTTGATACTCTTGCGGACTTCAGGGGGAATACGGAATGTGTCAAATGAGTATGCAAGATTACATAGATCATTGAATAACGACCTAGACAATATTCCCTTTTGCGGCAAAGTGAATCGCGTAACTAGTCCCATTTCTTTTGATGGAGCATTAGTTGAAAACATTGATATTGGCTATTTGTAACATACTGTTACGTGCAATAGAAAGAGACAACTGGTGACATCTATGTACTGGCAATGGAGAGTAAACGACTTCAGGTTCGGAGAATTGATTATGGTATCTACAGGAAGGTTCAGGAATAGAATGAATAGAATGAATAGAACAGTCAAGAAGCTTCTGGAAAATAGAACAATCGAGAATAATCTGGAGAGTTTCTAGGGTATAAATATAACAGTTGTCATAGCCAGAAAAAAGAGTCTTGTCTTAGACGTTGCAGTGTTAACAAGCGAAAGTAATAAACGTGCGGAAGTGTTGTAATTAGATTGCGATAATTGAAAGTACAGTATTAAGCGATAATTAAAGTGTAGTTGATTAATTGGAAGTTTGTGAATTGTTAAGATTAGAGTCAAATAAAGAACTTAAATATTTAATATTGTGTTTTAAATAACGAACCGCAAGAGCCACGCTCGCAACAATACCTATGTGTTGTGCTGGAAGGAAGTGCGGATAAAATTCCGTTTGCGCTGAAAAACTTCAATACTTAGCTTGTGGTCGTCAACAAAAATAATCACGTTTTTTTAATTTGCTCATAAATTTACCCCATTCGCGATATATTCTCATGCAGCCTGATTCAAAACGAACTAAAACCCAGTCTTCTGACATGGCTCTTGACTACATCCCTAGGTGATCGTCAGTAGGGGAAAACAAAACAACTGTTTCTTGAAATACATTCATCTCCTTTATATGATTTTGCAACTCATCAAACCATTTTCGAATAATCTCTTCAGAAACCATGTCTATTGCTTCGGTTAGGCCTTCGGGAATTCGAGTGCAAGCTCTGGATCGCATTTCAGGAAAAAGTTATACCAACGACCATATAATACATATTATAGAATCTTTGGTTATACCATTTTCGCCCTGGTCGCCCATTTTTGAAGGATTCATGCTATCGTCTTGCTAAAACTTTTTAAAGTTGTTTAAAAGGCTATCAGGACTTAATGGAAATCCACATTTGGCTAAGGACTCACACCACTTATCTAGTTTTTTCTTCAATTTGCGTTAAAATACTTAATGGTTCAGACTTTCCTACGCCTTCAGGATGTCTTCCAGACAATTTATCCTGCAATGATGTTTTTGGAATATTTTATTTGATGCTAGCTGCTCTAAAGAAAATTTTTTTGTCAAATGTCCGACAATGCTGCACTTAGTGTAGGAGCAGTAGATCACAACCCCTATCTGAGCAACGTTGAAAAGATGCAGTACCTTCTTTTCCATCTTGAAGGTGAAGCAAGGAAGGTTATCAGTCATCTCCAGCTGAGCAATGAGAACTACAACATTGCCATTCAACTGATAAAGGCTAGATTTAACAATAATAGAAAGATAGTTACTACGTACATCAATACTATCATAGACGCAAAGAAAGCCGAGCACAGATCTCAAGAGGATATAATAATGCTTTATGACACATTAAGGGAATGCCTTACTGCATTAAAAAATTTAAACTGCAATACAGATGAATGGGATGCTATGATTGTATGTATTGCTACGAGAAAGCTCGACGCAGAAAGTCTAAGATTTTTTGAAGAAAGTCTAACAAACCCCAAAGAAATGCCATCAACGACGGAGTTGTTCAATTTCTTGGAAAAACGTTACCAGATTTTGGACTGCATAAAAAGTTCAAGGCACACCAGACCCGATGGAAATCAAAGCAACATTAAGAAGAGAACATTTCACACAACATTGAAGCGTTCATGTACCTTCTGCAACAAGGAACATGCAATATATCAGTGTATGGATTTTAAGGCAATGAGCGTAAGGGAACGAAACTCATTCATTAATAAGAAAAATCTGTGCAACAATTGCATGGCCCACAAAGCAACTGAAAAATGCAGAACTAACAAATCATGCTATTACTGCAACAAAAAGCACCACACCTTGCTTCATAGAGATCATGAAGGTGATGAACAATCCAAGAAAGGTATGAGTAGATCTGTAACCACATATAATAAGAAGGATAGCCTAAATTCAAAGCAGCCAATTGAAGAAGATGTAACGATTTTACACAATAAAACCAAATTTCCAAGGGTTTTACTACCCACTGCCAAGGTGTACTTAAAAAATATGTTTAATGAATCAATACAATTTAGAGCATTGATAGACCCCGGCTCACAGGTATCACTCATTACTGAAGAAGCGGTGCAGATCTTAAAACTAACCAAGGAACGTATCAAAACAACCATAATGGGAGTTGGCGATACTAAGTCCGCCAAATCCTCCAGCAAGGTAACTATCCAAATTGAGCTAAAACAACCAGAACGCCCAAGCCTCACTGCAGAAGCACTTGTATTGCAAAAATTAAATTAGTTACTACCAGATGCACCAACAACACGAATTGATCCAACAAAGTTTGGAAATATTACACTAGCAGATGAGACGTATCATATTCCTGGACCAATAGATTTACTGTTAGGCGCAGACGTTTACGCAAACGTAATACTGGACGGACTTATATCAGGGCAACCTACGGCACAGAACGCAAAGTTAGGTTGGATTCTCTTTGGTCGTGCTCCAGATACCTTCATCAAAACCAACAAGGTATCAAGTTTTCTGTCCACAGCTGAAATAGATAAAAGGCTTGAAAAACTGTGGGGAATAGAAGAAGACATCTCCTCTAGTCAGGTAACCAATCAATACGCACAATATTTTCAAGAAACACATAGCAGAGATGGAGATGGCAGATACATTGTCCGCTTACCATTTAAGGATAATGTTAACAAATTGGGCGATTCAAGAAACAAAGCGTATTACAACTAGAGAAGAAATTAAAGAAATCACCGAATGACTTCAACGAATATAATAACTTTCTAATGCAATACCTGAAACTTGGTCATATGAGCCCAGCTGATGCCTTCACAAGACATGTATCCAGAGTATTCTACCTGCCGTATCAAGCAGTATGTAAAAAAGACAGCACTACGACAAAATTACGAGTAGTGTTCGATAGATCCTGTAAGTCAAACACAGGAATAAGTCTGAATGATTTATTACATAAAGGTCAAAAGCTACAACAAAACTTACATCAAATACTAATAAGATGGAGAAAGCATCGCTATGTCTTTACAGCAGATATAGAAAAGATGTTTAGACAAATTAAGATAGCTAAAGAAGATCGAAATTTCCAGCGAATACTCTGGAGACATTCTGCGAGAGAACCAGTACAAGAATTCGTATTGAACACAGTTACATATGGAACAGCCCCTGCAGCTTACCTAGCGGTAAAAGCTTTGAAACAGCTTGCAGAAGATGAAGGCGATGATTATTCGGTAGCAAAGAATGCGATAAATAATGACTTCTACATGGACGACATGCTTTCGGGTGCAGACACCCGAGATGACGCACGCTTGCTCCAAAATGAGATAATCTCACTATTAAGCAAAGGTGGATTCAATCTAAGGAAATTGACCTAAAATAATCACGAGCTTTTACAAGACATGCAAGAGGACATGGTTGAAGAGGGAATCCTAGAAATTGGAAAGGATGATACTATAAAAACCCTTGGAATACATTGGAATCCGTATCAAGACGAATTCCAGTTCAAAATAAAATTCGATAAAGAAGATTTAAAATTAACCAAGCGAATATTACTGTCAAGAATTGCCACAATCTACGATCCATTAGGGTGGCTAGCCCCAATAATAGTAACAGCCAAGCTCATCATGCAAGTTATATGGCAAACAGGCACATACTGGGATCAAGCCCCACCGCCAGAAATAACAAAGGCATGGAAAAAGCTAGAAGCAGAGATGCAGGAACTGCAATCGATCAGAATTCCACGATGGATTAACCACAGAACAGGCCAGGCAATGCAGCTTCATGGGTTTTGCGATGCCTCTGAAAAGGCATACGCAGCCGTCATTTACACAAGAACAGTAGACGCATTTGGTAATATACACACAACTCTTCTAGCGACTAAAACTAAGGTAGCACCCCTGAAGCAAAAAATCACGCTACCAAGGTTGGAACTGTGTGGTGCCTTGTTGTTGGCACAAGTACTCAAGTCAACTGTTGTCAACTTGGAAGTAAGCTCACCTCAAATATTCGCCTGGTGTGACTCTGAAATCGCTTTAACATGGATAGCAAAAAATCCAAACAATTGGCACACCTTTGTTGCAAACAGAGTAAGCCAAATACAGAGCATATTTAACACAAGTATATGGAGGTACATATCCTCCCAAGAAAATCCTGCGGATGTTGCATCAAGAGGTACCACACCAAACAAATTGGCTACACATAACCTCTGGTGGAAGGGTCCACTATGGCTAAGACAACAACCTCAGGCATGGCCTTCAAACAAACTCAAACCGTTCACATATGAAGAAGCAAAAAAAGAAGTAACGGTCTTGCAAGCATCGATTTCGTCCCAAGATGTTTTCACCTGCTCAATATACACCCGACAAGTAAGAATAATTGCCTATTGCCTGAGATTAATCAACAACTGTAGATCATTAACTACACAAAGGAAATTTGACTACCTAACATCCCAAGAGTTAGAGGAATCAAAGAAGTGCATAACAAAAATTACACAACTGGAACAATTTTATGAAGAAATAACCACCCTAAGAAAGCTCGACAGCTGAAGAAAACCAGCAAGCTGCTTTCGCTGCACCCATTACTAGACAAAGAAGGTATTTTGCGGGTTGGCGGAAGACTGGGAAACTCTGATTTTTCGAGAGATACGAAGCATCAAATATTACTACCTCAAAAACACCACGTCACCAACCTTATCATTGATTATGCTCACCAACAAACCTTACATGGAGTCGCGCAGCTTGCCCTGAACTACATAAGGATGAAATTTTGGATAACTGATGGTAAACGTGTCGTACAAGGAAAAATTCACAAGTGTGTAACATGCACAAGACATCGTCAACGAGGCAGACAACCTGTAATGGGTTACCTACCAGCAGTGCGAATAACTCCATCTCCACCATTTTCACACAGTGGGGTTGATTATGCAGACCCATTTATCACTAAAATGTCTAAAGCGAGAGACACCAAGACCATAAAGGGTTACATAGCTCTTTTCATTTGTATGGCAACAAAGGCAGTACACTTGGAACTGGTAAGTGATTTAACTACAGATAGCTTCCTGGCAGCTTACAGGAGATTCGTTGCCCGCCGGGGAAACTGTAAACAGATATTTAGTGATAACGGCACCAATTTTGTCGGAGCTTGGAACAAAATGGAGAAGGACTTGGAGCTTATCATACGCAATTCCACCAAACAAGCAGCAGAAACTTTGACCAATGACGGAACCGAATGGAAGTTCATTCCCACTGCCAGCCCACATTTTGGCGGTCTTTGGGAAGCTGGTGTAAAATCAGTTAAAGGACACCTAAAGCGTATTTTGGGAGAAACGCTCCTAACTTATGAAGAGTTCACCACAGTCCTATACCAGGTCGAAGCTTGCTTGAACTCAAGGCCGATAGGACAACAATCCAGCGACCCCAGAGACCTAGAGCCACTGACTCCAGGCCACTTCCTGATAGGACGCCCTCTCATAGCACCACCTGAACCGGATATACAATGTAAACACTTGCACCAAAGATGGAAATTGGTTACAAGGTTATATGGAAAAGGTGGTCACAAGAATACTTGACCCTCTTGCAACAGCGGACAAAATGGAAAACAGAACACAAGGGTCCATCCATAGGAGAACTAGTCCTAGTAAAAGAAGATAACTTACTACCACAAAAATGGTCTTTGGGTCGAATTCTAGAACTACACCCTGGAGAGGATGGAACAGTTCGAGTAGTATCAGTGAAATACAGAAATGACGTAAGAAAACGCCCAGTTAATAAAATCTGTCAATTACCTATAAACGAGCTTAGGGATGAGGATTCCTCTCATGTTGCTATAAATATGACGACTGTGAGATTTAAGAAAAAATCCACAAGAAAACACTTACAGTAGTTCAGTCAGACCCAGAGTTATGGTCTAGACCTGATCATTTTCACCAAATCAATCCAGCTAAGGAACATAGTCCAACCTTAACTCCACCGAAAAAGAGAAGGAGAGTAGCACTCTGCACATGGGCAACAAAAATGCTACATTCTGCCTTATTATTATTTTATTGGTTAGCTGTGGTCTTCGCTCAAGACTACGAAATACTTCAACCGAAAACAGGACTATATATTGAAGACCTGGGGAACGTTCAAATTAACCGAGGAAATCTCCGGCTTCAGGTAACACTACCACTAGAAGAAATAATAAGAGATCAAAAACATATTGACACTACCTGGGCTCAAATAAAGAGTATGTGCGAGCAAACCAAAAAACTAGCTCCAATTACACACTGCCTGGATCTTTTTCAACATTTATCCACTAGAAGGCTAACTCTTTTGAAAACAACCAATGAAATCATACAAAGAGCACAATCAAAATACAGAGGGAAAAGAGGTCTTCTTGGTAATTTACTAAACAGTATTTTTGGGGTGAATGATGAAGTCTATAATGACATCGAAATCTTACAGCGCAATCAGGAAACTTTCCTGCACTCTACAAATCAACAAATGCTCTTATTGAATGCAAGAATCAATCAATCAAACTTTGTAGTTCTTGAAAAACTGAAGAGGTTTGACACCAGGCTATCAGAAGTAATCTCTTCAGTCAATGAAATGAACACATGGATTTTAAAGGCAGACCATAACAGGCTCAGCCTAGAAGTGATCACCACCTACATAAGTGCTGAAGACTATTATGATGAGATCCAGGAGAAATACGATCATTGGATCAATGCCTTACATAATCAAGGGCATTTGCTGAACTTCATTACTCCTCACGACATAAATTCGGCAATACGGAATGTATCCCATGATATTGGATCAAACTTCATAATATTAGCCACTCCCCAGGATCGCTTGGACATAAAGACTGCCAACAACACCATAATATTGTACGGCTACCTAAGCATTTTCGAGAGGGCTTTATACGACTTAATACACGTGACATCCACTCCTCACATCATAGATAACAACGCATTTGTCTTAGCTGACATTGATACAACTACATTCGCGGTCAACTTTGATCAACAGACATATTTCACCTTGGAGGAACAAGAACTAAGGGCTTGTTCAAGCACACAAGACAACGTTTATCTTTGCACTCCACAATAGTGCACAACATTGAAGAAAGTCCCTCCTGTGTGCTAGATGAAATTTACGATCGTCATCCAAAGGCAATGTGTGACCTCCGTCCTATAACTTTAAACGGAACTGTATGGAAGGCTCTAATCATGAAGAACACCTGGCTGTACATGACTAACAAGCCCAGGATTGCTGCAATAATCTGTAAGGGCTCAAGGCGAGAGTTATTGTTAAACCTAACAGGCATCATCCACATCAACAACGACTGCTACATAAAAACCAAGGAAGTGACACTCAAACCAACTCTGGACAAAACGAGGTACATCATCACCAGCAACATGAAGGAATTTCTTCCCAAATCAATCAACCTGAAGTTTGACAAACCACCTTCAATACTTCAAGGCGGAACTCTAATACAACCCTACGAACAGATACTCAGCTACAGTGTGAGCCCAGAGGTATCATCAGACATCTTCAAGAAGATTATAGTATTACATTCAACTGGCGCAACATGTACGATGATTCTGATAATCCTGGCGATACTCTGTTATAAGTACTCAACGTGTATCAAGAGAACTGTTCTGCGTTCTTGCCTCAAATCTCAAGGAAGTACCATTGACCATGTGAAACAACCATCCCCAAACAGTTCAATTCAGCAACGTTTTGACAGAGTCTTAGCATCTGGCGGCCCCCAGCATGTTTAGAACTGAACATCTTTTTAATTTAATAGCAAAATCATTTCGTTATACAAAAAAATATATTTTCATAACAAAATAATTTTCATCAGATAAAAAATACCTACGCATACAAGTCACTAAATCGACCCATATTTTCCAGCAGGCAACAAATGCAAGCTTGGAAAATTTTTATAAGTTATTACCTCGGGTCAATAATAATGTACAAAATTGCCGCGTTACATTAAATTAGTATCTAGCATGAATAAATATCCAATAATTGTAAATAAATGTTATGTTAGCAATAATTTAGTATTTAAGTCATATTAGTACACGAATAAAGACACAGTTTTGCTTTTACACGCAGAGTGGTTATTTTTTTTGTCGACTCAAATTAAGTTTGAGTAATTTACAGTTCATTACAATCTTATTAAAACTAAAACCAAAAATTCTCCTGAAGTATAAACTGTAAATTCCATAATAGTTGTAGCAAAAAACGTTATTTATATTATAAGAAAAACAAGCACAAAACCTAGAATTGGTCTTATACCAATCCTTACGATACTTTAGATGAATGCCGGTGTAATTTCGTACGGTATGCAAGTTTGATTGTTAAAGTGCTTTTCACATCTATTTTTTAGAACGGTTCGTTGGACAATAAAAATGTTTATGTATATCCAATTTTATAGGATTTTATATTCTGAAAAACTTTTCAGTTCGATAAAAACGTTTGCACAGTATATGTAAAAAACTACAATGTTCGTATGAAAAGATCAAGAAGGGGTTCCCCGATTTAGTCTATCTTTATAGTTGTATTTACTATTTTTATGAAAACGCTGTGTACAAAATATCAGCTCTCTCCGCTGACGCGTTCTCGGACAGTGTCCAAATATATAGTGAAAAACGAAATTTTTGTATAGTAACCCTACGAAGAAGTTATCCAATTTGCCCAATTTGGAACTTAAATTTTTTTTAAATAGGCCATGGGAAAATAAATAACTCGAGAACACAGTTTCCATGAGAATAGACAGACAGACAGACGGCCGGATGGATGGACAGACGAACAGAAGGAAATGCAAAAACCAGAATAATTTTTATTATTATGAGTGCGTATCTGACCCATTTTGTTCTACTAGCATTAGCTCTGTGCGTTACAAAAGAATGGCCAAGTTAGTATGCTTCTGGCATTTCATATCCTAGGGTTGAAAAACGTGCCATAACATTGATAACGGGATGTCCGTAATAATAGTAAATAAGTAGCGGGTAGCATGCAAAAATAGTAATGCCAACCAAGATTTTTTTTATTGTACAAACTTTGTCATTTATGTACTTGAAGAAAACTAGAATGTCTCAAATGAGAACATTGGGGCAAAATGGGTTAATGTATTCGCCGCAGACGTTCGTTGTGTTGTTTGTAAAAAAACATTATATCTACAACGTTTCAACTACATTAATCGAGGTTTATATGCTGTTCTCCGTTGAGGAGCTCTATTCTCCATGTTCGAAGGAAGGTTTTCATTAGCTGTGTTCCATTGGGCTGTGTAAAGTACTCCCAAGTACTTCTACATACTTGCAACTACTCATGCTCTTGTCCGCGAGTAGATGATCTGAGTAGTTTCGCAAGAATTTTCCGCTAGGTGAATTTTTTTTAAGTGGTTATTGAAATGTCAAATAGATTAAATTTGAGAGAAAATGTTTATAACAGAAACTAATAAAATTATTTAACTCATCGAGAACAGGAGAATTATTCAAATTTATATATTATCGTTATGAAAATAATTACGGTAAAAACTTTTAATATAATAAATATCGAACAGAGACGAATTTTTATCCTTAAATTTTCTAGGTAGCTGGAGGAAAGTAGCTCGGATATATCCGAGTTTTTCATAATCTTATTTTCAGTTGCCTTTAATGAAATTAATTTGAGTAATATAGTTAATAATCTTAACTATTTTCATAGTAAACTTGAAACAGAAACATAACAGAAATGTCTGAAATTGGAGGTTATGTTTTACTCTTGACAACACAAACTTGCGTTCCATTCGGAAAGTGGTCGCCCAATGGAACACAGCTATTAGATCTTGAACAAATTTTTAAATTGAATTTGTTTAGAAATATCGGAAATGTGAGGGTAACATTCATAAAAAAAATCAGACGAACGGATAGCCTCCTCTTCTCGAAGTCGGTTAAAAAAGGAGATCAATGATTGCAATAACTTTTACTGGATCCTTGAAGTTCTCATAAGAAAAGAAGAACTCGAGAAATTAAAATATTCTTCAGCTATGGATGATTAAATACGTTCGACGAAAATAGGCAAGAAAAGTCCGTATTTCACCACTAACATTTATTTAGAGTTTTATCATTTTCAGTTTAATATGTATTGTTTTGTTTTTGTTATTTTTTAGCATAGCTTGTTTATGCGAGTGTTTTTGTTTATTTTCCGAAAAAAGACACCAACAAAGTTTTTTACATGGTACTTTCAGCACTGATAATAAAACAAATAAATTTTGATAAAATGTTAATTTGAAAATTATTTACATTAAGAAAAATTATGAAAATTCAATTTCAACGATACTACTCTTGAACATTTCCAAACCACAGCACTGACCAGTATACATAAACTGGCTCATTTTAGTAATCATTAATCAATTTCGCGGCCACAAACATTTATGTTATTATTCCCAAAATTACCATAAATTGCAAACAATATTATATTTATTTTAAATTAAATAAAAATGGAATGAAAAAGGAGTCCTTTACCTCTTAAACTCATAGGCCTACATTAAAAATAAAATAAGTTTTATTGCAATTGCGTATTACTTACATGCCGACACTTAAGGTAACTTGGTTTGGAGAAGTAGTTTCTATTTTTTTTACATATTTGGAAAGTACTATATATTAGGAATATACTGTAAATATTTTAGACCGAAATTCAAAATTTTGACGTAGTTATAGTACATATATGTGAGCGCCTCGTGGTGGCGCGCGCTGAGCAAACGGCTGGACACCTCTATTGTTTACGCGTTACCTTTACACCTGCTTTGAGCCTCGGTTAGCTTTGTGTATACCAAAGTTAACTTAACAACATGTTAAGAAGAAGTAGAGCAAAATTGGAAATTTTTTAGTGTTTTTTAGAATGAAACAAGTAATTTCATATACTTTCCTCTTTTGCATAAATGGGGGTAAAGAACTTGGCTATACACTATTGTACTGCAACTGAGACAACGAGTTAGAAACAAAAATCGAGAGAACGTAGGATTACCCGAACGACAAAATCTTATTGAGTTCCTCGAAATCCAATCAAACTATTCATAATAATGTACTTCGGGTCACACTACCTCCCATTTTTAAGAAAAAGATAGAATTCGCTTCGGTCGAGATGCTGAAAGGAGATGTAAAGTTCCTCTCAAGTAAAATTCTCATTTTTCCCGAAAATATCAGAGAATTCAACATGAGTTCTCCCACCTAATCTCTTCATAGCAAAACGAATGCAAATAGAAGCACGTGCTGTTCAAATATCATATGGCCGGATTACATTAACAACGCCGACGTCGGCGTGGTCGTCATTTTATGTCAAAAATATTTAGAGACATTTTTGCATGCAGGGCCACATTTATACTTTTAGAGGCCCTATGCGCAAAATCATTACGAGGCCCCAAAAAAATAAGATATAGGTAGGTACATATGCATTTTTTTTTTAGTTTATTAGAAACAAAAGTCGACATTTCCATAATATCGAATTTTAATAACATAAAAATAACACAACATTGGTATTTAAAAAGAGTACAAAAACAAATCCGCTCAATTTTAAATAAGAAATAAAATAATAACTAAACATTTTTTTCTGTCATCTTAATTAATCCAGTCCATTACATCTGATTCAATGCATTATATCGATAGATCACTTGTTTTATTTTGATGTAAATTACTTCGTAGATAATTTTTTATTCATTTCAACACCGAAAATGAGCGTTCAGTATTTACATTAGAGATAGACATCGTCAAAAATATTTTTAAAATTTTTTCTACATTCGAAAAGTAGACTTTAACCCATCGTTTATAAATTTATACATATTTTTAATTAAAACACTTTCTTCCTTATTCATTATTAAAAATTTGCTTAGATTCATCAATACATTTTTCTGAGTCAATATCAGTACCATAAGTTTGTAAATTTCCTTAAAACTAGCCTTGTACTTATCTTGATTTATATGTTTATATTATATTCAAACGTATCTAATATGTCTGATTAGGGTCATTCCATATAAAATAGGCAACAGGTGTGAATTGATGATCACCAAGTTTTTTGAAATTTTCTATACTTTGAGGACTTGTGAAAATAAAAATATGAATTAAAAATTTTTCTTCAACAATGCGTATTTCGCGAGTTACGGCATTTTCAAAATTTCGCAAAAATGCTGTCCTAGTCTTTTTGAAAAATTCGTACATTTTTTCTATTTATGCTAGGATATTCAAGGATAAAATCCTTATCCGTGATGTCTTTTTCATGTATATTTTTAAGATTCTAATTTATAGCTTGAAATCCTATCTTTTAAATAAATCATATTGAACTATCCTAGCATAAATAGAAAAATATATACGAATTTTTAAAGAAGACCAGCACAGCATTGTAGCGAAATTTTGAAAATGCCATAACTCGCGAAATACGCATTGTAGAAGAAAAAATTTTAATTCTTATTTTTATTTTTACAAACCCTCCAAGTATGTGAAATTTTTCTAAAAAATTGGTGATGGTCATGTAACACTTTTCGTTTCCAATATTAACTTATCGCGTGTGGCACATATAAGAGTTATGACGCAGTCTCGCGCGCATTTTTTGTATCTTTGCGTGATGTACATATATCTCACTATGGTAATAAGGAGAAAATACAGGCGCAATAGGGGGGAAACAAATGTCGATTACGTACGGTCATGCGATATAATCTTAGAAATAAAAATAGAAGAATGAGAAATTGCGATAAATTAAAACGAATCCACAATTCTTTTTCAAATTCCCACTATTCTACTGTCGTTTAAAGTAGCTAGTTAGAGGGAGCAAAATAGCTGATACCCCAAAATTTTTCTATCTCGTAGGTGGCTTGCTCAGACACATGCATTTAACGGAAGAACCTTAGAATACATAACAAACGGTAATGCCGATAAGCTAATTGTGTTGGGTCTTGGGTGGGGCACAGTGCAGTTATGAAAAGCTAGCAGAACCCATGAAGGCGCAGTGTTACAGTCAATTACTTCTAATAGGAGTGTGAATTTCATGAAATTTCACTCACTTATCTTTCGTCATAGTTTCCAGTAATTCTTTTTCTGGCTTTTGGTTTTGTTTTATACTGCATCGTATTTTCTTCTGTATTTTTTGTACTTTTTTATGAACTACCCCTTTGAAATATTATTAGCGGCTTTCGATTTCACTCATGTACACGAATTTTGTACGATACCTACATTTTTGTTTATTATAATATGTTCTAACGAAAGATCAATATACATATGTATATAGGGTGTTTCCATTTAGGTGGTCCATAGAGTAGGAGATGATAGTACTCACCTAGACGAACAAAAATGTATATGGCAGGGGACGGGGAGTCCACATCAACCGTTTCGGAGATATAGGGTGATTAAGAAACTATGCTAGTATCTTAAAATGTACAGGGTATACGGTCGCAGTTAAGAGCTTGTGACTTCGAAGCCCTTCCAACAACTGTTTCAACCAACCTCGCAATCCTCTCCTCTCAGTAGTTCTGGTGGTCTAAAGTAAAAATTTCGGATTTCGTACCATTTTTTTGACCTTGACATTTGTTTTTTTCTAAAAAGTTGGTTAACACAACTTCTTTTTTTATAAAAAATATGAACTGTGGACGGACTCTCATCTTTAATTTGATCTTTCCACCCTATGTGCTATTTGTAGTCGTTAAAAAGTTACTAGTTCATAACCTATTTTTATACCCTAGATGAAATCATAGGGGTATACTAAGTTTGTCATTCCGTTTGTAACACCTCGAAATAATGATGGTAGAGCAAAATGGATTGGACACCCATTCATAATATTAAAACTTATTTCGATTTTTGCATGTCCGTCTGTCCGTCCGTCCGTGATAACTCGAGAACGCGTATACTTAGAGAGCTGAAATTTTGTACACGGACTTTAAAAAAAAAAGTAAAATTAAGCTCGAAAATGAGACGAATCGGGCAACTCCTTCGTGGGGTTGCCATAGAAAAATTTCGTTTTCCGCTATATATTTGGACACTGCCTGAGAACGCGTCGACGTAGAGAGCTGAAATTTCGTACATGATGTTTTTACTACATTAGCAAATAAAATGTCAAAAATGGACTAAATCGGGCAACTCCTTCTTGGTGTAAAAATTTCGGTTTTTTACGTTTACTTTGAAAACGATCAGTCCAATACATTTTTATTGTACTAAAATCTTCTGCAGAATACGAAATCCTATAAAATTGGTTATAATCATTTTTTCTGTGCGACAAACCATTCTAGAAATATATGCGAAAAACAACTTCAAAATCAATACTTGAATAGATCGGTGACCATACGAAATTTAATACGGGCATTCATCTAGGGTATCATAAGAATTGGTCTTAAACCAATTCCAGCTTTTTTTATGCGTGGGTGTCCAATCCATTTTGCTCTACCATCATTATTTCGAGGTGTTACAAACGGAATGACAAACTTATTATACCCTATAGATTTCGTCTAGGCTATAAAAAGACGTCAAAGTAAAAAAAAATGGTACGAAATCCAAAATTCTTACCTTAGACCACCAGAACTCCTGAGACGAGAAAAGTACGACGCTGGTTGAACAGACTAGCATAATCTCTCAAACATCCTGGACCCCCCGCTTGCCGTATAATTTTTTGTTCTTCTAGGTGAGTACTATCGCCTCTTGCTCTATGGACCACATAAATGGAAACACCCTGTATATGTATTTCAAATGGAGGTACATTTTTCAGCTGGGCTCTAGTTTTTATATTATGATCATAGCATTTAAAAGATTTTTTTGTTTTTTTTCAAGAATAACGATACTGATTTTTTATATTTTTTATTTGTGAGGAGTGAGGTTTTAAAATGTGGCCCCATGGGGAGTGAGGCCCCAGCTTGCGCCTAATGTACCTTATGGTAAATGCGGCCCTGTTTGCATGTATGAAATGCATTACATTACCCACGCCGGCGTCGTCGTCGACCCATCTCTAATCCTAAATTTAACGCTGGCGCTCCATTGCTGCCAATATGCCAGATCTAAATCTATTATAAAAAAAACATGACAAAATGAAACGATATTTAAATTTCTGAAAATAAATGATATTATATTAAAAAAATGTGGACTTGAAGGAAAAGAAAATATATTTTTTATTTTTATTTAAAATTTTATTGCAAACCGGCACAGATTACAAGCAAATAACTCAACTGTAAAATGTAAGGGAAATTAAGATATGGCCACAGTATATATCATACAGTAGCCACAGTATATATCATACAGTAGCCCAGCTCTGTCAAAACTGTCAAGGGAGTAGGATGCTTCTATAAAGAGACTATACTTTCTCTTTCAACAGTTTTAACTAACACAATAGTCAATTTCTAATGCAAAGGTTCCTATGTAAATCTAAAGTGGAAAAAACAGAACTTACAGCATGCACAAACTTGTACTAGAGGAAGAGGCACAAAATGACAATCAAAACTATTTCTACAAGAAAAAAAAGCTAAAAACAATTTGTTCCACTTCCCATGCCATTCGGCTTGGTAGAAATATCAAACTGTCACAAACATTATTACCTTGGAATATGTAGCAAATAGGAATGGTTGAATCGTGCATAATTCGTGTACTTGAGCGTAATTTGTCAAAGCTGCGTGCATGATTATCAAATTTAACAAAAGTACGTAATCAATTCTTTTCTTTTATCTTTGAAGTTGCAAAGCTTTATAGTAAAACTAGTGCCTGTTAAAATCTTCATATCAATTAAAAAAACAGAAATGAAGTGTTTGGTCAGTGCTTGCAAATATAAATTGGATTATAAACTAGGGAATCCAGTTTGAGGCAACTGCACTACCTAAATTATCTTTTTTTTTTAGCAAAGATTTATATTAATTAATTATGTGAATTGTTTCAAAATAAAGCAGAAAAAGAACATTTTTTACCACATTTGCTCCGCTCAAAACCTTTGTTTACTTTTTGCAAATTGAAAAGTTGCTTAGAATAGGGATGGCGTGTAAATACATGTAAAAATGGATTACCAACACAATCAGAAATTCATTACGCAAAATCTGGCTTTTCACCATTCCTGTTTGCTCTATATTCTAATGTCGTTTTCGTTTGAACATCCAGGTTCGCTCTGGAGGCAACCCCATTCAATCGAACGGTTTCAGAGTGCACCTGAAAAAGTTCGCTTGTGTATGTACACTAACGTCAAAGTAACTATGAACTTTTTGCGAAAACTCGTTGGTAATTTGTTTGCAGAAAAATTTTGAGGATAATATAATAATAGTAGAGGTCTTAATAATAATTGTTGACTTTAAAATTAATTAAATTATATCAAATTACAACTAGATTTTGTTTGTGTGAGTGAACCCATAGTGTACCCGAGTAAATTTTCAGAGTGAAACTGATGCTTTTTGGGTTGCCACCAGAGGCAACCCATGACGTCACTTTTGCTTCAAACGAACACTTTGACAGCACTTAGGTTGCCTCCAGAGCGAAACTGATGTTCAAACGAAAACGACATAAGTTTATTACAGCCAGTTTGCCTGTTACACTGTCCATGGAACGAACACCACTTTTCAATCAAACAGCTGTTTGGTAATGGAACAATTCATTTGCAGACTGGTGCTGAGATGTGTACTTGCATAAAACTAATGCTTCTCCCAACCATTGTGCAACTAGCTATTGTTCGTTCATTTACATCCGTATCATACTTAATAGTTCCCTCTTATGGGAGAAATTTGAGGTTTTTTTTTGGAATTAAAATTCTAAAATTCACTTTTCAGTAGTTTGTTCTAAGCTGGGCTACTGTATAAATATATTGTGATATGGCCCTGCCGCCCAGTGTTAATGTAACTTGCGCGGCGTTTTGTTCGGCGTTTGACGACGACGACCACGCCGGCGTCGGCGTTGTAATGTAATCCAATAATACGAAAATGAAACATTTCTTATTTATTCATAAAAGTTTAAAAAGAATTTAATTTTTGTTTATTTCTTTCTTCCTTTTCTTGCGTGTGCATTTTAAATGTAAAACACTCGGAAATCTCGCCTGCTTCAGAACTTGTTGTTAAGTTAACTTTGGTGTATACTAAAAGTTTTACCTGTTTCCTCGCATACATTTATTTCGGAGCTCAGTTATATTGAAATTCAAAATGAGCAGTCGGTGTACGTTCGTTACTTTGTGCGTAAAATCTTCGAAGAGCGTAAAGGTGGATTGGAGACTTCAAACGCGCTTTCATGAAATATTTTAGAAATTGTAAAATTATACTTCTTTTCATGATCCGTCTTTGAATATCTACGAAAAAACGATTAAAAACTTGACAATTTCCAATTAGACAGTTTGAAAGTTTTGCCATAAAAAGTAGAGGGGACTATACTTGTGAGGTATTGCGATGTTGCTTCCGCAGCATTTAAATTTCTATAAACTATCTCCCCCACAATTTCTGTAAAAATTGGATGTCATCATAATGTAAATCCTGCTTTACTCGAAGCAACGTTTAACGGTCGGCTGGGGTAATAAAAAATTTACTATCCAACCGATTGGGCTGTAATTTGGATATGTTGTTCTACTCAACAATAGCTCCCGCAGGAACTAGGATCATTTTCCATTTTACAGCCTGATTTCGTCTAAAAAAAGTCGCTTGTTTTTTTCGAAGTCCACAATTTTGTTATTTTTTAACAAAACTGTTTAATCCTAGTTCCAACCAGAATGACAAGCTTACAGAACAATAATGTTTTTGCCTTTTTTGTAAAACATGTCCTCAATTTAGTGCTACAAAACTATACAAATAAATAATTGAAAAACAAAACAAATTTTTTTTGTACACTGTTAGATAATATTAATAATATATTAAACCGATTGAATTTTATTTCCCAAAAAAAAACATTTCCGAAAAAGCATTAAAAAAAGTACAAGTTACCAGACTACGACCTTAATAAACTGAACTCTGACTGAATTTTAATTCAACGATCCTGTTGCTTACTTTATATAGGTAGCAGATACATACACGAACATGAGGATATAAAAATATCTACATTTTAAGGAAAATACATCGTTTTATGACATGGTATAAAATGATATGGTAAAGCAACATTAAGGTCGCAGATTTTCGATAAAATCTATGTATATAATAACAAGTAAAAATGCTAGAATTATTCTAAGACCAAATTCTTACGATACCTTCGATGAATGCCCGTATGTAATTTCGTATGGTCACCCATATGTGCAAATTTGATTTTTGAAGTGGTTTTTTGCATATATGTATTTCTGGAATGATTCGTCGGGCAGTAAAAATTATATTTTATATTCTGATGAATTTTTCAGTACAATAAAATGTCTAGGACTGGTCGTTTTTACAGTATACGTAAAAAAATTAAATTCTTATACCAAGAAGGGGTTACGCGATTTAGTCTATTTTTGAAACTTTATTTACTATTATTGCGCTATGAAAACACCGTATACAAAATCTCAACTCTCTACGTCGAAGCGTTCTCAGGTAGTATATAGTGAAAAACAAAATTTTTGTATGGCAGCCCTACGAAGGAATTGCCCGATTCGTCTCATTTTCGAATATAAACTTGCATTTTTCTTAAAAAATCTATGTGCAAAAATTCAGGTCTCTACAGCGACGCGTTATCAGGCACTGTCCAAATCCAAATATATATATATATATATATAAAGATACACAGTGAGAGACTTTTGATCTCTAGTCTCCGGTTTACAGAGACTAAAATCTCCAAAATATTCACACGGCAAGAGACTTTGTCTCTGGGGATCAAAATTTTAGGTCTGTGGAGTTCATAGAAAAAGTCTCTGGGGACACATCTCTGAAGTGTATACACGAAATTTATGTTTGGTCTCTGGAGATCTTCAGAGATCTTTGTTAAATGCCAAGAAAAAATTATTTCAAAAGTTATTAATATTCTTATGTTATGGAAAAGTGTAAAAATGTAAAAATTTTACAGGATAAAAGATAACCCAACAAATTTGTGTGATTTTTTTTTCAAAAATAAACATCTCTATTGACGAAAATACCTCTCTTCCCTAAACCCATTATTATTTCAACTTGAGGTTTTAATAATTTACGTACTAACAAAATTATTAGTATTTTTATTTAAAAAAATTAGAATATTCAAAAGGTTGCATATATGGGCCGGGGCTGGTCGCTGTCCAAAAGGAGCCTTCAAGCTCATTGGCGATTTGGCAATAACTTGTCATATCGACTCACTCGAGCACCGCCGCAATGTTGGATGCCTTTCGCTCTTTTATCGCTATATGCATGGTCAATGTTCTGATGAAATATCTAGTCCAGTCCCTTGTAGAATGATTCCTGCACGCAATACTCGCGCTGCAAACCGTGCACATCCTTTAACCCTTCAAATTACTTTCGGCCGTACAGTAAAATTCCGTGATGCTTTTTTATCCTGAATAGTGCGAATATGGAACAGCTTACCATCTTCTATTCTCCCTCCGGCATACAATCTGCGGAAGTTTAAGGGCGACATACATCGGCACCTCCGCCACCCTCCTTATATCCTCTAATCCTTTCCCTATATCCTTCCCCTGAGCATGGCTTAATAATATAAAAAAAAAAAAAATTCAAGGATAAAGGATATTTCTTTATTCTTAATTTTTATTTCTTATAAAAGGCATTTTTTATATAATTTTTTCGCTGAAACATTGAACTTCTATCTTTAAAATAACCTACAAACCATGCCCCTATGAAAAAACCAAAGTTATGGTTTTATTAATATAACGCAGCATACCAAAAATCGGAAAATTCTAAGAATTTCAAACTCTTTTGATTATGGCAGCTACATCACAGGGCAAAACAACTTAACTTTCAGCAAAAGAAGAACAATGGTCGGGTTGGGAAAGTACGAATTTTCTTCGATTTTCTATGGAATTACCCTAAAATGAAATAAAAATTAACAAAAAGCTTTGTCAAACTCATTTCACTCTATTATTTTTTTTTCCGATAACAGTTAATTTATAGATCAGAAACGCAACTATAGTCTCTGGAGACCTGGAGATAAAAAATGTGCAAACTTCGGAGATCGGAGACCGAGCATGGAAACCTCCTTATTTTGATTTACACGGGAGACCGGAGACCAAAAAAGTCTGTCGAGATATGTTCCCTTTGGAGTCTTTTTGCTTCTCCAAAGTGTATACATGGGTGGGTCTCTGTGTCTCCAGAGATACGAAAAATTGGTCTCTGGAGGCGAAAGTCTCTCATCGTGAGGATAGACGGACGGACACACAAAAATTAAAATAACTTTGAATATTATGCGTGGGTGTCCAACCCAATTTGTTCTACCAGCATTATTTCTGGCGTTACAAACGGAATGACAAACTTAGTATACGCCACGGTATACAAAGTAACAAGGTCTGTGTGACGTCATTTGAACCGATTCTTAAAAGGGGAAAAATAAAGTGCTAATATTTATGTTCATTTATTCCCCTTTATCCGATTAAAATATTGAAATACGTTCAATTTCTTACCATAACGACAAATTGAATATTCTTAGCAGAGTTAGTGGCAAATTAAAGTAAAGTAAATTAAAGTATGGAATACAATTATAATAATCTTCCTACAAATTAGATCTCTTATAAGAATGGAATAACCTCAAAACATCAAATCTTATATATATCTTATATCACTGGCTCATTGAAAAATGGTATTGTATATATGAATCCATTCCCTTACTTAATTAATATGAAAGAAAGGAAGATGCATCAGCTATATTTATCAGCACTTTGAGCACAATCGATGGATTTAAGTAATATAAAATGTTGTATTAGTTAGGTGAGAAGGTTGGATGATTACCAATTTGTCTTTTGTTTCAGAAAGTACCTACCATTACCATTGTCATGATTTTATTTCACTCTAAAAATAATGTGAGAATATATATAATTAATCAATAGTGAAAATCATAAGTATTCCATACTTATTTTGCATTTTTTTAATAACAAACTTTCAGAACTTCGATTTAATACCGAAATGATTTCCTCTAAAGGAGATTTAAGCTGACAAATTGAAGTTATATTTATGTTAAGACAATAAAATTGTACTTATTTTAACATTTTAAATGAAGCCAGTGGAATAAATTTACAAACAAATTGCAACTTAATTTTTCTCTTATATGGATTCGATTCACATAAGTCGAGAACAGACTGCATTATAAAACAGCCCATCAAAAATATTGCACTCGAAAAAGTGACAAAATGCAGGGTGTTTCCACCTAGGTGGTCCATAGAGCAGGAGTTGATAGTACTCACCTAGACAAACAAAAAATTGTTATGGCCGTAGCATACTGCATGTAGCAATATGCTACACTGAGACGAGTTACGCGCATACGGCCGGCCCATAGCCACATGAACGGGAAGATAGATGGCATGAAAACCGACGGACAAAGAAGAAGAAGAAGTCTTGTTAAAATAAACGCCAAGTGAGAAAGGTAGAAGTGAAAAATCAAATCCGTGAAAAACTAAGAAATATCCCCGGCCACTACAGGCATAGGAATTTTCAAAGAAAAGGAGAGCAGGTAGGAAAAAGGCCTACTTTAATTCAACGTACAACCTGGGAACAACAAATCCCTAAGTAGCTAACTAACATTACAAAAATTCTCAAGTAAACTTTACCGGTAATTGATTTCACAGTCCCTGCAGAAAAGAGGGAACTGATCGGCGCCGATTTCATTTGTGCGCCTGACCTGATATCATTAAAGAGCACCAAGCCGCCACAATTCGGGAAAGATCACATACAACCCCTCGGAACAGATAGTGCCCGCTCCGTAAAAGCGTCCCTAGCAGCGCCGTCGGGGTACCTCAGCGTGCCGACGGGTCGCCGGGAGGAGACTCTGGTTGCGTCTATGCGACCCTTAATCTAAGCTAGAAATCAAAGAACGTTGGCGATTTGACGTTCGGATGCCTCATAAATGAGCCTCACGCCTAAAGGATATAAAAAGGAAATGACCACAAGAAATAACCCCCTAGTGATATCTAAAACAGGAAAGAAAAGAAAATTTAGTAGGGTTGAAACAAACAACGTCGTCCAAGTATCATTGGGCATTTAGTTAAGTATTCTTTGTTATGGTCGTAGCATATTGCATATAGCAATATGCCACCACGGACTGAAGCGTGTATGCCCGGCTTGTTGTCGACTACAGCATGAAACCAAAACGCGCCCCGACCGAGAGAAATGCTTCCTCAAGCTCGGTGTCATGTTCAGTGACAGAAAGAAGAAGAAGACCATCGATATCGGTCTGTCATAGTTTGCTAGCAGGAAAGTAAGGTTGCTAAAATTGAAAATCCCGCAAAATCAAATATTTCTCGCCGCAATCCGACGAAGAAAACCAGACCCTCACGTAAGTTCGAAGAATATTTATAGTTATTAATAAATTTACATCCCCACCTGGTACTTTATTCGCACAGTAACCAAAGATTAATCCGCCAACGGCACCCCATAAAACTTGGTTTCTCCCTCCGGAGCCCCATTTGTGAGGTGAGAAAAGGGATCTGTTGGAGTTCGAATCTGGTGTGGCGTACGTCAGGAAAAACCTCGAAAAGGTAGTTAAAAGAACTAATTTATATTTCGTTTTGTGTTAAATAATATCTCTTATTAGAGAGACGAGAAAACGATTGAGATTTTATTCTTAAACGGAAAAACCAATCGTAGTTTATATTTTTATACGAAAATTAATCGAGTATATTTTTAAATATAAGAAGCTGGGGAAGTTCGTCAGAGGTAAATAGTTTCTAACTGATAAAATTTGCGTTACGCATGGGAAATAAGAGTGGAACTATTAAATAATAAGGCGAATTAAATCGGATAATAACTGAATCATCTCCAGGACTCATGAAGTCCCTTATGGAAATTTGTGCATGCTCTCAAAGAAAAGGCTGCCATTTTCTTTAGGAAAAACAGGGAGAACAAGGAGACCAGAAAGTTGTTCAGTGACGAATATTAGTCCCATCGAAAAGAAAGAAAAGAGATCACAAGCAAAATCATCAAGTTCAACTTTGTTCTATGAAGACTTTAATACCGGAAATTCCTCTTTACAACACGGTAAAATCGTCCACTGACGATAATATTATTAGTATATCGGAATCATCATGACGAGGTGTCGTTGTCATTTGTCCAGATAGCTATTCAATTATGATTATAATAAGCATAGTATATTACACACTCAGGGAAGCCGTGTAGTAGCCGTAGAGTAGCTTAGTGTAACTACGTCACATGATTCAACCTAATTACTTTATTAAGTTTAAAGTTTTATGTAATAGCAGCAGCAAGGCGGAGCATCACGGAGGCCTCTGCGATGGATTGCCCAGCAATAAAAACGTAAGTTGCCCTTTTTCATTTTATCATTTTATTGGTCTTCCATGCATATATATATTTTGCGCTTTCTTAAATAAGCAAAAAAGGAAAACTAGAAGACGATTAAACACATAAGAGTGAGGAAAGCGCCTGAGAAAAGAGTTGTATTTAATTAATTACATTGAGTCTAGTTGATGAAATTATGGCACAACACATGAATTTTAAATTTAAGTGACCTTAATAAGGTAATTATACGTTAAAGCGTTTCGTGAAGTTACGGTTCAGAATATGAAGTTGAAATTTAAGTTGTTTGAATCAATTACTTAAATATAGACTAGTTGGTACAACTAAAACGACATTTACTTTAGACAGGCGTTAGGCTTTTTGAATAACGAAGTATCTTAAAGTATTTATATTAGTGTAAGTAAAGTACAGTAAAGTAAGCAGGCATAGTATAAGCAAAGTTCATATTGCATAAGTATACGTAAGTACATATACGCAAAGGGTAAGGTCGTAGAATACAATTCTGCTACGAGGAACTCTAGGTTACTATTCTGTTCGAACTCAAGAGTAAGGCAACAGAAAGTGTATAAAATTCATTTCAATAGATAGTAGCAACTTTTCATAACAAAAATATCTTAGTAACATTTAGTCAGACTTTGCTTGGTAGTCCTGAAAGAAATAAAATTTTCTGTTATGCACATAGGTCTCCTGATCTTTCAGGAAGTTGTAACTACTAAATTCACCCATTAATATAGTATTAGGATTCAAACGTGCGTAAAGCCAGCAAGTAATTATCTTCAACCATCAACTCTGCAAATTGTTATGATGTACCGATGATGATATTACGTTTAAAAGTGATATCCTAGATTAGAGAACTGGGTAGGATTCTAGTTTGTGTTAATAAAGGCAAGTTTATAACGTAATGCTGGCCTAACGGTATTTAAATTTTTCTCCTTCCAATTTCCTGGAGCCCTCTCGCATGAAGGTCGCATAGGTCCGCTCTAATTCCTTCCACAGGTCAGCCAAAGGGACTTTGCAGATAGTGCCGAGCAGAGTCATAGGGAGGATGGGGCAAGGCCATGAAGGCAGAACATCTGCGCCTTCCACAGTAAGTAGGTAAGTGACGTAAGGGTCCCTTCAGGACCGAGTGTGTGTCGGCTCTTTTGTATGCAGGCATGAAATTTTTTTTGATTATGGATGATGACAGCGGCAGGTATTTTCGGGAACTCCCCCACACTCTCCGCCACCCTTAGCCGAGGTGCTAGCATGCCGCCCTGTGCTATCGTTGTCATCAGGCGATCTGTCAGCTCATGCTGGCAGTTTGGACTTAACGTCCTGGTCAAGTCGCCTTCAACATACTTCCATAACATCTTCTTGCATTTATCTTATTCTGTTTAAACGAAGGTAAACGTATTTTTATCATTTTGCATTTTAGGTACCTGAAAAAAAAAGGAAAAAAAAATGAGAACTAAGATCATGTAACTAGTGACCGAAGGCAAAGTGATTATTATTGTTTCAGACCGGGCCTAGCACTCGCAGATGATTAGTCCACTAGGAGTTTTTCTTAATGATTATTTTCAGCACGTCGAACGACATACACTCACCTCCAGGGAGCTCCTTCGAGGGAATAATTTGCACGTAAGTCAACTTTGAGTACATTTTTATTTAATTATATTATACGGCATTGTGGTGAATATTTGAACTCATATAAATGACGGTGCCTTGTGACGTAGAAAATTTTACACCAAGAATCTTAAATTTGGGTTGTACCTTCGTATGGCTATCAGCCCAAGGGATCACTTTGTCTAGAGGAGGAATATTTTCATGATCTGAAAGGTGCAAGAGAACACTGGTTGGTACCCGCTTTTCGTGTGAGCCCAAAAAGAAAAGCAAAAGTCGTAATGGAAGAAGAAAAATGAAATACAGGTACCTCAAATGAGATCGGAAAGAATCACGATAGTTTGAGTTACTACCATGCAATTTGATCTGAATTGTTAGCAATAGACTATTAGCACAGACAAGAAAGTTTGATGAACAAAGAAAAGGGAACAATCATAGAAGATATGTTCGAAGAAAATTTTTCTTTTGCTTAAAGCATATTAGTTTTAAGGATTTAATAATTAGTAGAGAAGCTAAAGTACTATACCATTACCCCTTTCAACATTTGAACTTCGTTTTTAAATGGATTATGCACATGACACACATATGAATTGAATGGACAGCTTTTCAAAGAATGGTTGCATATTTTCACTATATTAATTAAAACTAGAATAAGACATTAATTAATCATGATTCTAATTTCGATACAAGATTATTGTTTACTAGTATTTAATTAGCTAGGTACATTACTTATAATCTTTAAAGTTTTGATAGAATAACAAGCAGAAAAAACAAAAACAAAAAATATGTTTTGTAAGCCAAGTGTGCTAGGGGTAGGCTTGGCCCACATCAATTTGCAGAATTTTTTTAGATTACTCTGACTAAATAAATAATCGCACTGGGTTTGAAATTCAAGATCTACCAATACATTTATTTCTTCTTCAAAATCTCTCTGACAATTTTATCCATCTGTCATTCCCTGCGGCCGTCTCAACAATAAATTTCGCTAATAAGTATGGTTAGTTAGGTTAGAAATTTTATTATAATTTATTATATGTGTTGAATTACGTTAGTGTGATTAGTTCAATAAGCTGGATGAAATTACTTGATTAGAAATATTTTACGATTTTCCTTCCTGCCATGAGAATTTCCAGGAACAACCACGCGTATCGCTTCTTAAAGTCCTTTTAAATTTTCCTCCTTGTGGATGCCTTGATGAGAGCTGTAGGATGTCCAAACAGTTACAGTTTGTATTAAAATTCTCCAGACCGGATCGCTTGCGCAAAATTATCTATAAACTTTTAGCCGAGCAGCTTCTCTTGTCCACCTACTAACTTCCAGCAGATCCAACAAAGAGCCCAAAAAAAAACTCTCCTTTTCTGGTCTTCGTGTTTACATCTCTCCAAATACCCAATATTTTCGCTGTTCAGCATTTGTTAGGTTTTAAATAGGGTTTTGTGGTGGTTCACATAGACTTGGTTACATTTTCTTCGCTTAGTTGATCATTTTGTGAGTTTATTCGAGCTTGTTGAGAATATTTCTTCAAAGTCGCACGTGTAGTGTATAATTTAAATTTTTGATTTCTTTTATTGTTATTTATTGTTATTTATTATTTAGTTTTGTTTCCTTGTAATTTGTAAATTTTATTTATCGTGGGCTTATTACTAATATCAGGGATCTTCTAGAATGCAAATGTATTGGCTAATGACAAATTTAGACTTGTGATTCTTTTCAGCCTTACGAGGTTAACCTACGTGGAGGCGCATTACATTACATTCTTCTCCTTGGTGGTAAAAAAAAGTTTTTTTTTTCTTTTTCTTTTTTTGTATATGTGAACGTAAACCATTACAATTTTCCTTTAAATTTTGAAATTTCCCACTTTAACTTTTACCTTTACGTATGCCCAAACTGTCTTAACAAGAGGTAAGGGATCGATAAGTCTCCTCTAGAATACTTCTAATTATGGCTGGATACAACTACTACGTCCTCAGGATGCTAGAATAGCATAAACTGAGACAATAAGACAATAGTAATTTGTAATTGGATTTACCTCAAGTGGGCAAGCTGGGCCTTGATATTATTATGCGTTTATGACACCAAATTGATATTGGGTCTCATGTATTAACTATACATAACTATTCTGTTGATGAAACCGTCATGATTTTACTTTTTTTTCTGCTTGCCGTATACGGTGGAATAGTGAGCTCCCGAAAGCTAAACCTATTGTACCTCTTGTGCCCTTTGATATGATGAGTAATAATTACTGAACTCATAGCTAATGATAGATAGTGAGCAATTAAGGGGAGCGAAGTGATCTTGTCTACAAGTTGCAGCAAGATAAGAAAAAATGTTCTTATCTCTATAACATATAATTTTCTGATTAACTTGTAAATTTTGTTATCTAATAACTTTTGCAGAAGTTCTAAACTACAATTTTCTTTTGTTCCTAAAGTCTATCAGCGTTCGAAAATTTCACTTAGATATGCTTGATATCTTTAATGTGCCACCAACCAATGTCATTTCCTAATTCGTCTGATAAGCGATACACTATATCTGATTTCTTATCTGATACCTCGCACTTAATAAATTTAGGTGCTAACTTTGCCGAGAATTGTTTTGCTGCATCTGACAAAACGTAATTTCGTTTGTAGACGACATCTCCGATATTGAATTTGAATGCAATCTTGCCCTGGTCGAAATATTTTTTATTAGTCTCATATGTCTTAATAATTCTTTTATGGATGTCATCATATAGTGGTTCTAATCTTTTAAGACAATTTGTTCGGTGTGTCACTGCTGACTCTTCTATGGGATCATAGAGTGCATAGTCTGATCCTGAAAGAAGAAATTCTCTTCCGAAATTTAGATAAAACGGAGAATAGCCCGTAACACAATTTACTGCTGTACGGAGTGCGACCGTAATTGGACCTACTTGACGATCCCACATTCTATGATTGTCGCTAACGTAACATCTAAGTGCAGAACCAATAACTTTATTCCACCGCTCAGAAAAATTGTTGCGGGGATGGTATCTGCAGTTTAACCAGAACTTCCGTATACCGTAGTCTTGGAGTAGCCTCCTGAATTCCTTTGAGTCGAATTGACGACCGTTGTCAGTTATGACAATTTCAGGAACTCCATATTCCCAGAAAATACGATTCTCCAAGATTTCCGAAACCTTTTTTGAAGTTGCTTCTCGAATAAGGAATAAACATGGGAATTTTGTTAACCAGTCGCAAACGACCAAAAGGAAGGTGTTACCTTTTGTCGACCTGGGTAAGGGTCCTAATAGGTCAAGCGCTATCAGCTGCCAAGGTCGTGTAGCTTCTTTAAATTTCCCTAAAGGACCAAAGGGCGGTTTGGTGGTTGGTTTGGATCGCAGACAAGTTTCACAGTTTCTTACATATTCTGTGACATTCTTGGATATTTGGGGCCAATAATAGCGTTCGAGGATACGTTGTAGGGTCTTGCGGATGCCCAAGTGAGCGGAAAAGGTGAATCATGGCATTCTTTTAATACTTCTAGCCTTTTCGATTCGGGTACGACTAGCTTCCATTTCTTCTCATTCATTCCTCTTAAGTCATGTTTGGACTTAGTATACAAATTTCCATTTTGGATTTTCCAGTTTTCCATATGCTGGGGATTGCTTTTCACCATTTCCCTCATCTGTAGATACCATTGATCTTGTTCTGTGGGTACGCAGTCTATTAAGTTAATTTCAGGGATTCTAGAAAAGGCGTCCGGCACAATATTGTTTTTGCCTTTCACATACTTCAATTCAAACTCGAATTGCTGTAATCGTAGGATCCAGCGTGCCAAGCGGCCGGTCACATTCTGCTGTCGAAAGAGCCACGTCAGGGGGGAGTGGTCAGTTAAAATAAAAAATTTGTATCCCTTCAGGAAACCCCGAAGTTTCTCGATCGTAAATATGATGCTGAGGCACTCCTTTTCAGTTACCGAATAATTCAGCTCTGCCCCCCTCAGTTTGCGGCTGACATGAGCTATTGGATGTTCAGCATCATTATCGTCCTTTTGGAAAAGGACACCGCATACAGCTTGACTGGAATGGTTTTAAAAAGTCCGGGGTGGTGAGCACCGGCGCTTTGACTAGTTCTGATTTTAAGTTCAGGAAGGCCCTTTCAGCGTCCTGAGTCCATCTCAGTAGTTGGCGTTTTTTCCCTCCTTTTGTTAGGTCGTGAAGTGATGAAGCTATTTGGGCGAAGTTTGGTATGAATCTCCTATACCACGAGACTAACCTTATAAATCGTTTTAGTTCCGTGTAATTTTTTGGACGAGGGAAATCGAGCATAACTTGCACCTTACCCGTATCAGTGCGCAGACCTTTAGAATCGACAATAAATCCCAGATATCTTAAAGTTGTACGGAAAAACTGACATTTTTCTTTATTGATAGTCAGATTGGCTTCACGTAAGCGCCTCGCGATGCAGTCTAGAGATTTAATGTGTTCATCAAATGTCTCGGTGGCAATAATTAGATCGTCAAAATAAGTAAAAATACTTTCTTCGGTTGGTCCGAACAATCTATCCATCAGACGTTGTTCGGTGGCTGGACTATTAGTAAGTCCGAACGGCATAACAGTAAATTGCCACCAGCCATGTCCAGGTACTGAGAAGGCAGTTTTTTCTTTAGAAGACTCAGTCAACGGGATTTGCCAGAAGGCGTCTTTCAGATCTATGGACGATAAGTATTTAGCTCTATTAAGGCGACTAAGAATTTCGGAAATCCTGGTAAGAGGATATGCACATTTTTTGGTAACTGCGTTTAGCTTACGGCTGTCAATACACAGACGGTCCTTCCCATTCGATTTTTTTACTAGGACTGCTGGAAAACACCAAGGACTTATTGATGGCTCTATTACTCCTAATCGTTTCATTCTGTCCAACTCTTTCCCCAACCTAGCCTGAACAGCGGGAGAAACAGAATAACCTCTTTGAACTATGGGTTGAGCATCGTCCGTGCCAATGTCGTGAGTAATTAACCCAGTTCTTCCTAATTCGGGCCGCTCTAGACTATCAAAATTGCGGAGACATTTCTCAATTTCAACCAGTTGCTCCGAAGTCGGTGAACGAATCCCGTTCTCTTCACTAACAATGTGCTCACTGACCGTGAAATTGTGGCAAGCCCATTCCATACCACATTTCCGATGTAATACTATTTGAAAGGCATCCCACACATCAACTCCGAAGATAAAATTGTGGACTAAGGCAGGTACTGCCAGAACAACCTTCAATTGCTTCTTAAATTCAACAGGGACATCGAAATACCCTATGATGTCATGGTGAGTATGATCTACAGTTGCTATTGTGGAAGGTTTGATTTTGTGTAATGAAAGTCCCAGCATGCTTAAAATGTTTATCCCTTTATCACCAGCAATAGAACCACTAGCACCTGTGTCTAGAAGTCCCTTGACAACTGAACCGAAAATTTTTACACTAAGGTAAGGACGAGGGTCATTTTTGTGATTTAAGATGATGGGTTTAGTGGACCTTGATATGATTTGGCAGCAGCACTTGTCCACTTGGGTACTGCCCCCATGTGGTTTTCCGACTTACTGACCTGGGAAGAGTTACAGGTTTGGCGTTGAACCTTGGGATTCAAAGCTAGTCTGGTTATAGAATCATCTTCGCAGACAATGGCCTGATGCCGTAAATTATTGACAGGATCAACTCTCTTATCAACTTCGGGTGTGTGCAGATCCGAAAAATCGTAGTTCCCAGCACAAACCGCTGAGTCGATATAATCAACGGTTATTGGATGGCCCTTTCTATGCGCTGAATCATAAGAAGGCCTTGGAAGATTACCTAGGGGTCCATTTCTATTCAAATTTTTGAAGGATACCTTATTGCGGCTTTCTCCCCGCGAGCTTTCCACAGGATTATCATTGCGTCTTCCCGCGTCATTATTATTGTACGAAGGATACCGATTAAAGGGTCTGGCTTGCCGCGGCAAGTAGCTATTGTACTGTCGGTCTCTTCCCGAGTGGGAATATCTGTAAGCATTTTGCTCAGATCGAATCGCATCAGGACGGTTATGTAATGGCCGATTGTGACTTTGAGACGAAGCTGAGTTGTGAAAGCTCTGGTTACTTGCGAAAAGACCATTAGTGCGTGCTTGCGCTTCACTAGCTTCTATCCTTCTGCACGAATCTTCAAGACTATCGACTGAGTTAAAGTCTGCAAGAGCAAGAGCTCGTATGAACTTGGGAAGCAGGTTATTTCTTATTATTTTGATTCTATCCCTCTCTGAGGGGACTTGAGGTAAGCGTAGAAAGTGATCCTCCATCAGAGAAATATATTGCACTATTGACTCGGAAGATTTCTGTCTACGATTCTTTAAGTATTCAAGCAGTTGATCAGTCTGAGGAGAAGGTTCGAATTGGCGCACAAATTGCCTCACGAAGTCCTGATAGTCTGTAAAAGTATCGCGCTTTCGGCGGTACCATTTTAATGCGGAACCATCTAAGAGGTCTGAAATTGAGTGCAGTAGGTCAAATCCATTGACATACCTAGACCGGGCATAGTCAGCAACACGTTGCAGGAAACAGGAAGCTGAATCGTTATCATCATCTCCAGTAAATTTGATACTCCATTTATAGAGATCGTGAGGTGATCTATTGGTCGGTAAAGCGTCCCGCGTGAACTCGATTTTATTTAAATCGCGATCAAGGGTAGCATTCATTTGGATTGCCGGCTTTTGGATATGCTCAGGTGGCTTGGACGGATCAGTATCTGGGGTATCTGTTTCCAGATTTAGATTATTTATTTTCGTTTCGAATGTGCTTAACTGGAGTTGTTTAGCGAAAGGGATAATTTCCATTTTCTGTACTGATTCGCTTCTAATCGTTGGGTCAGATTTTCAGCCTTCGTCACTAATGTATCCTTAAGGGAAATTGACTCGTCAACTTCAGTTTCGATCCTATTTGGTCGTTTTATTAGAAATCCCAGCCTAACAGTGAGAATCTCACTACAAAAATGTTCACTAGCAGAACAGTCAACTGTAAACTCTTCCAACAGCTCCTTACAGCACTCCAAATCTTTGCTTGGATCTAATGGTGACTTAATTATGAGCGTCGAAGGATCTGAGTGGGACTCCATTTTTAATTGTTTTGCCCACCAGAGGCATCTACCTTCAATGGTATAGCTTTCGGGCGGAATATTGCGGCATTTCATCTCGTATTTTATATCCGAGTCGGAACAAAAACTGGCTATTTGGTCAAATGACATTTTGAATAATTATAATAATTGAACAAACTATTTGTTACAATGGATAACGTTCTTCAGAAAATTGCCGCCAGGCAAAAAGGGGGAACAATCACCCAATTTGAAAAGTGCAATGAGAAATCTTGCCACCATATAATTCACACTTACTTTTTATAAAAAGTATTTATATGGGCAATTGGTGTGACCTCCATCATTGAACTTATATGGTAGGCGATCAGAGATAACCATACCGATGAGACCTCTCTGATCACTGGGTCGAAAAGTTCAACCATTCTTTTGCACTTAAATGCATTTTTGTAAATTTATTGAAATTATTTTCAATAAATTTCAGTCTGTTAGACGAGAAATCTTCTTCGTATAATTTCTACTTGGTTTATCCATGTGCCGCCAGGCAAAAAGGGGGAACAATCACCCAATTTGAAAAGTGCAATGAGAAATCTTGCCACCATATAATTCACACTTACTTTTTATAAAAAGTATTTATATGGGCAATTGGTGTGACCTCCATCATTGAACTTCTATGGTAAGCGATCAGAGATAACCATACGGATGAGACCTCTCTGATCGCTGGGTCGAAAAGTTCAATCATTCTTTTGCACTTAAATGAATTTTTGTAAATTTATTGAAATTATTTTCAATAAATTTCAGTCTGTTAGACGAGAAAGCTTCTTCGTATAATTTCTACTTGGTTTATCCATGTGCCGCCAGGCAAAAAGGGGGAGCAATCACCCAATTTGAAAAGTGCAATGAGAAATCTTGCCACCATATAATTCACACTTACTTTTTATAAAAAGTATTTATATGGGCAATTGGTGTGACCTCCATCATTGAACTTCTATGGTAGGCGATCAGAGATAACCATACCGATGAGACCTCTCTGATCGCTGGGTCGAAAAGTTCAATCATTCTTTTGCACTTAAATGCATTTTTGTAAATTTATTGAAATTATTTTCAATAAATTTCAGTCTGTTAGACGAGAAATCTTCTTCGTATTAAATACTTTCGCCAATAACGAGGACGTTGTAACTAATGAAGGAAATGTTCGTTTCTGATTAAATTATATTAATTTCATTTCGTTTGATTACACTATTAACGATAGTAAGTGCATATGTGTACGATATAATCTTCGTAAGTTATAAGCAATAATATGGTATAGATTCTCCGAAAATAAGTCCGTGAAAGAAAATTTTCGATGCGTTAGGTGATGTTATACCTGTGTCTACTCTATGGTTAGAAAATTCTATAACACAGTTTAAGGGACTATAATTTCAACAAGATAGAATCACTGCAGATGGTTGAAATTAATTGCGACTGCCATCTTTTAGTGACAACAGGCCTTTTCTTAGAACTTGTTGGGAAATTGGAAAATTTTAGTTAATATTTTCCTTGCTATATTGAATTACTTAGTAGTTCGTAAAGTTATTAAAGATAACAAAAATTAAAATGCCAAAATCGTTTAATTACTCGAGACAAGACCACAATGCACAATGCGTTACCAAAAGTAACAAAAAAATCATATCAATTAATATAAGGTTCTAACCTTATTGAGTCCTGAAGATTTTTGGAATAATCAAGTTGATAAGAGATAAGATCTCTGAGAGACCAAAAAGATCACCGCGCTAACTTAATGAGCACAAAATATTAATATTATATGAGATAGATATATACATACTACCAAACCTAAATTAGAATTTCATATTGATTAAATTAGAGATATTATTACACACAGGACTGCATACTTATTTCACTGCAGATTAGATGCTTAATAGCATTTAGAACCTCACAATTAGCTCTTGGCTTGAGCTGCAATTCATTTCTATAAAATAGTCTAATCTGCGTGTATGATCTGAGTGGAGGAAAAAAGAAGGAAAAATCTAATCGTGATATTCAGCAAAATAGTTCAATATTAGCTGCGTTTTTTTTATCTCTGTAATCTGATCCGGATCAAAGGAGATTATCGATTGACGTTGGGGTCAAAAACGATTATAAATTTACATGGTTTTCTAAATTCATAAAAAATCATCACATTGCCATGCTTTTGTTAGTTAAAAACTTCAAAATTTGAACCAAATTTTATTCAGGTTCTATTTTGACGTTTTGTGAAGATTGAAATCATGGCAATTTGATAATTTGCCTCATATGTAAAATCATAGCTACCTACAGACATTTTTTAGAACCAAATCAACTTGAAATTTCCAATGAACCGGATCAATATAAAAAAACGCAGCTATTGTATACTCTAGTTAAATGGAAATAACTTCAAAAAAATTTTTTTTTTTTATATAATGACATTGGATGGTTGGCACTATGGGATTTAATTAGCAATTCTATTATGAGTTGTATTCTTTTATAGTTCACAAAACATTAATAGGAACACTCTATCTATAACTGTGGATCTGAATCAAAATTTTCTTGGTAGTCAATCCGTTGCAAAAGAACGTTCAAATTTATTGAATGAATGTTTACAAAAGGCACTAGCGATAAGATAATTATTAGTTTGGGCTATTATGCGAAATTCAACTTTAATGGAAAACCTAATAAAATTGCCCAATATGCTTCCCCAATTATTACGAAGAGATATGTAACTCGTTGCTACTCGATTAACAATAATGAATAATAATAAAAATTAAATTTTCCATTATTATATTCAAACACCGAAAATGTCGGCTACTTACTCTTTAAGGGAGCCTTCCTTAAGAACAACTGACTATTTAACGAGGGAGATGGTTGAAAGCTACATGTTCCACTTTATTAGCGCAATTAAATCAACATATTCTGCACTTCGCCAAACACTATTAGTATTTATGCCACTTAAAACTATGAAGTAGAATTTTAAGTACCTACGTATATGTAACACGCGAATTCCGCTTGCACCTTTTCTGATTTATGCAAGCTGAGGGGTTAAATATAACAATAATAGCGATAATTTTTAAATTAACAACTAATTTCTAGCATTTATTGTTTTATAGTGTCACCCGAATAGGATTTAAACTGCCTACGAATTAATGCTGTTCTTTAATATGAAATCCACACAAGAGCAGACTTAATTTCCTTACTTTTAAAAAAAAACTAACCTTGGCGTTGATCGCCTTGATTGTCACTAGGGCAGCTGCTGTAACTATATTTGTGCTCACAACAGATTTAGCACTAAAAAAAAAAAAATTCAAGAATTGGCCTTGAAATATTCGGTTTCAATCATTAAAACACAATTGACAAGAACAATAAAGTTTCAATAAATTTCGCCTGATTATAACTCACTTGCTCACTTGCGGACAACACCCGATTTTAAATTTAGGTAGTTATAATTGAACTATCAGTTCTTTGTGGGATTAATACTTTTACGAGCTGTGGTCGAATGACTGCCCTCGTACTCGTGATAAGACTGTTTGGTTGCTGCAAAATTCTGAATTCTCCACCATAAACAATGGGATTCAATGATGAAAATACACATGTATACCACTGCAAGTAACAATTTTGTTATAAACGTAAATCACTCTGCTTTTAATAAAAAAAATTTTGTAATGGTTTAGGCACTAGAAAATATTTTGTTCGTATGTTTAATTTCATTCTTTGTTAGCTAGGTATATTCACTGGGAATAGTTCAAATTTCGTTTCTCTAATTTGTTCTTTCCCTTTCTTCCCCGTGACCACCAAGGTCTGATTAAAATAAATTTTAGATTTTCTCAGAAATTAATTTGGAAAATGTAATATATTCCATCGGGAAATTAATATCCCAGTTGAGCCCCCAAAATGTAAGCCAAGTGTGCTAGGGGTAGGCTTGGCCCACATCAATTTGCAGAAAATTTTTTAGATTACTCTGACCTTAGAATATATAGCAAACAGGAATGGTTGAATCGTGTAAAATTCGTGTACATGAGCGTAATTTGTCAAGAGCAGGAGACTATACATAGGAGTAAGTGAGATGCTGGATGGAGAAATTGTCAAAGCTGTAGATTAATTGTCAAATTTGCTTTTGTTTTGTGAGTAGATTTGGTCAATTTAAAGTTCTTTTGTGAAATTTAACAAAAATACCGAATCAATTCTTTTCAAAACTAATTATCTTTGAACTTTATTTAGTGCAAAGTTTTATAATGCCATTAGTGCCTGTTTAAATCTTCATATCAATTAAAAAAACAGAAATGAAGTGTTCGGTCAGTGCTTGCAAATATAAATTGGATTATAAACTAGGGAAATCCTGTTTGAGGCGCAACTGCACTATCTAAATTATCTTTTTTGTTAATAGAAGCAGAGATTTATATAAATTAATTATGTGAATTTTTTCAAAATAAAGTAGAAAAAGAACATTTTTTACCACAGATGCTCCGCACAAAGCCTTTGTTTACTTTTTGCAAATTGACAATTTGCTTAGAATAGGGATGGCGTGTAAATACATGTAAAAATGGACTACCAACACAACCAGAAATTCATTACGCAAAATCTGGCTTATCACCATTCCTGTTTGCTCTATATTCTAAGACTCTGACTAAATAAATAATCGCACTGGGTTTGAAATTCAAGATCTACCAATACATTTATTCCTTCTTCAAAATCTCTCTGACAATTTTATCCATCTGTCCTTCCCTGCGGCCGTCTCAACAACAAATTTAGCTAATAAGTATGGTTAGTTAGGTTAGAAATTTTATTATAATTTATTATATGTGTTGAATTACGTTAGTGTGATTACTTCAATAAGCTGGATGAAATTACTTGATTAGAAATATTTTACGATTTTCCTTCCTGTCATGAGAATTTCCAGGAACAACCACGCGTATCGCTTCTTAAAGTCCTTTTAAATTTTCCTCCTTGTGGATGCCTTGATGAGAGCTGTAGGATGTCCAAACAGTTACAGTTTGTATTAAAATTCTCCAGACCGGATCGCTTGCGCAAAATTATCTATAAACTTTTAGCCGAGCAGCTTCTCTTGTCCACCTACTAACTTCCAGCAGATCCAACCAAGAGCCCAAAAAAAACTCTCCTTTTCTGGTCTTCGTGTTTACATCTCTCCAAATACCCAATATTTTCGCTGTTCAGCATTTGTTAGGTTTTAAATAGGGTTTTGTGGTGGTTCACATAGACTTGGTTCCATTTTCTTCGCTTAGTTGATCATTTTGTGAGTTTATTCGAGCTTGTTGAGAATATTTCTTCAAAGTCGCACGTGTAGTGTAAAATTTAATTTTTTGATTTCTTTTATTGTTATTTATTGTTATTTATTATTTAGTTTTGTGTCCTTGTAATTTGTAAATTTTATTTATCGTGGGCTTATTACTAATATGAGGGATCTTGTAGAATGCAAATGTATTGGCTAATGACAAATTTAGACTTGTGATTCTTTTCAGCCTTACGAGGTTAACCTACGTGGAGGCGCATTACGTTACAGTCGCGGCTAAGGAAAGGCTAAGCTTATATTAGTTTTTACAATAAACAATCTGGATAGCGGAAAGGCTTAAACAAAGTTGATTTCGATTGAAAATATTGCACTAGATACGGGTGCTAATGACCCATTTGTAAGAGGAATTTTGTTTTAACAGTTTTGTCAAGGGGCAGGGCGATTGCTTATCTGGTCCGAGTCCTAATGGGATTTAGAAGTACTCTGTATGTAAAAAAAATGACCCCAGTCTACATTTTTTTTATGAATTAAACTGTTGTTGATGATGCTCTGAAGCCTTTCATTTTTCTTTCCTCACTCTCCTGGAGCCCTCTTGACGTGGAGGTTGACTAGGTCCGCTCCTCTGCTCGTTTCAGGTCATAACAGGGATACTGTATCATATCGCCCACAGTATCGCAGGGTGGTTGGGGCAACGGCGATGGAAGCAGAATATCTGCGCTTTCAACTAAGTAAGTGGTAAGTAGTGTAAAGGTCCCTTCCGGACTGAGAGTCTGCAACGGCCTTTGGTTTGTATGCACGAATATTTTTTGTATATGGCTGGTGGCACAGCGGCAGGTTTTCGTGGAACCTCCCCACACTCTCCACCAATAGCCGAGGCGAGCTAGCTTGCCGCTCTGCAGTCAACGATGTCCACCGAGTGATCTGTCAGCTCATGCTGGCAGTCTGGACTTCACGTCCAAGTCATACACTTTGACATAGTTCCATAACAAATTGTATGGTAGGGCGGTCCATATCAACCGTTTCGGTGTTACAGGGTGATTAAGAATAAAATCTAGTTTTTCGGAAAACACCCTGCACCTTAAAAAGTACAGGGTGTACGGTCACCGTCTAAAGCTGATATGCAGAGCTTCATGGCTTTTCCAACGACTGCTCAACTAGCCCCTTACTCGATTTTCTTACCTGTGTTTTTACTTTGACCTCTTTTTTTGTTTTTTTACAAAACGGTGTAGTAGTGTAGAATTGTAATAAAAGGGTTAAATTAAAACAATATCCTTCTACATAATGAAAAGTAAGACGAATATTATTTATCATGTGATATAATGATGAATGAATACGAATTAATAAATATAAAAGGGTAAGAGATAAAATAAAAAGGATCATTTTCAAATACATTATAACAAAACTTACCTGTATTAACTGCAGTCATCATACTTTTAGCAGAATTCGCATCATCACACCAATCAAATCTACTTCCATCGGCAGATATTACTGACAACTCTAGAATATCATCGGCAGTTTTAGATCCGTTGAATTCAAGCGAAGATGTCATTGCTTTACAACCAGACGAAATAGTAGTCGATCTAAAATTTATACCCTCGCAAACATTACTCTCAGAAGTTTTAAGGTCGGAGTAATAATTTTTTGGTTTTTCACCCGTAAAATCGCCACTGCTATCTTCAAATGTTGAATTTAATTCCCCATAACAAGACATATTCATGATTCCTGAATAATTTTCACCAATACGTTTTGATTTTTTCCTAATCTCATCCTTTTCAATATCTTCTTCTTTTTGATTTATGTTGAAAAAATCATTTCGATCAAATACTTGATACAAAGGTCCATATGTTGTTGCAGTCCAGCAATTACCGTCATCTTTGGGAAGTTGATTTAGCCTTTCATAAGATTCAATATCAAGAATGCGTGATTCATCTAATGTTGTTATATAATCAATATCTTCAGCTTCCCAAGATATAGATTTTTTATCAAAAATTCCTTTAAAAGCGTCATCAGCATCCTTAATGAAATCTATTGGCAATGAACTGTAGGAGTCTGTATCATTTTCCTCTATACATGATAAGTGACGTGTTCGAACATGAAATATATTTAAAGGACGATTTTCAACATAAACTTGTTCACTGTAGCCTTCATTTGTGCAAAAGTTTGAAATACTAGATGATCCCAAGTCTGAAGAATTTGTTGTTTCGTCTGATGTAAAAGAAGCTTGTAGCAATAGTTCCGTCGACATTTTGGTGATTTACCTTTGAAAAAACATGAAAAAAATAACATTATAACAATAATTACAAAAGATTATAGGAGGAGAATAATGTTCAAATTGAATTAAGAATTAAATTAATTTAATCTAATTTACTATCAATGTACCTAAAAAAGAAACACTATAAGTCATTAAGGACCGATAACAAAAAGAATTCCATTTTGCAATTATGTTTTGATTTTGAAATAACTTATTGGCAACATATTTTTTTCTTTTAGAAACTACAAAGAAAATTTGCTGTAATAATAAACATATAAAAATATCTAGGTACATATTGTGTGTATGCATAATTAGCTCTTTCTTAACCCCAAATTAATTCTAAAACAATCCATTCCTTCTGAATATTTATTTTTGTGTAAAAACATCCAGGTAAAATAAAAAAAACTTTGTTAAAATAGATATGAGGATTTTAGGGAAAATTTACTTATTTTATTTTAATCAGGGACCGTAAATGTTTGGGATTTGTAATCAAAAACTTGAAATAATAAAGGGTTTTCCAATAAGAGGTGTTATTTTAATTGGCCCGCTATTTCAGTAGATGTCACTTTTGGAACTGTCATTTTTTGACATTTGACAAGTAGAGACTACGCCATTAATAAAAATGAAACGATACACGATTCAACAACGCATTGAAATTATTAAAATTCACTATAAACATGGTGAAAATGTGGCAGAGACGGTTCGTAAAACTCGAACATTTTTGGGTCGTCGTGAAGCACCTTGTCGGATCGCAATACAGAAATTGGTAGAAAATTCGAGCTGTCGGGACAAGTTAGTGATGTGAAGAATAAAACCCGTGCACGTCGCTCAAGAACAGCCGAGAATATTGCTGCTGTAGCCGAAAGTGTTGAAGAAAACCCAGGTTTGTCCATTCCTCGTCGTTCTTTGGAATTAGGCATTCCACAAACGTTATTACACCGTATTTTGCATAAATATTTGGGTCTTAAGGCTTATAAAGTTCAGTTAACACAAGAACTCAAGCCGGCCGATCATCAACACGTCGAGTCTTTGCTGATTGGGTCCTTGGAATGCATGAAAATGATCCGGAATTCCATCGAAAACTCATCTTGAGTGATGAGGCCCATTTCCACCTCGATGGCTTTGTCAACAAGCAAAATTGTCACATCTGGGGCTCGGAAAACCCAAGAGTTATTGTTGAAAAGCCTCTCTATCCTCAACGTGTGACTGTTTGGTGCGGTTTATGGTCCCGCGGGGTCATTGGACGTTACTTTTTCGAAAATGAGGCTGGAGCAACAGTTACGGTGAATGGATTGCGCTATCGACAGATGATTAATGATTTTTTATGGCCGGAATTGGATGGTATTGATCTGGACAACGTTTGGTTTCAACAAGACGGCCCTACGTGCCATACAAGCAACGAAACCATTGACCTTTTACGTGAAAAGTTTCCGGACCGTGTTATCTCTCGAAGAGGTGATCACAATTGGCCACCGATATCTTGTGACTTAACACCTTCCGACTTCTTCCTTTGGGACCACGTGAAAGAGTAGTTCTACGCCAACAGCCCAGCGTCGATTCAAGACCGCAAAGATGGAATTAGTGAGGCTATCGAGGACATAGGGCAGCCACTTTGCGATTTGGTTATGGAAAATTTCATTAAAAGGATATGGTCCTGTAGGCGTGGTCGTGGTGGTCATTTGGCTGATGTTATTTTCCATTATTAACGGCATACCTTCCTCTTTATAACGAAATAAAGATCTGATCATTTATCTCAAAAAATGGCATTTTTCTTTGAATATCAAAATAACACCTCTTATTGGAAGACCTTTTAGTTAAATTTTAACATATTTTTTTTTTATTCTTTATAAAAGGTGGCTCAAATGGTGCTCCGTAAAGGCCAATTTTAGCAACATTGCTGTTTATATTATTTATTAATATATATTTATATTATATATTAATATATACAGAACTTAGACCAATGGACCTCTTAAGGCGTTGGGGGTTGATGGACTAAGATGCATTATGCTTCAGAAGGCACTAAGGTACATAATAGCATAGCTAGTGCCGATTTAAAAGAGCTGCCTGAGGATAATCTTCGTTCCTAAGGCAGGTAGAAGGGGCCACATCGAGGCAAAGGACTTTAGACCTATCATTCTCTCCTTCTTTATGCTTAAGGTCTTGGCAGGAAGTGAGGATAATGTTCATTCTTAAGGCAGGCAGAGCGGACACATCGAGGCAAAGGACTTTAGAGCTATTGGTCTCTCCTCCTATATTCTTAAGGTCTTGGAGAGACTAATAGAGGTACACATAAGAAGTGTATGGCGGGGCGGCAGTGGTAGCCAGCATGCCTATACGTGGATGAAGAGGAGTTTTGGGCACTCCAATATACTCCAGATAGACTGTAGTGATTGCAGGGAGAAACAGACTACTGAGTACCCATCTTGACTTTTGGTGTGGGTGCCAATGCAATGATGCACACCAGGGGTTACTGGGATGGCAAGTTTCAGAGTGTGTATATAAGCTAAAGGAGGACTTAATGCAAATTTGTGATTGATTAAAGAAGAACAAGATGAAATTAATTATAGATAAAACGAATTGCATGTGTATTAATATAGATAAAGACTTGTGTATGGAAATGGATATAGATAATATTGTCAAGACAATAAAGTATTTACGAGTAGTTACTAGTTACTGATTACAAATTAAAGTTTAATAAATTTATAGATAATATTTGCATAAAAGTGGCTAAAAAACCTTATTCTTCTGGAGAATCAGAAACAATATTTCGACAATTAGTGCTATAAAAATATACCTATAATATAATAATCAAACTTCATTTAGAATATTGTGCTGCGATAATTTGTATGGTATCGAAGAAGATTTCAATATGTTAGCAAAGCAACAAAGTAAGGCAATGAGAATTATAAATCGATGTAAAAAAATATCACCAAGGCAACATATGCTGGATGCACTAAAATGGATAAGTCTAATGCAACGGGTGAGTTTAAGTGTGCTAATAACAATATTTAAAATTACGAATGATACGCTTCCAGGATATTTGTATAATTATGTTAGATATGTCTATGAAACGCAACCATATTCGTTGAGAAACAATGAAAGGTTTAGGTTAAGTAAATTTGAAAATATTAGTTCGCAAAATTTGATTACGTATAGAGGTTTGCAAATGTATAATGAATTACCAATGGATATAAGAAATGAGAATGAACTGAGAAAATTTAAGAAGAAATTAATTGAGTATATAAAAATAAATGTTCCTATTGTATAGAAGTTTAGATAAGAATATAGGTTCTGGTTATAAAGTATGTATTTATTGCTGCTAAATAAAGTATACTAAGATAACAAGAAAATACAAGATAGATAATAAGTATTTCTGAAATGTGTGACACAAAAGACTTTTATTTCTAAGTCTTATAATAAAAGTTTTAGTATTTTAATTTAGTGCTAATAGTTTTCACAGACATTTATTATTAATTATATATTATTATATTTTTTTAAATGCTCACACTTTTTCCCCTCAAAAATGACAGGTAGTACCCGTATAATACGGTTTTCTTCTAACATGGACTTCTATAACACAGTTTCGCTCGAATAAGGTTGGAGAATTAGATACATGTTGATACACTGAACGTGTAACCGCTTTCAAGAGCAAAAAACACATCATTCGTAATTTTTCATTCATCAGATTTGCCTACAGAATTTTGAAATGTTCACAATTTTAAATTAATTTTGTTAGTGTTATATTAAGTACATTTTAAACCTCAAAATATTTGTTTTTACTAAATTATACATATAAAACTTTTCGGGTGAGTATTTTTAATATTTGTGAATTAATTTGTTGCTTACTATAAAATTCCTTTCAATTCTTTTCAAATACTTTCAATTACTTTTAATTACTTCGAAATCTTCAGTACTAAGCATGATATTTTCCTATTTGGTGTGCCATTTCTACTAAAATAAGGTGCATTTAACTAAGTTTAAATACTAATATTTTCCTAGAGTTTACTTTTAACCTCTTGGCCTACGATTTTTTTGAAAGCAAATGTACTTGTCTAGACTACTTAATTTTATTGCACCCCGAAAATAGGAAAAAGTTTTTTACAATCAAATTAAAAAGACATTTCATAATTAAGTAATAAAAATTATTTGAAAAGAATTGAAAGGAATTATTTAGTAATGTCCAAATACTTTTTAAATATCTTTGGATATTTCTAAGTATTTTTGTAATAGAGCAAATTCAATTACTTTCCGGAGTTTTAAAGTATTACTTGCAATTCCGGGAATGGGACTGTAAGACTTTAATTCCAATACAGGAGTATTAGTACTGGGAATTATCAATTCTTAAATACTTCGTATTGTTCATAATAATGGTAATGGTACTTCTGCTTCGGGCTGATTTTGGATCATCCATCATTTCAACCATCTCCGATTTGAATGAAACTTTCAAAGTTTGTATGAAATACGAAAGTAGATACCCTAAATTTATTGTTTCTGCGCCCCACTCACACGCTGGCAGCGACAGAAATTTCGTGATTTTGAATGATACACCATTTTCAAAAAATCTTATCTCTACAATAAAACTACCGATTTTCGTGATGATTTTCGTATGTCAAAGGAAAGCATCTGTTCGTACTTAAAAGTTATCAATAATTACCAGTAATGCTGTTCGTAGTCAATGATTCACACAAAAAAAGTAATTAGTTATTACTTTACGAGCATCGCGAATATTGTATTATTTCTCAGATGGAATTCACGATTACTTTATGACTTTTTATATTCTAGAGAATAGTTTTATAATATAATGTTGTTTTGTTACCTAAATATATTTATAAACTGAAATAGCCGACCAACGAAATGTTTTTTCCCCCTTACTTATGTATACTTTTAGTATTTTCTTTACAACTTGTTTCCGGAATACCTTAGCCGTAAATTGGCGAATACTATTTCAAATTTTTGTACAGTACAGAAAAAGAAAATTCAAATAATAACCAAAAATTTAGGCAATTATAATTACAATTAAAAATTTGCAATTTACTGCAATAACTCCTTCTAATCTAAATGAAGAAAATCCTTATGTTACCGTAAGTAAAGCTTTTACCTTATATAAATTTGTTTAATTTTATTCCTAATCAGTAACTATAAATGATTAATTAATTAATTAATTAATTAGATACATACTAATATATATTAAAAAAATAATAAAATTAACAATACAGTACAGACTATAAAAAAGTATTTTTGTACGATACTTTTCTCTTTAATTCATAAATAAACAACCGTAAACCATTGAAAATCTATTTTTAGGCATGCATTTCATTTCATCTTTACTTCTTAGCGCCCTTGTGGCTTGAAAAGATCCCCAGCAAACAGCTAAATTAATGCACACATTCCGTTTAAAAAGCGTTGTCGCTACTGCTTTTACGGATGTTGCACTGTCTGAATTCTATTTATATCCTAAATAATTTTTTGTTTCATGTTTTACCCCTTTTTAAATTTCTCCTCTAATCTAATATGCTTAGTCCCAACTGGATATACTTCTACTATAAGTGTGCCGTACTACACCTTGATTATATGAACTATTTGTAACAAAAACCTAAGGAATTACTTAACTTCCTGCCGAACATGTGCTTAAATCTCAGTAACAAAAGTTAGAAGCAAAAAATCGGTTAACGACCCTACACTATAGGGGTGATATTTTTAGAAACAGTGATGAATAGATAAATCAACTAAACTAAAGTGCAAACAATATATATATGGCGCTGTTGGGGTGTAGTTATTGTACCTATAGGGATGATAACCCTTGTTATATCGCTATCCAATCACATAGACACGCTATTTATTTCATTTATTTTATATGAATAAACTCCTATATACATAAATTGACACGAGTCTTACATAGATAATCCAGATATTAATTATTTATTAAAAAATGTGCTAATTTTTATATACAGAACATAATTACACTAACCTCATTTACTAGAGATTCGTACAGCTGCAAAAAAAATTCCGAATTATAATAAGACAAAATGAAATGCCCGCACGTATTTCTACTAAAAGGACACTGATATGACTTCTTATCAATTCGTACAGAATAATAAAACAAATTTGAACACAAATCCCGGTGAACAACACAAATTATACCATTTATTCACGAAAACAGTGCAATGCTTAAAACAATTTTTTTTTAGCAAAATTTCTTGACTACAAGCACTTTCGCAAATTCTAAGTCTAATGCGCGATTCCAACGTTAACATTCCAAGCACTAGGCCTAGGCCTACCGAAATTCCCTTCAGACATCACTGTACTGAATTGACGGAGTCCATGGATAAGTAGAACACTGAGATAGCGAATGTACGACCAATTCGACTTGGAGTTGGATACTTTCTAAAAATAATCTAATAATGCACTCTGTTCTCTACTAAGGCTTAATTATATTCTCCACATCCCTTAGCACTTTTTACAGAAAAAAAAAAAAAAACAAAGCAAGGAACGAACCGATGCTCCAGTTCATGCGAACTGAACTGAGAGGTTTCTGTCGTGATTACGATTTAAAAGAGAAAGAATTTCGATAATCCATGTATTGGCATTGGCATAGTGCAGGTATAGATGAGCATTTTTTATCGTTTAAAAGAAGTCATGGGGTCATCTGGGATATATTTTAAAATGGATTCAGGTTTTTAACGTATCGAAATGATGGTATGATTGGTAGAAAGAAAAATGAATTTAGGTATTATTAATTTAGAAGAAAGTTGCAATAACGGGGTGTGAAAAAGATAACCTATCACGTATGCAATTGTCTTGTTATTAGATGAAATAAAACTTAAATTTACATTTTCGATATATCTATGTTTTCTCCAACATTTCTAATGAATTTCTAAATTTTAGTGGTAATTTCCGAAATATATTAAAAGTTGTTGTAGTAATTAAAAAGGATGGTAATTTTCTTCAAAATTGTAAATTGATTTAGATAAACACTACTTTATGAAATAAAGGTATTCTTTCGTAGCTCAACGCTAGATCTGCTTTACTCAAAAATATTTAATCAATGTAATTTAAGCCTCAGAATGGAAAGAACAGGGTAGGCACTGACCGGATGAAATTTAAAGCTGGAAACATAGATCTAACTTTTCCAACCTCGACCTCAGTACAACTTTAATGATCTCAACCTGGTGAGCTCTGCCAATTTTTATAACTCACAATGCAAGCTTTGACAACTTCTATATAATAACAGTCAATTGGGATGTTGGCTTGAAATTCATATTATTTTTTAATAATTTACTGCACCAGGAATAATTTTTGACGGTAAATATCTTTCACAAATTTTTTATTCAAAAAATTTCTCGTAATCAATGCATCTACTAAGTGATAGTAAGTAATTGCCTGTCAAAGCTGATAAAAAGGCTAAACTGCAATAGACTTTGTGATCGTTTATTTTTAAGTTGAACGTTGTGGGTTAGCTCTGGAGGTACGCTAGGGTCAAGGCGTTCAACGACGGGGAAGAAGAAGATTAAAATACCAGGTTTGAAGTTTGAACAGAGAACACTTATTTAATTTTTATACTGAATTCACTTTCTTTATTTGTATAGAGTTTTGTTTATAATGATTTTAAGTGATACTTATACATCTTATTTATAAACAAACTTTTGTTTAACTTATATTAATACATCACCTATTGGTCAAATGTCTTGTGATGCGTCAAACTTCTTATTTCTATTTTAAAACTTTTGGTTTTGTTTGCGACAATACACTTCTTAATTAATACATACTTATTTCCAACCTTATGTCCATAAGGTATTATAAACTGTCAGATATTGTCTGTGACAATTCAAAATCTTATTTCTATTTCACGGGCCACTTTATTGTCTATGACAATACACAATCTTATTTCTATTTCACGGGCCACTTTATTGTCTATGACAATACACAATCTTAACCTATTATACACTTTGGGTTGTTTTCCACTTTTAAATTCTTGTCGTTTGCTTGTTTCACTATTTTTTCTCTGTCTAATGACTACTGGATGATGGTACTCTCACACTCGGTAGGAAATGAATTTTGTGTCGAATACGGAAACCTCGTACTCGGTAGGAGTATTTCTAAATAGCTACGGGATGACGGGTGTATCTCGAATGTGGTAACCTCACACTCGGCAGAAAATTGAGAAGTTTGTTCTCGAATACGGAAACGTCGTACTCGGTAGGAATATTTCTAAATACGGGATTTGATAGGTAAATCTCAAGTTCGGAAAACCTCCAAGTTGGTAGGAGCTGAGTCAATTAACTTCTTCGCTGGCTATAAACTAAGACGTTAGTAGTTGCTCTAAGCTTGTTGATCGACTGATTTGTCCTCGGTGCCAGCCCGCCTTTTATAGACCTGAAAGTGTTACCATTCTGATGATTCCATATGACGATTGAATCTGAGACACATGAGTTACCATTATCAATGGAAACGTCAAGAAGGCTTGTTTACATTGGAGTATTTAAGTGTTTTACTTTAGTGTGAACAAATCAGTCGCTTAATAGGATTAAGCACTACTTGCTAATTATATGGCATGCAATAACGGATAGTTATAGATTTAAATTCTTATTTGTAAGTTCGTTACAACTTATACGTAAGTACATTCACTTACGTAAAGCGAACGCGCCCTTTAATTTAACAGGCGTACACAAATTAACTTTAACTCGTGTGAGAAGAACTTTCGTTAAGTTTGAAAGTCAAATTGCAGTCAGTAAAGGTGCGGTAAGAATCGCTCATTCCTTAAGAACGCGATGTAAAAATTAATATGGAATAAAAATGGTACTGCGAATTAATAAAAAGCACAAATCTACCATTAAATCAACTTCCATTTGTTAATTTTTTCACTTTCACCCACTGACTTATAACAATGGACTGAGCATATTGCCATTTTCCTATAGGAAGGAATGGCACAAGTTTTATAGTTTTCTCTCTGCCCTATGGCAGATTTGGCGCTACCAACACAAAATATTGCTTAGGGCAGCGACATAAGATTAGGTTTTTCCAGTCCGGTTGGCCGTCTACGGTTTTTACCGTCGCCGTGATTATACGACATACGAGACGATCATTCTCGAGTATTTTGTGGATACAAGTCAGTTCAGTAATTTTTAAGGGTGTTATAAAATATGGGAAACATTAGTGATATTGAACTTGTAATTATTGTACTTTTAATTGAGGATGAAAAAGAAAGGAAAAAACATTTGCATTGAAAACCCTGTTTTCACAAAAACCCGGTAACATTTTATGAAAGTAAAACGTGAAAACTCCGCGCCTTCTCATTTATTTATGAAAATGAATTATTTACCATTCTGTTTCGTTGCATGCAATTTGCGCTTTCACATTTTTTATCTTTATTCATAAAAGTTTTAAAGAGAGTTTGATTTTTTTTTTCATTTTTTTTCTTTCTTTCTTCCTTTTCTTGCCATGTGGATTTTAAATGTAAAACAATCTGAAAAATCTTCTGTGTCCTAACTTGTAATAAGTTAACTTTGCTACTGCACTGCACTAAATTTCAATAAACCTTCCAGGTTAAACAGAAACGTATGTCTCGTCACATTGCACTCAATGGGCCATCCCAGACATGTATTCTTGATGCAGAATGCATACAGGTTTTCTAGGTGTCGCCATGCTGTTTACTTTGCAACTGAAGACTTTTGGTTTGACTGTAGGGTTTAAATAAACACTGTTGGTGCTACCGTGTTGTGGTTTATAGTACTTTTCAAGTCTTTCTTGTGGGTTACACCGGCTATGTTTCCTTCTGGTGTTGTGAGTTTGACGATGACAGGAGAAATTACTTTAGCTACAGTATATGGTCCGATATATCGTGGCCCCAATTTTGCAGTGTAATTTTTACCGGTGGATGAAAGTATTTGTTCTTTTCGTAGAACTTGTTCTCCTACTTGTGGACACCAATCGCCTCGGCGGTTATTATAGTAGCGACGTTGGTCGGTATATGCTTTATCCAGATTGATTCGGACGATTTCATATATTTCCTGTAAATTTCTCGATCTTTCGATGTGATATGATTTCTCTTCCAAAATTTAAATAGTGTCGTGATTATCCGGTAGATTCATGTTTGCTAGTGTTTATGGCCAGTATTAATTCTGGTAAGTGTTCACCCCACTTTCGATGGTTCTGGTCCACATATTGAGCAATCATTGTTTTCATCACACGGTTTGCTCTTTCGGTCGGTTTAGCTTGCGGTGTATATGGCGGTGTAAATCGGTTTTATTTTTAAATCTTTTAGCAGAGTTTTAAGTTTTCTACTTGTATACTGCGTACCATTATCGGATATTAATACCTCGGGATAATCAAAACGAGAGATTATTCTTTCTCTGAAACCTCGTATTAATCCAGCGGTGGTGGCTTGTCGGAGGGATATAAATTCTACCCATTTTGGGAATTTTTCCTGGAATTCCAATATTGCTGTGTGACCTTTTGTTGTACGAGGGAGAGGTCCCATGAAGTCGGTGCTAACGATTTCCCAGCAGTTTTCTGTTGTTCGGCTTTATATCGCATACATAGTTTTGACTATCAGAACCAGCTTAACACAAGCTCGCTGCATGGACACGTTTAAGAAATAAACGGTCAACAATAAGTCACAGTTTCGCACATATTTTGCGGTGTCTCGGAACATTCCAGGCCAGTAGTAATATTTAGCAATGCGGGCTATAGTTTTGTTGATTTCAAGATGGCCGACGGTGACATTGTCATGATTCTCTTGCAATACTTTACTTCGGAGTGATTTCGGTATGGAAAGCTTCCATGGTGCAGCGTCCTCGGTGTAAGTTGTAAAATAAAAAAAATCGACGATACATCTGTCCATTTTCAATTTTGTAATCCGGACACAATTCGGGTTGATTTTGTATTTGGTACCGTTTGTTTTGATACCACGAACATTCGGAATTTATCTCAATAGACGAAAGCAAGGTGAATAGAGAGGTTTGTGACTCTGTATTCTTTAGCGGTTGACGTGACAGTGCATCAGCTACTACATTTATTTTCCTCATCGGTATTTGACATCAAAGTCGTAAGACTGAACTTCGATAGCCCATCTTGCGAGTCGGCCGGAGGGATTTTCAAGTGAATGTAGCCATTTCAAAGCTTGATGGTTAGTGATTACGGTGAACTTATAACCTTACAGATATGGTCTCATTTTTCTACGACTGCTAAACATTCTTTCTCTGTCACGCAATACGTTTGCTCGCCATTATTTAACATACGGCTAGCATAGGCTATAACATTCTCTGCGCCGTCTAGTTCTTGACATAGTACGGCTCCTTCTTGGCTAGCATCACTTTGAATTATAAATAGTTGTGTGAAATCTGGGTAGGCTAGTATTGCTGACTCGGTTAATTTTTGTTTTAATAACTCAAAAGCATATTGTTGTTCTGGTCCCCAAGTCCATTTATGTTTTTTCTGTAGTAGTTTAGTTATTGGAGCTACTGTAGTTGAAAAGGATGGCACAAATCGTCGGTACCATGACGCGATGCCCAAAAATAGTTTCACTTCTTTGACAGTTGTCGGCGCGGAAAGTGCACTTATGGCTTCAACTTTTGACGGGTCGGTATGTATACCTTGTGAACTGACAACGTGTCCCAGATATCGGATCTTCTCTTTCAGAAAATCACATTTGTCGGGATTAATTTTTAGATTTGCAGCCATGAGTCGATCAAACATTTCTCTTAATTTTTCCAAGTGTTCCTCCAAAGTACGACCAATAACAATAATGTCGTCCAGATATGCAAAAGCATATGGTTCCATTTCCGGACCGATTACTTGGTCTAGTGCTCGCTGAAATGTAGCGGGTGCGGAATGAAGTCGAAATGGCATAACTTTCCATTGGAACAAACCTCGGCCGGGAATGGTAAATGCTGTATATGGTCGGTATTCTACTGTCAGTGGGATTAGCCAGTAACCTTGTTTTAAATCAAGGGTGGAGATATATTTTGCGCCTCTCAATTTATCCAGTATATGGTTGATTTGAAGTAACGGATAGGCGGATCTTTCATTAATTTGTCGGTAGTCAATACATAATCTCCATCCGCCCTGTTTTTTACGTACATTGGGTGAACTGTATGGGCTTTTTGACGGTTCTATCTGGTTTTCGGCAAGTAGTTCATCAATTTGCAAGTTTATAATTTCTTGCATAGCGGGGTTACGGGGAAGTAGCGCTGTTTTATCGGCTGGTCATGTTTCATTTGTATATCGTGCTGTGTTATTGGAGTAGGTCCGGAGATTTGGTCAAATCTTTGTATTTGAGTGGACATAAATTCGGTTATTTGATTTTCCTATATGTTGTCTATTTCGTCGGGTATTACCACTGTGCATGTTGCTGGTTCGGATATTTCCTTTCGATATTTATGATTCCTGGTAAAATTTCCTGGTTCCATACTTTTACTGATATGTCAGCTTTTCTAAGAAAGTCTACACCCAGTATGATGGTTTCGGCTAGATTTGGCATGTAGTAGAATAAATGTGTAATTTTATGATTATTCCACTGTTTGTCTACTATATATGACTGGTGGATTTTAAGTTCACTACTGTTCGCCATTCCAGTTGTCAAAGAACATGGTATCGGAGGAGTATTGTGTAATTCCAGCAGATTTTTGACTTCATTACCAATAAAAGATTTTGCAGCTCCAGTATCTATGAGTGCTATACACGGTATTTCAATTATTGACATTGTAATGAAGTATCGGTCGTCATCATAGTGTACGTCTATCATGGTTGTATCGGGTAGTCTGGTTTTTAAGGCTACTGGTTCTGGTTCTGGGATACTCGGCTGCCTTGTCTCTCCGGTATCCCTTGGTATTTTCCCGGTCTGTTCATGTTTTGGCCATGACAGTCTCTAGTTAATACATCACACTGTGAACAAAATGTTTTTGACGGATTTTGACATTCGTGTCTACGTGTTATTCACTGACACGGACTTATGGAAGTAAGTAGAGAAATTTTCCTTGCTTCCCCGCGTAAACTTTTAAGCGAATCAATAGTAGGTATAATAAGTAGAATTCCGACACTTTATTTTAAGAGTAACTTTATTGATCAATATTAATAATTCGGAACGCGAGCTAAAGCAACTTAAGACTAAATTCTATTTACAATATTATACAGTTCTGAGTTTCTTTTCTTATCTGAAAAATTATGCTTACTTAGATATTAAACAATCAAGACTCTAGCTATTGAAAGATCCCGAGTAAACATCATGCATTCCGATTACCATAGCATATAAACGTAATACGATACTCTGGCGGAGCATTGCGATAGTGCAGAGTAATGTTATTAAGAAAATTATGAGAGGAAAATATTTGGATCGCAAACAAAAATGTAGATTTCTTTCGCTACCTTGCATCTTTTATCCATAACACCTCCCCCCATAAGAGGAACAATATTTCTTTAAAAATTGTTTCAAAACATTATCATAATTACAAATCCAAATCTTAGACGCGCGAAGTGCGATGTCCTTCTAATGCTGGTCTTGATTGTTCACCATAATAATGTGCTATGTTTTGTCTTTCTACAAGTGGTCTCTGTGTCCTTTTATTAAAGCAATTCTTAAACATGGTTATTTTGCTACATTTGATGTATTTTATACTAAAGTAAATTAATAGGGTCGTAATTATAAGAGCGATAGTGAAAACTTCTCCCTGAACTCTCTCTGGTATTGGTTTTAATATATCCTTTAAAAGGTTCTCTTGATTCTGTAAATCTATACTTAAATCGTGCCCATCTTGCAAATTGGTCTTAATTCCTGACAAAAGCTTATCTTTTAATTCAATATTTTTCAACCTTATATCAATACATTCTTCTAGTTCAAAATCATATTTGTCTTTATTTACGTAGCTGTAACTGATATTATTAGTAGTTATTTCCGTTTCAACTGTTAAAAATTTACAGTTAGAGTCTAAGAATAAAATACCAGTTTCTTTAATAATACCTTCTTCGTGAACATTAGCACATTTACATTTATATTTTGTAGGGTTATTTATTGCGAATATATATTTATTAAAGTCTATTTTATAAAAAACTTCAAAATTACTAGTGATCTGCTTCATCTTACAATTTTCAATTGACCTTTTCATGTAAACATTCAATGCACAATCGTCTTGTTTCATCGTGTTATACATAGTAATTTCCTTACAAACGTAATACTCGTTGAATTTTTTACAATCATTTAAATTAGAACTGATTGAATAGCCTTCTTTATCATTACTAACAAACAGATAACTGCTGTGAATATCAAATATAAAACCTTGATTATCCCTCAGGACTGGTAAGCTAATAGTTTCATATAATTCAACGTTATCTTTCTTTAGAATAGGTATTTCTACAATTATTTTAATAATTTTATCAACCAAATATGCCTTAATTTTACTTTCTTGAATTAAGTTGTGATAGTTTTCGAGAGTTGGTTCAAATAATAGATCTTTATAAGGGTGTTTTTGTAAGATCTTAACGAATTTTATTGATTTCAATATGAAAGGATGTACAATATTTGCGCTTATTAATAAAATAGCTTGCTCTAAAATATCTGTTTCGATATCCAAAGCTAAAGTTTTCTCAAGAATTTGCCTATGTATCCGGTCAAAGTATTTGTTGACTTCAATTTCTTGTTTAACACTATTTTCTTCATTAATTAAATTGTTAATTTGGTTTATTATTTCATTAAGTTTTGTCTCGTGAGCATAGTAAGTATTGTGAAGAGTCTTGTACTCCTCGTTTAAAGACTTCATAATCACAATTTGAGATTTGAGACTTGATTGTATTTTACTGTAGACGACAATATCGTCCAAGTATACAAATGTACCCTTTCCTATTAAGTCACTAAAACCATATTCATCATTCGCTGAAAACAAGCTGTCGTATTCTTCAGACCGAAAGGCATTCGAGTAAACTCAAAATGTGCATAAGGCGTCGTAAATGCAGTTTTCTCCATGCTTTCCTTACTTAGCGGAATTTGATGAAAACCGGAGGTCAGGTCTAGGGTTGTGAAATACTTTGCCCTATCTAGCTGATCGAGAATTTCCTGGATGTTTGGGATAGGAAATTTATCTCGTTTAATCGGCGATAATCTATTACCATTCTCCATTTTATTTCCCCGCTGGAATCTAACTTTTTGGGCACGACCCATATTGGACTTGACCAAGGTGAAATACTATGGCGAATCACCCCGTTTTTCAAAAGTTTTTGAGTTTGGGAGTTGACTTCTTCTTCATGTATCTTCGGATATCGATATGTCTTAACGTTAAGTGGAACGTCGCTTGTTGTTCTTATATGGTGACTTATAACTGAAGTAACTGTGAGGTCTTCATCTTCTAAACTAAATATATCACTAAATTCCCCTATTATATCTTTTAAAGATTCTATTTCTTCATTCTTCAGATGTTTCTTCCGAATTTGGTACCAGATTTTATCTGTCTTATTACTAATCTCTTTAGAAAGATGTTTGGATCGTTTTGACATCTCTTCCTTATTTATCACTTTATTCACATATTCAGATGCCAAATTTGGTTTATTTTTAAACAGTAATGTAATATTTATTTCATCGTTGTATAGTATATTATTGTATATTATTATAAAGATCGATAGAGAATTTCATCTTACTTAGAACATCATTGCCGACAATTCCATCATAACACCCTATTACATCTTCTCTTACTACATAGAATTTAATTTTTAAGAGATCATCACTTCCAAATTTTTCATTGTAATAATTCATTTCTATTTTTGCGCTTCAAAATACTACAACGATTAGACCCACCTATTCCTTTAAAATAGACTATATTATCAAAATTAACGTTATCTTCATAAACACATTTTTCTTTTATTAAACTTATTCCTGCACCCGTGTCAATTAAAAATTTATACTTTTGTTTATCATAACATAGTGTTATGTGGGGGCTTTCGCTGTAATTTGAAACAATACCCCCTACGATTGTTCCTTTTTCCGAAAATTTGAGCCATTTTCTTTCATTGGTACTTGCGGTACAAGAAAGGATCTTTCCAGTATCACTAAAATGCCTTTTGCATTCAGTGGTAGTATTATTTTTGTATATTAATTCCTTACGGTTATATTTACTGCTATCCCTATAACCATTTGGTCTGTTTCCGAAATTCTTTTGATGATAATTATTTGTAAATTTGAAACACTCTCTAGCCATATGCCCTGTACCACCACATGAATAACACTTATGATCAAAGTGATTAATCCTAATCAAATTTTTATCTGTATATTCTCTTTCTTTAATTTTACTGTATCCTAAGCGAATATCTTCCTCCATAGCCAATTGGCTGGCTTCAGCTAAACTTTTTGGGCGTTGTGTATTAACAAAAGTACCTAATTCTTTATGTAAACCGAATACATATGCATTCAGCATATCTTTTTCTATTGCTATTTTCTGCCCGTAATAGGTTGTATATCTTCTAAGCTTTCATTAAAAAGACTCTGTATGCGATGACGCGTTAATGTTTCGGCCCTTTGCGTGTACTGTATAACAGTTTCATTTCGCTGTTGCCTTAATCTTGTCATTTCAAGATGAAGTTGCATTGAAGAATATGTCTCTCTAAAAACTCTGTTCAATTTGTGATTTAACTCTTCCCATGTACTAAGCTTCTTATTCATTAATATGGTTTCCGCATTTCCTGATATCCTACTTTTAATTATTGGAAGTAAACACTCTTTTTGCTCTTTCGTAGCAATACTCATCGCGTTCTCACAATTGTGAATAAAATTATATGCTTTGGATGGGCCACTATCAAAATATGTAATTATTCTAATAATATTTTCTAAACTCATTTTGATTTTTTCATTATTTCCGACATTTGCAATTTCAGGAATTCTATACACATGTTTTCGGATAGCACCTTGACCTATTTCTAGATTTTTTAAGCCTTCTGAGAAATTTTCTACATTTTCATTATTATCGTTTCTGCGTGAATTAGCTTTGTCTTCAACAGTTGGAAATTGGAACATTACTGGGAACGCAGACTGCATTGTATAAATATAATTATTATACAGATACTAGAAGTACTTGTAGTTTTAAATCTTCATAATGTTGTACTTTAGTTCAGGGAAACTCTTTTAAAATCAAACTCTTTAATGTATAAGAGAAAAACATGTTTATTGAATTAATGAAAAGTAAAATTTTATTTGACAACATAGAAAATATAAAATTCAAAGAAGTTTTTCCAAATGAGGAAAGTTTTGTTAATTGTAAACAATTTTAAATTTAATATTTGTAATAATAAGAATAATAATGAAAGAGTGGTGAAACTAGATGGAGATGTACAGTCACCATATATTTGCAGGTTAAAGTCAAAGCAAAGGTCGTCAACCTTATTGCCACGGCTGGTGAAATACAAATTTATTGCCGACCTATGGTCAAAAGGGATCAGGGGATTAACTAAGGATTTTCTGACGAAACGAAATCTGAAATTGTGATATGAAGAGTGGTGAAACTAGACGGAGATGTACACTCACCGTATATTTGCAGGCTAAAATCAAAGCAAAGGTCGGCAACCTTATTGCCACGGCTAGCTAAATACAAATTTATTGCCGACCTATGGTCAAAGGGGATCAGGTTATTAACTAACGACTAACTAACTGTCATAGTGCCGTTCAAAATATTGTTTTATTTTTATTTTTGCAATAAAATTATATAATTATATTATTAATAAAAATATTTGTTGTTTTAGCAACCGTAGGTTTAAATCATATTCTTAATCTTCTTTATAAATACTTTTAGTTGACGACAATTGTTTGTGAATAATAATTGAAAATATATGTTTATGTTATGCAATAAACGTGTTTCTTAATCTATATTATCTGTATTCATGTAAATGCAGATGTGTTAGTTATATGCGAGCAACTTTCCTGGCGAGCAATTGTGTGGCGAGCAATTGTGTGGCGAGCAATTGTATGGCGAGCAATTGTGTGGCGAGCAATTGTGTGGCGAGCAACTTTCCTGGCGAGCAATTGTGGGCGAGCAACTGTAGGCGAGCAATTTTCCGGTAATCACTTTCGCCTATACAACAAAATTTTTTCTTTAAAGTATTTTCGTCAAAGCTATATTCAGACTCGCTTGTATTACTCATCGTGGCAAGTTTGTTAAGGATTAATTTCAGTATTTCGTTGATAGTTCTCCCAAAACATAAAACAGATATGTATATAGATTCAATATAAATATACTTTTCCTTTCCTTTCTTTCTTTACACCACGAGAACAAAATTTTTTATAATGTATATTAAGACATATGTATATGTAAAATCTTAAACCGTCAGGAAAAGTATAGATGTGTATACTATGCGTTTTTTTTTTATTATTACTAGAGATTCAATAACTTTGAACTTCACACGGACTTTTTCCTTTATTTATTCATTTATGTAATCACTATAAAGTATAAACCTTCTACTTAACTTAACAGTAAACATATATTCCAAAAAGAAAATAATTAAAGGTAATTTAAAAAGAATCGACTTACAATAATAATATAAATGTGTAAAAGTTTCGCATCATCTTATACGCCAATAGTGGTTCCTCTATTTTGAAATCAATCTCCTTGAAGCAACTAAAATCTTTTGGATATCGTGGGAAACGTTTATTTCTTTCCTCCTTCCTTTTTGAATGATCAATGATTGCCAAATTTGATTTTGTTGACAATTGAGTCGATTGAGTCGCTTATTGTGGATCTGTTCCTCTTTCACGTTAGCTTCAAAAATAATTAGTGAGCCCAAAAGATTTGAAGATTAACTTTGTATTGCAACACTTATCTTTGAGATGTGTTTTACATTAGAATCAGAATTGTGTAAAACAGATGCACTCGTTATATATAATTTATATATGTGTATTGCACACACAATTATATGTAACTTTCGTACGCACTGAGATATTTATTTTCAATTAATTTTACCGCTGCCACCAAATGTTATTCAATGACACGGACTTATGGAAGTAAGTAGAGAAATTTTCCCTGCTTCCCCGCGTAAACTTTTAAGCGAATCAATAGTAGGTATAATAAGTAGAATTCCGACACATTTTTTTTTAAGAGTAACTTTATTGATCAATATTAATAATTCTGAACGCGAGCTAAAGCAACTTAAGACTAAATTCTATTTACAGTATTATACAGTTCTGAGTTTCATTTCTTATCTGAAAAATTATGCTTACTTAGGTATTAAACAATCAAGACTCTAGCTATTGAAAGATCCCGAGTAAACATCATGCATTCCGATTACCATAGCATATAAACGAAATACTCTACTCTGGCGGAGCACTGCGATAGTGCAGAGTAATGTTATTAAGAAAATAATAAGAGGAAAATATTTGGATCACAAACAAAAATGTAGATTTCTTCCGCTACCTTGCATCTTTTATCCATAACATACGATGTCCCAGTTGTTTATATATCCAACAACTCTCTCGCCTTATATGTGAAACATTTATTGGCAAGGTTGGGGTGTTTTGTGGTGGTCTACTCATCTGACGGATAGGCTGTGTTTCGGGACTTTTTTTGAACTTCGGATGTATAAGCGATACTCTGGTAACATGTTTTCATAAATTCGTTCTAGTTTTTCTTCGGTTGACACGTTTGTTTGCCAGCGCATGAGTGACTGGATGGCCGTTATATAATCTTTGGCCCTTTCTCTACGTTTCTGTAACCTAGTTAGGATCTCGTCGGCTAGTTGAATACTGAAACGTGGTGGCAAGAAAAATAGTTTGAAGTCACTTCTGAATTCATTCCATGTTTTCCATTGTTCTCGGTTGTTACGATACCATGCTAGGGCTGTCTTAGTCAGCAGCTCGGGTAATGTATTTAACAATCGGTCGGTTGGTATACTGTAACATTATGTCGTTTCCTCAATTCTCTTGAGGAAATTTAACGGATCCTGACCTTGGTCAAATCTCACATTCCATTTTCTGACTTTATCCATAATGTCAGCGTCTGAAAGTGGTCGGTCTCGGATTTTTATCGGGTACGGTATATTTTGAATATTCGGTATATTGTTACAAGGTATCTCCTTGTCGGTAACACTCAGACGTGTTGTCGGTATATTCGGTAAACTTTGACAAGATGTCTCCTTGTCGGTAACACTCAGGCGTGTTGGATTGTACTATAATCTTTGCCCATCGGTTTGTGAATCGGTTGTATTGATGATCGGAGTTATCAATATATCGGTCTGTGTTTCGGTTGTATTGGTAATCGGAGGTGTCATTTTATCGGTCTCGGTTGCGGTTGACCCAATTTTTAACTCATTTTGCTCCTCCTCTTGAAGAGCTTGTTCATGTTTTACACTGGCTGCAAGGCTGGGTTGTTTTCCACTTTTATATTCTTGTCGTTTCTTGTTTCACTATTTTCTCTCTGTCTAATAACTATGGGATGATAGGTATATTCTCGAATGCGGTACCCTCACACTCGGTAGGAAATGAATTTTAGTAGTTACGCTATGGCGTTTTTGGCCCACTTTTTCCATACAAAAATTGCAAGGTAGATTCCAACTATTTTGATGGAAGGGGGCTGAGGTCGCTTTTGTACTGAAATTTTGACATTATCTAGACGTTTTCTTTTAGGTGGATACTTATGCCAACAACAACAACCAATGTAAGTAGGTATGTTGACTTGGATATGTCCGATAATCAAATTCCGAATAATGTAAACAAAATCGCAGCCGAGTAAAGTAAACAAATTGATCGATATTCACACACACACACACACACACACACACACACACACACACACACACACACACACACACACACACACACACACACACACACAGTCAGAGAGAGAGACACACGCAGGCAAGCGCGCGCGCACACACACACACACTACGTCATACTAAAATATTTTCTACCAGGCGATATTCAGTACCATGTTATTAAATTAATAACAACAACAACTAACGTAGGTAGATTTATGTTGACTTAGATATGAAATAGCCTAATTTTTGATCTTCAGGTGTGTAACAGACACTCAAACTTAATTTAAGTGCTTGCTAAGTGGGCGTAAGTAACTTGAGAAAAAAGAAAGAACTTCGATTCTTGACTGTAAACTTACACTGATTTTTATTGTACTAATACAAGAACTTAAATACATTTTTTACGCTTACATGATAAATTTCGCTATTATCGTAAGTTCACTTCATCATGTTTACCTTGCAGTCATTGACCCAGATTGGGGCAATGCATGCGGAAATATTTTCGTGAAATATTTTTATGAATGATGCAAGAACATGAGTAAGTGAACTTACGTTTGATTGAACTTTGACCTGATTGGAGGAAAGTACAAAGTAAGCGAAGTGACGAATTCGTTTGCATTTAAAAAATCGGAAGGTAATTGTAGTGAACGTGAACATGAACGTGAAATTGGAACGCGATTAAGAAATTATGTTTTGTTTAGGTATGAACATGTTGAGAAATTATTTTTTTGTTCAGGTAGGAACAAGGTGTAATGCTTCTAATTTTATTCATTGCATAAACAATTCGTACAGCCGAATAATGTAAACAAAATCGCAGTTGAATAATGTAACCAAATCGCAGTCGAATAATGTAAACAAAATCGCAGTGGAATAATGTAAACAAAATTCTCACAGAGGCGAGTAAAGTAAACAAATTTATGAAAGATTCTCTATAGCTGAAAAAAAACAACAACTGATATGTTGTCTTAGATGAGTAGTTATAATTGAAAATTTCTTTTACTGAAAAAACAACAACTGCGGATTAAAAAGTCAAGAGTGATCATGATATCTAAAAATAGATCACGGCTGCTTGTAAGAAGTAATGGAAATTAAAGCCTCGGTGGCCAAGCGGCTGGTAATTTGATATCGCCTCTTCGCGCCGCCAAGTAAAGTAAACAATGGTTTTTGCATCTAGGAGTGTGTATTGAAAAGTCATAAGTTTTATGAAAAATTGTTTTCTATTAACATTTAACATCAATTTTACTATGTTTAAATCCTAAATTATAAACCTATTCTATGTGCTTCATATCTAAAATTGGCAACAATATATCTGAAGTTCTATTAATCCTATCTCGGAAGCGAAAACGATCCAGAGCATATGACTCCCATGGTCCTTTTCTGGGTTCATAATCAGTCATATAAACTCGTGGAGCAGCAGTACTAAATTTGAACTTCATTATCACGACTAATTAAAAAAACTATTTTCACATTATTCAAAGATTATAATAAATAATTGGATGCAGATTAATATCATTCTGAATAAATTCAATTTTATATGATCGCCCGATTGGTCCTCTGTTAATCACCGAGAAGTCTCCCTGGGCATTTATTTTACTCAAAGTATCGTCCGAAATTGTGTTGTAGTGTGAAGGAAGAAATAGTTGATAATTCTCCAAATCCAGAACCACACGAGCTCCAAATGTAGTTGTACACTTTCTCGCTCCAAGAATCTTGTACTCTTTATCCAACTCCATTTGGCAGGTCTTCAGGGATGGTTGGTACTGCTCCAACTTCTTTAGTTCATCCATTGCGTTTGGCATTATTATTATTTTCTTCTTGCTCCTTAATTTATAAGCAATATTTCCAAAACAAGTTTAATCCTGTTGTAACCACTCCGCGCAGCTGAATAAAGTCATCCTCATGTAATTTGATATCACCCCACGTCCTGTTTACAAATTCGCATTTAAGCTGAATGAGTCATGCACACCTGTGTAAACAAATTTAATCGAATGAGCCATTCTCACGTAATTTGATATCACTTCACTTCTTGTAAACAAATTCGCTGAATGAGTCATGCACACCTGTGTAAACAAATTTAATCGAATGAGCCATCCTCACGTAATTTGATACCACTTCACTTCCTGTAAACAAATTCGTATAAAATAAACAGCGAGGTGTTCCTATAAAAGCGCAAGCAAACCGCTAGGAGCCATCATTCAGTTTCAGTAAGTCTCAGTGTTAGTGTCTAATATAAAAAAATTAAAAATGTCTTCGGTGTTAGTAAATAAAAGTTTTTCAATAATTGAAAATTTGCGAAAAGATGTGATGGAGTATTTAAAAATTCAGTGAATAAAGACTATATTGTTCAAAAATGCAATAGAAATATGCATAAATTTCAAGTTGCATTTCGGAAGTGCAATAAGAGTGCTAGGAAACGACATTTCGAGAGCTGTCTCGAGCAAATTAAAGCGTTGAGAGCACTATTGAGAACTCCCCGTCGAGGTGGAGGAGTTACTAGGGTAAGAAGAAGTTATTTTGTAAAGTATGAGGAAATAAAGACAGCTTCGCAGGCAGAATTCGACAAGGTGTTATTGCAAATTTAAAACATATCGATCCGAAGCTATTTATACAAGACGCTGCCAAATTATTTACGCGTCGTGTTAAAAAAACCTTAAAACATTATTTTAATATTAAAGTTTCTACAACGTTTTGCGGTGAATTTGTTAAAGAAACTGGTGACAATGAAATGATAAAAGACGTTAAATATTTCCAAGCGAGAACTGCTCCAATTAGTGTAGATGACAATTTAGAGGAGTGGTTTAAATCAAACATTTCGGATCCAATACATACTCAGCTGGAAGATTTCCAGGAAAAAGACAGTGGCTGGACACTGCACTCAATACTACATCTAGCAGTACATATCAACTAGTTTGAGCAGCTTCGAGGATCTTCGTACATACCCCTACCAAAGGAAATTGCATCAAAAAAAGCTTGCATTAATGTACAAAATAATGATGAAGCATGCTTCGCATGGGCCGTAACATCAGCGCTATATCCTACAAATGCTCATTCTGAAAGGATCTCATCATATTCACATTATTCAACTGTACTTAATTTAACTGGGATAACATTTCCCATGACACTTAAGAAAATTACGCAATTTGAAGACCAGAACGAGATATCAGTAAACGTATTCATCCTAGAGAAGAGCGTTTCTTCACCACAGTTCCAGTTAGACTTACGAAACACAGGATGTAGCGACATGTAAATCTCTTAATGCTACAAGATGACTATGACCAGGATGATGATCATATCGATGATGATGATGATGATGATGCCGGCAGATATCATTTCTGCTGGATCAAAGATCTTTCACGCCTTGTATCGAAACAAATTTCGAAACATGGTGGTGGTAGAAGGCATATTTGTGATAGATGTTTGCGCTACTTCTACTCTGCTGAAAAATTAGCATCACACACTCCTGAATGCCAGAAGCAAAATGATTGCAGAATTATGTTTCCATCAGAAGAAAAGAAATGGCTAGAATACAAAAATTATAACCATAAGAATCCAGTCCCGTTTTATGTCTATGCAGATCTTGAGTCAATATTGAAGCCGATTCAGGCAAACGATCAAAATACACAGCGAATCCAGGAACATGAAGTTCACAGCATAGGATTCTATTTCCACTGCAAACATGATGCTAAGCTCTCATATTACAGAGCATATCGAGGCAAGGACTGCCAACAATGGTTTGCAATAGAATTGCAAAAAATTGTCTCCATAGCTGTACAGGAAAAGCTGAACATCAGACCAATGCAGCCCCTGGCTAAAAAGGAACGGCATTCGCATATGGAAGGTACTTGCTGGAATATATGCGAAAAATCGTTTGCAGCCGATGAGGAACGAGTCCGGGACCATTGCCACTTAACAGGTGAATACTGAGAATCATAATTCTATTCATTTTTTTTTCATAATTTCTTTTAACAGGAAAATACCGTGGACCAGCCCACAATTCATGTAATCTGATGTATCAAGATTGTCCCATAGTTCCAGTCATTTTTCACAATTTATCTGGATATGATGCCAACTTCATTATTAAGGATATAGTTACAGCCATTCCTGGGAAAGTGGATCTCCTACCAATAAAAAAAGAAAGATACATTTCATTCACCAAGCACGTTGAAGGCAGTCATATCAAATTCAGATTCATCGATTCCTTCCGTTTTATTGCAGAATCCTTAGATAAGCTATCATCATTGCCGCCAAAGGATAAATTAAATATTACAAGACCTGTATGGCCAAAATTGGATGATGATGACTTTAAACTACTTACGCGCAAAGGTGTCTTCCCATACGACTTCGTTGACGATTAGACAAAATTGGATTTCCAACACTTACCTGCGCAGGAGCAATTCTATAATAAAATGACTGACAGTGATATATCTGCTGAGGACTACAGCCGCGCAGAAAAGGTGTGGAGGACATTTGGAATACAGACACTTGGCGAATATTCCGATCTATACCTGAAAACTGATGTGCTTCTATTGGCTGATGTGTTTGAGAACTTTCGAGATGTCTGTATGAAGACGTGCAATTTAGATCCTGCACATTATTACACCATGCCAGGTCTAACATGGGATGCAATGTTAAAATATACCAAAGTGAAACTAGAGCTGATAACCGACATAGATATACTGCTATTCATAGAGAGAGGTATTCGAGGTGGTATAAGTCAATGCTCGAACAGATATGGTAAAGCAAATAATAAATATATGGATGATTTTAAGCCTGACGAGAAAGAGAAATACCTGATGTATTTTGATATAAATAACCTTTATGGATGGGCCATGTCATAGCATTTACCAACCGGAGGATTCAAATGGGTTGATGCTCCCAATATCAACGTTTTCGAGATTACTGATGATTCACCAATTGGATACATATTCGAAGTCGACTTGGACTATCCTCAACATCTACATGATACAGATAAGGATTTACCGTTTTGCTCTGAGCATGCAGCACCACCTGGAGCAAAATTAGAAAAGCTTTTGACAACATTACATCCTAAAACTAAATATGTTATACACTACCGAAATTTGAGGGTTCTTCAATTCAACCAATCAGCTTGGCTTAAACCATATATTGACTTAAATACCACTATACGGAAGCAGGCTACCAGCGATCATAAGAAGGACAGCTATAAGAAGATGAATAATGCAGCTTTTGGTAAGACCATTGAAAATGTTCGCAAGTATAGCGATATAAAGCTTTGCGTAAAGTGGGAAGGTCGCTATGGTGCAAAAGCTCGGATTGCGGCACCCAACTTCCACAGTGCAACGATATTTGATGAGAATTTAGTTGCTGTGGAATTAAGGCGACTCAAAATCTTATTCAATAAGCCCCTCTATATTGGAATGGCAGTTTTGGAAATTTCAAAGATATGCCTCTATGATTTTCACTACAGTTTTATGCAGCGTGAATTTGGAGATAAATGTAAAGTCATGTATACAGATACAGATTCTCTAATATATGAACTTGAAGAGAAAAATGCATATGAGTTTATGGCCGAAAATATAAACTAATTTGATACAAGTGATTACCCAGAAGATAATCAATTCAATTTACCGCTCATGAATAAAAAGATTCCTGGTCTAATGAAGGATGAGCTGAATGGGAAAATCATGAGCGAATTTGCAGGCTTGCGCTCGAAAATGTACAGTCTAAGTATAAACGATGGTAAAACTGTAAAGAAAGCAAAAGGAGTAAAGACTAATGTAGACCAGAGGCATATCAATTTCGAAGACTACGTCGAATGTTTGAATAACAAGCGAGTATTATCTGCTAATCAGAGCTCCATATGATCGCATAACCATAATGTCTACACGATCAGCCAAAAGAAGATTGCATTGAATCCATATGATAACAAGCGGTATATTATGAATGGGACAACGAATACTCTACCATAGGGACATTACCCTATTTAATCAGAACAACAAGGAGCAGACGCAGAAAACATATAATCTAAGGCCAGTCTAAGATATGTATTGTAAATAAAAATTGTATTATGGCTAAAATACCATTTAATGAAATAGTTTATTTTAATTGTATTATAGTCTAAGATGATATACATTACTGTAAAATAAAGGATAATATTATAATTATAGGGTAACCGATTTAAGGAAGCCTAATAGAGAATGATACCTTAAGAATTAAATGTTAATCTAGAATGATACGCGCGGACTCAACCTTGACCCCTGGCATCACCTTTGAAACCGGGTGTCTTGGAGGCCACAACTTTGATTCATAATCAACTACATCACAGGGGATTCCGTCTCTTGACCAGGCCAGTTTGAAAATTGTTTAGCTGTTATCTGACCTGTTTAAAAGCTGTTAAGCTGTTATCAGACCTGTTTGAAGATCTGTTTTAAAAGCTGTTATCAGAGCTTTTTGAAAAGCTGTTAAGCTGTTATCGGAGCTGTTTTAAAAGCTGTTATAAGAGTTGTTTGAAAAGCTGTTATCAGAGCTGTTTAAAAGCTGTTAAGCAGTTATGAGACCTGTTTGTAAAGCTGTTAAGCTTTTATCTGACCTGTTTAAAAGCTGTTAAGCTGTTATCAGACCTGTTAGAAAAGCTGTTTAGATGTTATCAGAGCTGTTTAAAAGCTGTTAAGCAGTTATCAGACCTGTTCGAAAAGCTGTTAAGCTGTTATCTGACCTGTTTAAAAGCTGTTAAGCTGTTATCAGACCTGTTCGAAAAGCTGTTTAGCTGTTATCTGACCTGTTTAAAAGTTGTTATCAGACCTGTTCGAAAAGCTGTTTAGCTGTTATCAGAGCTGTTTAAAAGCTGTTAAGCAGTTATCAGACCTGTTCGAAAAGCTGTTAAGCTTTTATATGATCTGTTATAAAAGCAGTTAAGCTGTTATCAGACCTATTCGAAAAGCTGTTTAGCTGTTATCTGACCTGTGTAAAATCTGTTAAGCTATTATCAGAGCTGTTTGAAAAGCTGTTAAGCTGTTATCAGACCTGTTCGAAAAGCTGTTAATCTGTTTTCAGAGCTGTTATCTGAGCTGTTTGGAAAGCAATTGACAAGACACACTTCCGGATGAAGGTCAAGGACCAGACACCCTTTCGGTTTCAAAGGTGATGCCAGGGGGTCAAGGTTGAGTCCGCGCGTAAATGTTTTTTCTCAAGCCATCCTAGCATTCTGGGTAAAACGCTCAACCACCCGATTAGGAGCTCGCTGTAGTGGGCAAATATTGATAAAGAGGAGCTCTGGACTTAGTAGGGAAGTTGAATAAAAAGAATACCATATATAAAATATTATTATTGATTTATTATAAATTGAAAAATATTAACATTTAATTCTTAAGGTATCATTCTAGATTAACATTTAATTCTTAAGGTATCATTCTATATTAGGCTTCCTTAAATCGGTTACCCTATAATTATAATATTTTCCTTTATTTTACAGTAATTTATATCATCTTAGACTATAATACAATTAAAATAAACTATTTCATTAAATGATATTTTAGCCATAATACAATTTTTATTTACAATACATATCTTAGACTGGCCTTGATTATATGTTTTCTGCGTCTGCTCCTTGTTGTTCTGATTGAATAGAGTAATGTCCCCATGGTAGAGTATCCGTTGTCCCACTCATAATATACCGCTTGATATCATATGGATTCAATGCAATCTTCTTTTGGCTGATCGTGTAGACATTATGGTTATGCGATCATATGGAGCTCTGATTAGCAGTTAATACTCGCTTGTTATTCAAACATTCGACGTAGTCTTCGAAATTGATATGCCTCTGGTCTACATTAGTCTTTACTCCTTTTGCTTTCTTTACAGTTTTACCATCGTTTATACGTAGACTGTACATTTTCGAGCGCAAGCCTGCAAATTCGCTCATGATTTTCCCTTTCAGCTCATCCTTCATTAGACCAAGAATCTTTTTATTCATGAGTGGTAAATTGAATTGATTATCTTCTGGGTAATCACTTGTATCAAATTTGTTTATATTTTCGGCCATAAACTCATATGCATTTTTCTCTTCAAGTTCATATATTAGAGAATCTGTATCTGTATACATGACTTTACATTTATCTCCAAATTCACGCTGCATAAAACTGTAGTGGAAATCATAGAGGCATATCTTTGAAAGTTCCAAAACTGCCATTCCAATATAGAGGGGCTTATTGAATAAGATTTTGAGTCGCCTTAATTCCACAGCAACTAAATTCTCATCAAATATCGTTGCACTGTGGAAGTTGGGTGCCGCAATCCGAGCTTTTGCACCAGCGACCTTCCCACTTTACGCAAGGCTTTATATCGCTATACTTGCGAACATTTTCCATGGTCTTAACAAAAGCTGCATTATTCATCTTCTTATAGCTGTCTTTCTCAAGATCGCTGGTAGCCTGCTTCCGTTTAGTGGTCTTTAAGTCAATATATGGTTTAAGCCAAGCTGATTGGTCGAATTGAAGAACCCGGTGCACTTTTTTCAGGATGAGGCCATGTGATAAGCATTGCCTCAAATTTCGGTAGTGTATAACATATTTAGTTTTAGGATGTAATGTTGTCAAAAGCTTTTCTAATTTTGCTCCAGGTGGTGCTGCATGCTCAGAGCAAAACGGTAAATCCTTATGTGTATCATGTAGATGTTGAGGATAATCCAAGTCGACTTCGAATATGTATCCAATTGGTGAATCATCAGGAATCTCGAAAACGTTGATATTGGGAGCATCAAACCATTTGAATCCTCCGGTTGGTAAATGCTATGACATGGCCCATCCATAAAGGTTATTTATATCAAAATACATCAGGTATTTCTCTTTCTCGTCAGGCTTAAAATCATCCATATATTTATTATTTGCTTTACCATATCTGTTCGAGCATTGACTTATACCATCTCGAATACCTCTCTCTATGAATAGCATATATCTACGTCGGTTATCAGCTCTAGTTTCAATTTGGTATATTTTAACATTGCATCCCATGTTAGACGTGGCATGGTGTAATAATGTGCAGGATCTAAATTGCACGTCTTCATACAGATATCTCGAAAGTTCTCAAACACATCAGCCAATAGAAGGACATCAGTTTTCAGGTATAGATCGGAATATTCGCCAAATGTCTGTATTGCAAATGACCTCCACACCTTTTCTGCGCGGCTGTAGTCCTCGGCAGATATATCATTGTCAGTCATTTTATTATAGAATTGCTCCTGCGCAGGTAAGTGTTGGAAATCCCATTTTGTCCAATCGTCAACGAAGTCGTATGGGAAAACACCTTTGAGCGTAAGTAGTTTCAAGTCATCATCATCCAATTCTTGCCATACAGGCCTTGTAATATTTAATTTATACATTGGCAACAATGATGATAGCTTATCTAAGGATTCTGCCATAAAACGGAAGGAATCGATGAATCTGAATTTGATATGACTGCCATCAACGTGCTTGGTGAACGAAATGTATCTTTCTTTATTTATTGGTAGGAGATTCACTTTCCCAGGAATGGCTGTAGCTATATCCTTAATAATGAAGTGGGCATCATATCCAGATAAATTGTGAAAAATGACTGGAACTATGGGACAATCTTGATACATCAGATTACATGAATTGTGGGCTGGTCCACCGTATTTTCCTGTTAAAAGAAATTATGAAAAAAAAATGAATAAAATTATGATTCTCAGTATTCACCTGTTAAGTGGCAATGGTCCCGGACTCGTTCCTCATCGGCTGCAAACGATTTTTCGCATATATTGCAGCAAGTACTTTCCATATGCGAATGCCGTTCCTCTTTAGCCAGGGGCTGCATTGGTCTGATGTTCAGCTTTTCCTGTACAGCTATGGAGACCAAACCATTGTTGACAGTCCTTGCCTCGATATGCTCTGTAATATGAGAGCTTAGCATTATGTTTACAGTGGAAATAGAATCCTATGCTGTGAACTTCATGTTCCTGGATTCGCTGTGTATTTTGATCGTTTGCCGGAATCGGCTTCAATATTGACTCAAGATCTGCATATACACAAAACGGGACTGGATTCTTATGGTTATAATTTTTGTATTCTAGGCATTTCTTTTCTTCTGATGGAAACATAATTCTGCAATTATTTTGCTTCTGGCATTCAGGAGTGTGTGATGCTAATTTTTCAGCAGAGTAAAAGTAGAGCAAACATCTATCACAAATATGCCTTCTACCACCACCATGTTTCGAAATTTGTTTCGATACAAGGCGTGAAAGATCTTTGATCCAGCAGAAATGATATCTGCCGGCATCATCATCATCATCATCATCGATATGATCATCATCCTGGTCATAGTCATCGTGTAGCATTAAGAGATTTACATGTCGCTCCATCCTGTGTTTCGTAAGTCTAACTGGAACTGTGGTGAAGAAACGCTCTTCTCTAGGATGAATACGTTTACTGATATCTCGTTCTGGTCTTCAAATTGCGTAATTTGCTTAAGTGTCATGGGAAATATTATCCCAGTTAAATTAAGTACAGTTGAATAATGTGAATGTGATGAGATCCTTCAGAATGAGCATTTGTAGGATATAGCGCTGATGTTGCGGCCCATGCGAAGCATGCTTTATCATTATTTTGTACATTGATGCAAGCTTTTTTTGATGCAATTTCCTTTGGTAGGGGTATATACGAAGATCCTCGAAGCTGCTCAAACTAGTTGATGTGTACTGCTAGATGTATTATTGAGTGCAGTGCCCAGCCACTGTCTTTTTCCTGGAAATCTTCCAGCTGAGTATGTATTGGATCCGAAATGTTTGATTTAAACCACTCCTCTAAATTGTCATCTACACTAATTGGAGCAGTTCTCGCTTGGAAATATTTAACGTCTTTTATCATTTCATTGTCACCAGTTTCTTTAACAAATTCACCGCAAAACGTTGTAGAAACTTTAATATTAAAATAATGTTTTAAGGTATTTTTAACTCGACGCGTAAATAATTTGGCAGCGTCTTGTATAAATAGCTTCGGATCGATATGTTTTAAATTTGCAATAACACCTTGTCGAATTCTGCCTGCGAACGCTGTCTTTATTTCCTCCCACTTTACAAAATCACTTCTTCTTACGCGAGTAACTCCTCCACTTCGACGGGGAGTTCTCAATAGTGTTCAACACTTTAATTTGCTTGAGACAGCTCTCGAAATGTCGTTTCCTAGCAGTCTTATTGCACTTCCGAAATGCAACTTGAAATTTATGCATGTTTCTATTGCACTTTTGAATAATATAGTCTTTATTCACTGAATTTTTTAAACACTCCATCACATCTTTTCGCAAATTTTCAATTATTGAAAAACTTTTATTTACTAACACCGAAGACATTTTTAATTTTTTTACGCGAAGACAGCAAGACAATGAATCTATTGAAGAATACATAACTGTTATAAAAAATCTTAGCTTAACATGTGAATTCACCACTTTGCGCGAGGAATTAGTGCGTGATATTTTCATCTGTGGGCTTCATGCTAATTATAGTCGTATTAAAGAAAAATTACTGTCAGAGGGGAACATAAATATTGTTAAGGCAGTAGAAATTACGAGGTCGATGGAATTATCAAAAGAACATACTCAAAATCTTCAAGGAAACAACAGCTTCGTCGGAATGGTGTCTAAATTAAAAACTCAACAGCGGTATAATTCCAATCAAATCTCCAGGAACTTCCCATCGACACGTCCACAGCAACAACGTCAGTCACCATCGTCATTCACAAGAAAGCGACATCATCAATACAAGGCATACACTCTCACTCAAAGAAATTCGAACAGTGCTCAAGGTGTGGTGAAGTGCACCGATGCAATTGTCCAGCTATGGGTGTAAAGTGTAATAAATGTGGACGAATGAATCATTTCGCAAAAATGTGTAGATCAGGTACATCGTCGTCACTAACATCAACTAAGCAAAAAAAGAAGATAAATCACATTGATTTTGACTCTCAGTCAGATTCATCCCTATTTATTGGAGTCATAGAGAAAAGTCAAACACAAAAATCATCATGGCGTGTAACAGTGATGATAAACAATATGTCTGTCCCTTGCCAACTTGATACAGGTGCTCAAGCGAACATCATGTCATGGTCACAATTATTACAACTTAAAGTTGACAGCAGTCTGTTGGAAACAACAACAACCAAAATATTAACTTTTAGTGGCGAATCAATTTCTCCTATGGGATGGTGTAATTTATTATGCAAAATCGAAAATAAGGAATATGTACTACTATTATATATCGTAAAAGCTAAATGTCAGACAATACTAGGATTACCGTCATGTATAGCTTTAAGACTAGTAGAAAGAATTAATAAGGTAAAGCAAATCAACTCAATGGTAAGAAATGTATCAATCAAAACAAGTGTGAAGAAAATGTAAACATATTAAAAAGTATTCTTAATAATTACAGAGATGTTTTTCAAGGAATTGGATGTTTACCTCAAAAATGTCATATAACGCTAAAACCTGATGTACGCCCAGTTGTCGATTGTCCACGAAGGATGCCATTCGCTTTAAAATCATTATTAAAAGAGGAACTACAACGAATGGAAAAGTTAAATATATAAAAAAAATTGAGGAACCAACTGAATGGGTGAGTTCTACATATAGTCATTGTCAAAAAAGCTAACAATAAAATCAGAATATGCCTAGATCCAAGAAATCTAAACACGGCAATACTGAGACCACATTTGCAATTTCCTAACATTGACGACATTAAAGCACAATTAGTCGGTGCAAAATTTTTTAGTACACTAGATGCTAATAAGGGATTTTGGATGGTTCCCCTAGATGAGGAATCCTCAAAGATTTGTTCATTCATTACTCCCTTTGGAAGATACCGTTTCTTGAGACTTCCATTTGGAATATCAGCGGCATCTGAGTTATTTCATTCCATTATAGTCCAACATTTCAATGACATACCTGGTCTCATAAAATACATCGATGATTTCTTAATATACGGATCGACATTAAAAGAACATAATCAAATATTAAATCTCGTCCTACAAAGAGCTAAAAATATTGGTATAAAATTTAACCAAAACAAGTCTAAATTTTGTCTAAAAGAAATAAAGTACTTAGGACATATATTTAACGAACAAGGTGTTAGACCAGATCCCTGCTAAAATTGAGGCAATCCAAAATATACCTAGACCAAAAATGGTTGCTGAACTACAACGATTCCTCGGTATGACCAATTATTTAGCTTCGTGCATTAAAAATTTGTCACATGAATCTACTAATCTACGAAATCTTCTAAAAAAAGGAACTGAGTGGTGCTGGCTAGATTGTCACGAAAAAGAATTTAATAACTTAAAATCTCTCTTAACACAAGCTCCTGTACTCACTTACTATGACCCCAAAAAACCGCTTACATTATCAGTTGATGCATCTAAAGACACTGTCGGAGCTGTCATATCCCATGATATGAATCCTATTGCATATGCTTCTGCAACTCTGACGTCAAGTCAAAAGAACTATGCTCAAATCGAGAAAGAGCTTTTTGCTATACTATTCGGATGTACAAGGTTTCATCAATACACTTACGGTCGAGTGGTTCAAGTCGAAACCGATCATAAACCTTTAGTGTCAATTTTCAAAAAGTCTCTTCATCAAGTGCCAACTAGATTACAACGGTTTATGCTAAAACTTAACTTACGACCTAATACTTACCTTCAAACCGGGAAAAGAAATAGTTACAGCCGACACTTTGTCAAGGGAACCCCTTTCAAATACAGCATTAATAGTATTCGATAAAGAACTCAATTTTCAATGCAATTTAGTCGTAACTAATTTGTCAGTATCCCAACAGAAACTTAAGGAAATATGTGAAGCAACAAGTCAAGATGAAATTCTTTATAAGGTAAAGGAATATATCAAAAATGGGTGGCCAAATGATTCCAAATCCATCCATAAAGACACAAAACCTTATTCGTATTTTAAAGACGAGCTTCACACTATAGACGATCTAATTTACAAAAGAGAAAGTTTAGTTATTCCATACTCACTTCGCAAAGAAATATTACAAACATTACATGAAGGTCACATGGGTATAGAACGATCAAAGTCACTAGCTAAGGGAAAAGTTTTTTGGCCCGGAATGAACAGAGATATCTCAAATATGATATTAAACTGTGAAATTTGTATAAAATACCGAAATTCAAATCTTAAAGAACCAATTCAATTTCATGATACAAAAAACATTCCGTGGCACAAAGTCGGATTAGATCTATTTGAATATAACAAAAAAGTTTATTTACTAGTTGTCGACTATTTCTCAAAATATGTCGAAACAGCTCTACTAAATTCCAACCATAAGAGCGACACAGTCATAGTACATTTAAAATCAATCTTTGCCCGTCATGGCATTCCTGCCATTATAATTTCAGACAATGGTCCACCATTCAATTCGTTAGCATTCAAAAAATTCAACAATGATTGGGGAATAGAACACAAAACATCAAGTCCGAACTTACCTCGATCGAACGGTCTTGCCGAACGTACTATTGGTACAATTAAGAAAATTCTCATAAAATGTGAAGAATCAAAATCAGATCCATATCTAGCAATGTTACAATACAGAACAACACCCAAAGGTTCAACCTACTCCCCTGCGAAATTGCTTATGTCCAGGGAATTAAGGACGAAACTTCCAACGTCAGAATCTTCACTTCGTCCGTCAATAATTGATTATCAGAAATATAGTGACCATATAGAGCAGAATAAATGAATGTAAAATATCGTCATATTATAATCGATCGGCTAAAAAACTAAAACCGTTAATAAAGGGAGAAGATATATACTATCAGAAAACTCCAACATCCACTTGGTCTCCTGCTGTTATTATTAAAAAATGTGAACTACCTCGTTCATACATAATTCGTGATGAAAATGGTGGCGTATATCGTCGCAACAGGCAACATTTAATGAAGTCACCGAAACCTAAACCTTCAACAGGTAAAGATGAAGGCAATGCTGAAATCGTGGACACTCGACAACAGGAGGTAGAAAGTTATGATGGAATTACAACTACATATGGAAGAAGAATTAAAAAACCACAAAGGTTTACATTTTCTGAATTTGACCAATGAATGGGAATTTGAATTACAATCATTGTGTGCTTACTTGCACACATATATATATATAAAATTTACTTACAACATATATATTACATATATATACATATATATAATCAATCATCAAATTATAGAATTTAGATTTAGAATTTTAGATTTTAAATTAATAACATTGAATTATATATAAAAAAAAAAGAAGGGAAGATGTTATAGTTCTTACAATAGTATACTCTTATACTATTCTACTCTCATCGTATTATAGATTTAAGGTTATGTACCACTTCATATTACTCGAACACAGTAGTCAGTCTTATCTTGCTACTCAACTAGTTTGTAAGCTCAGTACGGACGTTATAAATAAAAGATATTAAAGTTTGCTTGCGCTTTTATAGGAACACCTCGCTGTTTATTTTATACGAATTTGTTTACAGGAAGTGAAGTGGTATCAAATTACGTGAGGATGGCTCATTGCTACGTACTCCGCGGTACGTGCGAACTGGCTCAGGAGACGGGGTGGTTCGTTTATGCTCTGGAATGGGCGCCACGTGATTTTTCCGTGCTGCGGGTATATCACGAAACCGTTTTGAAATAAACCGGACAACTAACGAGACCTGGGAATCAATTTTTAACAGAAAAAAAAAAAACAAATGTCGGCCCATATAAAGTATAATTAAAAAAAAAAAAAATCTCAACACATGTCACAATGCTAGATGGTAATTTTATATATATAGAAAATAAAGTCTATACTAAGCCAGTCAGCCACTAATAATTTTGGAAAATAAATATGTACTTATCTTTCTTTTCTTGCAACAAATCAGGTTACTGCCCTTCACCTTGACCTCTCGGAGTCGTGCCGTAAAACAAAGACGATAGAATCCAGCTCTGGTCCAGGGATCCCTTTAAATTCCTCCCTTTGCAATTTCTAAATTTCTTCTGTCTAGGTACTGCTTCACTGATTTTAAATAACCCTACTTTTTTTTCTTTTCTTTTTCTTCCTTTTCTTTTTAAACAAATATTATGCACTTTCAACTTTTACGTCCGCACTGTTAGAGAGACCGATTAGAAGAGAGCCATCGTTCCCTTCGTCTTGGATATCGCACTCGTGCAGTTCTTAATTTTTTTTTTTAATCGAATTGTACTTTAGTACACCCGTCGAAATAATAGGGGCTTGTAGCCTGTGCACTCGATAATTTTATTAGCACACCATTTGTGGAGTGTTTTCTTTTATGGTTACGTTCAGTGAAGAGATTTATGTTTTATTTTAAATGTTCATAAAAAGACCCTGGAAGATAGAGCATCTTGAAGTTGACCCTGGAAGATAGAGCATCTTGAAGTTCTACTTTAAATTATTCTTTAGAATCGAAATTCAGTAAATGCGTAAAGTTATTCAAAATGTCTAGATCGGATTTCAAACAGGTGCCCTAAATCTAACTTACATAATTCAAGGACTAATACGTAGCCTATCTTACACAACTATATGAATTTTAATTATTTTTTTTTCATTCAATCTATGTTTTCTTTTAGTTTTTTTTTTGATTTAGTTACAATATAAAAAAAACTCCTTCGGTGGGTGGTACCAATTCAATACGCACGGTCTCTGCTTCTTCTTCAACCCCTTTTCCTTTTTCTTTTGTTTTAAACTTTTAATCTTTTCCATGAAATATTCCAAGGCTATAACCGGGCTGCACTTAAGGCCAATCCGGGCGAGTAAAGAGAGTTATTTCCTGCAAATACAAATATACACAGTATCTCCTGTTTTAACAGTAACACATAACATAGCTGAGACGGACTTGACTCTTTATATTTAACACTGACAAAGACAAACTTCCTTGGGAACCGTAACACACTTCCTCTTCCTCTGGGAGATTTCGTAGAAATCTCTTTCGAATGTGGTTAACAAAGTCCACGTGATAGATGTTCAGCTGTGCGCTGAGTGAATTCAAATCGTGAGAATATATTTATATATATACGTATGGTACTACATATTTACGAGAACAAAGACTTAATCATCTGGTTGATGCCCACAGAAAGGCTTAAGATCTTTGGTGTGCCACACACCCCTGTCTTTCCCTGCCTCATCTTGCAGTGCATATGTCCAGGGCGACAATACTTTTACAATTTTCAAAGGACCGATGTATTTTGGCGCTAGCTTCGCATTAAAGAATTTCGATGCTTCCGATAAAACATAGTTTTTTCGTCAAACAAGATCATTGACATAATATCTTTCATCTCTACGTCGTAGGTCATACACTCTCTTTCTGTGTTTTGCCGAATCTTCTAACCTTCTTTTAACGTCCCTTACGACTTCTTCTAGGGCCTTGGAATGGGCTACCGGATCATAAATTTCACCCGATTTCAACTTACGATGATCCTTTCCATAAGTGACCATTTCGCGGCCGAAATTAATGAAGAACGGGGTCAACCTGCTACTTTCTTGGGTGGACGTGCGGATAGCGCATGCAATTTTCGATTAATGTCCCAGTTTCGATGGTTATCTGACACGTATACGCGGAGCATAGCTTTAATTATTTGGTTAGTTCGTTCGGACGGGTTTGCTTGGGGTGATAACAAGCGGTGTACCTTATTTCGACTCCATAATCGTCACAAAGTTTTTTAAATTCGCGACTCTTGAATTGGGGTCCATTGTCGCAGATTAAAGATTCTGGAGCACCTAGCAATAAAAAGACATGGTCTTCTAGGATGGAAGCAATAGAACGAGTTGTAGCTGCGCGTACCGGAAATAACATAGGAAATTTACTGAATTGGTCGACTATAGTTAAAATGTATGAATAACCGCGACTAGAACGGGGCAACGGACCTATAAGGTCCATACTGATAGACTCCCAAGGCTTATCAGCGATTCTTCGACTAACCATAAGTTCAGCCGGCTTCTTTAAGACTGGTTTGACCGACTGACATACTAAACACTTCTTTATATATATCGAGACGTCAGCCTTCATTTTTGGCCAGTAAAATTGTTGACTAACTCGGTCATAAGTTTTCTCACAGTGGCCTGCGATCGGTGCATCATGTGCGTTACATATGACTTTACTTCGTTGTTCTTTTGAGATTACCTGCTTCCATGAATCTGCTTCTACAGCAAGTGCGGGGTACCTAGGCCGAATGTGTTTAAATAAGTTTCCATTCTCAACACGCCAGTCTGGGTACTTGGAAGGGTTACCTATAACCTGTTCTTTCATTTTACGATACCACTTGTCGCCCGATCCTATCCCTTCTGTTATGCAATTAACTGCCTGCACTGATCTCGAGAGCCAGTCTGGAAGAAGATGTTCTTTACCTTTCCTATGAATTATTTTGAAGTCGTACTGCTGTAATCGCATCGCCCACCGAGCTAATCTCCCGGTAGGGTCTTTAAGGTTATGTAACCAGATTAGAGACGCATGGTCAGTAATTACCGAAAACCGCATGCCTTCGAGATAAGGCCTTAGCTTCTCGATAGCCCATAAAACCGCTAGGCATTCTCTCTCCGTCGTGGAATAGTTCCTTTCGCATCGATTTAGCGAACGACTGAGGTAAGCTATTATTCTATCTTGCCATCGATGTTCTGCATTATGACTGCTCCCAATCCATATCCTGAAGCATCCGTGTGCACACAAAAGGGCAGACCGAAATCCGGACAAGTCAAAATAGGCGCGGAAATCAATTTATTTTTAACTATTTGGAATGCATCCTCACATTCATGAGACCACAGGAACTTTTTATTCTTCTTAAGGAGCTCAGTTATGGGTGCAATTAATGAGGAAAAGTTTTGAACAAATCTCCTATACCAAGCTACTGTCCCAATAAACTTTCGAACTTCTGTGACGGATTTAGGACTAGGTATGTTCAAAATACATTTTACTTTATCTGGGTCTACCTGGATACCATGCTCACCAACAATATAACCGAGATAGCGTAACTCTGGTCTACCAAACTCGCATTTTTCATAATTTACTACCAGACCTGCTTCATATAACCGGTTCAAAACCTCTTCTAATACATGCAGATGCTCTGCGAAACTTTGAGTAACTATTATGACATCATCCAGGTATACAAAGACGTGGTCTTCCAAATAACCAGAGAGAATCTTATCGACCAACCTATGCCATGTTGCAGGAGAGTTTGTTAAACCAAAGGGCATTCGCCTGAACTGGAAAAGTCCTCTTCCCGGGACGGTGAACGCTGTAAATTGCTTGGAGCCTTCCGCCATATGAATCTGCCAAAAAGCTGACTTGATGTCCAAAGAGGACATAAATCGTGCATCTCTTAGCTTATCAAGTGTCGCAGAAACGTAGGGTAAGGGATAAGCGTCCTTTTTCGTCACCTTATTTAGTTTCCTGAAGTCAACACAAAAGCGGTAGGTTCCATCTTTCTTCCTAACCATGACTATGGGCGATGCCCACGGACTATCTGATGGCTCAACAATACCCTCCTGAAGCATTTTATCTAGTTCTTCGTTAATTATTTTTTGTATCGCAGGGGAAACAGGATAATATCGTTGTTTGATAGGTGTTGAATCAGTCTGTATAACATGTTCAACCTGATTTGCGCAACCTAGACCTTTCCCCATTTTCTCCTCAGCTCTCTTAATTACCAACTTCAGTTGAACTTTTTCTTCTGGTGATAATTTTGATCGACTTGCCAATGCACATACCTGGTAATCTTTATCTTTACCTGAAAACTCCCAAGAATCCTTTGCCAAATTTACCGATATGTTCATTACTCTCCAGAAGTCTGCACCTAATATCATGCTATGAGGCAGCTCGGGAATGACTAAAACGTTTAAAACTTTTACCTGATCGCATAATTTCTAAGGTACGCTGACTTCACCTAAGACTTTGATCGTTTCCCCATTCGCACAGATTGGCGTCTCTGAAAATTAACTTTAAATTCTCTACCAAACTCCACCCTACTCCCCCAATAATTGTACGGGAGGCACCTGAGTCGAGTAACTATTACCGTTTGCTCTCTGAAATTGGGAACCCCTGTAATTCCTACATCTGGATTTGATTGTGCCTGGTGCACCACAGCCAAAACATCTCAGATGTTGTTGGCAGAACCGTGCTATATGCCCTTCATGACCACACTTAAAACATTTTATTCTTGGTCTGGGGTTATCCGGGTTACCTGATAATACGGAGACAACTGGATCTTCTGAAGCGACATAAGCCAGATCTGGCTCTAATAGGCTAACGATACGTTTTGAAGGAGGAAGATTGAATGTTTCGACAGATAGACGGACTGCTTCTAACTGTCTTCCCAGATCAACGAGCTCTTGAACGGTATCAAATTCGGTAAGACCTAACTGTGTTTGATAAAACGGGCTCATATTGCGTTTGATCACACGCAGCTGTTGTATCTCCTTAAGGGGATCCATCAGACGCGAAAACATATTCGACATCACTGCCACATAAGTCCCGATGGTTTCTTCTTTACCTTGTGTCCTCCTTTTGATTTCATCCAAAAGTCGGTCATCATAATCGGCTGGCAAGAACTCTTTCTTCAGCTCTTTAACAAGCTCTGTCCAACTGTGAAAACTAGTCTTATTTGCTCTATACCATAACAGAGCACGGCCAACAAAAAGATCTAGAGCAGATCGGAAAAGTTGTGTCTTACTAACACCCCTAGCTTCAGCCAATTCACTAACTCTCTCCAAGAAAGAATTTAGAGATTGACTTTTCTCCACCGAGAAAATGATATTCCACTTATAGAGTGGCACTCGTGATCGCGAAGAAGCCAAAATTGTCGCATTGTGAGATGTAACCATTTCATCACTCGAATCAGGAGAATCACTATCCTGATCAATACCCCTGCTTTGTCCTGTAGGGCCCCCAGAGCTAATATCAGTTCCCCTCTTATCTTCTTCTTTTCCTGAATAATAGTCTCTTCCTTCGATTCGACTCTCTTAATTCTTCCTAATGCATATTCTAGTTTCGTTAGAATTTTCTTGTATTCTGCCGATCCTAAATCTCCACTAAATGATTCCATAAGTGCATTAATCTCCTCCAATTTCTTCTTCAATGCATCCATGTCTTCTTCAACTGAGATTGGATATGGTTCTGCGAGCACACACTTCCCTGTCCTTTCTAATTTAAACGCAGTCCTTAAATGGGCTCTCATCTCTTCGACTTTCCCCGTTGGGAGACCACGGATGGTAAGCTCGTAAGTAAGCTCTTCCTGATTAAGCCTGTTAATCTCCATGTTAAGATAGACTATTACTCACAAATCGTATTCAAAAATATGCTGAATTGAAAGCCGTACCTTACAAATTCGAGGTGTGGCGACAAAACAAAAAGCACACCACTAGCGATCACCACTAGCTCCAAATAATTAGTAAACTCCCTCGGCTGTATAATACCTAAAATAGTGCTTAATCCTTAAAGAAACTTTATGAGTACTCAAGATGCCTACGACTGTATTCAAACCAAAGGGTGCATAAAAGAATTGAGTAGGAGACTCATGTGGACTAAGAAAACAAGCAAACAAAATCAAAGAAAATTGTTATCTTATCCAGACTGAGAAAAAGTTATCCATTAATACTAATTAAAAGCAATAACAGTAGACATGTAAAGTTCAAGATCGTAGCTTAAGAAATTCAATGGACTTTAGATATTTTCAGACCGTTTAAAAGCACCGATTATGTTCATGTACAAGGGTTAAAATGATTCACTGAACTACCAGTTCGATTACGAATGAAAATAATTTCAAGGCCTTACCCAAACAGGAAAAGAATTACGGATAAATAATTTTTTTTTGACTGGAAGTTAAATAAAATTATTGTTGTTATTTATTAATGATTCTGAAACTCGAATAATAAATTCCCACCGGACTACACTTAGTAAGGATTCTAATTTATGTCAACTCTATGAGTAATGTTTTAAGCACTTGTTCTTAAATTTTATCGAAGACTTCTAAATAGACACCATTGCTTCCACGATTCGATTTTGCGATGAGGAAGTATGCGTGGACTAGATCAATTCAACTGGTCGCTTCAATACGTGATAGGAAGCTTTTTAAGCACCTTAGCTTCCTTCTTCTTGCTATAAAAAAAAAATTCCACACTACACGTCGAACAGGTAGACTCCTAGTCTACTACCTAAACTTTCTCAACCAAAAAAAAATCTCAAAAATGAACTCTAAACTTCAGGGTTGACTGCCATGCCCTACTTTGGACTAATTAACTGGGTGTCTCCAAAATGTTCATCGCAAATCTAGCCCCGGAATTTAAATAATTTAAATGTCACTTAATTTTTAGCAATTTTCTTAAACTAGCGCTCAAATCTCCCTCATTGAATTTTCCTTATTCAAAACTCTTTTAATTGCAATATACTCAAAATTCGGCATGTGGCGGGCATACTATATGTATATATAAGTGCCCGGACAACTATATCGATAATATATGTATATATAAGTGCCCGGACAACTATATCGATAATTACATTTAAAAAAAAAATAACAATATGAAACTATTAGTGACCTGTTCAAGGAGATAGCTCCGGCAAAAAGAAGATATAAAGAGTTGTTTTTCCTTTCCAAAACTTCAAGTGAAAAAGAGGATAGATCACCTGTCTGGATCATAACAAACTGAAAATTCCTTTTTTTTTGTTTTCCCACCAAATTCCAATAAATCTTCACCGCAGTTTCAAAAAAAAAATAATAAAATCGACTTACTTGTGTCGGAATAACTTTAAATTAATCCCTTATGCAATATTGTGTGAGATGGCGGAAGAAGAAATGCAATTACGTACTAGGTATATCCCTCACAGCAATCACAAAATCACAACGGCACAGCACATAACATAAACACAACACAATCTGTCTGACTGGCAAATGAGTTAAACTAACTGAAATCCAAATTATGTGTACTCTTACTACTGTAGTGATTAGCGATTCCAATTCTCGAGAAAATCAAAAAAAAAAAGTTTGACCTATTTACAGAAATTATCAAACTATAACACAGCTGCATCCATGTCAAAGCACTTTGCGCCAACAATTATACCTAGAGGTGATCTTCTCTGCATAATAACCAAAACCGCTACTTATCGCAAACTCAAAAATGTGGCTGGAATTCATGCAATGCAACTTCGGTAATATACAGAGTTTCACTGAACAAAAAAAAAATTCTGTGATGACTCTAACCTTTTTGACCTTGTAATTTTCAATTGTAAATTTTGTCTTGCCGGTTTTTTTTTCCTTTTTTGTTTTTTTTTTAATTTGTTGTTGCTAGTACAAAATATTTTAAAAGAAAAATACTCAGATGCTCCGTTTTATGATTCCCATGTTAAACTGTTGTATAGGTTCTACACTGATCACAAGGTGTTAAGGTGATCCAATTTTGAATTTATGCTCCTTCTTTTTTAACCATTTTGTGCCCCAAGTTGGGCGCCAAATTTATGCTACGTACTCCGCGGTACGTGCGAACTGGCTCAGGAGACGGGGTGGTTCGTTTATGCTCAGGAATGGGCGCCACGTGATTTTTCCGTGCTGCGGGTATATCACGAAACCGTTTTGAAATAAACCGGACAACTAACGAGACCTGGGAATCAATTTTTAACAGCAAACAAAAAAAAAACAAATGTCGGCCCATATAAAGTATAATTAAAAAAAAAAAAATCTCATGGTAGTGGAATTACTGCAACGCACTCGAATCGCCCAAGTGTAAATGATAGTTTATTACAAAATAATTCAGTGAGTCTGACTTCTTTTAATCGAGAGAACATTTTTTTGCAAACGGCGTGTGCTTTTGCCTATCATGACGCAAATAATCAGAAATATATTCGAGCGATATTGGACAGTGCTAGTCAGCGTACCTTTATACGTGAGGACGTTTCAAAGGTACTCAATTTACCAGTGGTTGGTTTAGTATCAATGAGTATTCTACCTTTCGTCACGGGAGAAATTACTGAAAGAAGATTATATCGTTGCGTCGAGGTAAAATTACGAAGCCATTTTAGTGAAGAATGCCTAATAATAAAGGCGATTGAAGTTCCACAGATTTGTATGGACGTTTTGCCTGCTCCAGATATTAATCATCCTAACCTAAAGGAATTTATTTTGGCAGATGCTCCAGTGCCTGGTATAACTTTGGTCGATGGCATATGTCTTCTTATTGGAGCTGATTATTATTGGAGTATTGTCACAGGACAGCGGGAAATGGTCACTGACAGATTAGCTCTTGTTGCAACCGAATTTGGGTGGACGCTACACGGACCTTCAGCATCAAACAAAAGTTCTGAGGAATCAGGTATGGCTCTCTTCATTAACTCTGTAGACGTAGAAAATTTTTGGAAGCTGGAGGCAATTGGAATTTTTAACGAGAATAAATTCACAAGTCACTTTACAGAGAAGTTTTTGGAGGAAAATGTAACAGGAAACGGGAAACGTTTTGAAGTTAAACTTCCTTGGAAGGCTAACGATTTTAAAATTAACGATAATTATTTTGGTGCTTTAGTACGATTAAAATCTTTAACGCAACGCTTATTGAAGGAAGCAATGAAGTGGGTATTACACATTATTTGCCTCATAGAGCAGTTTACAGAGATGAAAAATCAACGACAAAAGTGAGAATTGTTTTTGATGCCTCCGCTCATTTGCCAGGTTATAAATCTTTAAACGATCATCTGTGCCAAGGTCCTAATTTACTACCGGACCTTCTCAGCATTCTTTTAAATTTCCGAGTTGGTCAAGTCGGAATTGTTGCAGACATAGAAAAGGCCTTCCTTCAAATAAGCCTAGCTGACAGTGACCGAAACTCTCACCGATTTCTGTGGTACGGGAAACCATTGGTACCAGGAAGAAATCTTCCTCCAATAAAAGCTTACCGAATGACTCGTGTAACATTCGGCGTAAATTGTAGCCCTTTTTTGCTCAATGCTGTTATTACGAAGCATCTAAAAAATTGTCAAGAACGTTATGCAACAACTTGTGAGGTACTATCCAAGCAATTTTATGTAGATGATTTAGTAACCAGCCTGCAAGATGCAAATGCAGCTCAAGGTTTATACAATGAAGCCAAGCTCATTATGTCAGAGATTTCCATGAATTTACGCAAATGGAACTCGAATAGCGATGAATTGCGTCAGCTTTTCAACAAAAGGTGTGATAATGGATATGTGGACGATATCCAGAAAGTTCTTGGGATCATATGGTGTACGATAACTGACGAAATAAAAATCGATTTCTCATCTATAAAAGCATTCGTGTTGAAGTCTTTCAACGGGACAAAACGTAGCGTTTTACAAGCACTATCCAGGATATATGATCCTTTAGGGATTCTCGGACCTTTCACCTTAAGAGTAAAAATTTTAATGCAATCCATATGGAAACTCAAACCCGGATGGGACGATATTTTACCAAACGACATTTTAGCAGAATGGGAAGGATGGCGCTCTGAGGTAACGGATTTAGAAGACTTTTCCATTCAACGATGTGCGCTAAATCCAATTACTACCGACAACGTCGAAGATATGGAGCTTCATGTATTTGCGGATGCCAGCCCTAAGGCATTTGGAGCTGTGGCATATGTTAGGCACAGGAAGAAGAATGGAGAATTCTCAGTGAACTTATTGGTATCTAAAAATCGGATAGCACCTCTGAACGCTAATAATGGAAATGAGCTCTCATTGCCTAAGTTGGAACTCACAGCAGCGCTAATAGCCACGCGTCTTAAAGCATTCATAGAAGGAAATACCGAATTTAAATTCCATACCACCTATTTATGGTCTGACTCTTGTATAGCTCTCTGCTGGATTCGCGGATTCCCTCATAAGAAATGGCAACAATACGTCGATAACAGGGTCAACGAAATACTTCGATTTTCTACAAAATCTCAATGGTTACATTGCCCTGGGAACGAGAACCCAGCCGACCTTATAACAAGAGGCATCCACGCTAAAGCTTTAGTGTATTCAGAGCTTTGGAAATATGGACCATCTTGGTTGTCTGAATCTCAACACTGTTGGCCCCTGCAGACAACATTAGAATCATCTATTGTTAATATGGCTCTTTCGGTAAGTGTTTCCACGATCGAACTAGCATATGAGACTCCAATACTCTCCATCGAAAAATTTAGCAGCTTACATCGATTGCTGCGTATTACAGCATATATTTTCCGATTTATTCACAACGCTAAAAATCGGAATGGACAACTTCAAGGTGACTTAAGTGCAGATGAGATAGAGCGAGCTCAAATTTATTGGATTCACATCGAACAATACCGATACTTCCCCAACGAAATTGCAATGCTTAAATCGGAGAAACTATTGGACAGTCACTCTAAGATTCTAAAACTAAATCCATTCTTAGATGAAAACGCTGTGTTGAGGCTTGGAGGTCGACTTCAGGAAATTAATGATGAGACGAATGTTTCACATCCGATAATATTATCAAAAAGCTCGTATCTGAGCTCACTACTTGCCCTGCAAGCTCATAAGGACACTCATCACGGTGGAACCAACGTTGTTCTTTCTCGATTAAGAAAACATTTTTGGATAATTCAAGGCAGAGTAATTGCAAAGAAGACTGCTAAGGGATGCTACGCTTGCAGACGATTGTTTGGGAAACCGGCTTCGTAGCCTTTCGCGCCGCTACCACGTGATAGATTAACTTTGGTCAGGCTCTTTGATGTTACAGGAGTAGACTTTGCAGGCCCACTTTATGTCAAGCAAAGTCCCGATGGTCAGCCTATAAAGGTTTATCTGATGCTTTTCACATGTGCCTCTGTACGAGCTTTGCATTTAGAACTCGTACCTACTCTAACGACCGAGTCGTGCCTTTCGGCTATACGCCGTTTCATTGGACGACGAGGAGTTCCAAAAGTTATGTATTCGGATAACGCCAAGACATTCAAGCGCGTCGATTACGAAATAGAACAACTATACAAGCAGATAAACGCGAAACAAATAACGTCGTTCGCCTCACACTACGGTATAAGATGGAAATACATAGTTGAAAGGGCCCCATGGTGGGGGGACTGGTGGGAGCGTCTAGTTCGAACTGTGAAAAATGCTTTAAAGGTTACAATCGGTCGAGCCAATTTGACATTTGAACAACTTGAGACAGTGATTGTGGAGGTAGAAGCTACTGTAAATTCCCGGCCTCTAACGTATATATCGGATGATCCTCAGGATTTTCAGCCCTTAACACCTTCAAGTTTATTGCTAGGTCCAGCATCAACATTGTTTCCACATTTACTTCCAGCAACAACGAGCATGAACAGAGGTAAGCTCAACCTCCTTTGGAAGCAACGTCAACAATTTGTGAATAGGTTCCAACAGAGATGGATAGCAGAATATCTTCATCAGTTGCGGTCTGCACATTACACTTCTGATTGTCCATCGACCAATTTAAAGCCAGGCAATGTTGTCATTGTCGCGAATGACAAATCCAGGCTGCTGTGGCAGTTGGGAATGATTTCGACGGTGTTTCAAGGACGCGATGGTAAGATACGCTCCTGTGAAATTAAGCTTTCGGATGGAAAGAAGCTTCGTAGACCAGTACAATTACTGTACCCGCTCGAGGTACAAAACTGACATCGTCCATTTTCGGCGTGGGAGGATGTAGAAAACTTTAAGCTGTACTATCGGAGCCAGCTCTTTCTAATTTCGTTACCAACTTCATAGGATTTGCTCTGTACTTTCTTAGACTGAACAATATGGATCAAGTTGCCTTTCGACCAACGTAAGGAGAACAATTGAATCTTTGACAGCCGAAATAGTAAAACTGAATATTGTATTCTTACGCACAATAAATATATACATACGTATAACTTTGAGTTTGCTCAGCATTGTTTTAAATTTGTTCGCACTTATATTTTTCAGTTGGCACCAATAGTTATTTTTGCCAAAATTCTTATTCAAAATCTCTGGCTAACTAAACAATTTCACTGTCACTGACATCCGACGTCAGTACAGTCAGATGTTCATAGCTCTCACTCATTCTAAGCTGTAATACGCACAGCTGAAGCACAATACATGCGACAACGCGCAACTTTTTTTTGAGCCCCCATTTACTCTGTACATTTCCAGAGTATAAATAAAGCAGGGGCTGGATCTAAAATTCATTGCAGTTCTAGCAGTCTTCCGAGACGGATCAGAAGCTCTGAATCTGACTTAGTCAAGGAAATCTTTGGGTGAATTTTAACCTATACAAATTGCTGCGCTTCTGAGCAGTAATTTATTCAAAGGGCGGATCAGCAGCATTGACGCTGAAAAAGTCATTAATAAATTAAAAATTTTATTTTTTCAGCTCATTTTACGCCGGAAGGTTACTTGAATTCCGGCAAAAAATTTACATAGGCAGCAGTGAAGCCTATTAAATTATTTATATATTTCTTGACAGAAAACCTAATAGTATTTTATCTTTACAGATTAAAAACATCATCTGCTGCGACAATTTTTTTGGAATTATTTTTGTATGATTTCGTTTGAATTATCATTTTGTATTTATTATTTCGTTTGAATTATCATATATTATTTTGTATTTATTATTTCGTTTGAATTATCATTTATTATTTTGTATTTATTATTTCGTTTGAATTTTCATTTATTTTTTTTGAGTTCTTTTTTGGTTGAATTAATACTTTTAATTTCAATATTATTATTTTAATTGAATCTTATTTGAGTTGAATTATCATTTTTGTTCACTAAGAAATTTTATGATAAATAAAGGTTTGACTAAATTAAAACATCAGTCTTCTCAGTTATCAACCCGGCACCTCTCCCTGATTTCGCTTAGACCTGTATAGGCCTAAACATTGGTCCTTCGAGGCGGATATACTGAGATAGCAATATGTCAAACGTCGAACCACTTATTCAACTCCAAGCAGCTCTTAGCGATAAGCTAGAAAAAGCCGCCATTAATCATGGTAAAGCTGGTGAGAGCCGACGTACTCAGACCTATTACCAAAATAGAATAAAAGGCATAATAGGAATCTGGGCACGATTCTCCGAGACTGATGATCTCATCAACCAATCTAGTACCCCAGAAGCAGCTACCTACGCTGCCGGTACTCTTTACGAGACAACAGTAGAAGGGTATATTGATCTGCTTTCAAAACTCCAAGAAGAACAGAAATTACTCTTCGGAGATAATTCAACCACAGAGACTCAATCTCAAAGTACGTCACAAAATCTACCAACCGTAGCAGTAGAGCCCCCTAAGTCAGATCTCAAACTTCCAACAATTTCAATTCCAACATTCGACGGTACATACCGATCATGGAGATCTTTTCATGATCTCTTCAAGTCTTTAATACATAGAGACTTGCACCTATCCAAAGTCCAAAAACTGCACTATTTAAAAACCTGCTTAGCAGGTGAAGCAGAAAGACTGCTCCGCCAATTTGACATAACTGAAGGGAATTACCAAAAAGCATGGGATTTCCTAGTCAAGCGTTATGACAACAAACGCATATTAGTAAATACCCAGCTGAAAGCACTTTTAAATCAGCCTCCAATAAAAAACGAAACTGCTCAAACGCTCAAAGATTTATGCAATCAAACCGAAGAGAGTCTTCACGAATTGCGAGCTCTCGATATATCCACCGAGAATTGGGACGCAATTCTCGTTTACCTCCTTGTGCAAAAACTCCCCGCTGAGACACACTATCAGTGGGAGCAAAAACAAGGCAGCAAAACTACGATTCCTACATATACGGAACTCCTAAAATTTTTGGAATCTCGTTTTCGAACTCTAGAGTTTTTGCAAGAATGCAAAACATCAAGAGAGTTATCATATTTAGAATCACGTCGGCGTACGATAGATTCACGCCCAGAACACAAGCGGACAATGCAAAATAATCAGAAAGGGGCATTTTCATTTTTAAACGACCCACGCACATGTATAAAGTGTAAACAGCATCACACACTATTCCATTGCACATCATTCCGAAAATTGCCCCCAACTGATAAAATGAAATTTGTCCAGCAACACAAATTGTGCAAAAATTGCCTTGCTAATAGACACAATACTGCCAATTGCCCAAGCCAAAAGACATGCTTGCAGTGTCAAAAAAGACACAATACGCTCCTCCACATAGAAACCCAAGCCAAACCAAGCAACAACAACACTTTTCATAAAAAGGCTGAAACGAAGCCTGATATAGCTGCTGGCAGCACTGAACCAGCCCCAGAAACATTCTTTTCAACAAATGTCAAGTGCGCATTGCTGTCAACCGCACTCATCAAAGTGGAAAGTCTAACAGGACAAACCCAAATCTTGAGAGCACTGATCGACTCAGGCTCTCAAGTCTCCTTCATAACCGAGGCAGCAAGCAAACGTCTAAAACTACGTCAAAAATCAACAAATGTAGAAATTACAGGGCTGGGCAAAACACATACAGCATATTCAAATGCGCAAGTATCATTTAAATTAAAATCATTGCACACAACTTTCGAAACCGAAATAAATGCACTCATATTAAGAAAAATCACCGATTTTGTGCCAGCCAATAGAGTAAATGTCAAAAACATTCTTTATTTACAAAAGCTACAATTAGCTGACCCTAAGTTCCACACCCCAGGTACAATCGATGTCTTGCTAGGAGCAGACATATACGCTCAAATCATCGAAAGTGGTGTCATCAAAGGAACAGTTGGAGAACCTACAGCTCAACACATACAATTAGGATGGATCTTGATGGGAGAATTGAAAAGTGAGACCCAAACTACCACAGTCAAGACACTCACTACTCAAATAGAGCCTAACATACAATTGGAACAACAACTAAGGAAATTCTGGGAAATAGAAGAAATACCCCGAAACATATCTCAGCCAGAAGACGAATTATGTGAAAAACTTTACACGGAAACTCACATGCGCTTACAAAATGGTCAATATGTGGTAAAACTACCATTCAGAGCATCAGAAGGGCCAGAGCTTGGTCAAACCAGACACATCGCATTAAAACAATTCTTGCAATTAGAGAAAAAATTTACTAAAGAACCAGAATTACGAGCTCAGTATCAGAATTGCATTCATGAATATTTACAGTTGGGCCATATGAGACAAATAGCACCACAACAAATCGAAAGAGAGAAACATAATAAAGATAAAATAAATTACTATTATCTCCCTCATCACGCGGTCACAAAAGAGAGCTCCACAACTAAACTCAGAGTAGTATTTAATGCATCTGCAAGGTCAACTAATGGAAGATCATTAAACGAGCAAATGTTGGTAGGACCAACCATCCAACCAACACTATGGGCAACAATTTTAAAATGGCGCATGTACAAAATCGCCTTTACAGCCGACATTGAGAAAATGTATCGGATGATCCAAATGCATCCAAATCATACAGAATATCAACGAATTCTGTGTAGAGACACCCCAGAAGAGCCCATAAGAGATTATAGAATGACAACAGTCACATTCGGAACAACTTCGGCACCATACCTTGCCATTCGAACGTTACATCAACTGTCAAAGGATGAGCAAGACAAATTTCCTCTTGCTGCTCAAAGTTTAAAAACAGATTTTTATGTCGACGATCTCTTAACAGGCACTCATGAGGTTCAAACCGGTTTGACATTTCAGCGCGAACTCATTGACATCCTAACTAAAGGTGGATTTAACCTCCGAAAATGGACAGCAAACCATCCAGCATTAATTAAAAACATTCCGCAACATCACAGGGAAATTAATTCTACTCTTGACTTGTCAGAAAATGACACAATCAAGACTCTCGGTCTACAATGGCACCCCAGAAATGACGAATTCAGCTTCAAAGTCTCACCTCCCACTTCCAAACCATATTACACGAAACGAACAATACTATCAGAAACAGCATCATTGTTTGATCCACTTGGATGGTTGGTGTAGAAAACTTTAAGCTGTACTATCGGAGCCAGCTCTTTCTAATTTCGTTACCAACTTCATAGGATTTGCTCTGTACTTTCTTAGACTGAACAATATGGATCAAGTTGCCTTTCGACCAACGTAAGGAGAACAATTGAATCTTTGACAGCCGAAATAGTAAAACTGAATATTGTATTCTTACGCACAATAAATATATACATACGTATAACTTTGAGTTTGCTCAGCATTGTTTTAAATTTGTTCGCACTTATATTTTTCATGGTGCCGAAACCCGGGACTGAACCGAGAGAACAAGCATAGAATAGTTGCTGTAAAAGGAAACGTGTTTCATTGAATTGGATTAGAACGCAGACTTTAAGTATGGATATACAGTATCGCGCAACCATACGGGGCCAAGTTACAAAATTGGTTAAAAGCATCGAGGACTATTTGCAGAAACTTCCCCAGTCAGTAGCGGCAACGGAGAAGATTCTAGAGGATTTAGAAATTTTCCTCTTTAAGATTCAGAGCTTTCAAGCTTCTCTTAGATCAGCAGATTCAGCAATAAGAGAAAATATCGAGGAAAGCAAATACACAAACGAATGTAATACTATAATTGAATACGATGATAAAATCTTCGAAGCAGTCGCTCGTCTCCAACACCACATTAACGCTCAACGTAAGCGTCTTAATACTGTGACTTCAACTTCTACAAATTCAGATTTAACGAACGGAAGTAACGGTTCTAGCATGGTGTCAACGAATCTGAAAAGACTGCAACTAAAAACCTTCAATGGCAACTTTGATCAATGGATTCCATTTTGGGAGCAGTTTAAACGGGCTGTGCATCTTAACGCGGACCTTGATGGAGCTACTAAATTCAGTTATTTACAGGCACAATTAATTGGCAAAGCAGCCGACTCAATCTCAGGGCTCACAGCTTCGGAATTATGCTACAACGAGGCTATAGAACTACTTAACGAGGAATACGGTAACTCTGACCGTCTCATCGATAAGTATATTGGACAACTTATGTCTACTCCAGCAATACGTTCAAAGAATGATGCTATTGGCATGCGTAAATTGTATAACTCCGTCACTGCAACAATGAGGTCATTATATTCTCTGAACGTTTTTCCTTCACAATATAACATAATTCTAAAATCATTAATTATTCGTGCTCTCCCAAGTGAAGTCCGAGCTGAATTCTATCGCATAGAGCATTTTATGGATGAGGAGTGCACTTCGCCACCCATCACCAACAATCGTACAATGCAATCGACTGTCCTAGAGACTACTACTACTAACGCAATACAGTGTGACGCGCAAATCAAAAGGATCATGTCGTTTCTAAAGCGCGAAGTTGAAGCGTTGGAGAAGGCTATGGTCACTATGTGTGACAAACGGAGTGATGTTTCACATCACAATATACTGAATCGAACCGCAACGGGTTTGTTTACTGCTTCGAAGATAAATAATTGTTTCTTTTGCAGTTCCAAGGCGCATGCTACCGCTGAATGTGATTCCAAACATCTAACACTCAAGCAACGGAAAGAAAAGTTGAGGGATAATCGAAGATGTTTTCGATGTACGCAACCAAAGCACTCGTCGAAATATTGCAAGAGCAAGTCAATAAAATGTAGACAGTGCAATGGACGCCACGTGACCTCAATGTGTGACCCTACATTTTCTAGTAAACCAAATCATGGTAGTGGAATTACTGCAACGCACTCGAATCGCCCAAGTGTAAATGATAGTTTATTACAAAATAATTCAGTGAGTCTGACTTCTTTTAATCGAGAGAACATTTTTTTGCAAACGGCGTGTGCTTTTGCCTATCATGACGCAAATAATCAGAAATATATTCGAGCGATATTGGACAGTGCTAGTCAGCGTACCTTTATACGTGAGGACGTTTCAAAGGTACTCAATTTACCAGTGGTTGGTTTAGTATCAATGAGTATTCTACCTTTCGGCACGGGAGAAATTACTGAAAGAAGATTATATCGTTGCGTCGAGGTAAAATTACGAAGCCATTTTAGTGAAGAATGCCTAATAATAAAGGCGATTGAAGTTCCACAGATTTGTATGGACGTTTTGCCTGCTCCAGATATTAATCATCCTAACCTAAAGGAATTTATTTTGGCAGATGCTCCAGTGCCTGGTATAACTTTGATCGATGGCATATGTCTTCTTATTGGAGCTGATTATTATTGGAGTATTGTCACAGGACAGCGGGAAATGGTCACTGACAGATTAGCTCTTGTTGCAACCGAATTTGGGTGGACGCTACACGGACCTTCAGCATCAAACAAAAGTTCTGAGGAATCAGGTATGGCTCTCTTCATTAACTCTGTAGACGTAGAAAATTTTTGGAAGCTGGAGGCAATTGGAATTTTTAACGAGAATAAATTCACAAGTCACTTTACAGAGAAGTTTTTGGAGGAAAATGTAACAGGAAACGGGAAACGTTTTGAAGTTAAACTTCCTTGGAAGGCTAACGATTTTAAAATTAACGATAATTATTTTGGTGCTTTAGTACGATTAAAATCTTTAACGCAACGCTTATTGAAGGAAGCAATGAAGTGGGTATTACACATTATTTGCCTCATAGAGCAGTTTACAGAGATGAAAAATCAACGACAAAAGTGAGAATTGTTTTTGATGCCTCCGCTCATTTGCCAGGTTATAAATCTTTAAACGATCATCTGTGCCAAGGTCCTAATTTACTACCGGACCTTCTCAGCATTCTTTTAAATTTCCGAGTTGGTCAAGTCGGAATTGTTGCAGACATAGAAAAGGCCTTCCTTCAAATAAGCCTAGCTGACAGTGACCGAAACTCTCACCGATTTCTGTGGTACGGGAAACCATTGGTACCAGGAAGAAATCTTCCTCCAATAAAAGCTTACCGAATGACTCGTGTAACATTCGGCGTAAATTGTAGCCCTTTTTTGCTCAATGCTGTTATTACGAAGCATCTAAAAAATTGTCAAGAACGTTATGCAACAACTTGTGAGGTACTATCCAAGCAATTTTATGTAGATGATTTAGTAACCAGCCTGCAAGATGCAAATGCAGCTCAAGGTTTATACAATGAAGCCAAGCTCATTATGTCAGAGATTTCCATGAATTTACGCAAATGGAACTCGAATAGCGATGAATTGCGTCAGCTTTTCAACAAAAGGTGTGATAATGGATATGTGGACGATATCCAGAAAGTTCTTGGGATCATATGGTGTACGATAACTGACGAAATAAAAATCGATTTCTCATCTATAAAAGCATTCGTGTTGAAGTCTTTCAACGGGACAAAACGTAGCGTTTTACAAGCACTATCCAGGACATATGATCCTTTAGGGATTCTCGGACCTTTCACCTTAAGAGTAAAAATTTTAATGCAATCCATATCGAAACTCAAACCCGGATGGGACGATATTTTACCAAACGACATTTTAGCAGAATGGGAAGGATGGCGCTCTGAGGTAACGGATTTAGAAGACTTTTCCATTCAACGATGTGCGCTAAATCCAATTACTACCGACAACGTCGAAGATATGGAGCTTCATGTATTTGCGGATGCCAGCCCTAAGGCATTTGGAGCTGTGGCATATGTTAGGCACAGGAAGAAGAATGGAGAATTCTCAGTGAACTTATTGGTATCTAAAAATCGGATAGCACCTCTGAACGCTAATAATGGAAATGAGCTCTCATTGCCTAAGTTGGAACTCACAGCAGCGCTAATAGCCACGCGTCTTAAAGCATTCATAGAAGGAAATACCGAATTTAAATTCCATACCACCTATTTATGGTCTGACTCTTGTATAGCTCTCTGCTGGATTCGCGGATTCCCTCATAAGAAATGGCAACAATACGTCGATAACAGGGTCAACGAAATACTTCGATTTTCTACAAAATCTCAATGGTTACATTGCCCTGGGAACGAGAACCCAGCCGACCTTATAACAAGAGGCATCCACGCTAAAGCTTTAGTGTATTCAGAGCTTTGGAAATATGGACCATCTTGGTTGTCTGAATCTCAACACTGTTGGCCCCTGCAGACAACATTAGAATCATCTATTGTTAATATGGCTCTTTCGGTAAGTGTTTCCACGATCGAACTAGCATATGAGACTCCAATACTCTCCATCGAAAAATTTAGCAGCTTACATCGATTGCTGCGTATTACAGCATATATTTTCCGATTTATTCACAACGCTAAAAATCGGAATGGACAACTTCAAGGTGACTTAAGTGCAGATGAGATAGAGCGAGCTCAAATTTATTGGATTCACATCGAACAATACCGATACTTCCCCAACGAAATTGCAATGCTTAAATCGGAGAAACTATTGGACAGTCACTCTAAGATTCTAAAACTAAATCCATTCTTAGATGAAAACGCTGTGTTGAGGCTTGGAGGTCGACTTCAGGAAATTAATGATGAGACGAATGTTTCACATCCGATAATATTATCAAAAAGCTCGTATCTGAGCTCACTACTTGCCCTGCAAGCTCATAAGGACACTCATCACGGTGGAACCAACGTTGTTCTTTCTCGATTAAGAAAACATTTTTGGATAATTCAAGGCAGAGTAATTGCAAAGAAGACTGCTAAGGGATGCTACGCTTGCAGACGATTGTTTGGGAAACCGGCTTCGCAGCCTTTCGCGCCGCTACCACGTGATAGATTAACTTTGGTCAGGCTCTTTGATGTTACAGGAGTAGACTTTGCAGGCCCACTTTATGTCAAGCAAAGTCCCGATGGTCAGCCTATAAAGGTTTATCTGATGCTTTTCACATGTGCCTCTGTACGAGCTTTGCATTTAGAACTCGTACCTACTCTAACGACCGAGTCGTGCCTTTCGGCTATACGCCGTTTCATTGGACGACGAGGAGTTCCAAAAGTTATGTATTCGGATAACGCCAAGACATTCAAGCGCGTCGATTACGAAATAGAACAACTATACAAGCAGATAAACGCGAAACAAATAACGTCGTTCGCCTCACACTACGGTATAAGATGGAAATACATAGTTGAGAGGGCCCCATGGTGGGGGGACTGGTGGGAGCGTCTAGTTCGAACTGTGAAAAATGCTTTAAAGGTTACAATCGGTCGAGCCAATTTGACATTTGAACAACTTGAGACAGTGATTGTGGAGGTAGAAGCTACTGTAAATTCCCGGCCTCTAACGTATATATCGGATGATCCTCAGGATTTTCAGCCCTTAACACCTTCAAGTTTATTGCTAGGTCCAGCATCAACATTGTTTCCACATTTACTTCCAGCAACAACGAGCATGAACAGAGGTAAGCTCAACCTCCTTTGGAAGCAACGTCAACAATTTGTGAATAGGTTCCAACAGAGATGGATAGCAGAATATCTTCATCAGTTGCGGTCTGCACATTACACTTCTGATTGTCCATCGACCAATTTAAAGCCAGGCAATGTTGTCATTGTCGCGAATGACAAATCCAGGCTGCTGTGGCAGTTGGGAATGATTTCGACGGTGTTTCAAGGACGCGATGGTAAGATACGCTCCTGTGAAATTAAGCTTTCGGATGGAAAGAAGCTTCGTAGACCAGTACAATTACTGTACCCGCTCGAGGTACAAAACTGACATCGTCCATTTTCGGCGTGGGAGGATGTAGAAAACTTTAAGCTGTACTATCGGAGCCAGCTCTTTCTAATTTCGTTACCAACTTCATAGGATTTGCTCTGTACTTTCTTAGACTGAACAATATGGATCAAGTTGCCTTTCGACCAACGTAAGGAGAACAATTGAATCTTTGACAGCCGAAATAGTAAAACTGAATATTGTATTCTTACGCACAATAAATATATACATACGTATAACTTTGAGTTTGCTCAGCATTGTTTTAAATTTGTTCGCACTTATATTTTTCAGTTGGCACCAATAGTTATTTTTGCCAAAATTCTTATTCAAAATCTCTGGCTAACTAAACAATTTCACTGTCACTGACATCCGACGTCAGTACAGTCAGATGTTCATAGCTCTCACTCATTCTAAGCTGTAATACGCACAGCTGAAGCACAATACATGCGACAACGCGCAACTTTTTTTTGAGCCCCCATTTACTCTGTACATTTCCAGAGTATAAATAAAGCAGGGGCTGGATCTAAAATTCATTGCAGTTCTAGCAGTCTTCCGAGACGGATCAGAAGCTCTGAATCTGACTTAGTCAAGGAAATCTTTGGGTAAATTTTAACCTATACAAATTGCTGCGCTTCTGAGCAGTAATTTATTCAAAGGGCGGATCAGCAGCATTGACGCTGAAAAAGTCATTAATAAATTAAAAATTTTATTTTTTCAGCTCATTTTACGCCGGAAGGTTACTTGAATTCCGGCAAAAAATTTACATAGGCAGCAGTGAAGCCTATTAAATTATTTATATATTTCTTGACAGAAAACCTAATAGTATTTTATCTTTACAGATTAAAAACATCATCTGCTGCGACAATTTTTTTGGAATTATTTTTGTATGATTTCGTTTGAATTATCATTTTGTATTTATTATTTCGTTTGAATTATCATATATTATTTTGTATTTATTATTTCGTTTGAATTATCATTTATTATTTTGTATTTATTATTTCGTTTGAATTTTCATTTATTTTTTTTGAGTTCTTTTTTGGTTGAATTAATACTTTTAATTTCAATATTATTATTTTAATTGAATCTTATTTGAGTTGAATTATCATTTTTGTTCACTAAGAAATTTTATGATAAATAAAGGTTTGACTAAATTAAAACATCAGTCTTCTCAGTTATCAACCCGGCACCTCTCCCTGATTTCGCTTAGACCTGTATAGGCCTAAACATTGGTCCTTCGAGGCGGATATACTGAGATAGCAATATGTCAAACGTCGAACCACTTATTCAACTCCAAGCAGCTCTTAGCGATAAGCTAGAAAAAGCCGCCATTAATCATGGTAAAGCTGGTGAGAGCCGACGTACTCAGACCTATTACCAAAATAGAATAAAAGGCATAATAGGAATCTGGGCACGATTCTCCGAGACTGATGATCTCATCAACCAATCTAGTACCCCAGAAGCAGCTACCTACGCTGTCGGTACTCTTTACGAGACAACAGTAGAAGGGTATATTGATCTGCTTTCAAAACTCCAAGAAGAACAGAAATTACTCTTCGGAGATAATTCAACCACAGAGACTCAATCTCAAAGTACGTCACAAAATCTACCAACCGTAGCAGTAGAGCCCCCTAAGTCAGATCTCAAACTTCCAACAATTTCAATTCCAACATTCGACGGTACATACCGATCATGGAGATCTTTTCATGATCTCTTCAAGTCTTTAATACATAGAGACTTGCACCTATCCAAAGTCCAAAAACTGCACTATTTAAAAACCTGCTTAGCAGGTGAAGCAGAAAGACTGCTCCGCCAATTTGACATAACTGAAGGGAATTACCAAAAAGCATGGGATTTCCTAGTCAAGCGTTATGACAACAAACGCATATTAGTAAATACCCAGCTGAAAGCACTTTTAAATCAGCCTCCAATAAAAAACGAAACTGCTCAAACGCTCAAAGATTTATGCAATCAAACCGAAGAGAGTCTTCACGAATTGCGAGCTCTCGATATATCCACCGAGAATTGGGACGCAATTCTCGTTTACCTCCTTGTGCAAAAACTCCCCGCTGAGACACACTATCAGTGGGAGCAAAAACAAGGCAGCAAAACTACGATTCCTACATATACGGAACTCCTAAAATTTTTGGAATCTCGTTTTCGAACTCTAGAGTTTTTGCAAGAATGCAAAACATCAAGAGAGTTATCATATTTAGAATCACGTCGGCGTACGATAGATTCACGCCCAGAACACAAGCGGACAATGCAAAATAATCAGAAAGGGGCATTTTCATTTTTAAACGACCCACGCACATGTATAAAGTGTAAACAGCATCACACACTATTCCATTGCACATCATTCCGAAAATTGCCCCCAACTGATAAAATGAAATTTGTCCAGCAACACAAATTGTGCAAAAATTGCCTTGCTAATAGACACAATACTGCCAATTGCCCAAGCCAAAAGACATGCTTGCAGTGTCAAAAAAGACACAATACGCTCCTCCACATAGAAACCCAAGCCAAACCAAGCAACAACAACACTTTTCATAAAAAGGCTGAAACGAAGCCTGATATAGCTGCTGGCAGCACTGAACCAGCCCCAGAAACATTCTTTTCAACAAATGTCAAGTGCGCATTGCTGTCAACCGCACTCATCAAAGTGGAAAGTCTAACAGGACAAACCCAAATCTTGAGAGCACTGATCGACTCAGGCTCTCAAGTCTCCTTCATAACCGAGGCAGCAAGCAAACGTCTAAAACTACGTCAAAAATCAACAAATGTAGAAATTACAGGGCTGGGCAAAACACATACAGCATATTCAAATGCGCAAGTATCATTTAAATTAAAATCATTGCACACAACTTTCGAAACCGAAATAAATGCACTCATATTAAGAAAAATCACCGATTTTGTGCCAGCCAATAGAGTAAATGTCAAAAACATTCTTTATTTACAAAAGCTACAATTAGCTGACCCTAAGTTCCACACCCCAGGTACAATCGATGTCTTGCTAGGAGCAGACATATACGCTCAAATCATCGAAAGTGGTGTCATCAAAGGAACAGTTGGAGAACCTACAGCTCAACACATACAATTAGGATGGATCTTGATGGGAGAATTGAAAAGTGAGACCCAAACTACCACAGTCAAGACACTCACTACTCAAATAGAGCCTAACATACAATTGGAACAACAACTAAGGAAATTCTGGGAAATAGAAGAAATACCCCGAAACATATCTCAGCCAGAAGACGAATTATGTGAAAAACTTTACACGGAAACTCACATGCGCTTACAAAATGGTCAATATGAGGTAAAACTACCATTCAGAGCATCAGAAGGGCCAGAGCTTGGTCAAACCAGACACATCGCATTAAAACAATTCTTACAATTAGAGAAAAAATTTACTAAAGAACCAGAATTACGAGCTCAGTATCAGAATTGCATTCATGAATATTTACAGTTGGGCCATATGAGACAAATAGCACCACAACAAATCGAAAGAGAGAAACATAATAAAGATAAAATAAATTACTATTATCTCCCTCATCACGCGGTCACAAAAGAGAGCTCCACAACTAAACTCAGAGTAGTATTTAATGCATCTGCAAGGTCAACTAATGGAAGATCATTAAACGAGCAAATGTTGGTAGGACCAACCATCCAACCAACACTATGGGCAACAATTTTAAAATGGCGCATGTACAAAATCGCCTTTACAGCCGACATTGAGAAAATGTATCGGATGATCCAAATGCATCCAAATCATACAGAATATCAACGAATTCTGTAGAGAGACACCCCAGAAGAGCCCATAAGAGATTATAGAATGACAACAGTCACATTCGGAACAACTTCGGCACCATACCTTGCCATTCGAACGTTACATCAACTGTCAAAGGATGAGCAAGACAAATTTCCTCTTGCTGCTCAAAGTTTAAAAACAGATTTTTATGTCGACGATCTCTTAACAGGCACTCATGAGGTTCAAACCGGTTTGACATTTCAGCGCGAACTCATTGACATCCTAACTAAAGGTGGATTTAACCTCCGAAAATGGACAGCAAACCATCCAGCATTAATTAAAAACATTCCGCAACATCACAGGGAAATTAATTCTACTCTTGACTTGTCAGAAAATGACACAATCAAGACTCTCGGTCTACAATGGCACCCCAGAAATGACGAATTCAGCTTCAAAGTCTCACCTCCCACTTCCAAACCATATTACACGAAACGAACAATACTATCAGAAACAGCATCATTGTTTGATCCACTTGGATGGTTGGTGTAGAAAACTTTAAGCTGTACTATCGGAGCCAGCTCTTTCTAATTTCGTTACCAACTTCATAGGATTTGCTCTGTACTTTCTTAGACTGAACAATATGGATCAAGTTGCCTTTCGACCAACGTAAGGAGAACAATTGAATCTTTGACAGCCGAAATAGTAAAACTGAATATTGTATTCTTACGCACAATAAATATATACATACGTATAACTTTGAGTTTGCTCAGCATTGTTTTAAATTTGTTCGCACTTATATTTTTCAGTTGGCACCAATAGTTATTTTTGCCAAAATTCTTATTCAAAATCTCTGGCTAACTAAATGTTCATGGGATGAAGTTTTGCCAGAATCCATTACACGAAAATGGAATCAGTTCAGGCAAAGCTTAATCCTCATAAGTTCAGTTTGTATACCTCGATGGATACATTTCTCACCAAGTGCAAAAACCATCGAAATACACGGATTCTGCGACTCTTCAGAAAAGGCTTATGCCGGTGTGGTATATTTAAGAATCACCACTGAGGACGATTCTATCTATACCCACTTATTTACATCCAAGACCAGAGTTGCCCCCATAAAATCTATCTCCCTCCCAAGATTAGAATTATGCGGAGCTGTCCTTCTTTCACGCTTAATCAAGCAAATCCAAACAGACATAAAATTTTTGAACAGCTCTATTTACGCATGGTCAGACTCAGAGATCACTCTCTCTTGGATTCAAAGGCAACCAAGCCATTGGAAAACATTTATCGCCAACAGAGTTGCTGAAATTCAAGAGAACTTGCAACCAAGACTATGGCGATACGTCCCATCAAAACTAAACCCCGCAGATTGCGCCACTAGGGGCCTTTATCCCAATGAGATCATTAATTGCAATCTATGGTGGAATGGACCATCATGGTTACAGCAAACACCAGAATTGTGGCCAAAACAACCTAACATCGACAAGCGCTTTGAACTTGAAAGTCGAACGGTCAAGACAATGACTTGCACCAATGATCAGGTTGAATGGCTCACAAAATTCTCGTCCTTTCCTAAATTAGTGAGAATCATTGCTTATTGCAAACGATTTTATACCAACTGTCATCCCAATATTCCATCCCAAAAAACTATCTCACCTCCCCAGAACTACAAGCAGCCGAAAATATTATTTGCTCAATTGTACAAAAGTCATCATTTCCTACGGATTTCCAATGTCTAAAGGACAAAAAACCCATTCCTAAAACCAGCCGTCTTTTATGTCTTAACCCCTTCATGGATACAGAGCATTTAATCAGGGTTGGCGGCAGACTCGAAAATTCCATCTTATCATACGACCAGAAACATCCTATAATCCTGCCAAATAATCATCACGTTTGCCACATCCTAATACATCACATCCATCGTTATACTTTACACGGAGGAACTCAGATAATTCTCAATCTACTTCGGAACAAATATTGGCTACTAAATGCTCGAAATACGATCCGTCATCAAATTCGCAGTTGTGTTCCATGTTTTAAAGTTAACCCAAGGACATCTAAACAGATCATGGGAAACCTCCCACCACAACGAGTGACGCCATCATTAACATTTGAGCACACCGGAGTCGACTATGCTGGTCCTTTAGACATTAAAACGTCAAAGCTCCGATCTGCCAAAATCACTAAAGGGTATTTAAGTATATTCATATGCATGGCCACTAAAGCCATACATATCGAAGTAGTATCAGAATTGACAACAGCAGCTTTCATCGCCGCTTTAAAGCGCTTCATTAGCAGACGAGGAATGTGTTTACATCTGTATTCTGATTGCGGAACTAACTTTGTGGGTGCAAACAAAGAAATATCTAACAATGTAAACGAAGTTATTAAAACACTTCCAGAGGAAATTTCAAAAAATGTAGATTTGACAGGCATAACATGGCATTTCAATCCACCAGCAGCACCACACTTCGGTGGATTATGGGAAGCAGGCGTCAAGTCTATTAAAACTCACATGAAAAAGATTCTCCAAAACGCCACATTAACATTTGAAGAATCAACAACTGTCATCTGTCAAATCGAGGCCTGCGTCAATTCTCGACCACTAACACCCCTATCCAACGACCCCAACGATTATAACATTTTAACCCCAGGTCATTTCTTGACAGGCAGGAATATAAAGGCACTCCCAGAGCAATCCTTTGGTAAAAATATTTCATCACTAAAATGTTGGCAATATGTGCAATACTTATCGGAGCAATTTTGGAGAAAGTGGTCCAAAGAATATCTCCATAATCTACAAACTCGAACAAAATGGCAGACTCCAGAAAATAATCTCAACCTCAATGATTTGGTTCTCATTCAAGACCTTCGATATCCATCAACAAAATGGCCGACAGGTCGTATAATACAAATTAACACCGGCACTGACAACAAGGTCAGAGTAGCCACTGTAAAAACTCCTACCAATCAGATAACTCGTCCCATCACTAAATTATTCAAACTTCCTATTACGTCAGTAAGTGCAACTGACGGTCAGTACTAAATCCAACTATTAATCCACTAACTTATATAAGTGCAATCAACGAATTAAACAGCTCATCGCTAAATATAGATTTCGTCATTTTTATTGTTTAACAAGTCAGCACTGGGGTTAGTCAAAATCAAGTATTACGCACCTACACATATGATCACAATGATCACCTTAAGCTTGCTAATTTTAGAATCAATTTGCGGCACATCAATAAAAAATTGGCATCAATTTGCTGCACAGACAAACTATAAAAATCGCAGCAGCTTTTGCATCCTCAGTGTATCCATTAAACTTCCTCGTTCATGAAAGCATTTAATATTTTTAAAAACAAATTCATTGCTCCTAACTTCAAGCAGTTAAGCAAAGAACACAACCAAAAATCAGTGCACTGCTATATCGGCACCAAAAGAACCTGACTTCATGGCACAGACACTGAGTGACATTAAGGCAATATAGCTACGCGCGAAAAGTAGTAAAATCCCGCCAGTGTAATGAATTAATATTTTTTGTTGTTTTTTTTTTTTTTTGAAAATGAATTCAATGCCGAGCTTGGACGAGTATTTATGGATAGACGACGTCCCAGATTTGGACGCTGTACCCATAAAGGAAAAACTGGGAAAATTAGAAAGTCCGAAACCACCCAAACCTCTTAATCGTCCGTTTGAAGCAGTACCAGCTTCTCCGAAGATCCGCAAAATGGTCAGGGAACCAGGAATTCGAATTCCAACCCTGCCAATTAAAATTCCTACAGGAACCAAACGGAACAAGATATTAGAAGCAAGGTGTATGAGAAAAAATTCTGGACCAGTAAAAAATACACCTAATAGTTCAATAAGGGAAGACACTTTTATGACAGATGAACTTCCAATAAAAAAGACTACACATCCATCAACAAAACGACATGAACACAGTCAACTTATAGAAAATGAGCCATCACAACCAAAACAGGCAATCTTCCAGTCAACATGTGAAAACCCAGCAGATGATAGTAAATCCATAAATAAGGCCACAAAAAACAGTCAAACTAATTCAGCAAGTACCAAGCCGCCGCCAAATTTAATTATCGATCCTCAATTATGGAATATCATCAAGGATCAGCCCATTCCTTGGTTAAGAGTTTTTTCTGCCAAAAAATGCTTTAGGATGGAAACAAGCGAAAATGACCCCCTGCGTTTTATAAAACAAGCTGGTGGCAAGGTCAGAGTTCGGTTACAAATCAAACACAGTAAGTCATGTCAATTACTTATTTATTATAAAAAAAAAAAAAAAATTATTAAAATACCATTAAATCATTCTTTGAGGCGGGAAGATGTTTCAGCCACAGAAACATCATAAAAACTTACAAGCTAAGTATGAAAAATCAACAAACCATATCAACATATCCATAATATCCCACGATGCTTTCACTAAATTCTTAAAGGGATAAAAAGCCATTTTCTAGCCCATTAGGGCTTCCTTTTTTGGTGCATCAAAACCTGAAAATAAAACAAACATTCGATTACTAAAAGTAAACAAACGTAAATTACAACAATTTTAATATGGAAATAAACTCACGTAAAAATCCCTGAATCCAGCTCCAGTGCTCCACGAGAATTCTCCAATTTCCAAATATTCTGAAATAGAAGAAAAAATATTTAAATACAAATACAAAAAGAAACAATATAAAAACTTACCCAAATATTCGAGATGACAACACATCCAACAATTTCACTGTCACTGACATCCGACGTCAGTACAGTCAGATGTTCATAGCTCTCACTCATTCTAAGCTGTAATACGCACAGCTGAAGCACAATACATGCGACAACGCGCAACTTTTTTTTGAGCCCCCATTTACTCTGTACATTTCCAGAGTATAAATAAAGCAGGGGCTGGATCTAAAATTCATTGCAGTTCTAGCAGTCTTCCGAGACGGATCAGAAGCTCTGAATCTGACTTAGTCAAGCAAATCTTTGGGTGAATTTTAACCTATACAAATTGCTGCGCTTCTGAGCAGTAATTTATTCAAAGGGCGGATCAGCAGCATTGACGCTGAAAAAGTCATTAATAAATTAAAAATTTTATTTTTTCAGCTCATTTTACGCCGGAAGGTTACTTGAATTCCGGCAAAAAATTTGCATAGACAGCAGTGAAGCCTATTAAATTATTTATATATTTCTTGACAGAAAACCTAATAGTATTTTATCTTTACAGATTAAAAACATCATCTGCTGCGACAATTTTTTTGGAATTATTTTTGTATGATTTCGTTTGAATTATCATTTTGTACTCGTATTTATTATTTCGTTTGAATTATCATTTATTATTTTGTATTTATTATTTCGTTTGAATTATCATTTATTATTTTGTATTTAGAGAGATAGATAGATAGATCCAGCTATCCTACACAACATGCTGATACTCTACTCAACCACAGCAATATCATCTGCTTTCATTCTTTTCCTGGTCATCCTCATCTGGAAGTACTGGTTCACCCTCAAAAGGACCTTTAAATTTTGTTATACTGGATGTTCCAAGCGACAAGTAAAACCCAAGGAAGGAAGACAACCATCACCACAAACTTCAATAGAACAGCGATTCAATCGTGTATTGGAATCTGGCGGCCCCCAGCATGTTCCTACCTGAACAAAAAAATAATTTCTCAACATGTTCATACCTAAACAAAACATAATTTCTTAATCGCGTTCCAATTTCACGTTCATGTTCACGTTCACTATAATTACCTTCCGATTTTTTAAATACAAACGAATTCGTCACTTCGCTTACTTTGTACTTTCCTCCAATCAGGTCAAAATTCAATCAAACGTAAGTTCACTTACTCATTTTCTTGCATCATTCGTAAAAATATTTCACGAAAATATTTCCGCATGCATTGCCCCAATCTGGGTCAATGACTGCAAGGTAAACATGATGAAGTGAACTTACGATAATAGCGAAATTTATCATGTAAGCGTAAAAAATGTATTTAAGTTCTTGTATTAGTACAATAAAAATCAGTGTAAGTTTACAGTCAAAAATCGAAGTTCTTTCTTTTTTCTCAAGTTACTTACGCCCACTTATCAAGCACTTAAATTAAGTTTGAGTGTCTGTTACACACCTGAAGATCAAAAATTAGGCTATTTCATATCTAAGTCAACATAAATCTACCTACGTTAGTTGTTGTTGTTATTAATTTAATAACATGGTACTGACTATCGCCTGGTAGAAAATATTTTAGTATGACGTAGTGTGTGAGTTTGTGCGCGCGCGCGTGCGCTTGCCTGTGTGTGTGTGTGTGTATTTGTGTGTGTGTGTGTGTGTGTGTGTGTGTGTGTGTGTGTGTGTGTGTAAATATCGCTCAATTTGTTTACTTTACTCGGCTGCGATTTTGTTTACATTATTCAGAATTTGATTATCGGACATATCCAAGTCAACATACCTACCTACATTGGTTGTTGTTGTTGGCATAAGTATCCTCCTAAAAGAAAACTTCTAGATAATGTCAAAATTTCCGTACACAAACGATCTCAGACCCCTTCCCCTCCCCCTCCCCAGAGCCCCCAGTGATCCATCAAAATAGTTGGAATCTACCTTGCACTTTTTGTATGGAAAAAGTGGGCCAGAAACGCCAAACGGTAGGAATATATCTTAATAGCTACGGGATGATGGGTGTATCTCGAATGTGGTAATCTCACACTCGGCAGGAAATTGAGAAGTTTGTTCTTGAATACGGAAACCTCGTACTCGGTAGAAATATTTCTAAATAGCTACGGGATGACGGGTGTATCTCGATTGTGGTAACCTCACACTCGGCAGAAAATTGAGAAGTTTGTTCTCGAATACGGAAACCTCGTACTCGGTAGGAATATTTCTAAATACGGGATTTGATAGGTAAATCTCAAGTTCGGAAAACCTCAAACTTGGTAGGAGCTGAGTCAATTAACTTCTTCGCTGGTTATAAACTGAGAAGTTAGTAGTTGGTCTAAGCGTGTTGATCGACTGATTTGTCCTCGGTGCCAGCTCGCCTTTTATAGACCTGAAAGTGTTACCATTCTGATGATTCCATATGACGATTGAATCTGAGACACATGAGTTACCATTATCAATGGAAACGTCAAGAAGGCTTGTTTACATGGGAGTATTTAAGTGTTTTACTTTAGTGTGAACAAATCAGTCGCTTAATAGGATTAAGCACTACTTGCTAATTATATGGCATGCAATAACGGATAGTTATAGATTTAAATTCTTATTTGTAAGTTCGTTACAACTTATACGTAAGTACATTCACTTACGTAAAGCGAACGCGCCCTTTAATTTAACAGGCGTACACAAATTAACTTTAACTCGTGTGAGAAGAACTTTCGTTAAGTTTGAAAGTCAAATTGCAGTCAGTAAAGGTGCGGTAAGAATCGCTCATTCATTAAGAACGTGATGTAAAAATTAATATGGAATAAAAATGGTACTGCGAATTAATAAAAAGCATAAATCTACCATTAAATCAACTTCCATTTGTTAATTTTTTTCACTTTCACCCACTGACTTATAACAATGGACTGAGCATATTGCCATTTTCCTATAGGAAAGAATGGCACAAGTTTTATAGTTTTCACTCTGCCCTATGGCAGATTTGGCGCTACCAACACAAAATATTGCTTAGGGCAGCGACATACGATTAGGTTTTTCCAGTCCGGTTGGCCGTCTACGGTTTTTACCGTCGCCGTGATTATACGACATACGAGACGATCATTCTCGAGTATGGATACAAGTCAGTTCAGTAATTTTTAAGGGTGTTATAAAATATGGGAAACATTAGTGATATTGAACTTGTAATTATTGTACTTTTAATTGAGGATGAAAAAGAAAGGAAAAAACATTTGCATTGAAAACCCTGTTTTCACAAAAACCCGGTAACATTTTATGAAAGTAAAACGTGAAAACTCCGCGCCTTCTCATTTATTTATGAAAATGAATTATTTACCATTCTGTTTCGTTGCATGCAATTTGCGCTTTCACATTTTTTATCTTTATTCATAAAAGTTTTAAAGAGAGTTTGATTTTTTTTTTCATTTTTTTTCTTTCTTTCTTCCTTTTCTTGCCATGTGGATTTTAAATGTAAAACAATCTGAAAAATCTTCTGTGTCCTAACTTGTAATAAGTTAACTTTGCTACTGCACTGCACTAAATTTCAATAAACCTTCCAGGTTAAACAGAAACGTATGTCTCGTCACATTGCACTCAATGGGCCATCCCAGACATGTATTCTTGATGCAGAATGCATACAGGTTTTCTAGGGAAGAGGTAAAAGAAGCAGGGAGAAATCTCTACAATTGTGCTGCACTTTGGAGAGAAATTTTGCATAAAAAATGAAACAGTATTCACTTGTTGTGCCGCACTAATACAACCGCAACAAAATATTTCTTGTTGGGAGGGTTCGAAAATTTTCATGAAATACCTGATTTCATTCATCATTTATCTGCCGGTGAGAACAAGTATTCAAAATTAATTCGCAAATCTGCATGACTGGTTGTCAAATAAATAAATATAAATAAATTAAAGCATAAACATTTTTTATTTATTTTATAATTTTTTTTAATATAAAATAAACATGGATAATTGGGATAGGGCACAAACCAAAGTTCTTATTTCTTTACTACAACTTTGTCCATGTTTATACAATCCCAAGCACCCACATTTCACAAATAAAGTGAAAAGAAGTGAAAAATTGAATTTCATTTTGAATGAATTGAAAGACTATAGACCAAATGTAACAGTGCAATGCATTAAAAGAAAAATGAGGACTCTGCAAAGTCAATTATCGAAAGAAAAAGCTAAAGCGTTTGGATCAAAGAGGAGCGGTGCGGGAACGGATGATATCTATGTACCTGTATTATGGTGCTATAATGACCTGCTGTTCCTTTCGAATTGCACTGATGCAGTTCCAAGTACCTCAAATATTGAGTTACCTGTGGTAGGTAGATATTTAATATTCTCAGTTTATAACAACTAATTTTCTTGTCATTTTAGGATGAAATAAATGAGCCGAAGAGTTGGCATCCGAAGCAAGGGAGGAGGGAGCATCAATTGTAAGTTAAAACAAAATATTCTTTTAATTTATTTTTATTTCAAACAGCTTGCACTCCATGCAAACCCTGACATTATAATTTCCCTTCGTTGTTAAAATATTCTGTCCAACTTCTTCTAACCGCTTCGTTTGCCTTTGAACATTTATTAGCTGACGCTGAATGATTGCCATCGCTGCTAATACCAATTTCTTTTTCCGTGTTATTTTCGTCGCAAGGAATGCTTTCGGCATACCAACTACTGTTCGTAATTAAAAAATTATGGAGGACACAACAACACTCCACAATATTTTTTACTTTTACTTGATTCAATTTTATTGTTTTTTGAAGTATTTGAAATCTATTTGTTAGAATACCGTAAGCACGCTCAATTGTTTGCCTAGCACGACTTAAATGGCGATTATATATTTTCTTCAGATCATCTGTTGTCGTGAATGGATATGGAGTCATCATGTTTTCTAGTAATGGAAATGCATTATCTGCAACAAACACATGTGGCAGTAACCTTCCGTTTCCGATGCATTTTCTAGCGGGAAGAAATTTATCGGCTTGCCTGATTATGTGCATTAAATTGGAACGTTGTAGGACACCACCATCACTTATTCTCCCGTTACATCCTATATCGACCAAAATAAATCTCCCGTAGGCGTCTGCAAGTGCTAATAACACGATGCTGTGAAATCCCTTATAGGTGTAGTAAAGGGGTGCGTCCTTTTTTGATGGCATGAAAGCTATGTGCTTCCCCTCTAGAGCACCAATGCAAAGAGGAAATTGCCATTTCTCATCAAAACCTTTAGCAATGTTTGACCACTCATGTTTTTCAGTTGGAAACTAAAAATAGAAAATGATACATATAGATAAATGTATTAATTAATTTTAAATGTCATATGTAGCTTACAAAGAGAATTTGGCCAAAACTAGAAAAGGCATTTTTTACATGCGATGAATGAGGAAATAAAGAGGTGAAATAATATTCCTATTACTTATTCTTAAAATATTTTTGGAATCATATATTTTTGGAAATTTTAAAATATATAAAAAATATAACAAATACATACATATAAAAGAAAATAAGATTATAAATCAACAAAGATTTTTAACTTTTCATAGAAAAAAAAGGCAAAGCTGTCCGATCAACTTCATGAAGAAGCCATTCAGGCTTTGAATTTAGCAAAAACCTTTGCACAACAGCAACAGGAACCGATAGGAAAAGAAGATGAATTCTGCTGATCTTAAAATAGAGATCTGCAACTTGTGAGGAAAACAATAAGTGATGAGAAGAAATCGTTGCCAGCAAAGTAACGAATACATGCATGGGCCCAGCACGTCTTCGACTCTAGTGATGTTGTCAAATTTGTGTTTGTCACCAATTGAATCTCCACAATTCTTCAGGCAGGATTCCTCAACATATTCCACTTCGCTGGATTATTATTCATCACTATCAACTGCAAGCGGGAGCTTACAAGCGGATGACAACAATACACTAAAAAACATTCCAAGAATTGAAGTCCTAGATGTACATATATTAAAAAATGCAAGTGAAGAGGTGAACGAGAACGATAATGTTCAATTGTCCTTAACAAATAAAACTTAGGACAAGAATGGGAGGTATCTGAGGTCTTTGAGGGTTTTGAAAATGAATAAATAAAAAAGTATATAAATAAATATATAAATTATTACTGTTTTTTATATGTACCTTTAAAAATTCCTTCTTGATGTTTTTATGAATAGCCTTACATACATCATCAATTGCTTCTGCTAAAAATGATTTCGATAACTTGGAATTATAGTCCAACTCGGTAAAATTTTCGCCTGTTGCTAAAAATCGCAATGTTATGGCTAATTTTTCTTCAGGCGGAATAGCATCTCTCATAACTGTGTCCTGCTTTTTTATATCAACTCGAACTGACGACAATATTTTGTTGAAACACAATTCATCCATTCTCAGGAAATTTTTGTAATCCGTTGTGCCTGGTTGGAGTTCTCGCATGAAATTTAGCGTATTTCCACATCGTTGTCTGTTTTTCCGCCATTATTTTATCCAACAAGTTCGGTTTTTTTGTGGTAATTCTTCCTCTTCCCTTGTCTTCTCTATAGCAGCTGCCAGAAATAAGCTACCTGCAGCTGCTGTAACTAGGGAACCAATCACGGCGTTTCTGTTGTCCATAATTAACTTATCTATAAATTTTATTTATTTTTTTATTATTTAAATATATTTAATTTAAAAAATCTTATCAAATCATTAATTTCCATACCTACCGGCTTTTATTAATAATTTGCTTTTTAATCAAAATATATTTTTCTTACTTCTCGCAACTTAGTACCTTCACGTCCTAGTACTCAACTCGAAATGAAATAATGCACGCACACATTCATAGTCCCCTATTCTTATATAAAATCAAGCCTGCAGCAAGAATACCCTTGCAGAGGCGCGTACTCTGCAAACCGTACGTATCAGCCGTCATCAAACAGTGGCCAGCCACGGTACGGTTTAAACCTAATCGTATGTCTGCCAAGTTAATCACTTGAGTTCCAATTTGTTCTTCATCGCGGTCGGATGTTCAATCTGATCCAGACTAGGGTTTTTCCTTGAGAATCCTTTTTACTTAGTGATGCTTTCCATGCATCATTGGAATTGCAGTCTCTCGGATACATTGTGGTGCTCAGTGTTTTGTGCTCGTTTATATAAATTAAAATCAAAGATTACTCTTGAGTTGATATCAACTCTAACAGTGAATGGAGCGTGGCGTCAGTTAACGGTAGTTTCATTATCATGAAACATACTTGTTTTCCGTCGGCCTAAATAAAATTACAATACAAGCAACATCATACAACATAAAACAACTGTATCTACCTACATTACAAATATCTAATTCTGCCCTTCACCCGCATCTGTTTGTCTTCGCGGGAGAGCCAGTTCATATAAGTGGTCGGCAATACAGTTAATACTAAGGCTGGCCAAGTGGCATCTATTCATGTTATATGTTGAAGAATAGTTGTACTATTTGTCTTTTGGAAGAAGAAGAAGAAGAAGAAGAAGAAGAAGAAGAAGTTAATCACTTGGGATTCATTTGGCACGGAAAAACCTGTACGGAAAAAACCTAATCGTATGTCGCTACCATAAGGACCATTTGATATTTTTATGTTGACTACAGATGCAATCACCACAGGAAGAATAAGGTAAAGAGAGCGTCTCTCTTGCCCATACGCAGGATTCAGGTAAAAATGACCTTTTGAAAATGAATGAGTTTAATTTTTTATAAGAGTGCTTGTAAGCGATTAAATATCACTTGAACACAAGAAAGATATTTTTTAATTTAATTCGATTTTCGGGTGTAATTAAATTTCATCTGATTGGTTGAGTTTTACATGTTTGTTTTTTTTATGTAGTAAACGTTTTAAAGGGTGCTCAAACTCTGATATACAGAAACGCAATATTTGTTCCACATGAAATATCAAATCGCTCAGTCCATTGTTATAAGTCGTGATTTTACCACTTTTTTAAAATTGAACACATAAAATGTCATTAGGGCACTGCGAATTAATAGAACGCACAAATCTTCAATGACATCAACTTCCATTTGTTAATTTTTTCACTTTTACCACTTCTTAAAATTGAAAACATTAAATATCAAGATAATAACTTTTACGAAATGTGATATATATTTAGGCAAAAAATATCAATTTTTCGTAAGTAAACCTCAGTCTCGTTCAATTTCGTAAAGTTATTCTACTATTGTAGTTCAGCCTTTAATCTCATATATTCTACAAAGCTGTCAGTTCAGGCTGAGGTTGAGGTTGAACATGTTAGCACTAGTACCTTAGAAGATATAGCAAATTGGAATGGTTATAAACCAGATTTTGCCTAATGAATTCTGGTTTTGTTAATAGTCTATGTTTTACATGTATTTATACGCCGTCTGTATTCTAAACAACTTGTCAATTTGCAAAAAGTAAACAAAGGTTTTGAGTGGAGAATCTGTGGTAAAAAATGTTCTTTTTCGACTTTATTTTGAAATAATTCACTTATTTAATTTATATAAATCTTTGCTTCTATTAACAAAAAAGATAATTAAATAGTGCACTTGCTTGAAACGCGATTTTCCTAGCTTATAATCCGAATTATATTTGCAAGCACTGACCGAACACTTCATTTCCGTTTTTTTAATTGTTATGAAGGTTTTAACAGAAACTAGTGGCACTATAAAACTCTACACAGAATAAACTTCAAAGATAAATAGTTTTGAAAAAAATTGATTACGTACTTTTGTTAAATTTCATAAAAGAATTTTAAATTGAGTAAATCTGTTCACAAAACAAAAGCACATTTGACAATCAAAGTCAAAGTCAAAGTAATTTATTGAGTCAATTCACATACATATATAATTTTCGTAACATGACTTTATGTCTCCATTTAAACTTTTATTGCTGTCTGGCTCGCAGATTTGCCTGGCTTACACTTGCTTTTCACTTATATGAATAATGTCACAAAACATTAACCTTAAGATTATCACATTTGAGTAGTTACAGCTACGATTAAACGCTTGAGTGTTCACATACTTGCTCCCGGTGTATATTTATTTCGCATTGTCTTATTGACACTAAACCTATCTTAACACTACATAACATATTGTAACAGGAGCTTAGGCTCTATACTGTGACAGTATCATAAAAAGAAAAATACAAGTTAACAATATTATTGGGCGCACAAATTCAGAGTGCATGAGAATATAATACAAAACAAAACAAAACAGAGTAGTAAAAGTAGTAAAATAAAACTAGTAAGAATAGTGGTAAATAAATTTCTCCTTTACTTTTGCTTTAGCGCTAGTAAATCCATTCAAGACTTAAAATGTTTTCAAATTTTCAGACTTTAATTCATTAAATTATCAATTTATAGTTTTAATTTGTAATTTTTAATTATTAGTTAATAGAATCTTTAGTTTTTATTTATTTATTTATTTATAGTTCTTACTCAGTCGATCTATATAAGTAATGTAGATGCATCTAACTACGAGTAAGTATAAGTCTATCAGTCTCAATCTAACAGTGCTATTATCAGAGTGTTTCTGTGCCCGAGTAAGGTACCTTATAGAACAGGATACCGATTCACTATGTCGGTACATGCCCCCCCCCCCCCCCCGGCAGAAGCATCAAGCACTAAATTGCAAAATTTTAATATTATTAGTAACGACACTGGGATATTTTAACCCCTGTAGTTTGACGTGGATGCCCTCTCGTAAAACGGTACTCTTAGATCCCAAGCAGGAATCTGCGTGCAGCATGTTAACAGGAGACAAATAGTAGTTGTTACTTAGGGAGTCTCTTCTGTTTACGTTAAATATATTTTTAATTAATGGAATATCGTGGGCTTCCATCTTGGACAGAACTTTTTCAGATATGCTTAATAAGTATGTCATTAGCGGTGGTGTTTTCGCCTCGCTACATATTCTCCTGTTGGAGTACCATTTGTAGCTGTCTGGTTTTCTAAATTTGATAATAGATAATCAGTGTCTAATGACCTTCCTTTCAAAGATTCCAGTTCGTTGGCGACGTTCGGCGTAATCTGGAACCAGGATGAGAAACCATAGCTAATTATGGGACGGATTAAAGTTTTATATATCAGTAGTTTGGTTTTTTTTGAAAGAGCTTTCGCATTAAGGAGTGGTCTCAATACCGCTGTGGCGGCTTTAGCTTTCTTGACTACCTTCCTTGCATGTGGATTAAAGCGTAGCCTATTATGAAAGTTAATTCCCAGGTACTTTATTTCTTCTTTTAGGGGTATTTGTCTGTTATTTACTCTAAGCGAGAGGTATTTGCTTTTTCTGACCGCGGAGTAGTGTCCCTTGCCACTTGCATTGCGGAAATAAATGAGCCCACTCTTTATTTCGTTGGGCCTCAGTTGTTGTAGTACCTGGTCAGCTCGGGAGTGAACCTTTGAATTTTCGCTAGTGCACGATGAGGCTTCTCATCTTGCGCTAATATAAGTGTGTCGTCGGCATGTAGAATGGCTGCCGGACTATCTGTTGCAAAATTTCTCAGCGGGAAGTCGTGTATAAAAATGTTGAAGAGTTTTGGTCCCAGTATGGAACCTTGCGGAACCCCAGATAGGATCGGAAATGTATTTGAGGACTGCTCAGATATAGAAATTGAAGTACATCCATCTTTCAAGAAGCTGTTTATTATTTTAGTAATTTCCAGTAGGAGCCCAATCTCAAGCAGTTTGAACACCAGACCTTTGTGCCACACTCCGTCAAACGCCTTTTCCAGGTCTATATCTAGCCCCACCGTGCAGGATTTATCCCAGAGGTTGTGAGTGATTTCATTAGTCAGAGCGAGGATCGCATGGTCGGTTGAATGTTACCTCTTAAAACCGAACTGGTTATGTGGGATTATACCTTGTTCTTCGCAGAATTTATCGAGGTTGATGACAATCACCCTTTCAAACAGTTTCCCTAAATTTGATAGAAGGGCAATTGGCCTAAAGTCCTCTATATGTTTAGAGTTCCTTTTTGTTGCTATTGGTATTTGATTATTTTACGTCCTTTATCTTCTTTCATTCGACACTTGAATTGAATTAAATGATAACGCGCGAGGTAAAATATTAATAACTTTATTTCTTATTTTCTTATAATAAAAGAAGAACAAAGAAAAAGAACACCACAGAATAAATTTGTAAATAATTAAGAAGCAAACTATTATAACTAAATATATATAATAATATTATAACACACAAAAATGATTTCAATTCCCCGATTTCTATTACTCGCCCGATATGTGAAGACTGCTCTACCTTTACCGGTCCGTGTACCTGCCGTTCATTGATGGTGCCTTCATTTTGCTGATGCCGCAATCAATATTTCATGAAATTGATTCGTTGCACCTTTGCCCGTACATTGCACCGGGCAATGAACTGACCTCATTGATGAATTGGAGTTACTTGAAGGGCGCTCCGACTCGCCCTGCGTAAGGGAATGGGATGTAAGGATAGGTGAAATACTTTGGTTGAGGTTTCAGTCTTAGGTGGAAAGTGAAGTGCCTTCATTTTTTAACGATGGATAGATTCTGGTCTGCTGCTTCAAAGTGTCAAGGTTTATAGAGGTTGCAGTAGAGACTGGTGAGTCGATTGTTGTTATCGATATTGGAGAAGTCTCATTGCCTTGACAAGCTGCAGTTTGGCTGGTTACTACAGATGTTAGCTGAAGGTCCGGTTCTGAGTGGGGTCGTCGCGCTTGTTTGTGCAATAGATATGTGGTGAGCGGGCTGCAGATTGCAGCCAATAGCCACCAACTCTTTCCATGAATGTTTTGAATAATGCGTATATTTATGATGATGCTCGCAAGGTATTTTATCAAGCGAATGACGAACCAGGTGCCCAAAATGGCAGATATAATATTTCCAAACGCAGTGAAAAACGACCAAGTTCCTTGCAGATAACTTTGAATTTGACTTAGATGCCCTGAAGAGAGCAAACGAATATTTTGCCGGTCAGTGTTATGTCCTATTATCACTTTCGTAAGGACATTTTCGATGGCTTTTCTCTCGGATGGATACATAATTTGTCTTCTCAATTCATCCGTGGCTTCATAGGTGTAGATTCCTGACTTGATCAGATCATGAGTGTCTTCGTACTTCCATGAAATATCTTCCGATGGGTTTAGATGTTCGGGAAGTTCTAATCTATGACTTTCGGGTGTGAAGCCGTACCATGCGCCATGCAGTAAATATGCTGTGCTGAGTGTTAGAGCATGGTATTTCTGTACCGTATTCTTGTAACAGATGATTAGTTGGGGCCATGAAATAACTCTTGTTATTATATGTAACGGCGAGCTCATTGTAACATCGATCAGTTTCCCTGACTGCGACTTCTACGGCTTGGCATCTTATGAGGTATATTATTTCTCCGCGTGATACAGCGGTGTAGCCAGGCTCTTTCATTTTCATGAAGGCGAATTCAGAAGGATGATGATGCGCAACTGCCAATTGCGTCTCTAAGACTTGACGCTCCAGTTCACATTTCTTGTATATCCGATGGGCATAAAGATCTTCAATCTGTTTTTTAATATGTCTCTCCACGTAGACGAATTTAGTATTAATATACGTAAAAAGATCTAAACTTTTTGTAGACTTTGTTTTAAATATATAATCGCCAGTGGTTTTCTTGACTATTATTAGCCTTGGATGTTCAGTTTGGAACCCGGGGTGGCGACAAACAGACGTGGCTTTTATAGTTTCCAAAGCGAAGATCACGTTGTCTATATCGACTGTGTACACTATGTGCATTTGTTGTTCAGTTACTTCTAAGCTTTGAATTTTTGTAGCATTGCCTTCGTATAGTACATTGTATGTTAATGCTTCACAGGACGTATCTGGAATCATATCCCAGAAATTCATACCATATTCGGGATCTACACATTTGCTTTTGAGATATGGGCAGAGAATATTGCTGCGTAAGATAACTTGATTATCTTCCAGTCGGACAGTAGTGATATAATCTGTTATTGTGAATTCCATAGCATGTATGACAATAACATTTTCCCAACTATTCGGGCCATAGGTATATGATGTTCCAACACAGTTTCCCTTTGCATTTTCGAAACCTGTTATAATTTCTGTGTACCGAGATGTAGCGTTCTTTTCGATATTTTCAAGTAATTTGTTATTTAGCAAACGGTAAGTGCCCTGCTGATGAATCTTCATACACTCTTCTTGTGTTAGGTCAGTAAGGAAGGTACTTAAGCCTCCCGCGGCCAACGAGAGATGGCTGAACATACCACAGAAATATACGGATTGCAACACATTAATTTTACATTGATAAACGTGGATTGATGTGACGTCTGTTAATTCTAATAACTGAATATCTTCGTGTTCTTGAAGGACATTTGAGGATTTTAAAGTGCATCTTTTCACACTTAGAACGGAAATTCTCGTACGATTAATCTTCTCATGGCCACAATCGTATGCTATCAGAGCCAAGACTCCTTGGAGGAAGACGAAAGGCAGAAATTGGTTCCACATGATGTATTTTATTCGCTGTGAATGAGGTTATACATAATTTTATAATTAATAAAGTTGACTAAAACTAAGCTTTGATTTCGATAAATAACTATTTAATAGGTTATGTCTTAAGCAAGTTGTTCCTTCTGAAATGGCAGAATGCATATCTTGGTTATTGGTCTAAGCAAGTTGTTCCTTCTGAAATGGCAGAATGCATATCTTGGTTATTGGTCTCTTCAATTGCGTGCTTGAAGTTTTGAGAGTCACAACTCGAGTTTGGTTATCCTTTCCTCTGTGTGTTTCTACAACTCTGGCCAACCGCCAGGCAGATGGAGAAAGATTTTCGTCTTTCAAAATGACGAGATCTCCAATATGAACAGGGGATTGTTCAGACTTCCACCTCTGTCGATGCTGTAGTCGAGAGAGATATTCTGTCGACCATCGCTTCCAAAAGTCGTTTTTCAGTTTTTGCAAATGTTGCCAGCGGGATACTGATGATATGTTTACATGGTCCCAATCAGACTCAGGTAAAGTTAATGGAGCATTTCCAATAAGGAAATGTCCTGGAGTGAGAGGAGTTAAATCTTCTGGATCTTCTGTTAGAGGGCATAGCGGCCGGGAGTTTAGTATTGCTTCGATTTGTATTAGAATCGTATTGAGTTCTTCGAATGTCAATAATGTTTGGCCAACTATCCTGCGAAGATGATATTTAATTGACTTCACTCCAGCCTCCCATAAGCCTCCAAAATGGGGAGTGGCTGGAGGAATGAAATGCCAAGTCACATTTTGTGTGGCAAAAGCCTCGCTGGCCTTTTAAATGCTCACTTTTATGGCTTCATTTGTTTCCTTTTCAAGCATTTTAGAGGCTCCAATAAAATTGGTTCCGTTATCACTGTAGATGTCCTTACAGACTCCCCGCCTGGAGAAAAATCTACGTAACGCAGCGAAAAAGGCTTCCGACGTTAGGTCACTCACCACTTCGATATGCATGGCTTTCGTAGCGAAACAAACAAATATAGCAATATATGCTTTGGAAGTTTTTGCATTACGAACTTTGCTTAATTTTATATTGATAGGACCTGCGAAGTCGATACCTACAGCATAGAATGGACGTTCTAAATTTACTCGTGGTGGGGGTAGATTGCCCATGATTTGGTTTGCAGTTTCTTTCCTCCAAAGAAAGCATGTTATACATTGGTGTAATAACTTTTTAATTGTACCTTTCACGCCTGGTATCCAATAACCTTTCCTTAAAGTTGCTAGTACTAAATTTGGACCGCCATGTAATGTGATTTTATGAATGTAATTAATTAATAAAGATGTTAATCTCGATGTGCGGGATAGTATTATTGGATGCTTTTCTGCGAATGTTAAACTTGAGTTTTCGAGACGACCTCCGACGCGTAAAATATTAGATTCATCTAAAAATGGGTTGAGAGATTTGATCGGACTTTTTGCAGATATTGGGCATTTCCTCTGCAATTCTTCCAGTTCTCGATAGTATGAATATTGTTGACTTTCCTGAACTAGTTTGTGTCTCGCATCCTTTAGCTCCTGTACGGTTAGATAAGAGGGCATTGGTTTATTATTATTTCCTTTGCATTTTTCAAGAAATCGACGACAGTATGCAACAACTCTGCAAGCTCTGTTGAAGTTTGAAAATCTATTAGCTATTTGTTCTGTGTCTAATTTGAGTTGATAAAATCTGATTTTCTTCATTTCTTTCACTGTAAGATCATAGTCAGGGTCCGCTGTGAGTTTCGGCCCGTCTTCAGAGTTCTTTACCAACCAATCTGGACCTTTCCACCATAACTTGCTTTTCACAAGCTCGGATGCATGCACTCCCCGAGATGCTAAATCTGCGGGATTTTGCTCCGAAGGTACATGACGCCAACAACATTCAGTGGTGTTGTTATGAATTTCAGAAACTCGATTGGCGACAAATGACTTCCATCGATTTGGATGACTATTCAGCCAAGCGAGGACCACGGTAGAGTCCGTCCAGAGATGAAATGCTTCAGCTTGCCCTAAATGTTTTCGTAAGTGGGTCACCAATTTTGAAAGAAGATGTGCTCCACATAACTCCAATCGCGGTAGAGAAATTGTCTTGACAGGCGAAACTCGTGTTTTGGAAATAATTAGCTGAATAGAAATATGCCCATCAGATGTAATAGTTCGTGCATAAATAACTGCTGCATATGCTCGTTCGGAGCTGTCACAAAATCCATGACATTCGATTTTCGCGGTGGTAAGATAACCTAGCCATCTGGGCAATCTTATTTGTTCAATGGCTTTTAAATCATAAGCGAACGTAACCCACTCTTGCAATAGGTCTTCTGGAAGGTGAGTATCCCACTCTATTCCTACAAGCAAGAGTTTTTGCATTAAAATCTTTCCGCAAATTATAATAGGACTGAGCCACCCTGAAGGATCAAAGAGTTTGGCTATATTTGATAAAATACTGCGTTTAGTTGGTTCTTCACTCATATCTATGGTTAGTTTATAATAGAAGGCGTCTTCCTTTGGATTCCAGCTAATCCCTAATGCCTTAATAGTTGACTCTCCATCAAACAGCGCAATGGGTTCCTTAACTACGTCATCAGAGGCGAGATCATTTAATATATCTGGATGATTTGCCGCAAATTTGCGCAAGAGAAACCCTCCCCGTTTGAGCAGCAAAGTAAGATCTTTCCTTAAATTAACGATTTTTTCGATACTGTCATGACCAGTTAAAACGTCATCGACATAGAAATGGTTTAATAAACATTTCGATGCTTCAGGGAAGTCGCTTTTTTCATCTTCGGCTAGTTGCTGAAGGGTCCTGATTGCTAGATAAGGGGCGCATGAAACTCCAAAGGTTACTGTCATAAGACGGTAATCTTTTACATTCTGATTCACAGTCGATCTCCACAAAATACGTTGATATTCAGTATCATCAGGGTGTACCCAAATACGGCGATACATTTTCTCTATATCAGCTGAAAAAACAAATTTGTGAAATCGCCAACTTAATAAGAGAATCGTGAGATCCCTTTGAAGGGATGGTCCTGTCATTAGTAGCTCGTTCAATGATTGCCCTGATGATGTTTTACAAGAAGTGTCAAAAACTACCCTTAGCTTAGTGGTTGAACTCGCTTCTTTAATTACGGCGTGATGAGGGAGATAATTACTTTTAAAAATTGTAATGATTTCATTACCGGCCGGAAACTTCTTCATCTTTTCCTGCGGTACTACTTCTTCCATTTGATTCGAGGTAAGGTAATCCATGAGAACTTCATTATACTCTTTAAATAACCCTCTGTTTTGAATGGCCTTTTCCATAGAAAGGAGACGCTTCATAGCAATGTTGCGAGAGGAGCCTAGCCAGGGTTCTGATGCAGCTTTGAACGGTAGTCTAACAACGTAAGATCCGTCAGCTTTTCGTTTATGTGTTGTTCGATAGATTTCTTCACATGGGATGTCTTCGGGGTTTTCAGGCTGGAATGGATAAGGCTCTTCTATTTCCCAGAATGTTCTTAAGTCAAAATTTAACTCAAGGGTATTAACCAAAGAAATTACTTCGGTTTTAGCTGCTTTCGGTGTATTACTGTTAATTTGCCCAGATAATATGCATCCGAATATTGTATTTTGGCCCATGGGAGTGCCAAGAGGGCCTATTTTCACTCCCTCTCGTATAATTAAAGGGTAGACATCTGCTCCAATTAAGATGTCTATTCGATTGGGTATATGATATGTGGGATCGGCTAAAAGTAAGTTATCGATGTGCTCCCATCTGCCTTGAAGGAAGGCTTTGGATGGTAGAAAGTCTGTTGAAGTATCGAGGGCGACAGCATCTGCTTCCACACTTAGATCTTGATATCTTGATCTTAAGATTAATTTTGCCATCTTACGTGAACTGGCAGCTTCGCTATTTGCCAGATCTGTGATCTTAACAAATGTATGACTCATTTTAATTTTCATTCGACGTATAAGAGAATTAGTCACGAATGTTATCTGAGACGCTGGGTCTATCAATGCTCTTGCTACTTGACGGCCTTCAGGGGTTTCAACATATAAAAGTGCCGTGGCTAGCAGTACCTGTCGGTTTTCTGATATGAAAAGCGAAGAAACATTTGAAGCTGATATTTCCATATTTGTTTTGTTGGGGCAGGTCATGACGAATGACTTAGAATTTGTAATGCAATTTGATGCTACGTTTGTCGTTTGTTTACTAAATGCTGAATGGAGTAAAGTGTGGTGCTTTTCTCCGCATTGAATACACCGTGCAGTACTTAGGCATGTATTAAATGTATGATATTTGCCTAGACAATTGATACAATATCCCTTTGATTTGGCAATTTTCAAGCGTTGCGTAGGTTGAAATTTTAAGAATCTGGGGCATAGGCGAATGGGATAATTTTCATTGCAAATTTTACATGCTGCTTGAGTCATGTGAAAATTTTGAAATTTTAATTTATTATTGCTTTCCTCGAATCTTTTGTGGTCATATGGAGAGTTCGTTTTCTGTTTTGTCCCAGATATCGCTTCCAATGTTCGAAATCTGAGCTCTAAGAATTTTTTAAATTCATTCCATGTAGGAACACCTGTAGTGTCGCCTATAGACTCTTCCCATGCTTTATGAGTCTCTGCCGGAAGTCTTTGAATGAGTAGATGAATGAGAAGGGGGTCCCAGTGCAAGGTGTTAATTTGCAAATTATTTAATGAAGCAATGCACTCACTGGTTACGTCCAAAAGACCCTTAATGAAATGTGCTGATTCAACTGAAAGTTTTTGTTGTGAGATGAGGGTTTTTAATAGAGATGATACGAGAATGCGTTTATTTTCATATCTCTCGGTTAATGACTTCCAAGCGGATGCATAATTTGCTTGAGTTATGCTAAATTGTTTTATTACATATGCTGCTTCACCTGTTAGAGTTGTTTTTAGATAATGAAATTTTTGGACATCTTCTAGATTGGGGTTTTGATGAATCACGGCGAGATAAAGATCTCTAAAGCTTACCCAATCATTGTAATTACCAGAAAATTTCGGTAAAGATATTCTAGGGAGATTTGACTGCCCTAGGGATTTATTATCAACATGTGTTGAAGAATTTGTAGCGGATATACCCGGGACTGTGGGATCACCAGATTGAGCTGCCTTTTCTAACTTTTCTACATTTTCTACCAGCTCACCTTTGAAGTCGTAAAAAAGTACTTCTTGTGTTTGAAAAAGACCATCTTTGAAATAATCAATTTCAGAGTCTTCAGATGATTTTAGCTGACTTAGCGTAGCTTCTTGGCCAAGAAATTTTTACCAAAGATCATGCCAGCCATTTATGCGAGCAATATAATAACCATGTGTACGTCGAGGAAGAGGGGTTTTTTTGTGTTTGACACAAATTTGGTCATTTGCTCGATTAAGTTCTTTTGAGCTTGAATCAATTTAGCAACTTGATTTTCAGACATTTTTGTTAGTAGAGATAAACACTTGACACTTAATTTGCACTTCACTTAGCCTAATGAAAGAGGATGGGACTTACAGGTTTTGTAGAGGATACTTAAATACTCCACTAATGATGCTCCTGGATGCTAGATCCGGCTCGAAGGACCAATGATTATTTTACGTCCTTTATCTTCTTTCACTCGACACTTGAACTGAATTAAATGATAACGCGCGAGGTAAAATATTAATAACTTTATTTCTTATTTTCTTATAATAAAAGAAGAACAAAGAAAAAGAACACCACAGAATAAATTTGTAAATAATTAAGAAGCAAACTATTATAACTAAATATATATAATAATATTATAACACACAAAAATGATTTCAATTTCCCGATTTCTATTACTCGCCCGATATGTGAAGACTGCTCTACCTTTTCCGGTCCGTGTACCTGCCGTTCATTGATGGTGCCTTCATTTTGCTGATGCCGCAATCAATATTTCATGAAATTGATTCGTTGCACCTTTGCTCGTACATTGCACCGGGCAATGAACTGACCTCATTGATGAATTGGGTTGACTTGCGGAATATTTCACTGAACTGTCCTCACGTGTCGTAGACAGCATTAAATTGGCTGTTTTCCATTCCCGGGGAAAGTAACCGTTGTTAATACAATGGTTAAAAATTATTGATACTTTAGTGTCTAATGTTACGGGACATTTGCGTAGAATATAGTTTGATATCTTATCAGTACCGTGAGATTTTTTATTGTTTAGATTTACTCTTAAATCCGCCACTTTCCCGGGTGAGGTAAAAATGTTGCTGTACAGCATAGGTGCTACTGCTGAGTTCGTTTCAGAGGAAAATGTGAGAGTTTGTTCGGCTGTTGAAATATAAAAGGAGTTCAATTTATCGGTTAGCCTAGTTTCGGTAGATCTGTCCAGTTCCGGAGTTTTTTCTGAATAAATTTCGGTGAAGTGATTTTGAAAGGCATCAAGCTTTTCTGCTGTGGAAAATAGGACCATATTTAGGTGTGTTGAAATGCAATAGTTTTTGCACTTATAAAAAAAAATCAATTAAAAAAAGAACTAGCTTACTTGCACTAAATGATGTTTATTGGCGTGAGGTTATGAGAGGACAGAGCGATTACAAATTTTTTAGGTTCTTTCACTGAACTCGAATTATAGCAGAATGACAACTTTACAAATATAGCAAGTTAACAAGTTTAGTTTTATAGTATCTATACTTCTGGCGGTAATTTGAAATTGAAAATTTAATTGAACTAGAACCAAATGACTGTTAGAAGGCATTATAATTAATATAGGACATTGAATGGAAATATATCGTAAGTTATAATTATTAGCTATGACGAAACATCCCGCCGCCATTGAAAGGATACGAATGCTTTCAATTATTCATCTGCAGGAAGTGGGGCCACCTTCTGTACAGCTCTGAGAAAGGTGCCGGAAGAGGTATTGATCTCCACCACACGTATACGACCATCAGCACCTGGAATAGCTTTGTTTACTCGACCCAGCTTCCATTTGTAAGGGGGAAGATCCTCGTGATGTATCAGTACCATGGCTCCTTGTCGTATATTGGAAGCCTCGGATGGCCATTTGCCCCTTTCTTGCAGTTGACACAGGTATTCCTTGCACCAACGCTGCCAGAAATGCTGTACTAGAGCGGAGATTCTCTGCCACCTACGAAGATAGCTTAACTTGTTAAATGGAAAATGGGGTTCAGGAAGCGCATCTAAAGTGGCTTGATTAAGGAAGTGTGCGGGAGTTAGGGCTTGAAAATCGTTAGGATCTGTTGATAGAGGGGTAATGGGTCTAGAATTAAGGATACCTTCTATTTGAACCATTACTGTAGTGAGTTCCTCAAACGTCAATAAGGCGCCTTGCAAGGTGCGGTAAAGATGCGATTTCGCAGACTTCACAGCCGCTTCCCAAATGCCCCCAAAATGGGGCGACCTTGGTGGTATATGGTGAAATTCGATAGAATTATTGGTGCACCAGTCTACGATATCTCCTTGAGTTTGCTCTCGAAGGAAAGCTCTTCTGAATTCGGCTAGCTGATTTCGAGCCCCAACAAAGTTCGTTGCGTTGTCACAATAAAGGTGCCGGCATAAATTTCTTCGGGCGATGAATCTTTTCAGCGCAGCGATAAACGCCTCTGAAGTTAAGTCGGAGACAACTTCGATGTGCACCGCTCGTGTGACGAAACAAACGAATATAGCGACGTAAGATTTGTATGGAGCCTTTCCTCGGATCTTGTGAGTTGTTTGTATTGGACCAAAGAAATCCACTCCGCTGTGAGAAAATGGCAAGGATGCATTTACTCTGCTTTTAGGTAAATCACCCATAATTTGTTGTGCGAGCCGTGGACGATACCGAAAACAATGAATGCAGTTTCGCACTAATTTTCTGGCCTGATTGCGTGCATTGACTATCCAAAATCTTTGCTGTATGATGGCAACTAGGGCGAGTGGTCCTGCATGGAAATTTTTTATGTGTATATGTCTTATATACGATTTCACGAAAGCGTCATTGCCAGGTAATAAAATTGGAAACCGTCGATCTGGAGATAAGTCAGCATGTTTCAATCGACCACCCACTCGTAAGAGCTCCCTATCACTTGACTCATCAAGGAAGGGTGCCAGCCGTTTAATGGAACTTTTGTCAGAGACTTCATTTCCACGCTTCAACGCTTCTATTTCCGAAGCAAATTCGTGCTGCTGAACGAGCCAAACAATTCTCATAAACGCATCTTCCACCTCAGATGCCAATAATTCCTTAGTTTCCACTTTGGACTGCAACTCGCAATTATTGAGTTTAGCCTTGACAATTTTGATGAATCGTAGTACGTAGGCAAATCGACGACAATTTTTCGAGAAGTCACTGACGGAATAAACGGTGTCTAGCAGTGTGTTTGGAATCGTACAGGTTAAGATTGACTTCACCTTTCTTCGTTCAGGCAAACTATCGACATTCGAATGGCGATCTTTCTGCGCAGGCCAACACCTTTTTGACTGCCACAAAAATTCTGGACCGGACAACCATATAGTACTGGATAATTCTTCAACTCCACTACCTCTCGAAACGATATCCGCAGGATTGGCTTTGGAGGGAACATGTCTCCAGATGGCGTTCTGTGTTAACGTCTGAATTTCCGAGACTCGATTTGAAACATAAGTTTTCCAACTAGATGCATGACAAGCAAGCCAATCGAGCACAATTTCTGAATCCGTCCAAAGATATTCTTCATTTATTGGCTTCGGAAAATTGTCTCGCACATTGATGAACAATCTCGAAAGAAGTTGAGCAGCACAAAGCTCTAAGCACGGCAATGATCTTGTAGTCCTGATTGGAGCAACCTTTGATTTGGCTGCTAATAATGTGACTAGTATGTTACCATCCTCATCTGTTGACTGAACATAGATACAACATCCATACGCTCGTGAAGATGCGTCTGCGAATCCATGAAGTGCAATATTGGTCTGCCTTCCTACACAAAGTACCAACCGAGGAATTTTCACCGAACGAAGTTTTACTAATTGCTCTTTGTACTGGTGCCAACGAAATTCTAGCTCCTGGGGTAGCGATTCGTCCCAATCTAACTTTAGGAGCCATAGTTCTTGCAAAAATATCTTCGCGCGAACAACGATTGGATTGATAAGTCCCAATGGATCAAATAACCGGGCGGTATCAGATAAGACACTTCTTTTAGTAACTCTCGCTGAATTAGAAACTGGACACTTGTATTGAAACCGGAATTCATCTGCTTCTGGATCCCAGATTATGCCAAGAGTTTTGACGACGTCTGAGTCATTTATTCTTAAAGTTTTCTCTCGATCTGATTCAGGAATCTCCGATAAGAGAATCTTATCATTGGAGTACCACTTGCGCAGTTGAAATTGAGCTGATGCCAAAATGCTGCTGACATCCCGACGAATATCCTCAAGCTCCTCCCGTGTGTCCGCGCCTGTAAGGAGGTCATCCATATAGAAGTCCTTCTGAACTATTCTGGAGGCTTTCGGGAATTCTGTTGCATAAGCTTGGGCTAAGTCAAGTAGGCATCTTGTTGCCAAAAATGGAGCAGGAGCTGTGCCATAAGTGACGGTTTTTAGACGATAAATGTTTATCTCTCCTTTAGGATTGTCACGCCATAGGATCAGCTGAAAGTTTTGATCGTCCGGATATACTAGTATCTGTCTAAACATAGCCGATATATCGGCAGTTAACGCAAATTTGTAGCAACGAAATCTACTGATGATTGAATACAGATCATCCTGTATTGTCGGCCCGATCATGAGTAAGTCATTAAGCGATTTGTTCGATGCGGTACGACAAGATGCATCAAAAACAACCCTCAGCTTGGTTGTAGAGCTTTCCGGCCGCAGCACACAACGGTGAGGCATGAAATAATGGGCTTGTGGTACATCTTCCTGATAGATCCTTTCCATATGACCAGCTGTAACATAGTCTTGCAAAAATTGAGAATATTGTGCTTTCAGCTCAGGATCCTTAGCTAGCTTTTTCTCCAAATAATGCAACCGACGACGAGCTGTTTCCCAAGAATTGGTTAACTGCTGAATTGGTGAATCTTTAAACGGCAATTTCACCATGAACTTCCCATCTGGTAAACGACGAGTTGTATTTTGGAATATAACTTCACATTGTATGTGTTCTGCACTTAACTTAGTTGATAATTCTTCGATATTATCTTCTTTCCAAAATCTCTCGACTAATTCGTTCAATGAAGTTTCCTCCGAATGCGCTTCCCCAGATTCTTCTCTATCACACGTGATGTTACAAGATAGAGTTGATGGCAACGAGGATGGACTTAAATATTTCCCTGAGACAACCCAACCAAATACGGTTTTTTGCAGTGTAGGTAAATTATCGCTAAGCTTTATTTGACCTACACATAACAATTTGAAGAAAGTATCGGCTCCAATAAGAAGATCTACTCTTTGAGGTTTGAAGAATTGTGGGTCCGCTAACTGTATATTATCAGGAATATCCCAATCATCAATTGCTACTCTGGATTCTGGTTGAAGGCCGGTGATATGTGGAAGAATATGAAATGATAAGTCTGTGCTAAATCCATTAAGTCTAGACCTAACTACAGCTTCTGTAGACCAACGAACCTTCGAAAACACATCTCCTATTCCACTAATATTGGTTTTAGCTTGTGACCTTCTCAACCTTAAAGCTTGTGCTAGATTTTCAGTAATAAAATTGAGTTGAGATGCTGAGTCTAACAATGCCCTTGCGAGATGGTACTGGCCCGACTTGTCCTTAACCTCTACGACAGCAGCAGCAAGAAAAACGTGATTACTAACTTTATCCTTAGATAACAGCGACGAAGCAGAGTAAGCGTGATTGGCGTTAGCTGAGGTGCTGACTTCCGCATTAGGTTTCTGGTGATTATTAAAATTAAAGGAGGTATTACTTCTAGGCCTTGTAGTTTCAGCATATCTATGCAAAATAGTATTGTGAGGCATGGAACATACTCGACATCGATGAATGGATGGACATCTATTAACTCCATGACCTTTCGATAAACAATTTATACATAGTGCTAGTTTTTTAACTTGCTCAAATCTACTTAACACAGGAAGCTCTAAGAGTTTTGTACATTTGTAGATATGATGACCATTTATTTTACAAAAAGAGCAAGGAGCATTTGAAGTAGTTAACGAGGTTGCGTTCGGCTTGTACTCCTTTCTTCGAAATGAGTGCGATTTTGAAGACAATGAAGCCAATTCACTCTTTGAATCGGACTTGGAATCCTTGGCTTCGAGGAATTGACAGCGCTTATTTAGGCTATCTGCACACTGAGTCCAAGTAGGTAGTGTCGAAAGCTCCATCGACTCTTCCCATTTACCTTGAGAGTCAGGATCTAATTTCGCGTTGACCAAATAGATAATAAATGCATGTGTAATCTCTTCATGGGAGCCTAATGACTGCAAAGCATTCAAATGTGCATTAGCACTATCCACTAAATAGCGCAATTGGCTCGCTGATCCTTTATGTACCTTTGGTAAATTGAACAAATCGACAATGTGCTCTTGGAATATCAAATACTTGTTATCATATCTTGCCTTCAGCTGACCTAAAGCTTTATCATAATTGTTATCAGTTACTTCGAAGGCCTTTACTGTTAGTAATGCCGCACCACTTAAACATGAAAGTAGATGATTAAACTTTTCAATCACGGATAATGATTCGTTTTTGTCTACGAGCTTTGAAAAGGTTCCGAAGAAATTAGGAAATTCTGAGTACTTGCCGGAGAAATGTGGCAACTTAAGCTTTGGAAGGTTACAGGCTGGAGCAGCGGGATTTACCAATACCGTATTTTCGTGAAAACTGGTAGACTTCCGTTGCCCATTCGTTAATGTTAAAATTTTCGACTTTACTGTACAATAGAGATCTTCTAATTCGGCTCTGAACTTTGCCTCATTGGAGTCCTCTGGGGCTAACCTTTCAATTGACGATTGGTAGGCTAATGCCTGTTTGAAATATGACTCGAGAATTCCTAATCGACACTCAAGTTCTGTATAAGATAACGAATCTGCTTTGCTTTCGATTATATTCTTTATCCGCGTAATACACCCCTTAGTGGATGCTCTTTGAGCTTTAAGTTCTGCAATTTCGCTCATATTTATAAAATTTTAAAATATTCTAATAACAACCGCACTTGCCGTATTGAAGTATAATGCAAAGTTCAATAAAGTTCGAGGATTAAAATAAAATATCAAAATTATTAGAATCAAATCACGTAAGATTTCAATCACACCAATGGTCTTTATTAGTCAATTATTCAAATGCAACAACAATATCACTACCACACATAGCAATGTCCAATGTCAATTAAATTCCTAAAGAATATTTTTTATTTTTTATTTTCCGATAAACTGTTATGGAATGATCAATTAAGAATTTCTTGGCAGATTTGCGCAAATCAAAAATGTCATTAACTGTGAATAAAAGTTACCGCAATCCACATAACATAATCACGTTATCTGATATCTCACCGAAATCATAAAATCTCACAAAAATATCTGCTATTTAGATTGTATAAATGCGAGCTCGATATATTTAAAGTCCTATTCACCGTATATTATGCAATTGTGGGCTAATTTTTCATAACAGCAATAAATATGTACATACCATATAATTGGATAATGTAAAAAATATACTTAGCGATTTGATGCAATCCTGATACTTTGTGCAAGTGGCTATTTCTGGAACAATTCCTCGATGGATATTAATTTTTATTATATGATGATGATTTGTCCCGACAACGAAATAAATGCATTTGCCTTTGCTGCACAATGAACAATGAAAAATTGGGTTATACACGTACGTATATAGGTAGGTACACCGCAATGAAGTGATGAGCTGATCAATTTATTAATTATTGATTGATCCAACGACGATAGGCTGATAAATTTATTAATTACTCATTGATCTAACGACGATAGGTAAAAATTGATCCAACGACGATAAGCTGATACAGCTGCAGTAATTATTATCTCCACGAGAAACGGTCCCTGCTCGGGCGCCAAATGTTGAAATGCAATAGTTTTTGCACTTATAAAAAAAAATCAATTAAAAAAAGAACTAGCTTACTTGCACTAAATGATGTTTATTGGCGTGAGGTTATGAGAGGACAGAGCGATTACAAATTTTTTAGGTTCTTTCACTGAACTCGAATTATAGCAGAATGACAACTTTACAAATATAGCAAGTTAACAAGTTTAGTTTTATAGTATCTATACTTCTGGCGGTAATTTGAAATTGAAAATTTAATTGAACTAGAACCAAATGACTGTTAGAAGGCATTATAATTAATATAGGACATTGAATGGAAATATATCGTAAGTTATAATTATTAGCTATGACGAAACAAGGTGTTTCCGGTTATTTTTAGATATGTTTGTACCGAAAAATTTTCTCCCCGAGATTTTGTCGATCTCCTTGAACGCATGAGGAGATGGCTTTATGTTTCTGAGTCTCTCTTGGAAAGCTTGTTTTAGTTCCAATTTGACTCTCTGGTTAATTATTTGGTTTAGACATCTAATTCTTGCGGTGAGCTCACAGTACTCCCTGTTTGCTCTATTCAGATTCCTGTGGTAGATACGTTTCAGGCTTTTTAACCAAATTTTCCTAGTTTTGATTAACTTTATTGTTTCTCTGGAAATGTGGTTGTACTTGTGGTCTCTGTCGTTAATGGTTTTAGAATGTCTTTTGGTACAGTTATTTATTTTGGATGTTATAATTTTAATATATTTATCAATGTCGTCATTGGTCAAATTCGCTTCCACCGGAATCTCAACCCCATTGAGCCTGAGGTGAACATCGAATCAAAAAGCTACCCAATCTGTTCCGCGTAACTTATGTAGCTGCGCGGAGCAATTGGAGTGAGAGCGCAGTCGCTTATATTAATATTTGCTAACAGGCCAAAATGGTCTGATGAGGCCTCAATTGTCACACATGAACAGTTTCTATTATCAAAGGAGTCTAATAGACTGGACGAAATCAAGAAGAAGTCCAGGACAGATGAAGATCTTGGGAAGGTCGGGCCCTCAGGGCTAATACGTCAATATGTAAAAAGGGGCCGCTATTGCTCCAGTTCGCTATAGTATTCCCATTTCTATTGGTTTGAAAGTCACCCCAGTTGGGGTGTCTGGCATTGAAGTCGCCTCCTAGAATGGTCAGATCATCATTTTGGGTGATTAGGTATAGATTATTTAGTTCCTCCCTTAGGGAGGGACCCGCATTACTGGGTACGTATATGCTGCCTATTAGAAGCTTCTTAGAGTTATCCATGCTATCTTTAAAAGGGATTACCACCAAACAGGAGGAGAGAATTTCACTGTTGAATGAGGTTTTTTCGTATTTGATATCGTTTGCTATGATGGTGGCAGTTCCTCTGCCTGCACCATTTCTTACAATGTCGTAGCCTTGAAAGTGTACATTATGTCTGTCATTCAATCTCGTCTCGGAGATGAGTGTGAAATGAGGCTTGATGTCCTTTAATATACTTAGAAGGGAAAGACGTTTCCCGTGAGATATTATGGAATTGATATTTATAGACAAGATTTTAATTAATGTTTGCTGATTCATCCCAGAATAGATGCCGTGAAATTTAGATAAACTAATGCTTTCTCCTCAGTTGATTGCATTGTCTTGTATTTTGGCCAGGAACCTTAATGCTCTTTATGAGCTCCAGAAAAACATGTTAAAAAGCTTCTTGGCTTCATTTAGGTAGTTGTTGAGAACGTTATCTTCTCTTGAAATAGAATGCATAGTATTTGGAGTCCCCCCCCGCCTTTAAGGGCGCTGGCGTAGGAAATATTTGGAGTGGTTAGGTTGTTAACCACTCTGTTAACGGACTGTGTTCGGCCTCTTACATTTTCTCTTGCCCTACTCTTGATCTGTTCTCTTGTGGACTTGTACTTTTTGTATTCAGGACAACCCTGGTAGCTCGCTGGATGATCACCCGATTGACAATTCGCACAGCTCGGGGGCGGTCTATTCTCCTTCGCGGAGTTAAGACACACCTCCGAGTCATGGTTTTCGCCACACAGCACACACCTCGGGGAGTATCCGCAGCCCTCACCCGTGTGCCCGAATCTCTGGCATCTAAAACACCTCAGCACCTTAGTTGATCGTTTTTTTCCCAATATATTCTTTGGTGTAGAATATATCTGATATTGATGGGTTTCTTCACTTCTTCCATAGACTCTGTTTGGACCACGAAGATATTTAAGGGTACTCCAATCTTTCTTGAGTTAGGAGTGAAAATCTCTGTATCTTAATAATTTTGACTTCTGGTACTTGCGACACAATGTCAGCACGCACCCCCTCAACGTCTACATCCCCATCGAGCCCCCTAATCAAAATAGAGGCTTTCCTCGCCTCCTTAGTCGTAAACGAGAAGGCATCCACCGTCGAATCTCTGAATAGAGCCAGAAGCTCCCCGTGCAGGCCCACGTGACTGACGAAAACTTTAGCTCTTAAATAGTCTAAGTTTATGAAGTGGAACTTAATTCCACTCAAGTTCATTTCAGTGATTTTGTCTTTAATGATTGACGTTAGCAATTTTGAACTGACTCCGAAAATAAAAATTGGCAGGCACATTTTGGATTGTGTTAATGCTCGCGTTTACATTCTTAATATTATTGAATGAATTAATAAAATTACTAGAATCTCCTTGGAGCGTACCTTGTCTAACCTCTATGGAGCTTTGTTGACTAAAAGCGTCATCTTCATCCGCATCAGTTACCATGTTGTTATCGTCTAGTATAGCAAATTGGTTCGCATTGACGTGCTTCTTGATGTTGACGTCCAGAGATATCGCCTCCCCAGAACTTCTTTTTCTTCTCTGTAGAACTGTGGTGAAACCATTCGCAGCCTGCTTTAAATTCCTTTTAGTTGCATCTCCTTGAGATATATTAGAATTGGAACCGTTCTTACCTGACATATCTTTTGATGTAGTATTAGCCAATGATGCTGTATTAGCCGATGATGCCGCATTTTGTATCGCAGTGGTCTGCGACAGATTGGAGAAACTTTTTATTTTGCCCGGCGGTCGTAAGCCACTGCCCGGAGTAATATTCTTCAGATTTAGATTCCGTGTATCTCTTTGGCTGTATTGTTTAGAGACACCGATAACTTGTTGTTTGGTGTTAGTTATTAATTTCCCCTCTTGATGTTTGGTAGTAGGTTGATGACTTGTGTTGGTGTTACTCATCACCTGTTGCATAGTGTTAGTGTAATTCACCACCAATTGCTTGGGCTTAGCGGAATTCACCAAATCCGCTACATTGACTCCATTTTGCCATGTGGCGTAATTTAGCTCAACATTTTTTTTAATTTGTTCTTTTTCGACTTCCGATAGTAAGTTCGAGGGTAATAATAACCCTCCACTCGCACCATCACTAAAAGGTTCCATAATTGGGAAGTAAAATCACTGCTTTTAGGCTTCGCAGGGCGTAATTCCGCGCAGAAGCCTAACGTTAACCAGCTTTCAGCTAAAAGCTTGTAGTACCCACCAAACAGAATAAATTAATTTTATTAGTAAATTTTGTGATTACTGCACTTTTGAGAAATAGATATCTCCGCAATTCACTAAACCAAAATGATTTGTAAAATCCCACAAACTTTCCAATACCCAAATGTGACCTGTCTCTCTGTCATCCAAGATGGAAGTCCACATTTGACAATCATGCACTACAGCTTTGACAAATGTTCCTTCCGGCATCTCACTTACTCCTATGTATAATGTCCTGCTCTTGACAAATTATGCACGTAATTATAAACGATTCGCCCATTCCTGTTTGCTATATATTCTAAGACCAGTACTTCATGCGGATTTATCCGACTGTTTGCCGACCGCACTAATTGATCAATATTCAGTACAATATATATAACTTGTCATATATCTTGTCATAACAATAATGGGCATAAGTTTACAATAAGCGCACTAGCTAAGATTCTTTTCAAACTTTGTGTACTAGTTCGCATGTACTCACAAATCACGAATATGCAATTTTTATTTGGTGCTCACTTATAAAGGGTTTTCTAATAAGAGGTGTTATTTTGATATTCAAAGAAAAATGCCATTTTTTGAGATAAATGATCGGATCTTTATTTCATTATAAAGAGGAACGTATGCCGTTAATAATGGAGTATAACATCAGCCAAATGACCACCACGACCACGCCTACAGGACCATATCCTTTTCATGAAATTTCCCATAACCAAATCGCAAAGTGGCTGCCCTATGTCCTCGATAGGCTCACGAATTCCATCTTTGAGGTCTTGAATCGACGCTGGGTTGTTGGCGTAGACCTTCTCTTTCACGTGGCCTCAAAGGAAGAAGTCGCAAGGTGTTAAGTCACAAGATATCGGTGGCCAATTGTGATCACCTCTTCGAGAGATAACACGGTCTGGAAACTTTTCCCGTAAAAGATCAATGGTTTCGTTGCTTGTATGGCACGTAGCGCCGTCTTGTTAAAAGTAAACGTTGTCCAGATCAATACCATCCAATTCCGGCCATAAAAAATCATTAATCATCTGTCGATAGCGCAATCCATTCACCGTAACTGTTGCTCCAGCCTCATTTTCGCCACACCAAACAGTCACACGTTGAGGATAGAGAGGCTTTTCAACAATAACTCTTGGGTTTTCCGAGCCCCAGATGCGACAATTTTGCTTGTTGACGAAGCCATCGAGGTGGAAATGGGCCTCATCACTCAAGATGAGTTTTCGATGGAATTCCGGATCATTTTCATGCATTTCAAGGACCTAATCAGCAAAGACTCGACGTTTTTGATGATCGGCCGACTTGAGTTCTTGTGCTAAATGAACTTTATAAGCCTTAAGACCCAAATCTTTATGCAAAATACTGTGTAATGACGTTTGTGGAATGCCTAATTCCAAAGAACGACGAGGAATGGACAAACCTGGGTTTTCTTCAACACTTTCTACTACTGTTATGAAACTATGATGAGTGATTTGCTTGGGACGTAAAGTCCCGACTGCCAGCATGAGCTGACAGATCACTCGACGGCAGAGTTGACTGCAGGGTGGCACGCTAGTTCGCCTCAGCTCTTGGCGGAGAGTGTGGGGAGGTTCCACAAGAAAACCTGCCGCTGCCGTCAGCCATAATCAAAAAATTTTCGTGCCTATCACACCAAAGCCGGCACACATTCGGTCCTTAAGGGACCCTTACGTCACTTACCTGTATGCAAACGAAGGCGCAGATGTTTCGGCCTTACTGCATGCCCCAACCACCCATTTGACACTGAGGGCAGATAGTTTACAGTGTCCCTATTTGACCTGTAAAAAGGAGGGAGGCTAGGCGAGCCTAGACGACCTTCATTTCATGAGAGAGGGCTTCAGGATGGTGAAGGAAGAATTAAAACTTTCAGAATTTCATATTTACGTTATAATTTTAGAGAAAAAAATAATATCCTTACTTCAAGGTAAGTACATATATATATGCCCCTGGTTGAGTATACCATTAACCATAAATAAATATATATATAAAGTATAGGGTTGAGCGGAATATATGTGTGTAATCTATGAAAATTAGGAATCCAGGTAAGCCTATCCTTAAGTTATAAATATATATAAAGGTATAATACTAAGTTGAATATATATAGGTATATCATACATGTTTCAAAACTAAATTCTATTATCACACTTCTTGTGTTACCTTATTGACATTGTGGCGTCAGTGTTTGAAAAATTAATACTCACAATCTAATTGTGTTTTTGAAAATAACCAGTAAAATTTGTGTTGTAAATTGTTGAGATATGAGATATTTTCTACCATCGCTTATTAATTATATTTCAACAAAATTTTTCTTATTAGTTCACAAAGAAAAATTTCGGCTAAGACTTTTAAATACACTCTAGATAAAAATTATACTGCGGGAATACAAAATATATTGCAATACGTTAAATAAAATGAATTGAAGCTATGTATGTGGGGAAATATCAGCAAATCAAAGACATGTACACGTCTAACTATCATAATCAATTGAAAATCTCATTCGTTCCAATGAATTAAAGCTATGTATATGGAGAAATAGTAGTAAATCAAATATATATATATGCGTCTACAAACCTCCCAAGGAGCCAAAACTCATACGTATGTAGATTATATAAAGAATAACAAAGAATACTCACAGTTGTTCCACGGCATGATGAAGCGCTTCAGCACCCGCTGTTTGGATAAAAAAATTTTACGATTGCCCAGCGGCACTCGTATTTACTCTAAAAAGAAATGTTTCTCTACTGTGACTTTAGCTGGAATTCGTTAGAACTTGAGATCTTGTATTCTTTTTGGAAACTAATTCCACTTTCTTAGTAAATTAGTGACATGAGGCCGTTTTTTTTTTTTTTTTAAAGAATGCAAATTTTTTGTAACTAATAGAAATATAAAAATAATTTATGTAGATGCCATCGGTACATGGATTCCACGGCATTATTTATGTAAATCACAGCAGGGCATAGAAAATAATTTCGAAGCCCGTTCGAACTATGTTGCTGCAGTCCTATATCTACATGCGTATCCTCTTAACACGATTAAGTTATGTTGATGATGTCTTCCACGATCGTGGGCGAGATATTAGATTTTTGTTCCACAAACCATTGTTGTTCTTTTATAATTATAAAGTTGGAAGAAAGGTCACACTCCTATTCCCGTAGGGATTTGTGCTCATCAAATTCTCTCCTCCATTTTGTGAAAACACTCATGATCGATAATTTCTTGAATTCAATTCGACATATGTCCTCTGGTCAACGAGGAAACTTCACTTCCAAGTTACTAATTGACTTGAGAAAACTTCTGCACGTTTAAGATCAATTAGAAGGTTAAATGGAATTTACATTTCGCTAGCTTTATCTTGTTTGAACGCCTGCCACCATTGGTTTCTTGTTGTTTGTGTAGCACAACACAATTGTACATATTTTTGACGATTGCTTTTCCTTATGAATTTTTGATGCACTTTTAGATCGATTAGCTCTTAAATTATAATAAGCACCCACTATAAATGTTTGTGATTCGAGGTAAAGTTGATAGAAATCATATATATATATCCTGTTATAAGACCCACAGATAAGCGTACTGCAGTTTATCAGGTCATCTCCTAAAAAATTTTTACGTACCTCATTTAGCCTAGCGCAATTTATGCAAAAATATTACCTTTTTGGGCTGGATGGCTGAGAGAATTTTTGATATAAAAAGTTTCCTTTGGATGTATTTTCACACGCGTACTTCTTTCGAGCGAAACGACAGGAAAAATGGTCTTCTTTTTCCTTGCCAGAAAAGAAAAGAATCTAAGCTAGTGCGCATAAAGTAAACCTGTTCCCAATAATGTTGCTTTGCGTAGTTCCTTATATGATTACCGAAATGAATTGTGTGCGTGTTCAATTAAGTTACAGTTTTTGATAGAAACAATTACTGTATCACAAATTCACAATACGTAATGATTATTACATTATTATATTATCATCTCAAATCGCAAATACACATCTCTACAGCCCACAGTGGGGTATTTGAACGAAAAAGTTTTCCAAAATTATTTTATATGAAATGGATCTATGGCAATTGTTTCATTCATAAAAAAGCTGTTTTAAAGTACTTTGAATATTGTTTTTTTTTAAATAAAATATCAGAACTGCAAATTACTATGATTTATTGAAATTTATTCTTAATGAACAGTAATGTCGGTATTTCCGGGTTCAATTTATCTTCACGTCTCGGCAGACAGTAGCAAATTCAACGTTTCTTTAGAGAAGGACCTGATTTTCTTTTATGAGCTTCCTCATGCCCGTAAGTACTAGATCTGATGTTATAAGCAGCCTACTATTTATAACATCTAAGTTACAAGCTCCTCGTAAAAATTTCCGCGAATAATTCAGACGGTATGCTCTCACATGTTTGTTGCGAGCTTCTGCAGCTTCTGGAGCTTCTTCGGAGAGCTGTCCGATTGGAAGCAGAGCACTCGAAATTACTTCAGAGCCATGACGGAGAATTTTATGGATCGTGGGAGACATTGGATGCCATTTATACAGCTAGACATAGAGTTCTTCGGTCTCTTGTGCGTATTTTTGAAATTCTTCAATGTTTATTTTGTGATCACTCGATACCTCTAGTACGATTTTAAGTTTATATATTAGATTTAAATCTATTCCATTAATGGATACAGACAGCTCGTGTGCAGCAAAAAATCGCCTACTATTATTTCCATCATTAGTGTTCCCAAAATCTAAATCGTTCTTGGATTTCTTTCTCTCTCTGTTGGACAGAATATTTATCGGACTGCGTTCTTATTTGCCATTTCTGGACAGATAATTTATAGGAAAGATGTAAAATGCTTTCGAAGAATCTGATACTTACTGGAAATATCGAAAAGCCAAATTTTAATGACTCTTCTTTAATGTGTCGTTTCTTCGTTAAATCATGAAATTCTTATGATGTGGCACCACATATATAGCACCTCATTGTCGAGGTGGTGTGAGTTGCAGCTTTATACATACCTTAGCATCGACTATAGTAAACAGCATAGTGTATCTTATTTGGGTATTTTCAAATTCAGTAAGATTGAGGGTTTTTATTTTTGATTCAACATACTGAATTTCTGCGTTTGTGATATCTACAGTTTCACGTACAAATCTTATTCTTATAGGGCTGCAGTACCGTGGTGAGGAGGGTAAAGGATTTTGCCAAATAATTTTTTTCTGATGACCACAAATTAATTGCAATGGCACCATGGAGCTCTGGAAAATGTTGGCATCAGCATCTGTTTCCTCCTCAAACTTCTGCTTATACTGCACTTGTTGACACCCATCGCACCTGCATTTATAGACTTATTCCATTGATTGTTTATCGTCTTCCTTTAACGTATCAACTATTTCGTTTAAATGCATAATTAATTTCGAAGAAGTATGGTCCAGTAAGTCTTGAAAGTTTACTTCTGCACACGTAGCTGTTATTTTGTAAGATTCTCTATTGGGATAGCAATCTTTTTTTACTTTTTGTAGAATACTGTAGCAGGGATATAATTTCTTCTTGTTCGATCTAACTATTTCATATTGTGTCGGTGAGAGATTTGCTTCTATGTACATAGACAAGGTCTGTAAAGGTGATAGTTGACTCCATTCTTCATCAATACGTTTTTTGAAAGATGATCTGTACTTTCGTGCCCGAGTTGGACTCTCTGTGAGATTTTTAACAACATTTGCTGCATATATATCGCCAGTAGCATGTAATTTCATATGAGTAACGTAAGTTAACCTTTCTACTTCATGTGACCGGATTTCTTCAGTTTTGCGTCGCTTGCTTCTTTCACTTGATGCGACAAATTGTTTTTCGGGGCGGCCAGGACTTATTCCTGCAAATAAAATATATATTGTGTAAGCAAATCTGAACTGAAATGAGATTCATGAACAAGTAAAATATATTAATTAATTAATTAATTCAGTCAGGTATTCTTGTTACAGCCTTCACATTCATGAACAAATGGTAGAATCTAAATGTCTGCGTGCACTGCACGAAAATTACTGACCCACCTCTTATAGAGAAACAATGGACTATGATTGTATTAGTGCGTCAAATAACGTGAAATAGGTTTGATTTATCAGAGTCCGCTTAGCTTCTTTTGCCTGTTCCTCACAAGACTTGTGCAGAAAGGCCTATTGACATTGTAAGGAGTTTCGGTGGGATGGCTGCGGATAGCTCGTCGAACCAGGGTTTCTTATAAATGAAACTCCTTCAGTTACAATATAATAAAATAATTCTTTATTCAACAAAATAGCCTAACATTTACACAGCTAACTTAATCTAATTCAGTTTATCTTATATTAGAAGCTAGGTAGTGGTAAGGGGAACTTCACACGACTTACCACTATGATAATAATTCTGCACTCAACACTATGATAACCTGAGAGGGAGACGAGGTGACGTATCAAGAGAATACTTGCGGAGGCGGGATATTTCACACGGACCTCGCTATTTTTAGAAAAAAGTACGGGGATTTCTCACACGTCGTACCTATGTTTTAGTTCTAATACACTTGGGTGGGGGGATACAGCGGATAGTACGGGGATGTCTCACTCGGCGCACATGATAAATGTTAAGGCGGGATAGTTCACAATGGACTAGGACCGATGGTACGGGGATTTCTCACACGACGTACCAGGGAAATGTTAAGGTGGGATAGTTCACGCTAACCTTAGTACAACGGATGAGGACGGAGGATGAGGACGGATGGTACGGGGATCTCTCACACGACGTACCATTAAGGCGGGATAGTTCACGATAACCTTAACACAACGAATGAGGACAGATGGTACGAAAATTTCTCACACGACGTACCAGGGAAATTTTAAGGCGAGATAATTCACGCTAACCTTAACACAACGGATTAGGACGGTTGGTACGGGGATTTCTTACACGACGTACCAGGGAAATGTTAAGGCGGGATAGTTCACGCTAACCTTAACACGACGGATTAGGACGGATGGTACGGGGATTTTTCACACGACGTACCAGGGAAATGTTAAGGCGGGATAGTTCACGCTAACCTTAACACAACCGATTAGGACGGATGGTACGTGGAATAATCACACGACGTACCAAGTAATTATTGAGCAATTGAACGGGGATTACTCACACGGCGTGCTAGGCTTTCACTAGTGCGGGAATTTAACGCTTCACTAGTAACCCAGTAAAATTGTCTGATCACCTAACTCGTCGAGCTCGCTGATCAGACTGATTTCTGTGGGCGATTGGCGTGCTTTATATAGCCGGGTGCAGCGTTGCCACAATTGTGGAAGATCTTCCACAACTTTTCAAATATTTCGATTCTTCCACATCTTCCACACAAAGTTCAAAATCTACCACAATTTTCGTTTTTAATTTATTACAAATTTTTTGTTCTGTTCGCAGCGCATGTTCCGTTCGTAACGCATGTACAAAGTTGGAGCGAATATTCTATTCTTAACGGATGTACAAAGTTGGATCGAACTTTATGTTTAATTCTTTGAAATTTTCTTTTCCGATTTTTTTGCAATAAGCAAACTAACTGAACTGTGGGGTGTCACTAAAGAAACATCTTGTATTGTCGCGAATTCCAAATAATAGCTGGTGTGTGTGGTGTTCCGTATTACTAACGGTCGGATTGGATTTGGTTTTGGTGTTATTTTTTCAGTATAATTGGCGAAATTTAGTGTGATTTAGATTTGTTATTCTTTAAAAAAGTGTGCCTTGCGTGCGCTTGAGTGATTTGCTTATTAGAAATAAAACGAAAACAAACCCATTCGTATAAGGTGCATTATAGCTGTTGTTACGTGCATTGGTTTAACCTAAGATATACATTTTTTGAAGAGTTAAAGATGGAAAAAAATTTTAAACTGTTGAAAAAGTAAGAAAATTTATTGAAATTAAAAAAGAAGAATTTGTAGTAATGTTTGTTATATATGTATTTGCAATCTAGGCCCGAAACGTGCAAAGTGCATTATAGTTGTTCTGTTTACGTTTAACCCAAGATATAATTCTTTTGAAGTTGAATTAAAGATGGAAAAATATTTTAAACTGTTGAAAAAGTAAGACTTATTGAAATTCGAAAAGAAGAATTTATAGTAATTTATATATTTGCAAACTAGGCCAGAAACAAATCTGAGTAGCAGCAGCAGACGATGTAACGATGGTGAAATAAGTCAAAATTTGAGTAAAGTTGCAGATAAGCTGTAAGTAAAATTTTTTAATTATCCTACCTACAATACGAATGGTTGAATTTGCAGTTCATCAATTAATAATAATGAGAATAACGAAGAAAGTGTACCGGAAACCTCTAAAAAAAGGGCTGTTAAGTATCGACAAAAGTACAAAAGGGAATGGGAGCAAGAAAGACAAGGGTTAAAGTCGGTTAATGGTCAAGCATTCTGTAAATTATGCCAGAAGTTTTTGGCGAATGATTTATTTACTTTAGAACGTCGGAAATTAGCCATACAACATAAAAGAGCTTTTGCGGATTTAAAAGAAAATTCTGGAAAACAACTCAGTATCGACAAAAGTACAAAAGGGAATGGGAGCAAGAAAGACAAGGGTTAAAGTCGGTTATTGGTCAAGCATTCTGTAAATTATGCCAGAAGTTTTTGGCGAATGATTTATTTAATTTAGAATGTCGGAAATTAGCCATACAACATAAAAGAGCTTTTGCGGATTTAAAAGAAAATTCTGGAAAACAACTCAGCTTGCCAGAGTGTGTTGAGACATCATCTTCCTTTGCATCTCTAAACAACAAAATCAGAATGGAAATTTGCATGGTTATGTACTGTGCTCGACATGCTTTACCTTTTTCTCTGATGGATTCTTTACCATCGCTTTTCCACAGTGTCTTTCCCCAAGCTGACACTATTAGATGTGGAAGGACTAAAGCATCGGCCATGACAACAACAATTTTAACTCCTTTTGCCAAAAATGAGATTGCAAAGGAGTTACAAATTAATAAATTTTCACGACGAAGGAACCGATATTAGTACTAAAAAATGTCTAGATGTCGTTGTACGGTATACATGTAACAAAAAAAAAACTCAGTTGTTGATCGCTTTCTTGGCCTTTTAGAAATAAAAGAAAGTACAGCCGTCAATATTTATAATACTCTGATCAGACATTTAACTGATCTAAATATTCCTGTATCAAATTTGATTGGTTTGGCAACAGATAACGCTTCCGTTATGAAAGGAAGTATTAGTGGAGTGAAAACCAGACTCAAAAGTCTTAACAATAACAGGTTTTACATTGGTTGCACATGTCATTCTTTGAGTCTGTGTGCTTCAGCAGCTTCTCGTAAACTTCCTGCTGAAATTGAAAAACTGGCCAAAAGCGTTTACACATACTTTTCCCATAGTTCCAAACGGCAGGCAAATTTCATTGAATTTCAGGAAGCATTTGATACGAAAATACATAAAATGTTTAACGTTAGTAAGACTCGGTGGTTGTCTTTGCAAGCAGTTGTTAACCGTTTTATTGAGCAATGTGTCACCACTTCATTCTACTATCATTTGAAGAGCTAAATATGAGTTAAATGGCATACTTTTTATTTTTAAAATTTATTCTCAACGACTTTAATAAGTTAAACCGAGTATTTCAATCAGAAAAACCAATGATTCATTTACTATATTCTTCGATTACACACACGTTTTTGAATATTTTGCAGAATATCATTCAATACGAAAACGTCAATCTATCTGTAAATTACAAAGATTCAAATGTTCATCTACCATTTTTAAACATGTTCTTTGGATTAGAGTTTGAGGAACATATTAAAAAATACTCAGATGAATTAGATGTTAGTAAAATTAAAAAGGATATTCTTCAGTACTACATTAAACTGTGCGACGAGTTAAAAGGCCGATTTGATTTTGCAGATAGCCAGCTGCGTCTGCTAGAGTACATAGATCCTAAATAAATTCAAAAAGGAGAACTTCTACTATTCTTCCTGTCCATTTAATGAAGCCTCCTCAGAAATACTGAACGATCAATGGAGGTCTTTACAAATTTTTTCAAAAGATAAAATCCAAGAATATTTTGAAAGGGATTTAGTAAAAGGCTGGAAAAAGTTGGCTAAAAAAATTAACATATTCGAAGAACCCATTTTCAAAGAACTCAGCGAATATATGTGTATTTTGGCATCCTTACCTCATAGTAGTGCTACTGCTGAAAGGATATTTTCTTCCTTAAACGAAATAAAAAACAAAAAAAAGAAATCGTTTGGAAATAAAAACCGTAGAAAGTATAATATTTTGTAAAGAAATGCACGAAGGAACAGGTAGTTTTGAGACGTTCTTAGAATTAATTAAGTTTTACAAAAGATTTAAATTTGTAGACGGTAAATATGTTCAAATTGCGTAAGACAAGTTTAGTTTCTACTGATTTTTTTTTTATTTTTATATAATTGGAAATTTTGCTAATTTGTGACTATGAATATTTTTGTATGTTTTCTCTTTTTTACTGTTCTTATTAAAAATAAAATCTCTAATATGTGATACACTGCTCTTTTCCATTTCTACCACACTTTTCCCATTTCTACCACACTTTTTCATTCAAATCTACCACTGCTTTTTCAAAGGAAGTTGCAACGCTGGCCGGGTGTCAGAGCTTCTCATTGGCTGAGTGCCTGATGCTTCTACTGGCGTGAGTACAAAAAAGCTTTCAAGCTCTTTTGAAAAGCTTTTCTTGTACTTGATTAGTACATGTGCTGGCATGCTGATCATGCAGCGCGTGGTTATGGCAGTTTTGTTTGCATGCCCCAGTGGCAAAGTTTACCTAATAATAAGTTAAGAAGCTGGTGAGATATCCGAGTGTTTTACATTTAAAATGCACACGGCAAGAAAAGGAAGGAAGAAGGAAAAAAAATCAAACTCTCTTTAAAAATTTTATGAATAAAGATAAAAAATGTGAAAGCGCAAGTTGCATGCACCGAAACAGAATGGCAAATGTTTCATTTTCGTAAATAAATGAGAAGGGGCGGAGTTTTCACGTTTTACTCTCATAAAATGCTCCCGCGCTTTTGTGAAAACAGGTTTTCATGAAATATTGATAATGTTAGGACACATGTTGTTGTTGTAAAATGACTAGAAGGACACATGTTGTTGCTGTAATCTTACGATATTTAAACAGCATGTGTTTCTGTTTACATTCGTTTTGCTATGAAGAGATTAAGTGGGAGAACTCATGTTGAATTCTTTGATATTTTCGGGAAAAATGAGAATTTCATTTGAGAGGAATTTTACATCTCCTTTCAGCATCTGGGCCAAAGCGAAATTTATCTTTTTCTTAAAAGTGGGAAGTAGTGTGGCCCGAAGTACATTATTATGAATAGGTTGAAAGGATTTTGAGGGATTTAATAAGATTTTATCGTTCGGGTAATCCTACGTTCTCTCGATTTTTGTTTTTAACTCGTTGTCTCAGTTGCACTACAGTAGTGCATAGACAAGATCGTTTCCCCCATTCATGCAAAAGACGAAAGTATATGAAATTAGTTGTTTCATTCTAAAAAACACCAGAAATTTTCCCATTTTGCTCTACAGCTTCTTAACTTATTATTAGGTAAACTTTGCCAGTGGCGTGGTTACTTGAACTTAAATAACCCAATGGCGGGTAAAAATAATTTAATTCGGTTTCAAATTTGTAACTTCGTTGTTGTACATACCTGTGGCAGGTAATGGTATTGTAGTCCTCCCATTAAGCCAATTGCTGTTATGTTTTTCAAATATGGCTTTCTTCTTGTGTGCTGTTTGCCATCGAACAGTCAGTGTCAGATATAGCTATTAGACTTCTCTATTAAACCCACAAGCTCTGGTAGAATATTGAATTTCCTCTCGGATTGTCCTCTATATCAAAAACGAAACGTGATTTGGAATATGTTGAATAAGATTTATAATATATGCTCGCAACATTATATAATAAAGAAAATTATAAAAATTAAGTCAATTCTACTGATGAACAACTACCCAAAATTTTTCATTAATAGAGTAATTAATCAATATAATGCAACGAATACAAACATCCATAACGTTGATACAACTAATAATCTACCGATTCAAAATAAAATATATATTAGACTGCCGTTTATGACACCGATATCTTACAAATTAAAAGACTTATGGCCGGTTTCACAGTCCAGGCTTAAGTCAGAGCTTAGTTAAGCCACGGGTGTGGCTTAAGCCCAGAATTTAAGCCTACTCGGTTTCACAGTACTCAGTTAGCTGAGGCTTAGTTAAGCCGCGGATGAAAATTTTTAAGTTGTCAGCACTGCGGTAATTGTGAATTTTTTTAAAGGATAATTGCCATTGTGGATTAAAAACTAAGCGAAAAGAAGAAGATCTTTTTATTTATCAGTTTGTTGTGGTTTTTTTCTGGAAGGATATCAAATCCAAAATCATTGTTGCAGAATGTTTCGGCAACGTAAACCATCAAAGCCGAATGTATCTACAGCCGGAACCGAGAATAAAAATCAACGTCATCCCATTTCTCGAAATGTTGCGGGCGACTCTTTATAATTTTTTCATGGGTCACACCTTGCGATATTATATTATACATTTCTTGGTCTCTTATATCCTCTGCATCAGATAAATAACTCATTTTTGTCCTAAACTGCTTGGTTTCTTCTTAAATCGTCAAATGGAATGCTGACACTAGCTGCCAGACAGTACTCAAAACTGCTAATTAGATAACTATTTTTCGCTTTGAAAATTTCAATTTAGTTTTAAAATATAACTTTTGAAATATGCACGTTCATTTAATAACAAAAATTATAATATTTAGGCAAAATATATATTTAGCAATAATTTCTTAGGTGTTTCACAGCAAAATCTGAGGCTTAAGCCTTCGAGATGACGGGCTTAAGTTAAGCTTTCCTTAAGCCAGTGATTTTACTTAAGCCTTGACTGTGAAACCGAAATATTTGTTAAGCCTTTGCTTAAGCCATCGCTGTGGCTTAAGCCTTGACTGTGAAACCGGCCATTAATGTCCTCGTATTCTAAGAATGTACAGGTAGTTTTCTATAATACCAAAAATGAGATTGCAAAGGAGTTACAAATTAATAAATTTTCACGACGAAGGAACCGATATTAGTACGAAAAAATGTCTAGATGTCGTTGTACGGTATACATGTAACAAAAAAAAAACACAGTTGTTGATCGCTTTCTTGGCCTTTTAGAAATAAAAGAAAGTACAGCCGTCAATATTTATAATACTCTGATCAGACATTTAACTGATCTAAATATTCCTGTATCAAATTTGATTGGTTTGGCAACAGATAACGCTTCCGTTATGAAAGGAAGTATTAGTGGAGTGAAAACCAGACTCAAAAGTCTTAACAATAACAGGTTTTACATTGGTTGCATATGTCATTCTTTGAGTCTGTGTGCTTCAGCAGCTTCTCGTAAACTTCCTGCTGAAATTGAAAAACTGGCCAAAAGCGTTTACACATACTTTTCCCATAGTTCCAAACGGCAGGCAAATTTCATTGAATTTCAGGAAGCATTTGATACGAAAATACATAAAATGTTTAACGTTAGTAAGACTCGGTGGTTGTCTTTGCAAGCAGTTGTTAACCGTTTTATTGAGCAATGTGGCACCACTTCCTTCTACTATCATTTGAAGAGTTAAATGAGTCCGGCGCAAAAGAAATTTTAGACGGCCTTAATTCCACAAATTTGGCATACTTTTTATTTTTAAAATTTATTCTCAACGACATTAATAAGTTAAACCGAGTATTTCAATCAGAAAAACCAATGATTCATTTACTATATTCTTCGATTACCCACACGTTTTTGAATATTTTGCAGAATATCATTCAATACGAAAACGTCAATCTATCTGTAAATTACAAAGATTCAAATGTTCATCTACCATTTTTAAACATGTTCTTTGGATTAGAGTTTGAGGAACATATTAAAAAATACTCAGATGAATTAGATGTTAGTAAAATTAAAAAGAATATTCTTCAGTACTACATTAAACTGTGCGACGAGTTAAAAGGCCGATTTGATTTTGCAGATAGCCAGCTGCGTCTGCTAGAGTACATAGATCCTAAATAAATTCAAAAAGGAGAACTTCTACTATTCTTCCTGTCCATTTAATGAAGCCTCCTCAGAAATACTGAACGATCAATGGAGGTCTTTACAAATTTTTTCAAAAGATAAAATCCAAGAATATTTTGAAAGGGATTTAGTAAAAGGCTGGAAAAAGTTGGCTAAAGAAATTAACATATTCGAAGAACCCATTTTCAAAGAACTCAGCGAATATATGTGTATTTTGGCATCCTTACCTCATAGTAGTGCTACTGCTGAAAGGATATTTTCTTCCTTAAACGAAATAAAAAACAAAAAAATAAATCGTTTGGAAATAAAAACCGTAGAAAGTATAATATTTTGTAAAGAAATGCACGAAGGAACAGGTAGTTTTGAGCCGTTCTTAGAATTAATTAAGTTTTACAAAAGATTTAAATTTGTAGACGGTAAATATGTTCCAATTGCGTAAGACAAGTTTAGTTTCTACTGATTTTTTTTTTTTATTTTTATATAATTGGAAATTTTGCTAATTTGTGACTATGAATATTTTTGTATGTTTTCTCTTTTTTACTGTTCTTATTAAAAATAAAATCTCTAATATGTGATACACTGCTCTTTTCCATTTCTACCACACTTTTCCCATTTCTACCACACTTTTTCATTCAAATCTACCACTGCTTTTTCAAAGGAAGTTGCAACGCTGGCCGGGTGTCAGAGCTTCTCATTGGCTGAGTGCCTGATGCTTCTACTGGCGTGAGCGAAGAATGACTAATAATAAAGAAAGTCCACCTTAATGGGGGCCAGAAATGTAAAAGAGATGCAGGCACTCAAAAGCTTTATAAGGAAGTGTTTGTAGAGCTTTAAAGTTCTTGAAAGCCCATTACCCCATAAGAGCCATTTGCAGGAATGAAAGATAAGAACTTTAAACACAATGGCAAATAAGTGTAAAGAGTGTGACTATATGCATGAGAAAGTGACATTTCAAAATTATTTCTCACACTACAATTTCAAGCAATACAACTGCATTGGCCACGGGTTTTCTAAGAAAATTTACAACACAGATGCATTGGCCACGGGTTTTCGTATATAGATAAGCCGGTGTCGCTCAACACAATATCAGCCGCCCATGAAAACAAGGTAATTGCCTGTGGTGAATTATACATTGATGTTCCATGATACTTTATTCTATCCAAGAAGCTCCAACACAATTGTACTCGCCACGGGAAATCGAGTAAAAGCCTATAAGAAATCTCAAATACAAATAAACTGGCCACGGTTTCTTAATAAACCTAACTAACACTGTTAAAATGGCCAAGGGATGGGATTAATCAGCTGTTTAAGAAAATAAACAAACCAAACAGTTGTCAAATATAGTTGCTGTATCGCGTTTCTTAAATATTAATTGCTAATAAATCTTATTAATTAAAAATTGTTAATTTTATAAGATAGGTTGCAATGACAATTAGTGTAAATTTAAAGCCCGAAAGAGTGACTAGTTTGTGAAATGAAACTCGGAAAGTTTAAATATTATAAATGATAAAAATTTGTGCATTTACCTTACATCTATTATACATGATATTTACACCTTTAATATATATCTAGCGGATAGAGGTAAACCTGTTGGTTGCTTTTAAAATTAAAGAGCAATCTTAGTTTTACTTTTCCTCGCAGATTTGTTCAACATAGGTGCTGCAAGACTTATTTTATAATTTGTTGAATGTGATTAAATTTAATTTGTTGAATGTGATAAAAAGGTTGCAAGTAATGCAAGTGATGAAACTGGGAAAGTTTTATATTTTATATGTAGTCATGGAAATATAAATCTATCGATTGAAGGTAAATCTGTTGGTTGCTTATAAAATTAGAGAGCAATCGCAAATTTGCCTTTTCTCGAAGATTTTATCAACAGGAGTATGATTTAATGCCTACTTTAGACAATAATTTGAAGAAAATATTATAAATTTTACTTGATGTTTACATCATATCATATAGGGATATATGTAGGTATGTACTTATGTGGTGTCTGAGTTCTGCAAATCTTAAGAATTTCCGTTAAGGGAAGAATAAATTTGGCGGCAAATTAGTTGTCAAACAACTTTGAATTAGCAGGTAGTGTAAATTTTTAAGAATTTAAATAACAATAATTAATAATTTTCTTTAAGTGAAGTTTCGATAAAACATGAAAATTAAGAAGTGTGCAGTAGGATGCAGCAGCTCGAAACACTTATTTAGTGTACCGGGAGATAATATTTGGTAAGAATACACATACTCTTTATGTATGCTTTTAGTAAAATATTATGTAAAATGCAATTAAATTTCTTTTTAAAACGCATTATGTTTAAAATTAAGAAAAAGATATACCTAATTATAATATCGATGGATGCTTCGATTAAAAATTTTGGTACAGCTTTTTGTTTTAAACTCTTTAGATATCTGTCTGTTCTAGCTTAAGGTAAACATTATATGCTGGCGTAATCGTTTGCCGTAGTTATGTATTTAACCATGCTCTATTAAGTTTATATTCGTCTTAATCATCTTCTTTCTAATATTACATTTTAGCTTTATCCACATATGAATTGTTTTAAACTCTGGAAGTTTGTCGACTCATACAGCACATAGGTTTGCTTAAGCCTATGTAAATTAAATATGGACTTTATTGCTTTGTTTAATAATCTAGCATGTAGTTCACTAAGCTATTGCTACATTGTGACCAGTTAATTATATTGCAAATAATTATTGGTAGCATAGATGCATTGACGATTAAGATTCTCGTCTGGCGATTAAAACACTCCCTTCACGTGATTCTTTTAGGTGGTGTCACTCTTTTCCTCACATATATATGTGGGTTGTTGTTTCCAAGTCAGTTTATCATCCATTATCATTCCCAGATATTTTATTGTGTCAACCCTTCAGATATTTTATTGAGTCAACCCTTTTATGAATTCTCCTTCCACTTGCAGAACAGTGTCCAACTTTTGCTTGCATCTCTGTTGCAAAATTCATGTAGCTTGTTTTCGATGTATTCTTTTGTAAGTTTATTTCCATATAGCCATCTTTTGTATCGTATTATTACCCTCTGTAAACTATCGCCATCTTTCCACTGTACAGCACCAGCGTATCGTCAGCATATATATAACCTTGTTTCTGCTATATATTAATGATATCAATGGGATTTTGAAATCGTGCAAAATTGCCTTATTCGCAGATGATACTCTCATATATATTAGTGGAAGAGATATCGGTAGAATTGTACGGGAAATGAACGAAGACCTAGTCTTGCTGGACAAATGTTTAAAAGGTAATAAATTGAAGGTGAATATGACCAAAACAAAGTATATGACATTCAATATAACTGCCGAATTTCCTATAAGATTAGATGGTGAAGTAATTGAACGTGTAAATTGCATTAAATATCTTGGGGTGTTAATTGATTCTAAGCTGAAACTCAGAGACCATGCGAATTATATATGTGCGAAAATTGCAAAGAAGATTGGATTCTTGCGCAGAATTAGAAGCATGTTAAGTACAAATAGTGCAATAAGGCTTTATAATGCACTTGTACTGCCGCATTTCACATATTGCGCAACGCTTTTGTACACGACATCTGAGGAGATAAAGGACAGACTGCAGAAGTTACAAAACAAAGCCATGCGATCTATTTTAAAGTGTAACTTGCGCACCCCTGTGAAGGATATGCTAGAAATTTTGAGTTGGTTAAATGTGAAGCAAAGGCTGTGTGTAAATGCAATGATTTTCATTTTTAAAATGAAAAAAAAAATTTTACCGGAATACTTGCATAAGAACTTGGTTACAACAAGGGATGCTCAGCCTTATAATCTACGAGGAAATGATGACTTCAGGCTGGCAAGATGTAACAGGAGTAGTACTCAAAATAGCTTAATGTACAAAGGATTAAACTTTTTTAATTGTCTTCCATACGCAATTAAGAGTGAGAATAATTTAAATGTATTTAAAAGAGAAGTGCTTAAATTTGTAGTCAGTAAGATGCAGTGAACTTACAAATATGTCCCTTTTTTATCTGAATTTTATCTGAATTTATTAAAATGTATGTATTTTAATTGTTTTTAGTCTAAATGAATTAGAGTTTCGAATTATATATCAACCTAGGATTAAATTTTTAAATTTAAGTGTTAGATGATGTAAACTTGGTTGCTAAAAGCTTTTTAATGGGATAATAAAATAAAATAATAATAATAATAATTCCGCAACCAACCCAGCTTTCATTAAATTTTAATTGCGGGAATCCAGTACTCATCACTTCATTATCACTATAACTGTTTTCCACTTTTGTACAACACTGTCTTCCTTGCAGATGATTTCTTAGAAACTGGTTTGCATTTCCTTTAATTCCCAATTCGCTTAATATTTCTATTAACACATTATGATCTACAGTTTCAAGCGCCTTCTTCTAATACTCTAATAACATTATTACCATATATAATATAATATTTTAATCCAATTTTCATTATTTTGTAGCCGGCAAGCATGGCTGAATAGATTAGGAATGCGCCACCTATCACACAGGAAAAGAGTGGAAGTATGTGAAAAACATTTCAGGAAGGAGATGTTAGGACCCAGCGGGGGACGTCTGGTACCATGGGCAATGCCGAATCTGCCCCACGAGGTATAATTTAAAATATATTTCTTAGATTCTCTTACTTATTTCTTTTACATTTTGTTTTTAATTTATATTTTATTATCGCATGCGAAAGAAGAGCATTTGTTCGAATTAGCCTCTGATGGCTTTTTGAAAAATAAACATATGGAGTGTACTTTAACATCATTCTGGTTGCAAATGAAACATGTGCATTCACTTTTAACAGAGAAAGTCCCGAAATACATTTTGCCTTTCCAACCTCATATCTATGTCAAGTTACTTTTTCAGTATTTGTAAATATTAAGTTAAAAAAAGGGAACAGGTTCTTGGATGTGAAATCGCATCTTATAATATAACATTTATTTATTTTATTTATATTTTAATATGAATGAATTTACATTATGTACTAAAAGAGAAAAAAAGAAAATATATTTTTATTGTTATTAATGTATATGCATTTTTCTTCATACGAGCAAAAGTTATAACAGTCCACTTAGGGTTTGACAAATAAGTTTCAGATTGTTTACCGCGTTCGAGGAAAGGAAAGGAACGAAAAGTTACTACAACAAAAGTAAATAAAGCTCGTAACAGAGGATTTATTATAATACAACTATGGTCAAGATTGTGTCTGTAACACTACCAAAATCTAAGCAGACTTGTAGCATCGCAAATGAACTTATATCGACATGGGAAAACTAAACTTGTCCCTTAAAATGAGATCTTATAATTGAGGATAGTGTTTGTTACTTTGATTTTTTACAGCCAGCTTATTGAGAATGATAATTATTTTAAGAGAATCAACCAGTATCAACCATAGATCAAACTGAAGTCGCGTAAAGCGTAAAGATAAGGAAGGAGAGTGAAAACTTCATTGTAACCCTGTATATTGTGATATTTATATTTAAAACAAACCGAATTACACCTGTTTTTTTTAGTGTACCCATGTGTGCATAATAAAAAGAATTGGACGAAGTTGTTGTGTAAAATTCATAAAATCTGCAGCCCAATCCAAAAAAGTTTTCTGGTTCTTTACCTTCATTTCAAATCTGAAAATCCGAGAAAAAAGATTTTTGAGTAAACTTTTTTGAAATGACATACTTTTAAAAAAAAAGAGATACAAACCTGTAACCTAACCCAGGGATTATTAAACATTTTCTCAGATATTTCTTGTATTTATTTAGCCTCTTCGGCAGCTGTTTTAGATGCAATCCAAACGTAAACATTCCAGATTGAGACCCATCATTCGTTTCAAACGGTACATATAGGATATAGCTATAAATACCCGCATAATTAAAAAATAAAAAATGTTCAACTAAAGTTTACCAAAAAGCTGAATTAAGTAATGTCTCATCATAGCGAACCTGTATGTCTTGTGCACAACGGTCAACCATTTGTTCGAAGATGAAAGAATTCTACAGGTGCTTTTCTATCAGAATTTTTTAATGTCTACTTCCTCTTTCCTGTGTGCATGATAAACTTTCGTTTAAAATGTGCCATAAATTTTAGATTTCCCTGTTGCTGAGGGATTCTGATCACTACCAGTTCTTCTCCGAACATAGCCTTAAATTTCCTTTGTAAGGTAAATGTGAACGTTAGCCAACCCATTTTACCAGCAACTCTTCCTTGTCAGAAATAAACAACATATTGTATTTTATCGTCTGGTGGAGGTGAATCATCATGTTGCTGTAAGTTATCATCATCTTCCTCAATTGGAATACATTATCGACAGAGGAAAACATAACATTCGGCTATATAGAAAGTTCTTCTTTAGCTAGATGAACGAATTTATTCTCCTTAAGAACAAATGCTTCCATCTTCTCGAAAACACAATTCCATTCTTCTTCCAATTGTTCAGCTTCAGTCAACGACATGGGTCTTCGCGGCATAAACAATGCAGCTAAATCTGTTCGAGTCCCTTGCCCTTTTGTCCATTTTGTTAGATCGACACAGTTTTTGATACCAATGCAGCTGTTCGAGTAAAGTCCACTGCCATTATTTCATCCTAACCAATGAATTTACTGTTGAAAATTTGCGTTTCAGTTCCTTCTTAAACTCTTGAATAGTTCCCGTGAAAGTTTAACAGCAGCTGCTCGGACTAGACGAATTGATTTCTTTCCAAACCAAACAAATAAATCTGGGAAACAATCAACAATATAGACGTACTTGCTATTAAGGAGGCTATTGACCAATTTTTTTGGGTATTTCCACTTATGCTAATTCTAGACAGCCCACTCCAAGTGGAACTTGATATAGGCGTGGTAGAACAGGAGTAAAATCATCGGAAATATGTTGTTTGACTTCCTCTTTTGATGCAACTTGTGAGTCTGCACCGAGCGACTTCCAGAATTCTGTACTTTCGTCATCTGAGCGGCAAATAATAAATAAATTTTAGTGTTAGAAGACCGAACAGTTCCTGTGCGTTTGTCCGACCTTTGCCAGGTACAGAATACACATTTTTGCATTTGCAAAATTTAAAGAAGTGTGCTGTAGTGAGAATGAAAGATAAAGTAGGTACTTGGAACAAGAAAAAGTTTTGTATATAGATGATAGAAGAAATGTTGGGATGTTATCTCACGTGGAGGATGTTCAACAAAATCATCAAGGTTAATTATTTTCACATTTATCATCGACAGGCACAACTCTACATACATGCAAACATCTTTATCAAAGTTCATGTAAAACACATCCGTAATTGATTAATTTACCAACGTCTTGCAAATCATACAATAAGAAAACTCCGATATTATGTCCTATTCTAGCAAGGAAACGAAAATTAAAAATCTATTAAACTCAATGAGATTCCTTGATGTGTTGAATGCTGCATATTAAGGCGCAAATAGGATACAACAAACGGCAAGTCCTACTGTATGTACATAATTTGTTGGTCCAAAATCAAGTGACCGATTTTATTAAAAAAAAATTCAGTCGATTGCCTATTAATAGAGATTTGTCATCTTATGCTTGCCGCACATCCACAATGTAATGAAATGCTGGAAAGTAATAGAACCCTTTTAATGTTATAAGAAAATTATCATCAACCTATTGATTGAAGTTGCCTTGCAATTATACAGATGTCCGCTTTATTTTTATTGATCTTCTTTGCCAAATATCGTGCCTCCCATTTAAGCGTATTCATAGAACACTTTCCATCCCATATAGATATTATCACTCCATTATTTAACAAAAACATAACGCGGATCTAATGAATCGAAATAGCCAGCAGAAGCAAACCTAAAAACTTAACCGAACTGTCAAAAGCTATCAGAGCTGAAAAAAAAAAATTTCAAACAAACAATTGATGCTATCACCTTTTAGCGCATCAAGGTTAAGGCGAAGAGCTTTTAGACATTTTATTCATCTTTGTCCCTCAGTTTTTTTTTTTACTCATGCTCTTTACAGGCGTCTGTGAATAAAGAAATTACGAACACATGTATAATTTTCAAAACCCCAAAAATTTCCGCTTATGAGCTGGAAATACTTTATCTTATTCATACTTCGGGCGTGAGTACAAAAAAGCTTTCAAGCTCTTTTGAAAAGCTTTTCTTGTACTTGATTAGTACATGTGCTGGCATGCTGATCATGCAGCGCGTGGTTATGGCAGTTTTGTTTGCATGCCCCAGTGGCGTGGTTACTTGAACTTAAATAACCCAATGGCGGGTAAAAATAATTTAATTCGGTTTCAAATTTGTAACTTCGTTGTTGTACATACCTGTGGCAGGTAATGGTATTGTAGTCCTCCCATTAAGCCAATTGCTGTTATGTTTTTCAAATATGGCTTTCTTCTTGTGTGCTGTTTGCCATCGAACAGTCAGTGTCAGATATAGCTATTAGACTTCTCTATCAAACCCACAAGCTCTGGTAGAATATTGAATTTCCTCTCGGATTGTCCTCTATATCAAAAACGAAACGTGATTTGGAATATGTTGAATAAGATTTATAATATATGCTCGCAACATTATATAATAAAGAAAATTATAAAAACTAAGTCAATTCTACTGATGAACAACTACCCAAAATTTTTCATTAATAGAGTAATTAATCAATATAATGCAACGAATACAAACATCCATAACGTTGATACAACTAATAATCTACCGATTCAAAATAAAATATATATTAGACTGCCGTTTATGACACCGATATCTTACAAAGTAAAAGACTTAATGTCCTCGTATTCTAAGAATGTACAGGTAGTTTTCTATAATACCAAAAATGAGATTGCAAAGGAGTTACAAATTAATAAATTTTCACGACGAAGGAACCGATATTAGTACGAAAAAATGTCTAGATGTCGTTGTACGGTATACATGTAACAAAAAAAAAAAAACACAGTTGTTGATCGCTTTCTTGGCCTTTTAGAAATAAAAGAAAGCACAGCCGTCAATATTTATAATACTCTGATCAGACATTTAACTGATCTAAATATTCCTGTACCAAATTTGATTGGTTTGGCAACAGATAACGCTTCCGTTATGAGAGGAAGTATTAGTGGAGTGAAAACCAGACTCAAAAGTCTTAACAATAACAGGTTTTACATTGGCTGCACATGTCATTCTTTGAGTCTGTGTGCTTCAGCAGCTTCTCGTAAACTTCCTGCTGAAATTGAAAAACTGGCCAAAAGCGTTTACACATACTTTTTCCATAGTTCCAAACGGCAGGCAAATTTCATTGAATTTCAGGAAGCATTTGATACGAAAATACATAAAATGTTTAACGTTAGTAAGACTCGGTGGTTGTCTTTGCAAGCAGTTGTTAACCGTTTTAATGAGCAATGTGGCACCACTTCCTTCTACTATCATTTGAAGAGTTAAATGAGTCCGGCGCAAAAGAAATTTTAGACGGCCTAAATTCCACAAATTTGGCATACTTTTTATTTTTTAAATTTATTCTCAACGACATTAATAAGTTAAACCGAGTATTTCAATCCGAAAAACCAATGATTCATTTACTATATTCTTCGATTACACACACGTTTTTGAATATTTTGCAGAATTGTTATAATCCAAAAAGTGCATATAAATATGCACCATAAGAAAAAGGGACTTAAATTACACATAAGTGTATAAAAAAAAACAGAGAATTAGAAGCCTCTTAAAGAAAAGGTCATTTCAGCAATATCAATTGCCACAATATATGCCACGTACATCCTATATGTACAGGCCAAATATTCTAGAAATAAAATACAATGTATGTACATCCCATATATACATACAAAGTATTGGACTTCTAACATTTAGAGGTAACGTACAATGTATGCCCCATATGTGCATACAAAGTGGTTTCCTCTTAAAACAAAAAATGAAAATTTGATGCGATGAAGACTCAAGACTCTTCACTAGCGGGAACCGCTTATCAACAGAATTCTTCGTATTTACGACAACATGCTGTGAACCGGGGCCAATCGTAATGACTTGAAATAAAGTAGGTGTCGAATGACACCTTATCAAGCCATTACCATTTTAATAAACAAGTCAACAAAAACGATGAATGGCCTGAGAAAAGTTATTTTTCTCGATAAAAAAGTGCGAATTAAGCACAATGAGTATTAAGCGGAAACGAAGTTTGGACGAACCGAAAACTGCTAATTGATAAAAGAGGAACTTCAGCTGTTCAGTCTGGGAGGAAGTAGAAGAAGGCATAAAGCCCCCTTTCAGGCTACATCGAAAGGGAAACGACAAGAAGGCACAAAGCCCCCCTTAGGGACAATACATCAGCACAGGGAATAAAGCAAGTAGGCCAAAGACCCCCCTGTGCCCCTAAATAAGGACCTGCATGTCGGAGGACAACCCTACTGTCGGCGAAAATTCCCGACAGTCAGCAGAGGAAACTTCTATACAACAATCTTCCTTGCCGGGCGACTCAAGGGACGACCCGACTCGGCTCAGAGGAAGCAACCCAGAGGAAACTCCATCGACATCGTCAGGGCAGACAACTGAGCAGCAGGACGAGCTTCCAGACACTTCAAAACCAGCAGGAGTTCAACTACGAAGTGGAACCGTACTATCAGGGTTCCAGCCGACCCAAGTAAGTTTAGATATATATTTGAAAACTTTGTTAAACAGAGCGCGAGGGGCTTCAGGAGTTTCTATCACACAGTGTGACGCGTTAGAAAGGAAGCTAACACAAACTCGCAACAAAAGACTTGCTCAAGTCCAAAAGTTTAGAGAGGACACAGAGAAATTTAAAATAGAGCTCCTGGGGTTAAAAGAAACCTCGTGCCCTGTCAATGTTAGTAATAGTACAGATATATTTGCCAATTTAAACATAATTGAAATAACTGGTGAAATAAGTGATAATAGTAGCGAAGGGCTGTCTGCGGCGGCAACATCTTTGAATTGGCTAGGAGGATCCTTTGTGGACTCCAGCCTAGACGACAGTGCAGAAAAGTCGTTTTGTGTTAAACAAGGACCAAGCTATAATAAAATGGTCGACTACGAAAAAGTGGTAAAGTTAGCTGCCCAGATGGTTCCTCTTTTTTCTGGTGCGCTTAGTCCTCAGTTAAGCCAAGAACTCCAAACTTTTCTAGGCTGCTGCAAACAAGTGGACCGTTGTCTTGCGGGAGACGAAAAAGAAGCTCTCCTTCAAATATTGCCTACACGGCTACGAGGAGAAGCCTATCAATTGGCCACCTCCTCAACATGGTCCACGATGGAAGAATTAGAAAATCTTCTAAATAGAGCGTATCTTCCGCGAGAAACTTACCAAGAATTGGTTAACAGACTAATTACTTCTCGTCAGGTCCCAGTGGAAAGTTTGATCATGTATATACATAGGATCAAATTATTGTTGACGCAGTGCAAACAAGCAGCCGAAGTTAAATATACAGCAGCCCAATATGAAGCAATAAAGCCCCAGTTAGAAGATTTCGCCATCACTGCCCTCAAAACAGGTTCTAATAGTCCACATCTAAGTGCATATCTATTAACTCTGCAGGTATCCTCGTTAGAGGACTTAAGTCAGAAGGCACTAGATATGGAAAGGTTACAGCAAAACATACAATCTACATACGCGCTCGTAGGAATACAGCAAACAACACAAGAGGCGCCCTATGTGGTACAAACGCAGCCACAAACAACAGGATTTACATATCCCCTACCCCAGGCATCAGATCAAACTGAGTATGGTAAGATTAAATTTAGAACACACAATACAGAGAAAGACGCGTTCAATATAACTAGACTTCAGGGGGATGGTATACCAAAACCAACCCCACAACAATATCAGCGAAATGGAGATTACCAAAGGCGGCCAAGGCATTCACAGGCCCCTTTTGGCTCCAGGAAATTTTCACCTACACAAGTAAAGTGTAGTTACTGTCAAAAGTTGGGCCACACATACGATGAGTGTTATACCAGGAAAAACACGCCATTCTGCAATAATTGCAAAAATTATGGGCATGATGTTCGTGAATGCAGACGCAACCGCAAGCCCCCTGAGCCGTCTCAACAAGAGACTCCCAGCACAGGCCCTAGAGTATATAATATCAGACTAAAGTGTGATTTTTGTAATCGAAAAGGACATACGGCAACCGCATGTTCACACAAACGGAAGTGGGAAGCCAGGAGCCAGGGAAACAACATACAGTCGACCCAAAACTCCCCGGCTCGACTATAAAAGCCACTACCAAAATAAAAGGGTCCCCTCAGACGCCCGAATCAAGTGTCCCCGTAGTTAAACTTCCCCTAGATATAGGCCTAAACGGCCAAACCCAACTAGTAATCAATCAAAAACCTCGAAATAATAAATAAAAACGAGGCTTGCACACTACAGACCCCCTTTGGAACAGGGAAGACACTGGGAAATTGCCAGGGAAACTTTAATCTAAAAAATATAATTCCAAAACCTGCCAGGTCTTTCCGACGACGGACTTTTAGGAAATGATTTCCTTTCTAGGAACTGCAATGTTGAAGGTCAAAACAGGGCATTGAGGTTTCCTCGCACGGAAATTAATCCAGAGGAGTTTGCTTTGCCTCTAATTTTTGCAACGGACAAGCTGCATTTAAAACAAGCAGTCGAAGTAGGAACACTCGCGGAAAAGATGGTGCCTCATAGGGCAAAACTATCTACGTGTAGTGTCCTTAAGGCATCTCAACAGAGAAATGCTGACTGCCAGACTCACGCAGAGCCTACAAAATGCAATAAAAATGGTCTGGGCAACGAATTAACTGACGACATTAGACAGCTAGTAGTGGGTTTAAAGGAACCTATCTACATGCCTGCGCGGTCACAAATTCTTGCCAGAATCCCGTTGCAGACAAAGGAAGAAATGCTCTGCCTTTCTCAAGAGATAGGCGATGGAGTCTTCCTGGCGAATAGCCTGCTCCCTACTTTAACAGAAACAGTGCTAATTGGCATCATCAATGTGAACAGTTTCCAGGTGGTCATAACAAGTTTGTCTCTAAACCTATTGACAATAAAGGATTTTAACGTGATCCCATTAGAGGGATCAAAAAGTCCAAGAGATGTTCTCAAACCCCGAGGGCCACATATAAATGACACTTCAAAAGTAGTCTCCAAAGATAACACGGGAACTCAAAATGTCCCATTTTTAGAAAAACGTAAAAGTAAGTTAACTACGAGGCCTAAGAGCCCCAAAATTAACGAGTGCGAGTTCTTAAAGCTTCAAGAGAAGACTAAGGTAACCCCGCCGCTCACTAAAGTTAGTATCAAGAATTCCTACAAGTCCCAGAGCCAATATAGAGGAAAAAATGAGTATACTAAACAACTGGAACCAGTGAATTCCACAAAACAACAAACCACACAGAGTGTAAGCGGGCAAACTATTTTGTTTTTCTTCATATCATGGTTGAGCTATTTGCTTAAACAATTTAAATCAAGGCCACAGAACCAGACAACAAATAAGGCCACTATAATTAATGAACGAGAAGAGGTACAAGATGCGGAAAAAATTGTCGCCTTGCAACACTTAAAGTACTTATTTCCCGATAATCTCGATCCCGATGCTACCTCCAGTGATACACGTTTCACTAAGTTAAAAGAGGAGCTCACACTGGATGAAACTCTGACCTCTATGGAGAAAGAGTCAATAACCAAACTTTGTTATGAATACGACGACATCTTTTACTTAAAGGGCGATAAGCTCACATATTAAAAAATACTCAGATGAATTAGATGTTAGTAAAATTAAAAAGGATATTCTTCAGTACTACATTAAACTGTGCGACGAGTTAAAAGGCCGATTTGATTTTGCAGATAGCCAGCTGCGTCTGCTAGAGTACATAGATCCTAAATAAATTCAAAAAGGAGAACTTCTACTATTCTTCCTGTCCATTTAATGAAGCCTCCTCAGAAATACTGAACGATCAATGGAGGTCTTTACAAATTTTTTCAAAAGATAAAATCCAAGAATATTTTGAAAGGGATTTAGTAAAAGGCTGGAAAAAGTTGGCTAAAGAAATTAACATATTCGAAGAACCCATTTTCAAAGAACTCAGCGAATATATGTGTATTTTGGCATCCTTACCTCATAGTAGTGCTACTGCTGAAAGGATATTTTCTTCCTTGACGATTGAGGGTTTATTTTAACATGGAAAGGAATACAAAGCGATATAAAAAGGAATTTTGCTAAATAAATATATAGTTTTTAAAATAGACCAAAAAACTGAATAGGAAAGGCCACCAGAAATCAGGTCACACACTAAGGGTTTTTGTGGTTTATTTTTGAAACTAGCAAGTCTCGGTCAGAAATATTTTACTGTTACATTCCTCTCATTATTCCGCGTCCAACGAGCGCTCATTCGTCAAAATCGGGGACAAAAAATTTTAATCGAAATTTCGCAAAATGGCATAGACTATAGGCTTTGCACTTTTTTCATTCAAAAAATACCTTGTGACCAATCTTGACGATTGAGGGTTTATTTTAACGTGGAAAGGAATACAAAGCGATCTAAAAAGGAATTTTGCTAAATAAATATGTAGTTTTTAAAATAGACCAAAAAACTGCATAGGAAAGGCCACCAGAAATCAGGTCACACACTAAGAGTTTTTGTGGCATATTTTTGAAACTAGCAAGTCTCGGTCAGAAATATTTTACTGTTACATTCCTCTCATTATTCCGCGTCCAACGAGCGCTCACTCGTCAAAATCGGGGACAAAAAATGTTAATCGAAATTTCGCAAAATGGCATTTACTATAGGCTTTGCACTTTTTTCATTCAAAAAATACCTTGTGACCAATCTTGACGATTGAGGGTTTATTTTAACATGGAAAGGAATACAAAGCGATCTAAAAAGGAATTTTGCTAAATAAATATATAGTTTTTAAAATAGACCAAAAAAACTGCATAGGAAAGGCCACCAGAAATCAGGTCACACACTAAGGGTTTTTGTGGCATATTTTTGAAACTAGCAAGTCTCGGTCAGAAATATTTTACTGTTACATTCCTCTCATTATTCCGCGTCCAACGAGAGCTTACTCGTCAAAATCGGGGACAAAAAATTTTAATCGAAATTTCTCAAAATGGCATGGACTGTAGGCTTTGCACTTTTTTCATTCAAAAAATACCTTGTGACCAATCTTGACAACTGAGGGTTTATTTTAACGTGGAAAGGAATACAAAGCGATCTAAAAAGGAATTTTGCTAAATAAATGTTTAGTTTTTAAAATAGACCAAAAAAACTGCATAGGAAAGGCCACCAGAAATCAGGTCACACGCTAAGAGTTTTTGTGGCATATTTTTGAAACTAGCAAGTCTCGGTCAGAAATATTTTACTGTTACATTCCTCTCATTATTCCGCGTCCAACGAGCGCTTATTCGTCAAAATCGGGGACAAAAAATGTTAATCGAAATTTCGCAAAATGGCATTTACTATAGGATTTGCACTTTTTTCATTCAAAAAATACCTTGTGACCGATCTTGACGATTGAGGGTTTATTTTAACGTGGAAAGGAATACAAAGCGATCTAAAAAGGGATTCTGCTAAATAAATATATAGTTTTTAAAATAGACCAAAAAAACTGCATAGGAAAGGCCACCAGAAATCAGGTCACACACTAAGGGTTTTTGTGGCATATTTTTGAAACTAGCAAGTCTCGGTCAGAAATATTTTACTGTTACATTCCTCTCATTATTCCGCGTCGAACGAGCGCTCATTCGTCAAAATCGGGGACAAAAAATTTTAATCGAAATTTCGCAAAAATGCAGGACTATAGGCTTTGCACTTTTTTCATTCAAAAAATACCTTGTCACCGATCTTGACGATTGAGGGTTTATTTTAACGTGGAAAGGGATACAAAGCGATCTAAAAAGGAATTTTGCTAAATAAATGTCTGGTTTTTAAAATAGACCAAAAAACTGCATAGGAAAGGCCACCAGAAATCAGGTCACACACTAAGAGTTTTTGCGGCATATTTTTGAAACTAGCAAGTATTGGTCAGAAATATTTTACTGTTACATTCCTCTCATTATTCCGCGTCCAACGAGCGCTCATTCGTCAAAATCGGGGACAAAAAATTTTAATCGAAATTTCGCAAAATGGCATTTACTATAGGCTTTGCACTTTTTTCATTCAAAAAATACCTTGTGACCAATCTTGACGATTGAGGGTTTATTTTAACATGGAAAGGAATACAAAGCGATATAAAAAGGAATTTTGCTAAATAAATATATAGTTTTTAAAATAGACCAAAAAACTGCATAGGAAAGGCCACCAGAAATCAGGTCACACTAAGGGTTTTTGTGGTTTATTTTTGAAACTAGCAAGTCTCGGTCAGAAATATTTTACTGTTACATTCCTATCATTATTCCGCGTCCAACGAGCGCTCATTCGTCAAAATCGGGGACAAAAAATTTTAATCGAAATTTCGCAAAATGGCATGGACTATAGGCTTTGCACTTTTTTCATTCAAAAAATACCTTGTGACCAATCTTGACGATTGAGGGTTTATTTTAACGTGGAAAGGAATACAAAGCGATCTAAAAAGGAATTTTGCTAAATAAATATGTAGTTTTTAAAATAGACCAAAAAACTGCATAGGAAAGGCCACCAGAAATCAGGTCACACACTAAGAGTTTTTGTGGCATATTTTTGAAACTAGCAAGTCTCGGTCAGAAATATTTTACTGTTACATTCCTCTCATTATTCCGCGTCCAACGAGCGCTCACTCGTCAAAATCGGGGACAAAAAATTTTAATCGAAATTTCGCAAAATGGCATGGACTGTAGGCTTTGCACTTTTTTCATTCAAAAAATACCTTGTGACCAATCTTGACGATTGAGGGTTTATTTTAACGTGGAAAGGAATACAAAGCGATCTAAAAAGGAATTTTGCTAAATAAATGTCTAGTTTTTAAAATAGACCAAAAAAACTGCATAGGAAAGGCCACCAGAAATCAGGTCACACGCTAAGAGTTTTTGTGGCATATTTTTGAAACTAGCAAGTCTCGGTCAGAAATATTTTACTGTTACATTCCTCTCATTATTCCGCGTCCAACGAGCGCTCACTCGTCAAAATCGGGGACAAAAAATTTTAATCGAAATTTCGCAAAATGGCATGGACTGTAGGCTTTGCACTTTTTTCATTCAAAAAATACCTTGTGACCAATCTTGACGATTGAGGGTTTATTTTAACGTGGAAAGGAATACAAAGCGATCTAAAAAGGAATTTTGCTAAATAAATGTCTAGTTTTTAAAATAGACCAAAAAAACTGCATAGGAAAGGCCACCAGAAATCAGGTCACACGCTAAGAGTTTTTGTGGCATATTTTTGAAACTAGCAAGTCTCGGTCAGAAATATTTTACTGTTACATTCCTCTCATTATTCCGCGTCCAACGAGCGCTCATTCGTCAAAATCGGGGACAAAAAATTTTAATCGAAATTTCGCAAAATGGCATGGACTGTAGGCTTTGCACTTTTTTCATTCAAAAAATACCTTGTGACCAACCTCGACGATTGAGGGTTTATTTTAACATGGAAAGGAATACAAAGCGACCTAAAAAGGAATTTTGCTAAATAAATATATAGTTTTTAAAATAGACCAAAAAAACTGCATAGGAAAGGCCACCAGAAATCAGGTCACACACTAAGGGTTTTTGTGGCATATTTTTGAAACTAGCAAGTCTCGGTCAGAAATATTTTACTGTTACATTCCTCTCATTATTCCGCTTCCAACGAGCGCTCATTCGTCAAAATCGGGGACAAAAAATTTTAATCGAAATTTCGCAAAAATGCAGGACTATAGGCTTTGCACTTTTTTCATTCAAAAAATACCTTGTGACCGATCTTGACGATTGAGGGTTTATTTTAACGTGGAAAGGAATACAAAGCGATCTAAAAAGGAATTCTGCTAAATAAATATATAGTTTTTAAAATAGACCAAAAAAACTGCATAGGAAAGGCCACGAGAAATCAGGTCACACACTAAGGGTTTTTGTGGCATATTTTTGAAACTAGCAAGTCTCGGTCAGAAATATTTTACTGTTCGATTCCTCTCATTATTCCGCCTCCAACGAGCGCTCATTCGTCAAAATCGGGGACAAAAAATTTTAATCGAAATTTCGCAAAAATGCAGGACTATAGGCTTTGCACTTTTTTCATTCAAAAAATACCTTGTGACCGATCTTGACGATTGAGGGTTTATTTTAACGTGGAAAGGAATACAAAGCGATCTAAAAAGGAATTTTGCTAAATAAATATATAGTTTTTAAAATAGACCAAAAAAACTGCATAGGAAAGGCCACCAGAAATCAGGTCACACGCTAAGGGTTTTTGTGGCATATTTTTGAAACTAGCAAGTCTCGGTCAGAAATATTTTACTGTTAGATTCCTCTCATTATTCCGCGTCCAACGAGCGCTCATTCGTCAAAATCGGGGACAAAAAATTTTAATCGAAATTTCGCAAAATGGCATGGACTATAGGCTTTGCACTTTTTTCATTCAAAAAATACCTTGTGACCAATCTTGACGATTGAGGGTTTATTTTAACATGGAAAGGAATACAAAGCGATCTAAAAAGGAATTTTGCTAAATAAATATATAGTTTTTAAAATAGACCAAAAAAGCTGCATAGGAAAGGCCACCAGAAATCAGGTCACACACTAAGGGTTTTTGTGGCATATTTTTGATACTAGCAAGTCTCGGTCAGAAATATTTTACTGTTACATTCCTCTCATTATTCCGCGTCCAACGAGCGCTCATTCGTCAAAATCGGGGACAAAAAATTTTAATCGAAATTTCGCAAAAATGCAGGACTATAGGCTTTGCACTTTTTTCATTCAAAAAATACCTTGTGACCGATCTTGACGATTGAGTGTTTATTTTAACGTGGAAAGGAATACAAAGCGATCTAAAAAGGAATTTTGCTAAATAAATTTATAGTTTTTAAAATAGACCAAAGAAACTGCATAGGAAAGGCCACCAGAAATCAGGTCACACACTAAGAGTTTTTGTGGCATATTTTTGAAACTAGCAAGTGTCGGTCAGAAATATTTTACTGTTACATTCCTCTCATTATTCCGCGTCCAACGAGCGCTCACTCGTCAAAATCGGGGACAAAAAAATTTAATCGAAATTTCGCAAAATGGCATGGACTGTAGGCTTTACACTTTTTTTATTCAAAATATACCTTGTCACCGATCTTGAAGATTGAGGGTTTATTTTAACGAGGAAAGGAATACAAAGCGATCTAAAATGGAATTTTGCTAAATAAATGTCTAGTTTTTAAAATATACCAAAAAAACTGCATAGGAAAGGCCCCAGAAATCAAGTAACACACTAAGAGTTTTTGTGGCATATTTTTGAAACTAGCAAGTATCGGTCAGAAATATTTTACTGTTACATTCCTCTCATTATTCCGCGTCCCACGAGCGCTCATTCGTCAAAATCGGGGACAAAAAATTTTAATCGAAATTTCGCAAAATGGCATGGACTATAGGCTTTGCACTTTTTTCATTCAAAAAATACCTTGTGACCAATCTTGACGATTGAGGGTTTATTTTAACATGGAAAGGAATACAAAGCGATCTAAAAAGGAATTTTGCTAAATAAATATATAGTTTTTAAAATAGACCAAAAAAGCTGCATAGGAAAGGCCACCAGAAATCAGGTCACACACTAAGGGTTTTTGTGGCATATTTTTGATACTAGCAAGTCTCGGTCAGAAATATTTTACTGTTACATTCCTCTCATTATTCCGCGTCCAACGAGCGCTCATTCGTCAAAATCGGGGACAAAAAATTTTAATCGAAATTTCGCAAAAATGCAGGACTATAGGCTTTGCACTTTTTTCATTCAAAAAATACCTTGTGACCGATCTTGACGATTGAGTGTTTATTTTAACGTGGAAAGGAATACAAAGCGATCTAAAAAGGAATTTTGCTAAATAAATTTATAGTTTTTAAAATAGACCAAAGAAACTGCATAGGAAAGGCCACCAGAAATCAGGTCACACACTAAGAGTTTTTGTGGCATATTTTTGAAACTAGCAAGTGTCGGTCAGAAATATTTTACTGTTACATTCCTCTCATTATTCCGCGTCCAACGAGCGCTCACTCGTCAAAATCGGGGACAAAAAAATTTAATCGAAATTTCGCAAAATGGCATGGACTGTAGGCTTTACACTTTTTTTATTCAAAATATACCTTGTCACCGATCTTGAAGATTGAGGGTTTATTTTAACGAGGAAAGGAATACAAAGCGATCTAAAATGGAATTTTGCTAAATAAATGTCTAGTTTTTAAAATATACCAAAAAAACTGCATAGGAAAGGCCCCAGAAATCAAGTAACACACTAAGAGTTTTTGTGGCATATTTTTGAAACTAGCAAGTATCGGTCAGAAATATTTTACTGTTACATTCCTCTCATTATTCCGCGTCCCACGAGCGCTCATTCGTCAAAATCGGGGACAAAAAATTTTAATCGAAATTTCGCAAAATGGCATGGACTATAGGCTTTGCACTTTTTTCATTCAAAAAATACCTTGTGACCAATCTTGACGATTGAGGGTTTATTTTAACATGGAAAGGAATACAAAGCGATCTAAAAAGGAATTTTGCTAAATAAATATATAGTTTTTAAAATAGACCAAAAAAGCTGCATAGGAAAGGCCACCAGAAATCAGGTCACACACTAAGGGTTTTTTTGGCATATTTTTGATACTAGCAAGTCTCGGTCAGAAATATTTTACTGTTACATTCCTCTCATTATTCCGCGTCCAACGAGCGCTCATTCGTCAAAATCGGGGACAAAAAATTTTAATCGAAATTTCGCAAAAATGCAGGACTATAGGCTTTGCACTTTTTTCATTCAAAAAATACCTTGTGACCGATCTTGACGATTGAGTGTTTATTTTAACGTGGAAAGGAATACAAAGCGATCTAAAAAGGAATTTTGCTAAATAAATTTATAGTTTTTAAAATAGACCAAAGAAACTGCATAGGAAAGGCCACCAGAAATCAGGTCACACACTAAGAGTTTTTGTGGCATATTTTTGAAACTAGCAAGTGTCGGTCAGAAATATTTTACTGTTACATTCCTCTCATTATTCCGCGTCCAACGAGCGCTCACTCGTCAAAATCGGGGACAAAAAAATTTAATCGAAATTTCGCAAAATGGCATGGACTGTAGGCTTTACACTTTTTTTATTCAAGAAATACGTTGTCACCGATCTTGAAGATTGAGGGTTTATTTTAACGAGGAAAGGAATACAAAGCGATCTCAAAAGGAATTTTGCTAAATAAATGTTTAGTTTTTAAAATAGACCAAAAAAACTGCATAGGAAAGGCCACCAGAAATCAGGTCACACGCTAAGAGTTTTTGTGGCATATTTTTGAAACTAGCAAGTCTCGGTCAGAAATATGTTACTGTTACATTCCTCTCATTATTCCCGCGTCCAACGAGCGCTCACTCGTCAAAATCGGGGACAAAAAAATTTAATCGAAATTTCGCAAAATGGCATGGACTGTAGGCTTTACACTTTTTTTATTCAAAAAATACCTTGTCACCGATCTTGAAGATTGAGGGTTTATTTTAACGAGGAAAGGAATATAAAGCGATCTAAAATGGAATTTTGCTAAATAAATGTCTAGTTTTTAAAATAGACCAAAAAAACTGCATAGGAAATGCCCCAGAAATCAGGTAACACACTAAGAGTTTTTGTGGCATATTTTTGAAACTAGCAAGTCTCGGTCAGAAATATTTTACTGTTACATTCCTCTCATTATTCCGCGTCCAACGACCGCCACTCGTCAAAATCGGGGACAAAAAAATTTAATCGAAATTTCGCAAAATGGCATGGACTATAGGCTTTGCACTTTTTTCATTCAAAAAATACCTTGTGACCAACCTCGACGATAGAGGGTTTATTTTAACATGGAAAGGAATACAAAGCGACCTAAAAGGAATTTTGCTAAATAAATATATAGTTTTTAAAATAGACCAAAAAAACTGCATAGGAAAGGCCACCAGAAATCAGGTCACACACTAAGGGTTTTTGTGGCATATTTTTGAAACTAGCAAGTCTCGGTCAGAAATATTTTACTGTTACATTCCTCTCATTATTCCGCGTCCAACGAGCGCTCATTCGTCAAAATCGGGGACAAAAAATTTTAATCGAAATTTCGCAAAAATGCAGGACTATAGGCTTTGCACTTTTTTCATTCAAAAAATACCTTGTGACCGATCTTGACGATTGAGGGTTTATTTTAACGTGGAAAGGAATACAAAGCGATCTAAAAAGGGATTCTGCTAAATAAATATATAGTTTTTAAAATAGACCAAAAAAACTGCATAGGAAAGGCCACGAGAAATCAGGTCACACACTAAGGGTTTTTGTGGCATATTTTTGAAACTAGCAAGTCTCGGTCAGAAATATTTTACTGTTCGATTCCTCTCATTATTCCGCCTCCAACGAGCGCTCATTCGTCAAAATCGGGGACAAAAAATTTAATCGAAATTTCGCAAAAATGCAGGACTATAGGCTTTGCACTTTTTTCATTCAAAAAATACCTTGTGACCGATCTTGACGATTGAGGGTTTATTTTAACGTGGAAAGGAATACAAAGCGATCTAAAAAGGAATTTTGCTAAATAAATATATAGTTTTTAAAATAGACCAAAAAAACTGCATAGGAAAGGCCACCAGAAATCAGGTCACACACTAAGGGTTTTTGTGGCATATTTTTGAAACTAGCAAGTCTCGGTCAGAAATATTTTACTGTTAGATTCCTCTCATTATTCCGCGTCCAACGAGCGCTCATTCGTCAAAATCGGGGACAAAAAATTTTAATCGAAATTTCGCAAAATGGCATGGACTATAGGCTTTGCACTTTTTTCATTCAAAAAATACCTTGTGACCAATCTTGACGATTGAGGGTTTATTTTAATATGGAAAGGAATACAAAGCGATCTAAAAAGGAATTTTGCTAAATAAATATATAGTTTTTAAAATAGACCAAAAAAACTGCATAGGAAAGGCCACCAGAAATCAGGTCACACACTAAGAGTTTTTGTGGCATATTTTTGAAACTAGCAAGTCTCGGTCAGAAATATTTTAATGTTACATTCCTCTCACTATTCCGCGTCCAACGAGCGCTCACTCGTCAAAATCGGGGACAAAAAAATTTAATCGATATTTCGCAAAATGGCATGGACTGTAGGCTTTACACTTTTTTTATTCAAAAAATACCTTGTCACCGATCTTGAAGATTGAGGGTTTATTTTAACGAGGAAAGGAATACAAAGCGATCTAAAATGGAATTTTGCTAAATAAATGTCTAGTTTTTAAAATAGACCAAAAAAACTGCATAGGAAAGGCCCCAGAAATCAAGTAACACACTAAGAGTTTTTGTGGCATATTTTTGAAACTAGCAAGTATCGGTCAGAAATATTTTACTGTTACATTCCTCTCATTATTCCGCGTCCCACGAGCGCTCATTCGTCAAAATCGGGGACAAAAAATTTTAATCGAAATTTCGCAAAATGGCATGGACTATAGGCTTTGCACTTTTTTCATTCAAAAAATACCTTGTGAACAATCTTGACGATTGAGGGTTTATTTTAACATGGAAAGGAATACAAAGCGATCTAAAAAGGAATTTTGCTAAATAAATATATAGTTTTTAAAATAGACCAAAAAAGCTGCATAGGAAAGGCCACCAGAAATCAGGTCACACACTAAGGGTTTTTGTGGCATATTTTTGATACTAGCAAGTCTCGGTCAGAAATATTTTACTGTTACATTCCTCTCATTATTCCGCGTCCAACGAGCGCTCATTCGTCAAAATCGGGGACAAAAAATTTTAATCGAAATTTCGCAAAAATGCAGGACTATAGGCTTTGCACTTTTTTCATTCAAAAAATACCTTGTGACCGATCTTGACGATTGAGGGTTTATTTTAACGTGGAAAGGAATACAAAGCGATCTAAAAAGGAATTTTGCTAAATAAATATATAGTTTTTAAAATAGACCAAAGAAACTGCATAGGAAAGGCCACCAGAAATCAGGTCACACACTAAGAGTTTTTGTGGCATATTTTTGAAACTAGCAAGTCTCGGTCAGAAATATTTTACTGTTACATTCCTCTCATTATGCCGCGTCCAACGAGCGCTCACTCGTCAAAATCGGGGACAAAAAAATTTAATCGAAATTTCGCAAAATGGCATGGACTGTAGGCTTTACACTTTTTTTATTCAAGAAATACGTTGTCACCGATCTTGAAGATTGAGGGTTTATTTTAACGAGGAAAGGAATACAAAGCGATCTAAAATGGAATTTTGCTAAATAAATGTCTAGTTTTTAAAATAGACAAAAAAAACTGCATAGGAAAGGCCCCAGAAATCAGGTAACACACTAAGAGTTTTTGTGGCATATTTTTGAAACTAGCAAGTATCGGTCAGAAATATTTTGCTGTTACATTCCTCTCATTATTCCGCGTCCAACGAGCACTCATTCGTCAAAATCGGGGACAAAAAATGTTAATCGAAATTTCGCAAAATGGCATTCACTATAGGCTTTGCACTTTTTTCATTCAAAAAATACCTTGTGACCAATCTTGACGATTGAGGGTTTATTTTAACATGGAAAGGAATACAAAGCGATCTAAAAAGGAATTTTGCTAAATAAATATATAGTTTTTAAAATAAACCAAAAAAACTGCATAGGAAAGGCCACCAGAAATCAGGTCACACACTAAGGGTTTTTGTGGCATATTTTTGAAACTAGCAAGTCTCGGTCAGAAATATTTTACTGTTACATTCCTCTCATTATTCCGCGTCCAACGAGAGCTCACTCGTCAAAATCAGGGACAACAAATTTTAATCGAAATTTCGCAAAATGGCATGGACTGTAGGCTTTGCACTTTTTTCATTCAAAAAATACCTTGTGACCTATCTTGACGATTGAGGGTTTATTTTAACGTGGAAAGGAATACAAAGCGATCTCAAAAGGAATTTTGCTAAATAAATGTTTAGTTTTTAAAATAGACCAAAAAAACTGCATAGGAAAGGCCACCAGAAATCAGGTCACACGCTAAGAGTTTTTGTGGCATATTTTTGAAACTAGCAAGTCTCGGTCAGAAATATTTTACTGTTACATTCCTCTCATTATTCCGCGTCCAACGAGCGCTCATTCGTCAAAATCGGGGACAAAAAATTTTAATCGAAATTTCGCAAAAATGCAGGACTATAGGCTTTGCACTTTTTTCATTCAAAAAATACCTTGTGACCAATCTTGACGATTGAGGGTTTATTTTAACATGGAAAGGAATACAAAGCGATCTAAAAAGGAATTTTGCTAAATAAATATATAGTTTTTAAAATAGACCAAAAAAACTGCATAGGAAAGGCCACCAGAAATCAGGTCACACACTAAGGGTTTTTGTGGCATATTTTTGAAACTAGCTAGTCTCGGTCAGAAATATTTTACTGTTACATTCCTCTCATTATTCCGCGTCCAACGAGCGCTCACTCGTCAAAATCGGGGACAAAAAAATTTAATCGAAATTTCGCAAAATGGCATGGACTGTAGGCTTTACACTTTTTTTATTCAAAAAATACCTTGTCACCGATCTTGAAGATTGAGGGTTTATTTTAACGAGGAAAGGAATATAAAGCGTTCTAAAATGGAATTTTGCTAAATAAATGTCTAGTTTTTAAAATAGACCAAAAAAACTGCATAGGAAAGGCCCCAGAAATCAGGTAACACACTAAGAGTTTTTGTGGCATATTTTTGAAACTAGCAAGTATCGGTCAGAAATATTTTACTGTTACATTCCTCTCATTATTCCGCGTCCAACGAGCGCTCATTCATCAAAATCGGGGACAAAAAATGTTAATCGAAATTTCGCAAAATGGCATGGACTATAGGCTTTGCACTTTTTTCATTCAAAAAATACCTTGTGACCGATCTTGACGATTGAGGGTTTATTTTAACGTGGAAAGGAATACAAAGCGATCTAAAAAGGAATTTTGCTAAATCAATATATAGTTTTTAAAATAGACCAAAGAAACTGCATAGGAAAGGCCACCAGAAATCAGGTCACACACTAAGAGTTTTTGTGGCATATTTTTGAAACTAGCAAGTCTCGGTCAGAAATATTTTACTGTTACATTCCTCTCATTATTCCGCGTCCAACGAGCACTCATTCGTCAAAATCGGGGACAAAAAATGTTAATCGAAATTTCGCAAAATGGCATTTACTATAGGCTTTGCACTTTTTTCATTCAAAAAATACCTTGTGACCAATCTTGACGATTGAGGGTTTATTTTAACATGGAAAGGAATACAAAGCGATCTAAAAAGGAATTCTGCTAAATAAATATATAGTTTTTAAAATAGACCAAAAAACTGCATAGGAAAGGCCACCAGAAATCAGGTCACACACTAAGGGTTTTTGTGGCATATTTTTGAAACTAGCAAGTCTCGGTCAGAAATATTTTACTGTTCGATTCCTCTCATTATTCCGCCTCCAACGAGCGCTCGTTCGTCAAAATCGGGGACAAAAAATTTTAATCGAAATTTCGCAAAAATGCAGGACTATAGGCTTTGCACTTTTTTCATTCAAAAAACACCTTGGGACCGATCTTGACGATTGAGCGTTTATTTTAACGTGGAAAGGAATACAAAGCGATCTAAAAAGGAATTCTGCTAAATAGATATATAGTTTTTAAAATAGACCAAAAAACTGCATGGGAAAGGCCACCAGAAATCAGGTCACACACTAAGGGTTTTTGTGGCATATTTTTGAAACTAGCAAGTCTCGGTCAGAAATATTTTACTGTTCGATTCCTCTCATTATTCCGCCTCCAACGAGCGCTCATTCGTCAAAATCGGGGACAAAAAATTTAATCGAAATTTCGCAAAAATGCAGGACTATAGGCTTTGCACTTTTTTCATTCAAAAAATACCTTGTGATCGATCTTGACGATTGAGGGTTTATTTTAACGTGGAAAGGAATACAAAGCGATCTAAAAAGGAATTTTGCTAAATAAATATATAGTTTTTAAAATAGACCAAAAAAACTGCATAGGAAAGGCCACCAGAAATCAGGTCACACACTAAGGGTTTTTGTGGCATATTTTTGAAACTAGCAAGTCTCGGTCAGAAATATTTTACTGTTACATTCCTCTCATTATTCCGCGTCCAACGAGCGCTGACTCGTCAAAATCGGGGACAAAAAAATTTAATCGAAATTTCGCAAAATGGCATGGACTGTAGGCTTTACACTTTTTTTATTCAAAATATACCTTGTCACCGATCTTGAAGATTGAGGGTTTATTTTAACGAGGAAAGGAATACAAAGCGATCTAAAATGGAATTTTGCTAAATAAATGTCTAGTTTTTAAAATAGACCAAAAAAACTGCATAGGAAAGGCCCCAGAAATCAAGTAACACACTAAGAGTTTTTGTGGCATATTTTTGAAACTAGCAAGTATCGGTCAGAAATATTTTACTGTTACATTCCTCTCATTATTCCGCGTCCCACGAGCGCTCATTCGTCAAAATCGGGGACAAAAATTTAATCGAAATTTCACAAAAATGCAGGACTATAGGCTTTGCACTTTTTTCATTCAAAAAATACCTTGTGACCGATCTTGACGATTGAGGGTTTATTTTAACGTGGAAAGGAATACAAAGCGATCTAAAAAGGAATTTTGCTAAATAAATATATAGTTTTTAAAATAGACCAAAAAAACTGCATAGGAAAGGCCACCAGAAATCAGGTTACACACTAAGGGTTTTTGTGGCATATTTTTGAAACTAGCAAGTCTCGGTCAGAAATATTTTACTGTTCGATTCCTCTCATTATTCCGCCTCCAACGAGCGCTCATTCGTTAAAATCGGGGACAAAAAATTTAATCGAAATTTCGCAAAAATGCAGGACTATAGGCTTTGCACTTTTTTCATTCAAAAAATACCTTGTGACCGATCTTGACGATTGAGGGTTTATTTTAACGTGGAAAGGAATACAAAGCGATCTAAAAAGGAATTCTGCTAAATAAATATATAGTTTTTAAAATAGACCAAAAAAACTGCATAGGAAAGGCCACGAGAAATCAGGTCACACACTAAGGGTTTTTGTGGCATATTTTTGAAACTAGCAAGTCTCGGTCAGAAATATTTTACTGTTCGATTCCTCTCATTATTCCGCCTCCAACGAGCGCTCATTCGTCAAAATCGCGGACAAAAAATTCAATCGAAATTTCGCAAAAATGCAGGACTATAGGCTTTGCACTTTTTTCATTCAAAAAATACCTTGTGACCGATCTTGACGATTGAGGGTTTATTTTAACGTGGAAAGGAATACAAAGCGATCTAAAAAGGAATTTTGCTAAATAAATATATAGTTTTTAAAATAGACCAAAAAAACTGCATAGGAAAGGCCACCAGAAATCAGGTCACACACTAAGGGTTTTTGTGGCATATTTTTGAAACTAGCTAGTCTCGGTCAGAAATATTTTACTGTTACATTCCTCTCATTATTCCGCGTCCAACGAGCGCTCACTCGTCAAAATCGGGGACAAAAAAATTTAATCGAAATTTCGCAAAATGGCATGGACTGTAGGCTTTACACTTTTTTTATTCAAAAAATACCTTGTCACCGATCTTGAAGATTGAGGGTTTATTTTAACGAGGAAAGGAATATAAAGCGATCTAAAATGGAATTTTGCTAAATAAATGTCTAGTTTTTAAAATAGACCAAAAAAACTGCATAGGAAAGGCCCCAGAAACCAGGTAACACACTAAGAGTTTTTGTGGCATATTTTTGAAACTAGCAAGTATCGGTAAGAAATATTTTACTGTTACATTCTTCTCATTATTCCACGTCCAACGAGCGCTCACTCGTCAAAATCGGGGACAAAAAATGTTAATCGAAATTTCGCAAAATGGCATGGACTGTAGGCTTTACACTTTTTTAATTCAAAAAATACCTTGTGACCTATCTTGACGATTGAGGGTTTATTTTAACATGGAAAGGAATACAAAGCGATCTAAAAAGGAATTTTGCTAAATAAATATATAGTTTTTAAAATAGACCAAAAAAACTGCATAGAAAAGGCCACCAGAAATCAGGTCACACACTAAGGGTTTTTGTGGCATATTTTTGAAACTAGCTAGTCTCGGTCAGAAATATTTTACTGTTACATTCCTCTCATTATTCCGCGTCCAACGAGCGCTCACTCGTCAAAATCGGGGACAAAAAAATTTAATCGAAATTTCGCAAAATGGCATGGACTGTAGGCTTTACACTTTTTTTATTCAAAAAATACCTTGTCACTGATCTTGAAGATTGAGGGTTTATTTTAACGAGGAAAGGAATATAAAGCGATCTAAAATGGAATTTTGCTAAATAAATGTCTAGTTTTTAAAATAGACCAAAAAAACTGCATAGGAAAGGCCCCAGAAACCAGGTAACACACTAAGAGTTTTTGTGGCATATTTTTGAAACTAGCAAGTATCGGTAAGAAATATTTTACTGTTACATTCTTCTCATTATTCCGCGTCCAACGAGCGCTCATTCGTCAAAATCGGGGACAAAAAATTTTAATCGAAATTTCGCAAAAATGCAGGACTATAGGCTTTGCACTTTTTTCATTCAAAAAATACCTTGTGACCAATCTTGACGATTGAGGGTTTATTTTAACATGGAAAGGAATACAAAGCTATCTAAAAAGGAATTTTGCTAAATAAATATATAGTTTTTAAAATAGACCAAAAAAACTGCATAGGAAAGGCCACCAGAAATCAGGTCACACACTAAGGGTTTTTGTGGCATATTTTTGAAACTAGCTAGTCTCGGTCAGAAATATTTTACTGTTACATTCCTCTCATTATTCCGCGTCCAACGAGCGCTCACTCGTCAAAATCGGGGACAAAAAAATTTAATCGAAATTTCGCAAAATGGCATGGACTGTAGGCTTTACACTTTTTTTATTCAAAAAATACCTTGTCACCGATCTTGAAGATTGAGGGTTTATTTTAACGAGGAAAGGAATATAAAGCGTTCTAAAATGGAATTTTGCTAAATAAATGTCTAGTTTTTAAAATAGACCAAAAAAACTGCATAGGAAAGGCCCCAGAAATCAGGTAACACACTAAGAGTTTTTGTGGCATATTTTTGAAACTAGCAAGTATCGGTCAGAAATATTTTACTGTTACATTCCTCTCATTATTCCGCGTCCAACGAGCGCTCATTCATCAAAATCGGGGACAAAAAATGTTAATCGAAATTTCGCAAAATGGCATGGACTATAGGCTTTGCACTTTTTTCATTCAAAAAATACCTTGTGACCGATCTTGACGATTGAGGGTTTATTTTAACGTGGAAAGGAATACAAAGCGATCTAAAAAGGAATTTTGCTAAATCAATATATAGTTTTTAAAATAGACCAAAGAAACTGCATAGGAAAGGCCACCAGAAATCAGGTCACACACTAAGAGTTTTTGTGGCATATTTTTGAAACTAGCAAGTCTCGGTCAGAAATATTTTACTGTTACATTCCTCTCATTATTCCGCGTCCAACGAGCACTCATTCGTCAAAATCGGGGACAAAAAATGTTAATCGAAATTTCGCAAAATGGCATTTACTATAGGCTTTGCACTTTTTTCATTCAAAAAATACCTTGTGACCAATCTTGACGATTGAGGGTTTATTTTAACATGGAAAGGAATACAAAGCGATCTAAAAAGGAATTTTGCTAAATAAATATATAGTTTTTAAAATAGACCAAAAAAACTGCATAGGAAAGGCCACCAGAAATCAGGTCACACACTAAGGGTTTTTGTGGCATATTTTTGAAACTAGCTAGTCTCGGTCAGAAATATTTTACTGTTACATTCCTCTCATTATTCCGCGTCCAACGAGCGCTCACTCGTCAAAATCGGGGACAAAAAAATTTAATCGAAATTTCGCAAAATGGCATGGACTGTAGGCTTTACACTTTTTTTATTCAAAAAATACCTTGTCACCGATCTTGAAGATTGAGGGTTTATTTTAACGAGGAAAGGAATATAAAGCGATCTAAAATGGAATTTTGCTAAATAAATGTCTAGTTTTTAAAATAGACCAAAAAAACTGCATAGGAAAGGCCCCAGAAACCAGGTAACACACTAAGAGTTTTTGTGGCATATTTTTGAAACTAGCAAGTATCGGTAAGAAATATTTTACTGTTACATTCTTCTCATTATTCCACGTCCAACGAGCGCTCACTCGTCAAAATCGGGGACAAAAAATGTTAATCGAAATTTCGCAAAATGGCATGGACTGTAGGCTTTACACTTTTTTAATTCAAAAAATACCTTGTGACCTATCTTGACGATTGAGGGTTTATTTTAACATGGAAAGGAATACAAAGCGATCTAAAAAGGAATTTTGCTAAATAAATATATAGTTTTTAAAATAGACCAAAAAAACTGCATAGGAAAGGCCACCAGAAATCAGGTCACACACTAAGGGTTTTTGTGGCATATTTTTGAAACTAGCTAGTCTCGGTCAGAAATATTTTACTGTTACATTCCTCTCATTATTCCGCGTCCAACGAGCGCTCACTCGTCAAAATCGGGGACAAAAAAATTTAATCGAAATTTCGCAAAATGGCATGGACTGTAGGCTTTACACTTTTTTTATTCAAAAAATACCTTGTCACCGATCTTGAAGATTGAGGGTTTATTTTAACGAGGAAAGGAATATAAAGCGATCTAAAATGGAATTTTGCTAAATAAATGTCTAGTTTTTAAAATAGACCAAAAAAACTGCATAGGAAAGGCCCCAGAAACCAGGTAACACACTAAGAGTTTTTGTGGCATATTTTTGAAACTAGCAAGTATCGGTAAGAAATATTTTACTGTTACATTCTTCTCATTATTCCGCGTCCAACGAGCGCTCATTCGTCAAAATCGGGGACAAAAAATTTTAATCGAAATTTCGCAAAAATGCAGGACTATAGGCTTTGCACTTTTTTCATTCAAAAAATACCTTGTGACCAATCTTGACGATTGAGGGTTTATTTTAACATGGAAAGGAATACAAAGCTATCTAAAAAGGAATTTTGCTAAATAAATATATAGTTTTTAAAATAGACCAAAAAAACTGCATAGGAAAGGCCACCAGAAATCAGGTCACACACTAAGGGTTTTTGTGGCATATTTTTGAAACTAGCTAGTCTCGGTCAGAAATATTTTACTGTTACATTCCTCTCATTATTCCGCGTCCAACGAGCGCTCACTCGTCAAAATCGGGGACAAAAAAATTTAATCGAAATTTCGCAAAATGGCATGGACTGTAGGCTTTACACGTTTTTTATTCAAAAAATACCTTGTCACCGATCTTGAAGATTGAGGGTTTATTTTAACGAGGAAAGGAATATAAAGCGTTCTAAAATGGAATTTTGCTAAATAAATGTCTAGTTTTTAAAATAGACCAAAAAAACTGCATAGGAAAGGCCCCAGAAATCAGGTAACACACTAAGAGTTTTTGTGGCATATTTTTGAAACTAGCAAGTATCGGTCAGAAATATTTTACTGTTACATTCCTCTCATTATTCCGCGTCCAACGAGCGCTCATTCATCAAAATCGGGGACAAAAAATGTTAATCGAAATTTCGCAAAATGGCATGGACTATAGGCTTTGCACTTTTTTCATTCAAAAAATACCTTGTGACCGATCTTGACGATTGAGGGTTTATTTTAACGTGGAAAGGAATACAAAGCGATCTAAAAAGGAATTTTGCTAAATCAATATATAGTTTTTAAAATAGACCAAAGAAACTGCATAGGAAAGGCCACCAGAAATCAGGTCACACACTAAGAGTTTTTGTGGCATATTTTTGAAACTAGCAAGTCTCGGTCAGAAATATTTTACTGTTACATTCCTCTCATTATTCCGCGTCCAACGAGCACTCATTCGTCAAAATCGGGGACAAAAAATGTTAATCGAAATTTCGCAAAATGGCATTTACTATAGGCTTTGCACTTTTTTCATTCAAAAAATACCTTGTGACCAATCTTGACGATTGAGGGTTTATTTTAACATGGAAAGGAATACAAAGCGATCTAAAAAGGAATTTTGCTAAATAAATATATAGTTTTTAAAATAAACCAAAAAAACTGCATAGGAAAGGCCACCAGAAATTAGGTCACACACTAAGGGTTTTTGTGGCATATTTTTGAAACTAGCAAGTCTCGGTCAGAAATATTTTACTGTTACATTCCTCTCATTATTCCGCGTCCAACGAGCGCTCATTCGTCAAAATCGGGGACAAAAAATTTTAATCGAAATTTCGCAAAAATGCAGGACTATAGGCATTGCACTTTTTTCATTCAAAAAACACCTTGGGACCGATCTTGACGATTGAGGGTTTATTTTAACGTGGAAAGGAATACAAAGCGATCTAAAAAGGAATTCTGCTAAATAAATATATAGTTTTTAAAATAGACCAAAAAACTGCATAGGAAAGGCCACCAGAAATCAGGTCACACACTAAGGGTTTTTGTGGCATATTTTTGAAACTAACTAGTCTCGGTCAGAAATATTTTACTGTTACATTCCTCTCATTATTCCGCGTCCAACGAGCGCTCACTCGTCAAAATCGGGGACAAAAAAATTTAATCGAAATTTCGCAAAATGGCATGGACTGTAGGCTTTACACTTTTTTTATTCAAAAAATACCTTGTCACCGATCTTGAAGATTGAGGGTTTATTTTAACGAGGAAAGGAATATAAAGCGATCTAAAATGGAATTTTGCTAAATAAATGTCTAGTTTTTAAAATAGACCAAAAAAACTGCATAGGAAAGGCCACCAGAAATCAGGTCACACACTAAGGGTTTTTGTGGCATATTTTTGAAACTAACTAGTCTCGGTCAGAAATATTTTACTGTTACATTCCTCTCATTATTCCGCGTCCAACGAGCGCTCACTCGTCAAAATCGGGGACAAAAAAATTTAATCGAAATTTCGCAAAATGGCATGGACTGTAGGCTTTACACTTTTTTTATTCAAAAAATACCTTGTCACCGATCTTGAAGATTGAGGGTTTATTTTAACGAGGAAAGGAATATAAAGCGATCTAAAATGGAATTTTGCTAAATAAATGTCTAGTTTTTAAAATAGACCAAAAAAACTGCATAGGAAAGGCCCCAGAAACCAGGTAACACACTAAGAGTTTTTGTGGCATATTTTTGAAACTAGCAAGTATCGGTAAGAAATATTTTACTGTTACATTCTTCTCATTATTCCGCGTCCAACGAGCGCTCATTCGTCAAAATCGGGGACAAAAAATTTTAATCGAAATTTCGCAAAAATGCAGGACTATAGGCTTTGCACTTTTTTCATTCAAAAAATACCTTGTGACCAATCTTGACGATTGAGGGTTTATTTTAACATGGAAAGGAATACAAAGCTATCTAAAAAGAATTTTGCTAAATAAATATATAGTTTTTAAAATAGACCAAAAAAACTGCATAGGAAAGGCCACCAGAAATCAGGTCACACACTAAGGGTTTTTGTGGCATATTTTTGAAACTAGCTAGTCTCGGTCAGAAATATTTTACTGTTACATTCCTCTCATTATTCCGCGTCCAACGAGCGCTCACTCGTCAAAATCGGGGACAAAAAAATTTAATCGAAATTTCGCAAAATGGCATGGACTGTAGGCTTTACACTTTTTTTATTCAAAAAATACCTTGTCACCGATCTTGAAGATTGAGGGTTTATTTTAACGAGGAAAGGAATATAAAGCGTTCTAAAATGGAATTTTGCTAAATAAATGTCTAGTTTTTAAAATAGACCAAAAAAACTGCATAGGAAAGGCCCCAGAAATCAGGTAACACACTAAGAGTTTTTGTGGCATATTTTTGAAACTAGCAAGTATCGGTCAGAAATATTTTACTGTTACATTCCTCTCATTATTCCGCGTCCAACGAGCGCTCATTCATCAAAATCGGGGACAAAAAATGTTAATCGAAATTTCGCAAAATGGCATGGACTATAGGCTTTGCACTTTTTTCATTCAAAAAATACCTTGTGACCGATCTTGACGATTGAGGGTTTATTTTAACGTGGAAAGGAATACAAAGCGATCTAAAAAGGAATTTTGCTAAATCAATATATAGTTTTTAAAATAGACCAAAGAAACTGCATAGGAAAGGCCACCAGAAATCAGGTCACACACTAAGAGTTTTTGTGGCATATTTTTGAAACTAGCAAGTCTCGGTCAGAAATATTTTACTGTTACATTCCTCTCATTATTCCGCGTCCAACGAGCACTCATTCGTCAAAATCGGGGACAAAAAATGTTAATCGAAATTTCGCAAAATGGCATTTACTATAGGCTTTGCACTTTTTTCATTCAAAAAATACCTTGTGACCAATCTTGACGATTGAGGGTTTATTTTAACATGGAAAGGAATACAAAGCGATCTAAAAAGGAATTTTGCTAAATAAATATATAGTTTTTAAAATAAACCAAAAAAACTGCATAGGAAAGGCCACCAGAAATTAGGTCACACACTAAGGGTTTTTGTGGCATATTTTTGAAACTAGCAAGTCTCGGTCAGAAATATTTTACTGTTACATTCCTCTCATTATTCCGCGTCCAACGAGCGCTCATTCGTCAAAATCGGGGACAAAAAATTTTAATCGAAATTTCGCAAAAATGCAGGACTATAGGCTTTGCACTTTTTTCATTCAAAAAACACCTTGGGACCGATCTTGACGATTGAGGGTTTATTTTAACGTGGAAAGGAATACAAAGCGATCTAAAAAGGAATTCTGCTAAATAAATATATAGTTTTTAAAATAGACCAAAAAACTGCATAGGAAAGGCCACCAGAAATCAGGTCACACACTAAGGGTTTTTGTGGCATATTTTTGAAACTAGCAAGTCTCGGTCAGAAATATTTTACTGTTCGATTCCTCTCATTATTCCGCCTCCAACGAGCGCTCATTCGTCAAAATCGGGGACAAAAAATTTAATCGAAATTTCGCAAAAATGCAGGACTATAGGCTTTGCACTTTTTTCATTCAAAAAATACCTTGTGATCGATCTTGACGATTGAGGGTTTATTTTAACGTGGAAAGGAATACAAAGCGATCTAAAAAGGAATTTTGCTAAATAAATATATAGTTTTTAAAATAGACCAAAAAAACTGCATAGGAAAGGCCCCAGAAATCAAGTAACACACTAAGAGTTTTTGTGGCATATTTTTGAAACTAGCAAGTATCGGTCAGAAATATTTTACTGTTACATTCCTCTCATTATTCCGCGTCCCACGAGCGCTCATTCGTCAAAATCGGGGACAAAAAATTTAATCGAAATTTCGCAAAAATGCAGGACTATAGGCTTTGCACTTTTTTCATTCAAAAAATACCTTGTGACCGATCTTGACGATTGAGGGTTTATTTTAACGTGGAAAGGAATACAAAGCGATCTAAAAAGGAATTTTGCTAAATCAATATATAGTTTTTAAAATAGACCAAAGAAACTGCATAGGAAAGGCCACCAGAAATCAGGTCACACACTAAGGGTTTTTGTGGCATATTTTTGAAACTAGCTAGTCTCGGTCAGAAATATTTTACTGTTACATTCCTCTCATTATTCCGCGTCCAACGAGCGCTCACTCGTCAAAATCGGGGACAAAAAAATTTAATCGAAATTTCGCAAAATGGCATGGACTGTAGGCTTTACACTTTTTTTATTCAAAATATACCTTGTCACCGATCTTGAAGATTGAGGGTTTATTTTAACGAGGAAAGGAATACAAAGCGATCTAAAATGGAATTTTGCTAAATAAATGTCTAGTTTTTAAAATAGACCAAAAAAACTGCATAGGAAAGGCCCCAGAAATCAAGTAACACACTAAGAGTTTTTGTGGCATATTTTTGAAACTAGCAAGTATCGGTCAGAAATATTTTACTGTTACATTCCTCTCATTATTCCGCGTCCCACGAGCGCTCATTCGTCAAAATCGGGGACAAAAAATTTAATCGAAATTTCGCAAAAATGCAGGACTATAGGCTTTGCACTTTTTTCATTCAAAAAATACCTTGTGACCGATCTTGACGATTGAGGGTTTATTTTAACGTGGAAAGGAATACAAAGCGATCTAAAAAGGAATTCTGCTAAATAAATATATAGTTTTTAAAATAGACCAAAAAAACTGCATAGGAAAGGCCACGAGAAATCAGGTCACACACTAAGGGTTTTTGTGGCATATTTTTGAAACTAGCAAGTCTCGGTCAGAAATATTTTACTGTTCGATTCCTCTCATTATTCCGCCTCCAACGAGCGCTCATTCGTCAAAATCGGGGACAAAAAATTTAATCGAAATTTCGCAAAAATGCAGGACTATAGGCTTTGCACTTTTTTCATTCAAAAAATACCTTGTGACCGATCTTGACGATTGAGGGTTTATTTTAACGTGGAAAGGAATACAAAGCGATCTAAAAAGGAATTTTGCTAAATAAATATATAGTTTTTAAAATAGACCAAAAAAACTGCATAGGAAAGGCCACCAGAAATCAGGTCACACACTAAGGGTTTTTGTGGCATATTTTTGAAACTAGCAAGTCTCGGTCAGAAATATTTTACTGTTACATTCCTCTCATTATTCCGCGTCCAACGAGCGCTCACTCGTCAAAATCGGGGACAAAAAATGTTAATCGAAATTTCGCAAAATGGCATGGACTGTAGGCTTTACACTTTTTTTATTCAAAAAATACCTTGTGACCTATCTTGACGATTGAGGGTTTATTTTAACATGGAAAGGAATACAAAGCGATCTAAAAAGGAATTTTGCTAAATAAATATATAGTTTTTAAAATAGACCAAAAAAACTGCATAGGAAAGGCCACCAGAAATCAGGTCACACACTAAGGGTTTTTGTGGCATATTTTTGAAACTAGCTAGTCTCGGTCAGAAATATTTTACTGTTACATTCCTCTCATTATTCCGCGTCCAACGAGCGCTCACTCGTCAAAATCGGGGACAAAAAAATTTAATCGAAATTTCGCAAAATGGCATGGACTGTAGGCTTTACACTTTTTTTATTCAAAAAATACCTTGTCACCGATTTTGAAGATTGAGGGTTTATTTTAACGAGGAAAGGAATATAAAGCGATCTAAAATGGAATTTTGCTAAATAAATGTCTAGTTTTTAAAATAGACCAAAAAAACTGCATAGGAAAGGCCCCAGAAACCAGGTAACACACTAAGAGTTTTTGTGGCATATTTTTGAAACTAGCAAGTATCGGTAAGAAATATTTTACTGTTACATTCTTCTCATTATTCCGCGTCCAACGAGCGCTCATTCGTCAAAATCGGGGACAAAAAATTTTAATCGAAATTTCGCAAAAATGCAGGACTATAGGCTTTGCACTTTTTTCATTCAAAAAATACCTTGTGACCAATCTTGACGATTGAGGGTTTATTTTAACATGGAAAGGAATACAAAGCGATCTAAAAAGGAATTTTGCTAAATAAATATATAGTTTTTAAAATAGACCAAAAAAACTGCATAGGAAAGGCCACCAGAAATCAGGTCACACACTAAGGGTTTTTGTGGCATATTTTTGAAACTAGCTAGTCTCGGTCAGAAATATTTTACTGTTACATTCCTCTCATTATTCCGCGTCCAACGAGCGCTCACTCGTCAAAATCGGGGACAAAAAAATTTAATCGAAATTTCGCAAAATGGCATGGACTGTAGGCTTTACACTTTTTTTATTCAAAAAATACCTTGTCACCGATCTTGAAGATTGAGGGTTTATTTTAACGAGGAAAGGAATATAAAGCGATCTAAAATGGAATTTTGCTAAATAAATGTCTAGTTTTTAAAATAGACCAAAAAAACTGCATAGGAAAGGCCCCAGAAACCAGGTAACACACTAAGAGTTTTTGTGGCATATTTTTGAAACTAGCAAGTATCGGTCAGAAATATTTTACTGTTACATTCCTCTCATTATTCCGCGTCCAACGAGCGCTCATTCATCAAAATCGGGGACAAAAAATGTTAATCGAAATTTCGCAAAATGGCATGGACTATAGGCTTTGCACTTTTTTCATTCAAAAAATACCTTGTGACCGATCTTGACGATTGAGGGTTTATTTTAACGTGGAAAGGAATACAAAGCGATCTAAAAAGGAATTTTGCTAAATAAATATATAGTTTTTAAAATAGACCAAAGAAACTGCATAGGAAAGGCCACCAGAAATCAGGTCACACACTAAGAGTTTTTGTGGCATATTTTTGAAACTAGCAAGTCTCGGTCAGAAATATTTTACTGTTACATTCCTCTCATTATTCCGCGTCCAACGAGCACTCATTCGTCAAAATCGGGGACAAAAAATGTTAATCGAAATTTCGCAAAATGGCATTTACTATAGGCTTTGATCTTTTTTCATTCAAAAAATACCTTGTGACCAATCTTGACGATTGAGGGTTTATTTTAACATGGAAAGGAATACAAAGCGATCTAAAAAGGAATTTTGTAATGTAAAAGTGGTTACCGTTAAGTGCTGATCAGTTATTGCAAAATATATAACCCAGAAAAGCAATTGCGAGACAATTGAATTCCTTAAGGGTATCGACCTATAAGGCATCGATTATTTACTTTCGCAATAGCTGATCAACTTTAAATTTATAAAATACGCTAATTCCGCTGATCCTACAATATGAAGCAACAAATGAAAGTAGGTCAGTGCGAAAGCATGAAGAAAGGTTTTGGAAAGAACTGAGGGCGAGTGATTGAATACGGGCGATTGAAGACGGTCGAAAAAAGATACATCGGGCAAGTGGTAAAACGGAGAGGATTTAATTTGAGATAAGATAGAAAAGTCGTTTGTTAATAAAATAAGTGAAAAAGCCTGATAAATACACGTATAAAATTAAAAACTTTTCGGTTGTTTTTTTTCTAAAACCAATTCCCATCCTAAAAGAAACAGACCTACCTCTACAAATTGGCGCAGCCGGTAGGATGGGAAAGTGAAAAAATTAATATTTTATAAATGTGTATTTACCAAGTGAACTTAAAAGAAAAGAAAATATAAAAAAAAAGAGAAAGAAAAAACAAAAGAAAACAATACAGTGCGACTTATATATATATAAATATAAAACAAAAAAAAAAACTACAACGGCAATAACAAAGCACGTGAAAGTGGAAAAAAGTGGAGAAACAAGACACCAGATCTAACCATCGTCTGTAAGTCAGCCAATTTTGTAAATATATACATACATACATATAAGTACCGATTATATCATTCACATAATATTTTAAACACAAAAACAAAAATCAGATTTTGTTAACTTCGTAGGTATGTTATATTTTTCAATGGGAAACCTATTAGCACTGTCACTCCTCACCTCGGTATACCAGCTGCAGTGATTATAGCACAGCACTTCTTTCACCGTTATTATTCCTTGCCGGACTTGACGGTACACAAAACAACATCAAAGAACACTTTATTCCGTTTACTTATAATTTTATTTCTTTTTTAAACCCGCTTAATAGGTATTAACATCTTACTTAAATATGTTTGAATCAGTTTTTCTTATTTATTCTCTACTTAATCACCAACAACAACAATTTTCTTTTAATGAACCAGAACCCTTTCTACACTTTCTATCAAATTTGGTTACTTCTTTCTCAAAAACAGCACACTTCTTTTTTAAATCAAACTCCACGTTAGCGCTCAAAAAACCGACTCGATCAGACTCCCTTTTGAAAACAAAACTCTATCCGCCGTAATCAGAATTTGAAAAACAACTCAACTCTTGATCACATTCATCGTGATCAAGAGCCGTCGTTCAGGATAGAAAATGCTAAATTGCATTTTCTTATCCTGAGAAAATTTTAATTTTTTCAATTCTGGACTTGTTCATACATGTCCAGAATTATTCGCGTTGAACGATGGCTTCAAAAATGTAATCTTACACTTTTTAAAACATCAGCCACCGTCCCGTCGTTTGAAATCGCGGCGCGCATATACATACAATGCATTTATGCGGCGCGCGTTTCTTATCGTGAAAGCTTTTTACACAATATGTATGTACGTATATACATACATATTGAATTTTTTCACGGCAAATTGTACTGAAGGTACGATTTGCTTTTTGATTTATTTTTTAATTAAATTGTTGAAGTGACAAATTTTGCTGAAGGCAAAATTTGTCGTGAAAATTTTTTAAGTAAAACGACTTGGGTTGTAAACTGAAATTTTTGTTTTTCCCAAGTCGTTTTATGAGAAAAATTTATGGTATGTGAGGAAAATTGCTGATGCAATTTTCTTCACCCATTTAAGAGATAAGCTAACCATGTTTTAGGCATGGTTAGCTTATGTTAAAATTTATTGAATAATTTTTATGTTTTGCCCTTTTTCAGGTTTATTCAAAAATATTATTTATTTTAGGTTTATGCTAAAATATTAATTATTTTAGATATATAACAATCCTTCCCTCTGAGAAAAAGAGAATTATTCTTTGAAGAGGAATAATTCTCAGGGGAAGTTGGTGTGGGTGCGTTTTTGGTGGCTAGGTATTTTGCGGTTTTCGGTTGAGTTTTTATATTCTTGTGTTTGTTACAAAATTTAGTTATTCTAGTCTTAATGTGTATCGTATATATTATTCTATATATATATATTCTATATATATTTATTCTATTTTCTATTTTCTATAGTCCTTATGGATTTATTTTATTGTATGTAAAAAAAAAATTTTGTTTTTAGCGATATTGATTAATCTATCCCAAGAAATTCTTTGCCGGCCCCAATTAAAAAAAAATTCTGTTTGATAATAAAAAGATGTCATTTCATTTGGATATTGCTCGTAATTTAATATCTCGTGCCGCTGATAAGCGAAGGAACTTATTTTTTTTTTTACTGTAGAGAGAGTGTTTGCACATTGCAAGTGCAATTGTATTTTTTTTTTTGTGAACGTTCGGTGTAAGATTGAATTGAGTTAAAATGAATTTGATATCTGCCTCAGTAAAAAATAAAAAAAGATTTTTTGGTGCACGTACAGTTGGTATGAGATGGATGAGAGGAAAGAAACTACTATTGCTATTGTAGTTGCGTGGGATTTGTGTTTTTAACCAAGATAAGTACATGATGAATTCTAACTGCATCTTGCTAAATTTTTGCTAACGTATGGGGTTTTACCCTTTATATGGGGCGATTTTTGCAGATCTGGTCATAGTTTCATCATGCAATTTGGCGAAGTAATTAGTCCGCGTGCCCCGTACGTTTGCTCCAGGCCCTATTGCGTTAGGGTGCTGGCCATATCCGTGCAAAGTGTGGCTCCCCGGTGGAGGGGACTAATCCGGTTGTTGTTACGGAGGAGCGCCCGCCCCGATATCTGCATCTGGTCTTCTCCTGCCGAGGTGGACAGCTTCCATCGGGTGGAGCTCTGCTTGTCTCCCCATAGCGAGGGCTCATGGGTGGTTTTAGGTAAGTTTATTTTGTGGTGAACCGTAATTTTTTCCTACTAAAAATAATATTTCTTTTTAGGAGCTACCCTGGTACTATCTGGAGAGGTAGGTTGGTGTGCCTGTTTGGTGTGCAGGACCCACCCGAGTTATATGATCCACGAGGATGACGTGACTGCCTGGGCTAACAATCCTCCTGGCTTTGAATGGGATCTTCCGGGGGCGGCGCCTAGTCCAGTTTCGAGTGCGGAGAACTGGGACGTGTCATCTGGATCCGTCCAGGGGGATTGTGGCCTTCCCAATGAGGCGTCTGGTCATATCCAGGAGGACTGGGATCTCCCTGAAGAAGCTTCTGGTCCTATCCAGGAGGACTGGGATCTCCCTGAAGAGGCTTCTGGTCCTGCCCAGGGTTAAGCCGAGGACGCTCCCTCATTTCATGGTAAGTTATTTTCACTTTATATTCGAGCCTTTTTTCTAATTATATTTGTTTTTATTTCAGAATTTTTGCTATTTTGGTTCGCGTACCCCCACCGTTTTTTAGTTTTCTTTTTCTTTTAGCTTTTAGTCTTTTCAAAAAAAATTGTACATTTAGTTTTATAAAAAATTTAGTTTTACTTTTATTCTCCTGTTTTGTATTCTCATAAAAAATAATAAAAAAAAATTCTTGGCCTAATGGTGAAATATCATCTTTCATTTTTTGATAAAAAAAAATTTTTGTTTTTTCATTTATAGATTTTAGGTAACACAACAATGGACTTGACAGGTTTTGAGCTCGATCGTCCATTTTTCTCTGACGCTGGTTTTTGTTTAGGTTTGGGCGGCTCTGAGTGTTGTTAAGCGGCTTTAAGCTTGACTGGCTGTTATTACTGCATCCGGTACTCATACTATTGTCTTGGGTAGTGATATGCACAGTTTGGTGCAATTATAGAATAGTGTCAACTTATAGTCCCTGATTATGAGGGTAGTTGCTATCTCGAATAAGCTATCCTATGAGAGTATTTGGGGTTACTGATAGTCGAAATCTTGTAACTCCGCAAGCTTAATTAGGCAGGTTATCAAGGAAGATTCTTGCATCTCTTTTTCTTTTTGGGTCGACCTTTCGTTGTTTTGTGGTCTTGGAGAAGAATGGTTTACTGTCTTGGTTTGACGGGAATATGCCTACATATAGAATATATTTCTTATGGGAATATATATAATTTCTACTGTATCTAATATCGTTAAAAAGAATTTTTCTTATGTATTCTACTAATTTAAGTCTCTATTTACTTTTTATGATCTTATTACTTTACCTCTCTATTTAGTATAATCTTAGATAGTTATGTCTATATCTAAGTTAATTGTTATGTATTATTTAACGTTGCTAAATATCATTTACTTATTATTTTTATTATTATCATTTTTGTGTAAATAATCTTCGGTTATGTTTTTACTTTTTAATTCTATTATCTTATGCCTTTCGTTCTTCTATTTATTACCTTATTTTTTAGCTTATTTAATTTATTATTTCAACTTTGCTAAGTACTACTTATGTTTATTAATTTTAGGTTCTTAGGTACTACTAAATAAAGTTTATTCTTATGCAATATTAAATTTCGCGTGTTCGCTTTATTTCTTATTTGCTATAAATTATTTCAAATTATCTTCTAATACCAGTGTAGTGAAAGGATAGTGGTTCCGCCAGTAATAAAAAATGAGACGGGGGCCAGCCAACGAGTATAGATCTTTTTGATTATACTATATTACTTGTATAGATCTCGCTCTGTGGAGACTTTGAGTACGTTTTAATTTTCCTTGGGGTGTTGCGTAAACCGGTTCCATAGGAACGTTTTCAGCTGTGGGCTGTTGTCTGCGTTTAGCAATCCATGCCATGAATGCGGGTACGATATATTTTGCTAATGCCACCACAGATGCAATTAGCAACAAGAGTCCGGTCATTGATAGGGATGTAATAGAGAGTATATGAGGAATCTTGGCCTTTGGTCCAAAGTGAATGTTGTTCACTTTGGTACGGATTTCGTCTAGAGATTTTGTATCTAGGTGGATACGTTGGTTTGTATCGTCTCCGAGGAGTAACGTTGGTTGTTTCTCAAGGTTTTTAGGAGCGGATATCTTGGACATGTATTCTGCCAACTCATCCTGAGTTTCGTTTGTGCCTGGGAAGTAGGTTGGTTGGAGGATTCTAAGCGGATGCAAATTTTCTGCTTCATAATAAAGTGTATGAGGCCCTATTTGCAAGGAACATGGTTCGTTGACTGTCATGATTCCTTGTTTTGCGAGACGATGAGTGAGTAACTGTTGAGTACAAGTTATATGTACTATAGTAGTTTCGGTTAAGGAATACAGCCACGAATTTGGTCTATTGAGTTTAATTACTGTGTCCCTTGGGGGAATTTGAACCCTGAAACTACACTGTGGGTTTTCGTCTAATGGGTTAAACAAAAGTTTGATGATACATTCATCTGTTTTACTAGCTTTTGTGATTGGTGTATTTAGCTTACCAACCCAAGTATCCTCATCGATTCCCTTTGAAATTTTTTTGAAAGATCTCAGGTTTTCTGGCTTCAGCAGCAGAAATTCCTGGGTCTGGATTTGACTCGCCACATGGGAAAATTCGATATCAGGTATTAATGAGTGGTTTGAATCCACCCGTATGGGAAAACATCTAATCTGTTGGATTTTCATCTTGGGAATATTAAATATGGGAAGTTTGATTCGGATAACTAATTTGTCCTGTAACAAATGTGTCTTAACATCTGCTGTTTGATACAGAACTGACAAACAGTCCTGTAGGTTGGGACAAGTGGAATGAGATTTGTGATAAATTTCTAGCAAGAGATTCGGGGAAATTAAAAGAGGATGAATCTGATTATTCCTGCTGGACACTATTATGTCTAGTAGAGCTTGTTGTCTAAATTCCAACTCTATCATTTGTAGTGTCAAACTAGAAATGATCTCTTGTCTTATTTGGTGGGCTATCAAATCATCCGTTGTATTCTGCAGATGGTTAATCTGATTGATTATCTGGTGTTGTCGTTCAGACAGTGAGGATAAGGGTTTTTGAATTTGTTCAAAAGTGGTTTTTATTACACTGATCTGTTGCTTTTCCAGATCAGCTAAGGTTTGAGTATTTACCTCTAATTCGCGTAGTCGGCTGTACACCTCTTGTTCGTTTCCGCTATCCATAGTGCCAAAGAGATAGTGCATCGCATTACCTATCCCATCAAAGATGGATCGGGGCTTGCGTGATTTAGGCACTGCCTCTTTAATGACATTGGTGCGTCTCTTGATGTTTTCCATCAGGGCATGTACATGTTTAGTTTGTAGGGTACATAGATCTTGATCAGAGGATTTGTTACCACATAATTGATGTACGTAGTGTTCCGCGCGTTCCGCCAGTTTTGTCTGATTGTCCAACTCCGCCAGATCTAACTCAGTTATGATGCTCCAAGTATCGTGGTAAACTGATAGGCTTCCAAGATCCTCAAATAGTATTCCCGTATTATTTAGGGGCGTTATAGTGTAAGGTTCCTCCGCGAGGGCTCCTATCGTGATCAGGATCAGTCCGTAAAAAATTATTGACCGCATTGTTATCTAGGAGAGGATAGGATAGGATATTAAAATGGGGTTTTTGTTGATTTTGTAGCTTACATTCTATTATATATGTATCTTAGAATTACTTAGATTATGTTGACACCATGTTATTCGTAGAACGGTTTTAGACGATTGTTATGTACCGTCACCTCTCGTTTGCGAATTTTAATTGTTGTGTTTACTGAACTGGGGATGCCGGTTACCGTATAGGGTCCTACCCAAATCTGGGAGAGCTTATGTTTGCGACTCTCGCTCTTGAGTAGAACCTTGTCTCCTCTGTGAAATGTCAGGGGACGTACAGCTTTGTCATAGTAATTTTTCGAGCGTTGTTTACTCATCAGAAGATTTTTCCGTGCCATGGCGTAAGACTTTTGAAGCTTATACCTGAGAATATGGTAGTAGCTCTCGTGATTATACACGGGTTCAGGATCTCGCCTTAAGTTGGACGGAACGTCCGCTGTAAAGCCGTAGAGGCAGTCCATGGGAGTTAATTTTGTCCCTTCGTGTACACTGTTGTTGTACACGAAAGCTGCGGTTCGCAGATAACTATCCCATGAGCTGGGATTTTCGTCCACTATAGTTCGTAGATATTCAATCAACGGTCTATGTGCACGTTCGAGTGCTCCATTTGATTGGGGATGATAAGCTGAAGTCTGCAGCTTATTTATCCTAAGGAGTTTGCATACCTTTTTGAATAGGTCACTCAGGAAATTACTTCCCTGATCGGTGACTATTCTTTTGGGAATGCGGTAGCGCGTGACGATTTCGTCGAAGAAAATTTGCGCTACCGTTATAGCTTCCCCATTTGGTATGGCATACCAATCTACAAACTTCGTGAGGTTATCCTGAAACGTTAATATATATTTGTTTCCGGATTCTGTCTCCTCTAGTGGGCCGACTATATCTAAATAGATTTTATCGAATGGTTGTTCCGCTACGTCTGTAATTACCATTGGCATTTTATACTGTGGTGAGGCCTTCATGGTTTGACATTTGGCACACCGCTTAATGTGCTTTTTGATGTCACTAAGCATGTGCCTCCACCAGTACTTTCTTCGAATCCGTTTATAGGTTTTTATCACTCCCTGATGGCCGCCAAAGAGAGAATCATGATAATCTTTTAAGATTAATTGAATCTCCTCTGGGCTTGTGATTACCTCAGGGGGACGAGTTTCGTCTATAATTTGCGGATTGGTACTAGGTGGACTGTCAAGGTCCTCTGCCGCTTCTGGATGATGGGTTTGTTCTTTTTGTTTGGACTGGCTGTCTTGATTTGTTCCACTTCCCTGAATGTTTCGTGTCTGGGCTCTGGTTACTGCATTGCATTGCAGACACTCCTTTTGGTCCGATGAGTGTTTTTCCTCCTCTATATCCGAGTCCATTTGGTGGTGGACTATAGCTTCTACCGTGAAGGTTGCAGTTTCCTTGTCTTTGCTATTATCCCGTGGAATGCGGCTTAAAGCATCGGCATTCGTATTGTACTTTCCGGGCTTATACTCAATTTTATAATTGAACTCGGAAAGTTTATGGTGAAATCTCACCAGACGGGATGTGGGATCTTTAACATTGAAGACACCCTTGAGTGGTTTGTGATCTGTATAGACCGTGAACTCTCGGCCTTGCAGATAACACCTGAAATTTTTAGTCGCCCAAACTATAGCCAGTAACTCTTTCTCAATCGTGGAATAATTACGTTCGGCCTTGTTCAGGGTACGGCTGGCGTAGGCAATGGGCTGGTCACTTCCTACCTCTCCTTGAGAACTGCTCCAAGAGCCTCGCTGCTGGCGTCTGTGGTAAGGTTAAAGGGTTTTGAAAAATCGGGATATATTAAGAGTGGAGGGGAAATTAAAGCGTTCTTAATGCTTTGAAATGCCTCTTGGCATTTCTCAGTCCACTTAAACTTTACATCCTTTCGGAGTAAGTTTGTTAGAGGACGTACTGTTTTCGAAAAATCAGGTATGAATTTTCTGTAGTAATTGGCAAGGCCCAAAAAAGATTGGACTTGCCTTACTGTCTTAGGAATGGGGAAAGTTTGGACGCATGCCGTTTTGCTAGGGTCAGGTAGTGCTCCTTGGTTAGAACATTTGTGTCCTAAGTACACTACCTCGCGCCTGAGAAATTGACATTTCTCAGGTTGAAGTTTCAGGTTATTTTCTCTTAACCTGTCAAAGACTTTGCGAAGCTTTTCGTTGTGGTCTGCCAGACTTTTTCCATAGATGACGATGTCATCTAAGTAGACGAAACATTCTAGGCCTTGTAGGCCAGTTAATATGAAATTCATTAAACGCTGAAATGTGGCCGGGGCTCCTTTAAGCCCGAACGGCATGCGTTTGAATTCATAATGCCCGTAGTTGGTACTGAAAGCCGTTTTTGCTCGATCTTTCGGATCGACGAGTACCTGATGATAGCCATTGGCTAAGTCTAGGGTAGTGAAGTATCTTGAATGGCCCAGTTGATCGAGGATATCCTCAATCCGTGGTAGCGGGAAGGCGTCGCCAATCGTTTTTTCGTTCAACTTACGGAAATCAACGACGACGCGCCACCTTTTCTCACCATCTGGTCCCGCTTTTTTGGGGACGACTAGCAGTGGCGAGTTCCATGGGCTTTTGCTGGGCTGGACAATGTCGTTGTCTAGCATTTCTCTGAGTTGCTCATTTATGACATTTCGCTGTGTCTCTGGTAACCGGTACATCTTTTGGTTAATAGGTGCTTGGTCTTGCACCAAAGGGATGTCGTGGGTGATGGCATTGGTATGTGTAAGCCTGTCACCTTTTAAAAAGAATATGTCATCATATTCATAACAGAGATCTGTTATTGAGGCTTTTTCCTCAGTGTTTAGAGTTTCATCCAGACTGAGTTCTTGCTCTAGTCTGGTGAGGCGGGGCTGAATACTGGTGTCTTCTTGTTCGGCATCGTTTGGGAACAAGTACTTTATATGTTGTAGGGTGGCCGTCTGATCGGCGCTTATTGCCCTGTTTGTATTGCTCTTAAATCTAGTTCTATTATTATTATCCCTATCCATTTTACCTCTTAACCTATTTCTTTGATATATGAGTGGCGCTGGGCTAGATGGATCTGCGGGAGTTGCTATCGGCAGACCGTTTGTGTGCTGGCCAGCGCCTGACGTTGGGGTTTTCATGAGGGACCCGCAAGCGTCTTGGAGCAGTTTCTTATGACCGCTTAGTTGGCTGGGGCTCTTGTGCCCTATTTTCTTAATCTTAGATCTACTTATATTTTGATGCTCACCATCGCCGTCATTTCGACTCATGGGATTCAAGGGATGGGCTGTTGCAATATCTTTATCTGGCTCTCGTTTGATGGGGACGACAGTGTAGTCTTTAATGGGAACCAGCTTTAGGTTCACGCTTTTTAGGACTACTTGTGAACTGCGTGTGTTGAGGATTCCTATAGTGACTGCCTTTAACCCAGCTGAGAGCAAGCTGTTCGCTAAGAAGACTCCGTCGTCTATTTCTTCTGACAGACTGAGCATTTCTTCCTGCAACTGCAACGGAACTTTGACTACGATCTGAGACCTTGCTGGTATGCACACAGGTTCATTTAAATTTACCTGATGCTGGCCAGTCTTACAAGCCAGATTTTTGGTAATCAACTCACCCTTATCGCGTTCTTGTTTATCACAGCCGACTTCTTCTGACTGAGAAGTTTTGAGAACACTTCGGGTAGAAGGTGTATCCTCGTCGGGTTTAATATCTTCTACCAGTATCTCTTTGTTGACTGTGTTTTGTGAACACGGGTTATCCGATGCGGTTTCTAATGGAACAGCAAACTCTTCCGGATTAGTTTCCGTGCGAGGAAATCGCAGAACCTTGTTGGGTCCCTCAACATTACAGTTTTTGGCTAGGAAATCATTTCCTAGCAAGCCGTCGTCGGAAATACCTGGGATGTTTTTTACCACCTGAAAGTTGCAAGGTAAGTTACTTTTTAGCATGAAGTTTCCTTGGCAACTTCCTAAGGTTTTTCCGGTGCCAAAAGGACTTTGAAGCGTTAGTTTTTTGTTGGTGTTTATTAGCTCGCGAGATTTGAGAGCTTTTTTCTTAATTATACTAATCTCAGCGCCGGTGTCCACTATTAGCTGGGCCTGACCATTTAGACCTATGTCTAGAGGAAGTCTGGCGGTGGGCACACTGAAGTTGGGCGGCTGAGAAGACCCTTGTTTATTGCTGGTAGGGTTTATAGTCGAGCCGGGGAGTTTTGGGTCGACTCTTTGTCGTTTCCCTGTTTTTTATCCTCCCACTTTTGCTTTTGTCGACATTCGTCGATCTTATGTCCGCGGCGCCCACAAAAATCACATTTTTGTCTTATGTTAAAGACTCTGGGGCCTTTTGTATTGTTCGGGTCTGACTGTGGTTGATTATTAGGCGATCCTCGTGTGAAACGATTTGCAGACTGTGTTTGGTTGTTTCGACAGTCGCGAATGTCATGCCCGTAACTTCTACAGTTAGTGCAGAAGGGGGTGTTTTTGCGTTTTAGACACTCCGTGTAGGTGTGTCCCCGCTTCTGGCAGAAATTGCAAGTGATGTTTTGTACCAGATTCTGTGTATCCGGTTGTCTAGAATCCCTTCGTGGAAATGGCGGGCGTAGTGGTTGAGCATGTACGTATGGGGGATTTAACTGTCGGGGCTCTTGTGCTCGTGGTGATGCATACATGGGTGGCTGTGGTGCTTGATTGTAAGGGGTTCGGCTGAGAGCCCGAACTCGAAGACTAGGGTCTATTGGTGCCATTGGATATGGCTGTTGCGTTAGCGGCGTTTGGACGAAAACTGTGCCTGCTTGCAGCTTTTCCATGTCTAGAGCCCTTTGTATCAGCTGCTCTAGATCATTTTCTACCAGCGTGAGGAGGTACTGGCATAGGTGGGGATTGTTCACTCCACTTTTGAGGGCATTCTTGGCGAAGTCCGCCAACTGTGTCTTCACAGCTGGGGCTGCCGTTGCTCCGTACTTCAGTACCGCTGCCTCGTTGCAAAGCATCAACAACTGCTTCACTCTTGTTGTGAAGGCAGTGAGAGTTTCCAACGGGTTTTGCCTCATCGTGATCAATTTGTTGACCAACTCCTGGTACGATTCTCGTGGTAGGTAGGTTCTGTTCAGACGTTCCTCCACCTCACTAAAAGTAGTTGGAACGTCCGAAGCAAACAGCTGATAAGCATCGCCACGAAGTCTTGTGGGCAAGATATGTAGGAAGGCTGGTTTTTCTTCCTCACTTAAACAGTGTAGGGCCTGTTTGCAACAGCCAATAAATGTTTGTAGCTCACGACCTAGCTGTGGGGTATTTTCACCCGAAAACAGAGGAACTAGTTGTGCCGTGAGCTTGGCCACCTTCGCATAATCTACCATTGTGATTATCTTTTTATTTAAACTTTTGTAGGGTAGCCTACTTGTGCTTTGTCGAGTTTCAGGGCTGGTTTCTGGACTAGAATCCGTGAAGGATACTTCTAGCCAGCCACTAAGGAGATTTTCGGCGGTTGTTTGGTCCGCTTCGTCACCACCAATTTCACTGTCACTTTCAGCGCTTACAACTACACTGGCTGAGCTCTTATCTAAATCTAGTGAACGTGAAAGCCCGGCAAATTCGATAAGCTCCTGTTTGAATCGCTCTGTATCTTTTTTAAATTTTTCGATTTTTGTCAGCCTCTGCTCTCTGCCTTGACTTAATCTATGGTCAAGAGCGTCGCAGTGCGTGACAGTGAGCTTATCGGATTCACGTGCCTTTTCTAACAACTTATCTAAAAACTTATCTAGACTTACTTTAGATACAACTGTGGGCCCTGTTAAAACGGTGCCGCTTCGAAGGCGAACTCCTTTTCTTTCCTGCTGTGATGGGTCTTGATCCTGGCTAGTTGATTGTGTTGGGTTGTCTTCTGGGGCGTTGTCTGTACCTTCCCGGAGGTGATGAAGATTTTCACCTGGGGATTTCTCCGCGTCGGATGAAGGTATGGAGTTTAATCTCGTGCCTGTCTCAGGTGCCGGTGTCGAGTTTTCTCCTGACATATGCGTCCCGCGTTGTCCAAAAGGGGGGCTTCCAGCCTTCTTGGAGTATTCCCTTCTGGAATGTTTCTTGCTACTAGGGGGGCTCCTGCAGTCTTATTTCCCTTGGCTGAGATTGAAAGGGGGGCTTTTGCCGACTTCGAGATCCCTTTCAATCCTGGAACGAAGTTACAATTTCCGGTGCTTCTGTTTGCTGCCGGGGGGGCCCTAGGCCTACTTATTTCCCCTGGATATGGTTGAAAGGGGGGCTTAAAACCTTCTTCGAAATCCCCTTCAACCCAGGAACGATGATATCTTCCTTCTGGAGTTGGTTGCTGAGTGGGGCTGTCTTCGTTATCCTCCTTCTCGCTGCTGGAAAGGGGCTTCTGGTGTTCGGTGATGAATTCCAATCTGGAGGTCCAAGTCTCTTAATGCTGTCTTTTCACTCACTGGGGTGAACGCTTGCTCGCCTGGAGCAGAGGCGCCTATAGATGGTATCTACCCCGAGCGTTGGGGGTGACGTGGCCTTATAGCTTGGCTAGTGTCACAGGTTCCCCGTAGATTCGTGTAGGACCAAGGCTTTTCAAGCGTTTACGATCGTTTAACTTGACCAAGCTTCCTTGATCCTACCGGCTGCGCCAATTTTGTTATATCTTTCAATGGGAAACCTATTAGCAATGTCACTCCTCACCTCGGTATACCAGCTGCAGTGATTATAGCACAGCACTTCTTTCACCGTTATTATTCCTTGCCGGACTTGACGGTACACAAAACAACATCAAAGAACACTTTATTCCGTTTACTTATAATTTTATTTCTTTTTTAAACCCGCTTAATAGGTATTAACATCTTACTTAAATATGTTTGAATCAGTTTTTCTTATTTATTCTCTACTTAATCACCAACAACAACAATTTTCTTTTAATGAACCAGAACCCTTTCTACACTTTCTATCAAATTTGGTTACTTCTTTCTCAAAAACAGCACACTTCTTTTTTAAATCAAACTCCACGTTAGCGCTCAAAAAACCGACTCGATCAGACTCCCTTTTGAAAACAAAACTCTATCCGCCGTAATCAGAATTTGAAAAACAACTCAACTCTTGATCACATTCATCGTGATCAAGAGCCGTCGTTCAGGATAGAAAATGCTAAATTGCATTTTCTTATCCTGAGAAAATTTTAATTTTTTCAATTCTGGACTTGTTCATACATGTCCAGAATTATTCGCGTTGAACGATGGCTTCAAAAATGTAATCTTACACTTTTTAAAACATCAGCCACCGTCCCGTCGTTTGAAATCGCGGCGCGCATATACATACAATGCATTTATGCGGCGCGCGTTTCTTATCGTGAAAGCTTTTTACACAATATGTATGTACGTATATACATACATATTGAATTTTTTCACGGCAAATTGTACTGAAGGTACGATTTGCTTTTTGATTTATTTTTTAATTAAATTGTTGAAGTGACAAATTTTGCTGAAGGCAAAATTTGTCGTGAAAATTTTTTAAGTAAAACGACTTGGGTTGTAAACTGAAACTTTTGTTTTTCCCAAGTCGTTTTATGAGAAAAATTTATGGTATGTGAGGAAAATTGCTGATGCAATTTTCTTCACCCATTTAAGAGATAAGCTAACCATGTTTTAGGCATGGTTAGCTTATGTTAAAATTTATTGAATAATTTTTATGTTTTGCCCTTTTTCAGGTTTATTCAAAAATATTATTTATTTTAGGTTTATGCTAAAATATTAATTATTTTAGATATATAACAGGTATATATGTAGGTACTTAATTGATAACACAGAACAAGGTATAGAAAAAAAAAAACACAAATTAGCTATATATGTATATATATGTACGTAAGGGCTTGAATAAAATCGAATCTCTCTGTAATTATCGTGAAAAAAAAATGTGTTAGGAAAACTCAACTTACTTAATTCGTAATATGAGCAGACAATAATTATCGTGTAAAAAAAAAAAAAGATCAGTTAAAAAAAAAAAAAATTCTACTTACGTTTTTTTTTTTACATTTCGTAATATGAAAAAACAAGATAACCACGGTTCTGTAGATCACACATAAATGTCTTTTGCTTATTTTTTCCCAGATCTAGCCCGAACTTCTGGTAGCCGCACTCGACGATCAAGTCTCCCCCAATTGCCCCTAGAGCATATTACTCGCACTAAAGAATACGAGTATCTTTGTGAAAGAATAGATTCACTTTCTTTAGATAATTTAAGTTCCCCAAACTAGATTTAGCGATTGCAAGTTAAGAAGTGGTGTCGTTTACAAGCGCGGTCGTATTAACTCATATCCCATAGAAAAAACTCCCGTAAGTGGCATAGTCAAAGAAGCAACAATATTCGCACACCCCGGTTCAAGAAATTCTGATAAAAGTACAATGATAGCACTGGAGCGAATAAGTAAACTCGTCAATAACGTCGTCCCCATTTTTCACGGTGACAGACGAAATAATCTCGCAAATGATCTGCAAATATTTTTAGATTGCTGTAAGCAGGTACATGATGCTTTACCTACAGATGAGGAGAAAGGCATTCTGATACCGTTATTGAAAACTAAGTTGAGAGGGGAAGCCTACGACTTAGTAAAACACCTACAAATAAAAAAAATCACCGAATTTGAGTCGCTTTTATTAAATTCATTCGCCCCAGAAAAGTCCATTAATGATATAATAAGCGACATACGACGGTGTATACAATTGCCGGGAGAAACTGTTAATGCGTTCGGAACTAAACTGAGTATGCTTTTGGTGGAATGCAAAAGAGCTATTAATAACAAGTATCCCGAAAATAATCAGGCATTAATAGGTGAAATTGAGGAGGAAGCGTGTTATGTTTTTAAGACAGGCATCCTCAGCCCCATAATAAGACAAAGCTTGCTAGGTAATGCGGATAAACGTCTTGAAGAGCTAATCAAAATTGCCCAAAGAATTGAAAAGACTGAAGATCGACAAGTTCAGAGTCGACAAATTGGTTTTAGTTGGCAGACTTCTCCTATTTCCTCCCCAAATACATTGAGCGAAATAGAAATCAGACAACTTAAAGATCTCTTGCGTGATACTGCGCTCAGTTACAATGTCCAAGAGAAACTTATACCGTCAAAAAGTCAGTGTTCATCTTATCCTTCCACACTCACCCCTGTACGACCAGAATCACACAATGATATAAGAATTATGGACGTTAAGAGAAATCTGTCTACCCCTCAAGAAAACGCACGTGTTTTTCCAGGAGCTCACATCATCCAAACGTCAGCACCCCGTATCAATAGAAGAAGTTACATCAAGAAATGTAGTTTCTGTGAGAAAGACGGCCACACTTATCAAGAGTGCCGGACCCGACGACGCACCCCATACTGTACAATTTGTCGAAGCTATGGTCATATTTTCCAAAACTGCTCAGTAACAAAAGAAAGGAAAACTCAGGTAAATGCAAACCCCACACCAGTAAAATGTGATTGGTGTGAAAGGCTCTATCATACTATAACAGAGTGTCGAGCAAAAAAATCTTGGGAAAAAAAGCAGAACCAAATAAACCACAATCATTCGGGAAACTAAAGGGGGCTAGCCTACTGCGCCCTATGGCTAACCCTTCTACAGATGGGTGCAATAAATTTAAGAAAAATCAACTTATTCCTAATACTCCCACCTTTACTACCATTCCCTTGCAAAATAATGCAAAAACTAAGAATGAAGCAGTAATCGAACTACCATTAAATATTTCAAAAACAGGCACCGTTAAACTTTTGGTCGATACGGGAGCTGAAGTAAGTATTTTAAAAAAAGACAGCTTAAGCAGCAATACTGCCATAAATTCTCAAAAAATACTTCACCTCTCAGGATTATATGGTGGTAATGACACAACGCTTGGTTCTTGCATAGGAATTTTTCTTATAGGGGAAGGTCTAAAATGTGAGTTTAATATCTGTAACGCTAACAGCTCTGTTCCTTTCGATGGTATATTAGGCCGTAACTTTCTATGGCGGAATGCAAATATTCTCACAACTGAAGGCATTTTACACTTCCCGTACAACGATAGCAACCCAATCGACCTAAAAATCCCTTTTTTAAATAAAACAGTAGCGAAAACATTAGATCATAAGCATAAACCTAATGCAAAATGTTCACTATCATCTGATCCTAATGCAATAATTACTAGCACACACTACACCAACCATAGTAAAGGAAAACAATCAAATATTTCCAATTCCTTAACCTCAAGCAAAGAAACAAACATAAACACTGATTTTCTTTATGACACTGTGACGCGGATTCCACAGCGATCAGAAATGGTATTAGAAATACCAGTAGATAACTGTGATGGTGAAATGTTTTGTTTCTCACAAGAGGTTTTACCCGGCCTTCTCACAGCCAATTCGTTAATACAGCCACAAAATGGAAAGATAAGGTTAAGTGTAATAAATACGCATGACAGGGAAATTGCACTACCACATTTCGAAAACCAGTTAAATGTTTCCACAAAAAATCGTCTCGATAGACTATCAACGGAAATAAATACTGATCTAACGCATAATATCGAAGAGCTGGAAGCGATAAAAAATTTATGTGAAGAGTATAATGATTTATTTTATTTAGAAGGTGACCCGTTACCTTACTCCACTGCCGCATGTCACACTATTCCTGTAAAATCCGACCAAGCACCAATAAACCAAAGGCCTTACCGTTTACCTGACATTCATAAAAACGAAATCAATAAACAAATAGACAAAATGATGAAAGATAACATTATTATTCCAAGCAACAGCCCATGGAACTCACCGTTATTAGTAGTCCCAAAGAAACCTGGCCCAGATGGTAAAAAACGTTGGAGACTCGTTATAGATTTCCGAAAACTTAATCAACAAACAATCGGAGATGCATTCCCTTTACCAAGAATAGACGATATTTTAGACCAACTAGGAAATTCCCGTTATTTTTCAACCTTGGATTTAGCGAGCGGTTACCATCAAATATTAATGGACCCTTCCAACCGTGAAAAACTGCTTTTAGCACGTCATATGGTCATTATGAATTCCTTCGCATGCCTTTCGGTTTAAAAACAGCTCCAGCGACATTCCAACGCGCAATGAATCATGTACTAACCGGCTTACAGGGATTGAAGTGTTTTGTTTACCTAGATGATATAGTCGTCTACGGAAAAAACCTGGAAGACCATATGAAAAAACTAAAGGAAGTATTTGATAGACTCAGGGAATATAATTTAAGACTTCAACCTAATAAATGCCACTTCCTTAGGAAAGAAGTAGTATACTTAGGCCACAAATGTACACAAGATGGTTGTGCCCCTGATACAGACAAAATCAAATGTGTTCAAGAATTCCCTATACCCAGAACAATTAAACAACTGCAAAGTTTTTTAGGTTTAGCTAATTACTACAGAAAGTTTATAGCAAATTTCTCTAACATCGCAGAGCCTTTGACAAAAATGTTGCGCGGAAAACAAAAATTCGCTTGGTCACCGAGAAGTGAAGTAGCCTTCCAAGAAATTAAAAAAGCGTTAACCACACCTCCTCTTTTGGCTTATCCTGACTTTACAAAAGCTTTTAATGTTACAACTGATGCTAGCAACGAAGCATTAGGTGCGGTCCTATCTCAAGGACTCCCAGGTCGTGATCGTCCCATTGCGTACGCTAGTCGCACCCTCAATAATGCAGAGAGACGCTACTCAACTATAGAAAAGGAGTTGTTAGCCATAGTTTGGGCTGTAAAAAATTTTCGATGTTACCTTCTTGGAAGAAAATTTTCGGTCTATACTGACCATCAGCCACTGCTGGGAGTATTCAATATAAAAGACCCCACTTCAAGACTGATACGATTTCACCATAAACTTTCGGAATTCGACTACGAAATCAAGTACAAGCCAGGTCGAAAAAACTCCAACGCGGACGCCTTAAGCCGCATACCTCAGGAAGAAAATTCTATACTAGTCACCACCAGATCTCAAAACAAGAAACCAGAAACATCGAAAGACATCGAAAATCTAAACCAAAAAGGAATGATAAGCGAAGAAGACTCGGTTTTAAGCTTGGGAACAGAATATCTAGATGATTTATCTATTTCAGGAGAAAACGCTACTCAGTATCAGATTATTACTGATGAAAAAGATATCAACGAAATATTAAAAGCATTTCATATGAACCCATTGGGGGGTCACCAAGGCATTGCACGGACATATCATCGCATTCGACGACAATACAGGTGGAAGAATATGTTGAAAGATGTAGTCAAATTCATTAAATCCTGTCCTAAATGTCAGAAAAACAAACATAGTAAGCAAATTCGAATGCCAATGGTAATGCCGGATACAGCAAAAAGGCCTTTCGACAAAGTGTATCTCGATATAGTAGGTCCACTTCCTGTGACAAACCAAGGAAATAAGTACATACTTACATTTGAGGATGACCTAACAAGGTTTATGGATTGCTACGCTATACCCGATGGAGAAGCGGCCACTGTGGCGAAAACGTTTTATGAAGAGATAATAACACGCTATAGAATACCGAAGAAATTAGTAACTGATCAAGGCTCTAATTTTATGAGTGACTTATTTAAGCGTTTATGTAAATTCCTGAAAATTCAAAAACTCAACACTTCTGCGTATCACCCTCAATCGAATGGTGCTTTGGAAAGATCCCATCGGCCATTAGGGGAATACTTGAGAAACTTTGTTAGCGAGAACCCTCATACTTGGGATGAATGGCTAAGAGAGGCTGTCCATGTACACAACAACACTAAGCATTCCTCGACATGTTTAACGCCAATGGATTGTCTTTTTGGGTTTACGGCTGAGTTACCGACAAATATTAAGCGCAAGCCCGAACCAATACATGACCACGAAAACTACTTCTACAGCCTTCGAAACAAAATTCAACAAGCCCATAATATTGCTAGAAAAAATCTCATAAATAGTAAAGCGGTTAATAAGAAATATTATGACAGAACAATCCGTGAGGAATCATTCTTAATAGGTGATATGGTCCTTTTGAAAAATGAAGCTAAAAAGGATAAGTTATCACCGATATGGATCGGACCTTATGAGGTAAAGGAAGTAACCTCTCCAGTGAATTTAAAAATTCAGATAGGTCGGAAGGTGAAAACTGTTCATGCTAATCGATTGAAAAAATTTCAAAAATAAAGTTAACTTAGCCTACACAAACACCCTGAATATGTACAATGTACATTAACAAAAAACAAAATTTTTTTTTATATTACTGAATTTACGATTTTTATTCCTTATCAGGTACTAACTAAAAATGCAATTACTTACTATGTTTGCATTGGGAGCGCTCAATTTAGTTAGAGCAGAGGTTCCATTTACCCGAACCCAGGTAGACAATACAGGTATCATTTTTGAAGAAGCTAGTAAAGCGCTTCTATACAAGGACCAGTGGACCATTCTCACTGCAGTAAATTTGTCACGAGTTTCCGTGTGGGAGGAATACTTGGATTGGAGTGAAAATATTGTGGTAACAATTTGCAATCAGTATATAGTTTTAAACATAAATCAAACCTGTAAACGAGATATAAAAAATGTACAATATATATCAGGTAAAATAAGATTAGCCCTAAGTAAAATAGAAATGAAACCTAGAAATAAACAGCGGCGGTCATTATTCGATGGTATAGGGTCGTTTGCTAATTTCCTCTTCGGAACGATGGATCAAGAAGATGCGAAAGAGATTTACTCTAGGCTAGACAATTTAGAAGGGGATAATAAGCAAACTTTAGATTTAGTGAAAGAGCAAATTAGCCTAATAAAAGCAAATTACGAGTATAATAATGAAACACTTGAAAAATTCAACAGAGACTTACAAGAAATTAAAAACCAAACTATGACCATGCTAAACCTTTTTAATGAAACAATAGCAAAAATACTTTCAGAGAATTCAATCATAAAATGGCAACTTTCCTTGGATGAAACCACAATGAATATTATCATTCACCTGCAAGAAATTGAGCGCCAAATTGAAAATCTTTATATCATTCTTAGTAGTTTGAGCAGCAAGCAGTTACACCCGTTAGTGCTTAGTTACGCTCAACTTGCGGAGCTAATGGAAAATCTGCCCACAACTTATCCACTTAGTGAGACACTTCAAAATCCGTTCTTGTTACAGCAGTTGGCTACGGTCGAAAGCTTTGTTGACCAGCAGAAATTAATATGCAAAATTATAATACCACTACTCCAAAAAGAGTGGTTTTCTCTTAAAAAAGCGTATCCTCTCCCCGTAATTAGCAAGGGAAACGTTTCAGTGCATTATGAGATACCAGAGGATTACTTACTTACAGATAACGGAGCAAATAACTTTATTATGCTAGTCGAATCTCAAGTAAAAAACTGTAAGAAGGTTACCCTTGGTATTACCAAAGAAATTTTAGCCTGCCATTTTATGCTCCCCATCTATACTGCACCTGATAATCATTGTCTTATATTACTTTACAAGGGTTGGCCAGAGGCTAACCAAGCATGCACTATTTCGCATATACTCCAAGAGCACGACTCGCTTATCAAAATGGTCACACAAAATTCTTGGCTTTATTTAATAGTGAAAGAAATTACTGCGACTATTGAGTGTGAAGATTTCAGAACAGTCATAAAGTTAGTTGGTAAAGGTATACTAAATCTAAAACCGAAATGTATTATGAAAATCGGGAATGTACTTCTCACAACTACTAACACCTTTGTTCGAAATGTCTCAATAGAATCGATTGAGTTGATACCGAAAGTTGATTTCGAATTAGAGACACATGAACTGTTCAAACAACAAAATCCAATTTTCACGGCCGAAATGAAATTGCAGTTAACGAATCACCAAACGCACTCCATCTACCTCGAAATACAAAAAAATAAACTAAAAAACTTCCAGTTAAAGGTAGAACAAGTAGAAAAAGACCGGACTTTACGATCGCAAAGGCAAAACCAAAGGAGTCATTCAATTGTCTTCGGAGCTTCGATAGGTCTCCTTGCCATACTGTCAATAGTGTTAATAATAAAATTAGCAAGGATTGCTAGATCAAATAGCAATTTACAAAGCAGGTTTCCGAGTATTAACAGGAAAATTTTCAAAACTAATAGTTTAGTTAAAATACAGCAAAACGATATAACTCCAGAAATTGAAAATAAGGCAAATACAAAAGAAACCCCGGTTGACCCAAATTGCCAATCTATTTCCAGCAAACAAACTAATAACCCCGAAATCAAGACACCATCGATACCATTAACTACCCCTACTATGAAATATTTTCGTGCGGGAGAAAAGACTAATATTAGTGACTTTGAAATAATTTAATAATAATAAAAAAAGAAAAAAAAAAGTGGATATTTTGTTATTTACGACAAAAGGAATTAATTATTTACTCAAAGTTTTAAATGCAAAAGCGTAAGTTGAATTAATTAATTGGATTTTTTTTTAAGAATTTATAAATTTTTCTAAGGTGTTCTAATAATATATAATAAACGTAAATAAGTATAAATAAATATTTGGGGTATATTATAAAGTAATAATAAAGTTTTAATAGAACAACTATACGAATTATAAACGTTAAGATTAATCCATGTAACAAAAAAAAAAAAAAAAAAAAAAAAAAACATATATATCAATTGTTAAAGCTTTTTATAGACATTTATTTTTGTATGCTTTATACTGATCAATGTGAGTAAAGTAAATCGACAGGAATAAAATAAAATTCCATATTACGAGAAGGATTATAAATAATAGCTACACACAAATTATATTATGTATTTTCTTATTTCTTATATTTGTAATAAAAAAAAACAAAAAAGTGTATTAGTTTCGTTGATCATAGTTTTTTTTTTATACCAGAATGTTTCTATAAAAATATAAAAAAAAAAAAAAAAAAAAAATTATAAAGAAAACGCAGAAAATAATATAAATAAAAATATCAGAAAGTGAAAAATAGAAAAAGTAATTAGAAATTATATATTAAATGTGAGGTGACCCATGTGTTACAACTACATAATGAAACTAAAACAAAAATATGATAAAATAATACAAGTTATATGTAAAAGAAAAACAAAGGCAAAAGGTATCTATAATATATATATATATATATAAAAGCGAATTGTATATTATGAATTTATTTCCGTTACAGTAGAAAAAGAAACTCTTTCTTAGTTAAAGATGTGGTCTTCAGGTATTTCCAAAACCTATCACTTATCTTTTTGGCTTCTACATATTTTCGTCACTTATAATAACGAACCACTACATATAATACAACCCCAAAATTCATACCCTAATGAAGGCTTACAGCCTTCGCTTCAAAGGGGGGGAGGAATGTAATGTAAAAGTGGTTACCGTTAAGTGCTGATCAGTTATTGCAAAATATATAACCCAGAAAAGCAATTGCGAGACAATTGAATTCTTTAAGGGTATCGACCTATAAGGCATCGATTATTTACTTTCGCAATAGCTGATCAACTTTAAATTTATAAAATACGCTAATTCCGCTGATCCTACAATATGAAGCAACAAATGAAAGTAGGTCAGTGCGAAAGCATGAAGAAAGGTTTTGGAAAGAACTGAGGGCGAGTGATTGAATACGGGCGATTGAAGACGGTCGAAAAAAGATACATCGGGCAAGTGGTAAAACGGAGAGGATTTAATTTGAGATAAGATAGAAAAGTCGTTTGTTAATAAAATAAGTGAAAAAGCCTGATAAATACACGTATAAAATTAAAAACTTTTCGGTTTTTTTTTTCTAAAACCAATTCCCACCCTAAAAGAAACAGACCTACCTCTACAATTTTGCTAAATAAATATATAGTTTTTAAAATAAACCAAAAAAACTGCATAGGAAAGGCCACCAGAAATTAGGTCACACACTAAGGGTTTTTGTGGCATATTTTTGAAACTAGCAAGTCTCGGTCAGAAATATTTTATTGTTACATTCCTCTCATTATTCCGCGTCCAACGAGCGCTCATTCGTCAAAATCGGGGACAAAAAATTTTAATCGAAATTTCGCAAAAATGCAGGACTATAGGCTTTGCAATTTTTTCATTCAAAAAACACCTTGGGACCGATCTTGACGATTGAGGGTTTATTTTAACGTGGAAAGGAATACAAAGCGATCTAAAAAGGAATTCTGCTAAATAAATATATAGTTTTTAAAATAGACCAAAAAACTGCATAGGAAAGGCCACCAGAAATCAGGTCACACACTAAGGGTTTTTGTGGCATATTTTTGAAACTAGCAAGTCTCGGTCAGAAATATTTTACTGTTCGATTCCTCTCATTATTCCGCCTCCAAAGAGCGCTCATTCGTCAAAATCGGGGACAAAAAATTTAATCGAAATTTCGCAAAAATGCAGGACTATAGGCTTTGCACTTTTTTCATTCAAAAAATACCTTGTGATCGATCTTGACGATTGAGGGTTTATTTTAACGTGGAAAGGAATACAAAGCGATCTAAAAAGGAATTTTGCTAAATAAATATATAGTTTTTAAAATAGACCAAAAAAACTGCATAGGAAAGGCCACCAGAAATCAGGTCACACACTAAGGGTTTTTGTGGCACATTTTTGAAACTAGCAAGTCTCGGTCAGAAATATTTTACTGTTACATTCCTCTCATTATTCCCCGTCCAACGAGCGCTCACTCGTCAAAATCGGGGACAAAAAAATTTAATCGAAATTTCGCAAAATGGCATGGACTGTAGGCTTTACACTTTTTTTATTCAAAATATACCTTGTCACCGATCTTGAAGATTGAGGGTTTATTTTAACGAGGAAAGGAATACAAAGCGATCTAAAATGGAATTTTGCTAAATAAATGTCTAGTTTTTAAAATAGACCAAAAAAACTGCATAGGAAAGGCCCCAGAAATCAAGTAACACACTAAGAGTTTTTGTGGCATATTTTTGAAACTAGCAAGTATCGGTCAGAAATATTTTACTGTTACATTCCCCTCATTATTCCGCGTCCCACGAGCGCTCATTCGTCAAAATCGGGGACAAAAAATTTAATCGAAATTTCGCAAAAATGCAGGACTATAGGCTTTGCACTTTTTTCATTCAAAAAATACCTTGGGACCGATCTTGACGATTGAGGGTTTATTCTAACGTGGAAAGGAATACAAAGCGATCTAAAAAGGAATTTTGCTAAATAAATATATAGTTTTTAAAATAGACCAAAAAAACTGCATAGGAAAGGCCACCAGAAATCAGGTCACACACTAAGGGTTTTTGTGGCATATTTTTGAAACTAGCAAGTCTCGGTCAGAAATATTTTACTGTTCGATTCCTCTCATTATTCCGCCTCCAACGAGCGCTCATTCGTCAAAATCGGGGACAAAAAATTTAATCGAAATTTCGCAAAAATGCAGGACTATAGGCTTTGCACTATTTTCATTCAAAAAATACCTTGTGACCGATCTTGACGATTGAGGGTTTATTTTAACGTGGAAAGGAATACAAAGCGATCTAAAAAGGAATTCTGCTAAATAAATATATAGTTTTTAAAATAGACCAAAAAAACTGCATAGGAAAGGCCACGAGAAATCAGGTCACACACTAAGGGTTTTTGTGGCATATTTTTGAAACTAGCAAGCCTCGGTCAGAAATATTTTACTGTTCGATTCCTCTCATTATTCCGCCTCCAACGAGCGCTCATTCGTCAAAATCGGGGACAAAAAATTTAATCGAAATTTCGCAAAAATGCAGGACTATAGGCTTTGCACTTTTTTCATTCAAAAAATACCTTGTGACCGATCTTGACGATTGAGGGTTTATTTTAACGTGGAAAGGAATACAAAGCGATCTAAAAAGGAATTTTGCTAAATAAATATATAGTTTTTAAAATAGACCAAAAAAACTGCATAGGAAAGGCCACCAGAAATCAGGTCACACACTAAGGGTTTTTGTGGCATATTTTTGAAACTAGCAAGTCTCGGTCAGAAATATTTTACTGTTACATTCCTCTCATTATTCCGCGTCCAACGAGCGCTCACTCGTCAAAATCGGGGACAAAAAAATTTAATCGAAATTTCGCAAAATGGCATGGACTGTAGGCTTTACACTTTTTTTATTCAAAATATACCTTGTCACCGATCTTGAAGATTGAGGGTTTATTTTAACGAGGAAAGGAATACAAAGCGATCTAATATGGAATTTTGCTAAATAAATGTCTAGTTTTTAAAATAGACCAAAAAAACTGCATAGGAAAGGCCCCAGAAATCAAGTAACACACTAAGAGTTTTTGTGGCATATTTTTGAAACTAGCAAGTATCGGTCAGAAATATTTTGCTCTTACATTCCTCTCATTATTCCGCGTCCAACGAGCACTCATTCGTCAAAATCGGGGACAAAAAATGTTAATCGAAATTTCGCAAAAATGCAGGACTATAGGCTTTGCACTTTTTTCATTCAAAAAATACCTTGTGACCAATCTTGACGATTGAGGGTTTATTTTAACATGGAAAGGAATACAAAGCGATCTAAAAAGGAATTTTGCTAAATAAATATATAGTTTTTAAAATAAACCAAAAAAACTGCATAGGAAAGGCCACCAGAAATCAGGTCACACACTAAGGGTTTTTGTGGCATATTTTTGAAACTAGCAAGTCTCGGTCAGAAATATTTTACTGTTACATTCCTCTCATTATTCCGCGTCCAACGAGCGCTCACTCGTCAAAATCGGGGACAAAAAATTTTAATCGAAATTTCGCAATATGGCATGGACTGTAGGCTTTGCACTTTTTTCATTCAAAAAATACCTTGTGACCTATCTTGACGATTGAGGGTTTATTTTAACATGGAAAGGAATACAAAGCGATCTAAAAAGGAATTTTGCTAAATAAATATATAGTTTTTAAAATAGACCAAAAAAACTGCATAGGAAAGGCCACCAGAAATCAGGTCACACACTAAGGGTTTTTGTGGCATATTTTTGAAACTAGCTAGTCTCGGTCAGAAATATTTTACTGTTACATTCCTCTCATTATTCCGCGTCCAACGAGCGCTCACTCGTCAAAATCGGGGACAAAAAAATTTAATCGAAATTTCGCAAAATGGCATGGACTGTAGGCTTTACACTTTTTTTATTCAAAAAATACCTTGTCACCGATCTTGAAGATTGAGGGTTTATTTTAACGAGGAAAGGAATATAAAGCGATCTAAAATGGAATTTTGCTAAATAAATGTCTAGTTTTTAAAATAGACCAAAAAAACTGCATAGGAAAGGCCCCAGAAATCAGGTAACACACTAAGGGTTTTTGTGGCATATTTTTGAAACTAGCAAGTCTCGGTCAGAAATATTTTACTGTTCGATTCCTCTCATTATTCCGCCTCCAACGAGCGCTCATTCGTCAAAATCGGGGACAAAAAATTTAATCGAAATTTCGCAAAAATGCAGGACTATAGGCTTTGCACTTTTTTCATTCAAAAAATACCTTGTGACCAATCTTGACGATTGAGGGTTTATTTTAACATGGAAAGGAATACAAAGCGATCTAAAAAGGAATTTTGCTAAATAAATATATAGTTTTTAAAATAAACCAAAAAAACTGCATAGGAAAGGCCACGAGAAATCAGGTCACACACTAAGGGTTTTTGTGGCATATTTTTGAAACTAGCAAGTATCGGTCAGAAATATTTTGCTCTTACATTCCTCTCATTATTCCGCGTCCAACGAGCACTCATTCGTCAAAATCGGGGACAAAAAATGTTAATCGAAATTTCGCAAAAATGCAGGACTATAGGCTTTGCACTTTTTTCATTCAAAAAATACCTTGTGACCAATCTTGACGATTGAGGGTTTATTTTAACATGGAAAGGAATACAAAGCGATCTAAAAAGGAATTTTGCTAAATAAATATATAGTTTTTAAAATAAACCAAAAAAACTGCATAGGAAAGGCCACCAGAAATCAGGTCACACACTAAGGGTTTTTGTGGCATATTTTTGAAACTAGCAAGTATCGGTCAGAAATATTTTACTGTTACATTCCTCTCATTATTCCGCGTCCAACGAGCGCTCACTCGTCAAAATCGGGGACAACAAATTTTAATCGAAATTTCGCAAAATGGCATGGACTGTAGGCTTTGCACTTTTTTCATTCAAAAAATACCTTGTGACCTATCTTGACGATTGAGGGTTTATTTTAACGTGGAAAGGAATACAAAGCGATCTCAAAAGGAATTTTGCTAAATAAATGTTTAGTTTTTAAAATAGACCAAAAAAACTGCATAGGAAAGGCCATCAGAAATCAGGTCACACGCTAAGAGTTTTTGTGGCATATTTTTGAAACTAGCAAGTCTCGGTCAGAAATATTTTACTGTTACATTCCTCTCATTATTCCGCGTCCAACGAGCGCTCATTCGTCAAAATCGGGGACAAAAAATTTTAATCGAAATTTCGCAAAAATGCAGGACTATAGGCTTGCACTTTTTTCATTCAAAAAATACCTTGTGACCAATCTTGACGATTGAGGGTTTATTTTAACATGGAAAGGAATACAAAGCGATCTAAAAAGGAATTTTGCTAAATAAATATATAGTTTTTAAAATAAACCAAAAAAACTGCATAGGAAAGGCCACCAGAAATCAGGTCACACACTAAGGGTTTTTGTGGCATATTTTTGAAACTAGCTAGTCTCGGTCAGAAATATTTTACTGTTACATTCCTCTCATTATTCCGCGTCCAACGAGCGCTCACTCGTCAAAATCGGGGACAAAAAAATTTAATCGAAATTTCGCAAAATGGCATGGACTGTAGGCTTTACACTTTTTTTATTCAAAAAATACCTTGTCACCGATCTTGAAGATTGAGGGTTTATTTTAACGAGGAAAGGAATATAAAGCGATCTAAAATGGAATTTTGCTAAATAAATGTCTAGTTTTTAAAATAGACCAAAAAAACTGCATAGGAAAGGCCACCAGAAATCAGGTCACACACTAAGAGTTTTTGTGGCATATTTTTGAAACTAGCAAGTATCGGTCAGAAATATTTTACTGTTACATTCCTCTCATTATTCCGCGTCCAACGAGCGCTCATTCATCAAAATCGGGGACAAAAAATGTTTATCGAAATTTCGCAAAATGGCATGGACTATAGGCTTTGCACTTTTTTCATTCAAAAAATACCTTGTGACCGATCTTGACGATTGAGGGTTTATTTTAACGTGGAAAGGAATACAAAGCGATCTAAAAAGGAATTTTGCTAAATAAATATATAGTTTTTAAAATAGACCAAAGAAACTGCATAGGAAAGGCCACCAGAAATCAGGTCACACACTAAGAGTTTTTGTGGCATATTTTTGAAACTAGCAAGTCTCGGTCAGAAATATTTTACTGTTACATTCCTCTCATTATTCCGCGTCCAACGAGCACTCATTCGTCAAAATCGGGGACAAAAAATGTTAATCGAAATTTCGCAAAATGTCATTTACTATAGGCTTTGCACTTTTTTCATTCAAAAAATACCTTGTGACCAATCTTGACGATTGAGGGTTTATTTTAACATGGAAAGGAATACAAAGCGATCTAAAAAGGAATTTTGCTAAATAAATATATAGTTTTTAAAATAAACCAAAAAAACTGCATAGGAAAGGCCACCAGAAATTAGGTCACACACTAAGGGTTTTTGTGGCATATTTTTGAAACTAGCAAGTCTCGGTCAGAAATATTTTACTGTTACATTCCTCTCATTATTCCGCGTCCAACGAGCGCTCATTCGTCAAAATCGGGGACAAAAAATTTTAATCGAAATTTCGCAAAAATGCAGGACTATAGGCTTTGCACTTTTTTCATTCAAAAAACACCTTGGGACCGATCTTGACGATTGAGGGTTTATTTTAACGTGGAAAGGAATACAAAGCGATCTAAAAAGGAATTCTGCTAAATAAATATATAGTTTTTAAAATAGACCAAAAAACTGCATAGGAAAGGCCACCAGAAATCAGGTCACACACTAAGGGTTTTTGTGGCATATTTTTGAAACTAGCAAGTCTCGGTCAGAAATATTTTACTGTTACATTCCTCTCATTATTCCGCGTCCAACGAGCGCTCATTCATCAAAATCGGGGACAAAAAATGTTTATCGAAATTTCGCAAAATGGCATGGACTATAGGCTTTGCACTTTTTTCATTCAAAAAATACCTTGTGACCGATCTTGACGATTGAGGGTTTATTTTAACGTGGAAAGGAATACAAAGCGATCTAAAAAGGAATTTTGCTAAATAAATATATAGTTTTTAAAATAGACCAAAGAAACTGCATAGGAAAGGCCACCAGAAATCAGGTCACACACTAAGAGTTTTTGTGGCATATTTTTGAAACTAGCAAGTCTCGGTCAGAAATATTTTACTGTTACATTCCTCTCATTATTCCGCGTCCAACGAGCACTCATTCGTCAAAATCGGGGACAAAAAATGTTAATCGAAATTTCGCAAAATGTCATTTACTATAGGCTTTGCACTTTTTTCATTCAAAAAATACCTTGTGACCAATCTTGACGATTGAGGGTTTATTTTAACATGGAAAGGAATACAAAGCGATCTAAAAAGGAATTTTGCTAAATAAATATATAGTTTTTAAAATAAACCAAAAAAACTGCATAGGAAAGGCCACCAGAAATCAGGTCACACACTAAGGGTTTTTGTGGCATATTTTTGAAACTAGCAAGTCTCGGTCAGAAATATTTTACTGTTACATTCCTCTCATTATTCCGCGTCCAACGAGCGCTCACTCGTCAAAATCGGGGACAAAAAATTTTAATCGAAATTTCGCAAAATGGCATGGACTGTAGGCTTTGCACTTTTTTCATTCAAAAAATACCTTGTGACCTATCTTGACGATTGAGGGTTTATTTTAACATGGAAAGGAATACAAAGCGATCTAAAAAGGAATTTTGCTAAATAAATATATAGTTTTTAAAATAGACCAAAAAAACTGCATAGGAAAGGCCACCAGAAATCAGGTCACACACTAAGGGTTTTTGTGGCATATTTTTGAAACTAGCTAGTCTCGGTCAGAAATATTTTACTGTTACATTCCTCTCATTATTCCGCGTCCAACGAGCGCTCACTCGTCAAAATCGGGGACAAAAAAATTTAATCGAAATTTCGCAAAATGGCATGGACTGTAGGCTTTACACTTTTTTTATTCAAAAAATACCTTGTCACCGATCTTGAAGATTGAGGGTTTATTTTAACGAGGAAAGGAATATAAAGCGATCTAAAATGGAATTTTGCTAAATAAATGTCTAGTTTTTAAAATAGACCAAAAAAACTGCATAGGAAAGGCCCCAGAAATCAGGTAACACACTAAGGGTTTTTGTGGCATATTTTTGAAACTAGCAAGTCTCGGTCAGAAATATTTTACTGTTCGATTCCTCTCATTATTCCGCCTCCAACGAGCGCTCATTCGTCAAAATCGGGGACAAAAAATTTAATCGAAATTTCGCAAAAATGCAGGACTATAGGCTTTGCACTATTTTCATTCAAAAAATACCTTGTGACCGATCTTGACGATTGAGGGTTTATTCTAACGTGGAAAGGAATACAAAGCGATCTAAAAAGGAATTTTGCTAAATAAATATATAGTTTTTAAAATAGACCAAAAAAACTGCATAGGAAAGGCCACCAGAAATCAGGTCACACACTAAGGGTTTTTGTGGCATATTTTTGAAACTAGCAAGTCTCGGTCAGAAATATTTTACTGTTCGATTCCTCTCATTATTCCGCCTCCAACGAGCGCTCATTCGTCAAAATCGGGGACAAAAAATTTAATCGAAATTTCGCAAAAATGCAGGACTATAGGCTTTGCACTATTTTCATTCAAAAAATACCTTGTGACCGATCTTGACGATTGAGGGTTTATTTTAACGTGGAAGGAATACAAAGCGATCTAAAAAGGAATTCTGCTAAATAAATATATAGTTTTTAAAATAGACCAAAAAAACTGCATAGGAAAGGCCACGAGAAATCAGGTCACACACTAAGGGTTTTTGTGGCATATTTTTGAAACTAGCAAGTCTCGGTCAGAAATATTTTACTGTTCGATTCCTCTCATTATTCCGCCTCCAACGAGCGCTCATTCGTCAAAATCGGGGACAAAAAATTTAATCGAAATTTCGCAAAAATGCAGGACTATAGGCTTTGCACTTTTTTCATTCAAAAAATACCTTGTGACCGATCTTGACGATTGAGGGTTTATTTTAACGTGGAAAGGAATACAAAGCGATCTAAAAAGGAATTTTGCTAAATAAATATACAGTTTTTAAAATAGACCAAAAAAACTGCATAGGAAAGGCCACCAGAAATCAGGTCACACACTAAGGGTTTTTGTGGCATATTTTTGAAACTAGCAAGTATCGGTCAGAAATATTTTACTGTTACATTCCTCTCATTATTCCGCGTCCAACGAGCGCTCACTCGTCAAAATCGGGGACAACAAATTTTAATCGAAATTTCGCAAAATGGCATGGACTGTAGGCTTTGCACTTTTTTCATTCAAAAAATACCTTGTGACCAATCTTGACGATTGAGGGTTTATTTTAACATGGAAAGGAATACAAAGCGATCTAAAAAGGAATTTTGCTAAATAAATATATAGTTTTTAAAATAAACCAAAAAAACTGCATAGGAAAGGCCACCAGAAATCAGGTCACACACTAAGGGTTTTTGTGGCATATTTTTGAAACTAGCAAGTCTCGGTCAGAAATATTTTACTGTTACATTCCTCTCATTATTCCGCGTCCAACGAGCGCTCACTCGTCAAAATCGGGGACAAAAAATTTAATCGAAATTTCGCAAAAATGCAGGACTATAGGCTTTGCACTATTTTCATTCAAAAAATACCTTGTGACCGATCTTGACGATTGAGGGTTTATTTTAACGTGGAAAGGAATACAAAGCGATCTAAAAAGGAATTCTGCTAAATAAATATATAGTTTTTAAAATAGACCAAAAAAACTGCATAGGAAAGGCCACGAGAAATCAGGTCACACACTAAGGGTTTTTGTGGCATATTTTTGAAACTAGCAAGTATCGGTCAGAAATATTTTGCTCTTACATTCCTCTCATTATTCCGCGTCCAACGAGCACTCATTCGTCAAAATCGGGGACAAAAAATGTTAATCGAAATTTCGCAAAAATGCAGGACTATAGGCTTTGCACTTTTTTCATTCAAAAAATACCTTGTGACCAATCTTGACGATTGAGGGTTTATTTTAACATGGAAAGGAATACAAAGCGATCTAAAAAGGAATTTTGCTAAATAAATATATAGTTTTTAAAATAAACCAAAAAAACTGCATAGGAAAGGCCACCAGAAATCAGGTCACACACTAAGGGTTTTTGTGGCATATTTTTGAAACTAGCAAGTATCGGTCAGAAATATTTTACTGTTACATTCCTCTCATTATTCCGCGTACAACGAGCGCTCACTCGTCAAAATCGGGGACAACAAATTTTAATCGAAATTTCGCAAAATGGCATGGACTGTAGGCTTTGCACTTTTTTCATTCAAAAAATACCTTGTGACCTATCTTGACGATTGAGGGTTTATTTTAACGTGGAAAGGAATACAAAGCGATCTCAAAAGGAATTTTGCTAAATAAATGTTTAGTTTTTAAAATAGACCAAAAAAACTGCATAGGAAAGGCCATCAGAAATCAGGTCACACGCTAAGAGTTTTTGTGGCATATTTTTGAAACTAGCAAGTCTCGGTCAGAAATATTTTACTGTTACATTCCTCTCATTATTCCGCGTCCAACGAGCGCTCATTCGTCAAAATCGGGGACAAAAAATTTTAATCGAAATTTCGCAAAAATGCAGGACTATAGGCTTGCACTTTTTTCATTCAAAAAATACCTTGTGACCAATCTTGACGATTGAGGGTTTATTTTAACATGGAAAGGAATACAAAGCGATCTAAAAAGGAATTTTGCTAAATAAATATATAGTTTTTAAAATAAACCAAAAAAACTGCATAGGAAAGGCCACCAGAAATCAGGTCACACACTAAGGGTTTTTGTGGCATATTTTTGAAACTAGCTAGTCTCGGTCAGAAATATTTTACTGTTACATTCCTCTCATTATTCCGCGTCCAACGAGCGCTCACTCGTCAAAATCGGGGACAAAAAAATTTAATCGAAATTTCGCAAAATGGCATGGACTGTAGGCTTTACACTTTTTTTATTCAAAAAATACCTTGTCACCGATCTTGAAGATTGAGGGTTTATTTTAACGAGGAAAGGAATATAAAGCGATCTAAAATGGAATTTTGCTAAATAAATGTCTAGTTTTTAAAATAGACCAAAAAAACTGCATAGGAAAGGCCACCAGAAATCAGGTCACACACTAAGAGTTTTTGTGGCATATTTTTGAAACTAGCAAGTATCGGTCAGAAATATTTTACTGTTACATTCCTCTCATTATTCCGCGTCCAACGAGCGCTCATTCATCAAAATCGGGGACAAAAAATGTTTATCGAAATTTCGCAAAATGGCATGGACTATAGGCTTTGCACTTTTTTCATTCAAAAAATACCTTGTGACCGATCTTGACGATTGAGGGTTTATTTTAACGTGGAAAGGAATACAAAGCGATCTAAAAAGGAATTTTGCTAAATAAATATATAGTTTTTAAAATAGACCAAAGAAACTGCATAGGAAAGGCCACCAGAAATCAGGTCACACACTAAGAGTTTTTGTGGCATATTTTTGAAACTAGCAAGTCTCGGTCAGAAATATTTTACTGTTACATTCCTCTCATTATTCCGCGTCCAACGAGCACTCATTCGTCAAAATCGGGGACAAAAAATGTTAATCGAAATTTCGCAAAATGTCATTTACTATAGGCTTTGCACTTTTTTCATTCAAAAAATACCTTGTGACCAATCTTGACGATTGAGGGTTTATTTTAACATGGAAAGGAATACAAAGCGATCTAAAAAGGAATTTTGCTAAATAAATATATAGTTTTTAAAATAAACCAAAAAAACTGCATAGGAAAGGCCACCAGAAATTAGGTCACACACTAAGGGTTTTTGTGGCATATTTTTGAAACTAGCAAGTCTCGGTCAGAAATATTTTACTGTTACATTCCTCTCATTATTCCGCGTCCAACGAGCACTCATTCGTCAAAATCGGGGACAAAAAATGTTAATCGAAATTTCGCAAAAATGCAGGACTATAGGCTTTGCACTTTTTTCATTCAAAAAATACCTTGTGACCAATCTTGACGATTGAGGGTTTATTTTAACATGGAAAGGAATACAAAGCGATCTAAAAAGGAATTTTGCTAAATAAATATATAGTTTTTAAAATAAACCAAAAAAACTGCATAGGAAAGGCCACCAGAAATCAGGTCACACACTAAGGGTTTTTGTGGCATATTTTTGAAACTAGCAAGTATCGGTCAGAAATATTTTACTGTTACATTCCTCTCATTATTCCGCGTCCAACGAGCGCTCACTCGTCAAAATCGGGGACAACAAATTTTAATCGAAATTTCGCAAAATGGCATGGACTGTAGGCTTTGCACTTTTTTCATTCAAAAAATACCTTGTGACCTATCTTGACGATTGAGGGTTTATTTTAACGTGGAAAGGAATACAAAGCCATCTCAAAAGGAATTTTGCTAAATAAATGTTTAGTTTTTAAAATAGACCAAAAAAACTGCATAGGAAAGGCCATCAGAAATCAGGTCACACGCTAAGAGTTTTTGTGGCATATTTTTGAAACTAGCAAGTCTCGGTCAGAAATATTTTACTGTTACATTCCTCTCATTATTCCGCGTCCAACGAGCGCTCATTCGTCAAAATCGGGACAAAAAATTTTAATCGAAATTTCGCAAAAATGCAGGACTATAGGCTTGCACTTTTTTCATTCAAAAAATACCTTGTGACCAATCTTGACGATTGAGGGTTTATTTTAACATGGAAAGGAATACAAAGCGATCTAAAAAGGAATTTTGCTAAATAAATATATAGTTTTTAAAATAAACCAAAAAAACTGCATAGGAAAGGCCACCAGAAATCAGGTCACACACTAAGGGTTTTTGTGGCATATTTTTGAAACTAGCTAGTCTCGGTCAGAAATATTTTACTGTTACATTCCTCTCATTATTCCGCGTCCAACGAGCGCTCACTCGTCAAAATCGGGGACAAAAAAATTTAATCGAAATTTCGCAAAATGGCATGGACTGTAGGCTTTACACTTTTTTTATTCAAAAAATACCTTGTCACCGATCTTGAAGATTGAGGGTTTATTTTAACGAGGAAAGGAATATAAAGCGATCTAAAATGGAATTTTGCTAAATAAATGTCTAGTTTTTAAAATAGACCAAAAAAAACTGCATAGGAAAGGCCACCAGAAATCAGGTCACACACTAAGAGTTTTTGTGGCATATTTTTGAAACTAGCAAGTATCGGTCAGAAATATTTTACTGTTACATTCCTCTCATTATTCCGCGTCCAACGAGCACTCATTCGTCAAAATCGGGGACAAAAAATGTTAATCGAAATTTCGCAAAATGTCATTTACTATAGGCTTTGCACTTTTTTCATTCAAAAAATACCTTGTGACCAATCTTGACGATTGAGGGTTTATTTTAACATGGAAAGGAATACAAAGCGATCTAAAAAGGAATTTTGCTAAATAAATATATAGTTTTTAAAATAAACCAAAAAAACTGCATAGGAAAGGCCACCAGAAATTAGGTCACACACTAAGGGTTTTTGTGGCATATTTTTGAAACTAGCAAGTCTCGGTCAGAAATATTTTACTGTTACATTCCTCTCATTATTCCGCGTCCAACGAGCGCTCATTCGTCAAAATCGGGGACAAAAAATTTTAATCGAAATTTCGCAAAAATGCAGGACTATAGGCTTTGCACTTTTTTCATTCAAAAAACACCTTGGGACCGATCTTGACGATTGAGGGTTTATTTTAACGTGGAAAGGAATACAAAGCGATCTAAAAAGGAATTCTGCTAAATAAATATATAGTTTTTAAAATAGACCAAAAAACTGCATAGGAAAGGCCACCAGAAATCAGGTCACACACTAAGGGTTTTTGTGGCATATTTTTGAAACTAGCAAGTCTCGGTCAGAAATATTTTACTGTTCGATTCCTCTCATTTTTCCGCCTCCAACGAGCGCTCATTCGTCAAAATCGGGGACAAAAAATTTAATCGAAATTTCGCAAAAATGCAGGACTATAGGCTTTGCACTTTTTTCATTCAAAAAATACCTTGTGATCGATCTTGACGATTGAGGGTTTATTTTAACGTGGAAAGGAATACAAAGCGATCTAAAAGGGAATTTTGCTAAATAAATATATAGTTTTTAAAATAGACCAAAAAAACTGCATAGGAAAGGCCACCAGAAATCAGGTCACACACTAAGGGTTTTTGTGGCATATTTTTGAAACTAGCAAGTCTCGGTCAGAAATATTTTACTGTTACATTCCTCTCATTATTCCGCGTCCAACGAGCGCTCACTCGTCAATATCGGGGACAAAAAAATTTAATCGAAATTTCGCAAAATGGCATGGACTGTAGGCTTTACACTTTTTTTATTCAAAATATACCTTGTCACCGATCTTGAAGATTGAGGGTTTATTTTAACGAGGAAAGGAATACAAAGCGATCTAAAATGGAATTTTGCTAAATAAATGTCTAGTTTTTAAAATAGACCAAAAAAACTGCATAGGAAAGGCCCCAGAAATCAAGTAACCCACTAAGAGTTTTTGTGGCATATTTTTGAAACTAGCAAGTATCGGTCAGAAATATTTTACTGTTACATTCCTCTCATTATTCCGCGTCCCACGAGCGCTCATTCGTCAAAATCGGGGACAACAAATTTAATCGAAATTTCGCAAAAATGCAGGACTATAGGCTTTGCACTTTTTTCATTCAAAAAATACCTTGTGACCGATCTTGACGATTGAGGGTTTATTTTAACGTGGAAAGGAATACAAAGCGATCTAAAAAGGAATTTTGCTAAATAAATATATAGTTTTTAAAATAGACCAAAAAAACTGCATAGGAAAGGCCACCAGAAATCAGGTCACACACTAAGGGTTTTTGTGGCATATTTTTGAAACTAGCAAGTCTCGGTCAGAAATATTTTACTGTTACATTCCTCTCATTATTCCGCGTCCAACGAGCGCTCATTCGTCAAAATCGGGGACAAAAAATTTTAATCGAAATTTCGCAAAAATGCAGGACTATAGGCTTTGCACTTTTTTCATTCAAAAAACACCTTGGGACCGATCTTGACGATTGAGGGTTTATTTTAACGTGGAAAGGAATACAAAGCGATCTAAAAAGGAATTCTGCTAAATAAATATATAGTTTTTAAAATAGACCAAAAAACTGCATAGGAAAGGCCACCAGAAATCAGGTCACACACTAAGGGTTTTTGTGGCATATTTTTGAAACTAGCAAGTCTCGGTCAGAAATATTTTACTGTTCGATTCCTCTCATTTTTCCGCCTCCAACGAGCGCTCATTCGTCAAAATCGGGGACAAAAAATTTAATCGAAATTTCGCAAAAATGCAGGACTATAGGCTTTGCACTTTTTTCATTCAAAAAATACCTTGTGATCGATCTTGACGATTGAGGGTTTATTTTAACGTGGAAAGGAATACAAAGCGATCTAAAAGGGAATTTTACTAAATAAATATATAGTTTTTAAAATAGACCAAAAAAACTGCATAGGAAAGGCCACCAGAAATCAGGTCACACACTAAGGGTTTTTGTGGCATATTTTTGAAACTAGCAAGTATTGGTCAGAAATATTTTACTGTTACATTCCTCTCATTATTCCGCGTCCAACGAGCGCTCACTCGTCAATATCGGGGACAAAAAAATTTAATCGAAATTTCGCAAAATGGCATGGACTGTAGGCTTTACACTTTTTTTATTCAAAATATACCTTGTCACCGATCTTGAAGATTGAGGGTTTATTTTAACGAGGAAAGGAATACAAAGCGATCTAAAATGGAATTTTGCTAAATAAATGTCTAGTTTTTAAAATAGACCAAAAAAACTGCATAGGAAAGGCCCCAGAAATCAAGTAACCCACTAAGAGTTTTTGTGGCATATTTTTGAAACTAGCAAGTATCGGTCAGAAATATTTTACTGTTACATTCCTCTCATTATTCCGCGTCCCACGAGCGCTCATTCGTCAAAATCGGGGACAACAAATTTAATCGAAATTTCGCAAAAATGCAGGACTATAGGCTTTGCACTTTTTTCATTCAAAAAATACCTTGTGACCGATCTTGACGATTGAGGGTTTATTTTAACGTGGAAAGGAATACAAAGCGATCTAAAAAGGAATTTTGCTAAATAAATATATAGTTTTTAAAATAGACCAAAAAAACTGCATAGGAAAGGCCACCAGAAATCAGGTCACACACTAAGGGTTTTTGTGGCATATTTTTGAAACTAGCAAGTCTCGGTCAGAAATATTTTACTGTTCGATTCCTCTCATTATTCCGCCTCCAACGAGCGCTCATTCGTCAAAATCGGGGACAAAAAATTTAATCGAAATTTCGCAAAAATGCAGGACTATAGGCTTTGCACTTTTTTCATTCAAAAAATACCTTGTGACCGATCTTGACGATTGAGGGTTTATTTTAACGAGGAAAGGAATATAAAGCGATCTAAAATGGAATTTTGCTAAATAAATGTCTAGTTTTTAAAATAGACCAAAAAAACTGCATAGGAAAGGCCCCAGAAATCAGGTAACACACTAAGAGTTTTTGTGGCATATTTTTGAAACTAGCAAGTATCGGTCAGAAATATTTTACTGTTACATTCCTCTCATTATTCCGCGTCCAACGAGCGCTCATTCATCAAAATCGGGGACAAAAAATGTTAATCGAAATTTCGCAAAATGGCATGGACTATAGGCTTTGCACTTTTTTCATTCAAAAAATACCTTGTCACCGATCTTGACGATTGAGGGTTTATTTTAACGTGGAAAGGAATACAAAGCGATCTAAAAAGGAATTTTGCTAAATAAATATATAGTTTTTAAAATAGACCAAAGAAACTGCATAGGAAAGGCCACCAGAAATCAGGTCACACACTAAGAGTTTTTGTGGCATATTTTTGAAACTAGCAAGTCTCGGTCAGAAATATTTTACTGTTACATTCCTCTCATTATTCCGCGTCCAACGAGCACTCATTCGTCAAAATCGGGGACAAAAAATGTTAATCGAAATTTCGCAAAATGTCATTTACTATAGGCTTTGCACTTTTTTCATTCAAAAAATACCTTGTGACCAATCTTGACGATTGAGGGTTTATTTTAACATGGAAAGGAATACAAAGCGATCTAAAAAGGAATTTTGCTAAATAAATATATAGTTTTTAAAATAAACCAAAAAAACTGCATAGGAAAGGCCACCAGAAATTAGGTCACACACTAAGGGTTTTTGTGGCATATTTTTGAAACTAGCAAGTCTCGGTCAGAAATATTTTACTGTTACATTCCTCTCATTATTCCGCGTCCAACGAGCGCTCGTTCGTCAAAATCGGGGACAAAAAATTTTAATCGAAATTTCGCAAAAATGCAGAACTTAGGCTTTGCACTTTTTTCATTCAAAAAACACCTTGGGACCGATCTTGACGATTGAGGGTTTATTTTAACGTGGAAAGGAATACAAAGCGATCTAAAAGGGAATTTTGCTAAATAAATATATAGTTTTTAAAATAGACCAAAAAAACTGCATAGGAAAGGCCACCAGAAATCAGGTCACACACTAAGGGTTTTTGTGGCATATTTTTGAAACTAGCAAGTCTCGGTCAGAAATATTTTACTGTTACATTCCTCTCATTATTCCGCGTCCAACGAGCGCTCACTCGTCAAAATCGGGGACAAAAAAATTTAATCGAAATTTCGCAAAATGGCATGGACTGTAGGCTTTACACTTTTTTTATTCAAAATATACCTTGTCACCGGTCTTGAAGATTGAGGGTTTATTTTAACGAGGAAAGAATACAAAGCGATCTAAAATGGAATTTTGCTAAATAAATGTCTAGTTTTTAAAATAGACCAAAAAAACTGCATAGGAAAGGCCCCAGAAATCAAGTAACCCACTAAGAGTTTTTGTGGCATATTTTTGAAACTAGCAAGTATCGGTCAGAAATATTTTACTGTTACATTCCTCTCATTATTTCGCGTCCCACGAGCGCTCATTCGTCAAAATCGGGGACAACAAATTTAATCGAAATTTCGCAAAAATGCAGGACTATATGCTTTGCACTTTTTTCATTCAAAAAATACCTTGTGACCGATCTTGACGATTGAGGGTTTATTTTAACGTGGAAAGGAATACAAAGCGATCTAAAAAGGAATTTTGCTAAATAAATATATAGTTTTTAAAATAGACCAAAAAAACTGCATAGGAAAGGCCACCAGAAATCAGGTCACACACTAAGGGTTTTTGTGGCATATTTTTGAAACTAGCAAGTCTCGGTCAGAAATATTTTACTGTTCGATTCCTCTCATTATTCCGCCTCCAACGAGCGCTCATTCGTCAAAATCGGGGACAAAAAATTTAATCGAAATTTCGCAAAAATGCAGGACTATAGGCTTTGCACTTTTTTCATTCAAAAAATACCTTGTGACCGATCTTGACGATTGAGGGTTTATTTTAACGTGGAAAGGAATACAAAGCGATCTAAAAAGGAATTCTGCTAAATAAATATATAGTTTTTAAAATAGACCAAAAAAACTGCATAGGAAAGGCCACGAGAAATCAGGCCACACACTAAGGGTTTTTGTGGCATATTTTTGAAACTAGCAAGTCTCGGTCAGAAATATTTTACTGTTCGATTCCTCTCATTATTCCGCCTCCAACGAGCGCTCATTCGTCAAAATCGGGGACAAAAAATTTAATCGAAATTTCGCAAAAATGCAGGACTATAGGCTTTGCACTTTTTTCATTCAAAAAATACCTTGTGACCGATCTTGACGATTGAGGGTTTATTTTAACGTGGAAAGGAATACAAAGCGATCTAAAAAGGAATTTTGCTAAATAAATATATAGTTTTTAAAATAGACCAAAAAAACTGCATAGGAAAGGTCACCAGAAATCAGGTCACACACTAAGGGTTTTTGTGGCATATTTTTGAAACTAGCAAGTCTCGGTCAGAAATATTTTACTGTTACATTCCTCTCATTATTCCGCGTCCAACGAGCGCTCACTCGTCAAAATCGGGGACAAAAAAATTTAATCGAAATTTCGCAAAATGGCATGGACTGTAGGCTTTACACTTTTTTTATTCAAAATATACCTTGTCACCGATCTTGAAGATTGAGGGTTTATTTTAACGAGGAAAGGAATATAAAGCGATCTAAAATGGAATTTTGCTAAATAAATGTCTAGTTTTTAAAATAGACCAAAAAAACTGCATAGGAAAGGCCCCAGAAATCAGGTAACACACTAAGAGTTTTTGTGGCATATTTTTGAAACTAGCAAGTATCGGTCAGAAATATTTTACTGTTACATTCCTCTCATTATTCCGCGTCCAACGAGCGCTCATTCATCAAAATCGGGGACAAAAAATGTTAATCGAAATTTCGCAAAATGGCATGGACTATAGGCTTTGCACTTTTTTCATTCAAAAAATACCTTGTGACCGATCTTGACGATTGAGGGTTTATTTTAACGTGGAAAGGAATACAAAGCGATCTAAAAAGGAATTTTGCTAAATAAATATATAGTTTTTAAAATAGACCAAAGAAACTGCATAGGAAAGGCCACCAGAAATCAGGTCACACACTAAGAGTTTTTGTGGCATATTTTTGAAACTAGCAAGTCTCGGTCAGAAATATTTTACTGTTACATTCCTCTCATTATTCCGCGTCCAACGAGCGCTCACTCGTCAAAATCGGGGACAAAAATATTTAATCGAAATTTCGCAAAATGGCATGGACTGTAGCTTTACACTTTTTTTATTCAAAATATACCTTGTCACCGATCTTGACGACTGAGGGTTTATTTTAACGTGGAAAGGAATACAAAGCGATCTAAAAAGGAATTCTGCTAAATAAATATATAGTTTTTAAAATAGACCAAAAAAACTGCATAGGAAAGGCCACGAGAAATCAGGTCACACACTAAGGGTTTTTGTGGCATATTTTTGAAACTAGCAAGTCTCGGTCAGAAATATTTTACTGTTCGATTCCTCTCATTATTCCGCCTCCAACGAGCGCTCATTCGTCAAAATCGGGGACAAAAAATTTAATCGAAATTTCACAAAAATGCAGGATTATAGGCTTTGCACTTTTTTCATTCAAAAAATACCTTGTGATCGATCTTGACGATTGAGGGTTTATTTTAACGAGGAAAGGAATACAAAGCGATCTAAAATGGAATTTTGCTAAATAAATGTCTAGTTTTTAAAATAGACCAAAAAAACTGCATAGGAAAGGCCCCAGAAATCAAGTAACACACTAAGAGTTTTTGTGGCATATTTTTGAAACTAGCAAGTATCTGTCAGAAATATTTTACTGTTACATTCCTCTCATTATTCCGCGTCCCACGAGCGCACATTCGTCAAAATCGGGGACAAAAAATTTAATCGAAATTTCGCAAAAATGCAGGACTATAGGCTTTGCACTTTTTTCATTCAAAAAATACCTTGTGACCGATCTTGACGATTGAGGGTTTATTTTAACGTGGAAAGGAATACAAAGCGATCTAAAAAGGAATTTTGCTAAATAAATATATAGTTTTTAAAATAAACCAAAAAAACTGCATAGGAAAGGCCACCAGAAATCAGGTCACACACTAAGGGTTTTTGTGGCATATTTTTGAAACTAGCAAGTCTCGGTCAGAAATATTTTACTGTTCGATTCCTCTCATTATTCCGCCTCCAACGAGCGCTCATTCGTCAAAATCGGGGACAAAAAATTTAATCGAAATTTCGCAAAAATGCAGGACTATAGGCTTTGCACTTTTTTCATTCAAAAAATACCTTGTGACCGATCTTGACGACTGAGGGTTTATTTTAACGTGGAAAGGAATACAAAGCGATCTAAAAAGGAATTATGCTAAATAAATATATAGTTTTTAAAATAGACCAAAAAAACTGCATAGGAAAGGCCACGAGAAATCAGGTCACACACTAAGGGTTTTTGTGGCATATTTTTGAAACTAGCAAGTCTCGGTCAGAAATATTTTACTGTTCGATTCCTCTCATTATTCCGCCTCCAACGAGCGCTCATTCGTCAAAATCGGGGACAAAAAATTTAATCGAAATTTCGCAAAAATGCAGGACTATAGGCTTTGCACTTTTTTCATTCAAAAAATACCTTGTGACCGATCTTGACGATTGAGGGTTTATTTTAACGTGGAAAGGAATACAAAGCGATCTAAAAAGGAATTTTGCTAAATAAATATATAGTTTTTAAAATAGACCAAAAAAACTGCATAGGAAAGGCCACCAGAAATCAGGTCACACACTAAGGGTTTTTGTGGCATATTTTTGAAACTAGCAAGTCTCGGTCAGAAATATTTTACTGTTACATTCCTCTCATTATTCCGCGTCCAACGAGCGCTCACTCGTCAAAATCGGGGACAAAAAAATTTAATCGAAATTTCGCAAAATGGCATGGACTGTAGGCTTTACACTTTTTTTATTCAAAATATACCTTGTCACCGATCTTGAAGATTGAGGGTTTATTTTAACGAGGAAAGGAATACAAAGCGATCTAAAATGGAATTTTGCTAAATAAATGTCTAGTTTTTAAAATAGACCAAAAAAACTGCATAGGAAAGGCCCCAGAAATCAAGTAACACACTAAGAGTTTTTGTGGCATATTTTTGAAACTAGCAAGTATCGGTCAGAAATATTTTACTGTTACATTCCTCTCATTATTCCGCGTCCCACGAGCGCTCATTCGTCAAAATCGGGGACAACAAATTTAATCGAAATTTCGCAAAAATGCAGGACTATATGCTTTGCACTTTTTTCATTCAAAAAATACCTTGTGACCGATCTTGACGATTGAGGGTTTATTTTAACGTGGAAAGGAATACAAAGCGATCTAAAAAGGAATTTTGCTAAATAAATATATAGTTTTTAAAATAGACCAAAAAAACTGCATAGGAAAGGCCACCAGAAATCAGGTCACACACTAAGGGTTTTTGTGGCATATTTTTGAAACTAGCAAGTCTCGGTCAGAAATATTTTACTGTTCGATTCCTCTCATTATTCCGCCTCCAACGAGCGCTCATTCGTCAAAATCGGGGACAAAAAATTTAATCGAAATTTCGCAAAAATGCAGGACTATAGGCTTTGCACTTTTTTCATTCAAAAAATACCTTGTGACCGATCTTGACGATTGAGGGTTTATTTTAACGTGGAAAGGAATACAAAGCGATCTAAAAAGGAATTCTGCTAAATAAATATATAGTTTTTAAAATAGACCAAAAAAACTGCATAGGAAAGGCCACGAGAAATCAGGTCACACACTAAGGGTTTTTGTGGCATATTTTTGAAACTAGCAAGTCTCGGTCAGAAATATTTTACTGTTCGATTCCTCTCATTATTCCGCCTCCAACGAGCGCTCATTCGTCAAAATCGGGGACAAAAAATTTAATCGAAATTTCGCAAAAATGCAGGACTATAGGCTTTGCACTTTTTTCATTCAAAAAATACCTTGTGACCGATCTTGACGATTGAGGGTTTATTTTAACGTGGAAAGGAATACAAAGCGATCTAAAAAGGAATTTTGCTAAATAAATATATAGTTTTTAAAATAGACCAAAAAAACTGCATAGGAAAGGCCACCAGAAATCAGGTCACACACTAAGGGTTTTTGTGGCATATTTTTGAAACTAGCAAGTCTCGGTCAGAAATATTTTACTGTTACATTCCTCTCATTATTCCGCGTCCAACGAGCGCTCACTCGTCAAAATCGGGGACAAAAAAATTTAATCGAAATTTCGCAAAATGGCATGGACTGTAGGCTTTGCACTTTTTTCATTCAAAAAATACCTTGTGACCGATCTTGACGATTGAGGGTTTATTTTAACGTGGAAAGGAATACAAAGCGATCTAAAAAGGAATTTTGCTAAATAAATGTCTAGTTTTTAAAATAGACCAAAAAAACTGCATAGGAAAGGCCACCAGAAATCAGGTCACACACTAAGGGTTTTTGTGGCATATTTTTGATACTAGCAAGTCTCGGTCAGAAATATTTTATTGTTACATTCCTCTCATTATTCCGCGTCCAACGAGCGCTCATTCGTCAAAATCGGGGACAAAAAATTTTAATCGAAATTTCGCAAAAATGCAGGACTATAGGCTTTGCACTTTTTTCATTCAAAAAACACCTTGGGACCGATCTTGACGATTGAGGGTTTATTTTAACACGGAAAGGAATACAAAGCGATCTAAAAAGGAATGTTGCTAAATAAATATATAGTTTTTAAAATAGACCAAAAAAGCTGCATAGGAAAGGCCACCAGAAATCAGGTCACACACTAAGGGTTTTTGTGGCATATTTTTGATACTAGCAAGTCTCGGTCAGAAATATTTTATTGTTACATTCCTCTCATTATTCCGCGTCCAACGAGCGCTCATTCGTCAAAATCGGGGACAAAAAATTTTAATCGAAATTTCGCAAAAATGCAGGACTATAGGCTTTGCACTTTTTTCATTCAAAAAACACCTTGGGACCGATCTTGACGATTGAGGGTTTATTTTAACGTGGAAAGGAATACAAAGCGATCTAAAAAGGAATTCTGCTAAATAAATATATAGTTTTTAAAATAGACCAAAAAAACTGCATAGGAAAGGCCACCAGAAATCAGGTCACACACTAAGGGTTTTTGTGGCATATTTTTGAAACTAGCTAGTCTCGGTCAGAAATATTTTACTGTTACATTCCTCTCATTATTCCGCGTCCAACGAGCGCTCACTCGTCAAAATCGGGGACAAAAAAATTTAATCGAAATTTCGCAAAATGGCATGGACTGTAGGCTTTACACTTTTTTTATTCAAAAAATACCTTGTCACCGATCTTGAAGATTGAGGGTTTATTTTAACGAGGAAAGGAATATAAAGCGATCTAAAATGGAATTTTGCTAAATAAATGTCTAGTTTTTAAAATAGACCAAAAAAACTGCATAGGAAAGGCCCCAGAAATCAGGTAACACACTAAGGGTTTTTGTGGCATATTTTTGAAACTAGCAAGTCTCGGTCAGAAATATTTTACTGTTCGATTCCTCTCATTATTCCGCCTCCAACGAGCGCTCATTCGTCAAAATCGGGGACAAAAAATTTAATCGAAATTTCGCAAAAATGCAGGACTATAGGCTTTGCACTATTTTCATTCAAAAAATACCTTGTGACCGATCTTGACGATTGAGGGTTTATTTTAACGTGGAAAGGAATACAAAGCGATCTAAAAAGGAATTCTGCTAAATAAATATATAGTTTTTAAAATAGACCAAAAAAACTGCATAGGAAAGGCCACGAGAAATCAGGTCACACACTAAGGGTTTTTGTGGCATATTTTTGAAACTAGCAAGCCTCGGTCAGAAATATTTTACTGTTCGATTCCTCTCATTATTCCGCCTCCAACGAGCGCTCATTCGTCAAAATCGGGGACAAAAAATTTAATCGAAATTTCGCAAAAATGCAGGACTATAGGCTTTGCACTTTTTTCATTCAAAAAATACCTTGTGACCGATCTTGACGATTGAGGGTTTATTTTAACGTGGAAAGGAATACAAAGCGATCTAAAAAGGAATTTTGCTAAATAAATATATAGTTTTTAAAATAGACCAAAAAAACTGCATAGGAAAGGCCACCAGAAATCAGGTCACACACTAAGGGTTTTTGTGGCATATTTTTGAAACTAGCAAGTCTCGGTCAGAAATATTTTACTGTTACATTCCTCTCATTATTCCGCGTCCAACGAGCGCTCACTCGTCAAAATCGGGGACAAAAAAATTTAATCGAAATTTCGCAAAATGGCATGGACTGTAGGCTTTACACTTTTTTTATTCAAAATATACCTTGTCACCGATCTTGAAGATTGAGGGTTTATTTTAACGAGGAAAGGAATACAAAGCGATCTAATATGGAATTTTGCTAAATGAATGTCTAGTTTTTAAAATAGACCAAAAAAACTGCATAGGAAAGGCCCCAGAAATCAAGTAACACACTAAGAGTTTTTGTGGCATATTTTTGAAACTAGCAAGTATCGGTCAGAAATATTTTGCTCTTACATTCCTCTCATTATTCCGCGTCCAACGAGCACTCATTCGTCAAAATCGGGGACAAAAAATGTTAATCGAAATTTCGCAAAAATGCAGGACTATAGGCTTTGCACTTTTTTCATTCAAAAAATACCTTGTGACCAATCTTGACGATTGAGGGTTTATTTTAACATGGAAAGGAATACAAAGCGATCTAAAAAGGAATTTTGCTAAATAAATATATAGTTTTTAAAATAAACCAAAAAAACTGCATAGGAAAGGCCACCAGAAATCAGGTCACACACTAAGGGTTTTTGTGGCATATTTTTGAAACTAGCAAGTCTCGGTCAGAAATATTTTACTGTTACATTCCTCTCATTATTCCGCGTCCAACGAGCGCTCACTCGTCAAAATCGGGGACAAAAAATTTTAATCGAAATTTCGCAAAATGGCATGGACTGTAGGCTTTGCACTTTTTTCATTCAAAAAATACCTTGTGACCTATCTTGACGATTGAGGGTTTATTTTAACATGGAAAGGAATACAAAGCGATCTAAAAAGGAATTTTGCTAAATAAATATATAGTTTTTAAAATAGACCAAAAAAACTGCATAGGAAAGGCCACCAGAAATCAGGTCACACACTAAGGGTTTTTGTGGCATATTTTTGAAACTAGCTAGTCTCGGTCAGAAATATTTTACTGTTACATTCCTCTCATTATTCCGCGTCCAACGAGCGCTCACTCGTCAAAATCGGGGACAAAAAAATTTAATCGAAATTTCGCAAAATGGCATGGACTGTAGGCTTTACACTTTTTTTATTCAAAAAATACCTTGTCACCGATCTTGAAGATTGAGGGTTTATTTTAACGAGGAAAGGAATGTAAAGCGATCTAAAATGGAATTTTGCTAAATAAATGTCTAGTTTTTAAAATAGACCAAAAAAACTGCATAGGAAAGGCCCCAGAAATCAGGTAACACACTAAGGGTTTTTGTGGCATATTTTTGAAACTAGCAAGTCTCGGTCAGAAATATTTTACTGTTCGATTCCTCTCATTATTCCGCCTCCAACGAGCGCTCATTCGTCAAAATCGGGGACAAAAAATTTAATCGAAATTTCGCAAAAATGCAGGACTATAGGCTTTGCACTATTTTCATTCAAAAAATACCTTGTGACCGATCTTGACGATTGAGGGTTTATTCTAACGTGGAAAAGAATACAAAGCGATCTAAAAAGGAATTTTGCTAAATAAATATATAGTTTTTAAAATAGACCAAAAAAACTGCATAGGAAAGGCCACCAGAAATCAGGTCACACACTAAGGGTTTTTGTGGCATATTTTTGAAACTAGCAAGTCTCGGTCAGAAATATGTTACTGTTCGATTCCTCTCATTATTCCGCCTCCAACGAGCGCTCATTCGTCAAAATCGGGGACAAAAAATTTCATCGAAATTTCGCAAAAATGCAGGACTATAGGCTTTGCACTATTTTCATTCAAAAAATACCTTGTGACCGATCTTGACGATTGAGGGTTTATTTTAACGTGGAAGGAATACAAAGCGATCTAAAAAGGAATTCTGCTAAATAAATATATAGTTTTTAAAATAGACCAAAAAAACTGCATAGGAAAGGCCACGAGAAATCAGGTCACACACTAAGGGTTTTTGTGGCATATTTTTGAAACTAGCAAGTCTCGGTCAGAAATATTTTACTGTTCGATTCCTCTCATTATTCCGCCTCCAACGAGCGCTCATTCGTCAAAATCGGGGACAAAAAATTTAATCGAAATTTCGCAAAAATGCAGGACTATAGGCTTTGCACTTTTTTCATTCAAAAAATACCTTGTGACCGATCTTGACGATTGAGGGTTTATTTTAACGTGGAAAGGAATACAAAGCGATCTAAAAAGGAATTTTGCTAAATAAATATACAGTTTTTAAAATAGACCAAAAAAACTGCATAGGAAAGGCCACCAGAAATCAGGTCACACACTAAGGGTTTTTGTGGCATATTTTTGAAACTAGCAAGTATCGGTCAGAAATATTTTACTGTTACATTCCTCTCATTATTCCGCGTCCAACGAGCGCTCACTCGTCAAAATCGGGGACAACAAATTTTAATCGAAATTTCGCAAAATGGCATGGACTGTAGGCTTTGCACTTTTTTCATTCAAAAAATACCTTGTGACCAATCTTGACGATTGAGGGTTTATTTTAACATGGAAAGGAATACAAAGCGATCTAAAAAGGAATTTTGCTAAATAAATATATAGTTTTTAAAATAAACCAAAAAAACTGCATAGGAAAGGCCACCAGAAATCAGGTCACACACTAAGGGTTTTTGTGGCATATTTTTGAAACTAGCAAGTCTCGGTCAGAAATATTTTACTGTTACATTCCTCTCATTATTCCGCGTCCAACGAGCGCTCACTCGTCAAAATCGGGGACAAAAAATTTAATCGAAATTTCGCAAAAATGCAGGACTATAGGCTTTGCACTATTTTCATTCAAAAAATACCTTGTGACCGATCTTGACGATTGAGGGTTTATTTTAACGTGGAAAGGAATACAAAGCGATCTAAAAAGGAATTCTGCTAAATAAATATATAGTTTTTAAAATAGACCAAAAAAACTGCATAGGAAAGGCCACGAGAAATCAGGTCACACACTAAGGGTTTTTGTGGCATATTTTTGAAACTAGCAAGTATCGGTCAGAAATATTTTGCTCTTACATTCCTCTCATTATTCCGCGTCCAACGAGCACTCATTCGTCAAAATCGGGGACAAAAAATGTTAATCGAAATTTCGCAAAAATGCGGGACTATAGGCTTTGCACTTTTTTCATTCAAAAAATACCTTGTGACCAATCTTGACGATTGAGGGTTTATTTTAACATGGAAAGGAATACAAAGCGATCTAAAAAGGAATTTTGCTAAATAAATATATAGTTTTTAAAATAAACCAAAAAAACTGCATAGGAAAGGCCACCAGAAATCAGGTCACACACTAAGGGTTTTTGTGGCATATTTTTGAAACTAGCAAGTATCGGTCAGAAATATTTTACTGTTACATTCCTCTCATTATTCCGCGTCCAACGAGCGCTCACTCGTCAAAATCGGGGACAACAAATTTTAATCGAAATTTCGCAAAATGGCATGGACTGTAGGCTTTGCACTTTTTTCATTCAAAAAATACCTTGTGACCTATCTTGACGATTGAGGGTTTATTTTAACGTGGAAAGGAATACAAAGCGATCTCAAAAGGAATTTTGCTAAATAAATGTTTAGTTTTTAAAATAGACCAAAAAAACTGCATAGGAAAGGCCATCAGAAATCAGGTCACACGCTAAGAGTTTTTGTGGCATATTTTTGAAACTAGCAAGTCTCGGTCAGAAATATTTTACTGTTACATTCCTCTCATTATTCCGCGTCCAACGAGCGCTCATTCGTCAAAATCGGGGACAAAAAATTTTAATCGAAATTTCGCAAAAATGCAGGACTATAGGCTTGCACTTTTTTCATTCAAAAAATACCTTGTGACCAATCTTGACGATTGAGGGTTTATTTTAACATGGAAAGGAATACAAAGCGATCTAAAAAGGAATTTTGCTAAATAAATATATAGTTTTTAAAATAAACCAAAAAAACTGCATAGGAAAGGCCACCAGAAATCAGGTCACACACTAAGGGTTTTTGTGGCATATTTTTGAAACTAGCTAGTCTCGGTCAGAAATATTTTACTGTTACATTCCTCTCATTATTCCGCGTCCAACGAGCGCTCACTCGTCAAAATCGGGGACAAAAAAATTTAATCGAAATTTCGCAAAATGGCATGGACTGTAGGCTTTACACTTTTTTTATTCAAAAAATACCTTGTCACCGATCTTGAAGATTGAGGGTTTATTTTAACGAGGAAAGGAATATAAAGCGATCTAAAATGGAATTTTGCTAAATAAATGTCTAGTTTTTAAAATAGACCAAAAAAACTGCATAGGAAAGGCCACCAGAAATCAGGTCACACACTAAGAGTTTTTGTGGCATATTTTTGAAACTAGCAAGTATCGGTCAGAAATATTTTACTGTTACATTCCTCTCATTATTCCGCGTCCAACGAGCGCTCATTCATCAAAATCGGGGACAAAAAATGTTAATCGAAATTTCGCAAAATGGCATGGACTATAGGCTTTGCACTTTTTTCATTCAAAAAATACCTTGTGACCGATCTTGACGATTGAGGGTTTATTTTAACGTGGAAAGGAATACAAAGCGATCTAAAAAGGAATTTTGCTAAATAAATATATAGTTTTTAAAATAGACCAAAGAAACTGCATAGGAAAGGCCACCAGAAATCAGGTCACACACTAAGAGTTTTTGTGGCATATTTTTGAAACTAGCAAGTCTCGGTCAGAAATATTTTACTGTTACATTCCTCTCATTATTCCGCGTCCAACGAGCACTCATTCGTCAAAATCGGGGACAAAAAATGTTAATCGAAATTTCGCAAAATGTCATTTACTATAGGCTTTGCACTTTTTTCATTCAAAAAATACCTTGTAACCAATCTTGACGATTGAGGGTTTATTTTAACATGGAAAGGAATACAAAGCGATCTAAAAAGGAATTTTGCTAAATAAATATATAGTTTTTAAAATAAACCAAAAAAACTGCATAGGAAAGGCCACCAGAAATTAGGTCACACACTAAGGGTTTTTGTGGCATATTTTTGAAACTAGCAAGTCTCGGTCAGAAATATTTTACTGTTACATTCCTCTCATTATTCCGCGTCCAACGAGCGCTCATTCGTCAAAATCGGGGACAAAAAATTTTAATCGAAATTTCGCAAAAATGCAGGACTATAGGCTTTGCACTTTTTTCATTCAAAAAACACCTTGGGACCGATCTTGACGATTGAGGGTTTATTTTAACGTGGAAAGGAATACAAAGCGATCTAAAAAGGAATTCTGCTAAATAAATATATAGTTTTTAAAATAGACCAAAAAACTGCATAGGAAAGGCCACCAGAAATCAGGTCACACACTAAGGGTTTTTGTGGCATATTTTTGAAACTAGCAAGTCTCGGTCAGAAATATTTTACTGTTCGATTCCTCTCATTTTTCCGCCTCCAACGAGCGCTCATTCGTCAAAATCGGGGACAAAAAATTTTAATCGAAATTTCGCAAAAATGCAGGACTATAGGCTTTGCACTTTTTTCATTCAAAAAATACCTTGTGATCGATCTTGACGATTGAGGGTTTATTTTAACGTGGAAAGGAATACAAAGCGATCTAAAAGGGAATTTTGCTAAATAAATATATAGTTTTTAAAATAGACCAAAAAAACTGCATAGGAAAGGCCACCAGAAATCAGGTCACACACTAAGGGTTTTTGTGGCATATTTTTGAAACTAGCAAGTCTCGGTCAGAAATATTTTACTGTTACATTCCTCTCATTATTCCGCGTCCAACGAGCGCTCACTCGTCAATATCGGGGACAAAAAAATTTAATCGAAATTTCGCAAAATGGCATGGACTGTAGGCTTTACACTTTTTTTATTCAAAATATACCTTGTCACCGATCTTGAAGATTGAGGGTTTATTTTAACGAGGAAAGGAATACAAAGCGATCTAAAATGGAATTTTGCTAAATAAATGTCTAGTTTTTAAAATAGACCAAAAAAACTGCATAGGAAAGGCCCCAGAAATCAAGTAACCCACTAAGAGTTTTTGTGGCATATTTTTGAAACTAGCAAGTATCGGTCAGAAATATTTTACTGTTACATTCCTCTCATTATTCCGCGTCCCACGAGCGCTCATTCGTCAAAATCGGGGACAACAAATTTAATCGAAATTTCGCAAAAATGCAGGACTATAGGCTTTGCACTTTTTTCATTCAAAAAATACCTTGTGACCGATCTTGACGATTGAGGGTTTATTTTAACGTGGAAAGGAATACAAAGCGATCTAAAAAGGAATTTTGCTAAATAAATATATAGTTTTTAAAATAGACCAAAAAAACTGCATAGGAAAGGCCACCAGAAATCAGGTCACACACTAAGGGTTTTTGTGGCATATTTTTGAAACTAGCAAGTCTCGGTCAGAAATATTTTACTGTTACATTCCTCTCATTATTCCGCGTCCAACGAGCGCTCATTCGTCAAAATCGGGGACAAAAAATTTTAATCGAAATTTCGCAAAAATGCAGGACTATAGGCTTTGCACTTTTTTCATTCAAAAAACACCTTGGGACCGATCTTGACGATTGAGGGTTTATTTTAACGTGGAAAGGAATACAAAGCGATCTAAAAAGGAATTCTGCTAAATAAATATATAGTTTTTAAAATAGACCAAAAAACTGCATAGGAAAGGCCACCAGAAATCAGGTCACACACTAAGGGTTTTTGTGGCATATTTTTGAAACTAGCAAGTCTCGGTCAGAAATATTTTACTGTTCGATTCCTCTCATTTTTCCGCCTCCAACGAGCGCTCATTCGTCAAAGTCGGGGACAAAAAATTTAATCGAAATTTCGCAAAAATGCAGGACTATAGGCTTTGCACTTTTTTCATTCAAAAAATACCTTGTGATCGATCTTGACGATTGAGGGTTTATTTTAACGTGGAAAGGAATACAAAGCGATCTAAAAGGGAATTTTACTAAATAAATATATAGTTTTTAAAATAGACCAAAAAAACTGCATAGGAAAGGCCACCAGAAATCAGGTCACACACTAAGGGTTTTTGTGGCATATTTTTGAAACTAGCAAGTATTGGTCAGAAATATTTTACTGTTACATTCCTCTCATTATTCCGCGTCCAACGAGCGCTCACTCGTCAATATCGGGGACAAAAAAATTTAATCGAAATTTCGCAAAATGGCATGGACTGTAGGCTTTACACTTTTTTTATTCAAAATATACCTTGTCACCGATCTTGAAGATTGAGGGTTTATTTTAACGAGGAAAGGAATACAAAGCGATCTAAAATGGAATTTTGCTAAATAAATGTCTAGTTTTTAAAATAGACCAAAAAAACTGCATAGGAAAGGCCCCAGAAATCAAGTAACCCACTAAGAGTTTTTGTGGCATATTTTTGAAACTAGCAAGTATCGGTCAGAAATATTTTACTGTTACATTCCTCTCATTATTCCGCGTCCCACGAGCGCTCATTCGTCAAAATCGGGGACAACAAATTTAATCGAAATTTCGCAAAAATGCAGGACTATAGGCTTTGCACTTTTTTCATTCAAAAAATACCTTGTGACCGATCTTGACGATTGAGGGTTTATTTTAACGTGGAAAGGAATACAAAGCGATCTAAAAAGGAATTTTGCTAAATAAATATATAGTTTTTAAAATAGACCAAAAAAACTGCATAGGAAAGGCCACCAGAAATCAGGTCACACACTAAGGGTTTTTGTGGCATATTTTTGAAACTAGCAAGTCTCGGTCAGAAATATTTTACTGTTACATTCCTCTCATTATTCCGCGTCCAACGAGCGCTCATTCGTCAAAATCGGGGACAAAAAATTTTAATCGAAATTTCGCAAAAATGCAGGACTATAGGCTTTGCACTTTTTTCATTCAAAAAACACCTTGGGACCGATCTTGACGATTGAGGGTTTATTTTAACGTGGAAAGGAATACAAAGCGATCTAAAAAGGAATTCTGCTAAATAAATATATAGTTTTTAAAATAGACCAAAAAACTGCATAGGAAAGGCCACCAGAAATCAGGTCACACACTAAGGGTTTTTGTGGCATATTTTTGAAACTAGCAAGTCTCGGTCAGAAATATTTTACTGTTCGATTCCTCTCATTTTTCCGCCTCCAACGAGCGCTCATTCGTCAAAGTCGGGGACAAAAAATTTAATCGAAATTTCGCAAAAATGCAGGACTATAGGCTTTGCACTTTTTTCATTCAAAAAATACCTTGTGATCGATCTTGACGATTGAGGGTTTATTTTAACGTGGAAAGGAATACAAAGCGATCTAAAAGGGAATTTTACTAAATAAATATATAGTTTTTAAAATAGACCAAAAAAACTGCATAGGAAAGGCCACCAGAAATCAGGTCACACACTAAGGGTTTTTGTGGCATATTTTTGAAACTAGCAAGTATTGGTCAGAAATATTTTACTGTTACATTCCTCTCATTATTCCGCGTCCAACGAGCGCTCACTCGTCAATATCGGGGACAAAAAAATTTAATCGAAATTTCGCAAAATGGCATGGACTGTAGGCTTTACACTTTTTTTATTCAAAATATACCTTGTCACCGATCTTGAAGATTGAGGGTTTATTTTAACGAGGAAAGGAATACAAAGCGATCTAAAATGGAATTTTGCTAAATAAATGTCTAGTTTTTAAAATAGACCAAAAAAACTGCATAGGAAAGGCCCCAGAAATCAAGTAACCCACTAAGAGTTTTTGTGGCATATTTTTGAAACTAGCAAGTATCGGTCAGAAATATTTTACTGTTACATTCCTCTCATTATTCCGCGTCCCACGAGCGCTCATTCGTCAAAATCGGGGACAACAAATTTAATCGAAATTTCGCAAAAATGCAGGACTATAGGCTTTGCACTTTTTTCATTCAAAAAATACCTTGTGACCGATCTTGACGATTGAGGGTTTATTTTAACGTGGAAAGGAATACAAAGCGATCTAAAAAGGAATTTTGCTAAATAAATATATAGTTTTTAAAATAGACCAAAAAAACTGCATAGGAAAGGCCACCAGAAATCAGGTCACACACTAAGGGTTTTTGTGGCATATTTTTGAAACTAGCAAGTCTCGGTCAGAAATATTTTACTGTTCGATTCCTCTCATTATTCCGCGTCCAACGAGCGCTCATTCGTCAAAATCGGGGACAAAAAATTTAATCGAAATTTCGCAAAAATGCAGGACTATAGGCTTTGCACTTTTTTCATTCAAAAAATACCTTGTGACCGATCTTGACGATTGAGGGTTTATTTTAACGAGGAAAGGAATATAAAGCGATCTAAAATGGAATTTTGCTAAATAAATGTCTAGTTTTTAAAATAGACCAAAAAAACTGCATAGGAAAGGCCCCAGAAATCAGGTAACACACTAAGAGTTTTTGTGGCATATTTTTGAAACTAGCAAGTATCGGTCAGAAATATTTTACTGTTACATTCCTCTCATTATTCCGCGTCCAACGAGCGCTCACTCGTCAAAATCGGGGACAAAAAAATTTAATCGAAATTTCGCAAAATGGCATGGACTGTAGGCTTTACACTTTTTTTATTCAAAATATACCTTGTCACCGATCTTGAAGATTGAGGGTTTATTTTAACGAGGAAAGGAATATAAAGCGATCTAAAATGGAATTTTGCTAAATAAATGTCTAGTTTTTAAAATAGACCAAAAAAACTGCATAGGAAAGGCCCCAGAAATCAGGTAACACACTAAGAGTTTTTGTGGCATATTTTTGAAACTAGCAAGTATCGGTCAGAAATATTTTACTGTTACATTCCTCTCATTATTCCGCGTCCAACGAGCGCTCATTCATCAAAATCGGGGACAAAAAATGTTAATCGAAATTTCGCAAAATGGCATGGACTATAGGCTTTGCACTTTTTTCATTCAAAAAATACCTTGTGACCGATCTTGACGATTGAGGGTTTATTTTAACGTGGAAAGGAATACAAAGCGATCTAAAAAGGAATTTTGCTAAATAAATATATAGTTTTTAAAATAGACCAAAGAAACTGCATAGGAAAGGCCACCAGAAATCAGGTCACACACTAAGAGTTTTTGTGGCATATTTTTGAAACTAGCAAGTCTCGGTCAGAAATATTTTACTGTTACATTCCTCTCATTATTCCGCGTCCAACGAGCACTCATTCGTCAAAATCGGGGACAAAAAATGTTAATCGAAATTTCGCAAAATGTCATTTACTACACTCAGAAAAATATTTGGTAAGATTTACGAAAAACAACGATAGAATCTACAAAAATCACCCATGATTTCGAGCCAATGGAAAATTCCGTAAGATATACGAATAGCATTTCGTAAATTCGAACAGTTTACATAATGCATCGTACTTTTTACGAAATTTTTACTTAAAACATTGTAAAACGGATTTTACGTGGTTACCCCATATTTATTACGAGAATTTGATTGATTTTACGAAATAATGATTTAATTTAATTAAAACGGTGCGTTAAAAGTACGATTATTTTAGTAGATTCCTAGGCTTAGTTTTTATTACATACATAATATTATCCTGATAAATATTTAAAAATTTGGTATTTTCGTTACTTTATTATTAGATGGGGTTTTTCGCCTATAAGCGTATTGCAAGGACAAAACTATTCATTTGTTATTGTAATTCATGTTTGCCAGGTTTTTTTTCAACAGTTCTGGTCAGTTATACGACAAAAACAAACTGATCACTATGCTCTTGCAATACTATTACTAAAAATATCGCATCTAGCGACAAAGGTTTGATGATTTTTTTAAACAAAATCTAACCCTATTAATGCAAAATAATTTATATTTAATGTTGCCGCCTACATTCTGTACCAAGACCACAAATATTTAATTCAGGAAACTTACCTTTACCTGCAGAGTACATAATATGTATGTATATACATTATGTTATGTATTTTAATAAAATATGTCATTGTAAACGTAATATTTTATTTTAATTCATTATACATTTTTTTGGGTTTTTTGGTAAGTACCTGAAGTGAAGTATCTATAACATACATAGTGGTGCCCGAATAGCACAGTAAAAAACGGTAATTGAAATTATTGACTAAAAAAATTTTTTTATTCACACTACACATTTACCTGTCGAAAGATAGTACAAGTGCTTTGGTAGATTAAGAAATTCTTTCAGAACTCGAATTTCCAGTTTTTTTTTAATCAACTTTTATAATATTACTTAAATAGTGTTCGCACACAATTATATGAATTCTGAGGAAAATAGTGTACCAGGGGTTTCCATATTCAAATATGCGTACAATTTTAAAAAAACTCAGTTAATTGACTTACTTTTGATAGAATATAGTTTTCTTTATAAGTAGTGCCTAAATAGTCAACGTATTTAAAAAAATTTAATTCAAAAGTTTCTAAATTGAAGTATTCTAAAACTAGAGCTGAGAAATCACTCTCACTTAAATTTTCGGAGTATTTGCAATTCTGCGTTATGCTCGGAAAATCGGTGGTTTGAAGAATTTTATTTGAGAACTTAACACACATTTTGAAAGCCAAAGTAAGTCTTATATATTTACGGGAGGTAACATTGTTTGCGTTACGTTTTATTTCTTTATGTTTAGACTCAAATCTAAATGTCCATAAATGTTTTAAGGGTCCTGAGAACTTGATGATGGTAGGATAATGGACAAGTAGGTGGTGTTTCGGTTTTAGTGTATCCTTATTGTTTCCCTTCAACATTCATCATCAATTCCATGATCTAGAAAACATTATATTTCAATTTTACTTCAAAATTACAAAATAACTCCACAACACACCTTTTAAATTTTGTATACACTTCCACGAAATTCCAATCACAAAGCAAGTCAAATAAAGGCTCTGTAATTATTGGCACTGGCTGCACTTCACTGTGTTCTTCGAAATTTAAATACACATTAGTATTTAATGCTGCGTTCGTGCATAAATCTAAATTATCTTCTGTTATTTTTAATTACTCAAAAACAAAATATTTATTTAGCGCACAAAACAAGACAGCTCTTAACAATACCGATGATAACACAATGTGCACTTGAGAATAGTTTTGCTACGAAGTTCTGATTGACTTTATTGTCCGTTTCGTAAAGTCTACGAAAAACTCGTTCAAAAGTACAAAATGCCAATACGAATCAATCAAATTTGTATTGATATGATTAAAACATTTCGTAAATATTTAGGCATTTCGTAATTTCATATTTGCATCCTTAAAACTAGGAAATTTTCGTAGTATTGACGTTAGTGTATATTTTACGAAAACAAATTACGATCGTTTCGTAAATACTCTTCACATAATATACGAAAATATCTTAAACTTTAAGAAATTTTAGTAAAAATTACGAGAAATGCTGAAAATATGATTTAACGATGCTTTTCGTAAAAAAAATACGAAATATTTTTCTGAGTGTATAGGCTTTGCACTTTTTTCATTCAAAAAATACCTTGTGACCAATCTTGACGATTGAGGGTTTATTTTAACATGGAAAGGAATACAAAGCGATCTAAAAAGGAATTTTGCTAAATAAATATATAGTTTTTAAAATAAACCAAAAAAACTGCATAGGAAAGGCCACCAGAAATTAGGTCACACACTAAGGGTTTTTGTGGCATATTTTTGAAACTAGCAAGTCTCGGTCAGAAATATTTTACTGTTACATTCCTCTCATTATTCCGCGTCCAACGAGCGCTCGTTCGTCAAAATCGGGGACAAAAAATTTTAATCGAAATTTCGCAAAAATGCAGAACTTAGGCTTTGCACTTTTTTCATTCAAAAAACACCTTGGGACCGATCTTGACGATTGAGGGTTTATTTTAACGTGGAAAGGAATACAAAGCGATCTAAAAGGGAATTTTGCTAAATAAATATATAGTTTTTAAAATAGACCAAAAAAACTGCATAGGAAAGGCCACCAGAAATCAGGTCACACACTAAGGGTTTTTGTGGCATATTTTTGAAACTAGCAAGTCTCGGTCAGAAATATTTTACTGTTACATTCCTCTCATTATTCCGCGTCCAACGAGCGCTCACTCGTCAAAATCGGGGACAAAAAAATTTAATCGAAATTTCGCAAAATGGCATGGACTGTAGGCTTTACACTTTTTTTATTCAAAATATACCTTGTCACCGGTCTTGAAGATTGAGGGTTTATTTTAACGAGGAAAGGAATACAAAGCGATCTAAAATGGAATTTTGCTAAATAAATGTCTAGTTTTTAAAATAGACCAAAAAAACTGCATAGGAAAGGCCCCAGAAATCAAGTAACCCACTAAGAGTTTTTGTGGCATATTTTTGAAACTAGCAAGTATCGGTCAGAAATACTTTACTGTTACATTCCTCTCATTATTCCGCGTCCCACGAGCGCTCATTCGTCAAAATCGGGGACAACAAATTTAATCGAAATTTCGCAAAAATGCAGGACTATATGCTTTGCACTTTTTTCATTCAAAAAATACCTTGTGACCGATCTTGACGATTGAGGGTTTATTTTAACGTGGAAAGGAATACAAAGCGATCTAAAAAGGAATTTTGCTAAATAAATATATAGTTTTTAAAATACACCAAAAAAACTGCATAGGAAAGGCCACCAGAAATCAGGTCACACACTAAGGGTTTTTGTGGCATATTTTTGAAACTAGCAAGTCTCGGTCAGAAATATTTTACTGTTCGATTCCTCTCATTATTCCGCCTCCAACGAGCGCTCATTCGTCAAAATCGGGGACAAAAAATTTAATCGAAATTTCGCAAAAATGCAGGACTATAGGCTTTGCACTTTTTTCATTCAAAAAATACCTTGTGACCGATCTTGACGATTGAGGGTTTATTTTAACGTGGAAAGGAATACAAAGCGATCTAAAAAGGAATTCTGCTAAATAAATATATAGTTTTTAAAATAGACCAAAAAAACTGCATAGGAAAGGCCACGAGAAATCAGGCCACACACTAAGGGTTTTTGTGGCATATTTTTGAAACTAGCAAGTCTCGGTCAGAAATATTTTACTGTTCGATTCCTCTCATTATTCCGCCTCCAACGAGCGCTCATTCGTCAAAATCGGGGACAAAAAATTTAATCGAAATTTCGCAAAAATGCAGGACTATAGGCTTTGCACTTTTTTCATTCAAAAAATACCTTGTGACCGATCTTGACGATTGAGGGTTTATTTTAACGTGGAAAGGAATACAAAGCGATCTAAAAAGGAATTTTGCTAAATAAATATATAGTTTTTAAAATAGACCAAAAAAACTGCATAGGAAAGGTCACCAGAAATCAGGTCACACACTAAGGGTTTTTGTGGCATATTTTTGAAACTAGCAAGTCTCGGTCAGAAATATTTTACTGTTACATTCCTCTCATTATTCCGCGTCCAACGAGCGCTCACTCGTCAAAATCGGGGACAAAAAAATTTAATCGAAATTTCGCAAAATGGCATGGACTGTAGGCTTTACACTTTTTTTATTCAAAATATACCTTGTCACCGATCTTGAAGATTGAGGGTTTATTTTAACGAGGAAAGGAATATAAAGCGATCTAAAATGGAATTTTGCTAAATAAATGTCTAGTTTTTAAAATAGACCAAAAAAACTGCATAGGAAAGGCCCCAGAAATCAGGTAACACACTAAGAGTTTTTGTGGCATATTTTTGAAACTAGCAAGTATCGGTCAGAAATATTTTACTGTTACATTCCTCTCATTATTCCGCGTCCAACGAGCGCTCATTCATCAAAATCGGGGACAAAAAATGTTAATCGAAATTTCGCAAAATGGCATGGACTATAGGCTTTGCACTTTTTTCATTCAAAAAATACCTTGTGACCGATCTTGACGATTGAGGGTTTATTTTAACGTGGAAAGGAATACAAAGCGATCTAAAAAGGAATTTTGCTAAATAAATATATAGTTTTTAAAATAGACCAAAGAAACTGCATAGGAAAGGCCACCAGAAATCAGGTCACACACTAAGAGTTTTTGTGGCATATTTTTGAAACTAGCAAGTCTCGGTCAGAAATATTTTACTGTTACATTCCTCTCATTATTCCGCGTCCAACGAGCGCTCACTCGTCAAAATCGGGGACAAAAATATTTAATCGAAATTTCGCAAAATGGCATGGACTGTAGCTTTACACTTTTTTTATTCAAAATATACCTTGTCACCGATCTTGACGACTGAGGGTTTATTTTAACGTGGAAAGGAATACAAAGCGATCTAACAAGGAATTCTGCTAAATAAATATATAGTTTTTAAAATAGACCAAAAAAACTGCATAGGAAAGGCCACGAGAAATCAGGTCACACACTAAGGGTTTTTGTGGCATATTTTTGAAACTAGCAAGTCTCGGTCAGAAATATTTTACTGTTCGATTCCTCTCATTATTCCGCCTCCAACGAGCGCTCATTCGTCAAAATCGGGGACAAAAAATTTAATCGAAATTTCGCAAAAATGCAGGATTATAGGCTTTGCACTTTTTTCATTCAAAAAATACCTTGTGATCGATCTTGACGATTGAGGGTTTATTTTAACGAGGAAAGGAATACAAAGCGATCTAAAATGGAATTTTGCTAAATAAATGTCTAGTTTTTAAAATAGACCAAAAAAACTGCATAGGAAAGGCCCCAGAAATCAAGTAACACACTAAGAGTTTTTGTGGCATATTTTTGAAACTAGCAAGTATCTGTCAGAAATATTTTACTGTTACATTCCTCTCATTATTCCGCGTCCCACGAGCGCTCATTCGTCAAAATCGGGGACAAAAAATTTAATCGAAATTTCGCAAAAATGCAGGACTATAGGCTTTGCACTTTTTTCATTCAAAAAATACCTTGTGACCGATCTTGACGATTGAGGGTTTATTTTAACGTGGAAAGGAATACAAAGCGATCTAAAAAGGAATTTTGCTAAATAAATATATGGTTTTTAAAATAAACCAAAAAAACTGCATAGGAAAGGCCACCAGAAATCAGGTCACACACTAAGGGTTTTTGTGGCATATTTTTGAAACTAGCAAGTCTCGGTCAGAAATATTTTACTGTTCGATTCCTCTCATTATTCCGCCTCCAACGAGCGCTCATTCGTCAAAATCGGGGACAAAAAAATTTAATCGAAATTTCGCAAAATGGCATGGACTGTAGGCTTTACACTTTTTTTATTCAAAATATACCTTGTCACCGATCTTGAAGATTGAGGGTTTATTTTAACGAGGAAAGGAATACAAAGCGATCTAAAATGGAATTTTGCTAAATAAATGTCTAGTTTTTAAAATAGACCAAAAAAACTGCATAGGAAAGGCCCCAGAAATCAAGTAACACACTAAGAGTTTTTGTGGCATATTTTTGAAACTAGCAAGTATCGGTCAGAAATATTTTACTGTTACATTCCTCTCATTATTCCGCGTCCCACGAGCGCTCATTCGTCAAAATCGGGGACAACAAATTTAATCGAAATTTCGCAAAAATGCAGGACTATATGCTTTGCACTTTTTTCATTCAAAAAATACCTTGTGACCGATCTTGACGATTGAGGGTTTATTTTAACGTGGAAAGGAATACAAAGCGATCTAAAAAGGAATTTTGCTAAATAAATATATAGTTTTTAAAATAGACCAAAAAAACTGCATAGGAAAGGCCACGAGAAATCAGGCCACACACTAAGGGTTTTTGTGGCATATTTTTGAAACTAGCAAGTCTCGGTCAGAAATATTTTACTGTTCGATTCCTCTCATTATTCCGCCTCCAACGAGCGCTCATTCGTCAAAATCGGGGACAAAAAATTTAATCGAAATTTCGCAAAAATGCAGGACTATAGGCTTTGCACTTTTTTCATTCAAAAAATACCTTGTGACCGATCTTGACGATTGAGGGTTTATTTTAACACGGAAAGGAATACAAAGCGATCTAAAAAGGAATGTTGCTAAATAAATATATAGTTTTTAAAATAGACCAAAAAAGCTGCATAGGAAAGGCCACCAGAAATCAGGTCACACACTAAGGGTTTTTGTGGCATATTTTTGATACTAGCAAGTCTCGGTCAGAAATATTTTACTGTTACATTCCTCTCATTATTCCGCGTCCAACGAGCGCTCACTCGTCAAAATCGGGGACAAAAAAATTTAATCGAAATTTCGCAAAATGGCATGGACTGTAGGCTTTACACTTTTTTTATTCAAAATATACCTTGTCACCGATCTTGAAGATTGAGGGTTTATTTTAACGAGGAAAGGAATACAAAGCGATCTAAAATGGAATTTTGCTAAATAAATGTCTAGTTTTTAAAATAGACCAAAAAAACTGCATAGGAAAGGCCCCAGAAATCAAGTAACACACTAAGAGTTTTTGTGGCATATTTTTGAAACTAGCAAGTATCGGTCAGAAATATTTTACTGTTACATTCCTCTCATTATTCCGCGTCCCACGAGCGCTCATTCGTCAAAATCGGGGACAAAAAATTTAATCGAAATTTCGCAAAAATGCAGGACTATAGGCTTTGCACTTTTTTCATTCAAAAAATACCTTGTGACCGATCTTGACGATTGAGGGTTTATTTTAACGTGGAAAGGAATACAAAGCGATCTAAAAAGGAATTTTGCTAAATAAATATATAGTTTTTAAAATAGACCAAAAAAACTGCATAGGAAAGGCCACCAGAAATCAGGTCACACACTAAGGGTTTTTGTGGCATATTTTTGAAACTAGCAAGTCTCGGTCAGAAATATTTTACTGTTCGATTCCTCTCATTATTCCGCCTCCAACGAGCGCTCATTCGTCAAAATCGGGGACAAAAAATTTAATCGAAATTTCGCAAAAATGCAGGACTATAGGCTTTGCACTTTTTTCATTCAAAAAATACCTTGTGACCGATCTTGACGATTGAGGGTTTATTTTAACGTGGAAAGGAATACAAAGCGATCTAAAAAGGAATTCTGCTAAATAAATATATAGTTTTTAAAATAGACCAAAAAAACTGCATAGGAAAGGCCACGAGAAATCAGGTCACACACTAAGGGTTTTTGTGGCATATTTTTGAAACTAGCAAGTCTCGGTCAGAAATATTTTACTGTTCGATTCCTCTCATTATTCCGCCTCCAACGAGCGCTCATTCGTCAAAATCGGGGACAAAAAATTTAATCGAAATTTCGCAAAAATGCAGGACTATAGGCTTTGCACTTTTTTCATTCAAAAAATACCTTGTGACCGATCTTGACGATTGAGGGTTTATTTTAACGTGGAAAGGAATACAAAGCGATCTAAAAAGGAATTTTGCTAAATAAATATATAGTTTTTAAAATAGACCAAAAAAACTGCATAGGAAAGGCCACCAGAAATCAGGTCACACACTAAGGGTTTTTGTGGCATATTTTTGAAACTAGCAAGTCTCGGTCAGAAATATTTTACTGTTACATTCCTCTCATTATTCCGCGTCCAACGAGCGCTCACTCGTCAAAATCGGGGACAAAAAAATTTAATCGAAATTTCGCAAAATGGCATGGACTGTAGGCTTTGCACTTTTTTCATTCAAAAAATACCTTGTGACCGATCTTGACGATTGAGGGTTTATTTTAACGTGGAAAGGAATACAAAGCGATCTAAAAAGGAATTTTGCTAAATAAATGTCTAGTTTTTAAAATAGACCAAAAAAACTGCATAGGAAAGGCCACCAGAAATCAGGTCACACACTAAGGGTTTTTGTGGCATATTTTTGATACTAGCAAGTCTCGGTCAGAAATATTTTATTGTTACATTCCTCTCATTATTCCGCGTCCAACGAGCGCTCATTCGTCAAAATCGGGGACAAAAAATTTTAATCGAAATTTCGCAAAAATGCAGGACTATAGGCTTTGCACTTTTTTCATTCAAAAAACACCTTGGGACCGATCTTGACGATTGAGGGTTTATTTTAACACGGAAAGGAATACAAAGCGATCTAAAAAGGAATGTTGCTAAATAAATATATAGTTTTTAAAATAGACCAAAAAAGCTGCATAGGAAAGGCCACCAGAAATCAGGTCACACACTAAGGGTTTTTGTGGCATATTTTTGATACTAGCAAGTCTCGGTCAGAAATATTTTATTGTTACATTCCTCTCATTATTCCGCGTCCAACGAGCGCTCATTCGTCAAAATCGGGGACAAAAAATTTTAATCGAAATTTCGCAAAAATGCAGGACTATAGGCTTTGCACTTTTTTCATTCAAAAAACACCTTGGGACCGATCTTGACGATTGAGGGTTTATTTTAACACGGAAAGGAATACAAAGCGATCTAAAAAGGAATGTTGCTAAATAAATATATAGTTTTTAAAATAGACCAAAAAAGCTGCATAGGAAAGGCCACCAGAAATCAGGTCACACACTAAGGGTTTTTGTGGCATATTTTTGATACTAGCAAGTCTCGGTCAGAAATATTTTATTGTTAGATTCCTCTCATTATTCCGCGTCCAACGAGCGCTCATTCGTCAAAATCGGGGACAAAAAATTTTAATCGAAATTTCGCAAAAATGCAGGACTATAGGCTTTGCACTTTTTTCATTCAAAAAACACCTTGGGACCGATCTTGACGATTGAGGGTTTATTTTAACGTGGAAAGGAATACAAAGCGATCTAAAAAGGAATTCTGCTAAATAAATATATAGTTTTTAAAATAAACCAAAAAAACTGCATAGGAAAGGCCACCAGAAATCAGGTCACACACTAAGGGTTTTTGTGGCATATTTTTGAAACTAGCAAGTCTCGGTCAGAAATATTTTACTGTTCGATTCCTCTCATTATTCCGCCTCCAACGAGCGCTCATTCGTCAAAATCGGGGACAAAAAATTTAATCGAAATTTCGCAAAAATGCAGGACTATAGGCTTTGCACTATTTTCATTCAAAAAATACCTTGTGACCGATCTTGACGATTGAGGGTTTATTTTAACGTGGAAAGGAATACAAAGCGATCTAAAAAGGAATTCTGCTAAATAAATGTCTAGTTTTTAAAATAGACCAAAAAAACTGCATAGGAAAGGCCACGAGAAATCAGGTCACACACTAAGGGTTTTTGTGGCATATTTTTGAAACTAGCAAGTCTCGGTCAGAAATATTTTACTGTTCGATTCCTCTCATTATTCCGCCTCCAACGAGCGCTCATTCGTCAAAATCGGGGACAAAAAATTTTAATCGAAATTTCGCAAAAATGCAGGACTATAGGCTTTGCACTTTTTTCATTCAAAAAACACCTTGGGACCGATCTTGACGATTGAGGGTTTATTTTAACACGGAAAGGAATACAAAGCGATCTAAAAAGGAATGTTGCTAAATAAATATATAGTTTTTAAAATAGACCAAAAAAGCTGCATAGGAAAGGCCACCAGAAATCAGGTCACACACTAAGGGTTTTTGTGGCATATTTTTGATACTAGCAAGTCTCGGTCAGAAATATTTTATTGTTAGATTCCTCTCATTATTCCGCGTCCAACGAGCGCTCATTCGTCAAAATCGGGGACAAAAAATTTTAATCGAAATTTCGCAAAAATGCAGGACTATAGGCTTTGCACTTTTTTCATTCAAAAAACACCTTGGGACCGATCTTGACGATTGAGGGTTTATTTTAACGTGGAAAGGAATACAAAGCGATCTAAAAAGGAATTCTGCTAAATAAATATATAGTTTTTAAAATAAACCAAAAAAACTGCATAGGAAAGGCCACCAGAAATCAGGTCACACACTAAGGGTTTTTGTGGCATATTTTTGAAACTAGCAAGTCTCGGTCAGAAATATTTTACTGTTCGATTCCTCTCATTATTCCGCCTCCAATGAGCGCTCATTCGTCAAAATCGGGGACAAAAAATTTAATCGAAATTTCGCAAAAATGCAGGACTATAGGCTTTGCACTATTTTCATTCAAAAAATACCTTGTGACCGATCTTGACGATTGAGGGTTTATTTTAACGTGGAAAGGAATACAAAGCGATCTAAAAAGGAATTCTGCTAAATAAATATATAGTTTTTAAAATAGACCAAAAAAACTGCATAGGAAAGGCCACGAGAAATCAGGTCACACACTAAGGGTTTTTGTGGCATATTTTTGAAACTAGCAAGTCTCGGTCAGAAATATTTTACTGTTCGATTCCTCTCATTATTCCGCCTCCAACGAGCGCTCATTCGTCAAAATCGGGGACAAAAAATTTAATCGAAATTTCGCAAAAATGCAGGACTATAGGCTTTGCACTTTTTTCATTCAAAAAATACCTTGTGACCGATCTTGACGATTGAGGGTTTATTTTAACGTGGAAAGGAATACAAAGCGATCTAAAAAGGAATTTTGCTAAATAAATATACAGTTTTTAAAATAGACCAAAAAAACTGCATAGGAAAGGCCACCAGAAATCAGGTCACACACTAAGGGTTTTTGTGGCATATTTTTGAAACTAGCAAGTCTCGGTCAGAAATATTTTACTGTTACATTCCTCTCATTATTCCGCGTCCAAAGAGCGCTCACTCGTCAAAATCGGGGACAAAAAAATTTAATCGAAATTTCGCAAAATGGCATGGACTGTAGGCTTTACACTTTTTTTATTCAAAATATACCTTGTCACCGATCTTGAAGATTGAGGGTTTATTTTAACGAGGAAAGGAATACAAAGCGATCTAATATGGAATTTTGCTAAATAAATGTCTAGTTTTTAAAATAGACCAAAAAAACTGCATAGGAAAGGCCCCAGAAATCAAGTAACATACTTAGAGTTTTTGTGGCATATTTTTGAAACTAGCAAGTATCGGTCAGAAATATTTTGCTCTTACATTCCTCTCATTATTCCGCGTCCAACGAGCACTCATTCGTCAAAATCGGGGACAAAAAATGTTAATCGAAATTTCGCAAAAATGCAGGACTATAGGCTTTGGACTTTTTTCATTCAAAAAATACCTTGTGACCAATCTTGACGATTGAGGGATTATTTTAACATGGAAAGGAATACAAAGCGATCTAAAAAGGAATTTTGCTAAATAAATATATAGTTTTTAAAATAAACCAAAAAAACTGCATAGGAAAGGCCACCAGAAATCAGGTCACACACTAAGGGTTTTTGTGGCATATTTTTGAAACTAGCAAGTCTCGGTCAGAAATATTTTACTGTTACATTCCTCTCATTATTCCGCGTCCAACGAGTGCTCACTCGTCAAAATCGGGGACAACAAATTTTAATCGAAATTTCGCAAAATGGCATGGACTGTAGGCTTTGCACTTTTTTCATTCAAAAAATACCTTGTGACCTATCTTGACGATTGAGGGTTTATTTTAACGTGGAAAGGAATACAAAGCGATCTCAAAAGGAATTTTGCTAAATAAATGTTTAGTTTTTAAAATAGACCAAAAAAACTGCATAGGAAAGGCCACCAGAAATCAGGTCACACGCTAAGAGTTTTTGTGGCATATTTTTGAAACTAGCAAGTCTCGGTCAGAAATATTTTACTGTTACATTCCTCTCATTATTCCGCGTCCAACGAGCGCTCATTCGTCAAAATCGGGGACAAAAAATTTAATCGAAATTTCGCAAAAATGCAGGACTATAGGCTTTGCACTTTTTTCATTCAAAAAATACCTTGTGACCAATCTTGACGATTGAGGGTTTATTTTAACATGGAAAGGAATACAAAGCGATCTAAAAAGGAATTTTGCTAAATAAATATATGGTTTTTAAAATAGACCAAAAAAACTGCATAGGAAAGGCCACCAGAAATCAGGTCACACACTAAGGGTTTTTGTGGCATATTTTTGAAACTAGCTAGTCTCGGTCAGAAATATTTTACTGTTACATTCCTCTCATTATTCCGCGTCCAACGAGCGCTCACTCTTCAAAATCGGGGACAAAAAAATTTAATCGAAATTTCGCAAAATGGCATGGACTGTAGGCTTTACACTTTTTTTATTCAAAAAATACCTTGTCACCGATCTTGAAGATTGAGGGTTTATTTTAACGAGGAAAGGAATATAAAGCGATCTAAAATGGAATTTTGCTAAATAAATGTCTAGTTTTTAAAATAGACCAAAAAAACTGCATAGGAAAGGCCCCAGAAATCAGGTAACACACTAAGAGTTTTTGTGGCATATTTTTGAAACTAGCAAGTATCGGTCAGAAATATTTTACTGTTACATTCCTCTCATTATTCCGCGTCCAACGAGCGCTCATTCATCAAAATCGGGGACAAAAAATGTTAATCGAAATTTCGCAAAATGGCATGGACTATAGGCTTTGCACTTTTTTCATTCAAAAAATACCTTGTGACCGATCTTGACGATTGAGGGTTTATTTTAACGTGGAAAGGAATACAAAGCGATCTAAAAAGGAATTTTGCTAAATAAATATATAGTTTTTAAAACAGACCAAAGAAACTGCATAGGAAAGGCCACCAGAAATCAGGTCACACACTAAGAGTTTTTGTGGCATATTTTTGAAACTAGCAAGTCTCGGTCAGAAATATTTTACTGTTACATTCCTCTCATTATTCCGCGTCCAACGAGCACTCATTCGTCAAAATCGGGGACAAAAAATGTTAATCGAAATTTCGCAAAATGTCATTTACTATAGGCTTTACACTTTTTTCATTCAAAAAATACCTTGTGACCAATCTTGACGATTGAGGGTTTATTTTAACATGAAAAGGAATACAAAGCGATCTAAAAAGGAATTTTGCTAAATAAATATATAGTTTTTAAAATAAACCAAAAAAACTGCATAGGAAAGGCCACCAGAAATTAGGTCACACACTAAGGGTTTTTGTGGCATATTTTTGAAACTAGCAAGTCTCGGTCAGAAATATTTTACTGTTACATTCCTCTCATTATTCCGCCTCCAACGAGCGCTCATTCGTCAAAATCGGGGACAAAAAATTTAATCGAAATTTCGCAAAAATGCAGGACTATAGGCTTTGCACTTTTTTCATTCAAAAAATACCTTGTGACCGATCTTGACGATTGAGAGTTTATTTTAACGTGGAAAGGAATACAAAGCGATCTAAAAAGGAATTTTGCTAAATAAATATATAGTTTTTAAAATAGACCAAAAAAACTGCATAGGAAAGGCCACCAGAAATCAGGTCACACACTAAGGGTTTTTGTGGCATATTTTTGAAACTAGCAAGTCTCGGTCAGAAATATTTTACTGTTACATTCCTCTCATTATTCCGCGTCCAACGAGCGCTCACTCGTCAAAATCGGGGACAAAAAAATTTAATCGAAATTTCGCAAAATGGCATGGACTGTAGGCTTTACACTTTTTTTATTCAAAATATACCTTGTCACCGATCTTGAAGATTGAGGGTTTATTTTAACGAGGAAAGGAATATAAAGCGATCTAAAATGGAATTTTGCTAAATAAATGTCTAGTTTTTAAAATAGACCAAAAAAACTGCATAGGAAAGGCCCCAGAAATCAGGTAACACACTAAGAGTTTTTGTGGCATATTTTTGAAACTAGCAAGTATCGGTCAGAAATATTTTACTGTTACATTCCTCTCATTATTCCGCGTCCAACGAGCGCTCATTCATCAAAATCGGGGACAAAAAATGTTAATCGAAATTTCGCAAAATGGCATGGACTATAGGCTTTGCACTTTTTTCATTCAAAAAATACCTTGTGACCGATCTTGACGATTGAGGGTTTATTTTAACGTGGAAAGGAATACAAAGCGATCTAAAAAGGAATTTTGCTAAATAAATATATAGTTTTTAAAATAGACCAAAAAAACTGCATAGGAAAGGCCCCAGAAATCAGGTAACACACAAAGAGTTTTTGTGGCATATTTTTGAAACTAGCAAGTATCGGTCAGAAATATTTTACTGTTACATTCCTCTCATTATTCCGCGTCCAACGAGCGCTCATTCATCAAAATCGGGGACAAAAAATGTTAATCGAAATTTCGCAAAATGGCATGGACTATAGGCTTTGCACTTTTTTCATTCAAAAAATACCTTGTGACCGATCTTGACGATTGAGGGTTTATTTTAACGTGGAAAGGAATACAAAGCGATCTAAAAAGGAATTTTGCTAAATAAATATATAGTTTTTAAAATAGACCAAAGAAACTGCATAGGAAAGGCCACCAGAAATCAGGTCACACACTAAGAGTTTTTGTGGCATATTTTTGAAACTAGCAAGTCTCGGTCAGAAATATTTTACTGTTACATTCCTCTCATTATTCCGCGTCCAACGAGCACTCATTCGTCAAAATCGGGGACAAAAAATGTTAATCGAAATTTCGCAAAATGTCATTTACTATAGGCTTTGCACTTTTTTCATTCAAAAAATACCTTGTGACCAATCTTGACGATTGAGGGTTTATTTTAACATGGAAAGGAATACAAAGCGATCTAAAAAGGAATTTTGCTAAATAAATATATAGTTTTTAAAATAAACCAAAAAAACTGCATAGGAAAGGCCACCAGAAATTAGGTCACACAATAAGGGTTTTTGTGGCATATTTTTGAAACTAGCAAGTCTCGGTCAGAAATATTTTACTGTTACATTCCTCTCATTATTCCGCGTCCAACGAGCGCTCATTCGTCAAAATCGGGGACAAAAAATTTTAATCGAAATTTCGCAAAAATGCAGGACTATAGGCTTTGCACTTTTTTCATTCAAAAAACACCTTGTGACCGATCTTGACGATTGAGGGTTTATTTTAACGTGCAAAGGAATACAAAGCGATCTAAAAAGGAATTCTGCTAAATAAATATATAGTTTTTAAAATAGACCAAAAAACTGCATAGGAAAGGCCACCAGAAATCAGGTCACACACTAAGGGTTTTTGTGGCATATTTTTGAAACTAGCAAGTCTCGGTCAGAAATATTTTACTGTTCGATTCCTCTCATTATTCCGCCTCCAACGAGCGCTCATTCGTCAAAATCGGGGACAAAAAATTTAATCGAAATTTCGCAAAAATGCAGGACTATAGGCTTTGCACTTTTTTCATTCAAAAAATACCTTGTGACCGATCTTGACGATTGAGGGTTTATTTTAACGTGGAAAGGAATACAAAGCGATCTAAAAAGGAATTTTGCTAAATAAATATATAGTTTTTAAAATAAACCAAAAAAACTGCATAGGAAAGGCCACCAGAAATTAGGTCACACACTAAGGGTTTTTGTGGCATATTTTTGAAACTAGCAAGTCTCGGTCAGAAATATTTTACTGTTACATTCCTCTCATTATTCCGCGTCCAACGAGCGCTCATTCGTCAAAATCGGGGACAAAAAATTTTAATCGAAATTTCGCAAAAATGCAGGACTATAGGCTTTGCACTTTTTTCATTCAAAAAACACCTTGGGACCGATCTTGACGATTGAGGGTTTATTTTAACGTGGAAAGGAATACAAAGCGATCTAAAAAGGAATTTTGCTAAATAAATATATAGTTTTTAAAATAGACCAAAAAAACTGCATAGGAAAGGCCACCAGAAATCAGGTCACACACTAAGGGTTTTTGTGGCATATTTTTGAAACTAGCAAGTCTCGGTCAGAAATATTTTACTGTTCGATTCCTCTCATTATTCCGCCTCCAACGAGCGCTCATTCGTCAAAATCGGGGACAAAAAATTTAATCGAAATTTCGCAAAAATGCAGGACTATAGGCTTTGCACTTTTTTCATTCAAAAAATACCTTGTGACCGATCTTGACGATTGAGGGTTTATTTTAACGTGGAAAGGAATACAAAGCGATCTAAAAAGGAATTCTGCTAAATAAATATATAGTTTTTAAAATAGACTAAAAAAACTGCTTAGGAAAGGCCACGAGAAATCAGGCCACACACTAAGGGTTTTTGTGGCATATTTTTGAAACTAGCAAGTCTCGGTCAGAAATATTTTACTGTTCGTTTCCTCTCATTATTCCGCCTCCAACGAGCGCTCATTCGTCAAAATCGGGGACAAAAAATTTAATCGAAATTTCGCAAAAATGCAGGACTATAGGCTTTGCACTTTTTTCATTCAAAAAATACCTTGTGACCGATCTTGACGATTGAGGGTTTATTTTAACGTGGAAAGGAATACAAAGCGATCTAAAAAGGAATTTTGCTAAATAAATATATAGTTTTTAAAATAGACCAAAAAAACTGCATAGGAAAGGCCACCAGAAATCAGGTCACACACTAAGGGTTTTTGTGGCATATTTTTGAAACTAGCAAGTCTCGGTCAGAAATATTTTACTGTTACATTCCTCTCATTATTCCGCGTCCAACGAGCGCTCACTCGTCAAAATCGGGGACAAAAAAATTTAATCGAAATTTCGCAAAATGGCATGGACTGTAGGCTTTACACTTTTTTTATTCAAAATATACCTTGTCACCGATCTTGAAGATTGAGGGTTTATTTTAACGAGGAAAGGAATATAAAGCGATCTAAAATGGAATTTTGCTAAATAAATGTCTAGTTTTTAAAATAGACCAAAAAAACTGCATAGGAAAGGCCCAGAAATCAGGTAACACACTAAGAGTTTTTGTGGCATATTTTTGAAACTAGCAAGTATCGGTCAGAAATATTTTACTGTTACATTCCTCTCATTATTCCGCGTCCAACGAGCGCTCATTCATCAAAATCGGGGACAAAAAATGTTAATCGAAATTTCGCAAAATGGCATGGACTATAGGCTTTGCACTTTTTTCATTCAAAAAATACCTTGTGACCGATCTTGACGATTGAGGGTTTATTTTAACGTGGAAAGGAATACAAAGCGATCTAAAAAGGAATTTTGCTAAATAAATATATAGTTTTTAAAATAGACCAAAGAAACTGCATAGGAAAGGCCACCAGAAATCAGGTCACACACTAAGAGTTTTTGTGGCATATTTTTGAAACTAGCAAGTCTCGGTCAGAAATATTTTACTGTTACATTCCTCTCATTATTCCGCGTCCAACGAGCACTCATTCGTCAAAATCGGGGACAAAAAATGTTAATCGAAATTTCGCAAAATGTCATTTACTATAGGCTTTGCACTTTTTTCATTCAAAAAATACCTTGTGACCAATCTTGACGATTGAGGGTTTATTTTAACATGGAAAGGAATACAAAGCGATCTAAAAAGGAATTTTGCTAAATAAATATATAGTTTTTAAAATAAACCAAAAAAACTGCATAGGAAAGGCCACCAGAAATTAGGTCACACACTAAGGGTTTTTGTGGCATATTTTTGAAACTAGCAAGTCTCGGTCAGAAATATTTTACTGTTACATTCCTCTCATTATTCCGCGTCCAACGAGCGCTCATTCGTCAAAATCGGGGACAAAAAATTTTAATCGAAATTTCGCAAAAATGCAGGACTATAGGCTTTGCACTTTTTTCATTCAAAAAACACCTTGGGACCGATCTTGACGATTGAGGGTTTATTTTAACGTGGAAAGGAATACAAAGCGATCTAAAAAGGAATTCTGCTAAATAAATATATAGTTTTTAAAATAGACCAAAAAACTGCATAGGAAAGGCCACCAGAAATCAGGTCACACACTAAGGGTTTTTGTGGCATATTTTTGAAACTAGCAAGTCTCGGTCAGAAATATTTTACTGTTCGATTCCTCTCATTTTTCCGCCACCAACGAGCGCTCATTCGTCAAAATCGGGGACAAAAAATTTAATCGAAATTTCGCAAAAATGCAGGACTATAGGCTTTGCACTTTTTTCATTCAAAAAATACCTTGTGATCGATCTTGACGATTGAGGGTTTATTTTAACGTGGAAAGGAATACAAAGCGATCTAAAAGGGAATTTTGCTAAATAAATATATAGTTTTTAAAATAGACCAAAAAAACTGCATAGGAAAGGCCACCAGAAATCAGGTCACACACTAAGGGTTTTTGTGGCATATTTTTGAAACTAGCAAGTCTCGGTCAGAAATATTTTACTGTTACATTCCTCTCATTATTCCGCGTCCAACGAGCGCTCACTCGTCAAAATCGGGGACAAAAAAATTTAATCGAAATTTCGCAAAATGGCATGGACTGTAGGCTTTACACTTTTTTTATTCAAAATATACCTTGTCACCGGTCTTGAAGATTGAGGGTTTATTTTAACGAGGAAAGGAATACAAAGCGATCTAAAATGGAATTTTGCTAAATAAATGTCTAGTTTTTAAAATAGACCAAAAAAACTGCATAGGAAAGGCCCCAGAAATCAAGTAACCCACTAAGAGTTTTTGTGGCATATTTTTGAAACTAGCAAGTATCGGTCAGAAATACTTTACTGTTACATTCCTCTCATTATTCCGCGTCCCACGAGCGCTCATTCGTCAAAATCGGGGACAACAAATTTAATCGAAATTTCGCAAAAATGCAGGACTATATGCTTTGCACTTTTTTCATTCAAAAAATACCTTGTGACCGATCTTGACGATTGAGGGTTTATTTTAACGTGGAAAGGAATACAAAGCGATCTAAAAAGGAATTTTGCTAAATAAATATATAGTTTTTAAAATACACCAAAAAAACTGCATAGGAAAGGCCACCAGAAATCAGGTCACACACTAAGGGTTTTTGTGGCATATTTTTGAAACTAGCAAGTCTCGGTCAGAAATATTTTACTGTTCGATTCCTCTCATTATTCCGCCTCCAACGAGCGCTCATTCGTCAAAATCGGGGACAAAAAATTTAATCGAAATTTCGCAAAAATGCAGGACTATAGGCTTTGCACTTTTTTCATTCAAAAAATACCTTGTGACCGATCTTGACGATTGAGGGTTTATTTTAACGTGGAAAGGAATACAAAGCGATCTAAAAAGGAATTCTGCTAAATAAATATATAGTTTTTAAAATAGACCAAAAAAACTGCATAGGAAAGGCCACGAGAAATCAGGCCACACACTAAGGGTTTTTGTGGCATATTTTTGAAACTAGCAAGTCTCGGTCAGAAATATTTTACTGTTCGATTCCTCTCATTATTCCGCCTCCAACGAGCGCTCATTCGTCAAAATCGGGGACAAAAAATTTAATCGAAATTTCGCAAAAATGCAGGACTATAGGCTTTGCACTTTTTTCATTCAAAAAATACCTTGTGACCGATCTTGACGATTGAGGGTTTATTTTAACGTGGAAAGGAATACAAAGCGATCTAAAAAGGAATTTTGCTAAATAAATATATAGTTTTTAAAATAGACCAAAAAAACTGCATAGGAAAGGTCACCAGAAATCAGGTCACACACTAAGGGTTTTTGTGGCATATTTTTGAAACTAGCAAGTCTCGGTCAGAAATATTTTACTGTTACATTCCTCTCATTATTCCGCGTCCAACGAGCGCTCACTCGTCAAAATCGGGGACAAAAAAATTTAATCGAAATTTCGCAAAATGGCATGGACTGTAGGCTTTACACTTTTTTTATTCAAAATATACCTTGTCACCGATCTTGAAGATTGAGGGTTTATTTTAACGAGGAAAGGAATATAAAGCGATCTAAAATGGAATTTTGCTAAATAAATGTCTAGTTTTTAAAATAGACCAAAAAAACTGCATAGGAAAGGCCCCAGAAATCAGGTAACACACTAAGAGTTTTTGTGGCATATTTTTGAAACTAGCAAGTATCGGTCAGAAATATTTTACTGTTACATTCCTCTCATTATTCCGCGTCCAACGAGCGCTCATTCATCAAAATCGGGGACAAAAAATGTTAATCGAAATTTCGCAAAATGGCATGGACTATAGGCTTTGCACTTTTTTCATTCAAAAAATACCTTGTGACCGATCTTGACGATTGAGGGTTTATTTTAACGTGGAAAGGAATACAAAGCGATCTAAAAAGGAATTTTGCTAAATAAATATATAGTTTTTAAAATAGACCAAAGAAACTGCATAGGAAAGGCCACCAGAAATCAGGTCACACACTAAGAGTTTTTGTGGCATATTTTTGAAACTAGCAAGTCTCGGTCAGAAATATTTTACTGTTACATTCCTCTCATTATTCCGCGTCCAACGAGCGCTCACTCGTCAAAATCGGGGACAAAAATATTTAATCGAAATTTCGCAAAATGGCATGGACTGTAGCTTTACACTTTTTTTATTCAAAATATACCTTGTCACCGATCTTGACGACTGAGGGTTTATTTTAACGTGGAAAGGAATACAAAGCGATCTAACAAGGAATTCTGCTAAATAAATATATAGTTTTTAAAATAGACCAAAAAAACTGCATAGGAAAGGCCACGAGAAATCAGGTCACACACTAAGGGTTTTTGTGGCATATTTTTGAAACTAGCAAGTCTCGGTCAGAAATATTTTACTGTTCGATTCCTCTCATTATTCCGCCTCCAACGAGCGCTCATTCGTCAAAATCGGGGACAAAAAATTTAATCGAAATTTCGCAAAAATGCAGGATTATAGGCTTTGCACTTTTTTCATTCAAAAAATACCTTGTGATCGATCTTGACGATTGAGGGTTTATTTTAACGAGGAAAGGAATACAAAGCGATCTAAAATGGAATTTTGCTAAATAAATGTCTAGTTTTTAAAATAGACCAAAAAAACTGCATAGGAAAGGCCCCAGAAATCAAGTAACACACTAAGAGTTTTTGTGGCATATTTTTGAAACTAGCAAGTATCTGTCAGAAATATTTTACTGTTACATTCCTCTCATTATTCCGCGTCCCACGAGCGCTCATTCGTCAAAATCGGGGACAAAAAATTTAATCGAAATTTCGCAAAAATGCAGGACTATAGGCTTTGCACTTTTTTCATTCAAAAAATACCTTGTGACCGATCTTGACGATTGAGGGTTTATTTTAACGTGGAAAGGAATACAAAGCGATCTAAAAAGGAATTTTGCTAAATAAATATATGGTTTTTAAAATAAACCAAAAAAACTGCATAGGAAAGGCCACCAGAAATCAGGTCACACACTAAGGGTTTTTGTGGCATATTTTTGAAACTAGCAAGTCTCGGTCAGAAATATTTTACTGTTCGATTCCTCTCATTATTCCGCCTCCAACGAGCGCTCATTCGTCAAAATCGGGGACAAAAAAATTTAATCGAAATTTCGCAAAATGGCATGGACTGTAGGCTTTACACTTTTTTTATTCAAAATATACCTTGTCACCGATCTTGAAGATTGAGGGTTTATTTTAACGAGGAAAGGAATACAAAGCGATCTAAAATGGAATTTTGCTAAATAAATGTCTAGTTTTTAAAATAGACCAAAAAAACTGCATAGGAAAGGCCCCAGAAATCAAGTAACACACTAAGAGTTTTTGTGGCATATTTTTGAAACTAGCAAGTATCGGTCAGAAATATTTTACTGTTACATTCCTCTCATTATTCCGCGTCCCACGAGCGCTCATTCGTCAAAATCGGGGACAACAAATTTAATCGAAATTTCGCAAAAATGCAGGACTATATGCTTTGCACTTTTTTCATTCAAAAAATACCTTGTGACCGATCTTGACGATTGAGGGTTTATTTTAACGTGGAAAGGAATACAAAGCGATCTAAAAAGGAATTTTGCTAAATAAATATATAGTTTTTAAAATAGACCAAAAAAACTGCATAGGAAAGGCCACGAGAAATCAGGCCACACACTAAGGGTTTTTGTGGCATATTTTTGAAACTAGCAAGTCTCGGTCAGAAATATTTTACTGTTCGATTCCTCTCATTATTCCGCCTCCAACGAGCGCTCATTCGTCAAAATCGGGGACAAAAAATTTAATCGAAATTTCGCAAAAATGCAGGACTATAGGCTTTGCACTTTTTTCATTCAAAAAATACCTTGTGACCGATCTTGACGATTGAGGGTTTATTTTAACACGGAAAGGAATACAAAGCGATCTAAAAAGGAATGTTGCTAAATAAATATATAGTTTTTAAAATAGACCAAAAAAGCTGCATAGGAAAGGCCACCAGAAATCAGGTCACACACTAAGGGTTTTTGTGGCATATTTTTGATACTAGCAAGTCTCGGTCAGAAATATTTTACTGTTACATTCCTCTCATTATTCCGCGTCCAACGAGCGCTCACTCGTCAAAATCGGGGACAAAAAAATTTAATCGAAATTTCGCAAAATGGCATGGACTGTAGGCTTTACACTTTTTTTATTCAAAATATACCTTGTCACCGATCTTGAAGATTGAGGGTTTATTTTAACGAGGAAAGGAATACAAAGCGATCTAAAATGGAATTTTGCTAAATAAATGTCTAGTTTTTAAAATAGACCAAAAAAACTGCATAGGAAAGGCCCCAGAAATCAAGTAACACACTAAGAGTTTTTGTGGCATATTTTTGAAACTAGCAAGTATCGGTCAGAAATATTTTACTGTTACATTCCTCTCATTATTCCGCGTCCCACGAGCGCTCATTCGTCAAAATCGGGGACAAAAAATTTAATCGAAATTTCGCAAAAATGCAGGACTATAGGCTTTGCACTTTTTTCATTCAAAAAATACCTTGTGACCGATCTTGACGATTGAGGGTTTATTTTAACGTGGAAAGGAATACAAAGCGATCTAAAAAGGAATTTTGCTAAATAAATATATAGTTTTTAAAATAGACCAAAAAAACTGCATAGGAAAGGCCACCAGAAATCAGGTCACACACTAAGGGTTTTTGTGGCATATTTTTGAAACTAGCAAGTCTCGGTCAGAAATATTTTACTGTTCGATTCCTCTCATTATTCCGCCTCCAACGAGCGCTCATTCGTCAAAATCGGGGACAAAAAATTTAATCGAAATTTCGCAAAAATGCAGGACTATAGGCTTTGCACTTTTTTCATTCAAAAAATACCTTGTGACCGATCTTGACGATTGAGGGTTTATTTTAACGTGGAAAGGAATACAAAGCGATCTAAAAAGGAATTCTGCTAAATAAATATATAGTTTTTAAAATAGACCAAAAAAACTGCATAGGAAAGGCCACGAGAAATCAGGTCACACACTAAGGGTTTTTGTGGCATATTTTTGAAACTAGCAAGTCTCGGTCAGAAATATTTTACTGTTCGATTCCTCTCATTATTCCGCCTCCAACGAGCGCTCATTCGTCAAAATCGGGGACAAAAAATTTAATCGAAATTTCGCAAAAATGCAGGACTATAGGCTTTGCACTTTTTTCATTCAAAAAATACCTTGTGACCGATCTTGACGATTGAGGGTTTATTTTAACGTGGAAAGGAATACAAAGCGATCTAAAAAGGAATTTTGCTAAATAAATATATAGTTTTTAAAATAGACCAAAAAAACTGCATAGGAAAGGCCACCAGAAATCAGGTCACACACTAAGGGTTTTTGTGGCATATTTTTGAAACTAGCAAGTCTCGGTCAGAAATATTTTACTGTTACATTCCTCTCATTATTCCGCGTCCAACGAGCGCTCACTTCGTCAAAATCGGGGACAAAAAAATTTAATCGAAATTTCGCAAAATGGCATGGACTGTAGGCTTTGCACTTTTTTCATTCAAAAAATACCTTGTGACCGATCTTGACGATTGAGGGTTTATTTTAACGTGGAAAGGAATACAAAGCGATCTAAAAGGAATTTTGCTAAATAAATGTCTAGTTTTTAAAATAGACCAAAAAAACTGCATAGAAAGGCCACCAGAAATCAGGTCACACACTAAGGGTTTTTGTGGCATATTTTTGATACTAGCAAGTCTCGGTCAGAAATATTTTATTGTTACATTCCTCTCATTATTCCGCGTCCAACGAGCGCTCATTCGTCAAAATCGGGGACAAAAAATTTTAATCGAAATTTCGCAAAAATGCAGGACTATAGGCTTTGCACTTTTTTCATTCAAAAAACACCTTGGGACCGATCTTGACGATTGAGGGTTTATTTTAACACGGAAAGGAATACAAAGCGAT